>CM039687.1:37670000-38920000 GCA_022530915.1 Paspalum notatum | reverse complement strand
GAGGCCAATACCGAAAAATTGACCTCCCCAATATGTTCTTTGCTGGAAGAGGGCCCCTGAAAAGGTCGTGCAACAGTAACGGTCAGTTATAGGTAAATAGATGAACCTTGAAATGGCACAAGTGCCAACATGAGAAAAAACAAAAAACAACAGAAACTTGAATGAAACCAGTGTATTACCACACATGTGAATCATAGCTGTTGTTCCGGTTATCTCCCATCACAAAAACCGAGTTTTCAGGTACTTGCTGCAAGATATAATCAAGTTCTATATTGGAAACATGTTTATTTATAAATATTGGAAACAAGTTCTAGCATAAAGACAACATTTATGTATACAACAAAATGAATTGTTTATACAACCATTCTGTGCATGGTGCTAAAGCAGTAAAGCATATGCGTGCAATTCTCTGCAAGACTGATGCAACAATAATTTCATTGATTTATACAATTCAAAATATACCAATTTAGTCCTAGTCACAACTTGGCATAACATGGCACTGAGCCACTAAAAACACCATCTTTTTAAAGCTTTTGTCAGTCTATATTCTTCAGCTCACACAGCAGATTAGGTATCATTAGTGGGTCACATAACCTATAAATTAATCTATCAAACAACGCGACCAATGATGGGTGTCTCTAGTCCAAAGTAAACATGATTAGCCATAGAAAGTGTTGCAGGACAGTGTCTCATCTCATTCATATTACATACATAAATCCCAATGAAAAAACATACAAAATGCGATTAATTTCAGGATTTCATATGTTGTCCATGTGCAGATCAGAAAAACTATACCACGGGGTTCATGTCATAAGAAGGAGGTTCAAGAATGAATTCTTCATTTCTAGCCTCACCATTCACAACAAGCTTTCCTTCGTGAACCTGCAACACATCAGGCAACTAAATATAAGAAAAATTGTACAACAACATACAATATAAACTAGTCCTTAATAAGTACAGCAATATCTTGAACATAGACTCACATAAAAACAAGTATTTCCACATGAGTTAGGCTATTTGAATGAACACACAGTATGTTTTTTCTTCCTATCTCTTTCGACTATGTACTTAAGACTAAAGCACTCCATGACTTGTCAGTTGCCACATCCTAATTCCTAACCTATAAGGTGGAAACAATTACATGAGTTAGAGCTACAGAAGAGGAATCCATGGACAAAGAAAATGATTCAGTCTTTATTCTTTACTCTCAAGGGATGTAGCAGCACAAATAAGAGTAGTTTCTGATTTTGAAACAAACCTCAACAACGTCTCCCTCCCTGGCAACTACTCTTTTGATGAAAACATCATTATCAGTATACCCGACCTCCTGAAAAGTAAAATGCAAAGCTTCCAATCAACAAAAAACATATTCCATCAAGAAACATTGCCCATATGTGTAACCTGCAACTACCTGTAGCACTGGCGGGCTTTTGAAAATTACTATATCATTTACACATGGCTTCCTAAAGTAGTATGTAACCTGAAAAAATATTCACATGGTTAATTATAAAATGAAATAATAACTTTTCTTACTTAGCAAACATCAGAATCCATCTTTCAGCAAAGATATAAGAAAATCCATAATAATAGTAGTCAAATGGACTAAGCAAATTATGCAACTTATACAAAATACAGAGGACTAAGTAACTAGACTACAGATCCCAAAAAAAAGTTAGCTAAAGCCAGGCAATATTACCTTAAGTAGAAAGTGGGCCTAGCTCAACTGGTTGGGTGGGAGATATGGTCGTTTACCCAACCACCTATGTTCAAGTCCTGTCTACCTTGAATTTGAGGAATTCTTTAGTTGTATCCTAAACTAAATGGCTTCTAAACTATAAAAATACTAACAAGAGATTTTGAGTATACTAACTTATTATTTGTTCCTATCTACTCAATATATGCAGTCTTACTTAGACCCAAATTAGACAGCACATTTAAGAATGAAGGCATTGCTACACAACTAGAGCTTCAATAGAACTGGACATCACAGATTGCAACCTAAGTAAATAAATTGAGCACAAATCTTACAGAAAAGTGAAATTGGACACTTATCAACTCCTAGACCAAAATGAACCCATGACAACGAAGCAGAATGGCAGTAACTAAGATCATAGTCAAGCCCAACAGATATTCAGAAAGCAAAACACTAAATAGCACCGACATTTTGTTGATTCTGTTTTCATTGAATTTGCATTACTGATGTACAACACCATAAATGTGTAAAAAAATCAAACACAAATTCATTGTTTTAATTGAACTTGCAGTACTGATGGATAACATGACAGATGTGCAACAAAGACACAAATTAATTTGAAGGGAACATTTAGGCTTTTGAGCAACCGGAGTCCCAAGCTGCAATCCGAGCTCAGCACATGATTAAAACTTGAAGGTAATGCAAAAAGGAGGCAATGAGGTGGAAACACACCTTCTCGGCGACGATACGGTCGCCGACGTCGAAAGTGGGGAACATGGAGAGC
Source organism: Paspalum notatum (assembly GCA_022530915.1). Lineage (NCBI taxonomy): Eukaryota > Viridiplantae > Streptophyta > Magnoliopsida > Poales > Poaceae > Paspalum > Paspalum notatum. Next base: position 38,917,523 of record CM039687.1, on the reverse strand, counting down.
GAGGGGATGAAGCGCGGCTCGGCGACGAAGGAGCGGAAGGCGAGCGAGATGGCCACAGCGGCGAGCACCGTCTTGGCGTCTTCCGTGGTCACGTTCATCCACTCGGGCAGCAACCCCTTCTTCTCCCCCTCCTTCTCCTCCTCGTCCTCCCCTCCGCCCCCTCCCCCCGCGCCGCCGCCCCCGCTCCCGCCGTCGGGGCCCACGGGCGGCGCGTCGGCCGGCGCCGCGGCGGTGCGGACCTTCCGCCGCGACCGCAGGCGCGAGAGGCGCCACGAATATGCATTGCCGCCGCTGTAGTGGTGGTGGAAGGCGGCGCTGGAAAGGGCGCGTGGGCTCGGGAGGGGTGGCTTTGGGGAGGGTTTTTGGAAGCGGGCGGGGACCGGGGTCTGGGAGGCTGCGGGGAAGAAGTGGACGGAGGACATGGCTGCCGAAGTGGGCCCGGCCGTGCGGCTCGCCGGCGTCCGCGTCGACCGCTTGGATGGGAGGAAGCCGGGACCGGGAGGGAAGAAGACTGGAGGATAAGCTTAATGGCGGGGCGAGGAGAATGGCTGTTTGGTCAGTCTGGTAGCACGGGTCCATGGACATGTGGACTGACGTCGTTATTATGTAACCTCTCTTGGTTAGGCTAATTGTCGCTAGAAGTGCAAATGTAGATGAAAATACTGTAGCTGTAGGTGCACTATAAATATTATTATAGTGAACGGGCAGCCGTACGAACCAGCAAAGTTTAAATAAATTAGAAAGATTGAATGGCATCCAAATTCTAATCCAAAGGTTATCGTTTGGAATGCATGATTTTTTTTAATTATGTATCTATACCTAATATTAAAACAAACTAGCAAAATAAATGTCCGTGCGTTGCAACGGGAAAAAAAATGCTTAAGCACCTCTGTAATCAATACTGTATCCGATAATCCGAATCACAGTACAATACGAACCAGATTCGGAACGCAGAAGCAGGCTACGCGAAAACAGATGCCCAAGTCGTATATGACACTTCATTTTCGATGTTCTATATATCGATGGAAAACTAAAATAATAACTTTTCTAACTCAACTGAAACCATTTTAAAATTCGGTTTCAGTCAATAGAATTCTTTAAAACAATATGACGTGTAATTTATTTGCGAGTCCGAAGTGCGCCCACACGTAAACGGACTCCCAGATCTCATACGGACTCTGTTTTTAACATTCTATATGTCGATAGAAAGCTAAAATAACAACATTTCCAACCCAATTGACATCACTCTGAATTTTGCTTGCAGTTAACGGAAATTTTATACGTATTAATCTAGAGGTGCTTAAGGATTTTTTTCTCCCGTTGCAACGCACGTGCATTTTGCTAGTTTTTTATAAAATTCCTACTGTCAAACACAGGATTAAACACGTGATGAAATTCCTACGTTTTGGACGAGGGTGCTTGAAATAGCTCTTGCCGGTCAGCCGATGAGATTATACTCCCTCCGTATTTAAATATAAGTCACGGTTGACTTTTTTTCAAAACTTCCATCATTTGTTTTATTCAAAAAATATGTGCAAACATATAAGAAAATTAGTCATGATCAAACTCTTTATAATGATAAAACAAATTACAACAAAATAAATAAAAAATTATGAAATTTTTTGTATAAGACGAGCGATTGAAATTATAGAAAAAAATCAACCACGACTTATATTTAAATACGGAGGTAGTATAAGTTTGTGGGCCTAAGTCACATGGCCCATGAACATATATATCTTTGTCACCTGGCTAGTGAAGTTACTTTGGTTTATCCATTCTTTTACAAACCAACGAAATTAATCCATTTATATTCATCGGCCACAAGGGGCTGACCTGAGTTCTTGAGTTTCATGTGCTGAAAAGTATAAGTAGTTTATATATGTTATATAGAAGGGATGCAAGTAATATGCAGAAGTTAGACTATCCCCAATGAGAATGCCCAAATACATTGCCTATTCCTATTCATCAACTATTCCAACTACCCCTCTCTTTGTGTAAGTAGCGCTACAGTGTCAAACAGTACTATAGACATCCAATTTACTCCACCCAAGGGGGATGGTCTTATAAGTTATGAGCAAAATGTAAGTATAGGATATAGATGGAAGATATAAACTATATGCACAAGTCATAAGTTGCAGGCAAATGGTAGGTATAAGTTACACATGGGAAAATTATGCATAGAAGTTAGGTATAAGCTATATATGCGAGGCATAAGTTATACCTACAATGTATAATCTATATAACATATATAAACACATCCCACTATGTCTCATTAAGTATATTTCTCTTAACATGCAAGCTATCAACATCCTCTTCGAGTTCACTAAATCAAAAGCCACTTCACCATCCACTAGGGCCATGCATTGATTTCTTCTGGCGATTTTCTATGGCTAAAGTTATTCATGCATGCAACCTATTAGGCTTTCTGAGTACCACGCTACAAAATTTTCATTGTAAGAAATAGACAGAGGATCAATCATACATTTAAGTATCGATATCTCTCAACTAATATAAATATGTTCTTAAACATATATAATGTCTTTGCAAGAAATGTTGTGTAATCACACCGTTGTTCTGCTTTCAAATTCATTTGAAAATTAGTTTAAAAAATTTACGCGGCAAAACGCAGGGTATCATCTAGTTATATATAAAAGGTAAAAACGTTATATGCGGAAGGTACAAATTATGTGTGGTAGGTATAAAAGGTTAATATGATAAGGTACAATAGTCCCTCTGTTTCAAAATACATGCCTTCCGCACCACCTTTGACAATTTGTTTTATTCAAACAAGTTGTAAAAAACATCAAGTTATGCTTAAAGTACCTTATACGATAAACTAAATCACAAAAAAGTTAAATAATAATTATAAATTTTGTTTGACTAAAACGATTGGTAATTTTTATGGAAGATATATACCCCCGGATGCCTCAGAGACTGAGAAACCGAAGATCCGACTAGTGCCCCGGCCGATTGATTTTGAGCCCACGGTACACGATGGAGTGGGACCCGACGAAAAGAGCATTTATTTAAATTTTAGTATTCCAACATTTATCTGTTACAAAACAAGTACAAAAATCGATCTGATGGTTTTAATATGGAAAAGAAAACGGAAAGGAAAAAAAGAAGGGAAAGAAGCAATATCATATAATGACGTGTCCCACGGCCGTACAAGTGACGCGCTCTCTAGATCACGTAAGACGCAACTTGATACTGCGAAAAGAAAGAAACGTAGGACTACGGTGCCATATTCCCTGGAAGTGGAAGATCTGTCGATCACAATCAAGCGTGGAGTGATGATGGGCCCTTGTCCTTGGAGTTGGAGAGCAACACCTCCTGGATAACCCTGTCCAGGTTAGGCTCCGCGGCCCCACCTGGCATCGTCGCCTTCTCGGCCTTGTCCTTCCACTCCGCCGCACGGCGGCGCATCTCTCGGCCCTTCTCCCCGTCCATGGCCTCCTTGATGACGGCCGCCAGCTTGTGGTGCCGCACGTCGTTGCCGATCTCCATGCCATTGCCCCATTCGGTGCGCTTGTACCTGCAGTTGGTCTGCTGCTCCGCGAAGAAAGGCCAGCTCAGCATCGGCACTCCCCCGCAGATGCTCTCCAGCGTCGAGTTCCAGCCGGAGTGCGTCAGGAACACCCCCACCGCCTCGTGAGCCAGCACCGCCTCCTGCTGGCACCACGTCGTCAGCAGCGCGCGGCCCTCCACGGCAGACATGAACTCCTGTGGCAGCACGGCGGAGTCGCCGCCGCCGCCGCCCTTCGCCGTCACAAGGTCAGGCCGGATGTTCCACACGAAGGCGTAGCCGCTGTGGGCCAGCCCCCACGCGAACTCCAGGAGCTGCGCGTCCGTCATCACGGTGATGCTGCCGTAGTTCACGTACACCACGGACCGTGGCGCGCGGCCGCCGAGCCAGTCCAGGACGCCGTCCTGCTCCTTCCAAAGGTTGGAGCCCAGGCCGGCCAGGGGGCTTCCCGACGGGATGGCGACGCGCTCGCGGAGGAGAAGCGGGCCGACGGTGTACAGCGGCGGGAGGATGGCGCGCATGGCGTCCAGCGTGGTGGCCTCCAGGTCGTCGAAGGTGTTGATCATGACGGCGTCCGGGAGCGACAGCCGCTCGGCCTCGCGCATGAGGATGTTGAGCATGATGTCAGCCCGGTCCTTGGTGCGGATGAAGCTGGGGAAGTCGCGCAGCTGCACGCCGTCGCACATGCCGCGAGCGCCGTGCACCAGGGCGGCGAGGTGGCCGCCGGCGACGTCCGCGAGCTGGGCGTCGTCCGTGAAGGGCACGAGGCCCCAGTCGATGAGCTGGCGGTAGTTGCGGTAGCCCATGAACCCGCAGGCGCTGGCCGTCCAGAGCGCGGCCACCGGCACGCCGATCGCCCTGGCGGCGTCGTAGCCGAACGACATGACGCCGTCGACGACGAGGCAGGTGACGGGGGGCGCCGTGAGGTCGGCGAGGAGGGCGAGGAGGGGCTCGAGGCAGGTGGTCATGGTGGAGTAGAGGAGCGACGGGACGTCCTGCGTGGCGTCGGCGTCCGACGGCGGGAGGCCGTCGGGGATGGCGGCGAAGCGGAAGCCGGGGACGCCGTCGAGCGCGCCGGGGCCACGCGAGCGGAGCAGGCGGCGGTGGTTGAACTCGGTGTTGACGAAGGTGATGTGGAAGCCGCGCCTGTGGAGCAGCTTGGCCAGCTTCATCATCGGCGTCACGTGGCCCTGCGCCGGGCACGGCAAGCACACGGCGTGCGGCGGCCTCTCGGTTCCCGGTCCCGGCGCCACCAGTGACCCCATAATCGATCGATCGATCGATCGCCTGCGTTACTTACTACTGGTGCTTGCTACTTCTGAGTTCTGACTGATGCAAGTGAATTACTGTCAGTTACCTGGAGGGCCATCGACCTAGTACTTATTATAGCACTCGTGACAGTGACCAGCAGATAGAAAAGAAAAACTCACTGCCCAGGTTAAGCATTTCCCCACGCCACCTCTTAGGGCAGCATTTCGTCACCGGTGAGCAAATTAGTTTGGCTTCGATATGGCATGGCTGTGTACGTCGTAGGCATCTCTAAATGGTTCCCATTATTCCTTCCCAGCGCATGCACATGCAAATGCAATCAAACAATCTCGTTAATGTACGCCACACATATGGCGATGATGAAGCCGGCGTAGAGGAGTGGAGCTCGATCTACCACCGAGATACTGCGGAGGAACTAGGGGTGATCCAGACAAAAGAGGGACCAACGCTGTGGGTTGTGTGGAGCCGGCAAACACAACCATCATCGTCTACTAGGACTTGGACCAACGCTTGCATAAAATTCTGTGGGATATAAGACAACGATCAGTACACAATCATAGTGACCGCGAGTTGTTGAAGATAAAACGCTAGGGACATTTGAGTTTGAACGCCACCTCCTGTCGATCGAGCAGATATCTTGACAGCCTGTTGGTGAATCGATTTTTGTCTCCTCTTAAAAACCGCATTGGTTTTAACTTTTCCGTTTTCTCCATTGGACTTGAAACGCTTTGAAAAACATTTAGCAAATATTGGCTTTCTAGTGACTATATATAGTAATTTTTAGGACACTAAATGTTTGTGGTAACAGAAGCTACGTACTCTCATCATTTTTAGTTTTTTTAATATGGAAAATTTTTATTTGGTCTCCAAGAGGGTTGCACTTAACCAAACTTATTACTACATACTAAGCAAGCAACAATAAACTCTCAAAGAGTAAACATATGAAGAACAAATAATTCTTTTAAAAGACGATCATTTGTGCTTGGCGAAAATCTCCATGGCTATAGTTTCTAGCGCTCGACACGTTCACTTCAAGAGATTAGCATGTTCTCCTCCTTCTGTAGTAAGCTCCAAAAACGAGCCCAATAGAAAGGTCCGAAAATGACCTGTGCATAAAAGAATAATATTTTTTTATTAAAAACAACGTCATTCCTGCAAAGCCGAACACCATATATAATATTACACTTACCCCACAACTTGGGAGCGCAAATGTTGGCCTACTAATAGCCTAAACCAAGTCCAAAAAGAGCAGCCACGTTTTTTGGAGAATGTAAACCAAATGCCGTAGTAAAAACTCTCCAAGGAAATCTTGCTTTACGACAATCAAAGAAAAGAGATAATCAAACAAAAGATATTGGAGAGTTTCCTTGTTGTCACAAAAACAACATCAGTCGTCCCCCTTCCATCTTCTTTTTAACAGATTATCTTTAGACAAGATTGCCTCTTTAAATATAAACCAATTAAAAATCCTGATTTTAAGGGGCAGTCTCAATTTCTACAAAGATTTATTTAGAGGTAAAGCTATTTGGTTGACAAAAAATTTATACAAGGATTGTATAGAGAAAAAAAAAACCATGTTTGGAGAGGGTTCAATTAATTGAAACATTATAGTTGTCTACTTGCATGAACGCAACTTTTGCAACTAAATCATTCCACTTAAGCAAATTGTCCCCCACAAGAGCTCTCCTAAATGAAACATTAAGAGGTGTGGCACTAACAACATATGCAACCAACATATGTTTCTTTATAGCAATATTATACAAAGAAGAAAATTGGTTTTTGAGAGAAAACTTCCCAAGCCATCTATCCTTCCAAACCTACATTGAGCTCCACTATATACGTTGAGGGTCGCAATGCTATTGAACCAAATTTTGACATTCATGAGGCCTGACCAAAAATTGTGAGTCACTTGGCTTCCATTGTACTTGGCCAATGGTTTTATCTTTTATATACTTCTTGCGAAGAAGTTACTGCCACATTCCATCCTCATTTAATAATTTGAAAAGCCACTTACTAAGTAAACACTTATTTTGTATTTTTGAATTCAAGATTCCTAAGCCCCCTTGTCTTTGGGTAAACAAAGTATATCCCACATGGAGATGAGTTATTTGGGACCCAAACAACCCATCAAAATAAAAACTTTATTGGTTGATTAAAATTTTACCTAGATCCAAATATGGTCAAAATTGCTAAAATTTTAGCATGCCAAAGGTTTGGCATCCAACCAAACAGGTCTGCAGAGACTCAATTTTTACTACATTGAAAGAAGTGAATTACTTATTAGTATAAGATTATGCAAGAACAGTTGTTGACTACGCACTTTTTTCCATTTGACCCCAAGAAGACGAAGAAGTATTTGCAAGAATAAACCCTCCATCAAACTTATTGCATGGAATGACCTCTTTTGCGGAGCCACTGCATATGCCACCGCAATAAAACTTTGCGGCACTACACACAATGTCACCACAAGGTCTGCCACATAGGAGCTCATCGGGCTGGTTTTGGAGTGTGTAAGGAAAATGGGCCCTAAGGCTTGTGCTTAGTTCCCTAACGTGGATTTGGTGGTTGAAGTGACAACATGTGCCATGTGACTAATATTTGTGTACAAGTGTTTTTGTCTAAGTCCTAGGGTGCAAAAGGTGGATTTGGGGTACAAAACACCTCAAAGGAGGATCTAAAACACACAAGAAAAGACCCAAGCAGCCATCAAGTTGCAAGCGAGGGTCCTGACTCGGCGGTCAGCGGGCCGATTTTTTGGGGCACTAAGAAGTCCGGAGAAGCCCCATCGAGTGCACCGGTGAAAAGAAAAAGCCCAAGATTGAAGATACAAGTCCCAGTGCAAAATCCCACCATCGGACGGTCTGATTTCCCACCATCGGACGAGCTGGACAGCGAGGAAGGAGAAGACCAAGTCCCGGCGCTTCAAGCATCGGACGGTCCGATGGTTCCACCATCGAACAAGTTGGACAGAAGACCCAACAAAAGCAAGACCGCGGTGTTACCACCATCGGACGGTCCGATGGTCCAACCATCGGACAGTCCGATGGTCCCAATGGTCGATTGAAGCTCCAACGGTCGTCTCCAATGTCTAGTTGGGTGCCACCATCGGATAGTCGGTCTGATGGTCACGCAGAGAAGAGAAAAAAGGATCCCAACAGCTAGTTTTGAGGCTTGGCCTATATATACCCCCATGGCCGGCCTCCACATTGTGGTTGGAGTATCCTGAGCTAGCACAAGTGTTGATACACATTTTTCATGCCCATTTGAAGTGTAGCAACACCATTTGAAAGCCCAACCACCACAAGAGCAAAACTAGACACATCCGGCATAGCTAGTGCTTAGTGCATCCTTGCTTAGGCCACCTTGTCTATTCTTCGTGCCTATGTGCACGTGCTTGGTGTATCAAGTGCGGTTGTAAGTCTTGCGAGACCCTCCGGAGTGTGGAGTGGCTGCCACCATCTTGTGAGAGGGAGTAAGGCCCTCGGTGTAGGGGATAGATATCCCCTGGGCCCTCACAGCCTGGATTCAGTACATGGGCCATTGGAGGGCCCAGTAGAGACAGCTGGCCCTTCTCAGGGTGCCGACTAGTCTCATGGGCCCGAGAACGGAGGACAAGTTTGAAGACCAGGTCAAATGTGCTATAATTCGGGAAAAGACACGACCGAGTTGGTTCGGACTCTGCGTAACAGGAATAGCGGGACTCAAGGAAGGAAACATGTAATCATGGATTCTGTGTATTCTTTAGGTTTCCAAACAGATTAGGACTCGTAGAGAGAACTTGACTTGTAACCCAAGCCCGGTCGGATTATATAAGGCTGATGAGGGACCTCTACGTGGATCATGGAACATCTCATCGCATACCAGCCACCAGACCTCGAAACCCTCGTTGTAACCTTGAGAACTCAGATCAATACAACTCGCCTCAAACAGAACGTAGGGTGTTACGCTTATTGTGGCCCAAACCTGTATAAACCCCTGTGTTTGGTTGCATCTCAATGCAAACCATTGAGCTACGCCGATCTCGCCACCCTAAGAGCATCACATAACACATCCCGTGGTGCATTGTCGGCATCAAATCCTGACAGTTGGCGCGCCAGGTAGGGGCAGGCGAAATCAGCATCAGCTAGCTCCGTGGCTAATCGTCTCGTCAACAGCTTCGCTCCAGGCGACATGATCCAGTTCGGATCAATCACCTTCATCGCCGATCGAAGCGGCGACCTCCACCAGCTTCACAGCGCGCCGATGCAACCGCGCATCGTCGTGCGACCATCAACCACTTCGGGGCGACCTGCGTCGTCAGATCGTCGCCAGGGACCGGCGCCTCGTCAGCATCCATTGACTCCGTGCCAAGCTCCAGCACCACGGCGCGAGGCGCCGGCCCCCCGCCCAAATCCGGCTCCACGTCGCGCTGAGTGAGGTCGGGCTCCTCGCGGTCGCCGTGACTCAGAAGCGCGAAGCAACCACAGGGTCTCCTTCAGAGTTGGATCTACGACGACCACGCCAGCTCGAGTGGAACCTGCGACCACCACCACTCCGACTTCGATTCGTCGTACGGCGCTCTCAACCTCTCCGACTCAAATCTGGACTCGGATTAGTCAGGGGTCGAGATCAGGTTCCTCAGGGAACCCCACACAAAGCCCGCAGAGGGCCCGCGCCTCGGGAAACGCTCCACAAGGCCCAGGGCGAGTCCTAGTTGACACTCGTTCCTGGGTACCACGTCCGCTGCAGGTCCCTCCACCTCCGCCAGCATTGAAGCGGGCCCGACCGGCATCACCCGCCCAGGGCCGAAAGAAGACTCGGGTGGAGCCTGCTGTTCCTTCCATCCCGTTTGGTCTCCGTAACTCTGCTGCTACGTACCAGGGGCTTCTCTCCTGTGCCTCGGCTCCCCTCAACAATGACGAGGGTGCGCGGGGGGCGCCCAGCTCGAGACAGTCCGTGCCTCTTCCGGAAAATCGCATCTACAATGGGCGCGACGCGCCGTCGGCGGGTCATCGCCCACGACTCATCATCGATCCCGCACCGGCAGGAAGATCCGTTCGCCGGAACACCTCGCCGACTCGCGAGGCTTGCCGTCGCCCGGAGTCCATTGAGAGGGCTCATAACTCGGGGCGCCCTCATATGATCTACAGTATCGACACTCCTACGGTCTCCGAACACGCTGCAACGCCCGCAACGACCACGGTATCTACGGTCCCTGCCTCAGACGCTGCCATGGAGACAGCGGCCACGACCACAAGCAGATCCCAAGGATCGTTTTCTGACTGCGCCCTCTGCTTCCCCGAGGTCTTTGTCATCAGCGGTGCGGGGAACGAAATCGACGAAGTGGTCTCGGATGATGAGCAACCCGTCCTCGCCGAGACCTCACAAGATCATCACAGAAGGGAGAGGGCGAACCGCATCCGTAACATCCGACGCCGCCACATCCTGGGAAACAAGGACCCTATGCTGCCTGTCTCGAACGACGAGGTAACTCGGGCGAGTGAAAACGAGCAGGAAGTACAGAGCCACAGACGCAGGAACCAGACGCGGCAGCGGCGCCGCGATTGGCAGGCTGGTCAAGCCAGGCGACAGCACGGGGCGACAATCCCCGCGCGCAATCTCCTGAAGGAGTTCGAGGGGGTCATGGCGACCCTGAGTCAAGCTGGACGGGCATTGGTCAAGCTCTGCGAACTTATCCCCGACAATGAAGATGGGATGGCCGTCAAGACCGTTCTCGCTCGGGCAGCCGACCACCTCATGCCCAGGCAGCCGGACGTTGCCGATGCGCAACAAATCATCAACGCAACCGCGACGCGTGCCACAGCATTGAGCAATCTCGTGCTCAGAGACACCAGCTCGAGATAGATCGACGCGCGAACTACGACCGAGACTTCGGCCCCCCGTAGCGCGCTCCAGCCGCCAAGTGTCACTCGGGGGCTGTCTCTGTGAACAGCTCTGCCCCCCGAGACAGATCCGAGCGGGACCGTCGACCTCAATCCCCGCCTCGTCGCCCAGTGGAGGATCGTGGTAACTCGGCTGGCATCGCCAAAGCAGCTATAGCCGCCTTCGGTCGGAGAATTCAAGATGTCGAGTGGCCACCCAACTTCAAAATCCCAAACATCGAAAAATTTGAGACGAAGATGGACCCAAGGAACTGGCTGGCCGTGTATACTACCGCGGCCCGAGCGGCCAATGCCTCGGAGGATCTCATGACGGCATATGTCCCCATCAAGCTAGGACAGGACGCGCTTCAATGGCTTCACCACCTCAAGCGGGGCAGCATCGAGGACTAGGGTGACTTCCGTCGCCTGTTCATCGCCAATTTTCAGTTCCTCTTCGATAAGCCGGCGCAGCGGTGGGATCTCAAGGCCATCCGCCGCAAGGACTCAGAAAGCCTGCGATTGTACCTCAAGCGGTTCCAGGCTCTCAGGAATCGCATCCCCAACATATCTGAGGACACGGTGATCGACGACTTCCTTCAAGGCTCCAACAACCAAGTCTTCGTCAAGCACATACTGGAGAGGGCGCCCACCACCTCGGAGCGTCTCTTCCAGGAAGCGGACCGCTACATCACGGTGGACGAACGAGCTCGCGACCTCGTTCGCCCTCGGCAAGACGACCTGGGCAAGGGCAAGCAGGAGAAGCATGAGGAACCTCCGCGACAAGATCGGCGCTAGGACAAGAGGCCTCGGGAGGAGGTCCGAGCCATGGCTCCAGCCCCGGTACGACCACATGGCCCACCTCAAGCTCAAACTCTTGATCAACTCCTCGACGAGCCATGCCCGGCACACAAGGATATGCACCATACTCTCAGGCATTGCCTCGACTTCAGGGCCATGCTGAACCGTGGTTAGTTTCCGACGATGCAAGCTCCTCCGCTGCCTCCTCCCCCACGGAACCAGCCGCCGCAAAGGCCGGCTGGAGGCAGTAATCAACGCTTCCCCAACATCAACAAGGAGGTCAACTTCATCCTAGGAGGGCACGGAGCGTACTCGAGCAAATGCCAGCAGAAGCTGGAAGATCGGCAGATCAACGCGGCCACCTCAGAGCCGCCTCAACCATACGATTGGTCTCACGAGCCGGTCTCGTTCAGTCGTGCGGATCAGTGGCTCAACTTCGATGAGCCGGGCAAGTACCCGCTGCGGGTTACCCCCATAGTCGGTGACACCCGACTCAAGAAGGTTCTGATCGACGGAGGGGCTAGCATCAACGTGGTGTTCCCTAGGGCTCTGCAAGAGATGGGGATCCCGCTCAGCGATCTCAAGAGATCGGATACCCCGTTTTTTGAGATTGTCCCGGGCGTGGGTGAATACCCGCTCGGACACATCTATCTGCCGGTCCAGGGCTAGCCAAGTTCATGGCTGTCCCACATTATCCATACCTCGTCCTCAAAATGCCTGCTCCAAGAGGTACTCTCTCCATACGCGCCGATTTCAAGGGAGCATCAGAGTGCGTGCAAGAGGCCATGCAAATGGCCCTTGAGCAGAACCACATGGCAGCTCAGAAGAAGCTCAAGGCAGATGAAACCGGCATGTCGCAGGAAGACCTTCAGATTCTGACTCAATAGGCAGCCTCCAGCGCGGCGATTCAGCCGGCCGTCCCGATGAAAGAGATAAGTCTCGACTCCTCGGATGCGACCAAGACGACCGCCATCAACGCTCTCCTTTCTCCCAAATAGGAAGATGCGCTCGTCCAGTTCCTGAGGGCCAATCGCGACATATTTGCATGGAAGCCAGCGGATATGCCTAGGGTCCCGAGGGAATTGGCCGAGCACCAACTCAAAGTGTTCCCCAACGCCAAGCCCATCAAGCAGAGGCTGCGGTGGTTTACTCCGGAAAAGCGAGAGGCTATTAGGGCAGAGTTAACCCGGCTGAAGGCTGCCGGTTTCATTAGAGAGGTCATGCATCCCGAATGGCTTGCAAATCCTGTACTCGTTCTTAAAAAAAAAAATAGACTGGCGGATGTGTGTTGATTATACCGATCTCAACAAGCACTGCCCTAAGGACCCGTTCGGGTTGCCGCGCATTGACCAGGTTGTTGACTCTATGGCGGCTGCGCTTTACTCTCCTTCCTTGATTGTTACTCAGGCTATCATCAGATTAGCCTAGCGACCAAGGATGAGGAGAAGACAGCGTTCATCACGCCTTTCGGTGCCTACTGCTATACCTCATTGCCTTTCGGCTTGAAAAACACAGGAGCAACATACCAAAGGGTGATTCAAGCATGCCTCGCCGATCACTGGGGCGAACGTGTTGATGCCTATGTTGATGATGTTGTAATCAAGACTAAGAATGAAGAGGATTTCATTGACGATCTGCGCAAGGTGTTCGACAGCTTGAGGAAATTCTGGTGGAAGCTCAACCCCACCAAGTGCATCTTCAGTGTTCCCGCAGGTCACTTACTCGGTTTTGTCGTCAGCAATAGGGGAATCGAAGCCAACCCCGAGAAAATCAAGGCTATTCTGCGCATGCACCCTCCCAGATCGCAGAAAGACGCACAGAGGCTGACTGGGTGCATGGCAGCCTTGAGCCGATTCATATCACGGCTCGGCGAACGTGGTATGCCTTTCTACAAGCTACTCAAAAAGGTCGACAGATTCCAGTGGACTACAGAGGCACAGGAAGCATTGGATGCTTTGAAGAAGTTCCTCACGTTACCTCCTGTACTCAAGTCTCCTGATCGTGCTACTGTCGACTTACCAGCGGAAGGTTTGCTCCTCTATATCTCCTGTACGACTCATGTGGTCAGCACCGCATTGGTGGTTGAGCGACCGGACGGGCAGCACACGGTGCCCAGACAACACCTGGTCTACTTCATCAGCGAGGTCCTCAGTCCCTCCAAAATCAGGTATTCTCAAGTACAGAAGTTATTATACGCAGTTCTCATTACCGCATGCAAGCTGCGCTATTACTTTGAGGAACATAAGATCATAGTGGTCACGGAGTTCCCAATCGGAGAGGTCTTGCGTAATCGAGAGGCCACAGGGCGTATCGCCAAGTGGGCTTGCGAGCTGGGGGCTCACGACATCGAATTCCGTCCTCGTACTGCAATCAAGACTCAAGCACTAGTCGATTTCGTTTCCGAGTGGACTGAGCATCAAGTGCCTGAGAAACCTGAAATCATGGAGATTTGGAAGATGTATTTCGATGGCTCGTTGAAGTTGGAAGGAGCCGGTGCTGGTGTCGTCTTCACCTCGCCAGCAGGGGAAAAACTCAAGTATGTGTTACAGATTCTTTTCTCGGTTTTGAACAATGCAGCTGAGTATGAGGCCCTCCTCCACGGCCTGCGCATCGCCATATCACTCGGGATCCAGCGTCTAATGCCGTACGGTGACTCCTTGGTGGTCATTAACCAAGTCAACAAGGAGTGGGATCGATCCACAGAAAGCATGGATAAATACTGCGAGGCAGTTCGTAAGCTGGAAGGTAGATTTCAGGGCATCAAGTATATTCACGTGGATCGGGATCGCAATGTGGACGCTGATATTCTGTCCAAGCTGGGTTCGTCATGAGCCAAGGTACCTTCTGGCGTCTTTGTCCAAGAGCTTCATCATCCTTCTGTTCAGCTAGACGACCGGCATATCTTAACTCTAGATATGCCGATTGATTGGAGGGCCCCTATCATCAAGTATATCCTAAACGAAGAAATTCCAGAGGACAAAGCAGAAGCTGAGCGAATAGCAAGACGGTCTTCTAGCTATATTCTGATCAATAACGAGTTATACAAGCGAGCCGCCTCAGGAGTTTTGTTAAAATGCCTAAGTACCTCATCAGGGCAGAGTTTGCTACAAGAGATACACGCTGGAATCTATGGAATTCATGCCGTCTCGGGCACATTAGTTGGGAAGGCATTCAGGGCTGGTTTCTATTGGCCCACGGCGAAGAAGGACGCTGCCGAGTTAGTGCAGCATTGTGAAGCTTGTCAGTTCCTCGCCAAGCAACATCACCTTCCGGCACAGCAGTTGCAGAATATACCGGTCTCATGGCCTTATGCCTGTTGGGGGCTGGATATGATTGGGCCTTTCAAGAAAGCTCAAGGTGGATACACTCATGTGCTGGTTGCCATCGACAAGTTCACCAAATGGATCGAGTTCAAGCCCATCGCTTCTTTAACGTCTGACAAAGCGGTGGAGTTTATTCAAGACATCATCTTTCGCTTTGGGGGTCATGAATTCCATTATCACAGATCTGGGATCCAACTTCACGGGCGCTGAATTCTTTGATTTCTGCGAACAAAGGTCCATCCGTGTCAAGTATGTCTCAGTGGCCCACCCCAGAGCTAATGGGCAGATCGAGCGAGCTAATGGCATGATATTGGATGCACTCAAGAAAAAGATCTTCGACAAAGATAAGAAGCTGGCTGGGAAGTGGATACGCGAACTGCCATACATGGTATGGAGCCTCCGAACACAACCTAGCAAAGCTCTTGCAGGGAACACGCCTTTCTTCATGGTGTATGGATTAGAAGCAGTCTTACCTGCTGACCTCAAGTTTGGAGCTCCACGTTTGGTCTTCGATAGCATTGACGAGGCTGAAGCAACCCGACTTGAGGAGATCGACCTACTCGAGGAGGAGCGTCTTAACTCTGTTATTCAGTCGGCTCGATATCAGCAGACTTTGCGTCGTTACCATGATCGGTACACGAGGCCTCGTTCCTTCTCAATCGAGGACCTGGTGCTACGCAGGGTGCTCAAAACTGCGGGTCAGCATAAGTTATCTCCTCCCTGGGAGGGCCCATACATCGTGACAGAAGTTACTCGTCCAGGATCATATCGTTTGTCTCAAATGGATGGAACACCAGTCGGGAACTCCTGGAACATAGAACATCTGCGCAGATTCTGCGCGTAGTACGACTTTTTGAGTTAGTAATCAGTGTCATCTTTTGTACTCTGTCCTCATTCATGTTATATAAATAAACATACTCTTGGGTTGAGATATCCAATGTTCTCTTTCAAACTTTTTACTCATAATATTCACTTGTCATGTACAGGCAATCGGCCTAGGTCGTATGACCGACAGCACGGTATTACATGCCCACTCTTACTCTTGATGGGGATATCTCCAGGCCCCAACCACGAGAGCAATCGGCCTAGGTCGTATGACCGACAGCACGGTGCTACATGCTCTCGTTCGAACTCATAATTGGGGAGCATTTGGGGCCCCAAGAAAACAAAGGCAATCGGCCTAGGTCAGTCGACCGACAGCACGGTGCTACATGCCTTTGCAGGACCTCATACTCGGGGAGCATTCAGGGCCCCGCCTGAACAAAGACAGAAGGGCATAGGTCTTGACGACCTATAGCTCATCAGTGCATGTCTTTGCTTCGTCACAATACTCTGTCCTACAGAATTCGTATTTCTTGACTGTTATATGTTGTTTCTCTTTTATTTAGCTTAAACTTAGATCATGATAATATCAATTGTTCTCCCTGCACAGGAATAATTCCTAGGTACGTATGGCATACTTTGATTTGCTCTTTAAACTAACTTGGTTTTGCAGAATAAATACTCAGGATTGTTCACGCAAGATACAAAAATACATATACACAGTATTCAAATCATTACATTACGTGGGAAATCATTGTTCACTCATTATCACCAACAAGGAGCTCAGCAATCAATCGGGCCTCATCCTCATGTTCAGCACTTTGATTCTTGTTTACTATCTTCTCTGGTAAACCGGCCAAGTCGATCTCAGTTGTGAACTCTTGATGACCATAAGGACGTGAGTAAGTACGGTCTTTACTCGCTCAGATACTTTGGACTTCGTATCATCCATAAAGTTTGCTATTCGGTCACCTAGGGGCTGAGGTGCAGCTCTCTCCGGCGCACAGATGTCTAGGATTTTGATCAAGGCAGTATTGGTATTCAAGGCAGCTTCCTTTGCCTTCTCAAAGGCGTCTTTTAGCTTGTTGCAGTTCTTCTTGCTGGTCTCATAGTTCTTTTTCAAGACCTCTGACACTTGAGCCTGATGAACAGCATGATCTTGGGACTCTTTAAGGGCAGACCTTGTGGATGCTAGTACCTTCTTCATTCTCTCAAGGGCGCTCTGAGATTCAGCCAGTTCGGTCTCTTTGTCCTTAAGCGCTTGGCGAGTTAAGGAATGGCTATTCTTCAAAGACTCCAAGGAGCTTGCAGTCTCGCGGAATGACTTCTCAAAGCCATATCTCGATTTCTGTAGCTGTTGGTACTCATCGTTTCTTTGGCGCATCTTCTCCTGTGAAATGATACAGTTCATATGCTTCTGTGAGCAAAGAATAGGCTAGTTGGGATTTTTGACGGATTACCTCATGGTTTTTCTTCTCAATATCCAGCTGTCTGCGCAGATCTGCTGCTAAGTCTCTGGCTTGATCTCTATCAGTAATAGCATTGCGGTGCTCTGTCTCCCGAGCTATAGCCATTTGTTTCAGACGAATAATCTCAGCAGCAGTAGCTGGCAGCAAGTCCATGGTTTAGTTTAAGATTTCAAATATTGGAATATGTAACAGTTGTCTGCGTACCTGTTGTTTCAGCTTTTCGAGCAGCTTCCGAGTCAGCTAGTTGTTGCCTCAGTGTAGTAATCTCCAGATTGGATATTGCAGCAATCTTCTCATGGATCACGTTTGCCTGCTGCATCCCACCTTGGAGTGTCTTTAGCATAGCCTACAGAGGAAAATTAAAGTCGTTCAAGCAACACTAAGGTTAAATTCAGGTTATGTGCACAGTTAACATACCTCGAAAGCTGTGAGCAATCCTGAGCTTGGGGGTGCTGGCACTATTTGGCGACTGCTATCACCTGCCTCAGTTGTCGAAGGTTCAATGCTGCCGGGCTCATTCGGGGCTAGGGAGTCTGATTGTCCCTTCTCGACTTGATCAGTATCCTTAGGCTCTTCAGCAGCTTTCTCCTGGGCCGAATCATGAGTTTCAGACAAGGGATGAGGAGTATCGCTCATATTGACATCAGTCTGGCGTTCCTGCGAGCTAGTAGTTTCAGGTAACGGCTTGGTGGCAGGTTCTTGTTGTTTTTTCTGGGACTTTTCCAGTTAGTGCTTGTTGCCAGTTCTCAGACGGCATTGGCACTTCATGCCCAGTCTCAGTGGCTTTACTTGTATGAGCAACCTCATCTTTAGGAATATTTCCTGACGTTGGGCTTGAGGGGTTCTCAGATTCTACACTCTTTGATCTCAGCTCTATTTTTGCTCGGGGGCTTGTGGCCTCAGCTTGTTTTTCCCTGGAGCATATTGACAGTGATTCTATATCTTCATCAGAGCATATAGTGAATGGAAGCTTGCATATATCTCTGATAATTTGTTCTAGATCCATATCCTCTGCTGTCAGATCAATTTCGTCTTCCTCAGGAGGTAATATGGATGCAGAAGGGGCTGAGATAGTGTCGTCGTGGTGCTTCTTGGATTGCCTCTCACGATGAGAAAGTTGAGTTTCTTCCTCTTCTTCTTCGTCTTCATCAACCAAGCCACTCTAGTCAACCCCAGCGATGCTGTCAGCCTTAGCAGTGGTATGGGAAGAATATCTGGACCTCTTAGCTTTGTCAGATGACTCTGGAGAGCTTGTCAGCTCTTTGATCGTCCTCTTATGGGTCCTCTGTCTGCTTGTCACCACAGTACGAGTTGCTTTAGCCTTGATACGCCCCTGGCCAGTGGCAGCTCGTGTCTTCACCCCACTGGGAGCAGCTGTTAGCTTGGGGGCTTTGGTGACGTTGCTCGCACTGAACTCTTGGGTGGCTTGAGCTGTACGAGGTATCACAATGAATGTGTGCTCCTCATTGTTTCCTGCACCATGAGCAGCAGCAGCAACAGCTTCCATCTCTGCAGTGGATAACTCGGATTGTCGCTTTGATAGCCCGGCAGTTCCAGTGGTTGTTGGATCTGACAGAAACTTGGATATGTTGCTCTGCAGTAATTTCATGAATCAGAATGCGGATATATGACAGGATGGTTAAAGGAATTACAGTAAGGTTACTTACAGTGGGAGTTGGATTCTAGGCAGAATATGGTTTGGGAGTACCCTCATTGTGAGCTTCACCACTAAGTATCAACTCTACTCGAGCCTTGATATCATCCTCAGTCATAGGTCGGGCTGTCTCTCTAGTCAGATGGGTCAGGTTGATGGCATAAAATTGCAACAGGCCTCACGCAAATGAGCAGGTGGGGAGGCCTAACCCGTGGATGAAGAATGGCATGAACACCATGGCTTCGTAAGTATCTTCAGTTGGAGCAGCATCATCTTCTTTGTCGCATACCCTCCAGTTGGATACTTCCTTGGGAGGAAGGACGCCCATATCCACCAAGGATTGTAGCATGGGCTCAGTGACAATGGAGGGGTGGTATGCCAGGTATGGTGAGGGTACCTGCCGGTTCTCATTGTGCGGCAGGCCCTCAGTGGTGTTTCCGCGCTCACTTAAGGTTTTCTTCTTGGGAGCCATGGAAGTGGATATTGATCTCTGGATTGGGACTCGAGAAGCAGAACTCAGATTTCAAACAGCAATGGCGGCGGTATCAGTGGGGAGGAAGAACAGTTCAGGTCTTGGATAAAAGAATTTGTTGTCCAGGGTATAGATCTCAAAACAACCCTGACGCCGTTAGTAACAGTTCGTGTGGATTGACAGAACAGGTGGATATCGTTAAGGATTAACTTGGATTTCTTGACGGTAACATTTGAATCGGATTGCACTGGAATTAAGTCATCCATTTCAGTCGGGATGATGTTTTAAGCATAATTATTCAGTCGGTATTCTCAACTACAGGATCATGTTCTCTATTACTCGGAGAATGAGTTATTCAGTCGGACCTAACGGTATAAGTCTTACCTGAACTCTGGGCATAAACAAAGTATGGTTTCTTTTGCCGTATGACGCTCTTTAGTCTTAGTTTAGAGAACTCAAAAGGCACATTTGACTCGGATGCGAGATTCTTAAGATACGAACACACAGATGAACTCAGAAACAAAGGATAATAGATGGATTTCATTATATATAGTTCATCAAAGTGGATTACATATAGGCGGAGAGATTATCCTAATCTACTACTAGCTACTCCTACTATGGTGGTGGTGGTGGTGGTGGTGCTGGCGGCCTACATGCCCGTGGATGGCCCGGCCGGAGGTCCGGTAACGCGGCGGCGCTTGGAGGCCGGAGCGTCGGCCTCATCTCCGCCGTCATGGCCGCCGTCATCGCTGCCATGGCCGCCAATGCCGCCATCGTGGCCACCCGGGCCATCGTGACTGCCAGGGTTGTCATCGTCGTCGTCGTCGTCGTTGGAGACCTCCTCCTCGCTCTCCTCTTCCTCGTTGGCGGAGTCCTCGAAGGCGACGCGACGGAGGCCCCAGAGCTTGGCGCGCTCCTTGGCGCTGTAGCCCTGGGAGTCGTCGCTGTTGGGCTCAGAATCGACCTCCTGGGGTGGGGCATCCTCGGGGGCTTCCTCCTCCTCGCTGGAGGAGAAGTCCTCCGAGGACTCCTCGGCGTCGTAGGCACCGCTGAAGAAGGCGTCGTCGGAGTCCTCGTACTCCAACGACGGTGGCGAAAGAGCACGCTTCTTGCCTTTGCCGCCGGCCATGGCTGGGAGCAGGGGAGTGGAGAGTTTTTTTGGGGTTTTCTTGACGAACTGGCACTCAGAGGAGGCGTAATGGATGGATGGGCGATGCCTCTGCTCTTATAGCATGGCCGCTTCGCTTCGATCTCTGTGCAGACGATCCCATAGGCCGCGTCGTTTCGACTTCCTCCACGCGTCAATTATCGTGTGGGAGGGTAATGGCTGTTGCGTATTCGGAAGTTTCCTGTTTCCTGGGGCCTTTCTTGAGGTAACTCCTCGGTCCCTCTTCTCGTTCCCTTTGGGATAACCCCATGGGGTGCGGGATTTGTGAAAAATTATTCTTTTTCCTAAAATCTGAGAAAACAGGAAGCTTGAGTCGGTTTTCTATAACTCGAAAAATTGAGAGTAGACGATAACTCGGACAAAAGGACTTGCTATTCCTCAAGTTGACTCGTCACTTGAGGAACGCATCTTGTGAAGCTTAATCAGAAAGTTTAGATCTTCAAGCTGATTGATACTCAAGTTAACTTGAAGCTCGGGGGCTACCCCATGGGGTGCACCTGGCGGTGCACCATGAGAAATAGTTTGAACTCATGTAAGGAACTCATGAGCAGTATGTTATTTATTCTAGAGTCTCGAGTCAATTAATCTCTAAATTAACTCGAGCCTCGGGGGCTTGTGGGGGATAGATATCCCCTGGGCCCTCACAGTTCGGATTCAGTACACGGTGTTAGAAATATTCTTAATATTCTCTATTATGTAATCTCGTGTTAGAAACCAATCAGTTCAGATATGTTTCCTAGAGTTGTTCAGATATGTTTCCTAGAGTCCTATGTAATCTCTATTAGGAAAGATAGATTGTTTGACGTGCAAGTCACGGATGTAAACAACCTTGATGTAATCTATCGGCTCTTTGCCTATATAAACATGTAACGGTGAAGGCCAAGGGCTAATTCACGTTGAAACCTGAAACTTTACATGGTAATCAGAGCCCCTCCTCCAAATTATCTCATCTAGCTTGCATCGTTCCCATGGCATCATCATCCTCCAATCCTCAACAATCCCTAGGCCCACCTATCTCGGAGAAGCTAACTCGAGAAAACTATCTTCTCTGGAAGGCGTAGATCATGCCTGCAATTCGCAGCGCACAGTTGGTTGGCATCCTAGAAGGTACCACCAAAGCGCCGGCCAAAACCTTGAAGATCATCGCCGACGACAAGAAGACAGAAGTTGATGTTCCCAACCCAGAATATGAAACCTGGTTGGTTAAAGATCAGCTATTGTTGGGCTATCTGCTCAACTCGCTGACCAAGGAAGTCCTGGCTCCAGTAGCCACCCTATCATCCGCTGCAGAAGTATGGGCGACTCTTGAAGGGATGTATGCTGCGCAATCGCGTGCACGTGCCACCAACCTCCGCATGCAGCTGGTGAGCCTCAAGAAGGGTAGCATGACTGCTGCTGCCTACTTCTCCAAGATGAAGAGCTTTGGCGACGAACTTGCCGCCATCGGGAAGAAAGTCGAAGATGAAGAGATGGTGTCGTACATCCTCAATGGCCTCGACTTCGACTACAAGTCCCTGGTGTCGTCCATCCTTGGGCGAACAGACCAAGTTTCACTGAGTGATCTTTACGCTCAGCTTGTTTCATTTGATATCCGTCTTCAGATGCAGATGCAGCAGGAAAAAGAAGGCGGAGGCTTCCAATCTTCAGCTAACTCGGCCTCTCGTGGTCGAGGAGGACAGCGAAGCCGCGGCACTAACCGCGGTCGTGGTCGTGGTGGTCGAGGAAGAAACAATAACTCCAGCCCCGGGGGATTCTCCAAGCAAGGAGGACAGTCTGACAAACCAATCTGACAGATTTGCAGGAAAACAGGCCATGAGGCCTCAGATTGCTGGTATCGCTATGAGGAGAACTACCAGCCCAAGGTAGCAGGAGCTGCGACCACTAGCTATGGGGTGGACACCAACTGGTATGTTGATAGTGGAGCCACCGACCACATCACAAGTGAGTTGGAGAAACTCACTGTCCGTGATAGATACAATGGACAAGATCAAGTCCGCACTGCCAGCGGCTCAGGTATGACAATTAGTAACATTGGTCATTCCGTTTTGCATACCCCTGATCGTCCATTACATCTCAGAAATATTTTACATGTTCCAAACTCTAAAAAAAATCTTGCTTCAGTTCATCGATTAGCTGTTGATAATAATGCCTTTCTGGAATTTCATCCGAACTTTTTTCTTATCAAGGACAAGGCCACGAAGAAAACTCTCTTTCGAGGCAGATGTGAAGGAGGACTTTATCCTCTAGTCCCGCAGCAGTCAAGTTCGAGTTCCAGTAGGCAAGTCTTTGGAGTCAATAAGCCATCCACATCTAAATGGCACAGTCGTCTTGGGCATCCAGCCATTCCAATAGTGAAGCATGTTCTTAGAAAGTTCAATCTTCCCGTTTCTAGTGATTTGAGTCATGAGCTCGTATGTGATCCCTGTCAACAAGCTAAGAGTCATCAGTTACCCTATTCACAGTCTACTAGTGTGTCTAAATTTCCTCTTGAACTTATTTACTCCGATGTTTGGGGTCCTGCACCCATGTCTGTAGGAAGACACACATAATATGTAAGCTTCATTGATGATTATAGCAAGTTTACTTGGATCTATCTCCTGAAGCATAAATCTGATGTTTTTCAAGCGTTTCACAATTTCAAAAATCTAGTTGAAAGGAAGTTCAACAGAAAAATTCTTACTGTGCAATCTGATTGGGGTGGCGAATATGAAAGATTGAACTCCTTCTTTCAAAAAATAGGAATCGCTCATCATGTTTCTTGCCCACATGCTCATCAACAAAATGGGTCAGCTGAAAGGAAACATCGACACATAGTAGAGGTTGGTCTGGCATTGTTAGCAAATGCGTCCATGCCCTTAAAATTCTGGGATGAGGCCTTTCTCACAGCAACATATCTAATTAACATCCTTCCCACCAAAATCCTTGATTTTCGCTCACCAACCGAAATTCTTCTCCAAGAAAAACCCAACTATGCCTCTCTCAGAATTTTTGGTTGTGCTTGTTGGCCTCATCTCAGGCCATTCAACTCAAGAAAACTTCAATTTCGTTCACAACAATGCACTTTCCTCGGATATAGTCCTCTTCACAAAGGGTTCAAATGCCTCGAACCCTCCACTGGGAGAATTTACATCTCTCGGGATGTCATCTTTGATGAGGCTATTTTTCCCTTTAAATTCCTTCATGAAAATGCTGGTGCTCTCCTTCAAAAAGAGATCTCTCTTCTTCCAGATAGTCTTCTTCCTCGTGATCAAGGGGGTGTAAATCGTTTTGGTCCACATGTTACTAATGATCATAACAACCCTGGTTTAAGTGTTGACAGCATGCAGGGAAGTCCAAGCAACAGTACAGATAAAGACATGGAAGAAGGTAGTAGAGCAGCTGATGCGGAAATTGCACAATCAAGTCTCATGCCGCACCTGAACAACGAAAACAGGGAAAACTTACCTACTACAAGCCAACAAGCATCAGCTGTTGTGTCTCCAGTTACAAGTCAGCTACCACAATCACCCCCTCATGTGCATACTGAAACGGCATTCGAGGAAGGTGCACTACTTCAAGGATCGTCTGCTCAAGACTTACCTACAACTGCCTCTGCATCAACTTCAGAACAGCAACAACAACGACCAAAAACCAGGTCACAAAGTGGTATAGTGAAACCCAAAGTTTTTACTGATGGTACTGTCAGATATGGTATGTTAACATCAACAGGTGAGCCACAAGATCTTGAGAGGAGGCATTGCATGACAAAAATTGGAAAGGTGCAATGGAAGATGAATTTTCAGCCCTTCTCAGGAACAAAACTTGGCACTTGGTTCCTCCTGTGAAAGGTAAAAATATAATTGACTGCAGATGGGTCTACAAGATCAAGAGAAAGGCAGATGGCACCATTGACCGCTACAAGGCTAGATTGGTGGCCAAAGGCCTCAAGCAAAGGTATGGCATAGACTATGAGGACACGTTTAGTCCTGTTGTTAAAATTGCCACTATCAGATTAGTATTATCTGTTGCTGTTTCACGAGGCTGGAACTTAAGACAGCTAGATGTACAGAACGCGTTCTTGCACGGTGTTCTGGAGGAGGAAGTTTACATGAAGCAACCTCCTGGGTTTGAGGATTCTAGTAAACCAAATTTCCTATGTAAACTTGACAAAGCTATATATGGGTTAAAACAAGCGCCAAGAGCTTGGTTCTCAAGGCTGAGTTGCAAGTTGTGTGAGCTTGGTTTTAAGCCGTCAAAATCTGATGCTTCCTTATTCATTTATCGAAAAGACATGACAGTCATATTCATGTTGATTTATGTTGACGACATCATTGTCACTGGATCATCAGATGCAGCTGTCTCAGCTCTGTTGCAAGATTTGAGAGCAGATTTTGCCCTGAAGGATTTAGGAGAGTTGAATTTCTTCTTAGGCATGGAAGTTAAGAAGATAAATGATGGGATCATGTTATCTCAAGAAAAATATGCTGCAGACATACTAAAAAGATCAAGGATGAGTAACTGCAAGCCGTGCACTACTCCATTGTCTGTCTCAGAGAAGCTCTCTAGATATGAAGGTAAGCCCTTGGGACTGAAAGATAGCACAAACTACATAAGTATAGTTGGTGCACTGCAATATCTTACTCTCACACGACCAGATTTATCCTTTGCTGTAAATAAGGTCTGTCAGTACTTGCATTCGCCCACTTCTTCTCATTGGACAGCAGTAAAACGGATTTTGCGTTATGTCAAATACACAAGTGACTTTGGATTGAAAATCAGAAAGTCAACCTCAAATCTTGTGAGTGCCTTTTCTGATGCAGATTGGGCAGGTAGTGTGGATTATAGAAGATCAACTGGTGGGTTTGCTGTGTTCTTTGGACCAAATCTCATCAGTTGGAGTGCAAGGAAACAAGCAACAGTGGCCAGGTCAAGCACTGAAGCTGAGTACAAGTCCTTAGCAAATGCAACTGCAGAAATAATTTGGGTAGAATCACTATTGACTGAACTTGGAGTTCAGCAGAGTCAGTCTCCCTGTTTGTGGTGTGATAATTTAGGGGCTACCTATCTCTCAGCGAATCCGGTTTTTCATGCGAGAGCCAAACATATAGAAATTGATTTTCATTTTGTCAGAGAAAGAGTGGCTCAGAAATTGTTACAGATACGGCTGATTCGATCTCAAGACCAACTTGCTGATGGGTTCACTAAGGCTCTTCCTCTGCGTAGCTTTGAAGCATTCAAGAGCAATCTTAACCTTGTCAAGAAACCCAGTTAAGATTGAGGGAGGCTGTTAGAAATATTCTTAATATTCTCTATTATGTAATCTCGTGTTAGAAACCAATCAGTTCAGATATGTTTCCTAGAGTTGTTCAGATATGTTTCCTAGAGTCCTATCTAATCTCTATTAGGAAAGATAGATTGTTTGACGTGCAAGTCACGGATGTAAACAACCTTGATGTAATCTATCGGCTCTTTGCCTATATAAACATGTAACCGTGAAGGCCAAGGGCTAATTCACGTTGAAACCTGAAACTTTACACATGGGCCATTGGAGGGCTCAGTAGAGACAGCTGGCCCTTCTCAGGGTGCCGACTGGTCTCATGGGCCCGAGAACGGAGGACAAGTTTGAAGACCAGGTCAAATGTGCTATAATTCGGGAAAAAACACGGCGGAGTTGGTTCGGACTCTGCGTAACAGGAATAGCGGGACTCAAGGAAGGAAACATGTAATCGTGGATTCTGTGTATTCTTTAGGTTTCCAAACAGAGTAGGACTCGTAGAGAGAACTTGACTTGTAACCCAAGCCCGGCCGGATTATATAAGGCTGGTGAGGGACCCCTACGTGGATCATCGAACATCTCATCGCATACCAGCCACCAGACCTCGAAACCCTCGTTGTAACCTCGAGAACTCAGATCAATATAACTCGCCTCAAACAGGACGTAGGGTGTTACGCTTATTGCGTCCCGAACCTGTATAAACCCCTGTGTTTTGTTGCATCTCAACGCAAACCATCGAGCTACGCCGATCTCGCCACCTCAGAGCATCACATAACACATCCCGTGGTGCATTGTCAGCATCAAATCCCGACACTCGGGACGTTGCCCAAAAGCTTCCTTTCGTGGAGACGGCGGGGTGGCTCCGCGAGAAGGACTGGGAAGACTCCAACGACCGTATCCATCCTCTACCCTTGCGTGGACGAGGCCATAGCCCGTGAAGGACTACGCAAGAGATAGGCTCGGGTGTGTGTACCGAGGATATCTGGAGATCCGACCGTGGTTGCTTGGCTTCCCAGGAAGTCACTTTGCCATCCTCCACCCTTGCATGGGCGAGGCCGCACTCCATTGAGGATTGCGCGAGAGCAAAGCCCTTTGTGGAGCGCAAATAAGGACGTAGGGGGTAGAGGCACGTTGGCCTCCCTGAACCTCGGGAAAAACATCGTCGTGTCTTTTTCGTGTGCTATCACCATTGTCAATGGGAGTTTGCATTATCTATCCCATCCTTTAGCTTCCGCATTTACATTCTTACAATTGTGTGCTTACATTCCTAGACTAGCTTAATAGGTTAGTTTTAGGTGGAACTAGGTTGCAAGACTTGACCACGGTAGAAATAGCAACACTTAGAAAAATCTTAGTGCACATAGCTAGATTTACTTTGCATAGGTTTTGCTTAGTAGCTGTAGTTTTTAGTGAGCCTTAGTTTTTAGAAATCCTAATTAAACCCCTCTCTTAGGCGTCGGTCCTACCTGCAGAGTGGTCTGACACGTCATTTTCCACGTGTGCGGAGTGGCACCGCAAGACCATACTACGGCGCATCCTAGGTGGCGCCAGAGGCTTTCCATCTTATAAAAATTTGTATTTTCTTCATTTGATGTTGTATGGAGACGATCTTTATACAAAAATTGTAGCCCTCGACAAGACCTACAACATTGTAGTTTACATTTTTTTTCTCATTTGAAGTCATTTATATGCGCTAAAAGTTCATTCTAAATTTAACTGTGTTCTACAAGCTCTTGTTTTAGAGAAAAAAATATATTTTTTCTGATGGCGTTGTATGGAGATGATCTTTATACGAAAGTTATAGAGTTTTGCGTTTCTCATTTCAGGCCATTTAGACTCAAAAAAATTCATAATAAATCTAATTATGTTCTGCGTGCTCTTTGTTTTAGAAAAAATTATTTTTTAAATATAACAATATTGTTCTTATATGAAAATTGTAGTCCTAAATGAGATCTACATGTTTCTTATTTTGAGTTTTCTCATTTAAAATCATTTACATGTTCGAATAATTCATTTAATTTTAATATAAGCAGTGTGTTGTACTTTCACATAAAAAGTCATAATATCTTGCGGAGAGGCAACATATGTCTACGTAGCATCCTTAATAAAGTTTGGACAATAATCTCCACATGGTGCCAGCGTTTGTTTGATATGTCTGCCACTCGTAGTGTGGGTTACTTGTGAAGTCACTCTGGCCATCTAAGTTTCAATATTATTGATATTTCACTTTTCACGTGGGGGCTTAATGTTACATTTGTACAATATGTTTATTGGTATAGATAACTTATTCGTAATTTTTTGTCAACACTACAATATTTGATGAATGTAATTGCATTTTTAATGGTTTACTATAGAAAGAATTTAATAATACACAAGTAGTCTCAGAAAGTCATAATATTTGGTGTAGGGACAACGTATGTCCTTGTACCATTCTCAAAAAAGTTTGGACAAAAACTACACATGGTATCGGTGTTTGTTTCATATGGCTTGCACTCGTAGTATGGGTTACTTGTGAAGACACTCTAACCATTCTATAGTTCTCTTTGTCATTTTTCACGTGGGGGCTTGAGGTTACATTCGTTTATTGATCTAGATAACTTATTTGCATTTTTGGTCAATACTAAAATGTTTTATGAATTTAATTGCATTTTTGATGATTTACCGTAGAAAGAAATTAATAATATACGAATAATATCTGAAAATCATGATATTGTCACACCCGGTTTTATAAACAAAACTAGATGACACCATATATGTGCCCATGATCTATTTTTTACACAAACAGCAGACTTCATTATTGAATATCAATAGACGGTGCATTATCAATAGACGGTGCATTATATAAGCCTATAAAACTTACATTTGACACAAAGGTCAATATATCAGAGTATAGCAGAACTTCTGTCTCGTAGCGGAATTCTATCTTCACAGGAAGGTTGACTGGGGGCACGTACGCCTAAATACTTTGTAGGCTTCTGGATCCACTTCGTCTTCAAAGCATCATCAACTTAGATAGAGCAGAGCTATATTTTTAGGGATAGCAAGGTAAGTACATGTCGTACTTAGCAAGTATTCCGTTTAGAATAAAGTGGGTTGGCTTTATAGTGGACAGGCATAGCTTTTAGTTGGTCCAGTTTTATTACCAACAATGAATTAGCATAAACCCCTCCCATAACTGAAATAACATAAATACAATAAAGTATATGAAAATAAACCACCATCATACCATTGTCATCCCATTAGCATCCCTAATCTGTGAGGGTTCAGGCCGCTCATAACCGTGAGCACGTCTGATATATCAGTTTTAAATGCTCGAGAGGTTGTACATCTTTACCCACAAGCCATGATTCCCATATGCCAAGAGGTGGCCAAACCTCATATATTCACTATCCTTTGATGAATCTGCAGGGTTTCATTACGAGACCTTTACAAAAAATTCCTAGAGTTATGGCTCACTCGTTACAGGTTACTCCAGTCAACTAAAGATATGAGAGTTCCGTTCCAAAGGGTGACTAACAAATATCAAATAAACCAAACTGCACTAATCAGTCAAGCCCAGTGCCCATATGAGTCCTGTGGTTGTACTGTTTTTCTGCATGGTCGCTTGGCGAACCGATCCTTAGGGTGAGGCCATTGAGCAAACCCATAAAACATGCTCAAATCTCCATGTTGCCAAAGCCATACGTTTATCATCAAACTCATCAACAAGATTAACAACATGAGTAAAGTAAGTTGAGCGGTAGCAATTAATTTGCAACATCATAACCCTCCCATAGGATAAAAGATTAGCGGGAAAATAAGTGGCTAGTCATCTTTAGGTTGAGCATGCTTGGTTGTGCGATAAAATAAGTTTTTAATGTGAATAGGACATATGTCAAAGAATACCTGTCTGTATTCCCAATTATATAGCTGCTCAAATAATCTTTATCTGTAGGTCTTGGAAGGCTCAGTCTTCACTCTCACTTATGATACTCGTTCTATAGACAACACAAACAACATACAAGCAGACAAACATATACACATAAGAACAATACACCAATCAAAAGAAAATCTTTATAAAACGCATACCAAAAGAGAGGACTCGCTGCTACAATCACATGAACGAAGAGACTAAAAACGGATTTATGGTTGAAACGGAACAACTAACGGATAATTTTCATTGTTGATCAAGAAAAGACTATAAGTTGCATTTGTAATTAGTAAAACAATACAAATGGATATTTCAGTGGAATAATCAAGCTAGAATTAATCCAAATTATATTTGAATTGAGAACCATTGTTGAAACTAAATATATTTTATTTATAAGGATTCCGTGAGTTATACCATGTAAACAATTAAGTTTAGAAAGACAAGTACGTCATATCACGTACTCCGGCTTTTAGCATATAATGTGTTTCAACTAAGCAAATTATAATTGAAAACACATTATAATTGTTAATAAACAAGTTTGCACAATTTTATAGAAGCCACCTCGTAATCTATGCACATTTTAATTATAAAGCAGTTGCATAACCGTTAATCAAGTTAACATGTATTTAACATAAAACTAGTGTTTAAAACCTAATTTGATTTAATTTAAATATATAAATCGTTAGGGTATGATTAATCTAATTGACATGAGCTTACGAAAAACCGAAGTTAAACTCTATATTGCTTTTTATTTTTTTTAGAAAACTAATTAAGATAACATTAGTCAGATTAATATTGAATTTGAAACGTGGAAATAATGGTAAACATCAATCTTCCTATTGTCATGAGTCTAGCGAGATAGGAACAGGATAACAGATCTAAACCGTAAAAGATAGGTGATGGGAACAAACCAGATGTTAGGTCACGGCTAATCCCTAGACTCCTAGGATTAGCTGAGAAGACTCATCATAACAATTAACGAACAGCGTTGTGAATTAGCCAAATGTTAGGATTTAGATATGCAAAGGAGTATACGGCTTAGGTTGGAATCGAAAGGATTAGACTCTATGAGGGGATGATCTATAAAGGATCTAAAACACAAGAGAATATACAGGAAAAATTACCATGTCTTCCTGCGGCGTCTGGACATATTGGCCTTCTTCCTCACATATGTATCTTCCCTGCGACTCGTCCGTGACCATCCTGGGCTGCTGCTCGCTAGGGAAAAGAAGGACGCTCGACTGACCAGGCAGGGCACCAGGGTCGGCCTGCAAGGGCAGCCTCACCAACGTTGCTGCAGGGCGACGAGGTGCACCTGGGAGGGCAGGGCGCCGTGGTCTGATCAGGCGGCCGATGGGCGACGCATTAAAGCAGCCCCATCGTAGCTTGGACACCCTGCGTGCATGTGCCATGCGGGCCTGGGAACGTCGGCTGGACTTGTCTCCAGCTCATTGGGGAGGCCACCCCGGCGTAGCGGCGACGAGCGGCACCGGTGGCTTGGGATGGATCGCGTGACCTGGGGTCAAGCAGCGCGTGCAGATAGATGCGCAGCTGGTGGTGACATCGGCAGCGAGAGGCGTGCGGCTGCGGCAGCTAGGGCATATAGACCGAGGGGTTGGCGGAAGAAAGAGGAAACGTCAAAAGCCCAGCCAAAAAGGAAGACTAAAACTCAGAAACAGAAGACTGTGGCAACCAAGAAGGTTTGGCGAGCAAAAGTTGCAACACAGGCGGCCGCTAACTCTCCGTTGAGCGCTGACACCACACCAAAGGTATGACTCGCCCTCGCCAGGAGGTAAACTGGCCTTATCCTCCACTGCATATTTTCCGCGTTACAATTTTCCTATCTTTCATGCACTTGCTTTGAATTTCACCATTGCATGTTTAATTTTCATCAATTTTTTTGCTTAAGTTTGCATTTAGTTAGTTCTATTTTGCGAAAAAAAATATTCTTAGAGCCGTCCGGCCCCACTTGGGCCGCCCGCCCCCCCTCTGCACCGCAAGGACGACTAACTCCTGGACGACTGACTTCTGGACGACTAACCGCTAACGCTAATATTTGTGTCTGCTTTGTCCCTTGTGTAGTATATTGTCTATTTTTGCAGTATGTCTTCTTTCTTCAGGAAAGCAAAGAAGGCCCTGAGCAACACAGGGAAGGGACTGCACCTGAAGTTCCCGTCTTCGTCGGACGAGCGCTCTCGCTCTCGTTCACAAAGCGGAAGCTCCAGGACCCCAGCAGCATCCGACAGCACTCCCGCAGTGTCCGACAGGATGTCTGTCAGCGGTACACGCAGCCGCCAGGACCAGGAGCAAGATGAAGGAGTTTCTTCTTAGCAACAACCGCAGCGCCGACTGATGAACCTACAGGATATCAACATCCAAGGCGATCAGGAAGCCTAGGTGTTACAAGCTCTTACCACCAAGACCTTTGGGAGGACCAAGTGCTTCGACGCCTTCTTCCTCGTTGAGATAGGTATGTTGGACCCGTTCATTAAAGCCTTTGATTATAGGGTTGGTCGGATTTCGCTAACATTATAGAGGAACGATCCGTTCTTCTCACACAAGAGTTCCTGATGACTCTCCGCGTGGATAAGCGTACAACAGGTACGTTTATAAATTTTCACATGTTCAATATTGAATTCTCTGTTTACCGGCGGCAGTTTGCCAACCTCCTGGGCTTCTACTCCAATTATTCGTTGAGTGACCCAGCGGGGTATGATGGAAGGGGAAACAAAGCACCACCAAAATTCACAATCCCACTCTGAGACTCTTAGCTCGCTGGGTCTCGCTCATCGTCTTTCCAAGAGGCGAGGTTTGTTGTGCATCCAACGAAGACCTCAAGTGCCTCTATGCCATGGTCAAAAAGAAGCGCTATGCTCCGGTCCTCGACATTGTCCACCATTGGATGGGCCTGAGAGCGACCAACACCCCTATAAGCATCACTTCCTTTTCCACCAGGATAGCAGCCAACTTGGGCCTCCTAGAGCATGCCCAGCTTGACTACCTTCCCGACGACACATCACACTATGTGGGGTGTAGCACTTTCTCCAGGCACATTTCATGAGGCGAGACGCCGCAACTGGGAGACTGATCATGACATGGTTCGGGCATAGTCTTGAGCTGCCGCTTCCAGCACTGCAGTTCGACATGTATACCATTAGGAGCCTAACCATGTAGCTAGATGTGGAGGCACCACGTCAAAGCATCAGAGGCGTCATGACCAGAGCCCAACGACGGCGAGCAGAGGAGTCACACCACAGAGCCCGAGGAGAGGATTCTAAGGAACCCATCCACGCTTCCATACCAGTTGAGCCATCCTGGTACTTCTCCAGTACCGGTGGCGAGAGTTCCTACCAGCCTTCCCATAGTACACAACACTACGGAGGCGGTAGTGGATCACGTGCGCTTAGTAGAGACCTAGGTCACTCTGCTTCAGCCCGGTACCACACACCTGACATGGCCGACATCAACTCCGCAATGGAGGGGATGAACTTGGGCCAGTACGATCAGAGGCTGTATCAGCAGGCAGGTGACATCTACCAACGCACGGAAGAGATGGGTCAACGGCTCCAAAACAACACGGAGATGCTCCAGAACCTAAACAAGCAAGTTGGAGCCGGCTTCCTCAATGCTCAGAACTTCTACGACTACTACTACCAAAACCCCTAGCTTCATTAAAGCTTGGGGGGGTGGTAGACCATTATGAGCATGCCTTCTCACGCCTGTGTCTCCTCAGAGCAAGGTATCTCCATCTCTTGTCCTTTCTCCTCCCATTTGCACCAGCAGTACGCCCGTCCGACCAAGCAGCAGCAGTACCCTTGTCCGACCAAGCAACAGCATCACCCGTCCTACCAGTAGCAGCAGTACCCCGTCCGACCGAACAGCAACATCACCGTCCTACCAAGGTAAGTACTTTTAATAATGTTTTTATTTATTTTCCTTTTTATTGCTTTATCTAAGAAAAAAAGGTGTCAATAAAAATAACTCCCAACTTTGATGCATATATCTTTCATATGGAAATGATGAATAGTTGCTCTATTATGTTCATGCTTAGTTGTTTATGCACGTTCTACACTTAGCTTAATTTCGAGCTTGCGTGTATAAGTTGAAAACTTGATCTTATACTTAGTGGATGCCATTTGCATAACCTTGTCTAAGTTGTTGTGAGAAATAATATGGCTAAGCACTAGGTTTTCTCCAGATGACCCTAGCAAGATAAACATCTCAGGTTTATTCTTTTGAAAAATGAAATGAAGTTCCTCCATCGGTTTTGAACACCTACCAGACCCAAATACACTGAAATATCTGAGTCTAGCTTGTTTAAACTGCTTAAAGTTGTTTTGAGCTTTGTCAAATTTTGAGTCTCTTAGAATGGAAACGTCTCTATCTTGTGAATTGTTGGAGCAAAAATCTACCACCACAAATGCATTTACCTGTCTTGGGTATGCATCCATATATCTCCAAAATAATACCCTTAGCCTTACTCCTTCCAATCAAAAAGATGTAGAGTATGGAGCCAACAAAAATATGAGAAAAAAAACATGCTAGTCAAGCATGGCAAAAATATAAGAAAAAGAAAAGTATGCTAGTCAAGCATGGAAAAAAGAGAGAAAAATACAAAAAGGCTCCATATTCATACCTACCAATCAAAAAGGAAAAGGAAAGAAAACAAGGAGATTCATCCATCCATCCAACAAATGAACAAGGCTAGAAGATGTAGTACATTTCTTTGGTCCAATCTTTGCTTTGCAAAACAAACAACTTAAGTAAGCTAAGATCTTCCACGACCCTGAGCTCCACATAAGCCTTAGTGTAGGAAGTTCTTAGCCATGCTCTTGGCTTCTAATGGTGAGGATACACTTTGAGCGATCGATAGTACCTTTGGGGAAACTTGTTTTCTTTTGAAAAATCTTTAAAAACACCTGAGATGTGAGTCCCAAAAGACATGCTTAGAGTAGAACCTGCAGCTAAGTCATTCTTCCTCTCAACCGCGCAAGACATGGTAAAACAAAAAGATGCACCACAGGTATGAGTGAGACTGATCATTGCATACACTATGGTTCGAGAAAAAAGCATGGGTGTCGTCTGTGCATAACTACTATTTATGAGCATCGATATTGCAGCAACTCCTGATCCATAACCCATCTTGGCTTTACTCGAGGACGAGCAAAGGTCTAAGCTTGGGGGGTGTTGATGGTCATTATTGCACTACCAATGACCGTCAACTATCCATGAACATGGAGGAAAACATGCCAAAGTATGGATAAACCTGTGCTACTAACACATTTCCACAAGTTGTGTTGAATATTTAATTGTAGGTACAAAGATCAGCAGAAAACAGGTAAATTTGGCTAAGTCACTGGCCAGTGGGCAAGGTCGCCCGGCTCCAAGCCAGGCCGCCCGACCTGACTCAGGAGCCAAATCAGCTCATCTTCGACCTGCATGTGCCTAAATGACGTGTCAACACACTTGTGAAGTACAAAGGCCGAATGCACCACGTCAAGTACCGAAAGGCTTGCCACATCATCGATCCAGCACTTGGATTGATGAAGTCAGCAATCCTGGGCACTTCAATCCTGCGGCTAAGGAAGAAACACAAGTGAAGATCAACGGTTGAGGGAAAAACACACTTCTAACCGCCATAACCGCCGTCAACCGACTTGGGGAGGCAATATGAGCCACAAGATGGAGAAAGGCGGTGGATCCGATGGCCTCCCGGGCCGCCCGGCTTGGGGTGGAGCCGCCCGACCCCACCTGGAGCTGCCCGGCCCCACCTCGGCGCCTTCCAGTTGTAACCGACTCTCCAACTGCCTCACCGACCTTAGAACCTATAAATACCCCCCTAGACTTCACTTGTAGAGTGTGGAAGTTGAGTAGCTCACACTATCGCTTAGTCTTGTATCACTAGGTTAGTCCTGAGAGTTAGAGTTGAGTCTGAGCTTTTGCCTCAGGGATTCCGGAGTCTTCTTCGAGTCTCGGTAAAGCTCTTGTATCTTTCTATCTTCGTACTCGTTAGTCCAGTATAATATTATCATTGCTCTATCTTTTGTTATACTTTACTTTACTTCTTAACGCTTGCCTAGTGTGGTGTACCTTTATTGCAGACTAGATCCAAGGCTTAGGTTTGTGTTGTTCTTAAGTTATCTAAATCCTGTTAGACTTGCCGGTGCTATAAGCTTGTCTTATGCTTTTGATCTAAAATTAAGTTAGTTCTCACCCTCTGATCAAGGAAGAGCTTTAGTGTTCAAGTTCTCACTTGAACACTAGTATAGCGTGCCATCTTACCCACGCAGATCTGGTCGGTAGCCTCTCTAGGTGACAGCTCTAGAGGTCTTAGTAATCCACCCCGTCGTTCGGTAAGCCCGTAGGCGTTAGCCGGGTCTCCTTCGGAGGTCTACTATCTACCCCTTGACCCCTCGAGGTGCCCGAATTTCGCTCGACGCAAGATCCTAGCTTGTATCCAGTTAACTTAGTTCAACCGCGAATACTCCTCTGCAGCGGTTAAGTAGTAGAGTTTGGAAATCTAATCTCACTCGTTGTCCTCCCAGGCAACTAACTAAGTGTTAGGCTTCTTTAGTCCCTGTTTTACTCTTCCCACCATACACTATCTTTATATCTTACCCCCGTTGTAAGATTAGCTGGTATTTTATCTAAGTTATAATACTGTTTGAAAGTTTGACATTTCATTCCACCTATTCGCCCTTGCTTCCCTATGGATTTTTACAATACTCGGAATACTCTGAGTGAAAAAGCTACAGCGAATCTCCGTGCGCTTGCGGAGTAAAATCTGTTACGCTAAGAGATGTCAACACCAATATAGTTGGATACGTATATAGATATGGATTTATGGATAAATAATAGCGTCCAAGCTATGCATAAAAGTGGCGGCTCACAAAACAACTTGAGTAGTTGAGTCGGCTCACGAGCCTAGAGGAGCGGAGCCAAGCCTAAAGGCCAAGCTTGCCACAGCTGAGCTGAGCTAGCTTGGCTCGTTACACTACCGAGTCGCACCGAGCAAGGCATAATTCTAAGCTGCCCGGAAAAGAGGGACTCAAAGAGATACTTGAAGGACATGAGAAGAACTGTCTCGTCGCATTCCGCATGGAGCCTAGTGTATTTAGAGATATAGCAACATTTCTTAGAGAACAACACCTCCTACGTGACACAAGAGATGTTAGTGTGGAAGAAAAATTGGGAATTTTTCTTTTCATGATGTCTCACAACGCTAGTTATGAGGATTTACAACATGAATTCAAAACAGTGGCGAAACTATCCACCGACATATTCAGTTTGTTTTCAAGGTGATCCCAGCTCTTGTGTATAGATTTGTAAAGCCTGCCAATGGATTTGGAATTCACTGGAAGATTAGCACCGATCAACGGTTCTTTCCTTACTTCCAAAATTGCCTCGGAACTATTGATGGAACACATGTTCCTATTACCATTTCAGCAGAAAAGCAAGCCCCCTATAGAAATCGAAAGGGTACCTTGAGTCAAAATGTAATGTTGGTGTGTGATTTTGACTTAAAGTTTACTTTCATATTATCTGGTTGGAAGGGATCAGCTACGGATGCTAGGGTTCTTAGGTCAGCAATGCTTGGAGGATTCAATGTGCCTGAGGGTAAATATTATCTCGTTGATGGGGGATATGCTAACACACCTTCGTTTATTGCACCATACCGTGGTGTTCGTACCACTTGAAGGAATTTGGCCGCGGTCATCAACGGCCACGCAATTATAAAGAACTATTTAATCATCGACACGCTCTGTTACGGAATCACATAGAGAGAGCGATTGGAGTTTTGAAGAAGCGTTTCCCAATCTTAAAAGTTGGAACACACCACCCAATAGAGAACTAAGTAAAACTACCGGCTGCGGCAGTGGTGTTCCACAATCTTATACGGATGCATGATGGTGATGAAGGCTGGTTGAACAACCAACCAAAAAGTATATCACCAGAAAAGTGGTGATATAACAACTGGACTACTGGACTAGAAAAGGGTTTGGTTGACCGTAATAGAGCAAAGTGGACTACTGGACTAGAAAAGGGTTTGGTTGATCTTATTCTTGAGCACAACAATGTGTGTTACAAGGGTCAAAATGGGTGGTCATCAAAAGCTTGGAACAGAATTTACGGATTGTTCAAAGAGAGATTCCCTTATGTCCCATTTACAAGAGTCCAAGTCACTGATAAAGAGAGAGAGCTAAAGAGGGAATACAGGGTTCTCAACGAGATAAGAAAACAAAGCGGGGTATCATGGAACGAGCGGCTGTGTATGGTAGAGACAGGCGAACCCCTTTGGGAAAACATAATCACTGTAAGTTAATTGTTAGTGCAATTTCTTATTTTGCTTGTTGCTGCTATAATTGTTTACCATTGATGAACTCAAATAGATCATGTTCCTATTTCTTATTACGTAGTCTTTTGGGGAGAAAGCTAAGAAGTTTCGGACTAAAGTTTTCCTATTTTATGAGGCTATGGGAGAGTTGCATGATGGTATGTTAGCACCATTTTTTCTTTATCTTCATACCAGACATGCATGCGATGTTTATTATTTTAAGTAACAAGAACTGTACTTGGTGTAGGTCAAACTGCTGAGGGAATTCTAAATTTCACATCTATTGAGCCTTCTCAAGCTGCTGTCAGACAACCTTCTCAAGCTGCAGCCACACAGCCTTCACAGGCTGCAGCCACACAACCTTCTGAAGCAGCAGTCACACAACCTTCTGAAGCTGCAGTCACACACAGACAACCTGTTCAAGCTGCTACCACACAAGCCATTTCTGATGACGATGATGAGCTTAGAATATTGGATCCATCGGCCAGTACATCAATGGGAAAAAGGGGGAGAATTGCAACTAGTTCAAGAGTTGACAAACGCAAACAAGATGGGAGGGTTGCTGAAATGATGAGTAGGTTTCTAGAGATGAAATCAAAGCAAGCTGAAGATGAGGCAAAGTAGAGAGAAAGGACTAATGCAAATGAGAATGACTTTCCTTTACCGATGTGCATTGCAGTTTTGGATGGGATGGAAGAAATATCAGAAGATGAAAAAGTGGATGCTTATGACATTTTCAAGGATGCTCAAAATAGAGCCATCTTCATGACAGCCAAAGATGCCACACGGATCAAATGGTTGAGGAAGAAAATCAGAAGGACATGAACAGGTACTATCTTTGTTTAGTCTCATCTAGATTGTTGTTGTGTAATATTATTGCTGCTGCAGTTCATCGTATCTTTTCACATGATCCTCTAGAGCTTGCATAGTCAATCATTATATAAATATATACATCAAAGCTTCAGTTCAGAGTATAGCTTCTTGTAGAAAGAAATGGTGCAAGATCAAAGCTTCTTTCTTTTTTGTTGGTTTCTACAATAGAAATGTGTTGGCTGCTTTATTTGATCCCCATCTAGTATGATAATCATTGTTTTAGCAGTTGCCTTACATTGACTGATACATCCGCGGACTATGCCATATGTATCAGCATAGTTATCCATGCTGTTTGTTGCATGATCTTTCTTGTTCATTGTTCCTGAGCTGAAGATCAGTCAAGGGTGTCTAATTTTGATATGTATATTACCCTAGGAGAGTCAGGTCCAACAAAATAGTGTTATTTACAAGTATTGCACATCTAAATTTTCTGTCTTTTTTTTATTTTTGTAGGAGACAGTTAAGAGTTAACTAAGTTTACTTTGATCGGTTCTTTGCACTAGATGTAAGGAGCTAAAGTTGTGAGAAATGGTTGTGCAGTGCTGCCCAGAGAAGAACGCAAAGTTGCACTAGGTGTAGAGAGATTTTAGATTTTATTTTATTTTCCAGTGAACAAACTAGTTTAGATCAAGCTACTTGTCTGGTTCAAATCCATCCTGGTACAATTTGGTCCTATGTACAATCTTGATGTAAAATGGTCACCTATTTTGATCATGAGATGAACCATGGTCCTATCTACGATCTGGAATCATGCATTGCATTAAGATTGAGTGCATTAATATGAAGTCAAGCTTATTTCTATGTTAACATATGCACAGAATTTTTTTCCTAGATTTTTCTAAAATTTTGTGTTCATGTATGTGTGATTGGTTGGTAGCTAATTATTTCTATTTTAGTTTTAATTTTAGATAAATATTCGTATATTTTAAAACTGTTATATATATAAATATTGAGTTTGCATGCGGACTTTGCATGCGGAATAGGACGTCCAGCCCTGCTTTTTTGCACGCAGAGCAGCTCTTTGCATGCGGAATAGAAGAGCATGCATAGCAGCTCTTTGCATGCAGAGAATGCGAGCTTTGCGTGGAGCGTGGATCACCGTTCCACGCGTGGATTCATCTCCATGTGTATTCAATCCACGTACAATACATGAATCGCCAAACGAGGCCTCAGCTGGAAACCGCCTCCCCCTTCTCCCTCTACGCACCCGGCCCCACCCGTCAAGGCCTCTCCTTCCTCCCCAACCGTCTCCGCCTTTGTCACCCGAGCGAGCAGAGCTCGGCATGGCAACCGCCGCCCCGCGCCCACGTCGCCCTCCCCCGCACGCCCCTACCTCGGGAGCTCCTCAATCACCTGCGCCCAACCTCCTCATTTCCCCAGACCACCTCGCCTTTCCCTTCCGCGACGCCCACTCGAGCTCGCCGAACGCGGCCGCCCTCGCCCCGGTGCGCCGCCGCACAACGGTGCCTCCGCGACCTCCCCGACGTCCAGGTACATTCGGTGAGCACCTCCGAGCTCTCTCTCACCTCGTGCGCTCCCTCCTTTGCCCTGCCCGTTCGGAGCTCATCTATTTTTTCCCCAACTCCGTCGCACAGCGACCTCCGAGCTCTCTCTCACCTCGTGCGCTCCCTCCTTTGCCCTGCCCGTTCGGAGCTCATCTATTTTTCCCCAACTCCGTCGCACAGCAGAGCCCGGAGCGCCACCGTCACCGTCGTATTCCGGCCCCACCGTCCGTCTTCCTCCGTCCAGGTCAGGCCTGCGAGCTTCTCCATGATCGCGCGCACCCCGGGCACTCCTAACTTCCTCTTCCCCCGCCCCGGTCATCTCTAACCGCGTGCACGCCGCCGCCCTACAGGAGCTCGGACCGCCTTCGCTGCCTGTCGCCGTCGCGTGCCGCTGCCACCGCCAGTTATCCTCCGTCCCGATCACCTCGGTGAGTTTCGCCACATACACGCGCACCCGACGCACCAATTCTTGAACTCTACCTCGCACCGGTCGCCTCTAATTGCGCCGCGCCGCCGTTCTTGCAGAGCATCGGCCACCGCCGCAATTCTCCGTCTCCACTGCCTCCCCGCCAACAAGATCTCTTGCCGGACCTTCGAGTCGAGGTGAGAAACACTCCCGTTCCAACCCTGTCCCGATTCCACTTCCCTATCCTCGGGAATTTCTCGCCGCGGTTCCATCCCGAGCCGCTGCCACGTCTCGCCATCGCACGCCATCTCCGGCTGCGCGAACACCGTCCACACCGGCACCACCGGCTTCGCCACGTCGCTCTCGCCGTCCCTGTCAAAATCCCGGGTCTCCAGATGCTCTGGAGCGGCCGCGCGCCCTCGCGCCGGTGACACGCCGCCGCCGCCGTCGCACGCGCACGTCGCGCCCAGGTCACCGCCGCCGACCAAACCCTTCCCTGCTCTGATCTGCACCGTCCAACTCCGATCCGACAGCCTGCAGCTCTGCTTACCGGTCAGCCCACCGGTCAGCGCCGGATCCTTTGCTAAAAAGACCCTCCACTTCCTTTAAATCAATCCAAAGACCAAGCTTCTAACATCCATGTCCTGGTTTTATGTTTTTATAACCCTGGAGCTTTTGGAAACTTCATGGTTATGCCCCTATATAATCCTAGTTTGAATATAGTTTCACCGTTTTAACTCCGTTTTGGTCCGTTGAAAATACGTTAGTCTCGTAATGTCGTTGTAAACATGTTAATAACGATGTTTCACCATGTAACAATGTTTGTTTTCCTGATATAATGCTAACTTGGTTAGCCCCCCTTTGGAACAAAGAAAATTTTTCCTGTTCCTACGTTTTTTCTGTGTTTTAAACTGATTTTTGTGAAATTTCTGTGCCAATCCCGTGAAATTCTGTGTTCCAAAGGGGCCCTTAATGTTTAATCAACTAGCTTATAACAATCAAAAGCAATATAGGTTCTAACTTCGTTCCTTTATAAATAAAATATGATTAGTTTCAGCTGCGCTTTTCTAATTCAAATGTAATCTCAACTAATCCCAACTTAGGGTGTTTCTTTGAAATACCTTATATCAATATTTTGTTAACTAAAATAAATCCAATGTATATGTCTTTTCATATGTTAAATAATGCAAAGCTTCCGTTAGCTGCATCTTTCTAACCGTAGCTCCGTTTTTAACATTTGTTGCGCTCACGCGACCCTAG
Source organism: Paspalum notatum (assembly GCA_022530915.1). Taxonomy (NCBI): domain Eukaryota; kingdom Viridiplantae; phylum Streptophyta; class Magnoliopsida; order Poales; family Poaceae; genus Paspalum; species Paspalum notatum. Next base: position 38,875,618 of record CM039687.1, on the reverse strand, counting down.
TGATGAGCTCTTTCTTTTAACATGTGTTTTATAAAGTTTTCACTTTCTTTTGATTGGTGTACTGTTCTATTATACGCATGTTGGCATGCTTGTTTGTGTTGTATGCTTGTCACGTATAGAACGAGAGCAGTGCACAACCTTTGGTGATCCAGACCAAAGCCTCGGTGACCGTGAATGTGAAGATCTAAGTTTACCAAGATCTACGGTTACATAATCTCTGAGCAGCTATATACCTAGAAACAAGGCAAGTTTTCTAAACATATTGTTTACCTTTTTGGTTGCATACGTGATTTTAATTTGAACATGGAGCGACCACCTAAGAAAATAGTGCAACCATGTTGGATAGAATGGGATGTCCTTGGCTAATTAATTAGAAAAACTGTGTGTGGACATTAGTTCATGATAGCTGGAACGGAAGAATGTTGCTAGGACACTTCTGCTCTGTCTAGGAATTGGGGTACTGAAGTTCGCTTCCAGGCTTTCCTTGTACCAGAGTAGAAGGGGGTACGAGAGATAGCTTTTCTGTCATGTTACATGGCTAATACACACATGCAGACCCTTTGTAAAGGCCTCGTAGTGAAACCCTGCCCCTCATCACGGAAGTGTTTAAGGGCCCGTACAGGCCGAGGCAAATGGGAATCACGACCTCTGGGTAAAGTGTACAACCTCTTGAGAGTGTTTAAAATTGATATATCAGCCGTGCTCACAGTACCACGGAAGTGTTTAAGGGCCCGTACAGCCCGAGGCAAATGGAAATCACGACATGTGGGTAAAGTGTACAACCTCTTGAGAGTGTTTAAAATTGATATATCAGTCGTGCTCACGGTTAAGAGCGGCTTAGACCCTCCTGTGCATGATAATTGATGTCGGGTATAATTAGGGCTGGAAACGAGCCAGCTCGGCTCGGCTCGGTAAGTGAAGCTCAGCTCGTTGGAGCCTCGAGCCGGCTCGCGAGCTGCACAAAAAAATACGAATTGAGTTCAAAATAAATTAATTTATATATTTTTTGACTGATAACAATAATTATGTGGCACATATTTCTTATGTATATACAAATTGCTATGTTATGTATATAAAAAATAATTTGTACCATTAATAATGAAGAATTAATTCATCCATCGTCGTGAAATTATTATCGGGCTGTCTTGGGCCGAGCTCACGAGCCGGAACGAGTCGGCTCATTGCTCGGCTTGGCTCCGCTCGCTATTTTTGCGAGCCAGAAAATTAGGCTCGGCTCAGCTCGTTGGAGGCTCGCGAGCCGCTCCGAGCCGAGCTACGAGCTTCGTGCTATTTTTTCAGCCCTAGGTATAATACTGAACGTTGGCATTCAACTGTGTTTATGAATTCTTGCTGAGTACTCCATGTGTTCACCCTTACTTTTCCAAACCTATAGCTCTGTTCTGTACAAGTTGATGATGCTATGAAGAAGAAGGTGATCCAGAAGTCTTTCTGATGTTTAGGCATACGTGCCTCTAGTCAACCTTCCTGTGAAGATGACGTTCCGCTAAGAGTTCAAAGTTCCGCTATGTTATACTCCGGTGTAAGACTTTTGCGTCTCTAAATAAGTTCTATGCATTTATATAAAGTAGTCTCTTGATATTTCACTGATGAAGTCAATTTAATGCGTGAAAATTCTTCTTGGGCACACATACGGTGTACATCCGGTTTCCTTTCTAAAACCGGGTGTGACATTAGAGCAGCTTATAGCCAACTCATTCCTGCTATGCCTGATAAAAGCCAATGGACTAAGCCTACTCATGTTTTTTTTATGTATCCACCACTGCTCAAAGTCACAGCTGGTAGGCCTAAAACAGAGAGCTACAAAGGCCTAAAACAGAGAGACACAGAGGGTGCACTGAGAGAAAAAAGAAGAAGGGAATGCACAAGTGTCCTATTTTTACAGAATATGGGCATCATTGGCGCAACCGCAAAGAAATGAATCCAGAGAACATTGCTGCTATGATGGCTATTAGGTAACATGAGACATAATTTCACTCTTCCACACATGGATTTTGTTAGCCTGACCTCGCTTAACTTTGTAAACTTTATGTAGAGGGGCACTTTATAAATAAAATATGATTACTTTCAGCTGCGCTTTTCTAATTCAAATGTAATCTGAACTAATCCCAACTTAGGGTGTTTCTTTGAAATATCTTATATCAATATTTTGTTAATTAAAATAAATCCAATGTATATGTCTTTTCATATGTTAAATAATGCAAAGCTTCCGTTAGCTGCATCTTTCTAACCGTAGCTCCGTTTTTAACATTTGTTGTGCTCACGCGACCCTAGTGATGAGTTCTTTCTTTTAACATGTGTTTTATAAAGTTTTCGCTTTCTTTTGATTGGTGTACTGTTCTCTTATACGCATGTTGGCATGCTTGTTTGTGTTGTATGCTTGTCACGTATAGAACGAGAGCAGTGCACAACCTTTGGTGATCAAGACCAAAGCCTCGGTGATTGTGAATGTGAAGATCTAAGTTTACCAAGGTCTACGGTTACATAATCTCTGAGCAGCTATATACCTAGAAACAAGGCAAGTTTTCTAAACATATTGTTTACCTGTTTGGTTGCATACGTGATTTTAATTTGAACATGGAGCGACCATCTAAGAAAATAGTGCAACCATGTGGGATAGAATGGGATGTCCTTGCCTAATTAATTAGGAAAACTGTGTGTGGATATTAGTTTATGATAGCTGGAACCGAAGAATGTTGCTAGGACACTTCTGCTCTGTCTAGGAATTGGGGTACTGAAGTTCGCTTCCAGGCTTTCCTTGTACCAGAGTAGAAGGGGGTACGAGAGATAGCTTCTGTGTCATGTTACATGCCTAATACACACATGTAGACCCTTTGTAAAGGCCTCGTAGTGAAACCCTGCCACTTATCACGGAAGTGTTTAAGGGCCCGTACAGCCCGAGGCAAATGGGAATCACAACCTCTGGGTAAAGTGTACAACCTCTTGAGAGTGTTTAAAATTGATATATCAGCCGTGCTCACAGTACTACGGAAGTGTTTAAGGGTCCGTACAGCCCGAGGCAAATGGGAATCACGACATGTGGGTAAACTTTACAACCTCTTGAGAGTGTTTAAAATTGATATATCAGTCATGCTCACGGTTAAGAGCGGTTTGGATCCTCCTGTGCATGATAATTGATGTCGGGTATAATTAGGGCTGGAAACGAGCCAAGCTCGGCTTGGCTCGGTAAGTGAAGCTCGGCTCGTTGGAGGCTCAAGCCGGCTCGCGAGCTGCACAAAAAAAATACGAATTGAGTTCAAAATAAATTAATTTATATATTTTTTGACTGATAACAATAATAATGTGGCACATATTTCTTATGTATATACAAATTGCTATGTTATGTATATAAAAAATAATTTGTACCATTAATAGTGAAGAATTAATTCATCCATCATCGTGAAATTATTATCGATCGGGTAGTCTTGGGCCGAGCTCACGAGCCGGCTCGCGGCTCGGCTCCGCTCGCTATTTTTGCGAGCCAGAAAATTAGGCTCGGCTCAGCTCGTTGGAGGCTCGCGAGCCGCTCCGAGCCGAGCTACGAGCTTCGAGCTATTTTTCCAGCCCTAGGTATAATACTGAACGTTGGCATTCAACTATGTTTAAGAATTCTTGCTAAGTACTCCATGTGTTCACCTTTGCTTTTCCAAACCTAGAGCTCTGCTCTGTACAAGTTGATGATGCTATGAAGAAGAAGGTGATCTAGAAGTCTTTCTGGTGTTTGGGCATACGTGCCCCTAGTCAACCTTCCTGTGAAGATGACGTTCCGCTAAGAGTTTAAAGTTCCGCTATGTTATACTCCGGTGTAAGACTTTTGCGTCTCTAAATAAGTTCTATGCATTTATATAAAGTAGTCTATTGATATTTCACCGATGAAGTCAATTGTATGTGTAAAAATTCTTCCTAGGCACACATACGGTGTACATCCGGTTTCCTTTCTAAAATCGGGTGTGACATTAGAGCAGCTTATAGCCCATTCATTCCTGCTATGCTTGATAAAAGCCAATGGCCTAAGCCTACTCATGTTTTTTTTATGTATCCACCACTGCTCAAAGTCACAGCTGGTAGGCCTAAAACAGAGAGATACAAAGGCCTACTGAGAGAAAAAAGAAAACGGGAATGCACAAGTGTCCTATTTGTACAGTATATGGGTATCATTGGCGCAACTGCAAAGAAAGGTAACCCAGAGGACATTGCTGCCATGATGGCTATTAGCTAACGTGAGACATAGTTTCACTCTTCCACATATGGATTTTGTTAGCCTAACCTTGCTTAGCTTTGTAAACTTTATGTAGGGGGGCCACCAAAGAAGAAACTAGCTCAGCCGTCAATTGTTCCCGTTGACCACGCTCCCTCCCCCCCAACCCCCAACAAGGCAATCGAGCTCACGAAGAGAGCGGCATCTGTGCTGACCCAACGCCCATGGATTTCCAGAGTTCTGTTGTTCTACTAAATAATTGGTAATAATATATGAGTTCATTTAGTACCTTTCTAGCATTGGGATAGCTTTTGAAACATAATTATTCTTTCTTAATTTTGGATGTAGTCATTCCCTAAGACTATGTGCAGTGGATTGGGTAAATTGATTGACTATACACTGCAGGACACTGTTCACAGAGAGAGGTAGTTCGAATAGTAGATACACAATGCATTTACACATCCTGCTGCGCATAGTCTAGGGTATGCATCCGGTGATAAGAAAATAAAGAGGAAGAAATGTGCACATGAGTTATAATCACAGAGATCCTTTTTACCAGTAACTCAAGAACATTTAATTGAATATCGTAATATATATTCTTCTTTCTCTACTTGTTTGATATGAATTTTTTGATTCACCTTGAGTGTTTATTTGTTAAAAAAACATCAATAATAAATGCTCTATTTTAAGTCTCGTTTCGGGCCCCTGAAATCTTAGGACTGCCACTGCACCTACTGCATCTATATTTTTTCCACCAAGGTAAACAATTCAGATACTTTAACTTTTCAAACTTGTGCCCATATGAACATGTTTTCATGCTAAGTTCAATAACTCTTTTCATAGTCAATGCTTGGAAACTACAACTAAGAAAAAAAGGAAAAAAGATCAACTCTAGTTCTGGAGCATCGAAATGGTAATTCCTACTGGTTCTGAATTTTACAATCAACTCAATTAAAAATTTAAATTCCATGCATAATTATTTTCTACTCTCTCCTATGCATAGCCAAAGCTTAGAGACTACATGTAAAACAAAAGGAAGTCATGGCAACTCTAGTTCTGATCCATCGAAAAGGTACCTTATGCTTATTTCAAATTTTTTGGAGACATAACATTTGATTTTCAATTACTTACATGTTCTATCTTGGTTGCCATGCATGTATAGGCGATTAGGCGCATGTCAAGAAGTGACTCCAACCAACCTAACCAATTACAATTGAATTCCCATCATCTGGTGCCATTTCATAGCCCTGCAATGGAGACGAGGAGCAAAATGGCTGTGACAGCTACCCCTGCATTGGGCACAAGAAGCAAAAGAAGGCTGAGTTTATGACTTTAAAATACATGCGAACTTCTATGTTTCAGCCCATCTCTATGTGTGACCTGTACGCTTTTGGATGTTGAACCTATATGCTTTTGGATGTTGAACCTGCATGTTGTAGCTGGACATCACCTATATTCACTTTCATGACCAAACTGTTGCAATTATATTCATACCATGTTGAATATGCGTGATGGAAATTGATCCTATATGTTGTATGTTGACTGGCAGCAATTTTATGCATGCACATTTATGCATGGTGAACACACATCCGGTTTCATATGTTATTTTTCCTTGCATGCATACGAAATGGAGACCTCTACGAAATATTATGCCATAATTCGTATTCGTGGTGTATTTCAACTCTAATATACATTTATGATCTCAACTTATTTAAATATATGTCCATTAAAAAATAAAATGGACAGCAACTTCGTAGATAGGGTAAATTCATCTTTTTACCCTTCACTTAACAGTATCAAGTCTCCGATCTAACGGAAAGGCCACGAAAGAAACGAATCAAAAGTTTTGGGTCACATAGATAAGCTGTAAAATTATTAGGCCAAGAAAGTAAGCATCAGTTTTTTCGAGACCAAGAAAGTAAATTTCTCTTGTAGATTTACCAAGAAAGTAAATTTCTCTTGCAGATTTCATAATGAGTATCTAGATTCATCTATGAATTCTACTATTTGGATGAATACTGTCACACCCCAAATTTTTCAATTTGGAATGTGACACTTTTGGTTTGAATTAATACACTGAATTTCTTAAATATTTAAAATTTTGTGAAGCAGTTATATATTTACATAGATATTTAGTGTAGGAAATAATTATTTTGTAAAGAGAACAAATATAATCTATGTTATAATAATATATATGTTGCATTCATGCCGGTTCACGTGATGTTTTTGAGTGATAAAAATTTTCCAAATGAGTTTAAACTACAAGTAACCTTTTCTGGGAACTTTCTAGATTTTCCTAGAAGCTTTTCCTGTTTTCCGTAGAGCACAATCCATTTATTGGAAGCTCTTAAGAACCTTTCCATGAGCTTCAATTATTTTATTTGGGTTCATTAGGTCCAAAACTATTTCTGGGATTTTTCCTAAAATTTTTGAGACCGTCGGCATATTTTTTGGACTTCAAGTATTGATTCTAGACTTATCTATAATTATTTTAATTCTGAAAATAAATAATTCCGAATTTACTTGGGCTTTCTCCATTTAAATACGCCGAAATTTTAATAAACCCCGAAAGCCCATTTATGGGTTCTCTAATGGGCTTTAAGCTCATTAAGCCCATTAGTGAAGTTGGGAGGTGTAAATCAATTAGTACCACCCTTCTACTTGACGCGCATTTACCGGCTCTTCTCCCTATATAATAAACCCAACCCCTCCTCTAAACGGTACATAAAAATATAGACTACTTTATGAAGGTCCGAAAGTTTGGAAGCCCTAAGATAGTCTATAGCTTTTCTCCAACTCCGACGAGTGTCTTCATTGCCGGTAAACTTTTTATACCTTTCTTCTTTTTTTATATTTTTCTCATCTGTGTTGTGCCGCCGTCTGGAACCAGGGCAGCTCACCATCGTCCTGTTCCTGTCCTACTAGGCACCACAGGACTCCATGCACGACGTACATGTGCTGCGCTGGCCGGCCATCCACCGGAAGTCTCACGGCTCTAACATCGCGTTGCCCTGCCCTGCCCCGTCGACTCTATCCCTGGCCTGTCCACCACTTGCTGTCGTGCGTGTGGTCTCCTGAAGCCCCAACGCCCTGCTACTGCCTGCTGTTCTGGCCTGCCCAGTGCCTTGCTCGATCCTCCATCCAGGCCATGTACTCGAGCTCCTTACAGCACACATGAACGTTCAAGCTAGCCGGCGAGGAAGACTCCTGCGACTTGGACTCCAGAGAAGCTAGCTACCAGATGAGTTTCCATACGTGCAAGCTGTAGGATCGGACCAACACAAGATCAAAGCCCCTGCTGCATGCAACGTCAGCAGGTCAGAACCAGACACGGAGATGCATCTGGTGAAGAAGAGGGGTCGCGAAACCAGATGGTAATCATCCGTATATATATCCTACGAGTTATGACAACCTTGCATCTCAACACAGCAAATCCTTTTGATTCATTTAGTCTGATCTAATTCATACCTTTCAGCGGATCGAATCCCAAACTTTGGCCAATTTATGAGTACTGTTCTTTGAACCCCATGAATCTTGATCTGCTTCAGCTCCTAAGGTATACTGTTAATCATGTCCACGCGCATCGATCCTTAATCTTCTGTATCCAATTCGTTTTAAATCTATTTTATGCCATTCATACTGCGTTAGTCCCGTATCGATGATACCTATACTTTAGTTTTCATGTTTATCTTACTTATGTGTTTCTGTTTTTAAATATAAATATTAATTGGGTTAATGCTATTATCATTATTTTTGGTAAATATAAATCAATGTAGGGTTTAATACCGGCTTTCCTAAACACATGTTAAATTGATTAATGTTTGTTTCAATACTTTTCTAATTTAAGCCAATTTAGGTTTAAACCTCGGTTTTATTTAATACATGTTAACTTAACTAATGATTATGCAATTACTTTCTAATTAAAATATATATAGATTTACACTTGGCTTTTCATAATTCATTAAGTTAATATGATTAATGCTAACTATAATGTGTTTTTTTTATTTATAATTTGTTTAGATCAAACACGTTATGTGCTAAAGGTCCAAATAGGTGATCTATAAACTGGTCTTTCTCAAATTAATTATTTTAATGGTATAATATATATGAAATCTTGCCAAATAAAATATGGTTAGTTTCAACTATGGTTTTTAAGTCAAATATAATTTGAATTAATTCTAAGTTGGTTATTTCTCTGAAATATCCATTTGAATTATTTTATTAATTATAAAATAAGTGACGCTCATAGTTCTTTCTTTGTTGATTACCAATGAAAACTCTCCGGTAGTGTATCTTTTCAACCGTAGCTCTATTTTCAGCGTTTCTTGCGCTTTCCTAACTGTAGCAACGAGCCCTCTCTTTTAACGTGTTTTATAAAGCTTTTCTTTTGATTGGTGTATTGTTTCTTATGCATGTATGATTGTCTGTCTTGTATGTTATTTGTGTTGTCACGCATAGAACGAGTATCGTACGTGCGAGTACAAGTTTTTCAAGACCTACAAGTGAAGATTATTTGAGCAGCTATATAGTTGGGAATAAGGCAAGTATTCTTTGACCTATGTCCTATTTACTTTAATCACATGATCTAGAGCCTAATTTGAATGCTCAACCTAAGGATGACTAGCCACTTATTTTTCTGTCAATATTTCATCCTATGGGAGGGCTGTGATGTGTAGATAAATGCTAGCGCTCTACAAACATTATTCATGTTGCTAAAATCTTGTTTAAATTGCTGGTATAATGTTGATGGAAGTATGGTTTTGGCAACATGGGGATTTGAGCATGTTTTGTGGGTTTGCTCGATGGCCTCACCCTAAGGATCGGTTCGCCGAGCGACCACCCAGGAAAATAGTACAACCACAGGACTCACATGGGGCAGTGGGCTTGACTGATTAATTAGATGAACTAGAATTTTGGCTTACTTTCCTGAAACATGGCGTATGAGGGGTCTGGGGGATATGGGACTTTGCCCTTTGCCAATGTGGTGCATTTTGACTGTCACCCTTTGGAACGGAACTCTCATATCTTTATTAACTGGAGTAACCTGTAACGAGTGGGCCATAACTCTAGAAATTCTTTGTAAATGTCTCGTAATGAAACCCTGCCGATTTATCAAATGATAGTGAATATATGGGGTTTGGCCACCTCTTGGCATATGGAAATCATAACTTGTGGGTAAAGATGTACAACCTCTCGAGAGTGTTTAAAACTGTTATAACAGCCGTGCTCGCGGTTATGAGCGGCCTGGACCCTCACAGATTAGAGTTTTTCATAGAAAAGGATCTCATGGCAATGATGGTAAAGATGGTATGATAATGGAATGGTGATGGAATGATGGTGGTTTATTTCAGATACTTTATTGTATTTATGTTATTCCAGTTATGGGATGGGTTATGCTAATTCATTGTTGGTAAATAAAAGTTGACCAACTAAAAGCAACCGCTATGCCTGTTCACTGTAAAGCCAGTCCACTTCATTCTAAACGGAATACTTGCTGAGTACGACATGTACTTACCCTTGCTCTCCCAAAACAATATAGCTTTGCTCTATTCAAGTTGATGATGCCATGGAGACAAAATGGATCCAGAAGTTTATAAGGTGTTTAGGCATACGTGCCTCCAGTCAACCTTTCTGTGAAGATGGAGTTCCGCTACGAGATAGAAGTTCCGCTATACTTTGATATATTGACTTTTGTGTCAAATGTAAGTTTTATTCGCTTATATAATGCACTGTCTATTGATATTCATTAATGAAGTCGGCTGTATGTATGGAAAATAGATTCTGGGCACACATATGGTGTCATCTGGTTTTGTTTCTAAAACTGGGTGTGACAAATACATACACCCTTGAAAAATGATGCCGTGCCAGTTTCAAGGACAAAGGATTGGGTTTCACTCTCGGGCAACGCATACCATACGTCATATCAACGCTCCTTGTATGAGAGGGGGTTCTCTCTCTGCTGTTCTTGTATTTTAGCAGGTCACAAGTACAAATCGGAAGCAGAACTCAGCTAATGATCGCATGCAACTCAATTCGAATCCATTGGGCTTAAAGATCACCAAAAAAAACTCTGAAGGAAAACACTGGTATTCAATCAGTCTTCCTTGGAGGGCTGATCAAGAACCACATTGTAGCATGTCGGGTTGCAGGGATATTCACAATCTATGTCCTTCACCTCCCTCCGATCAAAGAACCAATCACCCACCGCTTCAGCTGCTGTCTGCATCACGATTCAGATTCAGATTTGACGCCACATATATATCACAAAAAGGAGTGACAAGCATGCCTATCATCTACTGCACACAAATACCCCGTGTGTGAATTACAACATGATGGGCACAAAAGTGCAGTGGTGATGCTTGTCACAGGTCAAATGTAAAATTATACATAATCTATACAACATCAAACTATCAAAGTACAGGATGTATTGAACGGCCACTTAAGCCATGCCAATCTACGTTTCTGACATACATAATAGAGATGGGTTTACCTTGTTGTTGATTCTAGCAGCTGACGGGGAGTGCCAAGCCAAAGTACTCGTTGACTGACAGTGTATAAAGCAGGAGTCAATGAACAAACCCCAGTCTCTTCTATTCTTGAATTCATCAATAGCATCAAGCAGTGATTTCCTAAAACCTGAAAAATCTCATATTTTCAGTACAGTGACTGCATGATGCAGGATTAAGTGAGACAAATTACCCAAAAGAACCACGTAAGCTATCATTACAACCTTGGAGAATTTCAAGCTGTTTTGAGCTACACTTCGTAATATCCATCTTGCACTCTAGCCATAAATTTTGAGGGTCAGAAGCTTCTGGAGACAACACATGCTCTACCTGCAAAGGAAAATCAGAAAAGAGTAGTAAGAGTCATGTTGATTTTTTATGCACCAACGGACCATGACGATAGAAATATAAATGAGTAATGGCACCTGCCAAACATCATATGCTGGGTTGAGTATAAACATTGGTGTGGCGATGCTTTTCGCAACTTCCTGTGGGAAGAAGCACTGGCAGGTGGTAGTGAGTAAGGGGAACTAATTAGCACACAACAGCTTGAATACTGAAGAGAGTGATTATTATAAAGAAAGGAAACAATAACCGAGAACAAATCAGGGGAGAACCTGCCCTGGCTCCATATCTGAACCGCATCGGGGGAACTTTTTATGCACATCCTGCATGAAAACATATAGAGAATATCACTGTATAAATGTCACTGATTGAGATGTGGAGAGAGGGAGTTGGGGGGGGGGGTGGGGGGGTGGGGGGGGGGGGACCTGCAGCCGAGCGACATCGTTATAGAAGGCCCGCATATACCTTCTTCCAGAAATGTCTTCTCTGTATTGCATAAGAAGGGAGAACCAATCACAGATTTGCAGACAACATAAATCATTGAAATTCACTTTGTCGATGTCATTTTTACTAATTAAATAGACACAAAGCTAAATATTTCTAGTCAAAGAGAACTAGGGTTGCAAGCCTGCAACCAAGTCAAGTTCAAGCAATCTAAAACACACATTGATCTTCCTTAGAAGTAACGCTGTGAGCTAAGTTCAGTTGAGCTGACCAAACTAAAGAACAGCTCGTACACAGGAAATAGCAAACTTGAGCCAAATCTTAACTCTCAAGAAAGTGGCAAAACCAATTAAAATAATAATACTTAGCAATAAAGTATGAAAACTTTTAATATTAATTAGGCCAAAAATGTTGCAGATAATAAATGAATGCTAATATATTAATCTAACTTCAACCAAGATGGAATATTCTGTTGAAGGGGCCTGCTTTATGCATCCTAAAGTAAAAAGGCAATAGTTGTGAGTTATGACAAAGAACAAATTTGCACATATATGAAGCACGAAAACTGCAGCCGCAAGTGTAAAAGGAAAATAAGTACAGTGGCTTATTTTATATCATTTACTATTAAATCATACCATAACTGAAGGGTGTAGAGAATTAAGATCAAGCAAGCAAAGGTAGGCTGAAAAAAAAAATGTTTATTTTCAAGCAAAGTGGCCAGAAAACAAGTCAATCTTAAGTGGCACCGAGCAAGTGGATTTATGCATGGAGCGGAAGTCCTAAAAAAGATGGCAGCATACACATCAAGAAAAAATCCACCATCCGCGAGACACTTGACAGTAGACGCCTTTGGTAGAAGTGCCCGGAAATCATCACAGTGAATGTATGTAGAAAGGCCACCAGCTGAGCATCCAGTAAGAAAAGCCTACAGGTAGGGAAGATATTTAGCATTGCAGTGTCATCAGAATTGTTCGGCTCACAGTCAACTAAGTTGTCTAGATAACTGAGCATCAATCACATACAATAGCAATTCCCTTTGCTAACTTGCAAGGGCATAGGTAACGAATCAATGTAAAAAAAGTCAGGATAAGAGAATAAATATGATAGGGAATTCCTCTGTCGGAAGGCATCAGATAGTTCTGGAAAACTCCTACGAGAAGGGACAGAGTAGCTCAAAAGAGTAAAATGTCCACGTGGCTGTTGATTCATCCTAGGAGAAACATGCAGTTGTGTTCAGCGCTTCATATTGCATTTTGTTCAAAAGAATGCTGCAGTGCTAGAGCGGTAATAGTTCCCTAAAATGCGGAAGAAGAAAGACCAAGTGTTAAGTGCGTATATAGATAAGATAATGCAAGGCAACAATCTTTCCAACGCCTTAGAGATATACACTGAGAAATCTATGCCTGACAACAAAGGGGAACCGCTATAATTGTAGTCTTTGTAGTGAACCGCTGTTTTGGGCCTGGGTATGAACTGTTGGCGTGGTGTCTAAGGTGCATGGCGGGTCTTGGGATACATAGGCATGCTACTAGTTCAACGCATTGGATGTATGAAGAGTGATTAACCTGTTTAGCCCGGTTTAGGCCCTTTGAGAGAAGTTCGGCCATGACAGCTTCCCAGATCCGCTGGCCTCTGAAGAAGAAACCTGCTGTGCCATTCTGGAGAGGATCACATGAATATTAGATACTGGAAAGAAAACGCATAAATAATTAAACTGGGAAACGAGAAGAAAAGGAGGTCAGGGCAGGCAGGCACACCTTGACTTCATCTTGGACATCTCCAGAGAAGGATGCACCGTCACAGTATCTTATTTTGACTTTGTTCCAGTTGTAAAAATCTGCAGGGCCAGAGGATTCAATAGAAGAAGGTTTGTGCTGTGGTGGAGTTTGAACAGAGGAACTGAAGCACTGCACTGCAGCAATAGAGATGGATAGAGCGAGCGAGCGAGAGAGAGAGAGAGAGAGGGGGGAACCTAACCTGGGTTCTGTGATTGATCATCACTGAGGATGCCGACGAATTCAGCGCGAGTTTCCATGTGGGCAGAGGAACCGAGATTTGTTAGCTTACGGCGAGCACAGGATTCAAAATTGCGGCACCAGCTGCCGCCCTGGAGTGGAGGTGGTTTTCAGTGAGTAGTGTATACTCTTCCAGTAGTAGTAGTAGGTTGTTGAGGACTGGACTGGAGAGTACTCACATCCAAGTGGAGGAGCCAGCTGTGTGCTCCGTCCCCGAATCCTGGCTGGAAGTGGTACGCCGGCGGCGTGCCATCCAGGCACAAGGCGCCCTTGTCGGCAGTGCCGTGGACGAGGGTGATGTCGACGAGGGCCGGGAGGCGGTGGCCGTAGGTGGAGGAGTGGGTGGGGCGCGGAGTGGGCGCCGCGGCGTAGCGGGAGACGGCGAGCAACAGGAGGGCGAACGCGGCGGCGAGGAGCGCGGCGGCGGCGCGTGGGCCCAGACGGCGCCACCAGAGGCGATAGAGGTGGCGGGCGGTGGAGGTGCCCGGCATCGGTGGATCTGGTGGTCTTCTCCGCCCGGCGAAGAGGCGCGGCGTCGAGGGAGGCGACTCTCCTCCCTGCTCCAGTACTCCCTCGCCATTTTTAATAGGGCAGTCACTGAGTCGGTCTTCAGTGAGAGTCTTACTCTAATACTACAATTGGAGAGGAGTCGGGCGGTGGTTGGGATCGAGGGAAGCTCATCTTCAGATTCAAATCGCCCGGCCACCGCCGCCGCGTTGTGATCGTCGTCTTCCTCTTCTCCTCTGCGGCGCCATGCAGCTCCAACTTGGTCCTCGGTGGTAAACGATAAGTCAAATCAAAACAAATGATGGTGTGTTTAGTACCCTAATTTTCTCCCAAAATTCACTATGCAAAAAGAAGATTCCCCATCACATCAAAATGCCGGCACATGCATGGAATACTAAATGTAGATGAAATAAAAAAAAATAATTGCACAGTTTAGATGTACTTTGCGAGACGAATCTTTTGAGCCTAGTTAGGCCATAGTAGGACAATATTTACCACAAACAAACGAAAAGTGCTACAGTGTTTCTACAGTGCTTTTCAGTTCGGAACAGTGTTTTTTTTAACCATCTAAACACACCCTGAATCAATTCTCTTCTCAAGTACAGTACGTAGTAGCCCACTCAGTGTCTCAGTCATCTGCATGGTGGTTAGCTGCTGCAGGCCTTTGTTACGATACGACACGAATGAAACCCTCTCAGGGTCAGGGTTGGGAACTGGATGGAAATGGAACGGATATTTTCCATACTAAAGGTTTAATCAGTATTCGGATAGCAAATTCGGAAATTCAGATACCTTAATCGTATAACGGATACGGATATCGGATAGTGTGTTGGATATCGGATAGATATCCGTCGGATATCAGATATCCGATCAGATATGCATTCAGATACCCGAGCTATTATCCGTTTGGACAAGAACACACGAAAATGGACACCAAAATCGCATACGGATTCCGTTTTTGACGTTCTATATATCATCTTTCGAATAAAACTAATTTCATTTGATGTTCTAAGGCTTTTGTGTATTATTAATTGTTTTCTACAGTAAATCATAAAAAGGATATTAAATGTAAAAAATATTGCAATATTGTCTTAAAAAATCAAATAAGTTAACAAGACCGATAAACATGCTATAATAAAATACCCTACAGTCCCTATATGGAAATAATAAAATAAAATAATGGTTAGATTGAAACTTGGATGATTAGGATAACATCACGTGTAATCTAAACTGCGAATGGAAGCCATATGAAAGAAACAGTGACACCTTATGAAGTTTTCCGTCGAAATTTTTTTGAGGATTCTACATTGACATATTGCCGGACCGCCAAATATCATGACTTTCTTAGTCTATTTGTATATTATTAATTTATTTCTGCAGTAAATTATGAAAAATAATATTAAATGCATAAAATATCGTAGTGTTGTCTGAAAAATGCAAACAAGTCAACAAGACCAATAAATATGCTATAATAAAATAACCTCAAGTCTCTACATGAAAATGATAAAGTAAACTATTGGTTATGTTGAAACTTGGATGATTAGAATGAATCACGTGTAACCTAAACTCCAAATGCAAGCCATACGAAGGAAACACCGGTATCCCGTGAAGTTTTTTGTCCAAACATTTTTGATGATTCTATATTGACATATGTTGCCCCTCCACCAAATATCATTAATTTATGAGTCTATTTGTATCTTATTAATTTATTTATGCAGTAAATCATAAAAAATGATATTAAATGCATGAAATATTGTAGTATTGTCTGAAAAATGCAAACAAGTTACCAAGAACAATAAACATTAACCTCAAGTCCTTATATGAAAACGATAAAGTAAAATATTGGTGAAACTTTACACGTATCGTAAACTACAAGTGAAAGGCATATGAAGAAACACCAACCCTTTTTGGAGTTTCTTGTCCAAACTTTTATGAGAATGCTATGTGGACATATTTTGCTCCTCCATCAAATATCATGAATTTCTAAGTCTATTCGTGTATTATTAATTTTCTTTCCGTAGTATATCATGAAAGTACAATTAAATTCATAAAATATTACAATGTTGTCTAAAATTTGCAAATAATTTACCAAGACCAATAATCATGCAATACAAAGATAACCTCAAGCTCCCACATGAAAATAATAAATTTAACTATGGGTCATGTTGAAACTTGAATAACTAGGGTGACTTCACGCATAACCTAAACTACGAATGGAAGCTATATGAAACAAACACCGACACACTTTGGAGTTTTTTGTCCAAACTTTTCTAAGAATGCTATGTGGACATATTTTGCTCCTCCGCCAAATATCATGGATTTTTTAGTCTATTTGTGTATTATTAATTTCTTTCCACAGTAAATCATGAAAATACAATTAAATTCATAAAATATTACACGGCTTAGCACAAATTGGTAGTATTTTGGACTCAACAAACATTTAAATGATCATAACATACACGATATGATATCCGAAAAAATATTCGTATTCGAGGCTATTTGTATCCGGTTCATTACATATCCGGTCCGCAATAATCCGCGTCTATTAACCGAGATATCCGCATCCGCATCTGTATCTGACAAAATTATGTTCAAATCCGTATCCGGAGAAAAAATATAGGATCAAATATGGGATCCCCGATATCCGTCTATATCCGATCTGGTTTCATGGCTAGTTCTCTCGATATGGCGATGTGATCGCGGTGAAGGTGGTATGCGGCCCCACGACGAGCAAGTCCAAAGCCCAAAGGATTCGGGTCTTTTTTTTTTTTTTTTTTTTTGAGGAACCGGGGATTTAGGTCCGTTGCCGGCGTGGAAAACGGCTTTCATGGAGCTATGCCAAATACAACAAGATATTAGTCTCCTAACCCATCACAGCCTTAATACTAGGGATCGCAGCGGGTAGGGTGTTGTTCTGGTACATGAATACCCGACCCGATCAGCATACCCGACCATGTTGCGTATCATAAAAGCTTAACGGGTAAAAATTTTTACCAGTACCCGCACCCACCGGGTATCCGTCGGGTTTTAGGTATCCAGTGGGTATTATATTTATGCACTAAATTATATATCACCAGGGTTGTAATAATGAATACATCAAGAATTTAATACTACATCTTACATCTAAACATCCAAACATTACATATTAACATATAATCACATTCACAATACAAGTTCCACTCAAATTATCACAAATAAGAGAGAGTGATCTAGATTGGAGGCCGGAGGAGGGAGGAGTAGCAGCAGCTAGACGGGGGCTGGGGACGCTGGCCGCCTGGAGCAAAGGGACGCAGGTCGCTAGGAGCTCGCACTCGTCGTCGACTCGCCAGGAGCTCGCGCGCGGGCCACCGCCTCGCTTGGAGCTCGGGGGTCGGGGCACCTTGCTGGGCCACCAGGAGCGGGAGCAGGGCTCTCAGGGAGTGGGGGAACTGGAGACTAGGGGAGAGGGTGTTGGCTCACTGCTGCCGAGGCGGAGAGGCGAGGATGGGTGGCTGCCTACCAGGCCGGGTGCACAGATGGCGGCTGTCGGCATATGCGACACCAGGGTACCATATAGATACCCCAAGCTTAAAGAGTTGTGTAGGGTTGTGGACACTATCACTAGATCTAGATGGAGCTCGAGGGAGAGTTCGGGGGTTTTAGAGAGGTTCGGGCCACCCCGCGAGGGGGGTGTAATACCCTACGTCCTTTTTGGAGTATCACTAAGAGTTAGGACACAAAGTTATAAGCCGAGCTTCTCAGGGTAGCTGCTCGGGTGAGCTGCGAGTCTAAGTCATGTAAGTTACGATCCTGCACCTCGGTGCACTACCCCTCTCTTTTATAGACTAAGGGAGAGTGCCTAGTACAGAGTTGGTAGCACAGGACACTACAGTGGTCACTACAGCAGGCTCCTATTTTGGTATGGTCTTCAGGCTATTTCACGTCGCCTAGTACGGTGCATTTGTCTTGGGGATGTCTACCGTGCACCTGAACACGAGGTGGAGGCACTGTTACCTCTCCACCTCGCCTGCTCAAGAAAGTGGACGGTACCTTAAGCACGTTCACCTTACTGCCTAGTCTCTTCAACCGTAATGAGCACGTCTCAGCTAGCCCCTACTGTCCACTAGGGTAGAGAAGTAGGTCTGCCTTGTCACCTCTCCCATATCGGGAACTGATGATGGCACGCTCCGCGCACTGTTGCACACGGCGTGTAGACGCCTTTTGACCCTAACGTCCCGGCGGTCGGTAGGTGGCATCGGAGTGAAGACTGCCCACGGGCGCCCCCGCGAGGCTTACGTAAGCCCGGGCCTCACGACCCTCAGCTGGGTGTCCTAGCGTACCCCGGGGCTAGGAACCCCAGGATGATGACATCACCCGAACCTTGGGTGTTTGAACGAGGCTTAGCCTCTTAACCCTAGTCATCGGGTGTGAACGTAGGAAGGTCCCACACGCTTGGGTCAGCATGAGGGGCCCTCATACTAGTCTTCTGTGGCGTGGAGTTGCTTATTGGGCGACCCTAGGGTATGGGGTTTCCAAGGAGCCAACAGCGGCCTAGAGAGGAGTCGGGGACGCGGGGCGAGGTAGGGCCGATGTGCGGCGTGGCCGCATGGGGGTGGCGGCGCAGGCAAGGGAAGAGAAATGGTTGGGTGGGTTGTGGGGGACGGGTGGTGGGGTGGTGTCTTATATGCTAGGGTTTTTAATGGACCAGAAAGTGCCACCTTTTGGGCCTTAATATGGCCCATACACCTAGGAGGATGGGATTGCATGTAAAGTCGGATATCCATTGGATATCCGCGGGTAAAAACTCCTACCTGTACCCTACCCGCTCAAAGTCGGGTATCCGACCCGACAATGCCAACGGGTAGATTTTTGTACCCATATCCATACCCACCGGGTATGAAACCCGCAGGTATCCACACCCACGATTCCGACTGCCATCCCCAGTCATCGTAGCAGTACACTGTGCTAATACATCTGATCCGGTCGGCATGCATCGAAAGTCACACAGGTTTCTAT
Organism: Paspalum notatum; assembly: GCA_022530915.1. Lineage (NCBI taxonomy): Eukaryota > Viridiplantae > Streptophyta > Magnoliopsida > Poales > Poaceae > Paspalum > Paspalum notatum. The sequence goes on along the minus strand of CM039687.1, from coordinate 38,856,590 downwards.
CAGAGAAACCATGAAGTACAATGTCAATTATTACAACACTAATCGTGAAAGGAGAGTGTTGAATACAATTTTAACTATGTTTAAGAGAGCTCTACTCCACCAAAACCAACTCCACTCTCATTTCTCATATCCAAACAGTACCAACTCTATAAATTTCTGCTCCAACAAAAAAATAGATCTAAAGGCTAATTCCACCTTTTTCCTAGAGCTCCTCAAGGGGTGCTTCAGAAAACACTGTTTCAAATATCCTCGGAGTTGGCTGCTAGTGGTTATATATGTAAGTGCATCAAAGCTCCCTAGTGGTTTTGGGGTGTTGAGTGACAACGCGATTAAAGGTCTAATCCCTTTGTGAGATGACTTGATAGGTTTTCACAAGTTTATTTATTGTAATCAAATGTGAATGAATGAATTCTAATGTATATCTCTCATGACCAAGCATGTTCATTCTCATATGTTGAGAATCAAGGGATTCATTGTATATCATTCTTCTAATCTAACTTATGGAATCTAAAATGGACATCTCATATAACTGCATTGCCTAAGTGCTGGTTATCGTTGGTCTATCACAAAATGCACTTCTAGGCATATTGGTCATCATTGTTTGGGATGTGAATGGATTCTAATTGCTTCATTAAGATGTCACTATATTGATTGATTTCTTCTAGGATAACAAGTGGCTGATCATAAGGATTCTCTATTTCATATTCAAGCCATCAATGATGAAGAACAAGGATATTGAATGGTTACTGAGCTACTGAGCTCCATCCATCTATTGAAGAGGTTTTCATTAATGAAGTCCAATTTATTCAGCTCAAAGAGGATTGCTCTCAAAAGAAAAAAGCTAAGCTTGGTTAAGCTAAGCTTGGTTTTCTCTCTCAATTGAAAATGATCAAGATGACATTATTCACCAAGACCAAGACTCGAGTGGATTTCAACTAGATTTCAGTTTTTATCTTGAGTCATAGGTATGCCGTATTATCAAGAGAGAAGTTAAGCTTGGAAAGTCACTAGTCAACATGTGCTCTAACAAGTTCAGAGAGTGTCAGGCCACTTTATCTTCAGTGATGAATTTGGCACTGAGTGTGAGAGCTCTCTGATTCTTTTCTTGCGCTTAATTCTCAGCAAGGTGTACCTCTAATGGAGATCAATACCTACATCCCTTTACCTAGTGACCAAGGCTCTTTGCCTTAGCCTCTCTATCCACGGAACCCCTCACCGGACTGTCCGGTAAGCTTTACTGAACTATCCGGTAGAGAGGGTTTGAACTGCAACGGCTAGTTCCCCTCTACCTGACTGTCCGGTAGAGGCCATCGGACTGTCCGGTGGTGGCTTGACACAGGCCAACGTCTAGTTGTGTGGTGGTAGGTATTTATAACCACCACTCACCTCTTGTTGGGGCTGTTGCTTCTCTGCAACGTCCATATTCATTCAGAGGCTGAACCAATACCTCCCCAACCACTCTCTTTGTGAGATTGAGTGAAAAGTGTGATATTCTTGAGTTGGGAGAGAACTTGTAAGATTGTGTGAGCTTGAAAGAGCAACCTAGCTTTTGAGCAAAAGTTGACAAAGCATTTCCGACAAAAGCTTTTGTTACTCTTGGAGGTTTCCTCCTAGACGGCTAGAGCGTCCCGAAGGGCACTCCGACATGTCGAGTGCCATAACTCTTGTAGGTGATTACCTCTGCTCTTCGGAGCAAATTGCAGTGAGCACCTTCTCAGCCTTGGTGGTCGAGATGGGGAGGTCGTGAGTTGAAAAAGACTCAAGCTCTTGGTGGACGCCTTAACGATGACATACGGACACTTGTGGGTGTGCCTGAACCTCGGGAATTAAATTCCTATGTTTTGTGTGTTGTGCCCCTGCTGGGAGACCCAAGCTTTGTGCTTGTGGGTTGTTCTTTACTTGCATTTATTTTTATTGCTTCTGCTACTACTTTTGTGTGCAAGTTTTTGTTGTGAGTACAGGGACTTAGTGCAGCAGAGCTTAAAATCACCAGAGAAACATTTGGAACTAGACTACAAAGCTCAATAAGTATTTTTGTGCACATTTACATATTTGAGCTAGCTCTCTGAGTGTTACCGAACTATCCGGCGCGCTGTGCCGCTGTCCGATAGACAGCACCGGACTGTGCGGCGTTGGCTGACAGTTTGGTTTTGAGTGGTATAAATTTCAGATTAGCCTATTCACCCCCTCTCTAGGCGACATCAAGGTCCTTTCAATACAACCCTGCCCCTCATATCTAAACAGTACCAACTCTATAAATTTCAGCTCCAACAGAAAAATAGAGCTAGAGGCTAACTCCACCTTTTTTCCTGAAGCTCAAGGGGTGTTTCAGAAAGCACTGTTTCAAATATCCTCGGAGTTGGCTGCCAGTGGTTATACAACCCTGCCCTGTACCGTTCGTGCCGCCAAAAATGGCACCGCCGACGCCTTCGACACCACCACTGCCCACACCTCCCTCCTCCCCCCAGCCACCGCCGCCGCTACCTTCGACGCCACCGCCGCGGCGCCATGTCTCCCCATCTTCTCTCTCCTCCTCCCCCTTCGACAACATCGGAGTAGGTGCTAGATGATGGATTTGTTCACACTTACATGTGGACCCTTGAACACAAGGACATACGGAGTAGTAGACATTTTGTTCGTAAATATTGTATTCATAGAGCTAGAGTCAAGTCCTAAAGTAAACACATCGTTTAAGAGTGGAGCTGGTTTTAGTAGAGTGGGTGGTGTGGAGCTTGGTTTTGGGTGGAGTCGAGCTCTCCTGAACATGGCATAGTAGAATGCTTTACTTGAAATATACTGCGGATGAACCTGAGTAAAACAATATTAATGTGTGAACATCGGCAGGCTTGTTGACAAAGCAATCCACAAGCCAGAAGAATCCGTCATTCTTCTGCAAGTAGGTAACCTGAATCCTTAGAAGTAAAATACGTGCTTGGAGCAACTCCATGGACAGGGTGATCCGTAACTGGCAGCTCGCCGTAAGCCTGTTCCTCCATGGAGAGAATGCGCCGTGCATCACGCAGTACTGCAGGAAGCACTGGCAGCTCCCCATCTGCAGATCGAAGAACATCCATAGCTTGCACGATGGACGGTCGCTGCATGGGGTCCTGATGTGCACACCAGAGACCCGTAATGAGCACACGCTCCATTTGCCCCTGGTCGAACTCGCCGTTCAGCCTCTGATCTGCTGCATCAAGAATCAAGCCCCGGTCATACAAATGTAGAACCCATGCTAGCAGCGTTGAGGCTCCATTTGGCTGCCTCGATGCCGGCCGCTTGCTGCAGGCGATCTCCAGGAGGACGATGCCGAAGCTGTACACATCCAGTTCGGTGCGAGGCCAGCGGTTGTTGATGAACTCTGGGTCAATGTATCCTGCTGTCCCCGCAACAACTTGTGTTGTTTGCGGCTCGTCCCCATGCTCAACAAGCCTTGCTAGCCCAAAGTCACCAAGCTTAGCATTGTGTGACACATCAAGCATCACATTTGCAGGCTTGATGTCTCCGTGCACAATGCATTTCTCGCACTCCCGGTGGAGGTAGAGCAAAGCAGACCCCAGATCAATTGCAATCTTGTACCTAGCAGGGCGAATTTTAACATGAGTAACGAAACTGTCAGTAAACGTTTTTGACAGGACATTGTCATCTAATATAAAGTTATAAACAGATGATGCTTACAGTGTAGTGTTCAATCAGATAATTAAGCAGTGAGATAGTACCTCAGTTGCCAAGTTAAAATTCTCTCTGGATCGTAGAGATGCTTGTCAAGGCTGCCTTGAGCCATGAGTTCGTAAACGAGCAGGAGTCGTTTGTTGCTGTCACACCAGCCAACAAGCTTGACAATGTTTCTGTGCCTCAGCTGGGTCATGACTCTCACCTCTGCCATGAACTCCCTCAACCCTTGCTCAGATTGTTCCTGAGAAGATTGTTTTTTAGACAAAACCTTGATGGCCACATGACGGTCCTGATCACTCAAGTAGCCTTTGTACACAGGGCCAAACCCTCCTTGCCCGAGTTTGTTCTCCTCTGTGAATTTGCTTGTTGCAGCCACCAGCTCATGGAGTTGGAATCTCCTAGGCCCCATTGCTCCCAAGAGTTCCAGCTCGTTCTGCGGTGCTCTCTTCCGACTGTTGCACCGCAGCAAGAGCCATACAGCAATGCCAAGTACAAGCATGATCACTGCAACTAAGGCAATCCAGGGACCTACTGTAATTTTGTGTGACTTGTGTGCTGGCGTTGGGATGATCTCACTTGAGTTGCGTGAAGACCAGTGCTTCAGTTGCCCAGACGTATCATTGTTCCCTCGTAACTTTCTGAGATCAACAGTGGCCATGTCGCTATTCTGTGCACCACCGCCTTTAGGCCATGTACTACCATTGAGCCGAGCAATCAACAGCCTACCACGTGACCAATCAAAATTGTTCGACATCATGGATGGCGGCGGATCAAAAGTACCGGTGACAAAAATGTAGACCACCAATCCGACAAGGCCAACGCTCACTATCGTTTTGGTCAAGTAGCGAAATCGAGAAGGAAAGCTGTGAATGATAGCACTTCCTAATTTCTTAACTTGTGCAATGAACTTGGACCTCTTCCCCAGCTCCTCCATTTTCGCCTCTGTCTCTCTTAGCTTCTCCTGAACCAGCACCTTCTTCGGATGAAGATTCAGCTCCTCCTCTAGCTTCTCCACAATCTGATCACCTCCGGCTCCAGCTCCCCTTCATCCGCTCCTTTCTCCAGTGATTCCCCGAGGAAAAGGTCCAGAACGTCTGCATCTTCATCCTGATCTGCACGCTTCTCAAGCACTGACGACATCTCTTTATAACCATCTCCGATACTGGCAATCCGTTTGGCAGCAAAATTAACTATGTACCCAATCAGTAAAGCAGTCACAAGAGTTCCGTACGATGATGTTATTGCCAGCCATGGCCAAGGCGGCGTTTTCATGAACCTGCAATGCATCTCATGCTTCCCTGATGGATCACCAAAGTTGAGCATGCTGATATGACGCATGTCACCGCCTGTATCATTCGAATTCGAACCATACATACTGATGGGGCTGTCATTGGTAGTAGTATCATATACCTTCACCATAATGGACTGCTTGCTCGCGAGTTGGTGGAGAATCTTATCAACATGTTTTTCTATGTCCAATACGCAGCCTAAGTAGCCTATAGCGGACTGGATGCGCAGCTGCGGCGTCGCATTTCGGGGAAGCTCAGACTTGGACACTGTGTGCGTCAAGATCACTCCGATGCGATCATTCAGCATCTTGAAAGGAGCAGTTAGAGCAGGCTTGCCTGATTCTCTAGCTCGCTGTACATTTTCGCGGTCCTCTACCCCCGAGAGCATGTCCAAGGAGATGACGTGCTTGTAGGCGTCCTCCGCGAAGATGACGGGGGCGTACTCCTCGGCCAGCTCCCGGACCTCCGAGTAGTCGCCGGCGGCGTCCCCTGCGCCTGGGGAGTACAGCTTCTTGATGGGCCACGCCTGCTGCCGCTCGAACAGCTCCCGCTCGGCGTGCATCACCCGCGCGGCGTACGCCACCCCGCTCGTCAGTGGCCGCTCGAACTTGGTGCGCTCCGCGAACCTCGCGAACGTCGTCTGGTCCATGGCGGATGGGTTCTTGGAGTGGTGGAAGGTGGAGATGAGGATGGCGAGCGCCTGGAGGCTGTTCATGGTGGCGTTGACCTGATCCTGGAGCATCCGGGCGCGCTCGTCGCACATGCTGGTGAGCGCCTCTTGGCGCCTCTCGGCGGCCTGGGAGCTCATGAGGAAGAGGATCACCAAGGAGAAGACCAACCAGCTGAGAACCCAGAGCAGCATCCAGTGCCAGCGCACCAGCAGCAGCCCCAGGAAGCGTAGCCCTGCCGCAGTGCCCTTCTCGGCCAGCCCCGCCGCCCCGGTCATTTCTTCCTCGGGTCTCCCAGCACAATCAGCGGCCTCGTTGATGCCTCGGGCTTCGTCGGCCATGGCGCGCGCTCTGAATCCACGAATGGGGTGCATCGTGTGCGTGATTGACGATTCGATCGGGATATATTCAGGAGACCAGCAGAGTCAATGTGGACACGCCTCTGCGCCAAAAACTGTCACCTTGCTATGGCAGATTAGTCCACGCCGATTATGTCATACTCTCTGTCTTTGTCATGAAATGCTCATTTTCATATTATAAGAGGTTTTCAGTTTCAAAGATGAGTAAAGTCCATTTTACCCCTTCTCACTTGTCACCGAATCTGGAAATCTCCCCGAAACTCTGATATCATAAATCTATACACCACTCAATTTATCGCTCAAGCCAAGATATTCGAGTGGTCTTCGCCTTACGCCCACTCGTAAGACTAACTCTCTCTCTCTCCCTTCTCTCTCCACTTCTGCCATCATACCGCCACGGCACCTGCTCTCCACTGCCTGCTCTTTTCTACCGTCGTGTCTCTGGATTCTTTCTATCGCCTGCTCCCTCCGCAACGCCTACTCCTCTCCGTCGCCGTGCCGCCTGCTTGCTAGCTCCTTCATTTGTTGGGACGCCTACTCCTCTTCACCAGCCGCAACACCTGCTCCCTCCACCACTATGCCCCTGCTCTTTTCCGCCTTCATACTGCTTGCTTTCCTCCGCCATTGGACCCCATTCCTATCTAACCCCACGCATCGCTACCTTCCTTCTACCACGCGTTGTCCCTCCTCCGTCGGTATTGTGTGCCCCAGTCGTGAAGAGGAGGAGGTGCCAGCACAATAAATCTAAAGGAAATTGATGGTGGAGGGAGAGAAGGCAGCGATGGGTGGAGAAAAAAGCATAAATGGAGGAAGAAGGAGTCAGCGAAGGGAGAAGGAGATGGTGGTGGAAGGAGGCATCAGGGAAGGAAGGAGGAGGCGGTAGAGGGAAGGAGGGAAAGAGCGGAAGAAGAAAGAGGGTGGGCCCCATATGTTAACGAGGGACCAATATAACATGGCCCACATGTCATGGAAAGCCACCTTGTAAAACTACTTCAAGGGGGGAATTTGTCTGGTTTTAGAAGTTTAGGGGATGTATTGTCTAAGTTCATCGGGTTTTCTAGATACAATGAGTAGTTCTTCAAAGTTCCGTGCATTATGTGTTTTTATATATCCAATTCATCAAGATTGATAAGTATGGACGGAGTAATTCCGGATAAAAGGATCACAATATATTCAGAGTTTGTCTTAATCAATTTAATTTAAAAATTTTTGAATGAATTCATAATTTTAAAAAGTAATATTTGTGAGGTCAAATATTTCTCAAAGGATACAAGCTTCCTCTATCTCAATGTAACGGCCTTGATTTAATAAAGATTCCTCTATCCGAAAATAAAATGTGGCAATACAATGCATACAATACAAGGAGCAAAATAAAACCCACACTTCTAGTTTCTTCCACCCCGTGCGTTTCTTAATTCTCTCTCCCCCGATACAACTTTTAGAAGCAAAAATAGAGTCGTATACGAACTCTAGATAAAGATACAATTTAGATTATAGAATTGGTCCCGTACACTAAATCTACCTATATGTCTTGTATTCTAAGTCTACCTATATGTACCTATATATATACAACAGAAACACAAAGAAACCAACGTACCAATATTTTCAACGACAACAATAACCATATATCAGGAGTTTGGTTTGAATGGCTGGGGTAGTCCATCAATCTTTTTATTCATTAACCTCTTGTTTGATATGTAAAACAGAATGGTTTGAAACCATCATTACATTCTCCACTAACAAGTAATTAATATAATCATTGAAATAAAGTTATTAAATCACAGTTCATTGGATAAACTCATGATGCTCCACCTAATAATGTAGGATGGAGTAGTTCATCAAACTAAACATCTCCTATGGGTATGGTTGGTAAGCTGAACATACTCCAACTAGGCTAGTTGCATGCAGAATCTAGCTACAGGGGCAGATCCTATCAGAGTTCCAGCCTCCTACTACCGTTAGATCCTTGGAGCCCCTCCTAATATCCTCTATCTCCTAAACTTTTCTTCCATAGATGCTTTTAAGAAGAGGATGAAAAGTATTCTATGGTTGAAGAAACCCCTCCTAGAACTCGTTCTGAATCCGCCACTATCTGGCTAGAATCAGTGCCATACATAATTCATTTTCCCCTAAGGCTATCCTCACTATTCCTTCTATCGCACCTATCATACCTTCTATTTCCAACTAAACTCCTCTTACATTGCGTCTAAAGTGTTTTGTAAGCTCCTTTTTTATTATATCTTTCTACTGAAATGTCTCCTGGGAAAAACTAAGCATTTTTTATTTACTTTATAAATTTTAAAACACTAATTTTAAATGTTTATTATTCTATTTCCAATTTTATCCTGGTGGGCAACATATTTGCTTTATAAATTTTAAAACATTAATTTTATTTGTTTATTATCTATTTCCACCTCTACAGTGGGGGATAACATGTGTATCTAATGGCTTATATGAGACTAAACAGCAAATGAAACAACAGTCTATCGTATAAGTTTTCACCTTGGTCTTGCCCATTCTAGCTCAGCTCCCACTGGCAACTAATCATGCCCTATGTCTCTCTCCATGTCTTGAAGAGAGAGTTCCAGCTAATGACAAGATCCTAAATTTTTAATTGCTATGGAAGTTTCGCGATGCTTTCGGTCTCCATTATTTTTTCCAGCACCTGCCAAGAGTAGTTTTGCGATGCTAACATTATAGGAAAGGTCACTGTCATTGCGTTTGATGTTAATATCTTTTGTTTGTTGTTGATGAGCCGGGAGTGTTTGGACTCAAATAACGGGGTTTAGTACAGCGGTGACTTCGTCGGCAAATTAAGGTGCTAAAGCTATAATGGAGTTTGGTAGGACGGTGAAATAAAGGGGTGTTCTGTCTATGAATCAGGACAACTATATGTTTAGATTCCTAGGTACGTTTTCATATTTCGTATGACCCAACACTACGTCAGAAACATGCCATCAGTAACTGATTTTAAGTTGATCAGTGACGCTAGCAAAACGCGTCATAGGTCATGATATTCTTGTGCATTAGAGATCAGAGGGAGGGTTGTCGGCTGCGACTGCTATATGTAATAAGGTGGTGTGCGCTCATGCAGTCGGCTAGCTTTCTGATCCGCACGATTTGGATCTTGGCGGCGCAGACAACGCAAATTTCAAACAATCCCACCACCCCCACCCCACCGCACTTCTGTTTCATCAGATGCCATCCCAAAATGGAAATCTTATCTTCTTACTATTACTAATGGGAGGTTTAAAAAAAACACTAATTTCAAAGCATGTTAGAAAAAAATCCTAAAAATTCTCACAATAATCAGAAACATCCGACCATCGATTGGCAGATTGGAGTATTAATAGCCATTAGATCTATTTTCTAAGTAATTACCCACCTCTGTCGTTACGAAAGGTTTTGAGTTCAACTCGAAAGCAAGTATCTTTTTTTTAGATTTTTCCATTTTCAAATTTATCTTCAGTTTTTGTCTTTTTTTTCCATTAAAAATGTTAGAAACTTTTTCATTAAACAGATATTTTGTAACCCCTTTTGAAATTTTCACATCAATCCTCACAAGATACGGTAGAAAAAAATAAAATCATAGAATTTCTCACAATAATAAAAAACACCCGATCATCAATTGACAGTTTAGAATCTTAATAGCCATTAGATCTGTTTTTTAAGTAATCAACCACCTTTGTCATTATCAAAATAATATTAAATAACATCCTAAAACTACATATTAATTACTCACTCTGCTAATATAAAAAAAATATAAAAGAACACCCTAAATTTATACCTACTTGCTCACATTTGCTATTTTGATGGATAATACCAAATATCCTAATTTATATTTAAATTATTCAACTTAGTTATTATAACCGATAGTATAATGAAAGTAACCACTCAAAATTATATTAAAATCACCTACTTTTGCAATCGATCAAAGATTATCTAAATCAATTAAGCATACATATAAAATAGCCAGATTTGCTATTATAAAAAACAAAGTACAAAAATAGAACTATATATATTGTACTGTAACGCATAATACATTTATACATTTAAGACTCTAACCCATGCAAAAGTTTCGCACGGGTTGATTGACTAGTAAACTTATAATGAATAAACCATTATGTCCCTAGTTGACCCCCTTCGGCCTCTTTCGCTGTGTTTTAAAAGAATCGGAGGCATTAGACGTATTTAGTTGGAACCACAAGAGAGTTTAATCTTCTAGCCTACATTGAGCTAAATTGGATGTGCAGCATAGAGTGAAGAGATATAATTCAATCTTTAGAAAATACTAGTAAAAATGTATGTGCGAACGCGCGCGTGATCAGAAAAAAAAAATCAAATCTCTCTGCATGATCTTGTTGTCTTAGAAAGAAAAATACATTCTTTAACTCCACACTAAACATGACTTCAGACATATAATTACTGTCTCTTAATATTAAACTTATGAGATGACACAACAATTAGTAATACTAGCCAACCAACCAGTATGTCACACGAGTCTTATAGATATAAACTTTTGTAATATAATAGCTGTGATGTATTATTATTATTATTATTATTATTATTATTATTATTATTATTATTATGGTGTAGCAGATACAGTTGAACGCACCATTCTATCTATCTCACACTGTGTATACATCAAAATCATCCATATCGTAGCATATGCATGCTTTGATGACCACATCCTAAAAAATTGTATCATAAAAAACACCAGCCTTTGTTTTGGTTGCTGATGTGTGGCAATCGGAAACAAAAGGAGATACAGCTATGGAGCGATGGCAAAATAAAATAAGGTCCCTTCAACAATTTCTAAGGAGTTGGGCCAAAAATACTGCAGGCCACAACAAAAAAAAGAGAAGAAGAAGAAGAAGCTAATATCTATGATTGATTATATAGATAAGAAAGCTGAAACTATTACTCTCTCTGATCAGGAAATAAACATGAAACATTACCTCAAGGAACGACTAGTTCGGTTATTGAGGGAAGAAGAAATAAAATGTTACGAGAGAGCCAAAGTTAAACATCTTTTAGAGGGTGATGATAATACCCAATATTTTCAACTGGTCGCTAATGGCAAACATAGAAAACAACCCATCTTCAAATTAGAACAAGAAGATGGGATAATAGAGGGTGATGTTGAATTAAAATCTTACATCACACATTATAATAAAGGGCTTTTTGGTCCACCTATTGAGAACAATTTAAGATTGGTGGAAATCCATACCCATGACATAACACAAGTGACGGAAGAAGAAAATAGATTTCTGACAGTTCCGTTCACTGAAAAAGAAGTAAAAGATGTGGTGTTTCAGATGAAACACAATAAATCACCTGGTCCTGATGGTTTCCCAGCAAAGTTTTACCAGGTGTTTTGGAACATTATAAAAGCAGATATTATGGCGTTTTTAAGTGATTTCTATGAAGATCGTTTACCATTATATAGCCTCAATTTTGGAGCGATTACTCTTGTTCCAAAAATAAAAGAGGCAATACAAATACAACGATATAGACCTATCTGTTTGCTTAATGTGAGCTTTAAAATTTTTACCAAGGTTGCTACGAATAGACTCGTGGGAGTAGCCGACAAGGTGATATGACCATCTCAAACGGCATTCATGCCAGGACGAAACATAATGGAAGGTGTAGTGATATTACATGAAACCATCCATGAATTACATACCCAAAAAATCAATGGAGTCATTCTCAAAATTGATTTTGAGAAGGCCTATGATAAGATTAAATGGTCTTTTCTGCAACAGATCCTTCGAATGAAAGGTTTTAGTGAACAATGGTGTAGATGGGTTGAAAAGTTTATGACCGGAGGTAGTGTGGGCATCAAAATTAATGATGATGTTGGATACTATTTTCAAACTAAAAAGAGCCTTAGACAAGGTGACCCATTGTCACCTATTCTTTTCAACATAGTGGTAGACATACTATCTATTTTGATTAAGAGGGCAAAAGAGGATGGCCAGATTAGAGGGATCATACCCCACCTTGTGGATGATGGGTTGTCCATTCTGCAATACGCAGATGACACCATCTTATTTACGGAACATAATTTAGAGCAAGCCAAAAATTTAAAATTAGTGCTCAGTGTGTTCGAACAATTATCTAGCCTAAAAATCAACTTCCACAAAAGTGAGGTATTTTGTTATGAAGAAGCAAAACAATATGAACAAGAATACGCCAAGCTCTTCGGATGTGAAATAGGGACATATCCATTTTCGTATCCTAGAATCCCAATGCACAAACGCAAACTTTGTAATGCGGATTGGAGTGTAATTGAGGAACGATTTAAGCAAAAGTTAAGTACTTGGAAGGCTAAACATATGTCCTATGGTGGTCGTTTGGTCTTAATTAATTCAGTACTTAGCAGCTTACCTCTGTTCAAGATGTTCTTTTTTTGAAATCCCAAAAGGTGTTCTAAAGAAACTAGACTATTATCGGTCTAAGTTTTTTCAGGCAAGGAAACAACGGTAAACAGAAATATCGCCTAGCCAAGTGGGACATCCTTTGTTGCCCAAAAGATCAAGGTGGTCAAGGAATAACTAACCTTATGATTAAAAATAAATGTCTACTCAGTAAGTGGTTATTCAAATTACTTAATGAGGAAGGAACTTGGCAGACATTGCTTAGAAATAAATATTTAACCTCTAAAACCGTATCACAGGTTCAGATTAAGCCTAGTGATTCACAATTTTGGAAATGATTCACAATTTTGGAAAGGTTTATTAAAGGTCAATGATCAGTTCCTGAATTGAGGGACCTTTAAAGTAAATGATGGCTGCCAAACTAGATTTTGGAAAGACACTTGGGTTGGTTCTTCACCCCTTAAGGAGTGATTCCCTACTCTGTATAATATAGTCAATTATCCTCATGTTACTATGGCAAATGTCTTAAAATCATACGCCACTAAATGTCTCCTTTAGAAGAGCCTTAGTGGGGAATAAATTGATGGCCTGGTATAACCTAGTAGCAAAAGTCTCCCACTTTCAGCTTACAACTGAGAAGGATATATTCTCCTAGAACATGCATAAACATGGACATTTCACAGTAAGATCCATGTATCAATTTTTCATGAACCAGAGCTTCTCTTTCTCTAATAAGTTTATATGGAAACTAAAAATTTTTTTAAGGATAAAGATTTTTCTTTGGTATTTTCAGCAGGGAGTAATTTTAACAAAGGATAACCTAGCTAAAAGAAATTGGTCTGGAAATCAAAAGTGTTGTTTTTGTGATCAGAGTGAAACAATTAAACACCTCTTCTTTGATTGCCAACATGCTAGGATTGTTTGGAGAATAGTACAAATTGCTACTGGGTTAACTCCACCAAGATTCATAAATCATTTGTTTGGAAATTGGTTGATAGGTTTAGGAAGCAGAGAACGAAACGAGATTTTTATAGGAGTGGCAGCTTTTTTATGGGCAATTTGGTGCACTCGTAATGATATTGTTTTTGAGAAAAAAAACGATACATTTCCTTTATGCAGGCTATCTTCAGGAGAGCTTATTGGCTGCGGTTTTGGACGTTGTTGCAGCGTGAAGATACAAGAAAGACTATTCGCTCAGCAAGCAAGACAATAGAAGTTGTTGCTCTAGATATTTTTGTAAAGAACGGATGGAGTAGCAATAATAAACTTTGTTTATGATCTTTTGTATTTATTTCTTTTTAAGTTCTCTTTTATTTTGATCAGCAGATTAGCTGAATCAAACTCTTTGTAAGAATTGGCTGTGTGCGGCTGCAGAGGCCGGAATTTTCCATTTTCTAAAAATAAAACTGTTATTTATCAAACTAGTAGACCTACGTGCCATTTATTATTTAGGTTGCACTTGATCATTTGATGTGATGTGATTATTTTAGAAAAATATAGTATTGAAAACACATGGTTAGATAATAAATGATATTTTGTATTGAGGAATCTATATAGCTGGAATTAAAAAATAGAAGTAATAAAAGTATATTAATATTATTAGTGCTTCATCGTAACAATAATTTTAAGCCACGTGCAAGTACCTTGCATTTGTAAATTCTTCTTTGCCCTTACCTTTAGAGCCAGACCCCCCGAAATCCACTTTGGTCAAACGTGATTTTCATGGGCTTCTAATCTATCTTCATCAGCTTTTGTTCAAACGTGATATTCCCCCGCTCCATCACTTCCTAAATCTGCTAGTCCTTTTCCTTTTCCATGCGCGTGCCTTGAGCCAATCCACGGAGATGCCTTGAGCCGATCGCAGCGATCGGTTGGAATTTAATGTCTGTTGTTTATGTATCTGCAGGGCGATTGTCTGACCACACACTCGCACATACGACGAGCAAACCTCTCCGGCTAGAAGGTCAAGCCGGGTGCAGAACCCGCTTTGGATCCGCCGCTAGGAGGGGTCGACTGGAGCGGCAGCGTCCTTCCCAGATCCCTTGTGTGTCCCTTGCCCGAGCCTGAGTGGTTTTAGGCGATCCGGTGATCACAATGGTCGAATGAAGATCCAACGGTCGACTCCAACGGCTAGTGTTGGGCATACACACTGGACGCTCCGGTGGTGTACACACTGGATTGTCCGGTGCATACACCGACTGTCCAATAGAATCAGTCTGCGTGTTGCAACATTATTCCAACAGCTAGTTTCAAGGCTTGGGCTATTCATATCAGTGTTATCCTAAATGGTACACGATAAACGGTCGGTGAGGTGCCGAGTAGCGTGTAGATTGTGTGCACGGTTTTTCACGGACTACACATTTTTGTATTTTTGTAAATAAATAATAAATTGTAGCAACACACATGTGGCACTTGGCATTTATCACAAATATATAGGTGGTAGAAGTAGTACTAAAATAGTTCTCACAAATGATCATCAATGTCTCAAGGCTCGCAGGCCAATGTCCAAATGCAAAAGGTTAGTTACCAACCAAACATGACAATAACTAATAGAGTAATAAGATAATGATAGATTAATAATAGGGCATCAAGATCAATCATCATTTCCTATTTCATCTCGAGCCACAATCTGAAGTCATCCATCGCCTAAACGTCGCATTACATGCTGAGAACAGTGTGCAAACCTGTTTTTTTGTCCATTCCGTGTAGATCGACTAAGGCGTGTAAGACTCTGGTTGACCGTTTAGGGCCTGTTTGCCGCCACAGTATTTTCACAGTTTTGAGGTAAAACCATGGTACGAGAGATTACCATGGTTTTTTTTGACCAAAAGGTGTTTGGCAGCCATATCCAAAACTCTGTATTCAGAACTGTGGTATTGCCAAAACCACAGTATTTTTGGAGTTTTAGAAACTGTGGTCTGGACCAAAGTTTTCACTCTGATCGTTGCCACCGCTCCGCCTCCATCCGACGGCCTTGCCCCCGCGCCCACTTCACCTTCGGCCGGCGGTGCCTCAACCCCGTGGCCGCTCTGCCTCCCGTCGGTGGCGCCTCGACCGCACGACGCGCCGGCGACCTCGACCGCACCCATTCCGCCTCCCGCGAGCTGCCTCGCCCCGCGGCCCGCCTCTCCGTAGCTCACGCCCGCCCTATCGGCTCGTCTCCGGCCTCACCGCTGTGAGATCCCGTGCCTTCCCACACCGGGACCGCGCCGCCGCGACCTCCCCGTCGAAGCCGCGCCGCCGTGAGCTCCTGCGCCGGGTCACCTCATCCGCGCCCGCATGGGCACTAGCCTCACGTGGACATCCGTCGCCCGCCGCTGGGGAGAGAGGGCGTTGGGGATAGGGAGAGGGCGTCGGGGGAGGGAGGGCCGCTCGCCTCCTGCGGCTGCTCGCCGGCGTGGGGGAGGGGGAGCGTGCTACCCGCTCGACGCCGCGGGGAAGAGGGCGGCGGGGGGAGAGGATAAGAGAGGGGTGCTGTATTCTTCAAATGGATACCACACAACCAAACGCGCTACAGTTTTTAAAAATATTGTGCTAAAACCATTGTTTAGCAATACCACAGTATTTGTGTCATATACAATTGCAAACCACAGTATTGTAAAACCATGGTATCCAAAAACTTTGCTATCAAACAGGGCCTTAGTTAGCGTTTAGACCGGGGTCACCAGACAGGGCATATGGGGGTGCAAAACACTGTTTGCGCATTGTAGACAGAGAGAACGGTAGTTGGAATAGTGCGGATGCATTCTTTTTCCCCTAGCTGGTGACCCCAGCCTTAGGCCCTGTTTGGTACAGCTTTTTTTGGCCGCGTTTTTTTCCACAGCTGTACAAATAAGCGAAAAGCGCGGTCAAAATAAACTGGTTTGATCCCGCTTCTGCTTTTTAGTACAAATGGGTGATGTGGAAAGAAACGCGGACAGAAGAAGCTAAAAAAAAACGCTCCGTTTGTCTATTGGTTCCGGTTTATTTTGGCCATAAGCAACAAATAAACTGTACCAAATAGAGCCTTAGTGTACTTCTTATGGCCTGCATTGCACGCCAACCCATCGTGTAACGTTTACATGGCCGTGTAGCCTGTGTAGGCAAACATCGTTTATATCCTTTGCCCAGCTTCAATGGTGTGGTAGGTGATTCCTGAGACACATATTTGGTAACCTAATTCAAAGAGAGCTAACTGTGCATATTTTTGGCATAGCTAGTGCATGCCCCTTGCTCGCAACCAAGTATTAAAATGAGATTTGTGAATGTCTTGCCATCCGTGCTTGCAAGACCTTGCTTGAGAGAGTAAGGGAGGTTCTCGGCGTTGTCACACCCAGTTTTAAGAAGGAAACCAAGTACTAACGATATATGTGCCAGGATCGGTTCCAACCACATACATAGCATAAACTAAGTAATATCACAACCAATACTTTGATTTAAGAACATAGCGAGTTATCACAGACCATAAATGTATTTAACGAAAACCGAGCATCTTAACGAAACGAATAACTAAACAACAGCGGAAGACAACCATGTTCCACAGACAACTAATGAATGGCACGCCAGCGTAGAACTCATCGTAGTCTTGAAACTCCTGGTTAGGGTCACCACCACTTCCTTCTGGATCTGAGCAGCGGTTGCAATGGATGCAACACAATATAAAGCAAGGGTGAGTTACATGTTGTACCCAGCAAGTATTCCGTTTAGGATAAAAAGTGAACTGGTTTTACAGTGGACACATGTAGCATTTGCTTTTAATTGGTCAAGTTTTAATACTAACCATAGATTAACATAATCCATTCCATAACTAAAATAGCATAAATACAATAAAGTATTTGAATGTAAATCACCATTGTAACCATCATCATCACCATCGTTGCCATGAGCCATTCTCTTTTGAAAACTCTAATCTACGAGGGTCCAGACTGCTCATAACCATGAGAACAGCTGATATATCAGTTTTAAACACTGTCGAGAGGTTGTACACCTTTAACCACAAGCCATGATTCCCATATGCTAGAGGTAGCTAAACCCCATATATTCACTTTTTTAGGTGAATCAATGGGGTTTCATTACAAGACCTACACAAAGAATCTCTAGAGCGTAGCCGTCCATTCCAGGATACCGCTACCCAAGAATAGAAGTCCCCTGTCGAAGGGTGACTAACAAAATACCAACTAAACCAAACTACACCCACTCAGGAGAGCGAGTATTATACCCCTCTGTGTCCCTCATACGCCATCTTTTAGGTAAGCAAGTCATTTGCCCTAGTTCATCTAATTAATCAGTCAAACCCAGTGCCCATGTGAGTCTCATGATTGTACTGTTTTCCTAGATGATCACTTGGCGAACCGATCTTTAGGGTGAAGCACTCGAGCAACCAAAAAAACATGCTCAAGTCCCCACATTATTAAGTAACCAAGCTTTTATCATCATTGCATCATTAACTAATCAAGATTAACAGCATGAGTAAAATGTGTTGAACGCTAGCATTAAACTACACATCATAGCTCTACGCCCCTACCCAAGATTCATAGACATGTAAAGGTATAAAAAGCTAGTCATCCTTGATAGGAGCATCCAAATAGGGCTCTAGATCACGTGATTGAAGTAAATATGACATAGGTCAAAGAATACTTTCCTTCTTCGAAAAAACACTTCTTAGGGGCCTCCCAAACTTGATTTTCAACAAAGATGGGTGGTTCGTCGGCTACACATTCCACACATACGAGCAATAAGTGCAAACAAATAAAACAGTACAACAATCATCATGAATAGAGACAAAAGGATTTAGAATTAATAATCACTTTACTAGGATTCCGTAGGTACAAGAATCACTCAAAACGGAATTTAAATGAAAAAGATATGCATCAAACAAGATTAAAGGGTATTTTAAGACATTTTAATTTAAATGGGCTAAACCGTAAAAACCAGGACTTAACCGTAATAGATCTGGACTGCAGGTTAATTAATGAAAAGAGTAGAGGGGTTCTTTCGCAAATGCACAAGCACTAACCAGTATTGACAGGTCGCAACTCACTGCAGCCGTTGGTCTGATCTAGACAGACAGGGTTAGATCGGGAGAGAGAGGGGGGAGTCCGGCGGCAGTTAGGGTGGCGCCGCTCATAGGGCGCAGCGGTGGATCGCCGGAGCTCTGCATATCCGTGGCTCCGGTGGTATAGGGCGAGCGGGGTTGGGCACGCGAGTGAGCAGATGAACTGGCGAAGCGGTCAGGGCGCTCGCGATAGAGGCGCGCATACCAGCGGCGGCCAGCGATAAAGCGATGCGGCGAGGCAACTCTGGCGAGCAATTTTTGGGGATCTAGGGCATGACTGAGGACGGGGTCGGGTTGCTGGCTTTCTCACCTCTCGGCGAAGCTCCGGATGTAGATCGGTTTGATGTAGAGGCAGCGACGGCGAATGGCGACAGCAGCAACGGTCTCTACGTGAATCCGATGGTGGCGGTGAGCTCAATCCGACGAAACAGAGCATAAGAAAGGCCGAGATTAGGCGTTCTGCCTCATAACGAAGCTCTGCAACTGGTCCTCGTCGGCGGAGGTGGCTTGTCGATGTGAATTACGGCAGTGAACTCTTGGCGATGGTGCGTGCGAGCAAGGGCGGAAAGGCGATGGCTAGAGCTAGGCTTTTGGGGTTAGGGCATTAGGGTCGGGTGACGTCCATAGCTTGTGGAGGGGGCAAGGGAAAGGCAGTACGGTGGGATTCCAGCTCGACCCGAACTCCGAGTCTGTGTCGTGCACGCGAGCGCGCAGGCAGGGGAAGGGAAGGCGTTGGGGAAGGAATGACAGGTGGGCCCGCTTGGCAATGAGGGAGTGAGAGGAAGGTGTGATTGGGCTGTTGCTGGGCCGCTGGCGCTCCAATGAGCTGCGGCAAGAGGGGAAAAGGGGTGGGATGTTTCCCTACTCGGGCCAAAAGCAAAAGAAGTAGGGAGGAGGAGGAAAAGTGAATTTTTTTAGAATATTTGGAGAAGATGAAATGATATTTGAGGAATTTAAATGGTAAGTAAATTCAATGGCAACAACTCCAAATCACCCAATGAGAATATGCACCAGCATGTACGCTCAACCAAATTATTCCTATGATTTATTTTACTTGATTAATTAGAAAAAATAAATAACCATGGTGTCATGATATAAATAATTAAACTCTAAGTGATTAAGTTATTTGGCAAAGTATTTTCATGTACCAAAAATTAGAGTGTTACACGAGTTTTGGTCAAAGCTCACCTTAGTGGAGACGGCAGTGAGCGTCCAAGAAAGGCCCACTTGAGCATGGAAGTGAATAGCGGATATCTAGAGTTATCTGACTAGGAAGCTTGACCCTTGCGAGTCACCTCGCCAACCTCGATCCTTGTGTGGATCAAGGCCTTTGTCCTTGCACGCACTAAGCAAGAGAAGGCCTTGCGAGGAGCTCCAAATAAGGACTAAGGAAACGGCTTGCATGTCTTCTTAAAACCTTCATATCTCTAACTTGTGCCACAGTTGCCATCGTCATCGAGAGTTTACAATCACTCTACTCATCTATCTAGCTTTCGCATTTACATATTTACATTCTTACAATTGTATACTTAATTTATTAGACTACCTTGATAGGTTAGTTTCTAGATAGAACTAGGCTCCAAAACTTATCATCAAAATTAGCAACACTTCACAAAATCTTAGTGCACATGCTTATTTTTATTTGCATATCTTTTGATAAATTGTTTGAGTCTTAGTAATTAGAATTCTAATTCACCCCCTTAGGACGTCTCACGCCACTTCCAGCATATATTTTGTTAAGTTAATTTTGTGAGCCTTAGTTTTTTTTTTTTTAATCTAATTCAAACCCGTCTTAGACTACCAAGAACAGTCCTGTGTGACTTTTGGAGGTTTGGTTTAAGGAGCTAAGAGTCAAACTTTACCATGCTTTAAAACTTTGGTCGAAATTTTAAACTTTTAGCAATTTTGTTTACTGCCTATGCATACACTAGAGTAACATAATGGTTGGTTCAATTAAAAATGATAAGGACGAGCGCATGCGAGAGCTGATGGCACGCAAGTCGCTGCCCAGCCCCCAGTAAAACGGGATAAGAGCACACTACAAGCTTAATGTTCTTCTCGATGCGTATAAGCGTATCCCTCAAAACTAAAGGGTAAAACACCATACTGATATTGGCTTAAATTTTTCAAAATTCATAAAATGTGTCTAAATGATTAAAAGTGTAGCATATCAATTATCAACCCAACAAATGATTATATCCATGAATTGTCAATGGGGACTAGAAATGTGACCCTGATGAAGCCTCTCCCACCATTCAGTATTACTTTGGTGATGTGCTCCACCTTTTGCACGACATATACCAGGATGATGAACCTATCATGCTTCCACCAATCCATCTGCCAGCGATTAAGAGCAAACTAAGAACCCCAAGATGCATAGGCCATTAAACCTTGACCCCTCGTATTGTAAAATCCTTAAATATTGCACAATTTGAGAACCTGTATACTTACATGTTATTTGGCTCTTGGTGTGGTTATGTAATCCAGTCGATGTAGTGATCTGTCCCTGCTGTACATCTTCCTTCTCACCAAACTTGCATGTCACAAGCCAAAGCAAACGTTCTCTACTAAACATCCACTGGAACTGGCCAAGGAATTAAACTGGTGAGCCCATCCAGAACAAGCTTTTAGCAGTTTCAACTTCATGTTTATTCACTTACTGTTGTGCCATGCAAATACTGTTCGTTAAGCATCCAAAATTATTACATGACTAGACAAATTTGTACCATTCACCCCACCTGTAATAAGTTAACATGACAAAACATTAACATAAGGTTATAAGCAAAAGCACAACCAGGTATAAAATGAGTGATTCAAAATATTTGCAAAAGGGTATTTTACCAGCAGCCATTCTAACACAATAGTGAATATCCACCCATGTTTCATTCGTCCAAAGCAAAGCTCAAGCGATCAGAAATATGAACTGTATCCTCCACCGAGAGGTACCCTTGGGCAAAATATTGCTTCTATCAATAGACTAGGGCAACATCTGAAGCCAACACTCTGATAACCAAATAAAAAATAGCTTGAGCGCCATGAAGAATTCATCCAGAGGAAGTTGGCACCAACATTTAATTACAGCAAGTAGCAAAAACAGGGGATAATTATATTGTACAAGAAAGCCGGCCTAGCCTCTACAACCTTTAAATTCAGGATGCCATTAATTTTCTATTGAGAGTGAATGAAGTAGTCTCCCATATTAATGTTCTCTACAGGTAGCATTGATAGGTTGTCTAACTTAGCATGCATTAGCAAAATATAATTACTAAATGAGTTAGCACATAGGATATTGGAGAAGGCTTCTAAGGCTTCTCTTAAAGTTGAAATACTCAAAAACATAGAAGAACTCCAAGGAAAGTCAGATAATTTTGAGGGCTATACTTACCGGTACACACACTATGTCACCTTGAGCATTTGTTAGTACTGGAAGTGTTCGTCTTGCAGCAGCCGGAATAGATCTAAGTACCTGAAGAGCTTTCTGCGCTGATAGTTGCAAATATCTGGAGTGCTGCGGGGCATTATCCATTTCCATCTTGCTACAGGAAGCTTTTGGGTCACCCAGGTTCTCTTCCACTGGACGGATGTTACAAACTTCAACAAGGAACAGCCAGTCAGTATCAACCATGTGCCGGACTTCAAGACTTCCATCCAAATTCACAGCACAAAACTTGGACATAGATTCTTTATTTTCATACAAACATATTTCATTTACATGTTCTGCAGCTTTCCATGTAATCAAGAATCTGCTCATAAAGTGACATGTTTCACCAGGACAAAGGCTCAAAACATTACAATCAGGAATTTTGGTTTCCTCCAGGTCCTGTTCTTCATGTTTATGTTCTTTCGCGATAAATTTATTGTGCTCATCTGTTCGCAAGTAACAGAGCTTTTCTAATGTAAAATCATCTACTATGTTGAGATCCTTTGCTTTGTTCAGAACATCCATGGAAGATTTAGAACACAGAAAATGCATGTTTGAGCAGTTCTGCATAGACTTATTAGACTGTAAACGTCCTTCAAGGATTATCTGATCAATCTCAGGTGCCGGAGGTGCCTGCTCTTCATACGAACACATGTAGGAATTTTCAGATGAAGATGACTCCATCCAGTCAACAGAACAACAAACAAGCACCTTTGCACCTTTAGACCTTGGAACAGCACAAAGGTAACAACCAGCTACGGTAAGGGCAGCCTGCAAGAGAATCAAGCACTGCTGAATGAAAATTTCTAAATGATTGTGTAATAACAGATCGTGCAATGTATGTTTTATCCTTCATCTATCATGAGCCACAGAGCCAGCATATAGAGGCACATAATGGCTGACTACTCATTTGATCATAGAGTCAAACAAACCTTGCAGGGAATTGTACGGATGTAATCCAGGAGCAGTCGAACAGATCTACCACGAAGTGGCCTCTGCCTTTGTGAAATAAACTGCAAATGAGAACAAATGAAGAGTTGTTTCAAAAGCTGTTACTACCTATAATGAAAGTATCTAATTTAATACATACCTGCAAGGTATATGCTAAATATTGTGAAAGAATAAGGTCATCAACATTTAACGGATCAAGGTTTTCCAGGTCAATAACAGCATATCCATACTGCAAGACAGTAGAAATTTTTAGAGAAAAAGTCAGCGTATAAAATACAATAATCACCAAAGACTAGGACTTCACATCAAGGTAGAGAGCAAGAGTGTACCTCCAATATCGACACAGACTGCTTTGCAATCATACTAAAGGCACCATCAACACATGCCCGTGTCAACCGGCATGCACTTATCAGTTTATGAATTCCTGGTAGAAAGGTGGTACCTGATATAAACAAGAATTTATCATATTAATGTTCATGAACACTCATGAGGCATGTGCAAAATGTTTGCATGTAAGATCTAGATCTCTATAGAGGCTAACTTCACAGTTCACACATACTATCTCCACAAAAAAAAAAAGAAAAAAAACTGGTTTGTGACCTTGCAGTGGAATTTTAAAATTTCTCTGTGGAATATCAACAGTTTTTGTAGTGTTGTTAAACATGTTCAAGTGACAATATATCATTTTATCCTGGAAACTATTTTCACAAAAATTCAGATTTCCTGCACCTTATAATAAACTCAATGGAAACTGAAGGTCAAACGTAAAAGTTGCTTTTGCAGACCATGTTTGTGTAAAAGCGATATTTTTGTTTCTGTGACCAGAGGGTGTACTATTTAGCACAGGCAACTTTAGTCATACATCTGCCAGCACAAAAATCATGCTTTAGCCCTCACGAAAGAAACATGCAGGCACCTTCAACACGATATCCATGCCTTTTTTGTGTCAATGACGTGCACATGCTTCAACTGTAGTTATTAAAATGCAGCCTTCGCTGCAGAATCTAACTTGGGCAAGGAACATGAATGATCAGATACTATTCATGAAGTTGGATATAACGAAAACGTTTATCTCAATTCATGGATACAA
The DNA here is from genome assembly GCA_022530915.1 of Paspalum notatum. Taxonomy (NCBI): domain Eukaryota; kingdom Viridiplantae; phylum Streptophyta; class Magnoliopsida; order Poales; family Poaceae; genus Paspalum; species Paspalum notatum. The sequence continues at coordinate 38,832,726 of CM039687.1, read as the reverse complement.
GATGTAACTCCAACCAGCAATAAGTGAATTATAAAAGTAGCAAATGGACAAGAGACAGTTCGTTGCCATAAGTTAACTAGCATGGTACCTAACCACAGATGATCATGATGGATATCTGGCTCAAACAGAAGGCGGACTTTACTTTGTGCAATGCTTAAAAATAAATTTTAAAAACTTAACCCATGGGGGAAGACAGCCCACCAAGCCATTTTCTTAATGATTGATAAAAGCGACCAATGGCCGACTGCCCAGCAACAGGCATAAAGAAATATATCACAGTGAGGCCCATTTTTGGTCGGCAGCACAATTGGGTGATCTACCTGTTATGGAGGTGGATCGGTGGAGGATTGGAGAGGAAGGGAGGGAGCGCTAGGGATGCCGGCCGCGGGGCTCTGCCCACGGCCGGCAAGAGAGAAGGGATTTCCTTCTAATCTCTTGCTTGATTTTAGATTGATACATCTCCTCTCATTATATAGAGAGGTATTACTTGCCTCCCAAGCAAGCGACTAATTAACCCTAATGGGATTAACCCTAATGGGCTAAGGCCCAATAGGCCTCTGACTCCTCTAACACTACACCCCACCTGGACAAGCAGCTCGTCCTCAAACTGCAACCTAACGATGATGCTAACGATAACTCCGCTAAACACAAACCTAACACCTAAAAATAAGCCTTTTACATCTCGGCTTATTTTATTATCCCGAACCTGAATTGGTCTGCGACTCTTTATTTTTGACTCCCTAAGATAAGACGGACGCTCTCCGCGTGTAGGACCTGCATATGCGCAGCCACCTAGATAGCATGGGCGCCACCTGGACGACAAGGGAGCCTCTGGATGGCCACCTAGAATGGGTCGCAACAATGACCCGCGGAGGCGCCCTCGTGGCGGCCGGTAGCGGAAAGCGGTGGCACAAGGCTGAGCCCCCTCGCTGACGACAAGGAGGAGTCCGCCGCTCGCGGGAAACACACCCTGCTCGCTCGTGGAAACAGCGGGTTGGCGCGGACGTTGACGGCCGTCCCACAGGGCGAGGTCGCGCCCCCGCATGCCAAGGACAACTGCCGCCAAGGCTGCCTCGAGCGTCTGCCGACACATCTCCTGCAGCCCCTGGCGCACTAGGGGGCTGCGCGCAGCCTACAGCCTCACCGCTACGAACACCTTGAGGGCACGCATCTCCTGCAGCCCCTGGCGCACTAGGAGGCCGCGCGCCGTAGCCTGCAGCCTCACTGCCGCAGACATCCTACGGGCACGCATCTCCTGCAGCCGCCGGCGCACCAGGAGGCCGCGCGCCACAGCCTGCAGCCGTACCGCCGCATACACCTCGCAGGCACGCATCTCCTGCAGCCCCTGGCGCACTAGGAGGCCGCGCGCAGCCTGCAGCCTCACCGTTGTGAACACCTTGAGGGCACAAATATCCTGCAGCCCCTGGCGCACTAGGAGGCCGCGCGCAGCTTGCAGCCTCACCGCTGTGAACACCTTGAAGGCATGCATCTCCTGCAGCCGCCGGCGCACCAGGAGGCCACGCGCCGCAGCTTGCAGCCGCACCGCCGCCGATATCCTACACCCCACCTGTACAGGCAGCTCGTCCTCGAGCTGCAATGGCGGCGCCGGCGACGGCAGCGGGAGCGGAGCCGGTACGCCGCCATCGGGCAGCGGCGCGTCGAACGGCCCGGGGCCCATCGTCTGCGGTGGGAGTGGTGGCGGCGTGGGCGGCGGCTGTTGAAGGTGGGGAACGGCGCGTGTCAGGAGGGCTTGTACGGCCCATAGCTCCATGCTCAAGGACTCCAGCGTCAGTGGCGCTACAGCCGTCAACATGGGCGCGGGGATCACCGGGGCCGTGGCGAACGACGGGGCGGCGGAAGAGGCCGCCGGCTGCAGTGCTGGTGGTTGCAGCACCGCCGCCCCTGGTGGTGCCCTCTATGGCGAAGGCGACGGTGGCACCCACGCCGGCGCGCCGCCCATACAGATGGGGATGGAGACGCCGACCACCAGGGCGCTGTCACGAAGTGGGCAGCAGAAGACATGGGAATCTAGATGCCTGATCTCTGATACCAGATTGTTATGGAGGTGGATCGGTGAAGGATTGGAGAGGAAGGGAGAGGGCGCTAGGGACGCCGGCCGCGGGGCTCTGCCCACGGCCGGCAAGAGAGAAGGGATTTCCTTATAATCTCTTGCTTAATTTTAGATTGATACATCTCCTCTCATTATATAGAGAGGTATTACTTGCCTCCCAAGCAAGCGACTAATTAACCCTAATGGGATTAACCCTAATGGGCTAAGGCCCAATAGGCCTCTGACTCCTCTAACACTACCACTGTGTTATCCAGGAGTTCTTCGCCATGGTCAACCAAGCTCAGCGAATTTGTTAAATGTCCATGGACCACGCATTTCAAGTTAATATTTAAAAACACATGTATAACTTTGATAAAAAACATCAACTTTGATTGATATACAAATGAACTATGAAAACAACACGAGCAATATAAAATTGAATCAAACAAGGTAGCTTAAGTACAGCTTAACCTTCAGTGGATAAATCTCTCAAAGATGCCCGAATTCGATTTCTAGCATACATCATATTAGTATTTGTTGGATCTTCCACCCAGGATTGATTGCTACCTTGACATATCTGTGAAAAATGACTGACAAATTAGATAACTGCAACATGAAAAGAAGCATTGGTGATACTCCTCAACAATTTTAACAGGAAATGGCTTATCTAAAAAAGGGATTAACATCACATAAAGATTTTTTGTTCCAACTGAGAAAATTTTGAAGTTATGTAGGAATGGAATTAAGTAAAGATAAGTCGCCTAGCCAATCTCAAGAATCAGATATGATACAATCTACCAAAAAATGTGTATAGCGTTTTTATTAGGCATCCACTGGTAACATGTATTGCTAATACTGTATATATAGTGATATTTAGGCTCACCTTATACATGTCATTTTTTGAAAAATCAAGCATAGGCCGCACAAGAAGAATTCCATACTGTCGAAACTTTTCTCCATCATATTTTACATTAGATGCAAATAACTGAGACACAAATGCTGTACCAGCAAGCCCTAAAACACCACTGTTGCGAGATAGTCTGAGAACAAAGAGCTCTGCCTGCATTTACAAGACTGAACTCATTCAGACATAAACAAACACCAAAAGCATGACTACATAAATAACATGGAAACCAAATACATATCATGCAAGGATGCAACAAACTCACAAAACCTCGATTTGATGTTTCACTGAGTACTCTTACAACATGAAAGTAGAAGGCTATATCATTCTTTCACTGAATCAGCTATCTAATTCTGTTAATAAATTCACGGAAAAACAAATGGGTAAGAAAAAATGGTAGTGCGTCATCACACAACAATAGCATATCTAATTCCAGCTCCTTACCTAAAGTTTCAAAAAGTACTGTATAACACAACATGTTCCACCACATAGAAATTCATAAGCTGACAAACAATAGGAGCTTCTCTCAACTGGCCATTTTTTTTTCTAGACATCGCTTATAAAATTACAAGAGAGAATGTCCAGATTCCATACAACATGAGACCTATTATCATCTAATAATAAGTTATTTACCACAGAGAGCTACTTCTTATTTGTTAAATCATAATTTTAAAATGTTGATAACTTCTCCATTGACACCAAAAGAGCAAGAAAAATACAAACCAGCTTTAACGGACCTGATCATCAGAGTGGTGTGCAATAAGCAAGATTCCTATCTGTTGTTTTATACAAATGTCCAATAGTTTTTGGTACCTGAATTTATTAACATATGAGGCTTTAACAACCTGAATAGATTCTCAATATGCAAATAAATTGACACAAAAAATGTCATTGCTGATTTTGGGTAATTATACACAAATACTCCATTCCACAAAGGTCACAGCATCCATTTCTATTCTGTCATGTTATGCAAAGTTGAATGCTATATTGCTATGGTCTTGTAGAATATCTAACCCTTGGGCCCAACAGCAGTTGAAATGAACTGTGCGTTCATAAAAAGTGGAAGGATGTAGAAAATTTTGTTTTAATTATACAAAATAGAATAGAATGGGTAGTGTATACAAGAGCAGTATCAGGAGTAGATTAAGACAGTTTATGGTTGGAAGATACAGTTTGCAAAGTAGCAGGCTCAATTTATTGATTAGCTCATTGGCGAACTCATGGGTTCCATTCTTTCCTAGCATTATGCTTCACGTGTCATGGAAATGATTTCTTGACAAATCTATCCGACAGTTGTTACAAACAATTTGTCCACCAAAAAAGAAGGTATGACACTTTGCCAAAAAAGAGTTTGCCAAAGTGTGGTCTCCGACCAGAGTTGAGTACTCTTCTTACTCTAGTACTATCTTAATTTTGATCTATATATCTTATTTTCCACAGAGGGGATTTGCCTACCGTATTCCTTCAAAAAAAAGTGTGGTGTCCGACAAGTCAACTACAAGTGTGAAATTTTTCAGGCATGGATTGTTGATCTATAAATAATTTGTGCAAACAGAACTACGCAAGTACAGAAAAACAAATCATGTTATCGTAGTATCGTCACGTTAAACAAGGGGTAAGTACAGTGGAAGGCAAATACCTCACTTCACGGGCCGCCTCTTGCACCTGCCCTTGCCTTGGGCGACCATCTGGCCACTCGCATCTAGCAATCTCGCACTCAACACCTGCAACCAAATCATAGAACCTCAAAAACAGCCCACTGCTAGAGTGTGACTTCAGTTATCACAGCAACGCCCTAACCCTCCTAAACACAGAACACCTGAGAATTACTACACTTCCAGGTTCAGCAATGCAACCACAAATGATGTGGTCATTTCTCAATGAAATAGACAGTGCTGGAAATCACCTATGCTCTATAAATTGTGCCCAAGCGCTCAACTTCATCTAAACAAGTTTGCCCTGAAGATCAAACAGTATTTAACAAGGTCGAGCATATGAGGTTACCCATGCCGCGCACGCGGTCCCGCACTATCCGCGCCTCGTCGGCGCTCTCGGGCCGCAGCCCGTGGTCAACGACGACCCCGAGGAGCCCGTCCACGAATGCCGAGGCGACAGGGGGTCCCTCCTCATAACCGGCCTTCCTCCCCGCCTCCTTCCAAGCCGCGGCTAGCACGCACAGCGCCATCGAGTCCGGCCCTCCAGAAACCCCCACCGCTGCAACCGACCAACCAATTAACGGGAAGGAGTTAGCAAGTACGAACCCACCGAAGCTCAATGAGATAAAAAACAGGCGCTGGGGCGGGGGTACCGATGCGGTAGTGCGGGTGGATGCCGGCGAGGGCCATGCGGCGGGCGAAGGAGGCGTGGTAAGGGGCGAGCGACGAGGAGGGGGTGGCGGCGGAGGACGCGGAACAGCGGAATGAAAGGAGGCGGCGGAGCGAGAGGCATGGGAAGGGCGAGGGGCGGAGGTAGACAAGTAGCGGCGGCATGACCGGAGTTGGGGGAAGGATTTGCAATATCGCCATCGCTGGGAGGTGGCTTCGCCGCAATGCCATCGTCAATCTCGACTACGCTCGGTTGCCATCAGCAGCCATTGCCGCCACGCGAAAAGACAGCCCTGCCCTCACCTCTCGTTCATCTGCCACGAGCCGGCTGGGGCTGGAGGGAGGCGGCGAGCCTGGGCAACAGGCCAGCTGGCGCGGCGGGCCGACCGGCGGCGGTGAGAGGCGGCGGGCCGGCCAGGGGCGGTAAGAGGCCGCGTGACGGGCTGGGGCAGCAGAAGGGGACGGGTTGGCCGGGGGCGCCGGGAGGCGACGCGGCGGGCGGGGGCAGTGGGAGGGGATGGACTGGACGGGGGCGCCGGAAGGCGACGATGGCAAAGCAGCGGAGGGCCCACAATTGATAATGGGCGAAGCTATCCCGCGGGACACTATAAAAACAGGTTTTTCTATAGACCATTAAAAAAATTATTTTTACTAAAAGACACTACAATTCAGTGTTTATTTGCTGTTAGACATTATATTTTCTCATTGAAATGGTAACCATATATTTATAGAAGACAAGTATACCCGTTCCATCTTCACTGGCGTCTCCCTTCCTCACCGCTAGCCGCCGCCGGCCCTACCTCCAAGCTCGTCGCCCCTACCCGGCTGGAATAAGTATAGATAACCCCCTATAGTATACTATGTTGGACACTTAACCCCCTCACCTTCTAAACCGTATGTTTCCAACACTAAACAAAATGAAACCAACTAAATTACCCCTTGTCCTGGTTTTGGAGCCTGGTATTGCGTACTGGACGTCCACGCTGGCTCCCCTTGTGCCAGGCTGTCCATTCTGTCCACCGTGGCGTGGGCCCTGCGAGTCAGGCCTCCCTATATGGCTCGGTGGACATCAGAGTCTCGGCTGCTCGATTTCCAAACTATCCCCTCCTCCCCCTCGTTGAGTCCGCGGCAGTCCTCTCTCTCCAGCGAACCGAACGGCAGGGCAATGATCAGGAGAAAGATTTCGTGAGCAGATTGGAAGCGAGCATCGAGGTTAGTCCTTGCATCTTGGTTGTCCCTTTTTCTCTGCACTAAATGGTGTATATGCGAGTGGAATAGGGTCTTGCTGGGTACGGTAATGTGGATAATATCGTCGAGGAATGTATGGAAAAGATTGAATAGTCATTTCTAGTCATCAAAGATTGTTTTTCCTTGTTGTTGCAGTGTGGTTCTAGTCGTATGAGTAGACTCTAGGGTTTTAATCTGATGCACTGGTGTTTTGAGGAGGATTGTTCTGGAAAACGGTGATTTTGAATAGGTTTTAATCTGATGCAATGGTGTTTTTTTTTTTTTGAAGTAATAGGTTTTCTGTATGGAATTTATGTAGGTATTTTTTGTAGAAGTAGTGAATTTGTTGATTGATGATTGAGTTATATTGGTTTTCTGTACCAGGATGGATTATTTGGAATACCTTGCTATCAAATTTCATTTTGGTGGAGAATTTGTCAACCTGAATGGGCACTTGCAGTATGTCGGAGGAAGGACAGCAACGTCCTATGTTGAGGTTGATAAGCTTTCATTTCCAGAGATTAAAGGGCACCTTGCTGATCATAGCACAGAGAGCAATATTCAGCGTCTGCATTGGCTAATTCCTGGGAAAAAACTCTCAAGTGGACTTATGCTTTTGGTTGATGATAGTTCATGTGCTGCAATGTATCAACACCTGACAAATGGAGCAATAGCTGATATATATATGTGGAGGATGTAGGTATGGAGACAAGTGGTGGAGGTAAAGTATGTCAATCTACAGCAGATGGTGAATTACAGAAGCTGGGATCACAGCGGCAAGGAGAAGAATTTGGGTCCCCAGTTCAGAAGATGATGGAAAAGGATAAGGACTGCAAATCATTCACTGAATTTTACTCTCCAGCAAAGTCGGTTGGGGTAATTGAAGAACAGTTAGATCAAAATGAGTCTAATACAGATGATGTAAAGTCAGGTGGTGAAGGTGATCTTGAGTCTGATACTTCTATGAAGAATACATGGCACCTCCAGATGAGGATAGCTCTGCAGAAGATGAGGAAGCACTTGAAGTTAGGAAATTTGCTAAGCAAATAAAAAAAATATCAAAGCAAAGAAAATTGGTATCCATGCAAGTCAGATTGTAGAGAGGAACACAGGTGCATTGGTCCTTGAAATTCCTAACTTTGAAGACCCAGGAAGTCCATATTATGACTCCAGTGAGAATTATTCATATGAGGAAGACAGTGATGGAGAAATTCAAAGGTGGAAGAGCTTGGAGAATAGGTACGACAGTAAAGCTGCAGTACCTTTGTTCAGTCTTGGAATGGCCTTTAGGGATAGTAGGCAGTTCAAGAAAGCTTTGGTCAAATATGGGCTAAAGACACATAGGCACATTGTGTTTGTGAAGGATGAGAAGAACAGGGTGAGGGCAAATTGTTCTTGGGCTGGATGTAAGAGGCTGATTTATGGATCTAAGAAAAGTAGAAGTGAATGGTTCAAAGTTGTAACATTTGTTGATGAGCATTCTTGCCCACCAAGGAGGGATACCAAGCTTGTTACTTCTTCAAGAATTGCCAAACACTACTATCAAGAGATCAAGGACAACCCAACATGGAAAGTACAGTTGATCAAAAGAGTAGTGTTGAAGGATTTTCTAGCTGATGTCACCATAGCAAAGTGCAAGAGAGCCAAGCAATTGGTGCTCAAGGCTGCATTAGATTCTATGAAAGGGGAGTATAGTAGGGTCTATGATTATCAATTGGAGTTGATGAGGAGTAACCCTGGAAGCACAGCGGTTGTATGTCTCAACTCAGAATTTGAGGACAAGGTGTTTGAGAGGTTCTATGTCTGCTTTGATGCTTGTAAGAAAGGATTCATGGCTGGTTGTAGGAGAGTGATTGGTTTAGATGGATGTTGGTTTAAGGGTGCTGATAATGGAGAGTTGTTGTGTGCCATTGGCAGGGATGCCAACAACCAAATGTACCCTATTGCTTGGGCAGCAGTGGCAACAGAAACATATGACTCTTGGTACCGGTTCATTGGACTGCTCCAAAAAGATCTAAATATTAATAATGGAGGAGAAGGTTGGGTAGTGATTTCTGACCAGCAAAAGGTAACTTTTGTCCCTGCTCAAACTTTTATTATTGCACTTTTGATTCATGTGGTTGCACTAAATTGTGATCTGGATATTTGTAGGGACTACTGAAAGCTGTCACAGAATTGGTTCCCAATGCAGAACATAGAATGTGTGCAAGACACATCTATGCCAATTGGAGGAAGAAGCATACTGACAAGGAATTGCAGAAGAAATGGTGGGGATGTGCAAAGGCATCCTGTAGAACTCTTTTCAATCTTAGAAGGGACCTATTGGCTCAAAAAACACCTGAGGGGGCTAGAGATATGATGAAAACATCACCAGAGCACTGGAGTAAGGCCTTCTTCAAACTTGGTTCGAATTGTGACTCTGTAGACAACAATCTTTGTGAAACATTTAACAACTCTATTATGGAATCAAGGTTCCTTCCAGTCATTTCCATGAATGAAGCTATAAGGCGCAAGATCATGGTTAGTATACAAGAGAATAGAGCAAAGGCTGAAAAGTGGACAGGTACAGTCTGCCCTAACATATTTAGAAAGTTGAAGATTAACATTGAGAGGTCTAGGAACTGCTATGTGCTCTGGAATGGCAAGGATGGATTTGAGGTCACAGAGAAAGAAGACAATAGGTACACTGTGAATTTGGAACAAAGAGTTTGTACATGTAGATACAGGCAACTTGCTGGTTTACCTTGCTGTCATACCATTAGTTGCATCTACATGTCATCAAGGCAATTGGATGATTACATTGCCCCTTGCTTCTCTATTAGTGAGTACATGAAGACTTATGATCATGTCTTGCAGCCAGTATAGGGTGCAGATAATTGGCCCATTTCTGATATGCCAAGGCCACTGCCACCTGCATATGCAAAATACCAGGCAGGCCCAAAACAGAAAGGACTAGAGAGCAAGGAGAGGCACCAAAGGGCATAAAACTTAGCAAAATTGGCATCAAGATGTCATGTAGGCTGTGCAAAAAAAACAACTCATAATGCTAGAACCTGTCCCAAAAATCCAGAAGCTGGCAAGAAAAAGAATGCTCACATTACAAGGGATGCTAGGAAGAAGAAGAGAGAAGCCGCAGCTGCTGCAAATCAGCCTTCCACTTCCAAGAAGGGTAAAGGCCCAACTACTGCTTCGAAGAAGAGAAAAGTGAAGGAGCCTTTGGTAATTAATCAAATATTTTGTTCCTATACTGTTTGCTTATTTCTTTGTCAACTTAAACATCTAAAACACTCAACTTTGAACAGGGGAGCCAACCTGGAGGGAGCCAAGCATCTGCACATGTACCTACTGCATGGAGGCAACCTGGAGGGAGTCAAGCATCTGCACATGTACCTACTGCTACATGGAGGCAATCTGGAGGGAGCCAATCATCTGCACATGTACCTACGTCTACATGGAGGCAACCTGGAGGGAGCCAAACTGCTCCAAGGGCACAAGGGGGGCAATATGCTGGTCCTAGCACACAAGGTAGCCAAGCTGCTGCTGGAAGACAGGGATCACACAGGCTAGCATATTTGATGTTTGGCAACAACTATTGAGTACTCCAGGACAGTGTAGTGCAATAGAAGACAACATCGGAATACAACAACTTTTATGATCTATTTTGAAAACATGTAACAGCTATTGAATATGTGATATATTTGTACATATAATCCTGTTAGGACTTGTCGTGAACACAAAAAACACATGAATTCTGTTGAACTTCCCTCTAGTGGTCAGGGTTGTGTATTTATGTTAATGATCGGTATGGATTGTGGCCATGGTTTATGACTTCTCTGTTTTTAGCATGACACATGGTTGTTATCGAACAAGCACAATTTTTTCAGCATCGAACAAGCCATTCATTAGTTCATTTGCACATTACAGATTCATTGCAGCCATGACTTGTCCATACAGCTCCCAAATGGCTTCATCCAAACACAAGTTCAATTACTACCATACCAAACAGCACGTACACAACAAAAACAAACACAATCCAACTAACATAACAGGTGGAGTATTGGCCATAGTTTTGTTTGCAGCTCTCTCTCCACCAGCTTCTGTTGGATTGCCTTCAATTCAGCACACTGCTCTTCCTTCTCCTTACCCAGCACCTGCATTGTCCTTTTCAAACTCCAAATCTGCACATGTACTTACTTCTACATGGAGGCAACCTGGAGGGAGCCAATCATCTGCACATCTTGGAATTTTAATTCTAGATGAGATAACCTACATAAAAAATGATATTATTCCTTAATCACTGTTGTATGCATTTATAATTTTACATGGCATATTGGCATTCACAATTCACATATAATTGTGTACCTTAGTGACATGTTATTGCTGCTAGCTAGCTTGCTTGTCGCTGCATGTTGGTGCTGATCTGGTCATAGGTAAGCACTGAGCAAAAAGCCATGAACAGCCGAACAGGCTGCTTGCTGCCTACCTCTTCCTATACAGAGCACATACAGTGGTTGCTTGCTCTCTGAGGATGTGGCTCTGCCGTGCGGGTGCCGTGCGGCCGTGCTTGTGCCGCGCGTGGCTTGCTCTCGACCGGCGGCCATACTCACGACGCTAAATCCGCCACTGCTCACGGTAGCGCATGGCGGCCCCATCCCTTTCCCGTGGCGGGTGGCGGGTGGCGGGTGCAGATGAAGAGGACGACCAAGAAGATGTGAGCTTCGACCCTCCATGGATGCAAGTACGCAGATGGCCTTCTACCTCACCAGTTCGCCGCCTCCAGCCGCCCCTTCATCGATCCCCTCGACTCCCTTTTTTTTTGGCGCCAACCAGAGCACATCTGGGCGGGAGTGGCCTTCCATTTCCCGCCATATAGCGATGCATGAGGCACAGAATGGATAACGTGGACAGAATGGACAGCGTGGCACAGGGTTGAGCCAGCGTGGACGTCCAGTACGTAATACCAGACTCCAAAACCAGGACAAGGGGTGATTTAGCTGGTTTTATTATGTTTAGTGTTGGAAACATACGGTTTAAAAGGTGAGGGGCTCGAGTGTCCAACACAGTATACTACAGGGGTTATCTGTACTTTTTTCCCTACCCGGCTCGTCCTTCTCCAAGTCTGCCGCCTCCCCTCCGCTCGCCCTCCTCCAGGGCCGCGTCCGTGTTCGCATCGGGCCTGCTCCGCGCCAAGCGCTTCTTCCTGCAGCTCAACTGGGAGCAACCGGCGGCGGATATGGGTGGCCGAGTGCATAACTACGCGTGTGACAGAGAGGAGACGGACCCGTCCGTCCGCGAGCGGTGTCGGGCGTGCTCCGGCGCCCGGACTCAGGCTTGGACCTGGCGCGGTTCCTGGCCACTGCGTCATCTACTGGGAGCTGCTGGTCACTAGCAGCAGCACGCAGCAGTCAGCAGAGCCAAGCCACCACTGCTGCTTGGAGATGGAGCGCTGCTGCTTGTAGATGGAAGAGGCGTTCAACTGCATGTGCCCACCACAAGCACCAGCAGCAAGCAGCCAAGCAGCGGTGTGTGCAGGGCCGGTGGCCGGCGTGGAGGCCGCTAGCCGGCGCGGCTGTCCAGCCGCGGGCGACGAGAAAGTACCGTTCGTAATCTGTCCCTTTGAAGAAGATGCAAGGGGTATGCTAGTCATTTTCCCTAGCTTCCAATTTAAATAGAATAGAATAAGAAGGGCGGTGTTCTACCCCTAATTGCCACGGTTTTATAATGTCTGTCGGCAAAGACAATATTTTTTGGTGGTCTATAGAAAACCCACGCTTTTATAGTGTCCTGTAGCCAATTTTCTCTTGATAATGGCAATCCTTGAAACCCGCTTATCCTCTAACATTTTCATTCATTTGGTTTTAGGACATGCTCGGTTGGTTGCCAAAGTCTTGGCAAGCTTAAATTTTTGGCAAATCTGACCGTATTTGAATCAAAACTAAAATTCGTTCAAAGAACCAATTTCTCACTCGGATGAATTATTTAAGACCTAAACAACCCATTAGAATTAAAAGTTCATTGTTTGACTAATTTTTTACTTAAATTCAAACATGATCAAATTTGCCAAAATTTTGTCCAGCCAAAGATTTGGCAACCAACCAAGCCCTTAAGCTCGTTTCTGCCCTTTTCAAACTGCGCGCAGTGGATCCAACGTGACAAATACAATGAGACCATTACGATTAAAAAAGGACTTTTTAAAAAATCTCGTTCTTTTACGATAAAATAGATTTGTTACGACTTCAGTTCACACATGTACATCGTAGTTGATTTTTTAAACTTTAATCCTTCAATTTATTTAAAAATTTTGTTCTAAAACTATGAATCTACGCTAAAGAATGAATTTTCTGAAAATCTTTTTTACTTCACAGTGATCTTACTGCGCAGTTTTGAGAAGATTGGAACAGAGTGAAAAGATTAAAATGTTTCTGCTACTTCTTTATTTTTTCTCTCACCCATTTTTCCACCCACACCCAACCCCAACTGCGCACGAAGCAGGCGACGATTTACACGTTAATATCTCTATTGTCTTTTTTCTTTAATCTTGATACCTTTCCTTTTGGTCCTGCACGAGACGACGGCCACGCACGGCAGCGCCACCTGTCACGGCCGGCCAGAGACCTGCCCCCGGACGCCATAGTGCGCGCCCGGCGCAGCCGCCCCGCCCCCACCTTCCGTGGGCCGCCGCACGGCGCCGACCGGTGCACCACACCCCCCGCCAACGGCGCCGCACGCCGTGGCCGCCTGCCACGCACGTTCGGTGCCCCTGCCTACCTCCGCCGCACGCCCGGCCTCCACGGCGTGCTCTGGCACGGCACAATCGTCCTGTGCCCCGCCCACGGGCGCACCCCGCCACACCACCCCGGTCTCCACAGTGCGCACCCGGCGCGGCTGCCCCTGACCTCCGCGTCGTGCGCGCGGCGCGGACATCATCCTCTCCGTGAACGGAGCGACCATGTCCGTTCCACACCATCATATCTTCCAAGTTTACATCTCTCATATATATTTCTGTATCATTTTCTCTTTTCTTAGATAATTCATACTTGAGATGAGCCATGTCAATCTTTTTTTCTTTTTTACACTGTTCTGTCCTAACTGAATTCGAAAGTATTAGATTTACCATGCAGTGCATATGTTGTTTGCACGAACTAATCGCTGGTCGAAGAAATTTCGATGATAATTCTATTTTTGCAATTTAAATTACTTCTGAAAATATTCAGAGGCTGATCCATAAGTGTTACTTCTGTTAATTGCAGGCTAATACTTGACACGCTCCTTTCCCTGGAAGTACAAGTAGGCGATTTGCTATCCAAGAATTAGCTGACTCGATCTTTTTGTGGATGTTACTACATTAAATCACGAGGTAATATTTCAATGTAATACCAATTTGTTCGATGACAATTTTGTGAATGTTTTGATTATCTTATTTTCACTTATAAGACTAACTTTTTGTCAATGATTGCTATGTTGAATAAATAAGCAAGTAGTTGCTTATATGTTTGACTGAATTTTTTTCATGTGAGAAATGTTAAAAATGTAGATAACTGGATTGCTTATGTACCTATTGAGTGTCCGGCAATATCAATTGTTCAGTTAATTGAAAGTTTAGAACCAGCGGAGTTCTAAATTAGTTTAGCATTGCATTTTCATATGTATTTGTGCAGGCTAAGCAGTCAGTTTTATGCTTCATGGGGTAATCTTTTCTAATGTTGGTTCGCCACTTGCAGCCCCTAATCCAGGCGATTGGGGTCTAAACGCCCTCCAGCTTGTATCATGTTGCTAATTTAATATAGCTGGCGCCACTTATCAAAAAAAATGTTGGTTCGCAAGCTCCTGATTATCTCACCCATTCGCTAAGTAACCAAACAAGCTCTGAATAGAGGAGTCAGTCGCTCTGAAAGTTGCAATCCTGGTAAGCACTCGTATGTTTATAAAGGTCTTGTGCAAAGATAATGACCCTGGTATATAGGTGTAGTTGCTTAGCCAATGTGAGGCAAAAAGCTTCGAGTTAGAGCGGATCGTCGGCTGGTACTGTTGGTAGTCATGCAGCTCTCCACGGGTGGCGTCGGAGGAGCGGGATCCTCTGCATTACTGTACAGTCACAGACACGTGGGGCCGGACCCACGCGTCAGTGACCGAACTGTAGAGGATCCGGCCACGGCGTCGGCGCAGCAAAGCTGGCAGTGAACGAGCACCAGAAGACAGAGAGAGACAGCTGCGCGACGCAGCTCCCCACGTGCAAGCCCATCTCCCGCACGGCCCACGACGCCCCGACAGCAGTCTCGCAGGATTTTTAGCCTGCCTCTATTTTTTTTTTCATCATATATTTCCCCTATACGTATGTTTTTATTACATTTCCTCGTATATGTTTAATTACATTTACTGCAAGATTTCACCCCTCGTTATGTACTCTTCACAACAATTCTCCTTTAAACCATCTCCTTGTCCAACAGTCTAACGTGTGTCCATGCACGATAAAAACCCTACTGTCCTAGTGAAAATGCGAACTCGATAAAAAAATCTAGCGTAATTGAATTTTTATAATTATATAAATAATAAAATTAGGTGTTTCTATATTTATTTAATGTTTTAATTGAAACAAGACGTGTTGTAAAATTTGTTTTATGTTTCTGCCTTGTATAATAAATATTTTTAAAGGGCTTTAGCGTTTATACCCTCATTATGGAGTTCAATAGTGATTTGCCCTCATTTTTTAAACTTTGTGAATTTACCGTTGCGTTTTCAAATCGAAGATAGAGTTTACCCCTGTTATGTTAACGCTTCTTGATAATATCAATTCTTGTGCAAAAACACCATCATGCTCATATGATTTTGCCCTAATTTTTTTGCAATGTATTGTTATAGTACCTCTATTCGCACCGGGACCGGCGGGTTGTGCCCAAGCAGCTGTGCCGTCGCCGTGTGTCTCCCCATACCACGTCACGCCTAGGTTTTCACCAATATGACTCCAGTGTGTTGTTGGTGATAGGATAAGTGGCATTCTAGCCTATTTCCCTATTTCAAAAGTTTTTTCTATTTGTTTTAAATGGTTTAGTTCAGCTGCATGTTAGAAATAGGGTTATATGGATTCTTCGTTTTAAAAACATAGGGGTAAAATCGCAAAGTTTTAAATACGAGAGTAAAAATGCTATTGGAGTTGCTAGTAGGAGTATAAACACCACTCTCCCTATTTTCAACTATACTATCAATTTTGTTATATAAAAGACATTTGTTGTAAATAATAACTTCATGTTTCTGTAGTAAGTTTGATACTCCTAGTTCTAAACAATTAGTTTGTTTAAAAGGAGTCCATAACAAGTAATGCTCCCTTTGTATCAAATTGTAAGGTGTTTTCGATCCTTTACTTGATTTATTCATTACTCCATGTATGTATATTCAATATTTGCCTAGATTCATTAACATTTATATGAATATGAAGGTATGGACATATAAAAAGAGAGCTAGAACCTCAACAATTTGGAATACATGGAGAAAGAGGAAATCCGAGAGAGAAAAAAAACATTCTATGCGGTGCATTTTGTGGACCAATCATGGACAGAAGGAGACATTAAGTTTGAGACTCCGATTGATTTATAAAAAGGAAAAAGAGAGTCAATAAAAAGTGAGAAAAAACGTGAGAGTCCGAATAAACGTTGTCTATGCATAACTATATGTAACTTATCTTACGGCAAAAACTCTTATAAAACTTGCTATTTTACAGAGTTGATAGATTTCGCACGTGTACAAACCACCCTTTGTTATGTTTTCATTTTTATGTTGAATGCACAGCTTATTCCTATGGATAGCCATCTCCTATCTCCAAACCACCCTTTGTTATGTTTTCATTTTTATGTTGAATGCACAGCTTATTCCTGTGGATAGCCATCTCCTATCTCTATCCCATTATGCAACCGCCTCCTAAGATTCACATAGATGCAATCTATATATCAAATGGTGGACCTTCTAGTGGTATTTTCTTAAATTAGAGTAATTTAATGGTACACATTCAATTTTCTCTTCAGAGAAACTATAGTTCTCAAAAGTTGCGAGTAAAAAATTACCGAATCTTATTGATTTATCCTTTTATCATAACCTATCTAGAAATATTTTGCTAAATTAGAAAACACTCAAATGAGAGGAAACCTACTCCTTGCATGTGAAAAAGGAGGAAAAGCAAGGAAACGATTTTCTTCCGCCAAATATAGAAAAGCAAGGGAAAACTAAAGCTAAACCAAAAAAATAGGAGTAAAAAAAAAAACAAATCATGCGTGAAACGCGACTATTTTTAAAAGGACAATGACAGCGAAAGCGCTGGTCCCCGCCGGCCCGTCCTCTTCACACGGCGTCGCCGTCGCCTCCCTTTCTCCTCCTCCTCGAGGGCTCTTCTCCTCACACTCACTCACAAGGAGAGCGCTCGCGCGGGCGCACACTCAGAGGCGGAGATTCGCAAAAGGGGGAGGGAGGAGATGCCGGCGAGCCAGAACGGGGGGCCGAGGCCGCGGCCCGCCAAGGCCGAAACCATCCACGGTCTCGCGCGCGCCGGCGACCTCGCCGGTGTCCAGAGGAAGCTGCGGGAGAACCCCGCCCTCCTCAACGACAAGAACCCCGTGGTAGGTTGGGCGCCCTGCTTCTGTTCTTTCTTGCTTCGAAAAATATGCGATCTTTGGTTGGTTTCACGGTTCTTGATGCTTGCTGTGAGGGTTGAGCGTATTAGATTCGTTATTAGGAAGTGATCTTTTGGGTTGTAGAAATGGGAGTTTGCTCAGAGCTGTGTAAAAATGGCATGAATTTCTTGAGGCGTTTCTTGGACTCTATCCCGGGCGCCGTTGGCTAACAGATTTCTTAGGATTCGTTTACTCCCTCCATTCCCTTGCTTCTTTCGTGCCTGTTTTAGCTTGCGCTCTCTCCTGATTGTGCTTAATTTCTCATTTGCTACATTGTTTAACCGATGCGTTTCTCTGCGCCGTTTTGGTGTCTTCTTGGTAAGAATATGATACTAATGAAGGATTGGGATGGATTTTTTCTTGTAGTTTTGATAAATTTTGTCTTGTTTCCTCTATTCCAGAATGTCTCCGCTTGCTCTCGAGATGGTTCCTTGTATTCACGATTAGGTTATAGGTCTGATGTAATTATTGTTCAAATTTTATTCCCCTTCTAAGAATCTTTGTGGTTATTTATTCTTCTTTCATATCCCTTTTATCCATTGCATTTGTTGATTTATATGTCTTTATTTCGTGACTTTATTTGGATATCCTGTGCGGCCGTGATGCATGAGCCTTACTTTATTTGCTATTAATTGTGTCTTTAATTGCCTTCCCGAGTCCCGACGCAACTAGTCATGCACAGGCAGGAAAAAAAATGATAGGTATATTTAACGCTGTGCTATCTGGCTTATATTATCTCTGACAATATAATTTGCAGATGTGTCAAACACCACTTCATGTTGCTGCTGGCTACAATAATACAGAAATAGTCAGGATCTTGCTTAACTGGCAAGGTATAAAAACGGTTGATCTGGAAGCAAAGAACATGGTACATATGTTTCCACATTTCTTTTACATCTGATTGGGTTCTCTGCTAGACTTCTTTTATGCATTGAGCTTAAATGCTTAATAGATAAACCAATTATGATTTTTTGGGTACAGTATGGAGAGACTCCTTTGCATATGGCAGTGAAGAACAGTTCATGTGAATCAACAAATCTACTCCTGGAACGTGGTGCACACATAGAAGCTAAAGCCAATGTATGATCTACTTGTTCCGTTTAATTTCCTTTGAGTTTGTCTTACTGTATGCAAATCCATTGACATGTTCAACCCATTGTGATGCAGAACGGCATGACACCATTGCATTTAGCTGTTTGGCACGCACTTCAAGCTGGAGATTGCAGCACAGTCAGCGTGTTACTAAGCTACAATGCAGATTGCTTTGCAAAAGATGATGTACTAGATTCACAGTAATGATTTTAAATTATTTATTTAAAATCATATTAAAATTTACAGTGTGGTGAACTTTGTTATCGCATCTTGCCAACAGGAAGGCAAAATGCCCGTAAATCATATTCCAGGAGGAGCGGGTAGTGAGAAGCTGCTGAAGCTCCTCAGTCGTCATATGGAAGAGCAAAGAAAAAGGAAAGCTCTCATGTCATGCCGTGAAGGAAAAGCAATGTCAGAATTTGAAGAGGCAATATCACAAATCGTTGGATTGCAGGAACTCAAAATGCAACTGCGTCGATGGGCGAGGGGAATGCTTTTTGATGAGAAGCGACGGGCTATGGGCTTAGGGATTGCTAGCAGGAGAGCTCCTCATATGGCATTTCTTGGCAATCCAGGAACTGGTACAGTTTTTCAAAACAAGCCACCTTTCTTGTGTTACCATAGCTCTGTTCAGTTTGATTATCAAAAGCTTTGCCATATCTTATCATTATGTTAGTACTGTTACTGTCATAGTGTGAATTGGGTTTGGATAGTACAATTAGAATCAGCTATGTGATACTGAGTATCTTGTGGGGGGCTCTTGCTTCAAACCTTAACTGAAAGCATTTGCCTGGAAATTAGACTAACTGTGTTCTTAAAAGGCTATATGTACTTCGTAATTTTGATGGCCTCTTATATGTTTTGCATTTATTTATACAGTGCACCAGAATGCACAAGTGTTAGGTAGATAGGTGCTGAAAACGTCAATGCTCATTATTTCAACGTCTATCTCAGGTAAAACTATGGTTGCTCGAATTCTTGGAAAGCTCCTTCACATGGTTGGGATTCTCCCTACCGACAAAGTTACTGAAGTTCAGCGGACTGATCTTGTTGGAGAATTCGTGGGGCATACTGGACCAAAGACTAGGAGGAAGGTATTTATATTCTTTTTGTCACAAATTCTCTCTCAATTGCACTACTTTCAATTTGAGGGGAACTGTGAGATATTCTGAACTGGATCTTTTTAACATGTTCTGTATTATCTAATTCATTGTTACCATGACACCTCAACAGATACAGGATGCTGAGGGAGGTATTCTTTTCGTGGACGAGGCTTACAGGTTGATACCAATGCAAAAATCCGATGACAAGGATTATGGTTTAGAAGCCTTGGAGGAGATAATGTCTGTAATGGACAGTGGCAAGATAGTTGTCATATTTGCTGGGTACTGTGAGCCAATGAAGCGTGTCATCACCTCGAATGATGGCTTCTGTAGGCGGGTTACAAAATTCTTCTATTTTGATGATTTCAGCACGACAGAACTAGCAGAGATCCTACATATGAAGATGAAGAACTCAAGTGAGAGTAGCTTACTTTATGGGTTCAAGCTGCACCCAGGCTGCAGCATTGAGGCCATTGGGGAGTTGATTGCCAGAGAGACCACCGAAGAGCGACGGAAACAGATGAATGGAGGCCTTGTAGACACACTGCTCATCAATGCTCGTGAGAACCTGGATCTAAGGCTTGATTTCAACTGTGATGATACTGATACGATGATCACAATCACATTGGAAGACCTAGAAGCAGGGCTTCGGCAGATATCCAGACAACTGCAGTTGCAGTGACTTGAAATTCAGGCAATCTCTTCTTGATGATCTCAGGCTGGCCTCCTAAGATGAAGTTATGGTCTTAAAGAGCAAGGACTTTGATGACAATGCCAGGGTCTCATCCTTTGACAATTTTGATTATTATTCTCTATTGTATGTATTCATTGCTAGATTGATGCCCTCCAACAATAGCAGCGCAGCACGAAAATGCATGTTGTTCTCAAAGCATTTCATTATCTGTATATACATAGTTGAATTGTCCATACTGATATTAGTTCCAAAAATTTCATTATCCAGGTTAAAATATTCATTTGCAATATATTCCCACTCGTACTTACCAGGACTCTATCTGGGAAATATAATCTTTGCCACCACATAATCTTTGCCACCACATAGTTTTTCAAGGGTCCTATCTGGGAATTGATCCCGACCCGTTTCCAATAGAGCAATGAAATCAATTTGCTCCTCTTTAACCACATCCTCTATGTAACCATGTTTAGCCAAGTATCCAAGACCTCTGCTATTCTAGCAGATCCCTTTCATTTGACTCAATTTTGATGGAGTTATTGATTTTTTGTGTGTAAATTTCACCTTGTCTTTATTTCTAGAATTGGACCTTTTTCGACGAGGGACAACATTCAACTCACAGCATATGTGGTCAAAGCCCTCCTCATGCACACTCCCATCCAAATCCCTTCAGGCATACTCGAGATGTGTATCTAAAAAGTCTTCTTCCTCTTCCTCGAGGTTAATCTTAGGAGGGTTAGATTTAGAACTAACACCTTTTCCCTTTGTTGTTACTGCTAGCCTATCTATTTCTATGTTTTTAATAGAGGTAATAGAAGAAGAAATAACACTATGATCTTTACCATAGAAACTCCTAGATTGGTAATTCTAGAAAATAATAATAGGCTCTGAAAAAAATGGAAAAGATGAACGGATACCTAGTTCCAAAGAATTTTTTTTGGCCACCAAATTCTTTGCCTTCTCCATCATGTTTTCTGTTAGAGATCGGCAAGAAATAAATGCAGCGAGGAAGATCAAAACCAATCATAGAGATACAAGGATTTGACGTGGAAAACCCTCCAAAACGAAGGAAAAAATCATAACTTCTACTATTTTCGTGGAGTGTTTACAAAATATCGTATGTTGCCTAGCGGCTTACAAGAGGATTATATAGCAAATCCTAATCCATACTTGGTGTTTATTTCCTCCACCTTGAGACAAATTTTATCTTGTAGCATGTAACATGTAAACACCATCCACAATCTCCACCTTAAGACAAATTCTATCTTGTAGCATGTAACATATAAACACTATCCTAAAATAAATCAAAAGAACAACCGCCGATGCCAAAACAGCCACTAGGGCTAAACAGTCATACCAACCAAGCTTGAGCAAAGCTCAAACTTCGCAACAGGAACAGGCGGCTTAGTCATCATATCTGCTGGATTATTATGAATACTAATCTTGCATACTTTTAATCTACCCTCTGCAATAACTTCACGTACATAATAGTATTTGACATCAATGTGCTTTGTTCTCTCATGACACATTTGATCTTTTGTAAGGTGGATAGCACTTTGACTGTCACAAAACAAATTAATGCAATATGTATCTTCAGAAAAGTTAGCGTACAGACGTTTCAACCAAACAGCTTCTTTGCATGTATCACAAACTACAATAAACTCAGCCTCGGTCGTTGATAAAGCAAATGTAGGCTGTAGACAAGCCCTCCAACTAATAGCATATCCTCCAACTGTGAACACATAATCTGTCAGTGATATTTCTATTGTCTAAATCAGCAGCATAATTTGAATCAACGTAGCCCACAAGTCCCTCTCTTGTTCTGCCAAACTGCAAGTAAGCATTAGACATACTCCGCAAATACCGGAAAATCCACTACATAACATTCCAATGTTCTTTACCAGGATTTACCATATATCTACTAACCAAATTCATAGCATAAGATAAATCTGGACGTGAACAAACCATGGCATACATCAAAGAACCAACAACACTAAAATATGGAACTTTTGACATGTATTCAAAATCTGAATATGTGCTAGGACACTGAGAAGATAACAACTTGAAGTGAGGTGCAATGGGAGTATTTACTGGCTTTGAATCATGCATATTAAAACGACATAGGACTTTCCGAATATAATTATGTTGATTAAGAAATAACAAACCAGATTTTCTGTCTCTACTGATCTCTGTACCGAGAATTTTCTTAGCAACACCAATGTCCTTCGTCTCAAACTCGCTACTTAACTATGCCTTTAAGTTAGCAATATCTATGCTTCTTTTGGCAACAATCAACATATCATCAACATATACCAGCAAGTATATAGGTGATCCATCAACAAATTTAACGTAGACATAGCTATCATATAGAGATCTTTTAAAGCTATTAGCAATCATAAAAGAATCAAATTTCTTATACCACTGTCTAGATGACTGCTTCAAACCATACAATGATTTCTTTAATTTGCATACAAAATTCTCCTTACTAGGTATAATGAAGCCTTCAGCCTGGTCCATATAAATCTCCTCCTCTAAAAATCACCATATAGGAAAACAGTTTTCACATTTAACTGTTCAAGCTCAAGACTACACGTAGCAACAATACCAAGAAAAGCATGAATAAAACTATGCTTTACAACTGGAGAAAACACATCATTGTAATCAATACTTGGTATTTGACTGAAACCTTTGACAACCTACCTTGCCTTAAATCTAGCAACCTCGCTAGGAGAAGAACCTTTCTTTCTTTTGAAAATCCAATTGTAGCGTACTACCTTCTTTCCTGCAGACAAGCGAACAATATCCCATGTGCCATTTTTCTCAAGTGACTGCATCTCCTCTTGCATAGCAAGCATCCACTTTTCACGATCACCAGAAACCATAGCTTCAGTGTAGGTGGACGGCTCATCACTGCAATCAACCTCCAAGGATAGAATAGCCTTTGACAATGTTGCATTGGTCTGATTAGCATGAATACCATTCAATTTGGACAGTGCTTGTAGTGTTTTCCGTGGGAGCCCAATGAAATTATTCTGCTCCTTCTTGTTCTTTGCATGATCTAGAAGATCAGCTTGTGGTGCTGCCATGTTACTTAGACAGTCAGAGTCCTGCCGCTCTGATGACAATAGAATAGTGACTCCGTTGCCGAGCCAGTCAGTTCACTGTCAAATACTAGAGCAATATGTGTATCATTGCTGTCATTAGCTTGCTGCCTCACATAAGCACACTGCTCACCCATTGGCAAGTAGCTTCACAGTCTCAAGGGCAACCTTATCTGTGATGTCTGGTTGCATCACTTCCATCAGGGGAAATAAAATCAATATCCTCTCCTTTATTGCTGTATTCTTGCATAGCATTGCAAGGTGCGTCCAACTGAGTACTAATATGAGTGCTAATAAAAGGTGACTCGCAAAGAATAGCCCCCTTATCTTGATAAACTTCTGTAGGCTTCAAACTGGGTTACTCCAGGAGCAAATCCACTACTATATCAGTGGCCTTCTCCACTGGGTGCAACTCCACAGAATTAGGAGCCCCATTTTTTGAACTTGCTTTGATGGAATATCATTTTTTGGATCAGCTCCTGAACCAGCAGTACCAGAACTATTTTCTTTTTGTTTTTCTTCAGTTTCTACATCTTCCATGTCCTGATCCTTCTCCTTGTTTGGATCCTTAGGCTCCAAATCGTCATCCTCATCGAGCTCCTCTGTCTCCCTATTATTATCAGTGACCACTTGATCAACTTTGAAAAATAACCCATAGAGGCAATCGTCCACGACAATATCTGTATCATCAGGGATGCAATTCACATAAAGGACAACAACCATAAGGCTTACCATCCCTGTATTTCTCATTGACCTCATGTGCACTCGTTGGGTATAGCCAAAAATTGAGCCTACTGCCCATAAAGATAGAAAGGACCTTATTTCATAAGGGACCCCGTACACAGGGACCCAAACTTTCTGAAGCCTTTGTTTCGGCTTAATCTCGTGATCTCACTCTTTAAATAGCATCACCCCCTCGTTATTATCTGTCCAGAGGCGTTTCATACTGACCATTCTTAGCAGCTCCACCTGGCAAGGAAATGGTACAATGAAAGAATTCACACCATGCTCCCGGACTACCCAATACCACTTCATAGGAATCATCCGAGTAAGTTCCCTCTTGACTAAATCAGCACTCACAGTGCCCTCAACTATCTTGATCAATGCAGTAGCAGTGACTTTCCGAGGAGCCTTGGCCGCTACAGTATATGGGATGTGGAAGAAACAAGCCCATCACCGGCTAGCCCACAAAATGTTGCTGCTGGTTTTGGGCCATGCAACAAAGGACACTGAGAGGTATAGTGCTCTTCTTCACAAATTCCACAGCAAAGAAAATTCTTGTTCTTCTTAAGAACAGGTTCACCTGCAAGCGGAGTACCTTTGTGCTCCCCTGCCTGAGCTCTCAACCTTCTCTTTGCCTTGGTTGTTTGAATAATCAGCCTTATTGCCGCGAGAGATTACCGCGGCCGCCACAACCACGTCCACCTCCGAAGCCACCTCCACACCCAGCCTGAGTCACTTGTCTGTGTCCATGACCCTCTTTCTCATGGTCACGATCTCGACCATGCCAGCACCCAGATGGTTAGTGTCCCCATCCGCCGCCCCTCTTGGGATGGAGTTGGCTACCATAGTTCTGGCCTACCTTCCGATCTCTGTCATCAGAGCCACCGGCAGCCCCAGATCCACCGCCAGCCATGGTCGCCTCAACGTAGGAACGACGAGCCCTCGAAATCGCCGAGGACCTGAGATTTGCGTACTTGTATTGTATGCTAGTTGATGTAAGTTAACTGAGTATCAGCCTAACCTTATATTAATTTCAGACACATGAAGGTCAAGACTAGGTTTCTTGTATCAGAAATTTGTGTGCCACGAGATGCTTGAACTCGATGATACATCTATAAGTGATGACCATTATGAGCTTATTAGAATCGCTAGGTATATGGTGAAAAAAAAAAGAATCGCTAGGTATAACATGATGACCCTCAGTTATCACCCTGGTTCCTATGAGTTTCATGGCAGGCGACCATGGTAATACTGTATTGCTCTTGTTCCTTGTTCGTGGCTTGACTAAAACCACAATGACACCATAGTTTGCTCATGAGCAATGGGTGTCATGAACCAATCTAGGTGACCCTGAACCCAAACAGCGCGACCTCGCTAATAGGCGGTCAGCCGCACCACAAGGACAGGGATAGAAGGGACTAACCATAGATCGATATTCTTCTTGCTTGATCTAAATGGATACATCTCCTCTCCTTATAAAGAGAGGTTTACTTGACCACTAAGAAATAGATTTAATCTAATAATACTTATCCTAACCATTTTTATCCTTATCTAAAGTACTCAGGGAACCTTTTGCTACAGTACCAGCATCTGCTACAGTAACGCGGGTACTGTAGCATCGTCCTGTAGATGGGCCTGGCCCAAAGGGTTTAGCCCATGACATCACTCCCCCCTTTTCGAGCAGCTCATCCTCGAGCTGCAGCCTAACCGATGCCCGACGACTAAGCCTTTTACATCTCGGCTTAACTCTTATTTGTGTGACTAAAACTGGACATGTAGGCTCCTGGAACACCTGGATCCCACACAACACTTTGGTTCCTGTACGCGTCTCCTGGATCCCACACGTACAGCCCCGTAGGCGACCTCATATGGGCCGGAGGCTGAAAGACGTCGCAGCCCACGAGGCCCACGGCCCATCGCGCGCATTCGCCCGTCCGCGGGAGGCGCAGGCGCTACCGCCCCTGCCACCGCCAGGGCAGCCCCGTAGGCGTAGGCGCAGGCGCAGGCACGGGAAGAAGGACCCCGCGCCGGCCCTCTTCCTGCCGCCCCAGCTGCCACCGAGGCTACGGTTGCGGCTGAAGCCGCCCCCCCCCCCCGCCACCACGGAGGCTGAAGCCTCCTCTTCCTCCGCCGCTGCCGGATCTCCTCTCGGCGCCCAACTGCTGCCGTAGCTGCGGCCAACGGTGCTGCTTCCGTCGCGCGCCGTGGGAGCTGCCACCCCAGCTGCCGTCGTGGCAGCGGCCTCCTTCGCCGCCGTCGTTGGAGCCCGCCTTGCTGCCGGAGTCGCCGCCGCAGCTGCGGCCACCGCCGCCGGATTCCCCGCCGCTGCGGAAGCCGAAGACTCCCACTCCACCACTGCTGCCTTCGAAGGCGCCCTGGACGACGGGTCTGCCGGGCCCGGTGACGACGACGGCCTTGCTGCGGCAACACGGGGGCAGCTACGGTCAGCGGCTCCGAGGTTGCCATGGGTACGGTAAGTCGGCGCCGTAACTCCTTTAGCCGCTCTTGGATCTTTGCGCACTCAGCCACTACACTTGCACAAAGTTCACCGAGGGATTGGTCGTCTGTAGTGGAACCCATAGAAATGGATCGAAACCAAAGCTAACTGATACCAATTGTCATGAACCAATCTAGGTGGCCCTGAACCCAAGCAGCGCGACCTCGCTAATAGGCGGCAGCCGCACCACAAAGACAGGGATAGAACGGGACTAACCCTAGATTGATATTCTTCTTGCTTGATCTAAATAGATACATCTCCTCTCCTTACATAGAGAGGCTTACTTGACCACTAAGAAATAGATTTAATCTAATAATACTTATCCTAACCATTTTTATCCTTATATAAAGTACTCAGGGGAACCTTATGCTACAGTACCCGCATGTCATCCTGTAGATGGGCCTGGCCCAAAGGGTTTAGCCCATGACAATGGGATGCAGTTTCAGACTTTCAGTTGTTAAATCATAATTGCCAGAAACGTGGGGCTGATATTCAGGATCTCAGGGAAGCCTACTCTATTAGGTCGTTTTTAGAATGTAGAAATAGAATGCGCCATCAGGTTGGATTGAAAAAGCACAGTGAAAGAATGAGTAACACAAAAGAAACTTTCTGTGAAGTTAACCTCTTGGTAGAATTCCTCTAAAATTTCTATAAAACAAGCTATTACGTAGGAATTTTTTAGAATTTATGGTTACACGATCCTTTGTCACGAAGGGATTCACGGGAAAAAAATTCCTATAGGATTTGAAATACTTCGAATTACTCCATTTAACTGATCCGGAGGAGGCCTTGATGCAGAAAACTCATCATTAGTGCAATGAGCTGTTTATTTTTTGCCTTTGAGATGGAAATGAGAACAAAATCCACTTATTACACTACAACCCGTAAAAACAATGAAACATAAAAAAGTCACTTTCAGAAATTTGGTCACTATTTTGACTTCAGCCCCAAACACAGTTGAACAGGTTGCATTCAGTGTGACTTCACTACAGTCTCAGTAAGGTGAGCAATGGGATTAAACTAAAATTTCTGTAGCAAAGGATATTATGATCTGCGACTCATCAATTTTACATTAGTTATGAAGGTAGAAATCCTGTTGGGGTCTTTGCGAATACCATCAGGAGCGCATATGCCGCTGCTGACGTCAACTCCATTTGGTTTCAGAGCAGAAAAGGCTTCACAAACATTATCTGCATGAAGTCCTCCAGCTAATAGCCATCCATTCTTGCTTTTGACAGAAGGCATTTGGAACATCTGCCAGTTGAATCCTTTTCCACTGTAAATGAAAAGTGTTTGTGTGTCATATATTTTCTGGATGACAAGGGAAACAGGCCATTTAGCTAGAATATGATCCAAGAGAACTCGTGTACTGACAATAGAGTAATGATAAGATACTACTCCTGCAAAGAAGTAATGCAATATAATGTGAACACTGAGTCTAGTCAGTATTCACATCACAAACACTTGAATATCAGTTGTATATTTTTTTTGCAAGGAACTTTTATGTCTTTTATGTGTTAAATACTTAACTACAATTGTACCATTTTCACATTCTAAAGAACAAGCAGAGCAAATCTTAGCACATGGAGCAACAGGCAAAGAAAAAATTGTGCACCTAGGATTCAAGAAGAAATAAAAGTAAGAACTAACCTTCCCCCTTTTGCACTGTCCACTAAGAACCAATCAAGTTCATATTCCATTTTAGGAGGAGTGTTGATTAGTTTTCCATTGTCATCAGCATTTAGTACATAAATGATTCGATTGTTCTTTGAAAGAGTATGAACCAATCCACGAGACTCATCTCCATGAAGCTGCATATGGGAAATTCTGGAGCGTAAATCATAGAATAGCAGCACACACAACATAGGATACAACATTCTAAATCAGACCTGTACGAAGTTAAGGTCACATATATCAGACACACGCAGAATTGTCTCCTCATCATCATCCACAAAGACACCAACTGATTCAGCACCATAGGATTGGGAAACTCTTGATATTTCTTTTGCCTCCGATAGTGAGATGGAGCGTTTAGAGTTAGGCCACAGTATCATGCCAATAAGTTTAGCGCCTGCCTTTACAGCAATTTCTGCATCTCTAGCTGATGTGATGCCACACATTTTGACCACAGGCTGGAGCTGGATATTTCCGGCATCTCCATGACTCGGTGATGAAGATACTATGGTGTTAGAATGATGGCTAGCTCGGTTTATTCCCAAGCAAGCCAGGTTTACTCGAGAAAACCTTGGAAGCCCTGTGTCAGAAAATAGGGTAAAGTGGCATTGTAAATAAAGCGAATTGCAGTTACATTTGTAGAGAACAACATTGTTACTGAATACTGACATTCCTAGTTAATTATTACCCACATGCCAGACAAACCAAAGAGTAGTACCATTGATCTGTCAATTACTAAAATGTGTACCTTTCAAGAATCACTATGATAAGTTGATAACCTCTCTTTTCTAGAACCAATTTTGCAGAATGAGAAATCATATGAGCATGTCTCTTCTAACCAAAAACAGTAGGTACACAAAAGTTATAGCTTGTTCGGCTGCCAGTTTTTTCCCCTGTAGAAACAGCTGTTAAACAGTATCTTGTGAGAGGCAAAAAGAGCAGCAACAGCCAGATTAGCTGCAAAACAGAGCAGCCGAACAAGCTTAACTTTTATATTAAATAAAATAACATGCATACAAATGCGCACCATCGTTATGTGCTAAAGGAAGTTGCTGGTAGCTCTTTGTAGAGATTGACGACGTCATTACTGCGACGCAAGCAGGAGCCGTCGTGTCCGCCATCGGAGAGCACTGCCGGCAAGGGCGGAGCGGCCGAGGCTGCGGTTGGATAGGGGCGCCGGCGTGAGCGGCGGGGCGTCACGGCCACCGGCAGGCGTGGGGCTGGCGCAGGCAGTGTGAGTTGAGGCCGACGCCCGACGATGTCAAGTTGTCCAATCCATCCAGATCCAGGCAAAGAGGAGGCAAGGGCCATTATAGACATTTGGTACATACAGCCATACCGTAACAATCGAAGTACCCAAATTCTAAAGATCCAAACACCATCTATTTTGACTTTTACAATCTAAATTTAAATTTGCAATCTAACTTTAAAGAATCTAGCTTTATAATCTAGCTTACAAAATTCAGTGCGACCTAAGCAGGGCCTCAAATTACTGAAAGTTTATTATTCTATCATTTTGTCTTCTTTTTCTTTCCTCATTTTTCAGCATAGAAAATTATTACATAGTCCTAAGTTGTCGAATTGGGAAACTTTACTCTCCCAAAGCTTTTTTATCCAAATTATGATGATTTAAAGACTTGCATTGGATTTACGTAGAATCCGCTGTTGTCGCTTAAATCCGCTTGGGTTCGCACAAACGACATATATGGGATCCGGAAAGTACGCTGCCACTGCGGTTAACCATCCAAGCGGATCCGAGGGGTTTCGAGGCGTGCTGCCTGGTTTGACCTTGCAGCCAGAAAGGTGAGTTGGGTGCGGCGGTTGGCTCATATTCTCCTGAAAAACGTACACAACAAATTTTAAACATTAAATTCTGCCTGATCGCAAGGATCGGCAAACACAAGGGTCCGTGTACTCTAGTTGGCCGATGCATGGATATCGTGTAGTCCATGAGGCATGCATGAATATAGAATAACATGGCCATCCAAAGTAAAATATATATAAAAACATATCTAAAAGCATGATGTAATAGATCTGCATAATCAAATCGGCTTATAACCAGGACCTCCAAAAAAATCAATATGATACATATTACGACATGTATAGATAGGATGCTCGATGTACGTTGATCTATCGGTATGTCGCGTGCACACGTTGCGGTGGCATGTCGTGGATTGTAACAACCGATTAGGTAACGTACAACAAGCAACACGAATATCGATCTACTACATGAAGCACAGATATATAAACAGATCGATAGACATGCGAAGGTAAAAACGGATCTCGTGCCAAGCAAAACTTGCCGCGATACTACATGAAGCACAGATATATAAACAGATCGATAGACATGCGAAGGTAAAAACGGATCTCGTGCCAAGCAAAGCTTGCCGCGAGATTCATCGAGATAACAGATGGAATCCGTGCCAAGCTAGGCTTGACACGAGATTCATCGGGATAACTAGCGAACCTCATCACCAGTGAAGCTTAGTACGAGATCCACGAGATAACTAGCAAATTTTACCATCAAAAACGCTTCAGTACAAGGTTCTCCATTGATCCAGTAAACGTTTCGCTGCCCTAGCCGACCTGGATGAACTCGCTAGGGCACCATGACGCTTAAATGGAGAGAATAAACCTAGGAGCCAGGATGGCAATGCACCGAGAGTTGATGAGCGAGACACCGCTACCTGATAACAATATCGTCGCTGGTTTATTCATTAATAGAAGGTACATATTTATAGTCCAAAGATTTGGCCTTCAAGACAAACCATTTCCTAAATAAACTCAAACTCTTTCCTAACTAATAAATTACAACTCAACTAGGACTTTATGACTTGATAACATGATCTGAACTCTTCCCTCTATCGGTCCAGAACTCCAGATCCTCACGAGGCTTCCAAATATTAGCCAAAACATGCCGTATAAATCTTGGCAGATTCTGGTCGTCCTATTGTTTCGGCAATTCCTGTCGACTCCGAACGTAATTGGACATGCAGCGGCATTGGAATGTTTATCTTCTTAGTTTTCTATCCATATGTAGAACGCCTAAAATGGAGTCCGTATGTGGCTTAGGCACCCGTTTTCGTGCGGCCTGCTCCTGCAGTCCAAACCAGCCTCGCGAATAAGCAGTTCGAACCAGCCTCGCGAATAAACTGGGCTTCGACATGGATTAGGCTCGTGGCTTCGTCTTGGCTTGGACCCTGAGCGCACAATTATCATCATATTTGGCTAAACTTATAATATAGGCCCAACTAAGCGGATTCCTTCACCTTGGGTTTCTTCTGACATTTTAACTACTAGTCTTAGTCAAAATCCGGTGCTAACACCCGCGAAGGCCCACATTGGAATACGGAAAAGATTTTAGAATTCTAAGTTTTTTGTGTTTTTGAAACTTTCTATACAATTCCTATAAAAATATAAAAATCATGTGTTCAAAGGAGGCATGAAATTGTGGATTCAAAGGCAACCCCGCTTGGGAGTGGATCCTTGGTGTCGCTGAATGGCCCTGCCTCTACCTGTGTTGCCCTAGTCGAACCAAACCAATCTTTCAAGAACACGAATCAAACCAATTAGGATTGGAAAATGTAATCCAATCACGTGAAGGATTTTTGTTGTAGAGTCGAGTGAGCTATCAAGCCTCTTTCTTCCCCTGCGCTTCCTTCTCATTCTTCTGTCACCTTTCCATGTGCTTTAATTAGCAGCAAGATCAATAGATGCCGAGGTGTTGCGAAGTTCCTGTTGGCAAAATGAGAAAAAAAAGTAAAACAAATTGTCATCATTTTGCGAAACTGTTTTCTAATGTGACATTTGAGGAGTTTAAAAGTGGATATATTTTCATATCTACATCTCAACTCATATTTATACCACTAGTTCATCAGTCAGTGCTCTCGCACGAATTAGAGTTTTAGATGATATAAATTTCATCTTTAATAATGTGCTAGAGTTTTAGAAGTTATATATATTAAATTCATAGTAATATTAGAGGTAATTATTTTAATTCATCTTTTATAATGGCATTCTACGTAATTTATATGCAAAATTAAGAATTATTTTAATTTATTTTTCATGATGACATATTGGAAATTTATATACAAATATAGGACTTTTTTTAATTCATCATTTATAATGGTGTGGTGAGTAATTTATATGCAAATTAAGGTGGTTATTTAATTAATATTTTCTAATGGTATGATGGGTAATTTTTATGCAAATTTAGAAGGTTATTTTAGTTCGTATAATAATGGCATGGTGGGTAAGTATGAGGGTTATTTTATTTCATATTTCATAATGGTATGGTGAATAATTTTTTTAGAAAATATAATAGGTCTAGTGACTACTATTATTAGATCTACATGATGGACAACCAGATGTTTCTAATTTTTGCGAAAATTTATAGGATTTATTTTTTTTCTTAGCGCATCTGGTGAGAATTAACGTAAAAATTTTAAAAGAAGCCTCCAGTTAGTAAGAGTAAGATGTATAGTAAGAATCAGGTAAGAGATAAATATATAGAAATATATACTAAGGTAAGATACAAATGTAAATCTTGATGCACGCTGCAACAGATGTGCATATGCAAATTTTCTATATGTGCATTTTAATGGAGACAACGACTTGGCTGGAATCGCAAAAGTTTAAGACAAAGATGGTATCGCAAAGGGTTCAGATAAACATCTTATTCTTTTATACACCGTTTCTAGATTTTTTTTTTTAAGCTCGCCTTTTCTCACCGACAACAATAGCCAAACTGTGGCAACAACTTATAAACATGACTAAATGGGTCATATGTTACATATATATACACAAAACAACTGAGTATCTGTGAACAGGCTCATGTACATCCGTACAGGTTGGTATAAACACATGGGACTAAACAACCAGAACATATGCACGTGAAACTGTACACCCACACCAGGTCCACGAACCACATCATCAGAACATTTGCTATAAACGCTCGTCACCAAACATACAGACAAGTCGCATACTCGCATGTCATCCTTGAGGTGGAGTTTCAGGGTCATCTGATCTTTGTTCTAGTTCTGTTTCTTGTCTTTTGGTGGAGCTCTCGGAATCTTGCTCAGAACCTTGGCGTCCAGGACCTTGTACTGCTTGCAGAGCTCTGTGTGCGCCTTCGCAGCAAAATCGTCCACCTGGTCCTGGTACTTGTGGTACAATATCGGCACCGTGTGGAGGATCAAGACCACTGTTTGGTGAATCGAGATGCTTAGCTAACTAGAATGGGAGTTCAAAGAATCACTGGAACAGAGTTTTTTTAGCTTTAAACCCATACCAATGTACATCAATCTCAGGAGATCACAGAGCTCTCCAATTTCTGAAAGAATCCAAAGGGCAACAATCACCTGAAACATTAGAGGAATGATTTTGGTTAGAATAACCTTGCAAACTAACACTGAGCTGAATACAAAACAGATGGCTCTCTGAGATTTACGCCTATGAACTTCATCAGGTCATGGCCCAGAGCAATCTCCCGAAGCAAGCCAAGTGCTTTGTTGATCTCAGCACGCAATGTTAGTGCAATGTTCACAGCAAGATCTTCAGGTATCTGCACTTCGGGAACATTAGGAGGGCTCCTGAAAGCGGAATACTTGATAGGTTAGGTTGCAAGTTTGCTCAGCATGAAGCACATATAAATCTATGTATTTCTTCCTTACTTTTTTATGAAGACAGTAGCATTGGACCACAGGAACAAGATGGTCAGCGCAGCAATCAGCACATGAGAAACCAGGGTCAGGAGATGGTATTCCACGACTTCGAACAGAACCCATAGGACAGTTGCACCACCAACTACTGCAGCAGAGGTCTTCTTGTCTTTCCACAATAGTACATCAGCAGCTTCACCGTGTAATTACAAAGAAGGCAATGGCATCAGGATAACAATGTATATTATGAGGCAGTTGATGAGCCACACCTAATTCTGTTGTGGTTATTTTCCAAAGGAAAGTGATTTACAACACTGCAAATTAGTTTTCTATTTCTATAGTGTTGCTTGAGACCAGGCATGGTCCAATTCAAGAGATTAAAAACTGCATTCAACAATGACAAATAATAACAAAACAGATAGATTAAGGTTTGTGTACAAGGTTCAGTCATGCGCAATCTGATTGATAAACACCTTTAAATTTCCTAATAGTTTGATTTTTAACCATTTCACTGATGTAACATGAAAAGAAATAAAGTTCATAGTCAATAATACTCACTGGGAATGAATCACTATTTAACATTGTTTTTGTTGGTAACGACTAATGAGACAGAAAATAATTTCTAATCTAACACTTGCTTATACAAGTTGGTGTTAAAATTCAACATTGTAATTGGATGTCAACAACAGGATGTATCAGAAGGCAAAGTATTCATTTTCCATCCAAGTCCGAAGGAATTGGAATATAAGAGGGTGATCACATAATGTACTTTTAGGATTCAGTTTAAATTATTTGAATATAAATCTTCCCCCATCTAACCAGGCCCTGATAAAAAAACATTATTGTATACAATGGATAACTTATGTATCCATGTTTATGTTTTTTGTTAGCTCCTAGCTGTGTAAAATGTCTGTAATCCAATTTTTTTAATGGCACGGCATCCTAATCCTTCAACGTGTTCCTGAAAATCTAGGAAGCCATGGGACGTTTATAGCATGATAATCCCCACGTGTATGAACACAATCCACAATCTTGCTTTTAAGCTAGCAAATTCCAGACTTACTGGCTGCAAGATGACAACTAAATATGGGTAGAAACTCCAAACTGGCGAGTGGAAAGAAATGACACTGTTCATGATTATCTGCACTGCACTCACTGGCCAGAAGGTGTTTATGTGTTTACCACTTTGTAGGGGTGCAGGAAAACATAACCCACATCCATCCATCAATGCATTTATCCCCAAACCCCATCAGAAGAACCGAACGTACTATCAACCCACATCATAAATAAATCACCATGATCACGTTAGCAAGATGATCAGGGACACCTTTTCAGAAGAAAACATCGATGCAAAAAATTCCTACCAACATAGGAGTATTAAAAACACGGCTACGAATGAGCCTCTCAATAAGAACAGTCTCATAAAAGTAAGGAAGAAATGGATTACTGTACTGGTCGCCCTCCAACAACTCAACTACTCAAGTTCAGTTCGAAAAAAGAAACTAAAATTGGCTGCCCTTTTTATGGCTGCGGCTGCTGCTTCTTTCTATAGTCGCTACAGTAGCTTCGTGAGAGCAAAGCTGCCGCAGAAGCTAGAAGTAGTGCAGCCGATCAAGCTGAATGTGTTGCGAACTAGAGAGTCGCAGCCTCGCAGCTGCACAATCTGTAGTTCTGTAGTCTGTACAGTGTACACATGCCAAGAGACCTCACGAGCTGGGAATAGCCCTATAGGAACGTAGAATTCCGGTCCTAGCAAGGAATCGCCAACTGGATCTAACCATAACAACTGATTGCCGCGCTCAAGAACTCGTGGAGGAAAATTACCCAGCTCAAGAACCCTACACGAATTGGGCTGACTTACTGAAGGAACGCAGAGTTCCCGTCCGACAAAGCAATCAACTAGCGAAAAGGGAAACAACAAGGCAAGACGAAGACGAGAAAAAAGGCTCGTACTTTTACCCCCGCCGAGAGCCTTGTGCACGGACCTGTCCTCCCCGAGGACCCAAAGCCCCCGGGACCTCGCCGCCGGCGCCGCCGGCGGTGACGCCGTCTCCTCCACGACGCCGTCGATGGCGGGCGTCTCCTCCGCGGGTCCAGCCATGGCCAATCGATCGAGGAATCAAGCTTGTCGGGCGGCAGGGCAGGATCGATGAGCAGGAGGCAGGCAGGAGCAGTTCCCCTCTTTCTTGGTGTGCTGCCTTTTTCTCTGCTCTGTGGTCTCCTTCGTTTCTTTCTTGCTACGCCTTACCCTCTTGCACAGGTGGACCGGCGGGTGTTTTTCCTACAGAAACACTGGAAATTTTCTGACGTCAAGGATTAGGATGTGAGAATTGTTCATGAATCGAGCCATTTTATGTGTCGGGATTGGATGTGAGATTACTCTGCGAAAGCTTTGCCAGATGGCGTCCAGTAATGACAGCGACTACGTTTTTTAGCGTAGTTTAAGGCGTTGTCTTGGCCATCCCACCCTTTTCTTGCCGAATGAAGATTCGGTTCACTCTTCGCAGAATGGACGACCGGCGGTGGCGTTGTTGACGTCGTAATAACCTCGTTGGAGGCGTTGTTCTGTGGTTCTCCTACACTCCACCGAGGCGTGTGTTGGTGGTAGTGGTGGTTTCTTATTTTTCAGGGGGTAGTCGTAACCTCACTGTAGGCATTGGAGTTGTGTGGGTAATTTTGTTCTTTTTTCTCTATTTTTCGGTTTTTGTAAAACCTTTTTTTCTTAATGAAAACAAAGATGTCTTTAAAAAAATCCCTGTAGGGGAAAAGGAGTGGCCAACGGCGTCTGCGTACGAGCGGTCCGCGAACGGTTTTGTTATGGTCCCTAAATTTGTGAAAAAGATTCGTACACCAGGTGGCTCAACATATATGAAACAGTGTATCCCATTAGACAAACTAGTTCATTAATCCGTGCGAAAGTTTTAAAAGATATAAATTTAATCCTTAATAACGTGCGTGTTAGAGTTTTTAGAGTTATAGATTTAATTCATAGTAATATTAAAAGTGATTATTTTAATCTATTTTAATTTATATTATATGATAACATATTGGATAATTTATATACATATTTATGACTTAGTTTAATTCATTTTTTATAATGGTACGGTGAGTATTTATATGCAAACTAAGGCAGATGCCAGACCAAAACAAGAAAAGTCCAGAAGTGGCTATTTAATCTATATTTTATAATGGCATGGCAGATACTCTCTTCGTCCACGAAAGAATGAAATCTTGAGTTTGTCTTAAGTCAAACTATCGTAAGTTTGACCAAATTTATATATAAATGTAATAACATTTATGATATCAATTATGTATGATATGAAAATATATTTCAACACGAATCTAATGATACTAATTTGGTAGCATAACTTTTAATATATTTTGATATAAACTTAGTCAAAGTTACAAAAGTTTGACTTAGGATAAAGCCAGGATTTCATTTTTTTGTGGACGGAGGGAGTAGTTTTTATGCAACTTTAGCTGGTTGTTTTAATTCGTATTTAATAATAGTATGGTGTGTAATTTTTTTATAAATTTAGGGGTTATTTTAATCCATCTTTCATAATGATATGGTGGGTAATTTTTAGAAAATATATTAGATCTAATGACTCCTATTATTAGAGCTACATGATGGATGACAGGATATTTCTGATTTTTGTAAGAATTTTTAAAATTTATTTTTTTCTAGAAAACAGATCTAATATTAGAGCTATATGATGCTTGACAGTATATGTTAATTACATAGAAAACAGACCTAGTGGTTATTAAGATTTGAAACTATAATCGGTAATAGAATGTTTCTAATTATTATGAGAATTTTTATGATTTTATCTTTTATTTAGCACATCTTGTGAGGATTAATAAAGAGGCTTCAAAAGGAGTCTTCAATTAGTAATAGCAAGTTTAGTCATAAAATATCTGCTTCATAGAAAGCTTCCTATCATCTTTAAAAAAAAAGTTATATAATCATTTAGTAGTGTAAATTTGTAAATAGAAAAGTTTGACAAAAAAACTGTGAATAAATTTGAAAATGTGAAAAATTTATCAAAAAGGTAAAAAATTTAATTTTCTTGAGAATTGAAATCAAAACTTTTTATATGACAAAGGTGGGTAATTACTTAGAAAATAAATTAAAAATAGAAAAATTCTGCCAAAAAGAAAAAATTTGCTTTTTTCGAGAGTTGAACTTAAAACCTTTCATAATGATAGAGGTGAGTAATTACTTAGAAAATAAATTGGAAATAGAAAAATCTATGAAAAAAAATTTGCTTTCATTGAGAGTTGAACTCAAGACCTTTCGTAAAGTCAGAGGAAAACAGATCTAATGGCTATTAATATTCCAATCTGCTAAGTGATGGTTGGATGTTTCTGATTTTTGTAAGAATTTCTATGATTTATCTTTTTTCTGGTATATTTTGTGAGGATAAACATGGAGGCTCTAAAAGGAGCCTTTGGAGCCTCTAATTAGTAATAGCAAGAAGGGTCAGACGGTCCAAAACTTAGTCTTTCTCCAATTCTAAATTGTGAGTCACCGTAGTTTCTTGGCCCAACAAACTGACCGACTCCACGTCCCATTTGTTCTTTTTTCTCCATCTTTTGGTTTTTGTAAAACTTTTATCTTTTTAATGAAAAACAGGCTTAGCACGTTTAAGAAAAAAACCCTCAAAGTAGTAATGATATTGGGTAGGGCAGTTTACTTTTGTTGGGAGAAGCCGGTTTTTGCTGAGATTGTGATTATTTAAAAATGATATTGTTTTTGAGAAAAATCAATTAAAATCCTTTTTCACGTTCTTTTGAAGGGAATTTATTGGCTTCGACTATGGGTCAAGGTGTAGCGAAGTGAAGATTGAACTCAAATGATTGTTGAAGGTTGTCGACGAATGAAGACGGTGGTTTTATAAGTGTTGGCATATCTTTTGGATGCCATATATGGCTAGGATTTCCTTTAAATACAGCCACGCAGGGCGGGCGCAGGCCCGCAACCGTCTAGCCACAACCAAGCGGCCGGAGCATAGCAGCCGACCGGTTTTGAACTTCGGGTCAGGGAAGTTGCTAATTTGATGTTGTTGTATGACTGAATGATTGTGATTTAGTGATTTTCATATCGATTGTGTCACTGTGATGGTGTGGTTATTATTGAATGGTTGGTTGAATAGTATAGAACTTCTATACATCAAACGATTTCAATTTAGGGCCAAGTGTTCAATCATATTTAGTTTTTGACATATATAATTTTGTGATATATATAGTATCAATATGTGCTATATAATTAACACTATGAAATATTATACATGTCAAAATGTAACGTAGATTTTTTAAACTAGCAGAAAATTTCATCCCTCAAAACTTTGAATACCTAAAATAAAAATCTTGCGCCCGCCACTGGTATCCGGATGTCTCCTTTCACGACAGGTTGGCCCTCTGATCGGGCTACTTTAGGAATACGAGACGCTCGGACACATGTGCAGCGTCAGCGAGCACAGCACCAAAACCGGGCCCCCCCACCCCCACCCCCACACCCAACACCCCCCACCCCCCCCCCCCCCCCCCCGCGCGCGCAGCCCGTGCACGTGTCACATGCTCACAAGACACGCATGGCTGTTGAAAATGAACAACGGAGTCTGACGCGCGTTTGTCCTGCACAACGGCGCGCATGCCGGACAGTACGAGTGATCATGTTGTGGGTTATTGGCTGCGTGCACACCTCCGAGGAGGGCGGTGCGCCACATGTTTCCGGCGTGTGATAGATTTTTATCATGTGTGGGGACGTATTCTCATGCAATCTATAGTGGTATTTTCGTTTTAGCAGGCAACAATTATAACATCAAAAGCAATTTAAACATAATCATCAATAGTGGTACACACTATACGTCACTACAGTATGTGCCAATTTCGCAAAGTCATTCTCGAAGTTGGTAAAACTGCTGTTAAAAGTGTCAAATAACTAATATATGTAATATACGAAGCCAAAGTTCAAACTCGGACGCCTTGTTAGGCCATGTTAAATTGGAATATTAGCCCTTGGATTTTCATTGAACGAGCAAATGAGCAACCAAACCCTAGAGTTTCTGGGAGCTTTTAGCCTATGCTCTGTTGCTTTCACCGCCGTGTCCATGCAGCCGACACTGACGCCGGCAACAATCTCACACACATTACCCACCAACGATGCGATCCATTACTGCTAAGAATCCCTACTAGGCGTGCTCCGTCTCCTGGTCTCAACCTAGCAACCATCATGCCTCACCCTACGTGATCTTTGCCAAGAGCTGTGACATGGTCGCCGTTATGCGTCATGGCCTCTGCTACCCATAGGCCACATTCACAACCACGGAAATGCATCACGACAAAGAACCATTTGTTGCCTCGGTTGGGCAACATATGATAAGCGACCCGTGGTGCTTAAGTTGTCTCTCCCTTCCCCCTTCTAGAGGACGATGTGTATGCCGACATGAAGAGGAATTGGACAGAGAGAAAATTTCCATATGGATGAGGAGCCAAGCAAGGAGTATGATTCAGCAGGGGCCACTATGGAATCGTCGTGGGAGAGATGTCGAAGCAACACACAAGAAGGAGCACCGCTGCCATCGGTAGCAATAGCATAGGAAATGCGCACGACAATTGGTCCAACCACAGCGAGTACCACACATCGCCAAGACATACATTTCCCTCCCTTCTCTGCTTTCCTTTCAACAATCCCACTCAGGCACAACACTACAACAATCATGAAAACTTTCGGTGGCTCCAGTTATTTTCCGAAAATAATACAATACACTTATTTTCGGCGGCCACGGGGCCGCCGAAAATAATCACATTATTTTCGGTGGCCAAGCAGCCCGCCGAAAGTTATAGTACATTTTCGGCGGCCGGAGGTAGCCGCCGAAAATAGAGTGGCCCCTATCCACTCATGCCCGGCCCCCCACCCCTCGCACACACACGCGCCCGCGCCTTACCGTTGCCGCCGCCGCCTGCCGGACCGCCGCCGCCCCCACACGCGCTGCGCGCCTACCCCTGCCCGCGCCGCCGCCCCTGCAGTGCTCCTCCCGGCACGCCGGTCGCCGCCCCGCCGTCCCCACGCGGCCCTCCCCAGCGGCGCTCCTCCCCGGCGCGCGCCCCTCCCCGGCCAACGCGCCTCCTCGGCCCGGTGCCCCTCCCGGCGGCGCTCCTCCCGGGCGCCTCTCCTCCCCGGCGGCGCTCCTCCTCCCCGGAGCGTGCCCCTCCACGGCCCGGTGCCCCTCCCGGCGCGCCACTGCCTAGCCCGGCCCCCACCGACGGCCACCTAGGCCGGCCCCCGACGCCTCTCCCTGGCGCCCTGCCCCGGCCCGGTGCCCCTCCCGGCGCGCCGCCCCGGCCCTCCCCGGTCGGCGTCCCTCGGTGCCCCTGTCCGGCGCCAGGCACCGGCCCTCACCGGCGTGCCTCGGTGCCTCTCCCCGGCATCCCGTTCGACATAGCTAACTAAAGTGAGCAATCCGAAAATTTTATAGTGTTTGCAGCTAATTTTCAGCGGTGTTACGCGTTTGGCCTACAAAAGTTATGATTATAAGTGCGTTGTAGTTTATTTTCGACAGTTCTTATGCATGGCCGTAGAAATTTAAGATCATAGGATATCAAATGTCATGCTTACTTATATATTGAGTTATGATTTGTTATTGTTTAACTATGCTTAGTTATATGTTGAGGTAACAAACGCTTAGCTTAAATCTCAATGGCAGCAGTTGGGCCGTTTTCGGGATTGTTCGGCCTCGCCTGGCCGCCGAAAATAGCGAGCCTTATTTTCGGCGGCCACGGCTCCGGCTTATTTTCAGCGGCCAGGCACCGAAAATAACCCTATTTTCGGCTATTCACCCTCGGCGGACCCCTCCCGCCGAAAATAAGGCATTTTTGGTGGTTTTTGCTTTATTTTCGGCGGCTTACCCTGGATTCCTGTAGTGACAATGACACAAGCATAAACTCCTTTGGTCCTGTTTGCAATTGGCTTGCAACTACCGGTGTGCTCAGGGGCGGATCCACCACCAGATCAGCTGGGACTCAAGCCCCAGCTACCCCCGTGGGGATAATGGAACCCTCCTAAGGCTATCCTCAATGCTCTTGCCCATTTGCATTGTCTATCCCTATTCATCCACTATTCTAACTGCCTCTCTCTCTGTCTACAGTGGCGCTACAGTGCCAAATAGTGTATAGGCAACCCATTTGGCCAACCCCATTGGGCTTGGTCTAAGCACCCCCCCTAAAATTTCTATACATGAATACATGGGTGCGAAGGGAAAATAGCGGTAGAACAAGAGAAAATAGAGTAATCAGCCCCCAGCTACACGTTAATCCTAGATCCACCACTGAATGTGCTGACGATTGAGAACACATAGATACTATCCTCTCACATAGATACATTCATTTCATTTCTAAGTAACAAGCGGATCTAAAAATATTGGCTGCACATCAAATGCTCGAGAAAAATACCTCACTGGAATGTATG
This sequence comes from Paspalum notatum, assembly GCA_022530915.1. Classification (NCBI taxonomy): domain Eukaryota; kingdom Viridiplantae; phylum Streptophyta; class Magnoliopsida; order Poales; family Poaceae; genus Paspalum; species Paspalum notatum. The sequence continues at coordinate 38,790,552 of CM039687.1, read as the reverse complement.
AATTTCAAATCTCGACGTATTTAAAACTTTAAGGCTACACATGTGTCCAACTATATGCCTCAGTAGGTGAATTAAAAAAAACAAGAGAAATTGAGACCGGTATGCTCGCCTATGCTATCCAATTGTTTTCGTTTAGAGTCAAAAGTATCCATGAAGTTTTGAACCCAAAATTACTTTAGGGGGATTATCTGAGCATCATCCATATATAGAGGAAGTAATATGGACCGTTTCCTTCTATAATACTCTATAATATGCTTTTTGGGTGATATGAATATTGATATGCTCCCTTTGTTCCAATTTATAGTTCGTTTGACTTTTTTGCATTCAGTCAAACCGGCTCGTCTTATTCAAAAAATTTTACAATTATCATTTATTTTTATTGTGGTTTAGTTTAGCGTATAATATACTCTTAACTATGATTTAAATCTTTCTATATTTTCGTAAATATTTTGAATAAGATGAGCCGGTTTGACCGGATGCTAAAAAAGTCAAACGAACTTTTGGGAAGGAGGGAGTATTTTTTGGTCGAACTTAGAAAAGTTTGACTTATGCCAAAACTAGAATGACATATTTTTTTGGACAAAGGGAGTATAAGATAATGTTGTTTGTAATTATTCCCATGGCTTATGTTTTTAACTAGAGTAAATCAATCAAATTCGCTGGAAAAAAATGGCATGGTAATCTAAAAACCAATGTTTTGAGGCTGATGACACAAGTTTAATTGAATTAAGGTAAAGTACATCTTGATAACAAAAGAAGTGAAATTATCTTTTTTCCATTATGATGCTTACTCAATAGGTTAAGGAAGAAGCATATCCTGAGGCTTTTGGATGTATATATTTGGAGTTTTGGAAACATACCATGCTTTTGCAAAAAATACTTTGGTTCTAAAGAGGCATGAGGTGTTTGGATGGAACAAAACTTGTAGTTTTGAAAATGATAGTATTGCCAAAACTGAAGTCTTTTTGAAGTTTTAGAAACTTCATTCCAGCCCTATTGTTTCTAAGTCATAATTTTGTTCATCTATTAATTCTAAATTTATAGTTTTCTATAATACCATGGTTTCTAGAAATTATGACATCCAAACAGGGCCAAATGGGCCGGCCCGTACGTACCGGCGTGGTTTCTCAGAATCTTACCGCAGTACAGTGGATCTGACGGTGCGTTTGCTTGCGCAGCTCAGCTGATCCTTACCATAAATGCGTTTTTATTTTCTAATTAAACCTGCCTTTTACGTATTATAATACAATATACAAATCCCACCGCTCATGCATCTTGTTACGACTTAGGTTGGGGTCACCGGCCAGGGAAAAAAGAGTGCATCCGCACTATTTCAACTACCCTACCCTCTGTCTACAGTGCGCAAACAGTGTTTTGCACCCTCATATGTTCTGTGTAGTGACCCCGGTTACGAGCGAAGGAGGTAAATGAGCTGCGCTCACTGTGTCACTATCAGTTGAGAGTGTTTATATGCTTTCCTCGTGGATGAAAAAGTGATCTGTAATACGGTATTATATTCATATCTAAATAAATACATCTCTGCCTGAAACTGGCCAGTGGCCACACTGATATGCATCGGGTTCCATATCCATCTGAAGACCCGAAATAAAATAACCACACACGCTTGTATATTGCATCAGAATGGGACTTAAACCACTGGCCCAGGCCCAACTCGGGTATTTCTAGTTTTCTCTGAGAAGCAAACCACGCACAACGAAGCTCGTGGTTATACAAAACGGAACTAGTACTATATATAGTAAATATATAATATATAGTTACAATATAGTCCTAGCTAGTATACATGATTGATCATCAGTTGGGTATGAGCTTGAAGTGAGGCTTGTCCATGGTCGGGGAAGGGTCATAGCTGCTGTAATCATTCGTCTTGACGTTAAGCATCCGAGCATGCCCCAGCGGCACTACTGCTGGTTCATTCTGTTTAGCTCCTGCTGTTGCCTGCAAATTGATTTTTTCGGGTGGTGGCAAGATATGATTTCGTAGAACTGAGTAGTTAATAGAAGAGAGAGAGAGAGAGAGAGAGAGAGAGAGAGAGAGAGAGAGAGAGAGAGAGAGGAACTGGGGGAGAAGATCGAAACCGGGTTTCTCAGAGACAGTCTAGTTTTCCTGCTATGTACCTCTCCTTTTCGATGTAAGGCATGTTGATCCGTCAAGAAATTACACGGTCTCCCTGAAAAGACATAAGAGAATCATCATACATATTATCTCCAACACATAGATGATCACATCGGCCTTCCATAGCAAGAACCTCTTTAAGTGGCTAGTTCCTTTACCCAGATTCTTCTTTCCCCAACTATGTACCAAGTGAAAGATAAACAAGACCAGCTGGAAGCACCATGTTCTAGTCCAGTATGTATGTACGTAAAAACAGGAAAAGCACTACTCAATCAAGCACCATATATGTTTCGAGATTATTCGTCCGAGTGGCTTGACGAATCAAAGGAAAACCAGCTCAAGAACTCAAAAGAAATTTAAAGGAAAACCAGCTAGTCGCGCAAACCTGCGAACGAAGTTGAGAACAACAGAGCGGCGAAGACGATGAAAGCAAAGAGGGATGATGCAGATCGCCAGGGCATTGGCAGCATCCCAGTTTCTGAAATCACGCAACGCATACGCTCTCGGTGACGACACGCGCTCTGCATGAGCTAGACTGGAAATGAGGTGAAGCAGGCCTTCCTTCCTCCCCCCTTCTCTGTGGCAGCCACAGCGGGGTATATAACCTGGCAGTTGGGCAGTCCCTTACATGCGACAAATGCGATCCCACTTCCTCTGAAAAATGATCTGAGAATTTTCTGTGGGGGCAAAAGGCGAGTGCGAGCTGCTTTCTGTATGGAGTTTTCTGCAGCCTGGTGCTGGTTGTCGATGCTTGCTTACTCGGTTCAGTTAGGCCATTCTGATTAAATAAGTATTTAAACACCAGCAATGGACAAAAAAAATAGAGCAATTCGACAAATAGCTTCTTTCAGTTATTACAGTAATCTTTTTTTTTCCTTTTCCCCCATGCATACTGGTACTGCTGCTTCAGTAATCAGTACACCAGCGCATGTGGATCTTCGGGAATTGATACTCAATTAGTAGCATAATCTTGTGGATTCTACGTTTATTATTGCTGGCATGCACAAATTTACAGACACGTTTCTCCAGTAGCTAGAGATATCGGTTTCAGCATCATACATACGTTACTAAATCAGGTAATTGTTATTTTATTCTTTTCAGTTTGAGAGAGATATATGCTCGCCTGGCGCTCAAAGGGAAAAATTAAATTATTAAAGGCTGTAGATACAGTGTCTCCGTTGCTTGCGTTTCAAAAAAAGCCGCCACTAGTGGCACCAAAAAACAGGTTATAGGTATGGATGCCAGCATGAGCTCTTGCTCGATCCTATCCTCTGTCAATACCCGGCCTCTTTGTGTTAATTAGTTCACACATTATTCCACCACCATGGTCCATGGCACAATGCCATAGGATCACCTCAAAAGTACATCAATGGCAGCCAGGGGACTGATAGATGGATCAAAGTGCGAAAGCATGCCAGCCTAACAGAATTGCCACTGACGATGGAGTAGTGGCCCTAGCTCTTGCTTTAACACACATGTAGTGCAGTGCAGGAAGAAGGGATAGTGTCGTTGATGATATGATACCCCTGATAGAAAGTGAGCACCACCCGCGGCCGAAACAAAACGATGCAAAGCACTTAGTCTCATCAGGTGGCAGTAGTGGAGGATAAAGGGGCCGGCCGGGGAGCTCCACCACTACTGGCACTACAGGGTGATCGGTGCTCCCCATACAGAGTCTTTGTCCATCAGAGTTAGTGGACTCTTATTAGATAAAGTTACTACGCATTAATTTTCTAAGCAAGTTGATCGGGGCGGAGCCACCAGCCTATAAACAATGCTTGTGCTGCCAAGATGAGATCACCGGAGCATATATAGGCAGATATGCAAAACATTGGGAAAAAGCCTACATCACCCACTAACCTATCAATGCATGTCTGCTTAACCCTTTCACCAACAAAACCGGACATTCTACCCTCCCAAACTATGTAAAACCGTTTAAATAATCCCCTATGTGGTTTTAGAAGTGGTTTTGCCTATGCGGCATTACACGTGAACAATGACATGGCAAAGATTTGTTTTCAAGTCCAGTTTACCTTCTAAACTATCGAAGTTCAATTATATAACCCCTCACTTATATAAATGAATATTTTAACTCCTTGAATATATAATATCAACTAAATGATGACGGATGTATGACATTTTTTATATTGTCTCACGGGTACGGAACACACACCCTGATTTTTTATCCCTCTACAATGAGAAGTTAATCTTTTAACTAAATTTAAGCTAATTTTAGCCTAATATATTTTTTATTGGGTAAGAACCTTCAGACTACAGTTCAATGACACAAAAATGTCAATTTGTGTATGTTAGTAATGGAGTTAGTGCTATAACATGGCAACATATCGGGTGCAAACCCGTGCAAACCTACTAAAATAAGTTTTAAAAAATTCTAAAAAAAATCATGAATGTACTTCTCATCATACCTCATCTATATATAAAATTTCATGGTCAAATTCATCTTAGTCTAGAAGTTACAAAAAAGACAAATTTCCTGACAAACAATAACAGTCGATTGCACCCCAAATTTGTTTTTTTTGTAACTTCTACAGTAAGATGAATTTGACCATAAAATTTTATATATAGATGAGGTAAGATGAGAAGTACATTCATGATTTTTTCTAGAATTTTTTAAAACTTCACCTAGTGCTTGGTTTGCACCTGATACGTTGCCCTATAACATAGGTACTGCGTACTCTGGGTGAGGGCTAAACAGTGGCGGAGCCAGGGGTGGTCCTAGTATGCCATGGCATATCCTAAGAAAATGGTTACACGAAGAGTAACTTGCATAATAGTGCTAGCTGGAGTGGTTGAGGTTGGTTTTATCGAGCTGCGTGGTGTGCAGGGCTTCGAATCCTAGCAACTTCAGTTTTAGTGTTTTACCCCTCAAAAAAAAATTTTAGAACTATTTTCTCCTCAGTTTTCTTTTCTAATGACCGTTTCTCTTTTTTTTACATGCTTGGCATACCCTACGTACAAATCCTAGCTCCGCCACTCGGGCTAAATGCCCATTTATATAGGTGAGGGAGTTATATAGCCAAACATCAATAGTTTAGAGGTGAAATAAACTTTAAAACATGATTCTGTCACGTCATTATCCACATGTACTACCATATAGGCAAAACCGTCTACAAAACCATCCTAAAGGCTATTTAAATGGTCTTACATAGTTTATAGGGTACAATAACCGGTTTTCTAGGTGAGGGGATTAGGTAGACAGACATTGATAAGTCAAAAGATGATGTAGAGACTTTTTCTAAAACATTGTACATATATTGTATACCATAGTGGAGTCTAAAATATAGCCAGGACCGGGGATGTCAGCTCAGGCTGAGTCCAGCAGGTAAGATAAATGGTTGTGTATAGTACAAAACGATGCTGTAGCGATACTATTTATAGAGAAAAGGGTAGTTGGAATAGTGATAGAAAATGAGGATAGAGCAGCTGCTGGACTCAACCTCACAAGTGCACCTCTGTATTCTATTGTGTGTGACAACTGACATCAGTATTCACTATTCAGTAATTGTGACAGCAGTAGGGCTCGTGAGTTATTTGGGCCTTTTGTTTTGGGTAGCCCATGTAAGATGGTAGGTTGGCACTGTAAACATGCACGAGCTCCTTTGTCTTGTCACTCCGTCGATCAATTCTTTTGTTTGTGAGTACGAGTACAACACGACTACAGAGGCAACCAGCAAATTGAGGATTTTTTCCCTAGCTTACAATTTGCTACACAGTGATAAATTCAGATGATTAGACTTATTATTAGTCGTCTTTTGTGCTGTTTCATATTTCTTGACACTCCATCTTTGAGGCCAGCTTTTCAATTTTACTTATCTGAGTATAGAATATCTTATATTTTTTAAACACGAATATAGACACGCTCAATTTACACCTCTTAATCGATTGTGATTTTGCCAAAAGCTGCCGGGCCTTGCTTGGCTTTACGTTCAAGTTCATCCCAATGACTCCTGAATCTCATCGGAAAAATTACTCCTTTTGAAATCTTAGAGGACTTCAAGAAGCAACTTGCAATCCTTTTCCTGTAGAAGTTATTATTATGATGTGTTGACAATCCTTTTGATGTTCACCCGAGTCTTCAAGGTTGCAAAGCTATTTTCCAAAAAAAAAAAAGTTTGCCTTGGTTATATATCCACAGAGAATAAAAACATTTCTTAATTTGGACTTATTAATAGACGATGAACTCTCGTTATAATTTGTTACTTTGTTTTTCCCCATAAATAGCTTTGTATCCTTATCATGTATAAATCACACTGGAGGGCATCCCATTTTGTCTCCTAAAAATATAAGTTTCAAGTGGCTTTGCCTTGATTTTGGCTTACCGCAATGAACCACAATTGATAGCTAAAATTTCTAGACATGCATTGGTTTTAGTTGGGCAAATATTGGAACCCAACAAAAACCACTAGGGCGCATTTGGCAAAACCTATTTCCGATCAGAATTTAAGAGGATTGCAGAGAATTGAAGGAAAAATCAACCAAATTTTCTCCCATCCTCTCCGTTCCCTCTTAATTCCGATCGGAAATGGTTGATCCGAATTAATAAACCCTTGACATTAACGCCGAAGAACAAGGAATCAATCTGATGTTATCGATATACAGTACTCTCTTCGTCCCAAAATACTTGTCGCCTATTTCGATTTCCGTACACGGTAAATCATTCGTCTTATTCAAAAAATATTTATAAATATTCATTATTTTTTATAATTATGTTTGTAATTTTATAATTATGTTTGTAATATGATTACAAACATAATTATCAAAAAATAAAGAAATTTTTTTAATATTGTTTGAATAAGACGAGCGGTTTTCCGTGCACTGAAATCAAGGCAGATGATAAGTTTTTTGGGACGGAGGGAGTAAGGCGTATTATAGACATCATTACATCAATAATCGTCGTACGAGGATGCATGAGAACGCACGCGCATATATATACTAGGGCGGAAGGCGCGCTTCGCTGCGCAGCCCATGTCCAAAGTGACGTGACCATACAACCTGATAAACAAAGCAAATACGGGCTAGAATCACATGAAGGGGCGTTCACTAAGATGGGAAACAAATAGAAGCCACAAGAACACCATGGAAGGATTAAGCATGAATTATTATGGCCTCTTGGCAAGAATTCAATGGTCATGAGAAAAAACTGCTATACACTAATTATTTCATGGTATTTCATTAGCAGATGAGTACTATATATGATTACCATGAGCTGTAGTCATTTTCGTAGGAAAAAAAAGAACTCTTTCAATAGTATGATATCCCAGTTCTGATTCCTGAACTGAAAATGAAAAGAACAATTTTACTGCACCTTCACCTGGGCATAAACATTAATACATTATCATTGGAATTTCAGTTACTGGAAAAAAAAACGAATTACTTAAGACTGAATGTGTAGATTTCTGCATGTGGCTTCCAATCCACATGAAACTGAATATGAATACCGTAGCATATAGAGAAGGGTCCAGAACCACATCACCACAGAGGAATCCACGGCAACAAACAAAGTGAAATGTAATGAACCAGTAGCAGCACAGACACATGGCATACAAAAGAAAAGGTGAAGGCAGCCAACCAACCTTCAGAGAGCTTTGGAGCCGAGATGAAGCAAGCACATCCTCTTGCAGTCTTGCTCCCTTCTCCCAAGCAAGCGAGTAGAGACCAACAACAACTAATGGCCGCAAGACATGGAGAGAAACACATACTACCGGCGCTGTAAGATAACAGAAAAGGCCGGCATGCGTCAATCCCGCAAGCCTAGGCCAAATCCAGTGTGGCCACACGCAGCAACAGGTTACAGTAAGAAGAGCGGCGCCCACATAGGAAAGTAGAAGATCACGACGGAAAAGCTCAGGGCCGGCATGCAGCAAAACGTGACAACGCTCCTGCGGCTGCAGCCCAGAATGGCGGAGGCACGGAAAACACCCCCGAGAACCCTAGGGCGACCCAAAGAATGCGGCAGGGAATGTGAGGAGGGCGAGGAGGGAACTGCTACCGGCAGAGCGAAGGAGACGTCGTCCGCGGAGAGGAACATGGCCTGGAGCTCGGGAGCCGACGAAGTGGAGGAGTCGACGCAGCGGAGAGGAAGACGGCCGGGAGCCTGGGAGCCGACGCAGCGGAACGGACGGCCGGGAGCCTAAGGGCGTGATTGGTTGCCGCGCTCACCCTTCAGCCAGGCTCTTTGCATGCAGGTGAGTGTTGATTGGTTGGTTGCAAACGTCCCGTGGCCTGGCTCGTCTCATGCTAAAAGCGCCCCGCAGCCTGGCCCAACACCTACGCAGAAATCTCCCTTCGCTACCGAGCCAGGCGCGGCGCACCGCAGCCTGGCCCAACACCTACGCAGAAATCTCCCTTCGCTACCGAGCCAGGCGCGGCGCATGCAGCATCTGAACGCGCACGCAAAACAAGAAAGTTTTTTGTCTACTTTCCAACCATATCTTCTGATTTAAATGTTTAATCACCAAACTAATTTCATATTTGGGTTGCTGACATTTTTATGAACAAAACTAGACCACATTTGTAATTCAAATCTCAAAAGTATAATTTTACTTAATTATTTATTTTGATTGTATACAGTTAACCAAACACAAACTTGTCACAACCTGTCTCCACTCTAACCAGACAACCAAACAATAGTACATGCATGCTTAGATACTGGCTCACTTGGGCCAGCATCCCACCCCTAGCCAGGTCCAAACCTCACCAGGTAACCAATCACGCCCTAAGCGACGCTGGGGCGACGAAACCACGTGGAGAGTCCGCTGTCATTAGCGTGAGATGGACGCTAGCTGTTTCAGTAGCGTGCCGTAGATGAACACATGGACAGATCGATATGCTGAATAATAAGTAAATCTATATGCACGGGAGAATCGGCCGTTTCTCAGGCCCTCTCCGAACGTATCCTCACGTTGGCAGCGCGTCTTGCACCCAGCTCCTTGACTGACGCGTGGGCCACAGAGAAGACAGCGTATCCCTCACGCGGCCTTCCACACCACGATACAGCGTCGTCTTCACGCGCTCAGCCCTCAGGCAATTCCTTTCTGTTCCCATCTCCTTCCTCTCTCTTCCCCCGGCGGCTTCCTGCCTCCGCGCGTGCACGGGCTGTCCGTGGCACCTCCTCCGCGCGCCTCCCCCGCCGCACCGGACGCCTACTCCGCAGCTCCGGCCGCCTCCTCCCCCGCCATGCCGAGCCTTCCACACCACGAGTCCTCTGCTCATCCTCGCCTACTCCACTAGGGCTCGCGAGCCCGCTTCCTTCCGGCCGCGCGCGACCGCCGCCAGGCCGCGTCCTCCCCTGGCTCCGGACCACCGCCTGCTGCCCTGCCTTTGGGCTGTTGCCTCGGGTTTGTTTTCTCCCTGCCCGGCCTCGCGGCGTTCCTCACCCTTCTGCAGCCGATTCGTGCTGAGGCCTCGCCGTTTGTTTCGCAATTCGTTTGGTAGTCTTCGGTCTCCGTTAATCGCGACAGCCATTGAGGTTGAGGAGGCGTGTAGAGATTAGAGCAGCAGCAGAGTGAGATATATTGCTGGCATTTGTTCGACGTCATCCTGGACGGCACTGCGACAAGTGCATGACAGGGTCTCAAGACGAGAGGCCTTGGCTGCCTGAAGACGAAAGACCACACAGCAAACTCTTCCTCAACCTCTTAGGTACTCTCGCTTCCTGTCTATTTGTTTTCTCCCCCCAAATTGATTTGGTTTCTATTATATGGTTTGGGTCTGCTACTGCAGTGTTTGGCTTCCCATGGCTCAAACTGGCTAAATGATTTTTTGGTGTCTTCTCTATTAAATCGATGTCACCGAATATGGAAGAACCTGTATTAGCTGCTAAGACCATATATGAGTATGAGGTATACTTTACTCTGTTTTCTTGATTCTCTCCGAATTGCTTTATTCTCATAAGAGTTCATACCATAGCTGTCATAGTGCTAAGTAGTTTGGACTCTTAAGCATGTGATGATGTTTGTTTATCTAATTTCATTACAGGCAACGAGTAGAAGAGTTTGAGTTCCACAAATTCAACGTATGTGCAATTTCTTTCTTCCAATGATACATCAGTTTGAATTCCCTTTTCTTTTTTTTGTTTGTTATAATGAGTTCATTCTCTACTAGATATCATAACCTGCCATATTGTTGGAGTACAATATTGTGGATTGCTGGTCTCAATGCATCAGCAAAAATCGAGTGGTGGCTTCCATGCCCTATATAGACATTGCTATCTATACATAATTGACATATTAGATAGTTTTGTTTGTCCATATAATCCAAGTATATGAAATCTAATTGGGTTCATGCTAAATAAAATGGCTGATTAATATTTCTAGCAAGGCATGCAAATATGGTTCCCTATTGTTTGTTATCTGCTTGGATGATGTTAGAGTCCTTACATGAGTCTGTATGGATACTACATCTACAAAAACGGCTTGAGCAGATAATACTGTTTTCAGACAGAATTTTAGATTTTTCTCAACTTGGAACATGATGCTTATCCTTGCAATTCTGCTCCCATAACACCTTAAGTTTTGTGACAACAAAACTTGATCATCTTTTGTTCGGTTGAGGTTGTATTCGATGCCTCTCTCTTTTTTTTGCCTTCCTTTCTAAACCTTAAGTTTATGTGTTTTGCATAATTCTATATAAATTTTGCATAAGCAGCCAATACTTTAGATATATAATTGTTTTTCAACAAATTGGTTCTTAACTTTTGCCAACCTGCAAGATGATTTATTCATGAATCGTAGTATTCACAATTTAACATCACCACTTTACTTCAAGGAAACAAAATTTTGTTGTGATTGCTCAGGGTGATATTCAAAGCATGTTACTTCTCTTTTTATTACAGCTCATGTTGCCCTGTTTTTAGTTTGAAAATAAACCCAAACTGTATTTTCAATGTACACATTCACAGTAATAACAACTTTTGGTCATGTGCTGACATAGTTACACATATGCATATCCAAACACCTGTTTTTTTGTTTCCATGCTAAGTTTGTTCAACTATATAGATTGTTTCTCTGAATGTTTACAAGTTAGTGTTCTTTTGCATTAAGACAACGGTGCTATGATTATTTGACCTCCACTTTGATTGTTTGGTTGTTACTACAGATTTAACTAGCTAGGCTCCTGCACTTCAAATGAGCCAAGAGATCAACATGAGATGGTAAGCAAGGGCCAATAGCATAAGCGCGCCAAGTTCATGTGTTAAATGGGCCAAACAAAATTCTAGCATCATGATATTATGTGTCCATATATCTTCCTGCTTAATTTCTGCAGTGTTCTTTTTCTGAATCATTTTCCTTGGTCCAAGATGAAAATAATGCTATTATGCTTCTCTGTGCTTCTTGCTATTGTCAAAGGTACACCATAGAGTGATATTTGCTGCAACATTATTCAACAACACAGGAACAATTATCTCACCAATTGTCAATTGATATGAGCCAAGACTCACCAAGAGATAGCAGCTGAATCTAATGCTCTTTCTGTGTATCTTATGCTGCCTTAGCTCTATGATCTGGACCTATTGCCTTAAGTGATGCTCATAAATGGTTAGCACTTTCGACACTGTATGGCCATGCATGCCAAAATTTTCTATGTGTGTATAGTTTTATGGTCTCTTTGTGTCATTGTCACCGTTCATTTGCATTGGGTGGTTCATGTTCAGCTAAATCGGCAAGCTTGCTGACCAGGATGCGTGATTTGTATCCAATACGTGTGCCTTAATTAACCTTTCATAGCCGTGTGTGCGCAAGAAATAAGGCCCAGCACGGGCGCGGCGGCGAGCGCGCCTTCCTTCCTAGTCAACCAGAAGAGGGGAATGCTACGCACGGTATGAACTTTACTATATATATATATATATATATAGCTAGCTACGACGCTGCTATAATTAATAACTACCTGTATGTTTCATACGTGGATCCCGCGCATGCCTGCACTCGCTCGAGCGCCTCGCCGTACCTATCGCAGCCAGACGCGCTGTTGGCAGCTCTGGTCGCTAATGGACATGTCGGCGACGGCCACGGTGGCGGTGCAATTCATCTCCAGCACGACGCGGCGGCGCACGAGGCCGCCGAGCACGGCGACGCGCCCCCGCACCCGCGTGGCCGTGGCGACGGCGACGGCGCCCGCCGCCACGTCCTCCAGGAACGCCGGGTCGCCCAGGAGCGCGCCCACGGCGACGTCCACCGTCACGTTCATGCGCACGGTCCGCCGCGCCGGGGCCGTCCCCGGAGGCCCCAGGGCCTCCCCGACCCGGCGCGCGCGGTAGTACACCGACGTCTCCGTGGCGCCGTACCGCAGCGACGCCGCGTTCGGGTTCTTCACAGACACGTCCGCCACCACCGTCAGGATCAGCAGCGGCGGCGAGGACGGCGTGACGGCGGCGCCGGGGTCCTCGAGCGAGATGGCGTTCATCGTCATCACCGGCTCGCGGACGCGGTAGACGGTCAGCGTCACGGCGAGGAGTGCGGCGGCGATGAGGGTGCTGGCAATGCCGCATGAGATGAGCACGCAGCGGAGGTGCAGCTGCAACATGGCACCAGGGGAGGATCGGATCATCGGGAGGCCAAGTGCGGGGTGGTTGGGATTGGAAGAAGAGAGGTAGGAGAACGGTGCAAGTACTGAAAATTATAGTCGAGGGCTGTGGTAAGTAGTGAGTGGGTGATCGTCGTGGAGGTTAATTGGTACTACCTCGATCATACTACATCCATGCGCATATGCATCCTCCCCTCGTGGGCCTACGTCCCTGACAAGCATGCTCACTCACGTGTTTTCCAACTGATGCAACGAACCAGCGTTCACTAAATTAAAGAAGAAACAATTTCTAGAAGCGATTAATTTAGCTTTTTCTGCACAGGGGCAGGCAAAGATTTGGTCTTTTATAGCGTATTTTTCATGACAGTAGAGTTTTTCGTCATTAAGGCATGCTGAAATGGTCACAAATCAGTCGGTTCCATCTCACGACGAATATTAATTTGTCATAGAAGGCCAACTGATAAATGTCACAAATTCATGATGTTCTTGATTCGTCATAACTTTTTGGAACAAAACACACGTGGATAAAGGTGAAGACTTTATTCAGGCTGACCGTTTATGACTCCTTGCAAGCACACCTTATCCTCTGTTCCCATTCACCTAGGGTCCTAGGCTACTCAGTCCTTTTTTTCTTATTCCTCCTCCAACCTTATCCTCTCCCGGTGCCTTTGCTGAGCCCCTTGCGCCGGCCTCCGGCCACCACGGTGCCCGCCTCCCCTCACATCGGCCGCCGGCCCCCGCACAGCCCTCAGCGTCCGCCTCCTTGGGCGCTCAATCGATAGCCCCCGCGACGCCTACCTCTGGGGCGCCTGCCTCCTAATGCCCCGCCCTCCTCCTCCTCGTGTGGCGCTGGTGCGGTGGCCGTTCCTCCAGGGCCCCACGCTCCTCGCTCGGCTGACCTGGATGGCGGGGGCTGCCTCCCAACGCGGCGCCGCCCCGCCCTCCTCCTCTTGCCACACCGGCACGGCAACCTTTCCTCCAGGGTCCCGCGCTCCACGCTCGGCTGACTTGGATGGCGGGGGCTGCCTCCCAACGCGCTGCCCGCCCCGCCCTCCTCCTCATCCTGCAGCGCCGGCGTGGTGGCCGTTCCTCCAGGGCCCTGCGCCCCACGCTCGGCCTCCACAACAGAGTATCTGCGCGCGAAGAATAAAATGAGGACAGCAGCAGAGCGCGCAAAGAAGAGGTCAGCCAACAAGGCAAGTTCAGAGCGGCGTCCATCATGGCAGCGACGGCCGGATCCGCCCCCACACCTGTCGTCGCCTCCTCGGATCCGCGTCACCAGCGGCCTCGTCCACCTCCGCGTCTCCTGCGAAGAAGGCAGCAGCCTCCTCCCCCCGCTCTCCGTCGGCCATTAGGCAAATTTGCAGGTCTTCGTTAGGCAAAACGCACGTTTTCATTAAGCAAAATGGTATTCTTCATTAGAAAAAATTATCATTGTGTTTTTGCCTAATGAATATAGTATTTTTTTCTAATGATTTTAGTATTTTTGTCTAATGAAAATCACAATAATTTTCAATTCGTGATTTTTCCATGTCGTGGGTGGAGGTTAAGGAGGACTGTATGTGCGGGGAATGGGATGAGGGCAGTTTTTTTTTTCTCGATCAGGACTGTGCATGCAAAACTTATTTTTTTTGTGTGCGTGCAGAAAGCCCATTTTACGGTCGGTCGTAATTTAGCCGCTCCGTCCTAGCCCTCTATTGGCTAAGCTGATCTTTTAAACTGCTCACCACCTAGAAAAGCAGCCCAACTCTAGTCGGCAGAACAAAAAGGAAAAAAATGGAAAAAAAACAGTACCTCGGACGTGGCTCCAACACACCTCCGGTCGCACCACTAGACTAAGAGTAGATGCCTGAAATCTATTGCATCAAATTTTCTATGAAATATTGTGGTCGTGTTTGTACTTAGGGCTGCGAGCTGGGGCTCTGCACTTCAGATCTCGGTTATGACCGTGCTGACGGTTAGCCCCGCCGCTGCTTGCCTAGTATGAGAACCGACGACCATGCCCGATGAAGCCGTTGCCCAGCCGTGCCACCACTCCATTGCTGCCGCCATGTTGCTTTACTCATATATGGAGGGAATAGACGTTTAGAAATTCTTACGCTTTGGAACGAAGGGAGTATATAGGCATGTGTGGCATTAATCAAGGTTTGAGCTCCAGTGTGGGGTTAGAGTTTGTAATATAACTTTGAATAATTTTATAAAATAATTTTAATTTATACTAGAAATAAAATGATTTTATAAAATAATTTTAATCTATATTAAAAATAAAATAGCATAACCACATGTCTTCTAAAAGACCATGGCTTCAGCTCTACCATCCATTTCATAAAACGTTCTAGAGCTGAGCAGTCCCAAATAGACACAAGGTAGAGCTTTTTTTTACTGTAACCAGGTTTGGAAGACAATAGATATGTAGCTAATAGAAATATAAGCAAAACTCGTGGTTATCAGTTTTTTTTAAAAAAAATTATAGCTTTCATAGCAAGTTTTGTCGCGTTGACATGCAAGTCGACGTACACAGCTTGACGATGAATATACAGTCGACGTACAAAAAAGACGTGTCACCCTCAGATTTGAAGTCGTACGCGCATTTCATTCCTATTCATATATACCGTACTTGGTCAATGTCCAAAAACCGCGCGCTCACTGGCTCACTCATCATTTTACACCATAGAAAAGTGTCCGGTCTCCTACTTACAAGTCACTGGGAAACTTCACTCCTGCACTATAGCCCACACAACGCAAGGCTGCGGCGTTCAAATTGCCGGTCTACATCTCACTACTACTCCAGTACGATATTGCACACTTGTCGATTCAACGATGGGGAAGGAAATACAATGCCATGGGATTGGGTAGGAGAGCCTTTGAAAAGCAGAGAGCGAGCCACCTGCCACGAAGAAAACCTCAACTCTTGACAGGAACTGCGACAAAGAGACAAACTTTGGTCAGAGTATAGTACTGTAACTGAGGTTTGACTAAAGTTCAGCTTAGCTACTAAGACCAGGTCACCAGAAAGCGCATCCATACCGTTTACAATGTGTAATCATTGTTTTTTCATTCTGTGTACAGTGCGCAAACAGTGTTTTTCATACCCATTTCCTGTACACAGAGTGAAAAAACAATGATTGCGCACTGTTGACGGTACAGATACACTTTTTGGTGACTTTGGTCTAAACTTACAAAACTTGATAACTAATGTATCTCTATAAATAGCACGCTGGTGCAGATAGATTCTTATGCAAACTTTACAGTCCAGGAGATGGCATCAGGACTTAGAATCACAATGTTCCTATTATTGGCATTTATCTCAGCATCAGTTGCCCAAAATGTTACAGGAAGCAAAGTAGAGGAATTCCATGTAGGAGTGGTGCTTGATTTGGGGACAATGGTGGGGAAGGTAGCAAATACGAGCATTGCAATTGCTGTTGAAGATTTCTATGCTGCCCATCCCAACTACACCACGCGGCTCGTCCTCCACATTAGGGACTCCATGAGTGATGACGTCCAAGCTGCATCTGCAGGTAAGTTTTTGACACTTGATACAGTATGTATTTACTTAATTATGGACAGTTTGCACACAGTATTTTGGAAGTTTGTCTTTTGAACACAACAAATCATTTGATGGACACAGAATAAAAACATAGAACTTAATTACATGAAGAGGCAAAAGGGGCTGCTTTAGTTTAGCCAACTAGATGAATTCCCCGCGCGTTGCTGCGAAAAATTTAAGTGTTATCATATTCATATATGCCACGTAATAGTATTGCATGCATCTAAGCATAGAAGATTTTTAGAAATTATAAAATAGATAGCTTAGTGGATGGTGATGTGCCATGCCACCAAGTGGACCCCTTAGATGATGTGATTGCATGCATGTCTAGAGAAATCTTTTAGTTGGATGTATCTATTTAGAGATAGAAGATTCTGTAACTTCCTTTGTGGTATTAATATTAAAAACTTGTGGTACTAACAGTACTTTCCATAAAATCGAAAAATACTGTTAGTACTTTGGGTTATTATGATCTGGAATTTAGATTATTAAATAAAAAACATCAAGGATAAAATATTTTGGTACTGGTCCTACCTCCATTTGGTACTTGTCCCACCTCTTTTTATTACTTTTCCACTAATTAATATTTTTTTATTAAAACTTCATACTTTTAAGCCATTAGATTTTAATGAATGGAGGGCTCACATTAATACCAATCATTGTAAAATTTGTAAACGTGAAGTTTCAAAAACACTCTACATGAAATTTAGCGTGTGCCTCTAAGGAATCTGTAGTGGTTTTGATGCAGGAAAAAAAGCAGCACCAACGCGTTAGACGAGCATATGTTTTTTTCCCTGAAATAGTACAGTTACAAAGAATCGGCAATCATGTCTTGAAAGCCGCTTATCACTTATGAAATGGAAAAAGGTGATATGATCATATCTAGATTCTAGTGGTACCTAATTTTTGCAGCCCCTATAGTTCCTTCACTGTGGGTAGTGTATCAGTGAGGAGAAAACAAAGCTATGCATGTCATTTATACTTGAAACGAATTCAGCAGTAGCTTTATGTTGATATGATAAACAATGCAACCTTAGAGGAACAAACCTTTTGATAGAGCCATTCCAAATGGTTCAGTTATGGTACAGAGCATCTGAATATAAAAAAAAATATTTTGATCAAAAAGTTGAAGCCTGTCTCTAAATGCAATTCTACAGTTCTTGACTTACTGGAGAACTACAATGTCCAAGCTATCATCGGTCCACAGAAATCTTCTCAAGCTGTGTTTGTATCAGCTATCGGAAATAAGTATCAAGTTCCAATTATCTCATTCACTGCAACAAGCACATCTTTATCTTCTCGGAGTCTTCCCTATTTTGTTCAAGCAACAGTGCGTGACTCTGCACAAGTGAGTAGCATCGCCTCCATAATCAAGACCTATGGATGGAGAGAGGTGGTGCCTGTCTATGTAGACAACGATTATGGTAGAGGTATTATACCAGACCTTGTCGATGCCCTTGAGAGAATAAATGCCCACATTCCTTATCGGAGTGTGATAGATGAATCAGCAGCAAGTGAACAAATTACCCAAGAACTCTACAAGCTGATGACAATGCAAACAAGGGTATTTGTTGTGCACATGTCCTCCTCCTTGGGTTCCCTCTTCTTCACAAAAGCAAAGGAAATTGGCATGATGGGCAAAGGATTTGTTTGGATCATAACAGATGGACTGGCAAATCTGATAGATTCACTAAATCCTTCAGTTGTGGAGGCAATGAATGGTGCCTTGGGGGTTGAGTTCTGTGTTCCTAAATCAACAGGACTTGACAATTTCACTATGAGATGGTATATGAGATCCCGAAATGATCATCCAAATGACCCAACATTGAAATTAAACATTTTTGGACTATGGAGCTATGATACAATCTGGGCGGTAGCACAAGCAGCAGAAAAGACAGAGGTTACTGAAGCAAAATTTCAGATACCACCTGCACTGAAGAGCCTAGAAACCTTAGAAAAATCAAGAAACGGTCCGGCAGTCCTACAGGCGATCTTGCAAACCAAGTTTGAAGGCTTAAGTGGTTACTAGGTCGGTGCCCGTGCGTTGCTACGGCGGCATCAAGTATTGACACGAAATATATATAGAATAACATCATTTCAAACTATGATTTACAGAAACAGTGTATGCCAATATAACGATAATATTATACGGTGATATGCATCGTCTCCAAATTGAATATAATGATGTCACAATAGATGTGACTTGGCGCACGATTCAACAAGAAAAAATCAACATATATTACAAAAATATTCCTTCGACCACCATAGTTTACAGACCCAAATCTTAAAAATATAAATAACTATCGCTACAAATATATAGTAATTTGTTGTTTTTCTATGATGCGGGTGAGATAATTTTGTATGTTTCAAGGCATGTTACATTGACATGAAATCCCCTCGTATGCCAGCAGATCGATCAAAAATTCCTATGCATCATCATGTCCCATGACCCATGCAGCAAGTTTGACTAAATCAAAATTTGGCATTAATCTTGGTAAAGTATGAACAAGCAAGTAGCATCCATTCAATCAACATAGTTCAAAAAGCCAGCAAAACATCAGTGGACATCTTGTGCAGGAGTTGCAGAGCACGAGTCAAGCTGGGATGCAATCGGCGTGGCAGATGTGCGTGATTGGCCAGCACGTCATCCATGAGCATCGACGTCGGCGGGAGGCACATAGGCACAGGCGCAGCGGTCCTTTACTCATTGTCATTGAACATTTTAACTATTTTCTCAGAAAAACATACACAATACATAAGGCTGAGAAAAAAGAGTACATTTTACTTGGAATCAAACTGAAACATTGTAGAAGCAGTATGCACATTTAGTTGAAATAGAAAGGTGTTAGGTTGCAGCTTTGTGGAAGCAACGACGGGGCTATGTTCAAAATGCTTACTTTTAGAAACAGAATCACATACTCCATCATTCACACTGGAACACATTTAAAGCCAGACACCTACATACACAACAAAATGCTAAAAACTCTATAAGCATCAATCATTCAACTGCTAAAACGTGCTAATGAAGAGCAGAGGATATTTATGAACCTCAGAACGAACGTGAGATAAATAGAGTTCAAGATGCATTGAGATAAAAAAGGAACATCAAGAAAACTTTTGATTTAAACTCAGCCTAAAATCAGAGATAGGAATTATAAACATCTGAGAAACAACCGGAGTTTATCAAATTTTTGGAGTTTGGATCAACAAATTGAAAAAAATTAGCATATAAGAAGTTTGGGCCAAAAAAATCACTAATCTAAGAACTGACAGATATATCATTCGGTAAACATTTCATGATTCAACAAGAAAAGCTTGGAAAATATCTTTCTACTAAACCATCTCAGTTCGTAGTTTCTCTTCGACCAAAATGTACTCCAACTTTAGAGTAAAAAATAGAAAATATCACAGTAACCTCCTTGTATAGTAGTGACAGCTCTGTTATGCCGGCAGGTCCTAGCATATGGACAGTCATCGACTTGGTAGAGTTCACTCACAGGCTCTTAGCTACACCTCGTATAAGCAAATGATCATTCAACTAAAGCGACAGCAACTATATATGGCTGATGAATAGGAGTAAAGAAATCATGATCAAAAGAGGGGGTGCTATATGGCTGGTATGCAATTTTAATTCAGAGTGGTCTAGAGATGTACTTCTGCAAGCTAACCTCACATCAGATAAAAGTTATTTTTTTGAGGCAATGATAGTAGTATTAAATTTGCAGCCTTGTTCTATGCACAAATATATGCAAATTTTCCTTCAGTCTAGCTAGGAATTGAAAACTATCATTTATATATTTTTTTTCACAAATGAAAGGTAACTTGCTGCTACTCTATAAACTGGTATGCAGTGACCTCAAATTCCAAACAGCAGCACGCCTCCATTAATTCAAGATAAAACATAGGAAAAGCACAAAGATATAGGCTTACTTGACAGTCACCTGCCCTCAGGACAGATAGAGCCATCACACAACATATTTAACAATGATGAGAATCAATGAAAACAAATATATAGAAACTGAATCATTGGATTAATTTATCAAGAATGAGAAGAAATGTTAAAGTTGTGTGTCAAGACAAAATGTGTTAAATTTGGTAAAGTCTTTTTGGCAAGCTAGCAGGAAAAACTGAGGAATCCTAGACAAATATATAACTTGTTCATAACAACTGCATACTGATATATTACTGAAATAAGTGTTTTACGTTGTAAAAATCCTAAAGTTTTTCAGTCTTCATGCATGATTATGCCCACCAAAGATAATAACAAATTTAAGAAAATAACCTTTGCTTGTTGCTTGCTGCAACATAGGACAATCCCATTTTACTGGAAGAAAAAAAAAAACCCATTTCACGGGAAGAAAACTATAAGTTTGGCAGTTCAATCAGCTTGCCGAACCACTCCTCCCATTTGTGCAGGTGTCCACATCCAGGTTCTGCTATCTTCTAGCTTGGACAATGGTGGGACAAGATGCACTGACGGTCCGATGAGAGTTAGCGTATCAGCGATACAGATTACCTAAGAAGTTGCTGACTAAAATCAACAAAATTCAACCCAACAGATGGAGAATCTGTCATAAAGAAAAGAAAGGATTACAAAAACAAAGGGGGCGGGAAAGCCGGAAATAAAGAGATGGTATTTAGATACTCTAAAAACTTTGTTTCTTTTCGGCTAGTGCACAGTTGCTAGGAAGAGGCTACTTTGCTGTTTCAGATACTCCAAAAACTTTGCTTCTAAAGACATGGACTAATGGACAGAACTAAAGCCATTTTGCCAATCTAAAAAACATAGCAATGAACAGGTTGTGGCATCAAAATTTATGCAGAGGTGACTACCATTACAAATTTGCCTCGTTCATGTTCCTCAACAGAGGAGAATCAGTCCCTAGCTCCTTTCTGCAAAACATCCTAGTGGGTCAAAGAGGAGTGCTTCTGCATTTCTTTTAATCCAAATACATTAGCCACTGTGCCTCTCTCTCAAAAAAAAAATTCAAACTCATGCCCAAACTAAGGATGGTTCAAGACTCAAAACTGAATATCTATCACTTGAGGAAAATTCTTGCATAGGTGATTACCGAGTATACAATCACTTATAGCCTCAAAATCACTGCTTCGGGATATCAAAAGTGGCTCCTAACTTTGCACTAAACAAATAAAATGTATGCTGGTGAGTTATCACTATTATAATGATGAAATGTGATTTACCAAAAGTTAAGAAAATAACATGTGCACACTACAAAAATACTACCTTGTTAGGAAGAAGCAATGCAATGTAAATACAAACAAAAGACTATCTTTTTTTCTCACTGGTTTTAGTCAATAGTCGCTTTTTAATTTAGACCTAAATTCATCCACTCCACAGAAACCGTGAACAGATGAAACTACAATGGATTTTCAGAACTACAAATATATTGAACATTGATCTGGAGGCAAATGTTGCAGAACAACAATAAAGACACATAACAGTTGGCGAGAAAAACTGCACGACAGGTGACATATGCCCAATGTACAGTACCATCATCCACAGATGGTTCAGAGAGAGTGACCTGTTGGCCTGCTAGTCCTTGCGACGTCCGCTGAGGCAAATCGGTTCGGAGGCGACGCGGGTGGAGGCGACGCAGTGCCCGAGCTGGTGACGGCGTCGGTGGTAGCTCGAGGCGGAGTTGCGGCGGCGTGGTGAAGCCGGGCGCTGGGGCTCGCAACGGAGACGGGCAGCAGGTCAAGCCGCCGTCTCGGGGAGGAGAAGAGGTAGCGCGGGTCGGGTCGTGGTGGGGCAGAGAGCACGTGGCCGCCGGCTTGGGGTGGAACAGCAGCGTGATGGCGCTAGGACGTGGGTGTGTGGGCGCGGCGAGGGCGGGGCTTGACGGCGGCGAGAGGGCTCCCAAGGACGAGAGTGAGGCGCGGTCGAGCGGAGGCGCGGCGATGGCGCGCCGGGGTGGATTGGTTGGGGGGGAGGGGCAGGGTCGAGGGGGCGCGCGGGGGGTCCCGAGCGAGGGGGCATGGGAGCCGGGGCGGATCCGTCGGGGGGCTGCGTGGGAGCCGGAAGGCACGGCCGAGCAGAGGACGGGAGGAGCGGCGATGGCGCCAGGGCGGATTAGTCAGGGGCAGGCGGGGCCGAGCGGGGGCGCGAGGCCGCGAGGCCGTGGTGGACGCCCTCCTTCCGTCCTTAATAGGTAGTAGGGACTTTGACCTTTCAGGTGGGGAGCTGCAAGTTTCCATGTTTCAGATAATAAATGTAGTTGGGACAGCACGTAGAGTAATTGGGTTTTGGACAGCACAAAATGGAATTTCACAGCAATTAGATCAAAGCAGAACAAACAGAACATATGGGAGTAGTACACAGAATTTGAGTATTGTTATTTGGCCAGGAGGATCTACAGAGGTTCCAAGAGGCTGGGAAATTCCAACAAATGGGAAAAAACTTCAAGTTGGTATAGTCATAGGTGGAGGGTATCCAAAATACATAGATGCCAATGAAGACTCCATTACAGGTGTAGTTACAGCAAGTGGACTTGTAATTGAAATATTTGAAGAGGCAGTAAAGAAACTTCCTTATGCACTCCCTTATGAATACGTAGTATTTAACACCACAGAGAACGTAAGTTCAAGCTATGATGATTTTGTCTACCAAGTTTATCTCAAGGTAAGAGATAGTAGTACTTTGCATGTTTGTCTTTTAAGTCGCAAGTATAAGTCGCACAAATTTATGCTTTGCAATATGTAATATTTCCTGTCACTTCAACTTAAACAAATTACTTCAGCCATCCAAATATCATGTTAATTAGAAAGGAATCTTTTGTGGCTTTATCTGTTATTATCACAGTTCATTACTTCTAAGTTAATTTTTTATTGAAACACCCCCACCCACAAAAAAAAAACTTGAAATGTCCTCTGGGTTAAACAATTTTCTTTTACACTCTGACAGAAGTATGATATAGCAGTCGGAGACATAACAATTAGGTACAACAGAAGTTTGTACGTCGACTTCACTCTACCATATACTGAATCAGGGATAGCAATGGTTGTTCCTGTCAAGGAAAGCACAAACAAGAACGCATGGATTTTCTTGAAGCCACTGACACCTGGCATGTGGTTTGGAACCATCGTACTCTTTATCTACACAGGCATTGTGATATGGTTGTTGGAGCTTCTAGGCAACAACATGAATGTTCATGGTCCAATTCCACGACATCTAGCTACAATGTTATATTTTTCACTGTATGAAGAGAGTGAGTGTTCTTATCACAATTCTTTTTGCCCTGTAAGATATTAGATAGATACAACATAATGATCAAGTTAACATGCCTTTTATCCTGGCGAGTTACTTTCATAAAGTAAAATTCCACAACTTGGAAAAGGAAATATGTAAGTATTGTTTATAGGCCCCTTGTTTATATATGGTTTCCCCTAAATGTGATGCATTCGTAAGTCATGTCCTACAGCACTTGAAAGTAATAAAATTTCCTTCATAAAAAAATGTGATCATTCATAAGCCATATCCTACAGCACACAAGTGACCAAAGAAGAGGGTGAATCGTGCACTAAGAACTACTAAATATAGAAGAAGAACTAGATTTGCAATACATGTATGGTTTCTACTAATTCAAGAAGGAATAGCTCCCATGATGAAAAGATTACCAGATTTTGAGTTTTATTAATTAATTCTTTTTTAGAACTTTAATTTACGATGTCTGAAAATAATATTAACCCATAATGTAATTTCTGCAGAAGAGATGGTGAAACGCCTTATGTCTCGGATTGTATTGGTCATATGGCTGTTTTTCCTTGTGGTACTTAAGTCAAGCTACACTGCAAGCTTGACATCCATGCTAACTGTACAACAGCTCCAACCTACTATAACAACTGTCGACGAACTCCTAAGAACTGGAGAATCTGTTGGGTATGGGCGTGGATCCTACATCAAGGGTCTTTTGGAAGAACTTGGTTTTCACGAATCAAAGATCAAGCCCTATGACACCCCTGAAGATTATCACAATGCACTTTCCAAAGGAAGCAAGAATGGTGGTGTTGCTGCCCTTGTAGATGAAATTCCATACATCAAACTATTTCTTGCAGATAACTGCAAGGGATACACCATGGTTGGACCAATATATAAGACTGCAGGTTTTGGATATGTAAGTTTAACCGCGTTTATTAAGTTTATTTTGGGATAGGCAAGTTCAAGTTCAGCTTTTTACACATCGATGGGCGAAAGCCTGACCTGAGGCACCAGAGTTTTAAAATTAAAAACAAGTTTTATCTTCTTTCTCAGGCGTTGCAGAAGGGATCACCCGTAATTGGCGACATCTCAAAGGCAATCCTCAACATAACAGGGGGAGACTCTATCATTCGAATTGAGAAGGAATGGATTGGAGACCAAAACAACTGCCAAAATGTGGGCACCATCTCTGGTACAGGTAGCCTCACATTTGACAGTTTTGCGGGACCCATCATCGCCACTGGAGTTGCGTCGACCACTGCTGTCATGGTCGCCTTGATAATCTATTTCTGCCAAAACAAAAAACTAGGTCCTGGAAACGGTGACTCGGAAGAAATCTTGCCACACGAAGAACATAAAGATGGTGGGGACGAAAGAAGCCAGTGCCAAGAAGAAGCTGGAGACAGAAGGATGCATGGGCAAATAAGCACGGTCATGCGTAGCAGTTCGCTTCTCATTTGCAGAGCTCAAAGAATTCCCAGCTCAAGGGTATCAGGTTCAGCTCGATTTTAGCTCAGTTCAGTTGGTAATCAACCTTGCCCGTGCAGATTCTTTTTTTCTTTCAAGATTTCATCATGTTATCCTCAGCCTAGGAGCAAAGGTTCAAACTGGTTGCCCAAACAGACTCACATTTACAGTGGAATAGAAAACGTGAGAACCTAAGGACCCCAATTGGCAATCTAGCCAAGTTTTTATGATTGTTGGGTATTAAAAGTTTCCTCAATTAAAATTTACTAGCAAAAATGTCTGTGCTTCGCTACGGATACAAAAGTACTGTTTGCTTCACCACCTCGAGCGGCAACGGGAGTGGGATTAACTACCAGCGCTTTCGGTTACAGTGCAATGATTGCCCGATTTCGTTTGGTTGCGTTGATCAACGTGATTCGACCTCTTTACAGTGTTTGGAATTAGCTCTCGGAGTCGGTTCTTGCTCCGTTGCGGCGATGCCCCACCGGCTGCCGGATCCGGCGCGCCACCGGGAGCAGGCCACGGCCACCGCCGCGTGACACCTCTGCTTGCCGGTTGTGCTCCAGCCGTGCCCGACGCCGCGTCCCGCCTCCGCTCGCCGGCCGTGCTCCAGTCGCGTCCGCCGCCGCGTCCCGCCTCCGCTCGCCGGCCAGGCTCCAGCTGCGTCCGCCGCCGCGTCCTGCCTCCGCTCGCCAGCCGCGCTCCAGCCGCGCCCGCCGCCGCGTCCCGCCTCCGCTCGCCGGCCGGGCTCCAGCCGCGTCCGCCGCCGCGTCTCGCCTCCGCTCGCCGGCCGCGCTCCAGCCGCGCCCACCGCCGGGAGGCGGCCTCGCCCGTAGCTGCCGCGTCACGCCGCCGGGTGCCGTCGGCGCCTATTGCGCTGGCCCCATCGAGCAGCCACGTGCCGACCGACGACGCTACCGTCGCCACCAACAGGTCGCCCCCTCTCCTAGTGGTGCGCCCCTGCGTCCGGCTGCTCTCCTCTCCACGATTTCGTTTGGGTAAACGTTTGGAGAGGGAGATCACGTCTCGTGGCAACGCTGGCAGACGGGGAGGTCCGGCGGAGCTCGCAGCCCCATTTCACGCGGCGCGGGAGGCGAGGGCGCAGTGCGGGAGGAGGCGCGGGCACGGCCGGAGAGGGAGAGGCGGAGGGAGAAGGATAGGAGAAAGGGCCGCACCAGGAAGAGGAAGCGGCGGCGCTGAGGCCCTGCGTGGCGAACATGGTCTGGAGCTGGGCGAAGCTGGAGTCCTGCCCCGACTGCGTGTTGGTCTTGTTGGCATTTGGTAAAGGATCGGATTCGCGCCCGTCGAGCCGGCCGGCCGGCATGGAGAAGTTGATGTAGCCGATGCAGAGGACAGTGGACGCGTCGTGCACGGCGAAGGCGACGACGTCGGCGCAGGAGACTACGCCGGGGCAGGCCGCGTCGATCACCTGGAACCCGCGCAGGCTGTTCACGTTGGGCGGGCCTGTTGCCCTGTCCTCTCCGTGTTGGTGTTGTTTGAGGCGGCGGTGTGGGACAGAAGCATCGGCCTCCTGCTTGGTGGATCATCAATATAATCACATCGGTGTCGCTATTACGATCGACGATATCAGAAAGAAAGCAGCCGCCGTTGCATGCAACGAATCGAGGATGTTTTACATACCCGCACAACACAACAAAAGCGTCGTTGAAGAAGAGATGGATGAGCTCGGTTCTCGTCGGTGGCACTCTTGACGGCGTACGTTCCATGAGGGATTCCGCATTAGGGGTCCTCTTCGGGCCCGGAGTGCGAGCATGGCGACGGCTACGCCGGCGAGCTTGTTGGCAGGCATCAATCTTTCTTTTTTCCTGGATCGACCAGGTGCTGGAGGGGGCCGCGGCTGAATTTGTTAGGAATTAAGCTTGACATTGGATAATTCAGTGTTTGCGTTGAGTGTGTGTGCGCCATGGGCGCGGAGCACGAGGTGGCTCGGGCCGGTGCGGGCGATGCACAATGATCGAGCTAGCACGTGTAGGGTGACTCGGTCGAACTTGTTGGAGCGGTGGCGGGAGAAGCGCCAGGCCGTTGGGCGCGAGTGCGGGTCGTGTGGGCGGCGCGCATCGCCCGGGCACGACGCACCGCACACGGCGTGCGGCCATGGCGGATTTGCCGGGCGTGGAGGAGAGGCCACACGGCTATAAGAGGCGCCATCCCCTCCTATGTAATTTGGCCCAGTCTAGATAATAATAGAGAGCCATCATACATGCAAGATTGCTCGCCGAGGCGTTCATCCGCCGTTCATCTTCCACCTCGGGTTGCCGTGTGTTCTTGCGTGTGTAAATGACGAGTGGCGTGCGTGAGCGGGTGAGGGAGCTCGAGAGATTGCTAGGGGCCCAACAATTGGTATCAGAGCCGAAGAGGGGCAAGCGCGAGATGTCGGAGAAGCCGGAGACCTCCGCCGCAGCGGAGCGCACCGTTGTGACCAGTGGCGCCGTCGAGCTGCCGATGCTCACCAGGACCAACTATCACGAGTGGTTGCTGGTGATGCAGGTCAGCTTGGAGGCGCTCGGGCTGTGGAAGGCGGTGGAGAGCAAGAAGGTTGAGCGGAAAGATGATCGGCTGGCGCTCACCGCCGTGCTGCGCGGCGTCTCCTCGGAACTGAAGGCCACGCTTGCCATGAAGAAGTCGGCGAAGGAGGCGTGGGAAGCGGTGAATACGATGCGAGTCGGGGAGGACTGCGTCAAGAACGCCAACCGCCAGCGCCTACTCAAGGAGTTCGAGAACCTCCAATTCAAGGACGGCGAGTTGATCTATGACTTCGTCGTACGCGTTAATTCCCTCGTCGGCGGCCTGCGCGAGCCGGGCGAGGAGGTGAAGGACGGGCTTGTGGTAAGGAAGGTTCTGCGCGTGGTGCCAAAGAAGTGGAAGCAAGTGGTGGTGTCGATCGAGATGTTGCTCGATCTCGACACAATGTCGATGGAGGAGCTGATTGGGACGATGCGCGTTGTGGAGGACGCCGACGCGGACGACGCCAAGGTGGAGGAGCTCGCCACGGAGGGTGTTGGGCAGCTGTACCTCACTAAGGCGCAGTGGGAGGCACGTCGACGACAGCGGAACAAGAAGCGCAGGCGCCGCGGCGGTGGGCAGCGCGGCAACGACAACGGCGATCGGGGCAATGGCGACGACGGCGGCGATGAGCGCAGCGAGGCCAACGATGACGCTAGCAGCATGGCCTCGGGATCAAGCCGGCGGGGCTGGAGCCGGAACAAGGGCTAGTGCTTCAAGTGCGGCGGCTATGGGCACATCGCCCGATTCTGCCGTGAGAAGAAGAAGAAGGAGGAGGCGCTCCTCGCCGACATTGAGGAGCCGACGATGCTGTAGGTCTAGGGTTCACCATGTCAAGCTTAGGGGGGTGATTGTTAGGAATTAAGCTTGACATTGGGCAATTTAGTGTGTGTGTGTAGCTCAGTGTGGGTGCGCCATGGGCACGGGCGCGTCACGGCCGGCGAGCACGAGGTGGATCAGGCCAGTGCGGGCGATGCGCGTGATCGAGCTAGCACGTGTAGGGTGACTCAGTCGAAGTTGTTGGAGCCGTGGCAGGAGAAGCGCCAGGCCGTTGAGCACGAGTGCGGGTTGTGTGGGCGGAGCGCGTCGCTCGGGCACGACGCACCGTGCACGGCGCGCGGCCATGGCAGATTTGCCGGGCATGGAGGAGAGGCCACACGGCTATAAGAGATGTCATCCCCTCCTGTGTAATTTGGCCCGGTCTAGATAATAATAGAGAGCCAACATACAGGCGAGATTACTCGCCAGGGTGTTCATCCGCCATCGCTACTGTTCATCTTCCACCTCGGGTCGCCATGTGTTCTTGCGTGTGTAAGCGATGGGTGCCGTGCGTAAGGGGGTGAGGGAGCTCGAGAGATTGCTAGGGGCCCAACAGAATTTATGAAGGCATGCAAGGGGCGCCATGGTGAAGTCATAGCGGAGACGACAATAAGAGTCTAGACTGGTCAAGCTACCGAGTTAGACAAGAAGTTTAACCACATATGGATATGGGTCCACGATGTATAGATAGCAAAGGAGGTGACAGACGGTCCCACATGTTAGGTTTGTGAGAAGACGGACCAAAAAACTTTATTTGCTTTAATATTAGGTATAGATTCAAAGACCAAAGGTTATATACTAAGAGGAAGACATTTCCCTCGACAAAAGAGAAATCCTAGAGCAATTATAGATCAAAAGGTCAAAATCAACTGAATGAAGAAATAAATACCTGAACAACAGAGTAAATGGTCCCTCGGGTTGGATATAGTTTCACTTCAATGGCCAATGGGAGCGCTGCTTAAGGCTTGTTTGGTTTCTTAGTACTAAACACAAGCTGACTAAATTTTAGTACAAAACTGACTAAAGTTGCCAAACACCATGTACTAAAATGCACCAAGTGACTAAAATTTTATCATGTACTAAAATGCACCAACTGACTAAAATTTTTTAGCTCCAAAGGAGGAGTTAAACTAGACTAAAGTGTACTAAAAGGTGGGGAAAAACTCCCCTTACCCCTGGTCCCCACCCCCACCCGCACCCTCTCTCTTCTCCCGGCCTCTCTCTTCTCTCTCCCGTCCTCCGCCGCCGCATGCGTCATCGGCACTCGCCGCCTCCTCCGCTGCCGCCGCCGCCGCCGCATCCTCGTCCTTCTCCGCCGTGCGGCGTCCTCGTCCACCACCTCCGTTGCCGCCGTGTCCTCCTCCCCCTCCTCACCGTCCCCGCAGCCTCCTCATCGCGCGGCGTCCTTCTCCCGCCGGGGCGACGCCCGTCGGCGCGCCGCCTCCTCCCTCCGGGGCGCCGCCCGCCCGCGCGCCGCCTCCTCCCGCAGGGGCGCCGCCCTCCCGCGCGCCGCCCTCTTCCCGCCGGGACGGCGAGGAAGGAGACGGTGGAGAGAGTGGAGAGGGAAAGGGTAGTGTGGTCTTTTTTTCACCTCATTAATTGCTTTAATTCTTGTTTTAATCCTAGGAACCAAACATGGTTTAGAACTAAAATTTAGTCACTTTTTTTTAGTGCTAAAGAACCAAACATGCCCTTATTCTACTGATTCCTTAGAACCAGACCTCGTCCCTTGAGCTCTGACTCCGCGGGGCGCACACGGAGTTGGCCCCACCGGGAAGTGCCCCAAGCTCCAAGGCCAGCGGCCCCACCTGGTAAGGGCTACGGAGCGGAGAGCAGGCGGCGGGGCAGCGGATTTACTCGAAGCGGCAGCGCAGCCATGGCGGACGACGACGGGTCGACGACGTTACGGCCCTCGACCCGCGTACGAGTGACGAGTACGACCTACCAAGCTCCGACTTTGGGCAAAATTGTGTCATAAATTTTGATATGCCAATCCTATATACGTATATAGATGGAGACCACTAAGATCATATCTCAACATACAAGCTATCTACATCATTAGCCACTAAGAAGCCATGTCATCATACACTAAGACACTTTATTAATGTCTTTCGCCGATCTTCTGTGACTAATAACATCCATGCATGCAACTATTTGTCCTTTCGATTATTCGCCATAAAATTCCGGCGACATAAACATACAGATGATCAATCATTTAAAAGTTAATCTCTTTCAACTAAGATGAATATGTTATCAAGCATAATGTGTTTAAAAATAGTACGTTCAAAAATAATGTGTCAGAGATGATCAGTTATTTAAGAGTCCATCTCTCTCAACTAAGATGAATAAGCTATATAAAGTATAATGTGATAAAAAAATAGTACATTAAAAATAATATATTTTAAAAAATATTGTCATACCAGTGATCAATCATTTAAAAGTCAATCTATCTAAACTAAAATGAATACGTTATCAAGTATAATGTGTTAAAAAAATATTGTTATACAATAAACATTAGTGTATTTCTATTTTCAAAGTCCACGTCATTAGCATCCACAGTGTCTCGATTAAGGTAAGTTCTACTTTTCACGTATTATTTGTTTTTCTATTAGTCTAAGTTTCCTACTAGTAAGGATTGTTAAATAACTGTTCAAGTCACCCTTCCATTCGGTTTACTTTACAACTATATATTTTTTCCTTACATATATATACACAGCTGAACCCATCGTGCTTTAGTCATTGCAATTTATTCGGTAGCAAGTTTAACATCTCACATTCATTCATGTATTAATGTCGCTACACTTTCTAAACGTAAGACTTCAAATTATACGAAGGCACTTGCCTTTTTACCCAAATAATTATGCAATATCCCCTGTAAAGGAGAACATGAAATAAAAAGACAGACAAATGGAGTTCTCTATGCAACTCTTTGATTCACGTATTATTAGAAAGCGTACTCAAAGATAATAAGTTGTTATCACTAGAAATGTGTTGCTCATGCCATAATAAAATATCTACTCCACAAATCTTTTTAGTAGTTTTAATTGCATAGATTTATTAGAATTATTGTTAGATGTTGAGTACTAACAGATCCATGGCAGTTCCATTGTTCTATTTTTTCTGCCAAATAAACATTTGAATCAATAATATTCTTTTCTTTAAAAAAATATTAAAATCAATCTTTAAATCCCGCAACAACGCACAGGGAAATCACGTATAAAACTAAGGCTAGCAGCTAGGGTAATAACACATCTATCAATTGTTCTAACTTTCTCTCTCCATAAACAGTTGTACTATATGACTATCTCCGGCCATTTATCCGGATTCTAGACTTAGTCAAAATAAACTATATTAGTTATACCTAATTGGCCACCCATGAAACACATTTGACATGTGATGCCTCCACTCGGTGCACCGCCTGGCTAAATCACCGGGTTTTAGGCACCCAAATTTGGTCCGCCAGTTTTGATTGAAAATTCAATGGAACCCTCATAAAAATAGTGAGGTAAAGTCCAATTTTATGTTTGAATATAACCTTCACCGAGATTGATTGAAAATAGAAGTTAACCGGCAAAGTTTAAATCTTAGGCGGACAAAATAGAAAAGATTTGAATGTAACGTGTTGATCTATTTTTTACAGAGTAAATTTCAATGGCGGTCCTCGAACTTGCTCCGAGTTCCCATCTAGGTCCCGGCACTTGCAGAATGCATAAGCGCGTACATGAATTTGTGTTGGGCTTACATTTAAGTCCAAACCTCCTCCGTCCGCGCCTGGAACGCTGACATGGACGCCAGGTCGGACTACTAAATGCAAAAAAACACCGACTTGAATGGCCTGCCCGCCTCTGCTCCTCACACACCGCCGAGCCTCCTCCAACCCCACCCGTCCTCGGCGTCCTAGCTTTTGCCGCTCCCCATGGCCGTCGGGCTGCAGCTGCACCAACACACGGCCGCGTGGGCGCCATCGCCGGCCGCGTCGACGACAGGCGCGCGTGCCGGAGGCGGGGCTGGAAGCAGGGCTAGCGCAACAGCGGCATGTGGCGGCGCGCACACTGCAGGAGGCTGAGGCCGCGCCGGTGCGCATGCGGCTGAGCTGGACGAGCGGCTGCGACAGGCGACCGCCGAGAGCCAGGCGTGGGGCGGGGTGGCGCGTAGCGACGAGGCCATCACGGCAACGGCGGTGTCCGTGCGCAACTCGGCTCTTGGCCCTGCCATCTAGCCGCCCCCTCCTCTTTGCCCCGCATCTCCGCTATGCTGCTTCCTCTCCGCCCCACCGACACCTCACTGCCGAGCAGGAGGTGGAGGCGCCTCCGCCGTGCGGCCACCGACCAGAGCTCCTCGTCATCGTCCAACCGTGTGCCACCATCTTCGCAGCGCAGGGCCTCACCCCTGCCTTTTCGATGCCGTGCTTCGCGCGCCACTTGAGCTCGTCTCCCCTTCCTGCCTCCCCGACACAGCCACCTTCAATGCCGCTCTCAGCGCTTGCGCCAACGCCGGGGACTGCCGCTGGTTCCGCCAGTTGTTCAACGCCATGCGACATGCTCACCTACAACGTCGTCATCAAGATGTGCGTGCGCGCCGGCCGCAAGAACCTCGTAGCGCGCGTGCTCGAGCACATGCTCTCCTCCGGCATCGCCCCCTGCGCCACCACCTTCCACTCCCTCGTCGCCGCGTTCATTGGCTTCGGCGACATCCCCACGGCGGAGAGGATCGTGCAGGCGATGCGAGGGGAGCGCAGGGACATATGCTTGCTGCTCAGAGCCGTTGCAATGGAACGCGACGTTGTGAGGGGCGTGGAGCAAGATCAAGATGCCGTCCTGCTTGACGACATTCTTGCCGGGGCCAAACCGGTTGCTCTGCCTGCTCGTGCTGGGAGGACCGCCCTCGCCGCCGGACGTGCTGCCGCCCATGACGCTCAGGTGGGAGGCAGCCGCCGGGCCTGGCTGCGCACGGGAAGGCGCCACCACTGCAGACCAAGCTGCTTGTGCGGGAGGCGGCCACCGCCGGCAATCTGTGTCCGGCGAGAAGTGAGGAGAAAGGGTAAGAGAAGAAACAACTGAAATTTGTATTTCTCAAGGGGTTTTCTGCACTTAGTAATCCGACATGGCATCCACGGTGGCGTCCTAGGTGCGGGTGGGGGAGGTTTGGACCTAAATGTGAGCCAAACACAAGTTCATGTATGCGCTTATGCATTTTGCAAGTACGGGGACCTAGATGAGAACTCGGCGCAAGTTCGAGGACCGCCGCTGAAATTTACTCATTTTTTTATAATCCAACAAGGACCAGAGTCTTGTGCCAACTTGAAAGGGGCGGTTTGGCAGAGTTTTACCCTCAACCCCAGTTAGAATCACTCCCACGCAGTCAAAAGGCAAAAACATATCTACCATCTATTTTACTAGGTCTGTACCCGTGCGTTGCCACGGAAGCTAATAAAATTTCAATACAATACATATGTGCGCATGTGTGGCCATGGAATGGTCAGTGTAGTCAACAAAATTTCAATGTATTAGCTGGCCAAGGTAGTCAACAAAATTTCAATGTATTAGCTATGTTTTTAGAGTGACGCCACTAAGCAATGTCTATATTGTACAAATTAATCACACCTTATATCTTATATATCTAAATAGCTAGCTCCCACTACCGATTTTTCTGCGTTCTGATGAAGCCACATCATCATCCACTATGACTTGAAAAATGCCACACCATTAGCCACTAAGTCCCTGTATTTATGTCTACCACTGATCTCCTGTGGCTATAACCCTCGTGCATGCATATGGCCCTTTCATAATTTAAGACTTTATTTACTATATTTCTAATTCCGTAATATTTCCGTTGCAAAGCGCGGGATACTATCTAGTTATACTAATTTTGTGACCAGATTAAATCAAGACCGATCCTCAATATTAATCCACATATAGCATTAGACCATCACAAATTCGAAATTAAAATTTAGTACCATCACGGTTCAAATATACTTATATCCTAAATCTTTGAAAGTAATAAAAGAAATAAAATATATATTACAACTATGTAGTTCAAATTAAAGGAAGCGCATGACTCACCACATGCAAAAGAAATGATGAGTAACCTCCAATTGAAAAATGAGATCGTTGGTTAGAAAATTGAACATCCACCATTTGGAATTGGTCTTTTAGAACTTACTTTGCAATGTCAGAAGTGCAACATTTTGCACTTTAGGAACTGCCCAAAGTCATCACCGCTTGATCCTGGATAGTAAGATCAACTTTATAAGGGTTTTATTTTGATGTTTATCGGGGGGATAAGCGTCCCCACCTTTTCAAATTTCCATTGATCCCAACCAAGACTGGTGCTGGAAGGTTACAGAAGAGCATGTAGCTCGGTGATTACAAGCAATACGGGGAAGGGATGGAACAAATTACACCATAGGTTTATCACAGCATCATTCCCCTTCGGCATGCGGCAAATCCAAAGGCAGCAATTCTCCTTGCAGGCCACCAACAGGCGATGTATGCTGGGAGCTTGACCTCGGAATACGACCTCATATCGATGTTTCCATAGCTGCCAAGCACAGGAGGAGCATTTTGGAGAGGAGTATCGTGGCACATGATCTGGAGGTGTTGCTTGAGGTGTTGCTTGCCACGTCGTCCGTGGAGGAGGAGGGCCCTTGAATGATCGGAGGAGAGAAGCTTTTCCACACAAATCAAATTTTGCATGGGCGTGCATTTGGGACTGTCGGCGTAGAGGGCGTTGACATCAAAATTCCAGCGGGTGCCATCAGTGTTTCCCAGGATGTCAGCATAGTACCCGGTGAGAATAACTGTTTTCTCATCACGAGAGGAGAAAGCGACGCAGCCGCGATGAGGCACACTTTCAAGCCTCATTTTCAAAGCCATAGATAATTTAGTCAAGAAATTATCAGCCTCATTTTCTTCATTCAATTTACAGAGCATGTAAGAAGAAGAAAATTTAGTGTGTATAATCATCACTGTGTAGTTAGCATTCAAAAGACCTCTTCTGTTGAAACATATTTTGAGCAAGGTAGACAGTTTCATATATA
Organism: Paspalum notatum; assembly: GCA_022530915.1. Taxonomy (NCBI): domain Eukaryota; kingdom Viridiplantae; phylum Streptophyta; class Magnoliopsida; order Poales; family Poaceae; genus Paspalum; species Paspalum notatum. The sequence goes on along the minus strand of CM039687.1, from coordinate 38,755,263 downwards.
TAGATAGACAAGTATATCGCACAGCTTGACAGCTTGTCTCCTTTCTTCATAATAAAAATATGCTACTGCAGCAGCTAGGTACCCTACTTACTGGTCTTGTAACATTCTAGATCCTTACATCCCTTCCCGATAATTCATGGCATCAGTTGGGACTTGGCTACAACCCAAATGTCAACGAAACAAGCCAGCTATCGTCCACTACAACGGCAATCTAAAACCCAGGAGATATAAACTGCATTTTACTGAATCTTTAGCACTATCAGATTTCTAAATTTTTTGGTTCGATAGCACACTTTCATACCACTGAATTAATATCAAACGCTTGATGCAGCAGCCAGCCGAGATGAAGCTAGCTCAGAGGCTAATTATATATGCAAAATCTACAGCAGCAATCATCGGTGAGCCTCTTTACATGTACATTTTTTGCGTGGCATAATGCTTTCTGAACATTAACCATGCGTGTTCAAACATGCTTAAATTTTTTTAGTATTACAGGGAGGCATGAAAAAAAAGGCTCACCTATTAACCACAGTGGTTAAAGCAATATCCCAATCTAATGGCCATGTTATTTTTTTCTCCTTATAAAAATTCTGCACAAAGAAAAATTAAATTGTAAGCATTGCAGAGTGAAAGATCACAAGAAATATCTGCCGTTGATATTATTGGAGAATCTTATGTTTCGTGACATTTCTGTAGATCATGGCTCACGCAAGTGTCACTACAACATTGCATGTATGGTAAATGAGCAGCATTGCTTACTAAAAATCAGAACGCAATAGAATGGCCAGTAAATAGAACACAGAAATTACCTGCAATGTCATTTGAGTGAACATTGTAGTTGAAGAACAAGTAAAAGGTCCCTTTCTTGGACAGCTAATCCAAAATTTACCCCCCTACTTAGACCAAAACTGCACACAAGGTGCTATTTGTATTTGCACTAAACCTAACACAACAACTGAAATTTTCTGCATTGCTCATGAACATGATGAGATGCTCTGTCTGACAATATTTTCCAGACGTTAAGCTCTAAAATCAATTCACACTTATAGTCTAATCAATTCACAGGATGGAACAATTCCAATCTAGAATCAGCAAGGCATCGATAATTTATACCCGTTGGTGTTGCAGCATCCGGCTGGGAAGCAGGGTCGCGGCGGTGGTGCCGTGCAGTTATATCATTTTATAGTACCTAAAAAATAAACAATTGTAATCAGCCTCAAATTAAAATCAATAGGCAAGAAAAAACTTCAGTATGCATATTTGTATGTATGATTAAACTGAATCAACAATTTGACAACCAGATATCACATGCAACTACGAAGTAACTATAGTTCTACATGGAGATGGAATGAATTGGGGGGGGGGGGGGGGGGGGTGCGGGGAGCAGTCACAAAGGTATATAACAACAGATAATGAACTCATAGTGTCATGAGTGAAGTAAGCTACCGAGCAACCTGTTTCAAAAAGGTGTTGTCGAAGCTGAATATCTGATGAAGCAGCCAGCAAAGAGAACACAACTTTCCTCTGTGGATGCACATTTGGCCACTGATGCTGCAGGTGCATTGAGCAGGCTGCACAGCTCAGGTTCTCCTAGCACTGACCCAATGCGGTCCACCTCCTCAACTCAGCTGAGGCTGCTTGATCCCTCCCCTGTGGCCACTGGCCAACATTCATGCACTCCAATCAGATGGCGCACATCAGTGTGTGGGTTCTGCTTTGGCTATGAGCTGGCTGCAAGGATATGAGCAGGGAGATGAAAGCTTTTTTTTTTAACGAGAACATCGTGAAACTGAATTAAATTTACACACGCTAAAGGCAAAAGTGAGGAAATATTCAAAATGTGCTGTGCATCATAATATCGTACTATATCCATGGATGTGAGGACTAATAATTAATTAATCAGCATAAACTTATTTTCCTATGAGGACTCATGAAAAAACTAAAAAGTCCATGCGACAGAGTTACTGTCAGAGCATATGAAAATGGTTAATCATAATCGATTTATCTACTTTTTTCTAATCAGTTCATTTAACAGGAGGGCATATATGTCCAGATACAGTCAAATACGGATGAGCATCTGTTGTAAAATTAAGAAGGTATTTTGAAATGCACTTGAAACCATTCTTAATTGTGCAATGGTTGAAACTGAACAAAAGGGGGGGAAATCTCAATATAGTAATCTCTAAAGTACTATAATCTATGGCCCATACAACCGCATTCTTAAACAAGTTTTAGGTGCTAGTCAAGGGAAGGAAAATTGGAATTAAAACACCCAGTTCTCAGCACATGATAAGGCATCAGTTAGAAAAGAAAAGAGATACGGTCTTCTGAAATGATCTCTGCACAAACTGAGCTGATTAAATTTAGTCTTAAGGTCACCTGATGGAGCAAGCTCTTATCTGCATGCATCGCAGACATCCCAGCACCATTGCAGAAGCTCTTATCACAAATTGCTTAGCAACTGAATACCATCTTTAGGAAGATATTTTGATTCAGAACAAGCTCTATCTAGATAATAAAATATTTTAATTCAGAATAAGTAATCACTAATGTAGCCATTTTAGACCTGTCAAATTTAGTATCGAATACCACAAAGAGAATAGCTTTGCAAGAGTGAATAAACATGTAACTTACAAATGCTGGACAGCTTAGTACATGATCGTTTAATCATGTTTACTATCATAAACTAACTTTTGAAAAAAAAAAGTCCTTACACGGATGCTCTGATGTAATGGAGTAAATTTTGCAACAATAATATCTCCTTTTGGATAAATTAAATGGAAAAATATGCAAACGACAACATAACTTTGAGAAGGGAGCATGCCCAGACCACCTTAGCACGAAGACGAAGGCCCCTGCTCAGGTGTTTGGTGGAGACGGAGGGGGCCATGCCATGAGCACCAGACAGCGCTTGTCCGCCTGCCTCATTCGTCAAACAGGCCTCTTCCAAAGCACTGCAAGCTGGTGGAGCTTTGGCATGGTGTTGCACGAGCTCGGGTGTTGCAGCATACCATGCACAGACCTGCGCCTGTGGGGCTTCAACATGAGCTCTTGGCAAGGTGGCTGTCTCTAGACCAAAGCCACTCCGCGGAGGAGCCAAACCTCCACCTTGTAGGTCACCGCCTCCGCCAAATCTGGTAGCCGGGGCTTCAGATCGGGCAAGAGGTGCCTCGGATCTACCACTCCTGCAGCTCTTCTAGCCACCGATGTCGCCGGAGCACCACAACAAGGGAGAAGGAAGACTGGAACGGAGGGGAAATGGGAGAGGAAGAAATAGGCCGCGAGCGCTCACATTTTTCTGGTGGCATCGCCGGCCGCTGCCGCCGTGAGCTGTCCGGCCGCTGGGTGTTGTGTGAGGGGCGGCGCTGGGCATCCACAGGATATGGGTCGCCTCACGAGGAAGATGACGGGATGTTGACGGCGGCGCGAGGAGGACGTACAACGGTGATGTTTCGTCGGCGCGTGGGGTTTTTCCGCGAGTGTGATCCGCGCGTGGGCAGGAATCGTGTGCCGGAGCGGGGTGCCTGACGCGCGGCGGCAAGCATCTTGGGCGCGGATTACGGGCGGAGGTGGATCCGGGACGGGCGCAGCTGCGATCAGGAAGTTATGGCGGGCGGGGGCCGGCATGCGTGCGGGGTCCGGGGAAGCGATGGTCGGGCGACGTGGATTCCATCACGGTGATGTCGGTGCAGATCGTGGCGGGGGCGGGGGCGCGAGCAGGGGCGGGGGCATGGTCGTGTGGACGCCTACTTTAGTCTCTTAACTAGCAATCATGCACCGCACGTGTCTAATGTGCGTGCTACATGTATAAAGATATTACACTATTTAATCAAATATATTTATATGAATTTAATTTAGTGATCATTCCTTTTTCCAAATATGTGTGAGAGATGATACATATGTTGTTTTTTAAATAATTATAATTTTAATGCAGCGTACTTTTCATTGATATATGGTTAATATTATTAATACATTTTAAATATCCACGAAGGTGTTTGTATGGAATTGATAAAAGTACAGGTAAATATGAGATTGTGTTAGAAATTTTTTGTGATGTCAAATATGTTATTTGAACTTTTAAAACTCTTGATTTTCCCATTGTTTTGAAAGAATAGTTTGCCATTACAGGCTTAAGAAGACCTAGATATTGACATTTTAGAAATCTGCATTGAAGGATAAATAACAAACGCAATAGTGTGAAATAAGTATGTACAACGCGCACAATGCTAGGCTAAAAAGTTATCGCTCAGATGTGCATATTATATAAAATTAACTTAACTTTCGGCACAAAAGTAGCCTGAAACTGTCCAAAAGCTCTTGGGGCAATCTAATATGTTTGATCATTGGCTACTCTTATTCTAAAACCTGGACGGTGTCCTAACATACTCCTTCACTCCCTCCTTTCCTCTCAGAACTCGCGCTCAAAAAAGAAGCGAGCATAGCCCGCTTGGTTAGTGCTGCCGGTGTGCAGCCAGCCCACCAGAGTTCAATTCCTCAAATTGAGGGTGTCCCGCCTAGGGATTTATTTCCCTCTGTAGCCTCCAGAAATGCCCAAGTTAGGATACACACTGAAGGTCAGAGCCTTCCAATATGTGTGCGGTGTGGTGTGAGTGTGGCGTGTACCCTCTCAAAAAGAAAAAGAACTCGCGCCCAAACACGCCATCTAATCTGGCCCTTCCTTTTGACACAACAAGTAACGACCAGCTAATAACTCTGGAAGTAAAATTCAGGAAATGTGAAATTTTAACTAAAAACGTAATTTTGAAATCTTTGCCCTAAATTTAAATTTAATAAAAAGAGTTGATTTATCTCTCACTGGGCGCTCCCTCCACACTCCACAAACAACACACATCTATGAGGCCACGACTCCGTGAAGACTATGCACATTTTTTATTTTATTCTTCAAATTTCTACTATAACGAATTTAGAAATATTTGGAAATTAAAATTTCTACTATAACGAAGTCAGAAATATTTGGAAATTAAGGGATGTGCAACACTGCAACAGCGTAGATCGATTTCAATTAAGCTGAGAATATTCTGGAGTACTCCAAGGGAAACAACACACTCTCCTAGTGCACGCCCCCGGCGCCTCCCTCGGCGCGCTCAGACGGCCGACCCTGGCGGCCCTTCCCTGTCCGTGTGGCCTCCTCGTCCTCAAGCCCTTCCTCACGCGGGCTCGCGGACGGCTCGTCGTCGTCGGTACCCCGGGGCCTGCTCCTTCTTCTTCCCCGCCGAGCTCGGACCTGCCCGCGGCCACGCCTGGGCAAGGGCGCAGCTCTGCGCTGGCCGCAGCCGGCTCCTTCCGCTTGTGGGCGCAGCGGCCCTCTCTTCCCCCCACACGGGTTCCCTCCTCTCTTCCTACGGCGTCGGTCCTGATGATGTTTCCCCTTCCTCGATTTGATGGAGTCTGATGTTTTCCCCTTCCTCGATTATCGCTCCAAGGCCATTGTTTTTCGTTGTGCTCCAATGGATGTCTCCCCGAAATCCCCAGGCCACAATCCCCTACCGAAATGAAGCGCTGCCGGTCGCCGCTATCCACGCGCTTCCCCGCCTTCTCCGCCCGTGCGCACGGGGACACCGCTACTTCTCCTTCTCCTCTCTGTCTCAGCCGCCGCGGCTGCGTGCTGCTCGTCCTCCCTTGCACCGCTCAGCCGCCGCAGCTGGCGCGCCACTCCTCCACCGCCCAGCGCTGGTCCGTCGTCCTCCCCTCCCCAAATTCTGGGGTCTCTCGCTTTAGGATTTCTTTCACACGCCTCTTTGTTCCTGGCAATCCGGGACAGACCAACAAATCCTCAGTTTTCTCCTTTGATTTGTTCCAGGTTTACCAAGCTCGTATTATTGTGTTTCCATGAACATGTTGATGGATTGTGTATCGGCAGATCAGAATCTTTACAGGCGATTTGGTATTATATCTGCTAATCTGCAGCATGTCTTCTACTTTATGGGTTTTGGGCCGTTTTGTGCATCACATTTGTTACATATAAACTTGTTGTTGGGCCCAATCTACCGAATGCTCCTCTCTCTGATTTGCTTCTGGTTGGATCTCTCTGCTTTGCTTCCGGTTTTGTTGGCCAGGTTGGAGCGAGCGGCTACATAATTTTTAGGTTAGAAAAACCCAAACGGAACGCGCAGTTGTTACACGGAATTGCAGCAGGAACTCGAGTTCCGCCAATAGTAACCTCCTATTGGTGGGTTTTGGTGGGCCTGGTTGCTTTGTTGTGGGGTCACCGTTAATCTATAGGTCTAGTTGGGTCTAAATCTATTAGGTGAAAATTAGTTTTTGTTAAACTCGCTTTTTATAGTATAGATAAGTAGTAGAGATAACCTTGAGAAAACATGGTGTTTTAACTTTGGTTTATGGAAAGATTCAGCAATCATGTTGTAAGCATGGTGTTTATAACTTGATTTAATCATTGTTTTTGTTTATATACTTATCTCTTGCATAATTACACACTTGCATTCACATATACCCATTTGATTTTTGTTTTTCTTTTATTAAAATTGACTAGTCCACAAGTTAATAGTCATTGGAAATATTATTAGATTATGGTAAATTGTTTCTATTCTCGACCGTTACCTCGAGAGTAGTACGTGCACTTGAATTGTTTTGCAGAAAATTATTTAATGACAAAAAAATTGAAGGAATGTCCGGTAACATATTTCTAACACCTTTTCTTTTCATTTTTAAATTTTGCAATTATTATCTATATATATCATTTTGTTGTTCCCTTTGTATTTTTCTTGTTTTTAGTGTGTTAGTCTAGATTTATAGCGTGATTAATGCTATAGCCATGGTCTATGCTTAATTAATTAATGATAACAATGCTTTAAGAAAAATGATGAAAATTGCCGCTTTATCTTTATCATGTTTTGGTTTTGATTAGTCAAATTAGCAGACTCTCATAATACATGTTTAATTAAACCAGCCAGTAAATTTGTGATTGATTATGATTGTTCATAAAGACCCATATGATTTAATTTTTACAAGTTTTAATTTTATCATGATCATTTCTTTGTTTATTTTTATTGTTTATAAATGTCATGATCAACTTTATGAGATTATCTTGCAATAGCCATTCCTACCAAAGCCATATATATATTTCAAATCTTAGATTTATCAGAGTTGTTTTTAAATTAGTTGGATCACGACTGTGATCTAGGGTATGAGACTTAGAAGCTGGATATTCATTCGCGTATCTTTTCTTTGCTAGCCTTTTCTATCTATGCATTTTGTCTCTCTACATTGCAGAGATTACATACTTCGCTGGATATCCATCTTTAAACCAAGATTATCTTTTTTTTATCCTTCTTGACCACAACCTATTTTATTTTTTGGAGTATTTAAGGGATTAAATATTATTCTTTCTATTAGACAGCTCTATCCTCTAAGTTAATTATTTTAGATAATATACTCAAGGGTAAGGGTGAGTATTATTCAAAGAGTGGGGATGGAGAGCTGTCATTTTATTATTAATATAAGAGATTTTTGTATCAAGATTTTTTGAGGAGACTTAAGAAAAAAGAAAAAAAAGACTAAGTGGTCGCAAAAAAAAAAAGAAGGGACCAAATGGTCGCCTAAAAAAAAATATATATATAATATTCTCCTCAATAATCTTCTAAGAATTTTTAAGAGTTTTATATAAATAGTTTTTCTTTAGTATTAGTAAGAAATATCATGTTTATTTATACTCTAGAAATTTTTTAACCATGTGCAATCCGATAGCAAAGACTTCATTTGTGCCTTGAGATCATCCATGATTTGTTGGTTCACACTAAAATTTGGAGAGAGTTTGTTAGTTTGATTGATTAAGATTAAGGTATGAAAAAAGTTAATGTAAAGCACTGCTAATTCTTGACTTACTCGAGGACGAGCAAGATTTAAGAGTGGGGATATTGTTGACGCGACATTTAAACTAATATTTTGTATCATTTTATATAGTTTTACATTGATTTTATGCGTCAACTATGTCTTTTACTAACGATTATCACCGATTATTGTGTATTTTGCAATATTGTTTTGGAATTTTGCTATACTTAATTTTTACAGGTTTTGAGCTATTTTTCGCAAAATTCATCATAATCTACCTCGAGTGGGAAAAGTCCTCTGAGATGGTATTCTAGAAGGTGATAAACTAGGAAGGCTTGGTTGATTCATCCCCCTCTACGTTAATCACGGCTTCCTATTCGGAGGACTTCTAGATGACATCATATGCTATGCTGAAAAGAGAAGCTCCTAAAAGAAATCTACATGGAAGGTGCCAAGATACTTCATATCTATCCAATACCAGAAGATTTCGACATATCTCGGCCAATACCAAAGATTCCAGAACCCCAAGAGTCCGAAAACCCTCGTACAAGTATTTCTTGGGCATCAAGCAATGTCACCGTGAAAAATGAAAAGAAGCGAACGAAGGTGGGGCAGGTCGGCCGACCCCACCTATTTCCATGTTGGTTTTCGATTTTCTTTCTACCACGTCTTCTCTATGATATAAAAAGCGAGTATAGGCCCTGAGACGAGGCATCCAATTCATTATCAAGGCGCGGAGGTGACGACTAGAGGGACAACAACTAGATGAGAGTAGAGGGTCGAGTTCTAGGCTAATCCTCTCTAATTCATAGAGGTGATTAGAGCTCTGGCACGGTGCTCTAATTACCTAGCTCCAGAGGTCTAATTGTATCATCAAGAGCTACGGCCATGGTTGTAAGTATGATATAATTTATTAATGAAGCATTTAACTTGTCTAATTATTATCTTTTTGTTCTAATTATGCTTGTTCTAGCTCTAATTAACTTAGGTCTAGATGCTTGTTAATTAGAGCATGTTATTAAGTGTTATATTCTTCTAGCGATCTTGATCTTCAATCTTGCTTACTAATGATATAGTTGTTTAGGTAGTTCTTGTAATCATGGTGATTAGAGGTTCTAATTGTGCTAATTATGTTATTAGACTATGTGAAGTAATTAGAAGCTAGTTCTCTAATTATGTATGCCTGTTGAGAGTTTCTCGTCGATTAACTGGTTTTAGTGACAATAGGGCTGGAGAAAGGTTAAACTCGATTCAGGGGGTTGGGTTGTTTGATCTTGATTTAATCATACTATGAAGTTTATGCTTGATCATGCTTATTTCTACCTTGAGCTACTAGTTATCTCGTTGCTCTTATCTATTTGTGGTGCCCATATCATGCATGTCTTGCATCCAATTAGAGTTTGATTAGACTCTAGTTAATACCCCTTAATTAGTGTTCTAGTTCTGTTCTAATTGCTTATCATACAGTATTAGTATAGTTTAGACGTAGATTAGGTATAGTTTAGAGCTAGTTTAGATATAGATTAGAACCTTATTTTATACCTTTAGTTTATCTTAAACTCTTGTTAATTACTTCTCAAATTAGTTCGTTTTCTGGATTGACAAAACCCATGATACTCATCCTGGGGAAAAGCTACACACGATATTGTCGCTTGTAGTATAAGGTTTGTCGTGCTTAAGTGCCGTCAACACATAACATAACACCTCCTACACTCAATTTCATCCACTGACACCGAAACAAAGGGACCTTGAGAAATGACCCATAGCCAAGTTCTCAGATCTCCTCCATATAACCATAATATTTGTGCTTTTTCCTAGTTGTGTCAATGACATCTATCCGAACCCCACTATTTTGGTTAGTGCTCTTCTGGTTTTGGGATCTCGTGTAAAGCGCATTTCCATTTATCTCATATCCTTTGAATGTAGTGATCGATGAAGATGGTCCCCTAGCCAACCAAACAAGTAGGTCATCAATCTCCTCGTTACGCATGACATGTTGTCTCAACCACACACCGAAACTTTCTATGTGAAGACGTGTAATCCAGGCCTCAGACTTTGCCGGGAATTTAGAGCGTAGGATCTTTTTGTGATCCTTCATGTACGGAGCCACCAAGGTCGAGTGATCCAAGACTGTGAAGTGTGCTCTATCAAATAAAACATGATCACTGCAAAGCATTACTTTCTTTCCTAGTGTACCCTTACCTGCTAGTCTCCCCTCATAACGGGACAAAGGAACTCCAATTGGCTTGAGCTCATCAATGTAGTCAGTACAGAACTTAATAACCTCCTCTGTCCCGTATCCCTTAGCGATGCATCCTTCAAATCTAGAACGATTGCGAACATACTTCTTTAAGACTGCCATGTACCTCTCAAAAGGCAACATGTTGTGTAAGAAAACTGGTCCAAGAATACCAATCTGTTTGATAATGTGAACCAAGAGATGTGTCATAATATCAAAAAATGATGGAGGAAAGATTAGCTCTAGGCTAACCAGACATTGCACAACATCATTGTGTAGACTGGTTAGGTTATCCGGGTGAATTACCTTCTGCGATATAGCGTTCAGGAAGGCACACAACTTTGTGATTATTTTTCTAACATTTTCTGGTAGAATTCCTCTCAGCACGACCGGAAGCAGTTGTGTCATCAACACGTGGCAGTCATGAGACTTTAAGTTGACAAATTTTTTGTCCTTACATTTGATTATCCGCCGCACATTAGACGAATATCCAGACGGGACCTTGATACTGTCCAAGCATTCAAACATGCTCTGTCCAAGCATTCAAACATGCTCTGCTTCTCTATCTTGCTGAGAGTGTAGCTGGCAGTACCTAAGTAATGATGCCCTTGCTCACTTTTCAAAGCTGCCATGTCTTCTCGTGCTTCCAATGTATCTTTGTTCTTCCCATACGTCCCGAGGAAACTTAGCAGGTTGACACAGAGATTCTTTGTGACGAGTATCACGTCAATTGCATGGCGGACATCTAGTACTTCCCAATAAGGCAGGTTTCAAAATATAGATTTTTTCTTCCACATAGGTGCCTTCCCATTTTCATTAGGAACATGTACACTACCAGGTCCCTTTCCAAAAACAACTCTTAGACTCTTTACCATTTCGAATACGACCTTTCCACTACGGTAAATTGGCTTACCACGGTTTTCTTCCTTCCCATTGAAATGTTTGCCTTTTTTCCTTACTGGTGTTTGCAACCAAGCAACCGACGATGGCCTCCCACATACACAACCTTCCTACAATGCTTCAAAAATGTGCTGTCAGTCTCATCTAAGCAATGGACACATGCCCTGAATCCCTTGTTTGATTGTCCAAACAAGTTAGCGAGTGTAGGCAAGTCATTAATAGTTACGAACATCAACGCCTCTTCTTTGTGCGCATCCCACACACGTACACCTTCAGTCCATAGCAATAGAAGTTCTTCAAGCAGTGGTTGTAGGTAGACATCAATGCCGTTACCAGGTTGCTTTGGCCCTTGGATAAGTGCTGGCATCATAATGAACTTTCGCTTCAAGCACAACCATGGAGGAAGGTTGTACATACATAGAGTAATGGGCCAGGTGCTATGACTGCTGCTCATCTCACTGAATGGATTCATGCCATCCGTGCTTAAACCAAACCTTATGTTTCTTGCGTCCTCTGCGAAATCTGGGTATGTTCTATCGATTTTCCTCCATTGCGACCCATCTGCGGGGTGCCTCAACATATCATCTTTCTTACGTTCTTCTTTGTGCCACCGAATTATCTTAGCATGTGCCTTGTTCCTAAACAAACGCCTTAAACGTGGTATTATAGGGAAATACCACATCACCTTAGTAGACACTCCCTTCCTCGGAGGTTCCCCCTCAACGTCCACAGGGTCATCACATTTGATCTTATATCGCGATGCTTTACACACTGGACAAGATTCTTGCTCATGGTAATCACCACAGTAAAGGATATAATCATTTGGACATGCATGTATTTTCTGCACTTCTAATCCTACAGGGCAAACGACCTCTTTTGCTTCGTATGTTGTTGCGGGCAATTTGTTGCCCTCCGGAAGCAACTTCTTTATGAGTATTAACAACTCATTAAATCCTTTGTTAGACACACCATTTGACGCCTTCCACTGCAACATTTCCTAAGTGCTACGCAATTTCATATGGCCCTCTTTGCAGTCTGGGTGCAACAAAGTTCTGTGGTCCTCTAACATACGCTCCAGCTTCTTCCAGTCTCTTTCATTGTCGCAATCTTCCTTAGCATCATGCAACATTTGAGCCAAAGCGTCGGCGCTGTCTTCATCATCAGCATCGCCCATTAATGTATCAGCAAAGTAGTTGAACTGTGTGAAGTCAATGTTGCCTTCGTCTCCTTCTTCATTCTCTCCCTCTGAAACCCCTAGTTCTCTATGCTTAGTCCAACACACGTAACCCGGCAGGAATCCCCTTCGGATCAAATGGTCATGAAGGGGTTTTGACGATGAGTATTTCTTCTCGTTCTTGTAGTCGAAGCATGGACAACTTATAAAACCAGACGGCTTCTTGTTTTTCTCGGCTATCTCAATAAAGACACTCAAGCCGGCAATAAATTCGACAGAGCGTCGATCCTTGCACATCATTGACGGTCCATCGATCTGCAGCATATTCGATTTCAAACTTATTTAGATCAACTAAAACTATTTAGATGAACTAGAATAAATCTTAAACATACTGCACATGCATTACCAGTCGCTGACGTGTGGGCCTGACCTTCGCTGGGCCCATAAGTTAGTGACTGGTACACTGGACTGAATCCAGCTCCAAAATAATTAAACACCACCGCCCCTTCATGTCCTGCCTGACAACCACTCCTCTCAGTCCTCTACTTTCTCCTCCTCCTTCCTCCTGGCCAGATTCTTTTCCTCCCCTTCCATGTCCGCTATGTCCGTCCGTTCTGATCACTGGGGTGCTGCATCCAGCTCGTCGCAGGTAGGGCCTATCCTCGTAGGTGAGGAAACGTGGCTTCTTTTGATCCAGTGTCCAAATTGCAAGAGGGAGAGGGTGGTTGAGAATACGGTCAAGATGTGCGAAAAAGTGAACTATGGCTGAGTGTACATCAAGTGCCCGCGGAACATTCCAGGGGTAAGTTGACGTGGGTTCTTTGTGATCTTTTTAGTTGAAGAGTTTGTTTGGATTGTAAAGTTATCATTTTTCATGCGGTTTATTTGGTTTTGCTATTGTTAGATGCCAGGGCGGTGCCCCTTCTACCGGTGGCAAAAGGCATACTTAGCTGAGCTGGTAGAGAAGCAGCTCATTGTGATACATCCTGCCATTCTGGAGGTTGAGGATGATGCACCCAGGAATGATGCAGGTGCTGCCATTGTGGGGAGGAACAGTTTGGATGAAAAAGTTGACAAGTTGATTAGGATTCTGCAATTGTTGGTAGTGATGATTGTAGCAATGTTTGCTGTGGGGGTGATGAATGTGTTCAAGTAATGCCTAGCTAGGATGTGTGATCAATGGCAAGTTATGTATCCCATGAACCCGATCTTTCATAATAATGCAACCGATTTCTTTCAATAATACAAGTTAATAAGCAGTGACTACAAGGTAGAGGATAAATCTGCTCACCTCTTATCACCCTTGTATGACTCTCCAATTCAATTTTACAAGAAAATTTTGGCAGCACCTGCCCTGTAAATAGTCCCTTGTATGACCCTTCATGTGGAAGCTTCATGTGGAACTTGAGAAGAAGCTCGGGGTTAAATACCCTGAGAACTATTAGTACCGGTTTACACAAACACCGGTACCAATAGAGTCTCTTTGGTACCGGTTTTTTTAAAATACCAGTACCAATGTGTGAAAACCCCAATTTTTTGCGGACGACAGTAGCACCGGTACTTTTGAACACCCGATATCAATGACATAGGTACCGATCGAAAACCCCAATTCTTACTTTGACCGTTGCTCCCAGTGGCAAAGGTACCGGGTGAAAAATCTAGCCGGTTTTAATTTGACAAATTCACTTAATATTTCATCACAGCGGCAGATTCATAAATTCATAGATAATTAGATATAGTACATATAATTAGACAATTACATATTTAGATACTAAGTTCTAACAATACTATGCTACTAATTAGATACTAAGCTCTCTTAATGCTCGGCCTCAGATGAGGCGAGCAATGCCTCCGGCCTGTCGTCGTCATCGTCATGGTCAATGCCACTCGTCGATGCCGTCGCCGTTGCCGCCATCATCATCAGCGCCTCCCAGTCGTCGTCGTTCAACTGCAACGCCTCCCAGTCGATGCCGTCGCCGCCGGTGTCGCCTGCGTCGCTTGAAGGGCCGCGGTGCGGAGCAACGCAGTGTGGGCATTGCCATCGAAGCTGCTTCCATTGAGGAGGTCGCGGGGCTGAAGCAGAGGCCAGACGACGCCTCATCTTGGTGACCACAAGGTGGTGCAGGCGGAAAAAGGTGTGGTGCTTCAGCTCCATGCCACAACACTGCCGGCGGGGAACCCTGGTGGTGGCCGCCGCGGTAGATGAGGTCCCTATTGACGGCTCTTAAGCACGACAAACCTTATACTGCAAGCGACAGTATCGTGTGTAGCTTTTTCCCAAGATGAGTATCATGGGTTTTGTCAATCCAGGAAACGAACTAATTGAGAACTAATTAACAAGAGTTTATGGTAAACTAAGGTATAAAACAGGGTTCTAATCTACCTCTAAACTAGCCCTAACTATATCTAATCTACGCCTAAACTATACTAATACTATAAGATAAACAATTAGAACAGAACTAGAACACCAATTAAGGGGTATTAACTAGAGTCTAATCAAGCTCTAATTGGATCCAAGACATGCATAATATGAGCATCACAAATAGATAAAAGCAACGAGATAACTAGTAGCTCAAGGTAGACAAGCACGATCAAGCATAAACTTTATAGCATAATTAAATCAAGATCAATCAACCTACCCCTAGATCGAGTTTAAACTTTCCACAGGCTCTACTGTCACTAGTAACCAGGTAATCGACGAGAAACTCTCAACAGGCATACATAATTAGAGAATGCACTTCTAATTACTTCACATAGTCTAATAACATAATTAGCACAACTAGAACCCCTAATCACCATGATCAAAAGAACTAGATATACAACTATATCATTAGTAAGCTAGATCAACGATCAAAAACGCTAGAAGAATATAACCCTCAATAACATGCTCTAATTAACATGTATCTAGACCTAAAGTTAATTAGAGGTAGAACAAGCATAATTAGAACAAGAACATGATAATTGTCACACCCAGTTTTAGAAGCAAAACCAAGTGCTAACCATGATGTGCCAGGATCAGTTTAACCACATACACAGCATAAACAAAAGTAATAACACAACCAGTACTTTAACTTAAGAGTAATAACCATTATTACAGACCATAAATGTCTTTAACGAGCAGCTTAACGAGAGCGAGATAGCTAAACGACAGCGGAAGACGACCGTAAACCACAGGCAACTGACGGATGGCACACCAGCCTAGAACTCGTCGTAGTCCTGGAACTCCTGGTTAGGATCACCACAACTTCCTTCTGGATCTGAGCAGCGGTTGCAATGGGTGCAACGGATATAAAACAAGCAAGGATGAGTACATAACGCACTCAGCAAGTATTCCATTTAGGATAAAAGTGGACTGGCTTTATAGTGGTTAGGCATAGCAATTGCTTTTAGTTAGTCAAGTTTTAATTACTAGCAATGATTAGCATAACCCATCCCTTTATTATAAAGACAGAAAAACATATTTAAAAGATAAGCATGAACCATAACCATATCCATCATCATTACCAAGATCACCATGAGCCATTCACCTTGAAGCTGAAACTCTAATCTGTGAGGGTCCAGGCCGCTCTTAACCGTGAGCACGGCTGATATATCAGTTTTAAACACTCTCGAGAGGTTGTACAACTTTACCCACAAGTCATGATTCCCATTGTGCCCGAGGTTTGCAAAGCCCCATTTATTCATACCTTAGATGAATCGGCAGGGTTTCATTACGAGACCTTTACAAAGAATTCCTAGAGTTATGGCCCACTCGTTACAGGTTACTCCAGTTAACTAAAGATATGAGAGTTCCGTTCCAAAGGGTGACAGATCAAACTGCATCTCATTGGCAAAGGGCAAAGTCCCATATCCCCCAGACCCCTCATACGCCATGTTTCAGGAAAGTAAGCCAAAACTCTAGTTAATCTAATTAATCAGTCAAGCCCAGTGCCCATGTGAGTCTTGTGGTTGTACTGTTTTCCTGGGTGGTCGCTCGGCGAACCGATCCTTAGGGCGAAGCACTTGAGCAAAACCAACAAAACATGCTCAAGCCTCCATGTTATTAAAACCAAACTTTTTATCATCAGGTTCATCATTACTTAGTCAATATTAGCAACATAAGTAAAGTGAGTTGAGCGGAAGCAATTAATTTACAACATCACAGCCCTCCCAGGTTAAAAACATGTAAAGGTATATGAGGCTAGTCATCCTTATTAGGAGCATGCAACATTAGGCTCTAGATCATGTGATTAAAGTAAAATAGGACATAGGTCAAAGAATACTTGCCTTCCTCAGCAAAAACTTGCTCAGGAACTTCCCAAGATGGATTCTCGACAAACTCGGACGGAACGTCGGCTACACGTTGCATACATACAAGCAATGAGCATAAACTGACTAAAACATTACACCAAACATCATAAACAGAGGTTAAAAAGGTTTTAGAATTAATCTACACTTTATTACGATTCCGTAGGTTCAAGAATCGTCCAAAACGGAGTTAAAACGCAAAAGGTATGAATAAAACAAGTTTAAAGGCTTAAAATAGAAAGAATTTGAAATTCCAGGGACCTACTTGCGAAAACCAGGGGTTTAAAAGAAATAAATTGGACTGCGGGTTGATTTTCCAAAAGCTCAGGTTCTAAACCGTAAAACCAGGGACCTAACCGTGAAAAACTGGACTGCGGGTTGAATATCAGAAACTCCAGGGGTCTAACTATAAAAATCTGGTCCTAACCGTAAGAAAACTGGATCGCGGGTTGATTTTTCAGAAAACCCAGGGACTCTTTAGCAAGAATCCCAGCGCTGACCGGTATGTGACTCCGGGTCGCGCGGCCTGGCCGTTGGATCTGCGATGGACGGCTCTGGTTAGATCGGGCGGTGGGGGAAAGAGACCGGCGGCGACTTGACCGGCGGCAACCATGGTGCGCGGCGGTGCATCGCCGGCGACACACGGATTCGCGGTTCCGGTGCCTAGGATTAACGGGGTTGGGTGCGCGAGAGAGCGGGCGGCGGTGCGAAGCGGGTGAGAGGGTTTAAGCGGTGGCGCATCGGCCGGGGACGGCGATCGACGGAGCGGCGCAGAGACACAACTCCGGCGAGCAATTGCCGGAGCCGTGGTGCGCGATAGAGGACTAGAGTTAGCTCGAAAACTTCCTCACCTCACGGCGAACCTTCGGGTGTAGAAGTGGTCGACGGTGAAGCGGCAACGGCGGTTGGCGACGTGCGGCGGCGTCCGCTGGCGCTCTGCGTGAACCGACGGCGGCGCAGTGGGCAACGATGGCGGTCTAGGGCTAGGGCTTTGGGTGCTCAAGGCATTGGGGTCGGCCGCTTATATAGCCCGGACGCCGAGGCTTGCGGAGGAGGCAAGGAAAGGGCGGCGCGATGGAAAGTGTCGGGCTCGGACTCTGTCCGAGTTCGAGCTGCGCACGGCGCGGGCGAGGGCAGGGAAAGGAAGGCGCGGGCGCGGAATGGAAAGACGGAGGCGGAACGGGTAACGCGGGCGCGGGGTGGAGTTCGGGCTCGGCCGGAGAGGGAGTCCGCCGCGGACCCTGCGTCCGGCGCGCACTCGGGATGGAAAGGAGGAAGGAGAGGGATGACACGCGGGACCGGGCGGTCAGCGAGAGGGAGGGAGAGGGCGCGCGGGAGAGGGAGGCGCCGACTGGGCCGTTCCGGCTGGCGGGCCGCGGGGTCGCGCCGTGGGCCGGGCGGAGAAAAGGAGAAGGAGGGGGGAGCTGGGCCGGCCTGGCCACTGGGCCGCGCGGCGCGCTGGGCCGGGTGAAGAGGAGAAGGAGAGAGGGAGGTTGGGCCGGCGGCGGTTTGGGCCCAAAGAGAGGAAGAGAAGGAAAAGAAATTTTCCTGGGTTGTTTGAAATTTGAGAAATTTTGGAAAATTTGAGAAAGTTTAAATTCAAACTTTAAACACTGCAAATCACCCAATAAAAATATGCAAGGACATGAGTGCTCAAACATGTTGTTCCTATGTTTTATTTTAGTTGGTTAATTTGAAAACAAATTAAAATCATGATGTCATGCACATGAACAAATGAATTTAATTATTTATTTTGCAAAGGATTTTCAGGTAACAAAAATTAAGGTGTTACAAACCTACCCCCTTAAAGAAATCTCGTCCCGAGATTTTAGGATTGGCTAGCAAAGAGTTCCGGGTAATCTGCTCTGAGGTCATCCTCTCTTTCCCAGGTGGCCTCCTCTGCCGTATGGTGGCTCCACTTAACTTTGCACATCTTTATTACCTTGTTTCTGGTAGTTCTGTCTGCCGTTTCCAAAATTTGGACTGAATATTCTGTATAGGTCAAATCATCCTGCACATTAAGTTCATCCTCCTGCAACTGCTCTTCAGGTACTCGCAAACACTTCTTCAACTGAGATACATGGAACACATCGTGTACTCCCGATAATCTGTCAGGCAATTCCAATTGATAGGCAACTTCTCCCTTACGGTTAATTATTTTAAAAGGTCCAATATATCGGGGTGCTAATTTCCCTTTCACCTTGAATCGGCGTAGACCACGAATGGGTGATACTTTCAAATACACATAGTCTCCTACTGCAAATTCCAAATCCCTTCGACGGTTATCTGCATAACTCTTCTGCCTGGTTTGAGCAATCCTCAAATTCTTCCCGAATCATTCGTACTTGTCGTTCGGCGTCTTCTATGATTCCAGGACCAAACAACTGCTTCTCCCCTGGTTGATCCCAATGTAAGGGAGTCCTGCATCGTCTACCATACAAAGCCTGAAAAGGTGACATCTTGATACTAGCCTGATAACTATTGTTATAAGAAAATTCGGCATACGGCAAACTTTTGTCCCAACTAGTACCATATTGTATCGCGCAAGCTCTCAACATATCTTCTAATATCTGGTTGGTTCTTTCTGTCTGCCCATCGGTCTGTGGATGATATGCTGAACTAAAATTTAATTTAGTGCCCATTGACTCATGCAAACGCTTCCAAAAGTGAGATGTAAACTGAGTTCCACGATCTGACACAATCTTCTTTGGTACCCCATGCAAACACACAATTCTGGACATATACAATTCAGCTAACTTGGCTCCCGAATAAGTGGTCTTGACAGGAATAAAGTGAGCAACTTTGGTTAATCTGTCCACTACTACCCATATAGAATCAAAACCACTTTGTGTACGCGGTAGGCCGACGATAAAATCCATACCAATTTCCTCCCACTTCCATTCTGGAATCTTGAGCGGCTGTAACAATCCAGCGGGCTTTTGATGCTCAGCTTTCACCCTCTGACAAATGTCACACAAAGCTACATATTCTGCTACTTCACGTTTCATACCGTACCACCAAAATTTCTGCTTCAGATCTTGATACATCTTTTCACTTCCAGGATGGATGGAGTAAGCTGTCTCATGTGCTTCCTTCAGAATTAAATCTCGTATAGACTTTATGTTCGGAACGCAAATCCTATCCCCATGCCATACTGTGCCGTCGGCATCCACTCGAAATCCCGGTGCCTTGTCTAACTTGATTAACTCTTTTATTTCCTTGATCTTCTCATCATTAAGTTGTCCCTTACTTATTTCTTGTTCCAACGTAGGTTCAAACTCCATGGAGACTATCTTAGGAGTAATAACCAAAATTACAATAATTAGACAAGATCAATGCTTCACTAATAAATTGTATCATACTTACAACCATGATCATACCTTCCCTTAATGATATAATTAGACCTCTGGAGTTAGGTAATTAGAGCACCATGCAAAGGCTCTAATCACCTCTAGGAACTAGAAGAACTCTAATCCTAGACTAGAAACTCGACCCTCTACTCTCATCTAGTTGTATCCCTCTACATCGTGTCGCCTTGATGAATTGGAATAAATTGGATGGCCTTAGAGTCTCATGGGGGTTTGTATCTATACCCCGGAGGTGCCTTGGGGCGCCCCCACCTTTCCCTTGCTTGGAGTTGGAGTAGGACTCTTGTTTCCCCCAAAATAGGATTTTCCTGTTTTCTGCACTTTTCGTATTTCGACCATATCTCTATCACCCGGAGTCCAAATAAAGCAAAACTCAGATTCTAAATTGTATAGCTCGAAGAGATCTACAACTTTGGTTTTTAAATTTTCTCCATTTGATGTCGTTTAGATCTTCGAATTGGGCCCACAAAGTGCTGCTGTCCTGGAATCCGAAAATATCTCGAGATTTAATTTGAGTTTGGATGGATCTCGAAATAAACCTTCCTTATCTTTAATTCCTTTGCACTCAAGCAATCCTTATCTCCTTAGAATTTTTTGGAAGAGACGTGATAGAAAGAGTAACACCAGATGGCGCCTGGAGGGGGGCGGTCGGCCGACTCAGGGGGGTAGGGTCAGCCGACCTGACTTTTTCCTTCGCTCGGCTGTTTCCATTTTTCGCGGAGACGTTACTTGTTACCTAAGAAATACTTGTACGGGGCCTATTGGATTCTGGGCTTCTGAAATCTTTGATATGGGCAGAGATATGACGGAATCTTCTGGTCTTTAAAATATTTGATGATTTTATTGAATAATTATCTCCAATTTTTAATAGCTCTTGACACCTTTTTGAATCTTCTGATTAGGAAACCTTGATTAACACAGAGGGAGCATGAGTCAACCACGCCTTCCTTGATCATCATCTTCAATGAATGTTGATTTAGAGGTCTTTTCTTACTCGACGTAGATCATTGTGAATTTCGCTAAAAATAGGTCAAAAAGCTGTAAAAATCACATACATCATATTTCCAAGGCAATGTTGTAAAATCCACAGTAATCGGTGATAAATGTCAGAAAAAGATATAGTTGACGCTTAAAATCAATGAAAAACTATGTAAAATGATGTAAAATATTCGTACATAAGCCGCGTCAACAACATCCCCACTCTTAAACCTTGCTCGTCCTCGAGTAAGTCAAGAATCAGCATTGCTCAACTTTAACTTTTTCATACCTTAATCTTAATTAATCAAACTAACAAGCTCTCTATTAAAATTTTAGTGTGAACCAGCAAATCATAAAAGAAAAGATATTCAACTAAGTTCATCCCGTATCAAAAGAATCAGCAAGACTTTAAATCTATCAATGACACATCTCTTTATTTTAGCAATTTGTTTTTAAAAAAATAATCAAACATTTAGAGAAAAATTCTTGCAAAGCCAAGAAACACAGTCAAGTCTCCAGTCTCTCAATATCTAAATGGTACTCAATAAACATATATATAAAGTGGAAGCTTATCTGGGCTTGGTATGAATCCTAATCAAAATTTGTTTTCATAATGTTGTTAAACCAAGAAAGAAATCTGCTGATTTTATTGGGACTTGTCAAAAAGGTCATGGAAACAAAATAATATTGAGAGAAAAAGGATGGAACACACATTTAGAAAAGTGGACATGTGCAAGTGTCAATGGATGATCTCAAGGCACAAATGAAGTCCTTGCTATCGGATTGCACATGGTTAGAATATTTTCTGAAGTATATATAAACAGGATATCCCTTACTAATACTAAAGAAAAACTAAATATAAAAACTCTTAAAAACTGAAGATTATCGAGGGACAACTCTCTTTTTTTTACACATTTTTTCTTTTTGGGCTACCACTTGGTCTCTCTTTTTTTTTGCTTTTTCCCCTCAAAAATCTAAAATTATAACAGGTAGCTTTCCAACCCCACTCTTGAATAATACTCACCCTCGCCCTTAAGTATTAACTTAGAGGATAGAGCTGTTTAATAAAAGAATAATATCTAACCTCTTAAATACTTCAGAAAATAATGGGTTGCAGTCAAAGAGATGATATACAAAAGAATAATTTTGGTTTAAGAATGAATATCCAGCGAAGTATGTACTTTCTCTAATGTAGAGAGATACAATGCACGGATAGAAAAGCTAGCAAAGAAAAGATACGCAAAAAAAAATGAATGACCAACTTCTAAGTCTCATACCCTAGATCACAGTCTTGATCCCACTCATTTGGAAAACAAATTTGATAAATCTAAGATTTAAAAAATATATGGCTCTGGTAGAAATGGCTATTACAAGATAATCTCATAAAGTAGATCATGGAATTTATAAGCAGTAAAAATAAACAAGGAGATGATTATGATAAAGATAAAATCTTGCAAAAATTAAACATATGGGTCTTTATTAACAATCATAATCAATCATAAAATTGCTGGCTAATTCATTTAAACATGTATTATGAGAGCTTGCTAATTTAACTAATCAAAACCAAAGCATGATAAAGATAAGACAGCAATTTTCATCATTTTCTTGAAAGCATTAATTAATTAAGCATGGACCATGGTTATAGCGTTAATCACACTTTATGTCTAAACTAACATACTAAAAATAAAAGAAACACAAAGGAAACACCAAATTGATAGATATAGATAAATAAATGCAAAATTTAAAATGAAAAAAAAAGGTGTTAGAAATATGTTACCGGATATTCCTTCAATTTTCTTGCCATTAAATAATTTCCTGCAAAACAATTCAAGTGCACATACTACTCTCGAGGTAACGATCAAGATTAGAAGTAATTTACTATAATCTATTAATATTCCCAATAACTTTTAACTTGTGGCCTAATCAATCTTAATAAAAGAAAAACAAAAACTTAATGAGTGTATGCAAGCGTGTAGGAGATAAGCATATAAACAAAGACAATGATTAAATTAGATTCCCAAGACCACGTTGACAACATGATTGCTAAGTCTTTCTATAGCCATCAAAATTTTAAATAACCATGTTTTATCAAAGTCATCAAGCACAAGAAAAACAAAGTACATTGCAAAACTTATAAACTAATCAAATAAAACTATAAAAAACTAGTAAGGTTAATTAACTTCATCATGATGATTAACAACTTAATCTAAGCACCATGCTTACATAAAATTGCTAAGGAAAACATCGTATGCAAATGTTATCATAAACATGAAAGCACACATCATTAAGTTAATTAAACAACCAAGCCAAAATATGCAACGTTAATCTAAATATAAAAGAGTAGGTTATGCATGAAATATAAAAACAAATGCAGAAAGTTTAACCACAAGAGACATGATTAGCAAGAAACTTTCAATTATACTTAATGATGATGGTCTCAAATTAAATCTAAACATCATGTTTACACTTAATTTACAAAGAAGAAAACTCGGCCGAAAATCAACATAAATATAAACCATCCATCACGAGGTTTATGAAAATTTCAATGCTAATAAAATAAGTGTGTAGAAACAAATGATAATGCAAATGCAAGAAAGAAAACATAAATTAAAAAATGTGATGGTGTTAATTAAAACAAAGGTTAGATTAAATTAACTAGCCACAAGCTAAAGATTCAAAGGGTGGTGTCATGCTTTTCATTTCTATATTAAAAGACTCTAAGACTCTTAACACTAAAAACAAATAATTAAACGGGTTGCCTCTCGAAAAGCGTTTAATTTAAAATCATAAAGCTAGACTTCTTACTTGCCTCTGCTGAAGTGTCCATGCAGTTTGATAACTTGATTGTGCAGCTTCATCGTGTCTTGATCATAGCATCACTTGTGTGCGCAATCCTCTGTTTGTATGTTCATGTGCCAATGTATTTGAAGCTCCTTACAACTGAATTTGATCATGAAAATCTCATGGAAGCACTGCCAAAGCCTTCTTCACTGTTGTTGCCATCATCTTCCTCAAGTAGACATCACCATTGTTGCTGCCTCCTCATTCTTTATGGAATAACTCATTGACTTTGAACAGAACATACCTCAAACAGTAGATCCATTGGATAGTCTCTGAAATTATGTTTCCAACGAGTACTTATGTGTTAAAATCCGATTCCTTATGAATGAGTTATGCCTGTTTTACTCAGACATTACGTTCTGTCCAGACTTCAATTCAGCTCGCGCAGCCTTCAATGATTTCATATTGCTCCTTGTAGAAATCTCCAAAAGTTGAGTGATTCTTGTTACGTTGGAAAGAGGATTTCATGAGCTTTCTAAATATAAGAAAATATTCTATCTTTGCCTCTTGAGGTCGAGCTCAACGTTGATAACATCTTTAGCTTCCTATTTTTAGCTTTTCCAATGTTGATAATCTTCAACTTTTTGAACTTGGATATTTGTAGAAATTGTCGGAGTCCACCATTGTTGATTTCAACCTTTTGGACTTGGATATTTGTGGAAATTGTCGGAGTCCACCATTGTTGATCTTGAAGCTTCATAGGATTGATTCTTGTCTTCAATTTCTTCTCCATTCAGTCCACTCACTCTTCAACTTGAAACTCAATCAAACTTTTGCAAATGCTGATGATGTCTTTAAATCTTGCCAAATCCTTTTATCAATCATCGTAAATTTGTCTTGTACTCTTTCACACATTGGTCTCGTTTCAAATGAAGCGTGAATTTCTCTGCATGGTTAGCTCATCGTGCACACACACATATATATATAATATAATAGCATCATGGCAATGATCAGAGATAAAAGTAGAATCACATGGTTGATTTGTTTAAATAAACATTTGATTCATGAATCAAAGACAACTATAATCTAAATTGAAATCACATAGCAAAACACTAAGGCATATATATATCATAGATGAATATGATTCACAAAATCAAACAAGAGATAAACAAAACGATGGGTTCTTAATGATTTTGGCCAAATTAGAGGAATGATTTTGAAAGAAATAAAATAAAATTAGGTTTTGATAAAATTCTAACAAGGGTTCTTTTTGTAAAGAGACCAAACGTTTTGAAATTTTTAAACTTTCAAAAATAATATTGTGCACAAATAATAAGTCATGATAAACATGCACATGTTCATGTTTAAAATTTTAAAAACCTGGATCGAACCACTTATGGGAAAATAAGCGGTCGGTCCCCTTCTACTTTTGCACAAAACTCGGCTCTTAGTTTTTTTTATTTATATCTAACCTTAAACTTGAGAATCAACGAACTATCAAATCTTAACCATCTCTAAGCATGAGTGATTCAATCAACTAGTTAAAGTAAAAGGATCTACTAAAAGACATGTACTTTAAACAACAGGCCAGGTCACATGTAGAGATGAAGCATTGCAAAGATACGAATCAAAGGTCATGTAAAGAAACTAGTCTAAAGACAAACTTTCTTAATTGATTCTAAGGATATGAATTAAGAGAACAAAAGTTTTAATAAAAGGCTAAAACAAAACACAAGAAAGGATAAGAGAATAACATTCAACCATACAACATTTTAACGATCATTATGAAACATCTCTAATCAAATATAGGTAAACTTTAATTATATTTATAATTAAAACAAAAATTACCTTAATCCTGAAGAAAAAGTGAAGTTCAAATCTTGACTTCATGGTGGTTTCATCTTCTTCCTTGGAATGCCATGATTGCATGCACCATTAAGCGTTGGAGAGGAATACTTTTTGTCTTTCTCGAAATTCAGCTTTCCTTGCTCTGCCTCCATAGTATTTCGACCGTAATTTACTCATCTGAAGTCCAAATAATGCAAATTCGGACTCTATCTCATAGAGCTCGAAAACATCTGCAACTTTGGTACTCGGACTTTCTTCATTTGACGTCGTTAAGGTCTTTGAATTGACCCCACATTGTGTTGCTGTCCTGAATTCCGAGAGTAACATGAGATTTGGTTTGAGGTTGGATTGGTCTTGAGATAAACCATCCGTGTCTTCATCTCCCTTGTACGCAATCAATTCTTAGCCTCCGAAACCTTCTCGGCTAATCATCTTTGTCTCAATTATCTGTAGTATAGAGCAAACAAGCTCCAAAAAAACATTAGTCTTAAAAACTTAATTGACACAGCAGACATACCTTTAACACCATAGTTATTCCTTCGCGATAGCTGTACAAAAACTCAATAACAGATCATAAGACCCTAACAGCGTTAGCACCTACTATTAAAGAGTTAGGTTAGAAAATATATTTTATTGGACCGAGGTCCATTTTTTCTGTAATGTTAGTTAAAACAATATATATAAAGAGAAACTATATTCTAATAGAGTTTATAAAAGATTAAATTAATAGAAGAACTAAACTAAACTATCTAACTATAAAATTAAATGCAAGAAAATAAATAAAGTAGAATAAACTAAAATAAAATAAAAGGCACAAAATAAAAGATAAAAGGCTATATTAAAAAAACACAAAAACAAAAATCTAATGACAGCAAAGTTAATAGGTTAGTCTAAACTATGAACGAATATAAGAACGAACGACGAACACAAGAACACAATTAGAGAAACTAATTAGCACACGACTAGAACTAGATTAGCATACAATTAGCAAATATAAACTAACTATTAAAACTACTTGTAAAAGACAAAATTAAACATAAACTCAAGTTAATTAGGACTCGACTAATTAGTTCCCGGCAACAGCGTCAGAAAAGCTTGTTGACGGCATTTAAGCACGGCAAACCTTATACTGCAAGCGACAGTATCGTGTGTAGCTTTTTCCCAAGATGAGTATCGTGGCTTTGTCAATTCGGAAAACGAACTAATTGAGAACTAATTAACAAGGGTTTATGGTAAACTGAGGTATAAAACAGGGTTCTAATCTACCTCTAAACTAGCCCTAACTATATCTAATCTACGCCTAAACTATACTAATACTATAAGACAAGCAATTAGAACAGAACTAGAACACCAATTAAGTGGTATTAACCGGAGTCTAATCAAGCTCTAATTGGATCCAATACGTATGATATGGGCATCACAAATAGACACTACCGGAAAATTGTATTTTTTCGTGGGCCAAACTAATTTTGTGGGTCGGCCCACGAAATTAAGCAAATTAAATTTGTGAGCCTGGGAGACCGACGAAAATAGGGTTAATTCGTCGTCCTCCCGCAGCGGCTGACGAAAATAACCTATCTAAATTCGCGGGCCACAGGAGCCTACGAAATTAACGTTATTTTCGTCGGCTCCCCAGCTGGGCGGACGAAATTACCTGCGCGCCTCCGTATTTTAATAATTTCGTCGGCTACCGTGAGCCCTCGAAATTACAGGCCCCTACCCCAGCCCGTGACCCTCTCTGCAACACACACGCACACAACGTGCCTCCCTCCCCGCCCTTGTGCCGCCGCCGCCGCCGGCCGCCTCTGCGCCGCTGCCACCCTGCACTCGCCGTCGCCGGCCGCCCCGCCGCCCCTGCACGCTCCCCGCCCCGGCGCCGCACCTCCCCGCCCCTGCGCCGCCGCCGCCGCCCTGCACGCGCCGCCGCGTCCCTGCACTTGCCGCCCCGCCACCCCTGCACGCTCCCCGCCCCGGCGCCTCGGCCGCGACTGGCAGGCCATCCCCGCGAGGGCCGCCGGCCGCCTCCCCACGCCGGCGCGGCCCGGATCCGTGCCCTGGCCCCGCCGCCGGCCGCCTACCTGCCCCGGCGCGGCCACCGGCCGCCTCCCCGCCCCTGCGCCGCCGCCGGCCGCCTCCCCGCCCCGGCGCCGCCTGGATCCGTGCCCCGGCGCCGCAACCGGCCGCCTCCCCGCCCCGGCGCCACCGCCCTCCACCCCCCTGCGCCTCCGCCGGCCTCCTCCGCGACTCCGCATCCCAGCGCCGCCGCCTCTGCACACGCCCACGGGGGGCCGCCGGCCGCCTCTCAGCCCTGGTGTCGCCTCGACCGTGCCCCTGCACCGCCGCTAGCCGTCGCCCTGTTGTGGAGCTCCTGCGCATGGCGCCGCTGGCCCCTGCTCTTGGCGCCGCCTGCGCTCTGACCGCTGCACCGGGTTCCTACGCGACGCGACGCAGTCGACCGCCAAAGAGGAGGTTAATTCGTCGTGCTCTGTCTTTTTATAGCATATCTAATTTCGTTGGCTTTGCATGTGTAGTGTGCTTTATGGTTAACTTCGTGGGCCTTGTTGATAGCCGACGAAATTGTAAATAAATTTGTGAATAAAGTAATGGTTAATTGCAATTAGTGATTAAAATGAATAGGGTAATGGTTCATGCTTAGATACACTATGGTTCATGCTAATGTTCATTCTTAATAATTTAATGGTTCATACTTAGTAAATTAATGGTTCATGCTTATGTTGATGTTTTCATGAGAAATATATAATGACATGAGGGTATATATGCATCATCTTGCTTATGGTTTAATTTTTTGCACTTTAATTCCACGTTTAGAGTGTAGTTTTTCTTGCCAAACAGTAGTGAACTATAGGCGTCACCCGTTCGGGAACGACGAACCTCACATTGACTTGTGAGGTTCGCCATTCTGGAATTGTCCATGTATTTTGGATAGCCTGAGAGTGGAGGCAGATGCAGGTGATTTGTGACTCATGGTTTACGATAAGAGCGAAATTTCGGTTGTGATCCCTTTGTTCTCCAATACACCATGATCAGGCATGTATTTGGAGAACAACGGGGTTATGCTGCCGGAATTTCGCTTCAATCGCAGGCCAAGTCACAAACCACATGCATCGGCCTCCACTCTTTGGTGGGTTTAGGACCTTTCCCTAATAGGGAGTTCATTGTCACCTAAGCCAAGGTCGTTGATATACTATCTCCTTTGTTTAGCCTTTTGAAATGGATGGTGATCGGAAGGCGATGTATGATGGATGGAGGAAGGATGGGGCACACTCAAAAGAATGGCAAGCTGTAACAAAGGCTTTCCTTGACCACGCATTCGCAGTAGAATCTGGTCTCGTAGTCCTGTGTCCTTGCAGTAAGTGTGAGAACAAGT
The DNA here is from genome assembly GCA_022530915.1 of Paspalum notatum. NCBI lineage: Eukaryota > Viridiplantae > Streptophyta > Magnoliopsida > Poales > Poaceae > Paspalum > Paspalum notatum. The sequence continues at coordinate 38,726,491 of CM039687.1, read as the reverse complement.
GCTTATGGGCAAAGGAAGACATCGAGAAACACCTGTGCATAAGGGGGCTTATGCCCAATTATCTTGTGTGGCGAGCGCATGGAGAGCGTGGTGAACGCGTTGATCAGGGGGTGGACCTTCATGAGGATCATGATAGGATGGATGAAATGCTGAATGATCTTGGTACGGGGATTGATAGGACAGCGGAGGGTTCGGGCCAACTTCCACCCGAGGTCGAGGAATTCTACCGGCTTCTTGATGCATCAGATGAGAGGTTGCGTGACTATACACAGTCGACACTACTTCAGACTTTGACGAGACTTGTCGATAAAGTCGAAGCACAACATTTTAAATACTGCTTATAACAACATTGTCAAACTGATTGACGACATTCTCCCAGAAAATCACAAGTTGCCAAAGAATTTGTATTTTGCAAAGAAGATTCTGGCTGGTCTTGGGATGAAATATGAGAAAATTGATGTCTGCCCCAACAATTGCATTATGTTCTGGGAGGAGGATGGGACTAACAAGTTAGATTGTTGTAATCAGTGTAATGCGTCTAGATATGTCCAGTTGACCAACGACGAGGGCGAGTCAATAACTACAAAGGTTGCAGCTAAGCAACTTCGTTACATGCAACCTGATTCTCAGTTTCTACGGATGTACCTCTGCAAGGAAACAGCTATGCATATGAGGTGGCCTAAAGAAGGCAAATATCCGAACAAAAATGGAGATATAATGGAGCATCCAGTAGACGGTGATGCATGGAAGGCATTGGACAACTTTGATCCAGAATTTGCAAATGACCCTAGGAGTATTCGGTTTGGTCTATCGACGGACGGTTTCACACCTTTCAATACTAATGCAAGCCCATACTCTTGTTGGCCTATTTTCATCATCCCATGCAATCTTCCGCCTGAGCTAGTCAATAAAGACAGTACATGTTCCTCGCACTTGTCATCCCAGGCCCTAAGCATCCAGGGCCAAAACTAAATATGTTCATGTGCCCTTTGTTCAAAGATCTGAAAAAATTATGGAGAGGTGTGAATGCTTATGATAGCTATGCTAAAGAGGAATTTACTTTGCATGCCGCATATTTATGGTCAGTCCATGATTTCATGGCTTATGGTGATTGGTCTGGATGGTGTGTGCATGGTCGGCTTCATTGTCTCATATGCATAAATGATTCAGATGCATTCAAATTAAAGCATGGCGGGAAAGTATCATTCTTTGATTGTCACCGATGATGGCTTCCTTTTAAGCATGATCTCCGCAGTTCAATTACTGCATTCCGAAAGGGTGTTAAAATTACAAAGGGGCCACCAAAGAGGCTAACTGCAAAGCAAATAATGGCATGGCATGCTGAATTGAAGACTGGAGAGAATGATAGGTTCGCAGGTTACGGGAAGAAGCACAACTGGACTCATAAGTCCATAATATGGGAGCTTCCGTATGCGGAAGCGTTGATGTTACCACACACCATAGATCCGATGCATCAAGAGCGAAACGTTGCGGAAAGCATCATAAGCACGTGTTTTGATGTGACTGATAAGTCGAAAGATAATATCAAGGCAAGGAAAGACTTGGCATTAATTTGTGATCGGCCAGCGTTTGAGTTGAGATTGAGTAATAATGGGCATGAGAGTAGGCCACGAGCTAATTACTGTCCCAAGCCAGAAGACAGGAGACAAATATTTCAATGGTTGAAGACAATAAAATTTCCAGATCACTATGTGGCTAACTTGAAACGGGCAGTAAATTTGAAGACTGGAAAATTGATCGGGTTGAAAAGCCATGATTACCATGTTATTATGGAGAGGCTTCTGCCCATTATGTTTAGAGGCTACTTCAAAGATGAGTTGTGGAGGATATTTGCTGAGCTCAGTTACGTCTATAGACAGTTATGCGCAAAGACAGTATCAAAGAATTTGATGAAGAAGTTTGAGAAGGATTCCAATTCTTGTAAGTAAATTGGAAATAGTGTTTCCACCTGGTTTCATGAATGTGATGCAACATCTATTGGTGCATTTGGCATGGAAAGCTTTGATAGCCGGACCTGTGCAATACAGGTGGATGTATCCTATAGAAAGAGGATTGAAAAAGCTCAAGGCCACTGTTCGCAACAAGGCTAGAGTTGAGGGTTGTATTGCTGAGTCATTTGCCCTTAAAGAGATATCACAATTCTCAAGCAAGTATTTTGCCCAACGAAACAATGTGTTTGTGCCTACACTGCGAGTTCAAATGGAATATGAAGCACCACCAGGCAACCTTCAGATTTTCAAGCATCAGGGTAAACCAGTTGGATCTAGTACTGTACGTCACTTGGAAGAATCTGAGTTGAACCTGTTGTTGCTGTATATGTATAGCAACATGGACGAAACAATTGGATATATCCAGTAAGTGATCATCGTAATTGTGTCGACGTCCATCCATTTTTCCGTTTCATGTCTATCTTTAATAATCTGCATGAAATGAATTTGTGCAGATTATTTGACGACGAATGTTGGAAATCTAGTTCTGTACCCACACACACAATTGGAAAATATGCGACGTGATGGTTTCAAAGGTGGCCCTAACTTTGTGCAGTGGTTCCGCAGATATGTAATTTATCATCTCAACCTCTATTTCCATTCCTAAACTTAAGCTTGGCCCACGAGGTTTAATGCATGTTTTAATTTTGTTTGTATAGGCATTTGCCAATAAAGTGCACGAGGACTTGAAACAACTCGCACATACTTATGTGACCGCCAAGAACTATAGTCGCTATGATGTTAATGGATACCGCTTCCGAACCACGAAATTGGAGAAGAGTAGACCATTGGCAGCCACTGTCAATAGCGAAGTGATGACAAGTGCATATGATGCTAATGATAAACTAGTGAACTATTACGGTGTTCTTCAAAACATCGTTGAGGTTGTCTTCAGTGGTCCTAAGGAACTAAAAGTTGTGTTTTTCGAATGCGACTGGTTCGACCCGCGTAATGGGACTCGTGTTGACAAGTATGGGATGGTTGAGGTCAAGCATAGTTCTAGACTTCCAAGCCGTATTAACAGTGTTGTCCCTGCAAATCAGACAGAGCAGGTGTACTAACTCCCATATCCTCACCCAATCTTAAAAGCTTGGTGGGTTGTATTCAAAGTCAACCCACAAGTGTGCCCTTCTGAAAATGTTGATTACATGAGTACTAACATAGAAAACGATGACTATGATGTGTTTCAAGAAAAAGGGCAATTAGACAAGCATGGTATGAATCAAGACATAGGACATAGATTCCATGAGGCTGAAGGAGAAGGCCTTGATAATTTAGGTACCGATACAAGAGAACTAGCTGAGGAACCTAGATCAAAACACAAACGACCTGTCGTTGTCAGGAAATCGATACGAATTCAATGGATGCAAGAGCGTCTCAATAAGCAACGAGTCAATGAAGCATCATCAGATGCAGACGACCTTTGATAAGTATATTTCTTACACTTTTCATTCAGTACTGACATATCTTTGTGCATATTATTGAATTCCATATTTATTAGGTGATTTAGGTATTATTTGTGTATAGTTTCTGTATGATTTATTCCTATCTATCCAATTATTTCATCTAAATTCAATTTGATTTGTTCATTTAGGTTTCAGAGCTGCAATTCAGTCCCAAAGAGACCGGCCGAAAGGATGCTCATCAAGCCTCGTGGAGAATGGTAATGCTTCTTGTCTTGTGCTTAATAACTATCTTGTTTATCCATGTGAATTTGATTGCATTTTTTGACTTGTTTTGCTTAATGTCTTTCTTGTAGGCAATGGGAGGACGTGACTTGGGATGGTGTACGAAGACATTCTAAGGTGAATTCGATGTTGGGGGCCCTCTGCCGCCACTACTACCCGGGCATGGTTGAGATCGATGGCGAGTGGCAAGCAGCTGAGCAGTCGTTCCATTGGCGTCTCAAGGAGTATGTCCGACCAGATGAAGGTAGTAGTGCAGGGGGTAGTAGTGAAGGGGGCAGCAGTCAAGCTCAACAGAGAACTTGTCTGTCAGTTGTGTGGGATGAATTCTGGGTAAATTTTTTCCATGTGTTTATCAATGGATGAATCATTCCATCACATGAACACATAGTCTAACTTCAATTATCTGTTGATATGTAGTTGAGGTACCATTTGGAAAATGAGGATGATATGGAGGTTCTGCGGAGCGTGATAAGGCATTTTTGTAGGGCAGCTGAGAAGGTCATCGATGATGCCTGATTTGCCTCACAGAGCAACAGTACCTCCAAATCTTTGTTGATTGGATCGTGAAGGACGTGGAAGCTTGGAGGTGGTTGGCAAAGAAATGGTTTACACCTGAATGGATTGCTTCCTCAAAGTTGCACCGAGAAAACCGAGGAAAGGAAGGACCGGGGCATCGGTTCGGCACTGATGGACACTACAGTCTCGCGAGACGCATGGTAAGAAAATACATCGTTCTCCTTGCATATTATTCAATTTCATTTCGCTTGTCTAGATTGCATGTCTTAACACAACATTAATTACATGAAGGAACATGAAAGTGGTGTGCCACCAAGTTTTATGGATGTTTTTGTTCGTGGTCACCGAGGCCCCAATCCAACGAACCCTGAAATGTTATGCACCGAGGCAGTAAGAGAGAAAATGGTAAACCATGTTTAAGTATGCAGTTGCAAGATTTGACTCTGACTATGTTTTCTTTCTCTATTTGAAGATGGCATATGGGGAGGAAATAACTCAGCGTCATGGGCCTGACTTTGATTGGCGGCAGGCACAGGTAGACGCTGAAGCATTGCACGCAAGTGGCGGGGGAAGAAGACATGGCAGGTGATACAAATTTAATTGCGTCGATGTGTTCATGAATCTTGACTGTGTGTAGGTTGGCCTTTGTGATTAAGGGCTATTTTTGAGTTTGAGGTGTGCCTTTGGCACGGGGGTTATAGACTACGACCAGAGTATGTCTCGAGCAAGGAGATCGGGTTCGTCGTCTAGGAGTTCTCGCTCCTCAAGGACAGCTCGAGATACCCAGGCACAGTAGGAGGCTCATGCAGCACGAGAGGAGGCTCGTCAGGCAACACAAACGGTCAAGCGGCTGACAAACATAACAGCCCACATGGCTTCTTACCTTCAGGTAGTTTGTTTATCAAAACACGCTTCAATTTGGGTTGCTATGTTGCGAATCTAACATTTGATCCATTTGTAGGATATCACAGCTCGATTGGGACCCGACGTGAACTTGCCACCCTTTTGCCCTCCTCAAATGTCTCCGCAGCAAGTAAAGCTGACTAATCTCTTCACCAATTCCATATTAAGCAATAAAATTATTCCGAATGATTTTTGGTCTCATAATTAACTTATGCAGGGGTCGACAGGGTGGGTGCCACCACCCCAAGGCTCGCAACCACCTCCGGAGTGGATGATGGTACCACAGGGCTCCCAGCCACCTCCAGGGTGGACGGTAGTACCCCAGGGCTCCCAGACACCTCCAGGATGGATGGCTCCGGGGTGGATGGCACCGCAGGGCTCTCAGCCACCTCCCAGTTGGATGGCACCGCAGGGCTCCCAGCCACCTCCCGGATGGATGACACCCTAGGGCTCCCAGCCACCTTCGAGGTGGATGCCAGCTGCTGCACCACACTTCAACCCATCGATGCAATCTCCTCTTCAGCAACATGGATCACAGGTATATATACAAAAGTAGGCAAACTTAGAAGAAGTTAGTGAAACTTAGCAAATTTAGATGAACTTAGCATAATTTAGCGAAACCTAGCAAAATCTAGCTAAACCTACTAAAACTAGCTAAGCTTAGCAAAATCTTGCAAAACTAGATAAACTTAGCAAAATCTATCTAAACCTAGCTAAACTAGCTAAACTAAGCAAAACCTACCTAAACCTAGCAAAATTAGCTAAATCTAGCAAAATCTACCTAAACTTAGCAAAACTAGCTAAACATAGCAAAATCTAGCTATACTTAGCAAAATCTAGCTAAAGTAGCCAAACTTAACAAAACCTCGCAAAATCTAGGTACCCTGGGCCAACTTAGAAAAATCTAACAAGTTCCAACTAAACCTAGCCAAAATCTATCTACACTAAGCGGTTTGAGTTTATTTTGTACGGTTCGGCCTCACGCCCTCGTGGCCCAACTCCAGATGCGGAAGGGAACGATGACTTAGCGGGTTCCTGAGGAGCGAGCGGCCACAACTATCAAAGTCCGCAGGTGTAAGCTGTGTGGCGCTGCATGGGTATGCATGTCATACCCCAAATTTTCCAATTTGGAATGTGACACTTTTGGCTTGAATTAATACAGTGAATTTCTTGAATATTTAAAAATTTTGTGAAGCAGTTATATATTTACATAGATATTTAGTGTAGGAAATAATTATTTTGTAAAGAGAACAAATATAATCTATGTTATAATAATATATGTGTTGCATTCATGCTGGTTCACATGATGTTTTTGAGTGATAAAGATTTTCTAAATGAGTTTAAACTACAAGTAACCTTTTCTAGGAACTTTCTAGATTTTTCTAGAAGCTTTTCCTATTTTCTGTAGAGCACAATCTATTTATTGGAAGCTCTTAAGAACCTTTCCATGAGCTCCAAATATTTTATTTGGGTTCATTAGGTCCAAAACTATTTCTAGGATTTTTCCTAAAATTTTTGAGACCGTCGGCATATTTTTCGGACTTCAATTATTGATTCTAGACTTATCTATAATTATTTTAATTCTGAAAATAAATAATTCCGAATTTACATGGGCTTTGTCCATTTAAATATTTTGGAATTCCAGTAAATCTCAAAGGCCCATTTATGGGTTCTCTAATGGGCTTTAAGCTCATTAAGCCCATTAGTGGAGGTGGAAGGTGCAAATCAATTAGTACCATATTGCTAGTTGACGCGCATTTACCGGCTCTTCTCCCTATATAATAAACCCAACCCCTCCTCTAAACGGCACATAAAAATATAGACTACTCTATAGAGGTCCGGAAGTTTGGGAGCCCTAAGATAGTCTATAGCTTTTCTCCAACTCCGACGAATGTCTCCATTGCCGGTAAACTTTTTATACCTTTCTTCTTTCTTTATATTTCTCTCATCTGTGTTGTGCCGCCGTCTCGAACCAGGGCAGCTCACCATCGTCCTGTTCCTGTCCTACTAGGCACCACAGGACTCCATGCACGACGTATATGTGCTGTGCTGGCCGGCCATCCACCGGAAGTCTCACGTCTCCAACATCGCGTTGCCCTACCCTGCCCCGTCGACTCCATCCCTGGCCTGTCCACCACTTGCTGTCGTGCGCGTGGTCTCCTGAAGCTCCAACGCCCTGCTGCTGCCTGCTGTTCTGGCCTGCCCAGTGCCTTGCTCGATCCTCCATCCAGGCCATGTACTCGAGCTCCTTCCAGCACACATGAACGTTCAAGCTAGCCGGCGAGGAAGACTCCTGCGACTTGGACTCCAGAGAAGCTAGCTACCAGATGAGTTCCCATACGTGCAAGCTGTAGGATCGGACCAACACAAGATCAAAGCCCCTGCTGCATGCAACGTCAGCAGGTCAGAACCAGACACGGAGATGCATCTGGTGAAGAAGAGAGGTCGCGAAACCAGATGGTAATTCTCCGTATATATATCCTATGAGTTATGACAACCTTGCATCTCAACACAGCAAATTCTTTTGATTCCTTTAGTCTGATCTAATTCATACCTTTCAGCGGATCGAATCCCAAACTTTGGCCAATTCATGAGTACTGTTCTTTGAACCCCATGAATCTTGATCTGCTTCAGCTCCTAAGGTATACTGTTAATCATGTCCACGCGCATCGATCCTTAATCTTCTGTATCCAATTCGTTTTAACTCTATTTTATGCCATTCATGCTGCGTTAGTCCCGTAACGATGATACCTATACTTTAGTTTTCATGTTTATCGTACTTATGTGTTTCTGTTTTTTAAATATAAATATTAATTGGGTTGATGCTATTCTCATTATTCTTGTATAAATAAAATCAATTTAGGGTTTAACCTCTGGCCTTTTGTTATTAAACATTAAAATGAATAATATCAACTTTAATGTGCTTTGTTTAATAACTTGTTTAGTATAAACCCGACACATTAGATGCTTACATACTATCTTTTGTAATTAAATATTTAACCGGTTTAATCTATATGAAATATCTTGAATAAAATGTGACTAGCTTTAAATACAGTTTTTAATCCAAATCTAATCTGAATTAATTCCAACAGAGATGTTTCTCCGAAATATCTTGCGTATGTTATTTATTAATTAAAATAAACCCAACATATAGGTCTTTATGTGTTTAATAAGAAAATCTTCCGTTAGTTGTATCTTTCCAACGGTAGCTCCGTTTTCAGCGTTTCTTGCGCTCTCCTAACTGTGCAACGAGCCCTCTCTTTTAACATGTTTTATAAAGCTTTTCTTTTGATTGGTGTATTGTTTCTTATGCATGTATGATTGTCTGTCTTGTATGTTGTTTGTGTTGTCACGTATAGAACGAGTATGGTACGTGAGAGTGAAGATCAAGCTTTTCAAGACCTATAAGTGAAGATTATTTGAGCAGCTATATAGATGGGAATAAGGCAAGTATTCTTTGACCTATGTCCTATTTACATTAATTACACAATCTAGAGCCCAATTTGATTGCTGCTAATAAGGATGACTAGCTTCATATACCTTTACATGTCTATGAAACTTGGGATGGGCTGTGATGTGTAGATTAATGCTACCGCTCAACATATTTTCATGTTGCTAATCTTGATTAATTAATGATGCAATGATGATGAAAGTTTGGTTATTTAGCAACATGGAGACTTGAGCATGTTTTTGTTGGTTTTGCTCAAGTACTTCGCCCTAAGGATCGGTTCACCGAGCGACCACCCAGGAAAACAGTGCAACCACAAGAGATGGAATGGGACATCCTTGACTGATTAATTAGATGAACTAGAGTTTTGGCCTGCTTCCCTGAAACATGGCGTATGAGGGGTCTGGGGGATATGGGACTTTGCCCTTTGCCATCGTGGTTAATCACCTTTTGGAACGGACCTCTCATATCTTTAGTTAACTGGAGTAACCTGTAACGAGTGGGCCATAACTCTAGGAATTCTTTGTAAAGGTCTCGTAATGAAACCCTGCCGATTCATCAAAGGATAGTGAATATATGGGGTTTGGCCACCTCTTGGCATATGGGAATCATGACTTGTGGGTAAAGATGTACAACCTCTCGAGAGTGTTTAAAACTGATATATCAGCCGTGCTCACGGTTAAGAGCGGCCTGGACCCTCACAGATTAGAGTTTTCAAAGAAAATGGCTCATGATGATAATGGTGATGACAGTGATGATGACAGTGGTGATGACTATGGTGGCAGTTACGACAATGGTTGATACTCAATTATTTTTTTTTACTTATAATATTTTAGTTATGGGATGGGTTATGCTAATCATTGCTAGTAATAAAACTTGACCAACTAAAAGCAACCGCTATGCCTGTCCACTATAAAGCTAGTCCACTTTTATCCTAAATGGAATATTTGCTGAGTGCGCCATGTACTCACCCTTGCTATCCCAAATCTATAGTTCTTCTCTATACAAGTTGATGATGATATGAAGACGGAGTGGATCCAGAAGTTTACAATGTGTTTAGGCATACGTGCCCCCAGTCAACCTTCCTGTGAAGATGGAGTTTCGCTACGAGATAGAAGTTCCGCTATACTCTGATATATTGACTTTTGTGTCAAATGTAAGTTTTATACGCTTATATAATGCACTGTCTATTGATATTCACTTATGAAGTCGGCTGTATGTGTGGAAAATAGATCCTGGGTACACATACGGTGTCATCTGGTTTTGTTTCTAAAACCGGGTGTGACAGAAGTGGTATCAGAGCTGTGTTGACTGTAGGACGTAAGCCTAGTTAGCACGGTTCGTTTTCTGACCTTCCCTTGCTATATTATCCTTCACTTCCACTATTGTTGCTTTCCATGCTATCAAATTGCTGACCTCGAGCAATTTTTACAACTTTGATCTCCAGTTATCCTTGTTTTCCCTGCCGTTGAATTGCCATCCTTGAGCAATTCGAACGTCTTCGACCTTTTGAGTTTGTTGCTTCCACTACTATCAAAACTCTATCCATAAGAAGTCCCTACACCCTTGGCCTCATCGTATTTCTTTTGTTGATCTCCTTGTATTCATATATGGTAATTCATTCTCTATCGGTAGTAAGTTCTTTGGTTCTCTATATTGAATCCTTGATTCTCTATATTCCCCTTGGCTCTCTATATTATCTCATCAATAGTCGTTATATCTTTTATAACATGTTTAACTCCATCACTTTTTATAGTATTCAAATAAAAAAAAAGCGTTACTCCTGTCTTACTCTTAACTGCTTTCCCCTATCTTCTTACTCACTTATGAGCCTTGTCACTTATTCTATCTTTTGCTTTGCTCGTATCATCCATTATATATCTCACCCATACCTTGCCCTACGACAGCCTTTTGTGAGAGAGGCATGTATAAGGAAGTCCATTGTATAGTTAAAGAGAACGAATAGTGCGAGTTTGTATGCTTATTATTGTGCTACATGTGTGATTTGGTTCTTTGTAATGATTGTTGATGTGTTGTTGGATTTTGATCCACAATAGCATAAGAGTTGTTATATAATAAATAGATGTGTTCTTTTCTATCCCTATTCATCTTTCCTTTTTCTTTTGCAAAACTTATTCCTAATTGAAGTGCAACTACAAGGAAGAATAATGCCTCCACCAACATGGCCAAGATCAACACTCTACTCTTATCCCTTTCATCAAGTGCAGTAAGGAACAACTCGTAAAGCCTCATCTTTTTAAGGGGGGTAGACGTAGAGATTGCAAGAGGTTGGACTAACAAGAATTTGGTCTATCATGAGAATTGAGTATTTCAGATGAAGTGAGGAAATTACCACCAGGAAGTCGCTAATGGTAAAGAGTCAATCATGGATGAAGAATTTTAAACCATCCGTCTTTTCTTGCTAGCCTGTCCAAATCTCGAGGACGAGATTCCTTTAAGGGGGGTAGTTTTGTCATACCCCAAATTTTCCAATTTGGAATGTGACACTTTTGGCTTGAATTAATACAGTGAATTTCTTGAATATTTAAAAATTTTGTGAAGCAGTTATATATTTACATAGATATTTAGTGTAGGAAATAATTATTTTGTAAAGAGAACAAATATAATCTATGTTATAATAATATATGTGTTGCATTCATGCTGGTTCACATGATGTTTTTGAGTGATAAAGATTTTCTAAATGAGTTTAAACTACAAGTAACCTTTTCTAGGAACTTTCTAGATTTTTCTAGAAGCTTTTCCTATTTTCTGTAGAGCACAATCCATTTATTGGAAGCTCTTAAGAACCTTTCCATGAGCTCCAAATATTTTATTTGGGTTCATTAGGTCCAAAACTATTTCTAGGATTTTTCCTAAAATTTTTGAGACCGTCGGCATATTTTTCGGACTTCAATTATTGATTCTAGACTTATCTATAATTATTTTAATTCTGAAAATAAATAATTCCGAATTTACATGGGCTTTGTCCATTTAAATATTTTGGAATTCCAGTAAATCTCAAAGGCCCATTTATGGGTTCTCTAATGGGCTTTAAGCTCATTAAGCCCATTAGTGGAGGTGGAAGGTGCAAATCAATTAGTACCATATTGCTAGTTGACGCGCATTTACCGGCTCTTCTCCCTATATAATAAACCCAACCCCTCCTCTAAACGGCACATAAAAATATAGACTACTCTATAGAGGTCCGGAAGTTTGGGAGCCCTAAGATAGTCTATAGCTTTTCTCCAACTCCGACGAATGTCTCCATTGCCGGTAAACTTTTTATACCTTTCTTCTTTCTTTATATTTCTCTCATCTGTGTTGTGCCGCCGTCTCGAACCAGGGCAGCTCACCATCGTCCTGTTCCTGTCCTACTAGGCACCACAGGACTCCATGCACGACGTATATGTGCTGTGCTGGCCGGCCATCCACCGGAAGTCTCACGTCTCCAACATCGCGTTGCCCTACCCTGCCCCGTCGACTCCATCCCTGGCCTGTCCACCACTTGCTGTCGTGCGCGTGGTCTCCTGAAGCTCCAACGCCCTGCTGCTGCCTGCTGTTCTGGCCTGCCCAGTGCCTTGCTCGATCCTCCATCCAGGCCATGTACTCGAGCTCCTTCCAGCACACATGAACGTTCAAGCTAGCCGGCGAGGAAGACTCCTGCGACTTGGACTCCAGAGAAGCTAGCTACCAGATGAGTTCCCATACGTGCAAGCTGTAGGATCGGACCAACACAAGATCAAAGCCCCTGCTGCATGCAACGTCAGCAGGTCAGAACCAGACACGGAGATGCATCTGGTGAAGAAGAGAGGTCGCGAAACCAGATGGTAATCCTCCGTATATATATCCTATGAGTTATGACAACCTTGCATCTCAACACAGCAAATTCTTTTGATTCCTTTAGTCTGATCTAATTCATACCTTTCAGCGGATCGAATCCCAAACTTTGGCCAATTCATGAGTACTGTTCTTTGAACCCCATGAATCTTGATCTGCTTCAGCTCCTAAGGTATACTGTTAATCATGTCCACGCGCATCGATCCTTAATCTTCTGTATCCAATTCGTTTTAACTCTATTTTATGCCATTCATGCTGCGTTAGTCCCGTAACGATGATACCTATACTTTAGTTTTCATGTTTATCGTACTTATGTGTTTCTGTTTTTTAAATATAAATATTAATTGGGTTAATGCTATTCTCATTATTCTTGTATAAATAAAATCAATTTAGGGTTTAACCTCTGGCCTTTTGTTATTAAACATTAAAATGAATAATATCAACTTTAATGTGCTTTGTTTAATAACTTGTTTAGTATAAACCCGACACATTAGATGCTTACATACTATCTTTTGTAATTAAATATTTAACCGGTTTAATCTATATGAAATATCTTGAATAAAATGTGACTAGCTTTAAATACAGTTTTTAATCCAAATCTAATCTGAATTAATTCCAACAGAGATGTTTCTCCGAAATATCTTGCGTATGTTATTTATTAATTAAAATAAACCCAACATATAGGTCTTTATGTGTTTAATAAGAAAATCTTCCGTTAGTTGTATCTTTCCAACGGTAGCTCCGTTTTCAGCGTTTCTTGCGCTCTCCTAACTGTGCAACGAGCCCTCTCTTTTAACATGTTTTATAAAGCTTTTCTTTTGATTGGTGTATTGTTTCTTATGCATGTATGATTGTCTGTCTTGTATGTTGTTTGTGTTGTCACGTATAGAACGAGTATGGTACGTGAGAGTGAAGATCAAGCTTTTCAAGACCTATAAGTGAAGATTATTTGAGCAGCTATATAGATGGGAATAAGGCAAGTATTCTTTGACCTATGTCCTATTTACATTAATTACACAATCTAGAGCCCAATTTGATTGCTCCTAATAAGGATGACTAGCTTCATATACCTTTACATGTCTATGAAACTTGGGATGGGCTGTGATGTGTAGATTAATGCTACCGCTCAACATATTTTCATGTTGCTAATCTTGATTAATTAATGATGCAATGATGATGAAAGTTTGGTTATTTAGCAACATGGAGACTTGAGCATGTTTTTGTTGGTTTTGCTCAAGTACTTCGCCCTAAGGATCGGTTCACCGAGCGACCACCCAGGAAAACAGTGCAACCACAAGAGATGGAATGGGACATCCTTGACTGATTAATTAGATGAACTAGAGTTTTGGCCTGCTTCCCTGAAACATGGCGTATGAGGGGTCTGGGGGATATGGGACTTTGCCCTTTGCCATCGTGGTTAATCACCTTTTGGAACGGACCTCTCATATCTTTAGTTAACTGGAGTAACCTGTAACGAGTGGGCCATAACTCTAGGAATTCTTTGTAAAGGTCTCGTAATGAAACCCTGCCGATTCATCAAAGGATAGTGAATATATGGGGTTTGGCCACCTCTTGGCATATGGGAATCATGACTTGTGGGTAAAGATGTACAACCTCTCGAGAGTGTTTAAAACTGATATATCAGCCGTGCTCACGGTTAAGAGCGGCCTGGACCCTCACAGATTAGAGTTTTCAAAGAAAATGGCTCATGATGATAATGGTGATGACAGTGATGATGACAGTGGTGATGACTATGGTGGCAGTTACGACAATGGTTGATACTCAATTATTTTTTTTACTTATAATATTTTAGTTATGGGATGGGTTATGCTAATCATTGCTAGTAATAAAACTTGACCAACTAAAAGCAACCGCTATGCCTGTCCACTATAAAGCTAGTCCACTTTTATCCTAAATGGAATATTTGCTGAGTGCGCCATGTACTCACCCTTGCTATCCCAAATCTATAGTTCTTCTCTATACAAGTTGATGATGATATGAAGACGGAGTGGATCCAGAAGTTTACAATGTGTTTAGGCATACGTGCCCCCAGTCAACCTTCCTGTGAAGATGGAGTTTCGCTACGAGATAGAAGTTCCGCTATACTCTGATATATTGACTTTTGTGTCAAATGTAAGTTTTATACGCTTATATAATGCACTGTCTATTGATATTCACTTATGAAGTCGGCTGTATGTGTGGAAAATAGATCCTGGGTACACATACGGTGTCATCTGGTTTTGTTTCTAAAACCGGGTGTGACAATGCATGTATCGATGGACTTTGTATGAACCTATGTATTGCATGGATGAACTGCTTTTGTCGAACTATGTGGACTTTGAGTATTAATATGGACTATGTGATTGATGTGTATGCATGGATTTTGCATAACTTATGTCTTTATATTGTGAATGACATATGTGATGTGGATGTGTGATGAAATTCTGTGATATGGACATATTGAATTTTTCTACCTGTGAATGGATGTGATTTTCTGTGATTTTCTGTGATTCAAATGGTGCTAATTGGGGGGGTGAAGGTAATTTCGTCGGTCAGTGTCCACTGACCGACGAAATTGTTGTAATTTCATGGGTCATAATAGGCATTGCGGCCCACGAAAGTACATACCGTAATTTCGTCGGCCACGCTCGGCCGACGAAATTAAAGGCCCCGGAGCTGTAATTTCGTGAGCCACCTTAATTTCGTGGGCAAGCCAACGAAATTACTGTATTTTTGTGGGGGCCCACGAAATTAATAGTGTAATTTCATCCGTTTTTAATTCGGGTGGTAATTTCATGAGCCGGCCGACGAAAATGATGTATTTTCGTGGGTTTTGCCTTATTTTCGTGGGTTTTTGGCCCACAAAAAAATACTATTTTCTTATAGTGAGATAAAAGCAACGAGATAACTAGCAGCTCAAGGTAGACAAGCATGATCAAGCATAAACTTCATAGCATAATTAAATCAAGATCAATCAACCTAACCCTTAGATCGAGTTCAACCTTTCCCCGGGCCCTACTGTCACTGGTAACCAGGTAATCGATAAGAAACTCTCAACAGGCATATATAATTAGAGAATACACTTCTAATTGCTTCACATAGTTTAATAACATAATTAGCACAATTAGAACCCCTAAACACCATGATCAAAAGAAGTAGATATACAACTATATCATTAGTAAGCTAGATCAACGATCAAGAACGCTAGAAGAATATAACTCTTAATAACATGCTCTAATTAACATGCATCTTGACCTAAAGTTAATTAGAACTAGAACAAGCATAATTAGAACAAGAACATGATAATTAGACAAGATCAATGCTTCATTAATAAATTGTATCATACTTACAACCATGATCATACCTTCCCTTGATGATACAATTAGACCTCTGAAGCTAGGTAATTAAAGCATCATGCAAGGGCTCTGATCACCTCTAGGAACTAGACGAACTCTGATCCTAGACTAGAAACTCGACCCTCTACTCTCATCTAGTTGTGTCCCTCTACATCGTGTCGCCTTGATGAATTGAAATGAATTGGATGGCCTTGGGGGTCTCATGGGGTTTGTATTTATACTCCGGAGGTGCCTTGGGGCGCCTCCACTTTCCTATTTTCTCTGCACCTTTAGTATTTCGACCATATCTCTGTCATCCAAAATCCAAATAAATCAAACTTGGACTCTAAATTGTAGAGCTCGAAGAGATCTACAACTTTGGTACTCCATTTGGCGTCGTTTAGGTCTCCGAATTGGGTCCGCAAGGTGCTGCTGTTCTGGAATCCGAGAATATCTCAAGATTTAATTTGAGCTTGGATGGATCTCGAAATAAACCTTCTTTATCTTCAATTCCTTGCACCAAGCAATCCTTATCTCCTTGGAATCTTCTGAAAGAGGCGTGGTAGAAAAGGAAACACCAGATGATGTCTGGAGGGTGGCGGTCGGCCGACTCAGGGGGGTAGGGTCGGTCGACCCGACCTTTTCCTTCGCCCAGTTGTTTCCATCTTTCGCGGAGACGTTGCTTGTTACCTAAGAAATACTTGTACGGGGCCTCTTGGATTCTTGGGTTTCTGGAATCTTCGATATGGGCCGAGATATGACTGAATCTTGTAGTCTTTAACATATTTGATGATTTTATTGAATAATTATCTCCAATTCCTAATAGTTCTTGACACCTTCTCGAAGCTTCTGATTAGAAAACCTTGATTAACACAGAGAGAAGTATGAGTCAACCACACCTTCCTTGATCATCATCTTCAATGAATATCGATTTAGAGGTCCTTTCTTACTCGACGTAGATCATTGTGAATTTCGCGAAAAATAGGTCAAAACCTGTAAAAATCACGTACCGCATATTTCTAAGGCAATGTTGCAAAATCCACAATAATCGGTGATAAATGTTAGTAAAAGATATAGTTGACGTTTAAAATCAATGAAAAACTATGTAAAATGTTGCAAAATATTCATACATAAGCGGCGGCGGCGAATGCAGGGGTTGAGGAGGATCTCGACGCTGAGAGAGGCCTCTCGGAGCACGCCGAGTCTCCAATGCCGCCGAACCTCGAGGTGGCGGGGATGCATGACCTTCGCAGCAGCGAGGCGTTTCTCTACGGTTTTAGCGGCCATACGTTTCTCTAGGGCTGCCACGGCGAGGGCAACCATTGTGGCCGGACATGGGGAAAAGACTGGTGGAGATGGCAGAGGCAGAGAGTCGTTGGAACTAATAATAGTTAGGGGCGGGATAATTAGTACCAGGTGTACTCAAGCACCGGTACAATTTGTGTGTCGAGCTATGTATATACCCGATACTAATGAGTACCGGTCCAAATGTGTGAAAACTCCAATTTTTTTTGCAGAAGACAGTAGCTCAGATACTTTTAAACACCCAATACCAATGACATAGGTACCGATCGAGAAGATACTTTTAAACACCCAATACCAATGACATAGGTACCGATCGAGAAAACCCCAATTCTTACACTTTGACCGTTGCTCCCAGTGGCATATTAATTAGTACCGGGTGTACTCAAATACCGGTACAATTTGTATATCAGTACCGGGTGATGTAAACACCCGGTACCGTTGAGTATTATTTATATAAATTAAAAGGACTAAAACATTGCATATGCCACATAAATATTTTACAATATGCAGAAATTGGACTTTTAAATACGTACAGCATTGGTTTCATCATAACTATTTAATATTGCATGCCACATAAATATTTTACATATAACTGAACTATTTTACTAAGAACTGAACTATTTTACATATAACTATAATATTCTAATAATACGGCGATGGCCTCCACAAAACCAAAAAATGCCGCCATCGCCGCCATCCACGCCGAACCGCCATCGCCGCCGCTGCCACTCCAGCATTGCCGCCGTCTGCCGCGGCGCCGCCATCGCTGTCGTCCTCGCCGTGGCACCACCGTCGCCGCCGTCCTAGTTGTCGTCGAGGCCGCCGTCATCATCCCCGTCGGGGCCATCACCGCTGTCCTCATCATCGCTGTCGTAGTCGTCTTCCTCCTCCTCTTCCTCCTCCTCCGGATCGTCGTTGTCCTCCTCCTCCTCCTCCTCTAGAGCCGGGCATCCCCAGAAGTCGTCGTCCTCCTCCTCCCATCGCCGTCGTCGCTTCAGCGACGGCTGCATCACCTCCTCCTCCGGATCCGAGGAGGAGTAGTCGGTGGTGTACTTGTTACTGGACCAGTGACCCATGGCAGCCGCGCGGTGGGGTGGATCGGCTCGCTCGCTACCTAGCTCGTCTCCCTTTTCTTGCTCTCTCTCACACACTACTCTTCTCTTGTGTTTTTGCTCCACTAGTACTCCACTAAGGCAAGGGCTAGGAGTATTTATATACAAAATCTACAACTTTTTTAAATCGAAAATTTACACCTTAAGCGTCGATTGGCCTCCCCACGATCAAATCATCATCAATGAGACGCGGTACGGAGAAGGCATCTGGCGGTGGCGGGAAGACGAACAAGGCGCACGCGCTTCCACACGAGACAATAACATCGGGTCTCCTCGAAATCCGGTGTTGATTAATCTACATTAATAGCGGGTGTGTGGCGCACCCGGTTCCAAAGGAGTTTTGGTACTGGGTGTATGTTGACCACGTTTGACTCTGAACATTACCACCGTCTCTGGATCGACCCGACACTAAAGATTTGAGACTCTGATCGACCGTTGGCCCTGATTATACTCGGCAGAGCCCTAATTTTTGTCCACATATACTCTAAACCAATTGATTCAAACGAGAACTAAAAACTCCTCCACGTTCCAACGTCTTGAATTAATTTAACAACTCCGATCCCTCATGTTTTATTTTGTAACAGCAGGCGATCGAAAACAAACCTAGTCGTTTTGGATGTAAATAATCGTAGAAACTTTTTTTTAGAACAAGCCTTTCAATAAGAAAGACAAGCATTCACCGTTTACGTCATCTTTTTAAGCACCAGGCAGTAAACAAACCTCTCCCTTACTAGGACTAAGACAGCAACAAAAAACTAGACTAGAGTCTAACACAAACAAGGAACTCGATCAGCAAATTCTAAATTCATCCTCAAGCGTTAAAAAACGCTTCTTCCTTCATAAATCGTAGAAACTTTTTAATTGAAACAACCTCTAATGTTGTATTCTTAATGTAAATAATTGTACAAACTTTTTAATGGTGAGAACCTCTATTGTGTAATTTTCCAGAATTAAATATGATCATCAACACAGTAGAGCAGAGAATTGGCGGGAAGGAGAACGGGCACGTGGAGCTTCCATTGAAAGCCCTGGCACTAGTTTAGTACTGGGTCTAATATAGAGACGGTGCTATTGTTAACTACATTAGTATCGGGTTTGTGTACTGCCCGATGCAAATAATTTTATCACCGGGTGGTGTGATGACACCATTCTAATGTAAAAACATAAGCACCGTCTATTTGGGCGAACCGGTACTAAAATTCTCTCAGGGCTCCCGACCATGGCACCCCGGGGCTCCCCAGCGTGGCACCCGGTGCTGATGCTAGATTTAGTATTAGGTGCAGACTTGGCCACTTTCTTTGCAAAATGGCAACTCCATCCGAAGGTCTGGTCTAGCAGTGCTTCAAGCAACTCCAACTGTATTATCTTTTGAAACGTAGAATTTTCACAAAAAATTGCACTGAAATTAAATAGAAAACAGGAAAAACATAGAATTTGGGAAAGAATCCTCTAATCGATTCTGTTCGTTCCTCCGTCCATCCTGCTCACCAGACCAGTACCACGTCCTGCCGTCCATGCCCATGGGCACAGCTCACCTCGGCCCAACGTGCCTCACTGTGGAGGCGGCACATACTGTGTTCCTTTCCTATAGTTTTCTTATAACTATCATGCTCTTTTTGAACTGTATTTTTTTTTTTAATCTTTCGTTCCCGTTGGCTGGTGGGAAGCCCAGAAGGCCAGAATAAGAACTCCGCACGACTATATATAGGACTATAGAGATGGGAGCGACTGGCGTGCAAGCAGGGTTTCGTGCAAGGAATGCAATCTGCAGCTTTGGAGCGCTCGACGAATGCAGCACGTTTTGCAAAAATAACCCTTCCACCTCTCTCAGCATTTTTGTGATTTTGTCTTGCCAAACACCCCTGCGCAAGCAAAGAGGCCAGAGGGAGGAACCATTTGCGCCGAAGATGGTGTGATCGTTCCTTTCTCATGATATATAGCTCCTCTCGCATGCGCCGGCCAATAGAAGAATACTTCCCGCGCCGCCGTTCGTAACAACAACGCCGATGCGTGTGTTCGGATTTCGGAAAGACGGCGCCTGCGTCACACGGTTCTGAAGGACGCCTCCCACTCCGCTGTACGTATCGACGATGCCCGCGCCTGCTGCGTTAGGAATGGAAGGATGACACCAGCAGGGCGCTGCTGTTAGTGACCATTGTCACGGCACTCCACCGGCCGGTGCCGGAACGATCACCACTCACATCGAGGTTGCCATGGATGATCTTATTCATCAGCGGCCATTGAAGACATGAGAGAAATAGGCCGACAAATTTGTCAATTTTTCCATACAAATTTGATCCATTATAAGGTCAATTCTCCAATACAATACTATTTTACGAACGAATTATATAGCTACTTTCAGCATTTCTCGTTGGAGAGAGTCATCCAGCTCTGCTGAGCACTTATTATCATTTTAGAGCTCCATCTTGCTCTTCTCTGCGACCCTGCATGCATCCTGCTTGATCAGATTAACAAGTTCAGACTCCTGATCTATGATGGCGTTCCTAATCTGATAAAAAAAGCCTGCAACAATCTGTTTTTTGAGTTCCTCCTTCGCGTCGGGGCAGTGGTGGGCGGGGACAGGATCCGCCTCTTCGCATACGTCTCCGATTCAGGGCGCGGAGTGGACAACCAACAGTTGCGTCCTGAAGTGGGCGGCAGCCGGAGGCATGAACAGGCTCCGCCTAGGGACTTGTGTCGATGGCGTTCAGCTGCAGCGGCGCCGGCATTGACCTGGCAACAGGTACAGATGCACAAGACAACGGAGGGACGTAGCTAGATGGAATAATTCTTTGGAGGAAGATATTGCATTTTTCGCATTGGGCCGAAGGAACAGCTTGGGAGGGCCTCTTTGAAATATTCACAACCACCGTGGTTGTCCATCGAAAGGCCTGGATCGTTTGCTTGCACCATTGCGCCGAAGCCTTGTTTTCACACAAGTCGTAGCCCATACTCTAGGGCTATCGGTGCAGGGTGCAAACGGAGAGCCTCGTGCGTGTAATTTACATCTGACGGTGCCTGCCTTTTTTGTGTTCGGCAATTACCCAATAACCTCCTGCTTTGATATGTTCCATCCCAGATTGATCCTGCGGGGACGTCTCAGCCTGGACCTTAAGGATGCAAGCAGGTGCAGACTCACCTGCTAGCCCATAAGGCCCGCCCTGCCCTATACGACGCAGGTTTTAGCGGACGAGCCTATAATGCCCTGTGAGATTAAACGGAAGTCCTGCGGCTGCCAGCGGATGCCTACAGGTAGGGGGTGTAATCGGATCGGATACGGACGGATCATACTGCTGATACCGTATTTGTTTTCATATTTTTTCTTTGAATTCAGATCAGATACGGATATTAGTAGTTGATGTTGGATAAGATATAGATGGACATGGACATCATATATATCCAATTTTCATTATTCGGATGCGGATATAAATTGAATACGAATCGGATACTGAATGTCCGGACTCGGATACGGTTGGATCTCAACCCTTCTAAACGGATCCGGACTCGAATACGAACGGATAATACCCGTACCGTTTACACCCCTACCTACGGGGCCTGCGTTTGCTGCTATGCCACCATCGACGCGTGGCTCGGCATTAGCTGCGTCAACGCTATCAGAGCGCCGTCAAATGCTAATCAACCACTGTAGCTGCCTATAACCCATCCGAGCACTCCATCTCCATGCCTTGCATCTTCACTTCGTCCATGGCTCCTCGATCTGTACTCCACTAAGCATGTCGTCCGCTCTTGACAAATGACGCCAACGGCCGACGGGGCACAACCAGTCAACCAGCAATCACACCCTCACAAAAGCTGATGAACCATCCACCGAGTGAGAAAGAAGTTTGTTGATTGGTTTAATGTTCTGCTAACTCTCGTTTTAAGCCATTGATTGGAAATCTTGGAAGAAATGAAGCTGATGACACAGCATGTCAACAAAGAAGTGCGAGATGAATGATGATCTGCAAAGCCCTGCGGGAGTTTGAGGACAATCGAAACGGGGGTTAGTGGGTTGCAGGTCCTGCAGAGTCAGTGAATCCTCATGGCGGCTGATGCTGCAGGCAGCGGGCTGTCTGCAAACACACCCACTTTTGCATCCTCCAGCCTCCAGGGTCCAGGCTAAGTGTCGTCGTGGCCCAGGTCAAACGCCTGAGCGAGGCCCAGACACATCAAGCACCTGTGCCACCAAGACCTATAGCGCCCCCTCCCTCTAAGCACCTTGGCGGTGACGGTGCACAGCCAGTGGCGGACCTAGGATTTCAACTAAGAATAGTCGGAGCAAAAACAATTCAACATAGAATTCGTTAAAACAATAAACTAATCGGTAATACATTGTATAATTTTTAACAATTCGGTACATGATTGCAAACATCCCATAATTCGATCAATCCAACAAATAAGTTCAAAACATGCATAAATTACAATATTAAAGGTTCAAACATACACAACATAAATAGAAGATTACAATACTAGACTACTCTACACTTCTACAGCTTTGAATTTACGCTTTTTCATAGACATGAAGAAATGTCATCCTCACTCACATTGGAGAAGATATCACGGTCAATAAAAGTGAACAAACAATCATTCAATAACTGGTCACCCATACGATTCCTCAAATGATTATTCACTAGTCTCATTGCAGAAAATACTCTTTCCACACTTGTTGTTGCCACCGGTAGAATCAACACCAATTTAAGGAGCAAGAATACCATATTATGCAGATCATGTTTCTTAGTTTCAACAAGTTTAATAGAGAGCTCACTAAGAGTGTTCAAGCCATCAAATCTATCATCAGACCTCACATCATCAATATAATTCTAAATTTGAATCTCAAGTCTTGTAAAATCAGAACCTTTAAACTCATTGGGATAAAAAGTTGCAAGCTTAAGTATTTTCTGAGCATCAAAAGAGGCAAATGAATTGAAAGGATTCAACGCTGTCATACAAAGAAGCAACTCCATACTAACCTCATTAAACCGATTCTCAAGCTCTTGATGAATTCTATCAATGACACCAATGTACACTTCTCTTCTATAGTGATCATCATTTGTTTGCACCGGGTAGTATCGAAGAGATCTTCCATGAGGCTCATATTTGCCATCCATAGGAGGAACATCAATGGAATGTTTGATGCAAAATAATTTAACCTTTTCAAAGAAACATTCCCACCCATCAGACCTCATTTGTTGCATTCTTTTCTTTGCCACACCAACGAGTGACATAGCATTGACAATATCTTGGTCTCTTTTTTGTAAAGATAAACACAACTCAAGTTGCCTCACCATGATGTGTTGTTGCTCGCCACCATGGCGATGGTGGACTGGCTAGGCGGCTGCGGCGGCTGATCGATGCAGCCGCTGGCTGGAAGGGGCTCAGGGAGAGTCGATTTTGGAGTGAACACGGAAGCTATTTCTAGGATTCGTTCATGTGGCATGTATGTATTGATGCATACCAGTTGTGGCAATCTTTTCCTTTCCCACACCCCCACGTCGCCACCACTCGGGCGACTCGGGCGGCGTCAAACCCTAGCCGCCGCCGCCTCATATCCCTCTCCTCTCTGCCTTGCCTCCGCCGGAGCTAGCTGCCGGGTTGCTCGTGCGGCTCGCGGTGAAGGCGATGGCGGGGTGAATCGTCTGATTCGAGGTCTTCGTGGGGCGCCGGCTCTTGGCGATGCGGCTTCTGACGGCGCTCCCCGGTCGACTGGAGGCCGGATCTTGAGCCTCCCCGGCCAGATCCGCCTCTCCGCCTCCTGCTCACCTGGAGGGCGATGGGGGCGCCATTCACGCCCTTGGCCTCGTGCCGCCGGTTCGACTTGGGCGTCGGTGGTGGCGTTGACCTTGGGGGGTCCTGGCTTCGGATGCTGGACAGTGTCGGCACTGCCCATGGCTGGCTGGATCTGAGCGACGGGACGAGCGGCGGTGGGCTTTCCGGCGAAAGCCATTCCCGCTTGCGGGTGGACGGTGGTGACGCATGCGGGCACCACTCCTACCCTCCTGTGGGTGCCATCCATGGCACTCCCCCGCCCTTCGCGTACGCGTCCTCGTCTCGGCCATCTTGAGGTTTCGCGCTAGCTGGTCGGATAGCGGCGGAGCTCTGGTGGTCAGGCCCCAAAGGGTTGGTGTGTCAGTGGACGGCAGAAGGAGGCAATGTGTGGCGGCTTGGCAGGGTGGCATCGGCGGTGGCTGCCCCTGCAACCCTTCTTCCATGGTGCTGACATGCACCGCTTCTCTGCTGGAGTCTTCGGAGGAAACTCTGCCAAGATTGTACCAGGCGGGTGGCGGCGACAATTTGGCGTCGTTTCTCCTTCTTGAAGGCACCGTCTAGAAGATCTTCAGTTTGCATGTTCACTGCCCAATGTGGGGGCCTTTCGTCATTCTGCTTGGCTCGGTGGTGCTGGGTCTTTGTTGCTCCGGGCGTCTGCTTGCTCCCGGTGCTCGGCACTGTGGCTCCAAGCTCATTGGTGAAGAATCGGAGCTGACTCGCGTGGGGTGCGTCGAGGCTTGGCAACGATGGCGCACCGTGGTCTTCCTCCATGTGTGTCGATGCTTGGGTGAATCAGAGCTGACTCGCGTGGGGTGCGTCGAGGCTTGGCAACGATGGCGCACCGTGATCTTCCTCCATGTGTGTCGATGCTTGGGTGTAGGTGTCGTCAAGTAGCTTTGGCCATGTACTGCCCGGCGTGAGAAGTCAGAGCTGCTTGTCTCTTGAGATGAGCTCGGCAACAATGACTCATGATGGACTTTGTGTGTGTGGGAGGGGGGACACCGTGCGCTCTGGGTATGTTTCGGGCCCGGTTTTCCTTAAAACTAGCTCAAT
Source organism: Paspalum notatum (assembly GCA_022530915.1). Classification (NCBI taxonomy): domain Eukaryota; kingdom Viridiplantae; phylum Streptophyta; class Magnoliopsida; order Poales; family Poaceae; genus Paspalum; species Paspalum notatum. Next base: position 38,701,519 of record CM039687.1, on the reverse strand, counting down.
TCCTTTCTGCTTAATTGAGAGATAGAGACAGAGCTCCTGCATGCCATTACGTTAAAAAATGTATTGATGCACATGATCATGTTTAATGCATGAAATATTTTTGCAGCAAACATGTTGATGCAGCCCTGGTATTGGTTTGATGCAGTTGCAGTTGCAATTCTAAGGTTTCATTTAGTTTGTTCGACATAGCTAACATGATAGACTTCCCAATCTAACGTATATGAACAACATGGGTACAACAATCTCTTGATCAAGATCAAATGCTTGCACAACAATGATTACACCAAAAGGAAAAGGCTGTAACAATATGACGACTATCCAGCTCTCCATCCAAGTCATACGTAACCCGCTGGTAATTAAACGCATGTCAGGGGCAGTGACCAACCACAGTCCACATAGGGAAGGGAACGGCAGCGGCGACCACGTGAAGGGGCGGCTAGAATCACTACCCGTGTCAGAAGCGGTCACTTCCAGCGGACAGGGGCCATGTGCACTGTCTATTCCTATTCCTATTCCTATTCCTTTGCTGTTTCAAATATCTCTTCCTTTGTCTATAGTAGCGCTACAGTGTCAAACAGTATATAGCGATCACTTCACACATTTTTATTCAAGATAGCCTTAGTGGATGGCGTACGGGGCGGAGATCCACTTCGTTCGTGTATGACAACGTCAGAGGATGGCGACGGCGATCAACGACCAGGCAGGTTGAAACCCCCTCACAATCAATCCCGGATGGAACGTATCAAGGGCAACCACCGTCAGACGTAAATTGTATGCACGAGGCTCTCCATTTGGGCCCTTGCACCAATAGCTTGATTATTGCACCTAAGTCGCTGCCACGGCTGACGGCTATAACCAAACGGAAGTCATATTCCGCTTCCGCCTCGAACCATACTCTCGGGACCCGGACTCGTTCAATAAATAAAGAGGAGAGCCGCCGCCTAGAATCCTTCCGTGAAGATTCGAGCGCCTTGACGCCACGCCACGCCAAGCCCGGCCCCTTCTCGCTGAGCTCCGGCGTCCGTGAGTTGCTGCTTCCAGAAGCCATGGCCATCTCAGATCCCCCCGTAGATCTGGAGAAAGGTGCCATGGCTCCTACAACAGAGGAGGAGGAGCAACGGACACATTTATCGTCATGTACATGGTGAGGCTTAATTCTTTATACCGCCGTCTAGATCCATACTGTTTCAATCTCGATACATCTCCTTGTGGTGGCTATTGTTGTATTGGTGGTGTATGTTGCAAATTATACTTGCCTGGAAGGCTACAAATCATTCTTGTGTTGATATATAACTAATTATGCACCCTAATTTTTTTATATATAAAAAAGTTAACTAATCGAGCTAATCGCTTTTATGATATATTTGATCGCCTTCAAGTTTCTTCGCCAAAGCTTTGGTAGGATGTATGTCTATCGAAGGCCTCTAGGGCTGCTTGACGGTTCATACAAAGATTTCTGCTATTCTCTTTTCAGCAACAATCCCACTACCGTTATCAAAGCCTCACTTTGTTATATATAAAAGGCATCACAATGTTTTCACCTTGTTATGTTTCTGTTCGTTGATTTTGGGCATTCAGATTTGCTACTATATATATATATATATATATATATATATATATATATATAGGACACGACTAAACAGCGCATATGCGCATCTGATGTTGTGGATGTGCACACATCCTCCGCCACCGTCGATCCAAAGGTGCTCGCAGCCGCCGTCCCTCGCCGTCAACTCCGGTCGCCCCCGCCGCCTACCCTACCCAACCGCCGTCCTCCCCCGCCCGACCAGCGGCGCCATCGCCGCCGGTCTCAGCCGCCCGCCACCTCCGCCTGGCCGGCCGCTGGCCCCCAACCATCCTTCTAAGTCTGGAGGTGGAGAAGAAAACTCGACAGCGAACCCCCAACCCAAACCCGAACCCTAACCCCGAAGAGAAGACGGCGGCGCCGGCGAGGTCTTCTTCTTCCTCCTCGGCGAGCTGGCGGCGGAGGACGAGGCCCGGAGGAATATGTCGCAACGCTACAGTAGCGGTTGCGACTTCAGCAACGCGTGGAATTGCAACACTACAGTAGCAGTTGCGACTTTTTACGCCGCGTGAAGACGAAAGTCGCAACTGCTACAGTGCAGTTACGACCGCTGCGGTGCACGGAGTCGCAACGCTACAGTAGCAGCTGCGACTTCTGCCGCCGCGCGGAGGCGAAAGTCGCAACTGCTACAGTGCTGCTGCGACCGCTCCAGCGCTCGGCGTCGCAATTGCGAGAGCTGCAGCGCACGGCATCGTAACTGCTACAGTAGCGGTTGCGACATCCACAATGCGATAACCAGCGGAGTCGCAACTGCTACAGTAGCGATTGCGACATCCACAACGCGACAACCCGCGGAGTCGCAACGGCTACAGTGCAGTTGCGATGACTACAACAACAGAGGTTGCAACAGGTGCATGTGCGCACCATGCATGGCCTGTTAGGAGCATGGCGGTGGCGAGCGGGGATGCGCCCATACCAAGAAACGCGGCACGCGTCAGCTGCAGCTTCGGGCGGTGTGCTGCACCTGCCCTCGAGCCGTTGTAGCGCTGCCGGTGCAAGCGCGGATGTCATGCACGTTATCCCACCTGCCTGCGAGCCATCGTCGTGTCGCACCGTCGATCGTCACACAGCGCGCTTATCACCTCCTCTGCCTTGCCGTCCCAGTGATCCTCCTACTCATCGGTTTGATGCATAGATCCCCATTTTGTTTTTGGTTTCTTGATATACTCATGGTCCCCACCTATTTATGATCATTGTGACTATCATGTAAGCCACGCTGACGGTATTTATGCTTATAATATATGCTTTTTATGCCACATGGTCATAGTTCATACTCCCGTTTGCTTATAGTTCTTGTGTTATGTGTCAATAGTCAGCAATTGAAATTTGGATTCTATGTTTCATTTTGTGAATACCTGGCATTAGTCAGCAATGTGAAAGTAGAAATCTATTCAATTTATTGAAGCGCATGGTTGTAGGATGTCAGCCATTTACCAATGGGCTGTTACCTGCAGGATGTTCAACTAGTTCTATTTCGGTGATTTGTGCATTTAATTAAGAGTTTGTAAAAGTATGCTGATTTGATGAAAGTTTCATTTCTGGTTCTGGACACTAACAGCTACTTTTTGTTTACTTATGCACATCATTGCATTATTCATGCCCATCATTTCACAATTTATGTGCACAGTTACAATTATTTTTACGCCTTCATATGTCACCAATTATGCCTAGCAGGCCAATATTTGGCATAAAAAAGCATTTAGTTTACTTATTCTTTTGCCGTTCTCTATTTTCTTTGTACAGACCTAGGTGTTTGAGGCCGATGCGACTTCTGTAGAGACGAATCTGTCCTGGAGCTCTTGGATCTAGCTATCCATGGATTTTGTTTTGCAAAAATCGACACTAATTTCTAGAGTAACTTGCTACCATGAAGTAATCCTAGACCCGCTTTCTGCCTTGTTCTATTTTCATTCATAGGTTGTCCTGCTGACATTTGTTTGTTTGGCCGCTGATAGCTCTAGCCCACAGTTTGTCTGATGGCCGATGGTGGCGAGGGACACTCCTGAACACCTAGAGGTAACTAGCTTGCTTGAATTTAGTCACTCAATGCAGTAAGGATATTCGACAAAATGTCCATGAGAGGAAGAAACACAATCAAGCTATGGTTTCTATTCTTCTCCTTTTTAGCTTTTATGCGCATTGGTTTTTAGACAATGAGAGATCTTGTTTATGCAACTTAATTACATCTTTTATGATCCATGTGTTTTGATCTATGCCCTAAATTTGCTTATAATATTATATGAATGACAATGCTGTGCAAATTATTTGATGTACTTACACCCCCTGAGTATTGATGCCTAGCGTGGTCCATGCGCCCTCTTGATCTGTGAGCAGCAACCAGACCCCACTGCGGTGGCAGCGGCCAATGGATGCGGTGGAATTTACCACCCCTCCGTCCGTCCTCTCGTTAGTATAATTTTTATTCTATGATTCATATAATGCTTTCTAAATGGATTTTTAGTGGTTAATTAGAATGTTTCCAGATGAGGTACTGATGCCTATGCTTTTTTAGAGCCGAGAACACTCTATAGCTACGAAGTACAGAAGTACCGATTCTAGAAATTTGCTACAGCTTAGAACTATTCTTGAACTATTGTTGCCGATTGAGTGAGAAATCAGAGTGGGAGAATTGAACTATGCTGCTGTGTGCTGATTGAGAGAGCAGAATAGTGAGATTGGAGCTGCAGAACTTGCGCCAATATACCATTTTTTCTATTTTTGGCATAAAAAATGGTTCTTGTATTTTCTATAATTTGCCTCACAACTTGTTATGCCTTTTTGTTATTTCGAACTGCCGAAGTGAGAATCAACAAACTGTATATGTGTGGGCAAACATGTCGGTTCTTGCCCAAACTAGGGTTTCCATGCGTTGTTATACCCAATTCAACTTTTCTGTGACAACCAGTTTGGTGACCCTGTCTCTCAGGAAACGATTGGTTTAAAATTTTTATGATGATTATCCTTGCATTTTCTATGATCTTCTGATAACTTATTATGCCTTTTTTGTGTGAGGTGTGTGCTGGAATGGGACGGCAGCCATGGCGCGGCAATCACCATCCACCATTCTTACCTCAGGTTGGTTTCTTGATAGTTTTTTTATGCACGTTTTGCTTGTCTTTTATGATATATGATCCATAGTTGTTCACTTGCCACCGATGTCCTTGAGTTCCTGTAATTTATCTAGTAATATTGTATGCATTTGTTTAGTGGTACAAGCAAAAATAATAGCATCTACCTGTTGAGTTTGATTTTATTATGAAATATGCCTTTTTATGCCCTTCTGATTATGTGGTTTACCGTAGCACTCATGTTCTTAATTGTTTTACACATACTAATCTGCTGTCATTTCTACTTGGTGGCTATCTATTACTGCTGTTACATTCTAGGAACTCTATCAGCCATCCAGGTCACGTGACCGTATACATGCCCCAATTTGATTTACTTATGAAGCCCCCGCACGCCAGACACATCGTGTGCTTGCAGGTGTTCTCTCGAGTCCACCGTGATCTTTGCAAGGAAGGCATTCGATGAGATGCTCACAAGGAATAGCACCAGGTGAGGGCAGCGGCTGCTCACACTTTTGATTCTTGTTCCCAAAAATTAATTCTTGCTTAGTTTGATAACTGAACCACGTTACCTATCTAAAGCATACAAGTCATTTCCTTTAATTCTTGGTGGTGGACAGGAACAAGTGTTGCTCTGGTGCTTGAGCTTTGCCAATGGATCTATATTCATCAAACAAGTTTTCAGGTTTTATGCTTGCCATCCTGTTTACCCAATGCAGTGTATGAGCTTCTAACCATTGGTCCATGTGGTGGATTTCTGTTTCTGATTGAAAAATATCACAACCAATGATCCGGCTAATAATCAACCGAGGTCATGGTTATGCAATAATCCACATGCTGTAAAGGCGTATATGGTGATTTTGGTGCACCCGTTGTGCACATCAATATGCTAATAGTCTCAATGTTCCTCTGATGGCTGTTATCTAGGCTGCTCCTATGGCGACGACCATGGACCTATGATTATATTTGCGTTAAGACAGATTATTACTTGGCTCCTACTTCCTAAATCTAACTGCTTCTCTCCTCAATTCGTGTGAACAATTGGTTTTTTTCTCCTTGTTTTATTTACGTGCTACTAGTTAATTTAATAATCCTCTTGATTGTATTTATGCCTACCACTTGCACTATTTATGCTTTTTATTTTTGTGGGTTTCCATCATTGCTCATTCACTAATTATATTATTACTGCCACTGATTTTGTGCCTTTTTTATGCAAGATGATGATGAATGATCAGCGGTCATGGAGACAACACATAGGAGGGCTAGGATTTGGCGATGGGGCAACATTGATGGCGACTTTCTCTTCTTGCATGATTTCACTATGATGGCTTGGTAGTCAACTGCACTTATTATTTCTATCATCGGTCACTACTGTTTTTACACCATTTTCGCAAACTATGTGGAAAGCCAAATTGTACAATCACTGTGCATAAAACATGTATGTTATCAGATCTTTTTATTTAAATTGTTCTCAACGAAAAACTTATGTGAACGAACATATGATTAGTTCTTCGAAACCAGATTACGGCAATGAAGAGAATATATGATTGCGAACATATGTTTTTCACAGAAATTATTGAAGTATGAAATTATTAAAGTCTGTCAACGAAAGGAGTTAGCCTAAGCGGCGCTCTAAAACGGTATAAAATTATTGAACTATGAGTATAAATATTTTTCGTTCTAAGCGTAAAATCTTTTCCTGTTATTTTTCACAGAATAGATTTCATTTTATGCTAATCGTAGAAACTGTTTTTCTAGTATTTATATAGGCCAAATGAATATTCGATGCCACCGTATAGTTATTTCTACGTAACCAACCAGCCAATACACTTTCTCAAAAAAAAAAAAAGCCCAGCGTGGATCCACGTCTCTGACCGAGAAACATGCTCGTTCCCACGTGTAGTGCAGCCGTCCGAACAGCATGCAGACCAGGTTCGGGTGGGTAGGGGCCAGGGGCAACCGGACAGACTGGCTGGGACTTCCGATAGCCAATGGAGGCCCAGGGCTCCAAATATCCTCCCCCTATATATATATAATGCTCTTATGTTAAGCCCTTGTTTTATGTACTGTGTGCTTAGGAACTAGCATATTCAGTATTTTTTCTGGACACTAATGATCTTAGCTTTCCTCTCACTGTTTATCTCTATTTTGTAGGTTGTGCTTTATTCGGCGTATATAGTTGCCTTCGCCATGTGCATGGTCGAGTTTTCTAAGAATTTGCGGGAGACATGGCCGTTTGTTTTTGTCCTGGGTCCAATCATGTTCGTAGCGACATTTTCGAATATACCTATGTTTTGGCGCAAATGTATCGCAGAAGTTGCCACACAGCATGTACATGCAAGTGATCTTTCTGCTAAATTACTAGCACCTAGTAAGAAATAAGTCGATCAGTGTGTGTGAATAAGGGGTGCCGCTTAGTTAAATATGGTGCCTCCTTCAGTTAGTCGCATCTACGCGCCGCCATTGACGACGAGACCAAGCTTATTACCTTCCAGGTAAGATAGAACATCTAAACGCTCACTTTTGATCTCTATCTCGTCGCCGTTCATCGGTTTGAGCTCGCCGCGCCGCCGCCCGTTCACGCCGAACACCGCCGGTCGCCGTCGCACGTCGCCGTACGCTGTCGCCACTCTTCCCTCGTCTACACCTATACCCGCACCTTCGCATTGAGGTATGGGAGCTATCTAGCCTATTCTAGTCGCTAATCTCGCCCTACACCGACGGCGATTTCTCGCCGGAGCTCCGCCTCCGCCCCGCTCCGCCGTCCGCCGCCCCCGGCTGATGCGGCACCGCCTAATCCACCTCGCCTGCTTCGCCGCACCGTGTTCTTGCTCGCGCGCCCCGCCCCGCTAGCTCTAAGCCATCGGAGCTGCGGAATCGCGTGTCGCCGGCGAACCTCCGCCGTGCACCGCGGCCGCCGCCGGTCGAACCCGCCGCCGCCGCCCCCTCTCTTTCCCAGATCTAATCTGAGCCGTCCGATCAGGATCTAACGCCCCACAACGCGCGTGACCCGGTCCATACCGGTCAGCGCCGGGATTTTGCTAAAGAGCCTCTGCACTTTTCGCAAATCAACCCGCGGTCCAGTTTGGTTAGATTTAGGTCCCTAGTTTCCGCAGTTTAGCCCCTGGAGTTTCAAATCTTTTTATTTTAAGCCTTTAAACTTGTTTTAATCATATCTTTTGCGTTATAACTCCGATTTGAATGATTCTCGAACCTACGAGATCGTGATAACGCGTAGATTAGTTTTAAAACCTTTCTAACCTCTGTTCATGATGTTTGGTGTACTGTTTTAGTCAATTTGTATTCATTGCTTGTATGTGTGTAACGTGTAGCCGATGTTCAGTCCGAGTTTGCTGAAAATCAATCTTGGGAAGTTCCTGAGCAAGCTTTTGCTGAGGAAGGCAAGTATTCTTTGACCTATGTCCTATTTATATTAATTACACAATCTAGAGCCCAACTTGATTGCTCCTATTAAGGATGACTAGCCTCATATGTCTTTATATGCTTATGAAACTTGGGATGGGCTGTGATGTATAGATTAATGCTATCGCTCAACATCTTTATATTCATGTTGCTAATCTTGTTTAATTAATGATGAACTTGATGATAAAAGTTTGGTTTTAGCAACATGGAGACTTGGGCATGTTTTTGTTGGTTTTGCTCAAGTGCTTCACCCTAAGGATCGGTTCGCCGAACGACCACCCAGGAAAACAGTACAACCACAAAAGGTGGAATGGGACGTCCTTGACTGATTAATTAGATAAACTAGAGTTTTGGCTTACTTTTCTGAAACATGGCGTATGAAGGGTCTGGGGAATATGGGACTTTGCCCTTTGCCAATGTGGTGCAGTTTTTATCTGTCATCCTTTGGAACGGAACTCTCATATCTTTAGTTAACTGGAGTAACCTGTAACGAGTGGGCCATAACTCTAGGAATTCTTTGTAAAGGTCTCGTAGTGAAACCCTGCCGACTCACCAAAGGTCAGTGTTTGAGGGCCCGTACAGCCCGAGGCAAATGGAAATCACGACTTGTGGATAAAGTTGTACAACCTCTCGAGAGTGTTTAAAACTGATATATCAGCCGTGCTCACGGTTAAGAGCGGTCTGGACCCTCACAGATTAGAGTTTTCAAAGAAAGAGGCTTATGGAGATCATGGTAATGATGGTGATAACAACGGTTATGGTTATGGTTATGGTTCATGCTTATTTACTTATTATGCTTTACTGTCTTTATAATAAAGGGATAGGTTATGCTAATCATTGCTAGTAATAAAATTTGACCAACTAAAAACAACTGCTATTGCCTGTCCACCATAAAACCAGTCCACTTTTATCCTAAACGGAATACTTGCTGGGTACGGGATGTACTCATTCTTGCTTATTTTTATACCACGTTGCATCCATTACAACCGCTGCTCAGATCCAGAAGGGAATGATGATGAATTCTAATCAGAAGTTCCAAGACTACGACGAGTTCTAGGCTGGTGTGCCATCCGTCAGTCGCCTGTGGAGCATTGGTCATCTTTCGCTGTCGCTTAGCTATTTCGTTCTCATTAAGTTACTCGTTAAAGACATTTATGGTCTGTAATAATGGTTATTACTTCTTAAGTTAAAGTACTGGTTGTGTTATTACTTTTGTTTATGCTGTGTATGTGGTTAAACTGATCCTGGCACATACATGGTTAGCACTTGGTTTTGTTTCTAAAACCGGGTGTGACACTCCATGTAACTTTCAACAGTAACAACCTCCATTCATAAAGAATGCAAATCTAACTAATTTCATAATTGGGAAAGCATTTATCTAAATGCATAGCCAGTTGTCTATATAACTTCATAATTTCTCTATGGGCATGGTTCATTGTCCAACATTTCAAATATTGATTTCTTTAATGAAATACACTTGATATTCCCTGGTCTCTGGACTTTTTATTGCATTTTCTGTGATCAAACACAAGCACATTTTGATACCAGTAGCATTATGCATGCTGAACCTCTCAAACTCACATCAGGCCAACACGTATTTACAACCGCTGCAATGGCACAATTCAATTGTGTAAAGAATATTTTTTCCATTCATCATTATTATATTTATTATAACCTACAGACCTCACTTGATCAGCATAGCCAAGAGGCAATGACTGAGCCCCCAAAAACTTCTTTAAGCAGCAAATATTGTCGTTATTAGGATTTAACTTAGCTGAAACCCACACATTGACAGTGCCAAGAAATAATTAGTCAAAACCACCTAAACTAAATGCTTATCTAGTTCTTAATTTTTGTACTCATCACTCCCTATTTCTATCTGTATTGCTTCGACATAGGCATAAGCAACCATTTTTGGGCCCTTGTATTAGTAATCAAGCAACTTCACAAAGAACAAGCTAAAGATAAACCTTACAGACAGTAATAAACTACTGTAGACACTGAACAACAAACAATAGGCTGGGCAGTCAAGGTTACTCCATGATGATAGTTACTACATAACTAAACTGCTGGATGCTATTTGTTAAACAAAGCCATAAGCTCTTTCTAAATTACTGAAATAGAGACTGTGCATTACCATCCACTAACAAACACTCAATCAGAAAACGAAAAAAATCATGTCCCATTTGGATGAGGGAGCAAAATAATATATATTTCATACACAAAGGCTTCCAATTTCTCAACTTGTCCTGATGCAGAAATTTGTTTCCAATCAACCTTGTTATTGCTGAGGGTAATAATGCACATACAGATTATCAACAGCACCTGAAAAGAAGCTATCCTCAATGAGAGAAAATTAAAGAGTGTTTCTCAAAGCAGCAGCAATATTAAAGAGTGTCTCTTTTAAGAGAGAAATTTACTAGATGCTTAGGAGGGTATAGATTACTTCAATGAGATGAAGAGGTTGATCTCTTTACACCTACCAGAATAAAAGGTCTATAGGATATGAGTTACTGCAACGAACAGCAGACCTAGCTGGATAATCTTTTATGTAGCTAACTAATTATAATTCATTTTCGAAAATGGCAAGAGGTTTACTTGGCATATCTTGAACCCTTGAAATAGGATACATGCCTCTTCAGCAATAACATGTGCTGCTTCGTAAAATCTGGAACAGTCCATCACTGTAGCTTCGTGCAGATTAGATAGGAAAACACTCATCGACAACACGGTTGGACTGGTAGAGCTAGTAGCCTCAATCAAAGAAATTAGTCAAAACTCAAATGTGGTGTTCTCAGGGAACCTATCATTCCTATTTGGAGTAACGTTCAGGGCGTTACACCCCTGATATTTATACGGACAGATACACATTAATTCACTTGATATGCGGAGAGGTATGAAGGAGAAACACTAACGCATTCTGATGAAAAGAAAATGGAAACAAACAGAATTTTTGCACTTGCATTTCATACTTTTATTTCCCCTAGGAGAAAAGAGGAATTGAAGGTATGGTTAGTAAATATTAAAGACTCAATTGAGGAGGATGTGTTCAGCAATAAAATATATAGACAGTAAGAAAAAAATGCAGAGCAGCAACAATGAATTGAAAAGGGAATGTCTAATCCAAATTTGTAGCTCCATTCTTGGTATATCATGGTTATAGAAACCTAACGACAACATAGCAAAGTGGTTATCAGGAGATCCTGTAATGTTTAAGGGCCTAGTTGCTTTCCTCCTGCTATTCATGCACAATTGCAATCCATCTCTGTGTGCACTGTGCTCGCAATCAAGTGAAAAGAAAAGAAGCCACCGCAGCCCAGCAAAGGAGGGTGGGTCCGTGGGTAAACAAAAGGAACCACAGAGAAGTACAAGAATGGTTAAACAAGAAAAAGGTTTGCACCACAAGAAAGAACAAAAATAAACAAATAAAACCCCAAAAGAAAAATCTGATAGCTATCCTTTTCCAGCGCTGCCCATACATGCCGGCGAACAAAAAAAAAGAGCAAAAATCATTGAGGATGGAAAGTAGAGCAAAAGCAAACCGCGATGCAAAACCAACTTTGCAACCTCCACATGAGGATGATGCATCAATAGTAAAAAAAAAAGTCCCTCCACCCCCTAGTTCCTAGTGTATGTTGAGCCTCTGGAAAAAATGACATAATTTTGCATCTCCTTTGAATGGAGTCACCAATGCAAGAAATACAAATAGATCTATTGACAAAAAAGCACATGAATCAAGGGTTTCGATGATCCTGAAGGCAACTGTCACCAAGATCAACGCTGAATCTATTAGCAGCAACAAAAGAAGAGGTGAAAGATTGATATATGCAACGCTGACATATTAGTAAAAAAAAAGTTCCCCCACCCCCTAGTTCCTAGTGTATGTTGAGCCTCTGGAAAAAATGACATAATTTTGCATCTCCTTTGAATGGAGTCACCAATGCAAGAAATACAAATAGATCTATTGACAAAAAAGCACATGAATCAAGGGTTTCGATGACCCTGAAGGCAACTGTCACCAAGATCAACGCTGAATCTATTAGCAGCAACAAAAGAAGAGGTGAAAGATTGATATATGCAATGCTGACATATTAGATGGAGAAAAAATTATCAAAGAAGTGCCTGTCTTAACTGAAGCAGATAGCAGCACACTCAGGTTTAATAATCTGTCTAGGAGGCTTGTGGCACTTGCATCAAAAGGGTTGAGAACAAAATGGCAGTACAAATATTTATTTGAAATGCTGGAAGTGCTAGAAAACCAAATGGATTACAATACAGATGTCCCAAAAGCCTTGTTGTCATCAAAAAGTTCGAAAGCACAATCAAAGTTGGGATATCTATTGAAGAAACAAAAAAATCATTGAAGATGATATAGATACACTCAATAAAGAACATTAATTGATTTCCACTACAATGTTGAGAAAACAATGCAAGATAAGTGACTAATGGTGTAATGGAAGGACAACAAAACCTACAGCCACAATGTTAGCATACAAAATCCTGACCAGATAAAACCAGAAGGCAGACCATGAAACAAAAATAAGTTCCCAACTATAGTTGAAGCAGCAAAGGTGAAATCGAGGAAAAAGAGGGTATCAGCTGAAGCAAAAAAGAAACAACAGGTACAACATAAGAAAGGAAAAGTGGAGTAGATGATGAGTATCCAGATTGGGACAAGACAAAAGTATATATATTATATACAGTAACTAATGTGTTTGCCTTTTTAATTTCAGAGCCGCATCCATAGCAAACCAATGAAAAGATCAACACGGTAGGAATTCCAGAGGCACACCCACCTCATAAAGAAAGTCCAGCGACAAATGCTCAGTGAAATTGCGATACTAAAATAGGAAGCTTTAAGAGTTATCCAATATGCATTGTAATAGTCAGGATGTGGTAGATGTTTAAAAAGACAAAAAGTACTGCAGTTTATATAATAACAATTCAGATATATTCTCTTTGCAATGTGTAGGGGGACAACTACATCAATTATTGGATCTTATACCTACCATGAACTAAAAATGCCTTACATTTCATCTCTACGTGGAACATGTGATTTGGAACATTACTTCCGCATTTCATGTACTACAGAACAAATCAAGGTAGGCCTATTAACTGAAAAAATAAACATTACTAACCGCCGTAGTTAATCTGGACAAAAAAACATAGAAAAAAGACCAAGGCATCAACTCATTTACCATTAGTGATCTTGCGCATGTATATAACTGCGTCCACATCTTCTTTCCTTGTGCCCCCCACACAGATCAAGATTTCCTAGTTTAGGCACTAGAATAAATGCCCTAAATAAAGGAAGCATATTTCTCAGCCCAAATAAAGAAAACAGATTAACAACAACCCCCCCCCCCCCCCCTCCTCCTCCTCCAATAATAATTTTGGAAGCATTCGACACTAAAGCCAATCAAAAGGAGAAATGAAATGTAGATGCACAATTCTCAAAGCCATGCAGAAAATGAATCTCTAAAACGATTTGTAAAGATCACATATGCAAACGTTGATCGAAACTATAAGCAGCGAACAGAGCTAGTTTAATAAAAAATCAAGCTAAGGATTCAAGCAGTAGAATTAAAAACAACTATGGAGGAATAACTAGATATAATGCAAAGAAGTCCACTAGTTGGCTGACTACTACTTAACAAACTAGGATAGCTTAGAATAGTTTGCAGGTTTAAGCCCCTTGCTGGCCAAAACTAAGACTAGGATAGCGCCTAGGTTTATGCCCCAGGCTGGCCGAAACTAGACTAGGGATAGTGCACAGGTTAGCCCCTGGCTGGCTGATTTCCTCACATGGTCTCCGCCGTTGAGTTCTTCCAGCAGTCACTGAACAGACGATGAATGAAGACCAATCCTCAAAATAGCTAGTGAACCTACCGCTGTAAGAAGGATGCCAATAAAGATTATGCCGGCGCAGACTCCAAGGGTGGGCAGGCCGAGGATGCAGGTGACCATCCAGCCTATCAGGACAACCACCCAGGCCAGCTGGGTCCTGGTGGCCTCGAGTGCACAGGCCGATGGAACGCAGATGAGCATGCTATAAGCAGCAGCACATAGATGAAGAGCTGGGGTACGAGACGCATCATTCTGCAGAAAGAGTTTGGCATGGCAGCCAACATGACGGCGAACGTCACGATAGCCACGGCGAGGAGGGTGAGTGCCACAGCGTGCACCAACCACGCAGCCTCGCGCAGCCGAAAAGGGAAACGAATCCAGATCAGTCGGGAACGAAGGATCTTCTCGTGCTGTGAGGACGAAAGAGGAAAGTGAGATTGAGGACCGAAATTACATACCACTCGCTTGGCTGACCCTTCCTCGTAGCGATCGGCGAGCAGTGGAGGGGAGTCCATGGTGACCAGGGGCGGCGCAGGATCCTGCTCGTCGTCGACGTACAAAAGCGGCCCGTCCCCTCTTCCTTCCGCTTCCGCTTCCGCCCGAGCCTCCTGGCCTGGGTGCCGGCGCAGGGAGGAGGAAGTGGGTGGGACAAGAGAGGGATTGGGATTTTATAGAGGGGCCGGCTGAGTGGCTGGCGGTGGGGACGGGGTTGCAGAGAGCGAGATAAGGATGGGCCGTGGGGAGCGCTGATTGGGCTTCAGGATTTGCTTGTTTAGGTTCTACTCCCTCCATCCCAAAAAAACAAGTCGTTCTGGGTTTATCTTAAGTCAAACTTCGTAAAGTTTGACCAAATTTATAAAAAAATATATTGTCATTTACAGAACCAAATTGATACCTAATGAAAATATATGTGATGAGGAATCTAACAATACTCATTTGGTACTATAAACATTTACACTTTTTCGTATAAATTTGGTCAAACTTTAAAAAATTTGACTTAGGACAAACCCAGAATGACTTGTTTTCTGGGACAGAGGGAGTACTTTTCTAGCTGGTCTTATAGTATTCAGCTTATACATTTTAGCTTTATTTGAGGTGTTGATATTAGTCTTCAGCTTATACATTTGATCTTTATTTGAGGTGTTGATCTCCAGAGTCCAAATTGTAACCCGAAGATTATTTAAAACCATGTATACTAGTACATCTTATTAATCCTAATGACTATGTTGCCAACTGAACCACAAAAGTCAAACTAGACAAGGGATAGTGCGCAGGTTAGCCCCTGGCTGGCTGACTTCCTAACATGGTCTCCGCCGTTGAGTTCTTGTAGCAGTCACTCAACAGACAATGAATGAAGACCAATACTCAAAATAGCTAGTGAAACCTACCCCTGTAAGAAGGATGCCGATAAAGATTATGCCAGCGCAGACTCCAAGGGTGGGTAGGCCGAGGATGTAGGTGTCCATCCAGCCTATGAGGACAACCACCCAGGCCAGCAAGGTCCTAGTGGCCTCGAGTGCGCAGGCCGATGGAACGCAGATGAGCATGCTATAAGCAGCAGCACATAGATGAAGAGCTGGGGTACGAGACGCATCTTTCTGCAGAAAGAGTTTGGCATGGCAGCCAACATGACGGCGAACGTCACGATAGCCACGGCGAGAAGGGTGAGTGCCATAGCGTGCACCCACCATGCAGCCTCGCGCAGCCGAAAAGGGAAACGAATCCAGATCAGTCGGGCACGAAGGATCTTCTCGCGCTGTGAGGACGAAAGAGGAAAGTGAGATTGAGGACCGAAATTACATACCACTCGCTTGGCTGACCCTTCCTCGTAGCGATCGGCGAGCAGCGGAGGGGAGTCCATGGCGACCAGGGCGGGGCGAGACCCTGCTCGTCGTCGACATAAGAATGCGGCCCGTCCCCTCTTCATTCCGCTTTCGTTTCCTCCCGAGCCTCCCGGCCTGGGTGGCGGCGCAGGGACGAGGAAGTGGGTGGGACAAGAGAGGCATTGGGATTTTATAGAGGGGCCGGCTGAGTGGCTGACGGTGGGGACGGCGTTGCAGAGAGCGAGATAAGGATGGGCCGTGGGTTGCGCTGATTGAGCTCCAAGATTTGCTTGTTTAGTGTCAACTTTTCTAGTTAGTCTTATAGTATTCAGCTTATACATTTTATCTTTATTTGAGGTGTTGATATTAGTCTTCAGCTTATACATTTGACCTTTATTTGAGGTGTTGATCTCCAGAGTCCAAATTGTAACCCGAAGATTAATTAAAACCTATACTAGTACATCTTGTTAATCCTAATGACTATGTTGCCAATTGAACCACAAAAGTCAAACTAGACTAGGGATAGTGCGCAGGTTAGCCCTTGGCTGGCTTACTTCCTCACATGGTCTCCACCGTTGAGTTCTTGTAGCAGTCACTCAACAGACAATGAATGAAGACCAATCCTCAAAAAAGCTACTGAAACCTACCCCTTTAAGAAAGATGCCGATAAAGATTATGCCGCCGCAGACTCCAAGGGTGGGCAGGCCGAGGATGCAGGTGCCCATCCAACCTATGAGGACACCCACCCAGGCCAGCTGGGTCCTGGTGGCCTCAAGTGCACAGGCCGACGGAACGCAGATGAGCATGCTATAAGCAGCAGCACATAGATGAAGAGTTGGGGTACGTGACGCATCTTTTTGCAGAAAGAGTTTGGCAAGGTAGCCAACATGACGGCGAACATCACGATAGCCACGGCGAGGAGGGTGAGTGCCACAGCGTGCACCCACCACGCAGCCTCGCGTAGCCGAAAAGGGAAACGAATCCAGATCAGTTGGGCACGAAGGATCTTCTCAGGCTATGAGGACGAAAGAGGAAAGTGAGATTGAGGACCGAAATTACATACCACTGGCTTGGCTGACCCTTCCTCGTAGCGATCGGCGAGCAGCGGAGGGGAGTCCATGGTGACCAGGGGTGGCGCGGGGCGGCGCGGGATCCTGCTCGTCGTTGACATACGAAAGCGGCCCATCCCCTCTTCCTTCCGCTTCCGCTTCCGCACGAGCCTCCCGGCTTGGGTGGCGGCGCAGGGAGGAGGAAGTGGGTGGGACAAGAGAGGGATTGGGATTTTATAGAGGGGCCGGCTGAGTGGCTGACGGTGGGGATGGGGTTGCAGAGAGCGAGATAAGGACGGGCCGTGGGGAGCGCTGATTGGGCTACAGGATTTGCTTGTTTAGTGTCTACTTTTCTAGCTGGTCTTATAGTATTCATCTTATACATTTTACCTTTATTTGAGGTGTTGATATTAGTCTTCAGCTTATACATTCGATCTTTATTTGAGGTGTTGATCTCCAGAGTCCAAATTGTAACCTGAAGATTATTTAAAACCATGTATACTAGTACATCTTATTAATCCTAATGACTACGTTGCCAATTGAACCACAAAAGTCAAACTAGACTAGGGATAGTGCGCAGGTTAGCCCCTGGCTGGCTGACTTCCTCACATGGTCTCCGCCGTTGAGTTCTTGTAGCAGTCACTCAACCGACGATGAACGAAGACCAATCCTCAAAATAGCTAGTGAAACCTACCCCTGTAAGAAAGATGCCGATAAAGATTATGCCACCGCAGACTCCAAGGGTGGGCAGGCCGAGGATGCAAGTGCCCATCCAGCCTATCAGGACAACCACCCAGGCCAGCTGGGTCCTGGTGGCCTGGAGTGCATTGGCCGACGGAATGCAAATGAGCATGCTATAAGCAGCAGCACATAGATGAAGAGCCGGGGTACGAGACGTATCTTTTTGCAGAAAGAGTTTGGCATGGTAGCCAACATGACGGCGAACGTCACGATAGCCACGGCGAGGAGAGTGAGTGCCACAGCGTGCACCCACCACACAGCCTCGCGCAGTCGAAAAGGGAAACGAATCCAAATCAGTTGGGCACGAAGCATCTTCTCGCGCTGTGAGGATGAAAGAGGAAAGTGAGATTGAGGACCGAAATTACATACCACTCGCTTGGATGACCCTTCCTCGTAGCGATCGGCGAGCAGCGGAGGGGAGTCCATGGCGGCGCGGGGCGACGCTGGATCCTGCTTGTCGTCGACGTACGAAAGCGGCCCGTCCCCTCTTCTTTCCGCTTCCGCTTCCGCCCGAGCCTCCCAGCCTGGGTGGCGGCACAGGGAGGAGGAAGTGGGTGGGACAAGAGAGGGATTGGGATTTTATAGAGGGGCCGGCTGAGTGGCTGACGGTGGGGACGGGGTTGCAGAGAGCGAGATAAGGACGGGCCGTGGGGAGCGCTGATTGGGCTCCAGGATTTGCTTGTTTAGTGTCTACTTTTCTAGCTGGTCTTATAGTATTCAGCTTATACATTTTACTTTTATTTGAGGTGTTGATATTAGTCTTCAGCTTATACATTTGATCTTTATTTGAGGTGTTGATATCCAGAGTCCAAATTGTAACCCGAAGATTATTTAAAACCATGTATACTAGTACATCTTATTAATCCTAATGACTATGTTGCCAATTGAACCACAAAAGTCAAACTAGACAAGGGATAGTGCGCAGGTTAGCCCCTGGCTGGCTGACTTCCTCACATGGTCTCCGCCGTTGAGTTCTTGTAGCAGTTACTCAACAGACGATGAATAAAGACCATTTCTCAAAATAGCTAGTGAAACCTACCCCTGTAAGAAGGATGCCGATAAAGATTATGCCGGCGCAAACTCTAAGGGTGGGCAGGACGAGGATGCAGGTGCCCATCCAGCCTATCAGGACAACCACCCAGGCCAGCTGGGTCCTGGTGGCCTCGAGTGCACAGGCCGACGGAACGCAGATGAGCATGCTATAAGCAGCAGCACATAGATGAAGAGCTGGGGTACGAGACGCATCTTTCTGCAGAAAGAGTTTGGCATGGCAGCCAACATAACGGCGAACGTCACGATAGCCACGGTGAGGAGGGGGTGAGTGCCACAGCGTGCACCCACCACGCAGCCTCGCACAGCCGAAAAGGGAAACGAATCCAGATCAGTCAGGCACGAAGGATCTTCTCGTGCTGTGAGGACGAAAGAGGAAAGTGAGATTGAGAATCGAAATTACATACCACTCGCTTGGCTGACCCTCCCTCGTAGCGATCGGCGAGCAGCGGAGGGGAGTCCATGGCAACCAGGGGCGGCGCGTGGCGGGACGGGATCCTGCTCGTCGTTGACATACGAAAGCGACCCGTCCCCTCTTCATTCCGCTTCCGCTTCTGCCCGAGCCTCCCGGCCTGGGTGGTAGCGCTGGGAGGAGGAAGTGGGTGGGACAAGAGAGGGATTGGGATTTTATAGAGGGTCCGGCTGAGTGGCTGACGGTGGGGACGGGGTTGCAGAGAGCGAGATAAGGATGGGCCGTGGGAAGCGCTGATTGGGTTCCAGGATTTCCTTGTTTAGTGTCTACTTTTCATGTGGTCTTATAGTATTCAGCTTATAAATTTTATCTTTATTTGAGGTGTTGATATTAGTCTTCAGCTTATACATTTGATCTTTATTTGAGGTGTTGATCTCCAAAGTCAAAATTGTAACCCAAAGATTATTTAAAACCATGTATACTAGTACATCTTGTTAATCCTAATGACTATGTTGTCAATTGAACCCAAAAGTCAAACTAGACTAGGGATAGTGCGCAGGTTAGCCCCTGGCTGGCTGACTTCCTCACATGGTCTCCGCCGTTGAGTTCTTGTAGCAGTTACTCAACAGACGATGAATGAAGACCATTCCTCAAAATAGCTAGTGAAACCTATCCCTGTAAGAAGGATGCCGATAAAGATTATGCCGGCGCAGAGGTGGGCAGGCCGAGGATGTAGGTGCCCATCCAGCCTATCAGGACAACCACCCAGGCCAGCTGGGTCCTGGTGGTCTCGAGTGCGCAGGCTGACGGAACGCAGATGAGCATATTATAAGCAGCAGCACATAGATTAAGAGCTGGGGTACGAGACGCATCTTTCTGCAGAAAGAGTTTGGCATGGCAGCCACGGCGAGGAGGGGGTGAGTGCCACAGCGTGCACCCACCACGCAGCCTCGCACAGCCGAAAAGGGAAACGAATCCAGATCAGTCGGGCACGAAGGATCTTCTTCCGCTGTGAGGACGAAAGAGAAAAGTGAGATTGAGGACCGAAATTACATATCACTCGCTTGGCTGACCCTTCCTCATAGCGATCAGCGAGCAGCGGAGGGGAGTCCATGGTGACCAGGGGCGGCGCGGGGCAGGACGGGATCCTGCTCGTCATCGACATACGAAAGCGACCCATTCCCTCTTCATTCCACTTCCGCTTCTGCCCGAGCCTCCCGGCCTGGGTGGCGGCGCTGGGAGGAGGAAGTGGGTGGGACAAGAGAGGGATTGGGATTTTATAGAGGGTCCAGCTGAGTGGCTGACGGTGAGGACGGGGTTGCAGAGAGCGAGATAAGGATGGGCCGTGGGAAGCGCTGATTGGGCTCCAGGATTTGCTTGTTTAGTGTGTACTTTTCATGTTGGTCTTATAGTATTCAGCTTATACATTTTATCTTTATTTGAGGTGTTGATATTTCAGCTTATACATTTGATCTTTATTTGAGGTGTTGATCTCCAATGTCCAAATTGTAACCCGAAGATTATTTAAAACCATGTATACTAGTACATCTTGTTAATCCTAATGACTATGTTGCCAATTGAACCACAAAAGTCAAACTAGACTAGGGATAGTGCGCAGGTTAGCCCCTGGCTGGCTGACTTCCTCACATGGTCTCCGCCGTTAAGTTCTTGTAGCAGTCACTCAACAGACAATGAATGAAGACCAATACTCAAAATAGCTAGTGAAACCTACCCCTGTAAGAAGGATGCCGATAAAGATTATGCCGGCGCAGACTCTAAGGGTGGGCAGGCCGAGGATGCTGGTGCCCATCCAGCCTATCAGGACAACCACCCAGGCCAGCTGAGTCCTGGTGGCCTCGAGTGCGCAGGTCGACGGAACGCAGATGAGCATGCTATAAGCAGCAGCACATAGATGAAGAGCTGGGGTACGAGATGCATCTTTCTGCAGAAAGATTTTGGCATGGCAGCCAACATAACGGCGAACGTCACGATAGCCCCGGCGAGGAGGGGGTGAGTGCCACAGCGTGCACCCACCACGCAGCCTCGCACAGCCGAAAAGGGAAACGAATCTAGATCAGTCGGGCACGAAAGATCTTCTCACGCTGTGAGGACGAAAGAGGAAAGTGAGATTGAGGACCGAAATTACATACCACTCGCTTGGCTGACCCGTCCTCGTAGCGATCGGCGAGCAGCGGAGGGGAGTCCATGGCGACCAGGGGCGGCGCGGGGTGGGATCCTGCTCGTTGTCGACGTACGAAAGCGGCCCATCCCCTCTTCCTTCTGCTTCCGCTTCCGCCCGAGCCTCCCGGCCTGGGTGGCGGCGCAGGGAGGAGGAAGTGGGTGGGACAAGAGAGGGATTGGGATTTTATAGAGGGGCCGACTGAATGGCTGACGGTGAGAACGGAGTTGCAGAGAGCCAGATAAGGACGCTGTGGGGAGCGCTGATTGGAGTCCAGGATTTGCTTGTTTAGTGTCTACTTTTCTAATTGGTCTTATAGTATTCAGCTTGTACATTTTACCTTTATTTGAGATATTTATTGGTCTTCAGCTTATACATTTGATCTTTATTTGAGGTGTTGATCTCCAAAGTCCAAATTGTAACCCCAAGATTATTTAAAACCATATATACTAGTACATCTTGTTAATCCTAATGACTATGTTGCCAATTGAACCACAAAAGTCCTAGAGCACAAGGAGAGTTCATGGTCCTTACCGTAACACTAACAATCAACCGAAGCAAAAATGTAAAAATTGTCCCATGGCTGAGATGATCTAACCAATGCCTGTAATCGACATTCTGTTTCCAACCATCAGAATGAACAAGGTACAAACTACTTGAATATTAAACCCTTTAGGGCCTGTTTGGAACGTGGGAAAACTTTCCCGTTCCTGCGTTTTTCCTGTGAAATTGAACTGATTCCTGTGAAATTCCTGTGTAATTCCTGTAAAATTCCTGCGTTCCGAACAGGTCCTTAATGCAATTACCTCGCATGCTATTATTACTTTCACTGACAGTTGGTAGAGATATATATATATATATATATACTATAATACACAACGGAAGATAGCGACAATGAGGGACCTGTGATATGATGCTAATCAAAAGAAATTACACTTGTTACAACAGTTTCCCCAATAACAATTGGCCCAATAGATACATCACCCGCCACCTAAATTATCACATCTCCCAATGTTCTGTGACCTCTTATGAAACAGTTGCCTGGTTCCGCTGTCCCCCAGACGATATACCGTAGTCTATTGATTTCGACATGAATAATGTACACTTCACGTTCTCCTGTTCCTCTCCCTATTCCAATCCCCTGAAGATCCTAGAGATGAGGTTAGTGTTGCTTTCCGCAACTTCTGCTGGTTCTCATACTCCTTCTCGAGCCGAGCCTGTGATGACACCTGGACTGGATGCTTCCCACCATTGCCATGGGGTTGCCTTGTGTCAAGCATAAGACCCCGCTCAGACCTCACAGGAGAGGCCCCGTCTTCAATAGGCACAGGCCACCTTATAGTCCCCTTCCCAGGGTTATTCAAGCGCACAGGATCATTTTTCCTGTCAACTATTTTCTTAGTAGACTGACTGCTCCCATTCCAAGCTGCATCATTGTTACGAGAACCTGAAGAGCTCTCAGCTGTACCAAACTGGGGTGAGGGCTTGCGCGCCTTCATCACCTTTTCGGATGGTGATTTTGGCCACTTAATTGCCCCGTTGCTGTATCCTTGGGTACTCCATGACTCAGTGCTTCTTTTCATATCACACAAGATCTCTGCAGCTCGCTGTACCTTTGGTGATGCTGTTCGTGAAAAGCTCACATAAGTACGTCAACAAAAGTAAAAAAAAAATGAAAATGAGCAAATCAAATTAAAGGCCAAGAAAATAGAACTTCCAATAGAGTTAAGAACCTAGCTCTAGTGATAAAGAAATCCTAGAGATGATATAATACAATAAAAAGGATGTAGCATCAAACGCTTCATATCAATACAACATTGAATATCTCAGGCCACCAAAGCATTTGCACATCTAAAATAGTGATATAGAAGTAAAATACTTTTGTCGAATGAAGTTAAATTTCTTAGCAACTTCTATTTTCATCAAGGTAACGTGTATACCACAAAAAATATTCTTGAATAGACATTGGCCTACCTTGAGGTGTTTTTAAAAGAGAATGTTCACTGTCATGCTTATGGAAACCATCTAAAGAATCACCATGGTCCAGGGGTTGCAATTGCTGCAAACCATGCTCAGTCCCAACTTTTCTGGAGTGAAAATTTTGTACAAGTGACCCTGAAGTTGACTCCATGCCACATAAATTATATCGTCCATCACATGAATCCACTATAGATAATTTTGCTGCATCCATCTCTTGAAAAAGATCATCGATTTTATGGACTGACAAATCTTCATCATCTAGAGGAGTGAGGTTGGATCCAACCCTGACCCATTGCCACTGGGAGTTATTCCTACTCGACCCATGTTTACTACAGTCAACACTTTGTCGATAACCACCGGCCTGTGAGTGTGACCAAGCAAATGGTGGCAAACTGGCTCCATGAACTGCCATGGAAGGCATAAAAGGCTTAACTGCAGTTGTGCTCTCGCTTCCAGGTGCTAAAACAGAGGCCAGATCTTGTATATGGGGAAGTGTTAAACGGCTTAAGATGTCTTTTGGATGACAAAGTACAGTATCACAAACATTGATTTGTGTAGAGTCCTGTGTAGTAGTATTAAAAAGGTCAAAGGAGTTTTCAAGCGCTTAAAGAGATGATAATGGTAGTAACACTGATTATTTTGCTTACCTTAACCAAGGGGGATGGCTTGTCACCACATTGCTCTTTGATGTCAAAGCTAGAAGTGCTTGCAGAAGAAATTTTAGGGCTCAGGACGAGATTAGCATCCTTTCCATAGCAATAGTTCGTGTCAGAAAGCATAGAGAAAGCTTTTCTGACAGAGACTAGGAGATCATCCTTCGTGCGCAATACCTTCTTTCCTTTATCTCTTCCTAAGCAGGAAAATTTGTAAGTGCCGTCGAGGAGTTCACTCAATGAAAGGTTCTCAATGTGATTTGTGATATCGCAGACGTCAGATTTCAGGCCATGCGATCCTGAATTAACATGCCAACCTCTGTTAAGTTGTGATACAAATAGGTTTTACCAACAATATAAGGCACATATTTCGATAAATAGTGTCTGACTCATTAAATAAGTTATTGTACCATTGTTTTCTCCCTTACTATATAAAATTAATGTTATCTGAATGTTATCCATGTTACATGAGACAAGTTCTTATACTGGCACTAAATGCAAAAAAAGGAGCATCCTAACCTCAATAACAATAACGTTGTTAGGCAGGACTACATGTTTCAAATTTTGTTTATGATACTAAAAGGCATGCAAAGAAGGAGGTGCCATCAATGACAAACAGAAGACCAGCGAGAAGAAAAAAGTCAAAACACTTTTATACTAAAACAAGGAGTTAGAAGGAGCAACACGGAAATAGAAACTAGATTAATAATAATGTAAAGAATCACATCATGAACAAGACTTCTCCACTTATCTTCACACAGATGCCGATAAATCAAGAGCTAAGTTTCCCATTAGAATTATTTGATATGTCTAAGTATGCAATGCTCGAGAAAACAATTAGAATATCTTCGCACGGATATTTTACATCCATTTATCCACTAGGCTCATATAATCATCAGAGTCAACAAAAGAAAATTACTGGCAGTTGCTAAGATATAAATGCATGATGTAGATCCAACCAGTCACCACATACCAAGAATGCCGTTTCCTGAGAAACCAGAATCAAAATTTGCTAAACCAGCCTTTGATGAGAAACAATCATACTTTGATCTGACACCAGACCTAATATTCTTCTTATCAATTCTCTTTGCATCAGGAAAGCGCTTTGGCTTGAGCAACCGAGATTTTTCTGTGTATAATTAGGATAACATGCAGAAGTATTTATTGTCAGAACATCGAAATAAACAGTAGCATGTGCATTGAAAAGCACTCATAGCAGAGTGGAGCTATATCAGACTTGTATTAACAAAGGGCATGGAAAGCAGAACAGCATGAGGAATGGGCTCATTCTTTTCGCTTTGCATCAGTTGGTTCAATGTCCAATTTCAAAAGCCTTATAACAAAGAAAGCTAAAATCCATTTCCTAATGGGACGTCCTGCCCCAACCATGTCAACCAAATGCTCCCTTTGAGATGGCCTGACAGAAACATTGAAAAGGGTAAACCAATTCTTTACTTGACCAGAGCCCACTAAAGCAGTCAATCGACTACTTTTAGGTACTATATGACCATTTGAATATCATCTGCGGGTGATGTGTATAATTATGTCTGAACATTTTAAGTTGAACACATACACATTTACTCAGCAGCATTTATTACAATAAACCATTTTACCATATTAAAAAGGTAACAATAGCCAGGCATATTCAGAATTTCAGACCACATAGCTGACGAGTTAGTTGTCACCCAGGCCTATGGAAACATAGCCCCATAAGAGAAAAACCAATAGGAAAGACCTTAAATCAGGGAGGTTTCAGACATTACATTCTAACTTCATAGGAATAAAAATTAGGATATATATAAGGACCCGAGCACTCTCAACAGGCATAATTGACAAGCCATTCCACTCATACTACACATTTTTCTTAGTGTTTATATCCTCATAAGCCCATTGTTGAATCTAACATATAATATTTTAATTCTTACATTGTCACCCTTCTACAATTATACAAGATATCAGCATCCTTGTAAATCAGCCTGGCAAATAATCAAATATTATCTATGTAAAAAAAAAAGTTGAATACAAGCAAGGCCACAAAGAGGAGAGATGAAGGAGCAGGGAGATAAACGCATTGACAAGATACTGTCGAATCGAACATGATAGAATACACCTATGGTGCACAACACTCATATCAGGGCAACATAAGTGTTTTGTCTGTCTCTAAACTGACCATTGAACGCATGCCACATGTTGTAACATGGGTAAATAAAAAGGACAACTGCAAATAAATATAGGAACTTTATAATTTACCAGATGATGCACAGTGTGTGAATTCAGGCACATTCTTCTGTGATATGAAGTCCTGTCCCTTAGCTTCAGCATCTCTAACAGTTTGAACTGGCTCAAGCTTTGGCCTTTTTGAACAAGGTGGACCATCCAACAACTTTATGGTCTTTTTTGGCACTATCTTACTATCTTGCTTATGCAAGGCTTGAACATCATTTCCAACATAATCCCGTTTGCCATTTTCAGGCTTGAATCCAAAACCAAAAGATTTCTGCATAGAGACTTCCAAAGAAGTCCTTTTACTTCTATAAGACGGAACACCCTCTACATTCTGGTTCTGCTGCTTCACATCTGCCCATGTGTGTTTTAAAAATATTAATCAGCAGTGAATCAGTTTAAAGGACAGTATGCGTAGAGCTATACATTTAGAGAGAAAAAATAAGGCCAAAATACTCCTACAGCATAACAGAGACTTCTGCAAGGAGCAGTACTCTTCACTTTAACTTTGAATCAAGGCTATAAAGATATTTCTGAAGGCTTGTAATAGACATAAATCAAAGTGCCACTGTTCATTTTGTTGCTGGAATCCAATAAACCAATACACAAGCAAATAAAATGCAACCTGCACAACATACAAGCAGAAAAATGGTGCAAACCAACTACTATGCAGGTGCTGATTCACGTTCAAATAATAAAAGGATCATTGCATCAGTTAGAGGGTGACACTTGTGTTCAACAAGGAGCTCCAAGAAACTGACTCCCAATGTACCTTCAGCTGAGAGATATACCTGGAAATCCTGTGTAATAAACCAAACACAATAACTGGGCCCAAAGAAAACATACTGAGCACAAAGCAGTATCCAACTTGGTGGGTTGAAATAGATGTAAAATCTGCCCCATTTTCCCTCAAAAAGATACACACAAACAATCAAGTACAGATCTGAGGATCACAACTCACAACATAAGTTTCAAAAGTGAGACCACTCAGTTCCTATAAATACTTAGAATATATCATTAAAAGAATAACAAAAAAATTTTGATGCATGCAGAAATTTTAAGGACAACAATCTCAGTGACATCAATCAGCAAGCACCTACAAAGCATAACACAATTGCTCTATAATAGGCTCACCTCTTAAGAACAGATATAGCAGAATTGTAGAACAGCCAACCATGATCGCAAGATAGTACAATTGAAAGCATGCCTCCTTGGGTCAAATAACAGTATAATGAAAATGGATCAGATAATACTACAACAACCGTCCCACATTAATGTATTCTTTCATTTCTTTGCCAATGAGCCTCAAACATATAAAATCTACCAAACAGAAGGTAACCTTTCTAAGAAAAACTCTGCCAACCTGGGAGGAACTAGGAAGCATGGTAAGCAAAGAAACTCAGTTCCTAAATCGACGAACCTAGGAGGAAGTAGGTGGCATTGTGAAAAATAAGAAATAGGCACCAAAATTCGAATCAAACAGTATTGAAAGCTGAGTAGTGAGTATAACCCACACCACCCACCAACTGAACTAGGATGTAGGATCACAAAGATAATTACACAAACGTACATATGTGTTTTGCATTTTCTGTGCCATGTTAATGTTATAATGTATTACCACAGAAAATGCAAAATAACAAATGCACAGGCCATATCTTCATTAATGTTGCAGTCAAAATATACTCCAGATGCTCCTTTCTGCAATTACAAGGTGATGCACATGCATACACCTGCTAATGCGCCGCTATAACATGACCACAAAATAATATCATTGAGAAGTGAGAAGGCTGTGCGTATTAAATCATGGGCACAAGAATTTGAAAGTTGCCAGGTGGAGTCGCCCTCACACCCCACCACCACACAGAGTTCCTAATCAATATCCATATTTGTACTAGCAAGGCTAAAAGAACTACTAGTACAATAAAGAGAACCAAGGAATTATTTTCAGTCAAAATTCTTTAATGTCGGAAACATGCCACACCATGCCTCTATAAACAGGTGCACTTTTTAGCTGGCAAATCAACTGATAACTGAGTGAGCATTTGATGCATGATAGAATGATAGAATACGTGCAGAAGTTGGCTCAAAGCCCCAAACAAGACAAAAGTCTTAACCCATATTTCACCTCTCAAAGCTATGTTGCATTAGCTAGCGTCTAACACAGAGCTCTCGTGAGAGTTACTGCCATTACCAAGTAAAACCTCTAGCTACCTCATTTGTAGGATAAAACTATCAATCATGGTATGGTTGTTACAAAAGACTGTAGATACTGTCTGTATTTACAGATGATTTTTGCGCAACAGGGCAATGTGAATACCAAAGCAGTGAACTCAAGAAGTAGCAACAAGTTGACCAGAACAAACCACGGCAAAAAACATAAGTAATGGGTGCAATAACAGAGGAAGCATATGCTTTCTCTTGTAAACAATTTAATACCAAAATTCAAAACAAGGATAACAGACATAGTCGATGCTGTCAAGGATGCCAAAGGAAGAAATGAAACGACACAACGTGGAAGCTGGAAGGCGTTGAAAGGGGGAGAATGGGAGCAACAGTAAAGATGGAAATTCTGTTTCTAAATGACATGGACTGCGTAAATGCATCCACAACAACAATCAGAAAAAGACAACTAAAAATCATCATGGAGAAGGGGCGCACAACCAATCGCAAGCACATAAAGGCACAGTTGACTACCAAACACGGCGACGGGCAGCATTTACAAACCGCAAATAAACAGGGAGCACTATAAAATTTATTGCAGATAAGTTGACATCACCAACACAGGTAGCACTGCATAAGCAGTCACAAACAAGAGACAAGCCAATCCAGCAGACCAGCATCTAAGTCGTAGACATCATCACGGAGAGAGCTCATCAGCCTGCCGAGACAAATTACCAACCAATCCATGACACAATTCATCGATTACCAACCAATCCATGTCACAACTAATTAGCATAATTCTCCGCACGGCCGTGGGGAACTCTTCCAAGGAATGACATGATCAATTGGACACAAAACAATCCAGACAGAAATAAAAAATGAAAGCCCCGTGCTCCCTCTCCGCCACAGAAATGGAAATTGCCTACTGCCCGCGGCACATCGTTCAAGCACCCCCACTAATACCAGCGCAGAAAGCATCGGGAATTTCAGTTATACATACTAAAAGCAAGTAGACGAGAAGTCAAATCGCGTGCCCCCCACAAACAACCCAACCAAATCACACCCAATTATCCGACCACGACGATAGGAACGCAACCGGCTACCAGGCAGAAGATAAGGAGCACGGGAAGAGGGGGCTATACCACCGCCGTGGCGCCGATCCGCGTCGGCGCAGCGCCTCAGCACCTCCCCGCCGCCGGCGGCCCCGGGTCCAGGGCCACCACCACCGGCGGCCCCGGCGTCCACCCCCTCCACCGCGGCTGCGGGCGCCAGGATCTTCCCGAAATCCACCTTCGCTGGCAGCGGCAGCTCCACCGCATCCATACACAGGGCCCCGCAAGGGCCCAGCGGCACACCTGAATCGCGCCCCGCCTCACCGCCACGGCCGGCTCGAATCCCCGGCGAATCGGGCCGCTGGGAGGCGCAGGGCCCCCGATTCGCGCGGGATCTGGGGGGATCGGGCGGCGGCGGCGGCGGCGGCGCGGCGGGAGCAGGAGGAGGAGGGGAACATCTAGGGCTTGGGCAGCCGCGGAGCGGAGGTGGGTGGGTGTGGGGGGAGGAAAGGGAAAGGGGAAGGGGAGGGAGCGCGGAGGTATTTATAGTTTTCGGGAAAATACAACGCCGAGGTGGGGGCCGAGCGGCCGCCTCGCTCGCTCGCTCGCTGCGGGGCGGGTACCACTGCCACAGCGCCGTGGTTTTCTTTGAATTTTTTAATTCATTTTCTCTTTTTAAATTTTTTTTTATTTCCTTTATTATTTGGATTATTATACCGTTGGATGGGAATTTATTTCGAGTTGATGAGTGAGGGTTCTGGAGGAGGAGATCCTGGATATCCGCTGAGATAGGGATCTCTGGCTGTCCTTGTAGCTTTTCTGTTTTAATTTTGCTTATTATTGTGTGCAGAAACGGCTCCAGATATTTTGGCTTTTTCGTCCCCCAGCTGATTTAGGCAACGGAATGTTGCACATGGGAGTGGGACTGGATCACAAGAATTAAATGCAAGAGATTAGAATCATCAATTGCGAAACAAAAAGATACGGTAAATAAAGAAGCAAGATGAGTGAAATTAATTATACTGAGACAAAAGTGAGACGGTTAAAAACGGAAAAAAAATGCTCGGGGAACGACAAATGTGCTAGTGACCGTATGGAAGAGCAATAAAACATTAGCTGTTGCTTGAAACAGATGCGAAAGATGTGTACTAGCATTTTGGAATTTCTTAGAAAAGCATCCTCACATCTTATTTTCATGCAAGTTGCTTTGGCGCATTTAATTTCTTCTAGAAATTTGTACAACTCCATCCATAATTCCGTCTTAGCAAAAATATACTTCAACATATCTAAATGGGAATTTTGAGTGCAATTATTAGTTAAATCATACCAGCTTAGAGCTAAACTAAGCCACAGGAAAAGCAATCATTTTCATGGGCCAAAGTATTTATCGTCGGCCAAGGCCCGAGCTGTCGAAAATAAAATGTTTTTGTCGGCCCGCCCCTAGGCTGACGAAAATAAGCCCACCTTCCATGGGTTGTAGGCCGGCCGATGAAAGCGGGTGCCCTGGCGGGCTAGGGTTCCCTGGGGGCCGGGGCGGAGGACCCCATGTGGCAAGGTGTGGCATCCGCCATACCTTGGCCAAAACATTCAATGAATACAAACTTGTTTTAAACCTAAACAAAAGCATATTTGTAGCTCAATGGTAGTTTGTTCTCCCTACAAAGCTAGGTCTTGAGTTCAATTCATGGAATATGCACTTTTTGTGCTTATTTTTTTCCTTGTTGCTATTCTAAGTCTTTTATTTTACTTTTCTCTCTATAATTTTTAAAGTTAATCTATCCCCGCCGTACCTAATTTTTTTGCCGTCCTCCGCCACTCCTGGGGGAGTTTTCGTCGGCTAAGGACATGGCCTACGAAAACTAATCCGGTCGACGAAAGTAGATGCCCATCAAGTTTTTTTTACTCAGCATATGAGCACATCTAAGCCAAACACAAAAGCCTCCTCCAACTTTTTAACTCAGGAGAGCTGCGTGTCATTTTATTTAAAGAAAAAAACAACAGAGAAGGTCAAAATGACCCAACCGGAGTACAAACAAGCCCCTAAAAGGGGGTTTACAATGAAGAAACAAAAGAAGTTGTAGATAGTCATAAGTGGCAAAGTGTAGATTCAAAACATACACCGCGCAATAAAATCTAAATTGTTTCCATGGCTCTCGGATGATTGCTTCTAAAAATGATAATGAAAAGACACAAATAAAACCGCATATGACGATCCACCCAGCTTTGATTGTGCACACCAAAGTTATCTCAAAATAAGTGGAAGATTATACCGCCACACAGTATTTTTTTTTTAAATTCTTCAGCTTTTTTGTCTTATTTAATTAGTCATGTCTTTTACCATAAACACCTGCCAGTGATTACAAACAAAACCTAAGAACATCTTCGACAGACCCAATCCAATCTTTTGTCACTAAAATCTATTGTAGAAGATCAAGTGTTCCACAAACCTCAAATGACTATATCCCTTTATTATAGGATTCCTAAACATAATCATCTCGGTATTAGCACATGCTTATCTCATGTGTGCCATTACTTGAAAGCACTCTCATGTTTCTAGCAACAGGCTACCCCATTCCCTTCTAGATCATATCCTATGTGTTTCTAGCCCTCTCATGTTTGAAATGAAGTAAAAATTTCCTATGTTTGTGTTTTCCAAACAAAATTAAACTGTTGCGCGATTCCTGAAAATTTCTGTGTTCCAAATGGAGCCTTGCTCGAGCAAATTATATGTTAGCATCCTAAGTGAAGTGTCAATTTAGTAGCAAGTGAAACTATGATTCTTTATTTAAAAAGTGAGTACTATGATTTAAAACTTCTTTGTGCATGACATCTTCAAGACAATACCGCAAATGACTTCTACAATTTGCTATATCAACTACATACGTGATATATAAATGAAGAAGAATACAGACAAGCACAAACCATTTACAATTTTTGCACTTGAGGACATTGAGCATCATGAGAAGTGGATAAACTAGGGCAATGAACGAACTCCACCAAAGAAGCCATATTCAAATATTTTTTTCTGCTCTAGGGGTTGAAGAAGACCATGGTGAAAAAGAGGGTGGAAGTCGTGCTCGAGGCTCGACAATATATGTTATCTATAAAAAGAATAGAAGAGGCCTCATGTGAGGAAGCATTTTAAGGACAGAGGGTTCAAGTGGTGCTAGCAAGAGATATCACAACAAAGGTGTAGTTGGAGGTTAGGAGGAAACGAAAGAAAAAAAAAAGAGAGGAGCGAATGATGCAATTTGTATGGAGCTCCAAAGCGAAGGATGTAAAGTTGATGGAGCCCAAAAGCCAATTAGAGTGTACGCGTGAGCCCGTGTGACCATTGAGCGGAGTTCGATACTCTTAGCCAAGTAGGATAAGACGAAATGTATGAGGAATTCGTTTTTTTTTTACGAAACTGGAGGTATTTCCCCCTACAGAAAATTTTATTCAAGGAGGAAAGAACAGAGAAGTACAAAAGATGAAGAAAGAAGGAAGAAAAAAAAAACTGAACCTGACCTAATACCTATATTATAATACCATAATATATATTATAAAACTGAACCTGACCTAATACCTATATTATACTACCATAATATATATCTCGATCGAATAGATTAACAATCCAGTCTATTCAAACTCAGGTCCAATCGGTTGAGTCATCAGAATGATCAGATTCAACGTGCAGTGTGCCTATATCTATTACAGGTGCCGCAAGACCTGTGGTAATTCACTAATTTGTGCTGTCTGCTATAGAAACGACCCGTAATTACAGACGGTGTGTGGTGACACGGTGAAGTCTCCTGCACACGCACCCCGCTCGCCGCACGGGCGTCAGAGGCTCAGAGCTCACGGACGGTTGTTGGCATGCAGCATGCTGCCTCGCTGCGGTGCTGCTCATGCAGCTGCTACTGTGCAAAGGTGCCCACGTGGCGCGGTTGCAGGCCGTAAGATGCAGGAACAGGAAGGCGCGGGCCCTTTCAGCCGTCGGTTTTTTTTTTAAGTTGTTCATGTTTTTTACTGGAAATCGAATCGGGCGCTCCTTACAAAAAGGTGGTAAAATATAGTACTACTACCACAATATTAGTAGTAAAAAACGTGTAGAGAGAAGTATTACTTAACTAGAACACATAAATTCCACATAAATTATAAAAAAATAAAAAACAATTCAATTCGAAAACATACCGAAAACAAAAAATCCCATGCTTTAAGGTTCGTTTATAACATAGAAATCACGCAGTAATTTTACAAGAGAAATACAGTAACAGAGAAAAATTCACGTGTTCCAAACATGCCATTAGGTTGTGCTCACCAGAGAGCTCAAATGAAAGTGCAAAACATTATATGGGCAAGGCTAATAAATTTAATCCACTGTTAGCTATATATAAGGCCATTTCACATATAGTCGATCTAATAGCCTAACCATACAATAATTGGTTGATGGTTTGTACTACATAATAATGTCCACCCAAACAGGGCCTAATGACCTACCCATACAATAATTGATTGATGGTTTGTACCACATAATTAATGTCTACCCCACTTTGCTCTCTCCCAGGGATTCTTGATCCCGCCCGCTTCACTTCCTCTCTTCTCCTCTCTCATTCACGTTATCGTGAATCTGATATTGCAAATGTATAAATCCCGCTTAGGTAAATTTATTATACTTGCTCTACTTACGTTGTATATGTAGACATAGGGAAGTTTCAAATACATACGATTGGATGAGTAATTCTGGTGAAGATAGCCTTAAATGAGCCTTTAGCACACAGGTTCTCAACTAATCTCACCCGAGCTCCTTGCATCACCTCGTGCAAATTGGAGAGAGAAGAGGTGCATGCAGGAGAAAATGCGCGTCAAGTCTACGGGTACTTTTGTCTGTTTGCGCCATGGTGCTCACGAAAAGCCAAGCCGCCAAATGAGGTCCCAATCAAACACCATTCTTCAACCAGCCAAATTGAAAAGAACATTTATCTTCTCACCATCAGTATATAAAACACGATCAGGCGAAGGCAAGCAAAAGAGAAAGGAGAGCCCGCGAGATCACTCGGATAAACAGCGTACGAGACGAGATGGAAGAAAGAGCGACTTGGCTGGCGTCAGGCGTGACGTCACCGCCAACGCAACGCAACCTTGATCCGTTCCGTCGTCCAGTCTTTGTCCAACACGCGGACGTAAAACGTGTGGGCGCAAAGGTCTACCTTCAACGGTTCCCCATATTTACAGAGACATGGATAATTGGAACAGTGACGGGGGAGTGGATGGAGGAGGCGCTGGAGATGGCCTACAATGAGACGACAAACGGCAGCGCGCAGCTGCGCTGTGCTGTGCATAAACATGGGCATGGGTCGGATCGAACCAGTGGTTCGTCGACCCGATTCCTAAATTTGACCCTAATGGGCTCCTCTTTCGACCCATGAGAAAAAACCGAGAATCAACGGATCGAACGGTTCGATCCACGAGCCGCCCTCCGTGCTTGTCTCCCACACCGGCCGCCGTCCCGCTCGCCGCTCACCCACCATGGCGAAGATGACGAGAGCGAAGAAGATGAAGAGACTGGAGAAGGATGAAGACTGGATCAGCCTCCTCCCCGACGACGTCCTTCGCGACATCATTGCTCCCCTAGCGTCTCCTAGACGGTCCAGCAGATTGGACGATGGGCAGTCACGGCCACGGAACCCCCAACCCCGGCGGCGGCGGCGCCTCTGGTTGGGAGCGTCCACCGGCGCAGCGGCCGAGGTGGCGAAGCGCACAACGGCGCGACAGAGGGGTCCGCCTCCTGGTCATCTCTCGAGCGGAGGAGGGCGTCGCGGAAGGATGCGTGCTCAGGGGCAGGCTTCAGGCGAGGAGTCTCCGCGCTTGATGTGGCCACCAGAGGCCCGGCCGGGGAAGAACGGCGCCACCTTGGGGAGAGTGGGGGCAGAGGACTGACCAAGATCTGGCCGCGCCGAGGGGTGAACGACAAGAGAGAGCGAGGGAGAAGCTGTTGGAGCGGGGAGGGGTAGGCACGGCCAGCACTGGGGGACGGCCGGCGAGGGGGCCGGGCGAGGTGGCCGCCGGTGTTGGAGTGGCGGCTGGCAGGCTAGGGTGGGAGCAGGCCGGCCATCTCAGTGATCTAGCTCCTCCTGCGCTTTCGTGTCTGTTGAGTGAACGGTTCAATCCATGCTATTCATTGGACCATGCGGGGCGAACCAATTACTCCATGGCATACTGTATGGATCAGTGGGTCGAATCCGATTCGCTCTATGGAGTAACCACGCCCACCTTTAGCTGTGCACGAGAATTCGCTTTTGACTTTGAGTTTTGACGAGCAGGGTGGGTCGGTCGGTGAACACAGGGCCAGGGGGAGTGGTCGAGTGGACGCCTGGACGGCCATTGGGTCGTTCAACGGCTGGGTTGGGACTTCACATGAGTCGCTCGGTCAGAACTCAGAATGGTCCATGCTTCACACGTCATGGCGCCCGGGGGCATTTTTATTCCACGAGCACACTGCCGCTTGGAAAATTTGGTGTGGGTGACCGTGACCTGACCTGCCTCTGGTCGCCGTGATTAAAAATGCTTGGATTAAACCATCCTCAATAGATTGTCTATTCCTATTTTTCTATTATTCAAAATATCTTTTTTTCTGTCTATAATAACATTACGATGTCAAACAGTGTATAGACAATTATTTTACACATCTCTATTAAAAATAGGCTTAGTAGAATATAAACTCCACGACAGCAGATATCGAGGACTTGGATGGCGGGAGTTCTGGTCTGGTGTGGATGGAATCAAGTTGGACTGTTCGAGTCACGTAGTAAAGCGGAACAGATCAGAAGGGACGAAGGGTTGGTGCTTGCGCAGCCGTGCGTGCCCCCGCAGCCGCCGGTTCAGTCAATAACTGACGAGGAACAAGTGAAACAACTGTGCCGTGGGAATTCGGCAGGCAGCTCATCAATGCATGCAAACGCTATGGAACGGCATCAGTGCACCTGCACGTGCTGCTAGAGGGATTTGCATTTGCACTGCATGCCCAATGCAATTCGGCAATTCGGTTGGCATATTTGGCGCTCTGTCCTAGAATATAGCCTCGTTTAATCTTCAAAATTTATCCCATAATATAGGCTCGTCGAGAATAGAGTGGATCATCAGGTATATTGAATATTATCCCATAATATCCCACGGTGAATATTATCCCATAATATAGGAACATTTATCGTCAACCTAGGCATTGGAGTTGTATTTATGTAGGTCGGGAGGTGATTAGGCCATTTCCAATGGAAGTTTCATTTGAGTTTCATTTGAAAGGACCGAGGAAGTGACCTTGAGGGGGTGAATAGGTTGAGCCTAAAAACTTCAACCCCAAAACCTCTCTTCTTGCACCGTGCAAGATCACATAGCAACTAGGGTGCTACTGACCTTAGGACACATCAAGGAAAGCTTAATTAGTGGAAGAACTCGCTTAAACACCCAAGAGAGAGGACGCAAAACAAGCCAAAAGCCTCCATGTACTACGCATCGGACGTTTTGGTGTGAACAAACAACAAGGGCAAAAATTGTCGACGAAGTAGGCCGAGGGACCCCCATAGTGCACCTGCATGCACCGGACAGTCCGGTGTGCATAAAACCTACGGAGAGTGGCTGGGCCTCGTGAACTCCACCCAAAACCAAGCTATGCACAAGACGGTCCGGTGCACACACCATGGGACAATCCGTATGTACTAAAATGCAGCCTGAGACTGGAACTCTCGAGAATCCACAAAACTTGGTCAAATCTTGCACAAATGAACTTCAACCTTCACGAAACTTTGCATGGATCTTTTCTAGGCTATGGAGAAACTTTTTCCACGAGTTCATCCCAAAAGATCTAGGATTCTCTATGAATTTGACCATCCAAGAAGTGAAGTTCAAGGTCAAGAACAAGGCTCCAAACCTGCTCGTGGGTTGAAAGGATTTAGCACTTGAAGAGCTCAAATCCACCATTTCCTAGCAAGCAAAACCACCGCAAAAGAAGGGATTCAACCCATGGCAACACAAAACACCAAAAAGCATGAGTCTTCTTCAAATCCAAAGCTAGAAGGGGGAGGAACAAGCTCACACAGGCAGAAACAAAATTCATCAATTGAATTGGCTCAAAGGGGTCTCAAGAATGCATGATTACAAGATGAACACACCTCAGCAAGCCACCCTCTCCTACTCACTAATAATAGAGCTCATATCAAATCCGAGAGCTCTCTACTTATGAAGCTTTGTGACAGAGGCAAGAGGTTCAAATAAAACACAAGGAGCAAGCGGATACCATTCTAAGGCAACCCTATAACCTT
This sequence comes from Paspalum notatum, assembly GCA_022530915.1. Lineage (NCBI taxonomy): Eukaryota > Viridiplantae > Streptophyta > Magnoliopsida > Poales > Poaceae > Paspalum > Paspalum notatum. Next base: position 38,663,980 of record CM039687.1, on the reverse strand, counting down.
ATTTATACAATATGGACTTAGCCCTAAACTATCTTGGCCATTTTTCAAACAACCCCCAAGAATCCACACTCAATTCTAAATTGCTTGAAGGGCCAAAATGAAAAACGCTAAGTGACTCAGCTAAACAAACACGATGGAGTCCTATTCATAGTCTCAAAACAATCCTCGGGTGTCCTTGACATGTCCAATAGTTCAACCCTTTGGATAACCTCGGTTTTGATGGTGTAACCGGAAAACGATCTCTTGTCCCTGGTTTTTGACGCTCGAACCAAAAAATGATCTTGAGCCCTAGCTTTGATTATGGAGCCGGGAAACAATAATGGGCTCCTCTCCATCCAGTGGTGGTGGTCTTTAACGACCACCAAACCTTCACTCGACTCCAAGTCCATCTGAAGCCAGGCATGGACCCAAGTACCCTTTGGGCCACCTATTAGTTCACTCGATAGGGTTTTGTCACGCCAAGTCCACTCTGGTGCCTCCTCTCAGTACACTTGAGAGGGCTTTCTTCTAGGTAACACTTGTGAGGGGCATGCTAGTCCATCAGCAGGGCTTTGGTATTGACAAGCGCTCATTACAGTCAGAATGAAAGACCAGATTTAATCCACTCGAGTCCCTCACATTCTCATTAAATACTATGACACATTAGCATGGTAAATGGCATGTCAAGGTAATTATAAAGAGAGAGAGATTTATGGGAGAGGAGAGTTTTCATTTAGATAAAACCTAGAATATAATGACACCTAGACAAAAATTGATGTGATACTCTTGGAAACTAGGAAATGAAAATCCCGACTTGGAATAGCCTTATCTACTCTACACTACAAAAGAGCGAGTTTTAAGATCTTTTTTACCTACGATGGTCTTAGTGTACCCCTCACGTTGGCCCCGCTGCGCATGTTGGAAATAGTTGTAAATGGTCTAAAACTGATAGAAGAAAAATGTTTTCACTCTTTGGTCTTTCATTTTCTCACTCCATGTGTATCGATGCCTATTGGGTACTTTTCTCATGTCTCCCTATTTTTAATTCCTTTTTTTTTTCATGTCTCTCTTTCTTGATTATCGGCAAGTCATTCCGTGTCACGTGCGTGTTGCACGTATGTCTACGCTAGGCTCTGTATATGTCACGCCTTAGCAGTCAAGCCTTGGGTCTCAAAATTCATGCATCAAGGATGAGAATGTTCCATGCGTCTATGCTTATGCATATAGGTGTATGAATTATTATTTTTTATCCTCTCTCTGTCCCAAATTGTAAGAGGTTCTAGCCCTCTTTTTATTTGTTCATATTTATATAGATGTTGATGAATCTAGACACATATTGAACACACATATATAGAGGAATGAATGAATCTAGTTGAGGCCTAGAACTCCTTACAATTTGAGATGGAGGGAGTATGTGGTAAGGAGTGTGTCAGTGATGTAAATGCCTAATCTGTATTCAAGTCTATGTTTAGTTGCCATGAGAGTTTGAGAGTATAGATCATATCTAGCACATTATCCAAGAAAATACATTTAGGGTTGAGTTTCATGGTATATTGTTTCTTAGGGCACAAAATCCAACAGTGTGAATAATATAGTGTTTGGCTTATAAAACTATCTAGATTCCCATTATCTGAAACCAAACTGAGTTTAAGTATGATAAATTGCTAATCAACAAAAATCACAATAGAAACCGTAATTTGGAAGTGAAAATTAACCCCAAACCATAACAAAATACAATGTATATTTCAAACAGTGCATCAATGAAATAATATAGTAGAACGTTACTGATCTCGAATGATAGTAGCTACATGCAACTCAACAATCTGGTGTAGCTTGGCCTCTTCAACTTTTTTTCATAAGGTGGTGTTTGTATACAATAGGTTAGGGTAGAAAAAAAATTAGAGATGGGATATGAACGAGAACACCAATCATATTTATTTCTCTATTTTTTATCCTTATCCCACTCATTTTATCATCCAAATGACACCTAGGCCCTGTTTGGTAGCAAAATTTTCAAAAACCATGGTTTTTGGATACTGTGGTTTTGAGCTGTACATGACCAAAATACTATGGTTTTGCAATGCCATAGTATTTTTGCAGTTTTTTCTAAAACCACGACCTATTTGTTGCCAAAGTATTCGTTACCACAAAAACTTTGTATTCTCCCCTCCCTTCCTCCCTCTTCGCTCGCCGCCGATCTCCTCCACGCCGCCCTCCCCTGCACCTGTTCTCCGCCATCGCCGGCGCCCGTCACCCACGCGCGCTCCACGCCGGCGGCCGCAGGAGGCGTGTCCGGCGGCGCGGCCACAGGAGGAGGACCTCCGGGGCAGGCGCGACTGTAGGAGAAGGGGTCGCGGATGAGGCCGGCTGCGGCGCGGCCCGGCGCCGGAGGCCGTGGGAGCGTGCGGCAGCGCAGGATTTTGCGGCGGTGCGGCGCGGCACTAGAGGGTGCGGGAGCGGGCAGCGGCGCGGCCCGGCGCCGGAGGCCGTGGGATCTCACGGCGGCGCCCGGTGCGGGAGGTCGCGGCGGCTCCGAGAGACGTGGCCATCGCGGTTGGTGGCGGAGCCGGCGGTGGGAGAATGGGCCGGCGCAGGGGACGACAGCGGGTGGTGAGGCTGTCGCTGGAGGTGGCCGCCGACGCAGTGGCCGTCGCGGGAGGCGGCACCGGAGGATGCGGGAGGTGGATGTGGCGCTGGAAGACGGACCGATGGCAGATCGATGAGGATCGGCGCGAGAGGAAGGAAGAAGACGCATTCGCGGAAGGATTAGACACGCAATAGACCAAAAAATTTGGTTCAGACCTCAGTATCCAAAACTCCAAAAATACCATGGTTTTGGAGAAACCATGGTATTCAAAATAGTGTTTTGTGGTACCAACCAAATACATTTTGGCTTCTAAAACCACAGTATTATCAAATACCATGGTATTGTTTCAAAACTGCAAAAATACTTTACTTCCAAACAGGGTCTTAAGTTTTTAGTGGCCTAAATAAAACCTTTAGATGGTGTTTGAATACAATGAGATAGGAGAATGGAAAAACGAGGAACATGATATGATAAGATTTATCCCATAACTTGCATCTATTTATCTTTCTGTTTAAACATATATCTCTATTTCTGGAATCAGAGTATATTTTTGCAAATAGATTTTCTTAAAATATAAGAATGGAAAACACGCTGCGTGCTTCCCCTGCGCCGCGCATCTGAAGCAAAGGCGTAGGAGATCGATTTTGTATACGCAGAGGCGGAGGCGTTTGCGAGAAGCTTTGACGGTTTTGACTCGGATCGTGGTGCAGGTGCAGCTGGAGCAGATTGAGAGCTGACGACCTGAGGTGGGACTGAGAGACGCGGATCGTAAGTAGAGGTCCAAACTCAGGAGATCAAGAGGCAGGAGAGGAAGTGTAGGAAGGCGACAACGGGGCCAGGATGGTGCTGGTGCTTGCGCTGGGGGATCTGCGCATCCCGCACCTGGCTCTGGACCTGCCCCCCAAGTTCAAGTCCATGCTTGTGCCCGGCAAGATTCAGCACATCATCTGCACCGGCAACCTCTGCATCAAGGTTAGCGCCCTCGCCTGCTGGGTACCTCGCGACCCCTATTATTTGATCCATCTTTTAACAATCCCTTCCTCTCTCGCTTCGATTCATGTGTCCAACCCAATCTGGTTGCACTGCGCTGGCTAGGCCGTGGTGCCTTGGACGGTGGCTCCGTTGAGGAATCGGATCGGCGGCATCGCTGTATGCGTTTGTTTGGTGCGGTTGGGTAGCTTGTGCGCGGCAATTTGAGCCCCTGGACGGAAAGAAACACGGAGCGTAGACGGGTGATCTCTGTGACTGCACGTGATCTTGTGATTCTCCTTTTGTTGAAACGAATTGATGATCAATGGACCCCAAATGTCGATGCATTGTGAAAAAAAAAAATTAAGGGATTTGTATGCTCGTGTGCTTATTGTTTTAGATGTTTAGTCCACAAATGTTACATCTCACTGCTTAATCATAAAGCTGCTCTCCAATTTTTGTTAGAAACTGGCAAGGGAAAATTATTTTCCTTATTTGTAGGTAGGATGATGCTATCACAGTTTACAATTGCGCTATCTTAGAAAATTCTTCGTTCCAATGGTGAGCTTCTGAAACTACTATTTTGTTTCTTACGTAGAAGAGCAAAGTGATTAGAAAATTCTTCGTTCCAATGGTGAGCTTCTGAAACTACTATTTTTGTTTCTTACATAGAAGAGCAAAGTGATGAAATTTTAATGTTTACTCTAATATGATCAAATTTTACGTACAAGTCCATATGGTCTTAATAGGGTGAGCATTCTTCTTAAAATAAAAGTAGGATAGCTCTCAACTAAAAAACATGAATTTATATCTTTACTGTTTTTATATAGTATTTAAATTAAAACTTCTTTAAAAAACTATATGATCTATGAAAGTATATAAACACTAATTAACTAACGGCATGTTTGATCTTTTTGAATCTTGTGTTGCCTGGTGAGCAAGGAGAGTGAACCTACACCTCCGTTTGGATTTTTTGCTTGCTGCTTTATAGTATGTGAAAACAAATTTTTTCTTACTTGCTTAGGCTAGCCTGAACAGCTCTCCTCTAAAGTCAAGGATTGCCTTGCTCATCGAGGCAACACTGGCAAAGCCAGCAAACGAACCAAACATGCCCTAAATGCACATCATACCTTATAGTTACACTAGCAATTGGTCCGTGCGTTGCAACGGGAGATAACAAAATTTCAAAATAATATGTATATTGACAGATAACAATATCCGAAATAGCAATTCTCTTTATGCATGTAAAACAAAATAATGTATGTATTCCTTTTCATAGGCCAGAAAGAAGGCTTGTATTAACACACCTCCTCACACACACAATAAATTGTTATGCGTTCAACAAACACAATATACATGTCAATAATCATAGTAATATAATACAGCGAGTCAAGCTTGGGTGATCAAGTTGATTTACAGGTTTGTTCATCTTCCACCCTACAGCAAGCATGCACGATGTCCATGTTAGGTGTCTATGTTTGGGACGCTATCCAAGTATTGGTACTTTGGCAGCGTTCCTCCGGTCAATTGTATTGAACTGAAATGAACTGCACTTTATAAACTGTCAGTAGCTAAGCTGATGTATACTCAGGTTAGTATTCAGCTAATCAATAAGACCCTGAGGTCACTAAACCCTTAAACCTAAAAATCAGTAAACATAAATGGAGTTAATCATTGTCTAGCAAGAGCTGAAGAGCTCAATTAAAGGCATATCAAAGTTTCAACGGGATTGAAATCCTTTACCCAAGAAGGAATGCGCTATGCATCAGCGTTGTGCTCTCGTCATGGTTGTACAGACCATGACAAGCGAAGGAAGCTACGGGCATATTATGTTTAATGAAGCAATAATTAATGATTACTATAATAAACATAAGCTACAATTGATATTGCATAACCATACATTATTGTTTGAAAGTACAAGAATCTTAGTAGTTAAATGCTACTACAAGATTTCATACTTTTCTAGTGGTACACTAATATAGCGCCTAAGCTATTTTTGTAACACTTTAGGTACACAGCTTTCATATTCATAAAACACATCAGTATATATACCGGGCACATGATGACTTCAATATGACGCCTCCACCGCCAAATTAAAATTGTGTTCCTTGTTGTCACTCGCTATGACCAAAAGCCCATCATCGTCAGGCCCGTCGAAGGCCCAGCGCAAGTGGGCCGACCGCACAGGGCCTCCAAAATTTTACAGCCCCATCTTTTATCTATTTCGCTAGACATATTGGCCTATTGGGCTTCTATTAGTTGGACTCGATCACTCGTGATCAGAAATCGCTGACAAAGAAACGGAAGCCGAACTGCCGCGGATTGCTATAACATACTGAACTCAATGGGGAATTAAGTGGTCGCTACTCAGATTGCTATAACATGGATTGCTGTAGATCCAAAAGCTAGAGATTTTTCAGATGGCTTGAATAGTATTTGTTAAGCTATAGTGAATTCATCCCAGGAGCCACAAACGACAAACATGAAGCACAGTCCTTGCCAGGGAATCTGATATAGAGGGAAAACATGATATGAAATTCTTTGCCTAAATAAATTGAATTATCCAAAAAAACTATGTACAATCATTGTCACTTCGAAGTATCAAGTGCCCTAAGAATACATAGATTGAGATTTTCATAGCTTGCTGATTAGTGACTACACATGGAAAAGGAAGCCTAACAAGATATGAGAGTTGGACTTGCTTGCACTCCCGTGCAAGTTATGGATGAGCATTTCAAAAAGGAACTGTATTTGATTAAAGAGGAAACACCTTTCCTGCTTGAATCTATGCATAAAGGGAAAAACAGCTAAAATGTTCTAACATGGAAGATGGAAGATCCTTAACGCTATATTATCAATGCAAACCATGTCATCACAAGTTCATGACAAAACAAGGAACCCAAGGAAGAGACTCTCCACTTGGCACAACAATGAAAGTTCCATCCGTACAAAATAAGGTCCAGAACCAGAGTGGTATATAGATCATCCATACTGTCACTTCACTACTGTTTCTCTAATGACTGTTATACAACGATGGTTATTTGTGCAGATATGTTAGATAATCTGAACTGAATAAATGGTGAAATACATATGGCTTATACTATTTTTCTTAAGTGTTACTCCAGGATTTACTTGCTTGAACTGTTCAATTAGACAGGACATAACAACACGAACCTAGGATATTATTCTGGAAGCTAGCGGTGCAATTTGGGTTGCAGACTGAATGCGACTGAATGCCCTGATTGACCAGAAAACAAAATGCTTATTATTCCACAAATACATATATTCTGCTTGTAATTTGGGTAACACCATTTGTTGTCAGACTTTTAATTGATTCAATCATATACGGATATATGTTGGTGGCTGAAACAAATCGTAGAAAAATCTTTTCTTAAAACGAACCTAGAATCCCACGAGCAGGAGCAGATTTGTGCATCAAAAGGAGAGAGGGGAAGCTTACCAGGAAGCTGTCCTATCAGTTCGCCACCGGTGGTCCGGAGAGCTCGCAACAGGCATTGAGGTCGACTCTCATTCTCTGATGGGTGGTTTGTTGAGAGGCGATGCCCGGAGGTGCGCCCTTGGGTGGGCTTGAAGGCGGCACTTAGGAGAGGAGCCAGCCCGGCGTGATGGGGTCCTCGGTGGAGGCTTTCAAGCACATCGACTCATCGCTGATGTCTCCTACGCCACCAATGCCGCCGATGCATATGGCGCGGGGTGATGAGACGGGCCTTTGCTTGACGACGAGGGCCTCTTCGTCTTGGCCGCAGGCACAGGAGCGGGGGGATCAGCGGCGGGCTTGGTCTCCGGCGCCAGCGTCGCGGCAGGCACCTCGAGCACTGGCGCGGCGGGCACCTCGGCCACGGGCGCAGGGGGTGTGGGCGCGTCGGCAGCAGCGGGGAGTGGCACTCGGGGTGGCGCGAAGGTCGGCGAGGGGGCCGGGGTGCGGTGGCGGCGGTCCAACGGGGCACATGCGCCGATGCGCGGGGACGCACGGGTGTGCTGTCTTTTTTTTTTTTTTTTTGGATCGGCGGCAGCGGTGACGGAATCGCGGCGGCGGAGCGATTGGGGTGTGGCAACTGCTGGCCAGCGTGGCAGCATGGGCGGCAGCGGCCGGCGCGGCGCGGAGGGCAGAGGCAGCGGAGAAGCAATTGGGCCGTGGGTGCGGCAGGATAGGCGGTGCGGGATGCGGGGGCCAGATAGGAGATGTGCGACAGCAGGGCGGACGACGGACCGTGTGAGGCTATCTCCAACGAGGGTTGTCATTTGGGGTTGGCAAATGTCCCGTTGGCAGCCGTTGGCAAAATGGCAACGGTATGTATTTCTACCGTGTCTCCAACAAGCTTGGCAAAAGCGGGATCCCGAAGCCGGAGTCGTTGGCTCCCGCCGCCGCCGGGAAGGGAGTGGCCATCGTCGCACTCGTCCCAGATCCGACAACCCAAGGTGCATACTCTTTCTCTCCCATCGATCCTCTGCCAGATCCGGTGCTACAGGGTGGTAGCATTGCCTGCAGGGTGTTTCGCGGCGCACAGGAGGCGGCCGTGAAGGGTGGTATCACAGACGCCGGCGACGAGGGTGTTCTGGAGGCCTGCCGCTGAGGACGCCGTGAAATTGCAAGGTAAACTGAAAGCGTGCATTGTTGCCTACATTCAGTGGACCAAAGAGTTTAGCTGCATTTTGATAACCAGGAGTTTGATTTTTGTCCGTTAAAGATCTGGACCTCCGTGGTGGTGTGTTGTCATGGCTTTGAGGTACATAAAAATGGCGATGTGCGGAACGGTTGCAGCAAGGCATCGCAAAGAGGCCGACTTGCATGCCGCCGCCATTGTGTCATGCATGGATTTTGGTAGGAAACGGCGGTGGGGAGGATCTGTACCCGGTCATGAGGTCAAGAAGCGTAAAAGGGATGAGATAAATGAGCAAATCATGCGAAATTACTTCAACGATCCACCCTTGTATGGCGATGCTTTGTTTCGGCGAAGGTAACTTGTTGATGACTCATAGTTTTCTTCGGTAGTGCATGTAATCTTTTTGCCCAAAATTTTACATCTGAGATTGTTGGCCTACTACCACATGTAGGTTTAGGATGCGCAAATCTCTATTTCTTCGCATTGTGGATGAAGCGGCAAGGCGGGGTGGGGCAGCTCCGCCATGGCCAGGCGAAGAGGCCACGTCGCGCAAAGTCCAAGCGGACGCGTCATGCCGGGGCCAAGGTGTCGGAATCGGCCAGGGATGGGGCACCGCTCGCAAGATCCGGCGAAGGAAACCATGGATCTGTGCAGACACCCATGTTCCCCTTCCCATGCAGTACAAACCCAAATCCAAAACACAACCATGTGAAGAGGAAGAAGAGGACGAACCTTGAGACTGCGGAGTCACCGGAGATGGTCGCCGCAGTCGCACCCGGGGCGGCGGGATCTTGCGCGGCGGGGGCTTCGCTCTCGCTATGGGAGGGTGTAACACCCCGAAATTTAGGGCCGGAATTTTTCTTCTAATCTCCCTCTAATTCAAAATCAATTTTCGAAAACCTTAATTATTGTTGACTTGTTGTTAGTTGTCTGTTTGTGAGTATGTTAATATAAGCTCAACAGAAATCTCTAAACCTCCAAACAATTCTCACCAAAAATCCTCTCCAAAATTCTCCCAAAATTCCAACACCCAAAATCCAAAAGGAAAAAGGGAAAATCCCCGGATGGGCCAAAACCCTCCCTTCTTCCCTTCCCGGCCCAAACCTCCCTCTCCTACCCCGGCCTGCTTCAGCCCAGCCTACCTCTCGGCCCAACCGAGGCGGCCCACCTCCCCTCTCCCACCGCGCCCTCTCACTGCCACCCAGGCCAGCGCCCCCCACTCACTGACAAGCGGGCTCCGCCGGTCAGTTCCTCCGCCGTCCTCTGTCCGGCCGCGCGACGCACCCAGCCCAGCCTTCGCACCGTCTCACCGCGCCGCGCGTCCACGCCGTGCAGCGCGCCACCTTGGCCCCGTGCAGCGTCCAGGCTCGCCGCGCCTGACCCCGGCGCTCCGGCCCCTACCAGGCCTCGCCACGCCGCCATCGGCCACCAAGCTCCCAGCTATAAATAGCCGCCAACCCCTCGCCGTCCCTCGCCGCACCACTCACCGCCCGACCCACCGCGGTGACACGCTCTTCCCGCCCCCCCACTCCCTCTGCCCCGGTGCACCACCACCACCACGGGCACCGGCAGCTCACGCACCCCCTCCCTGGCGCGGTGCCACGTGCCGCTCCACCGAGCCGCACGCTGCGCCGGCCTAACCCCCTTGCTGGAGCTCGATTAACCCCGTCCCGAGCTCCGCCTCGCCTCCCTCTATCTCTCTGGCCACTCGTCGTCCCCTCTCTACCACTACCAGAGCCGCCGCGCGCTCTGCCTCGCCACCGGTGCGCGCCCCCACGACGCCGCCGTCGAGACCCCACCTCCGACCGCCCAACCACCTCCACGATACCCCTATCAGGTTCGCCGGGCCGCGCCGGTCCTCTCAGGGGCACCCTCGCCGATGGAACCGTCGCCGCCGGTGAGGAAAGCCGACGAACCGGCGAGGTCCGCCGCGTCGAGCCGCCCGGCTCAGCCAGACTGGCTGCCGCCGTTGCCCCTGCCCAGACGCTGTCGCCTCCTTCCTTCGCTGACGAGTGGGCCCCACCCGATGACGTCTCCCGCGCCGTCACGCCCACCCCCGTGGGCCGGCCCGCGCGCGCAGCGTACAAGTGGGCCGCAGCGGGCCGAAAGCCAAACCAGGCCCAGGTTAAATTCTCCCGCGGCTAAAACTCAAAAAAAGTCCATTTTCCACCCTCCAACTTTCCAAAAAGTCTATATCTACCCCTTAGATACTATATACTCCATATCTCCTCTGTTTAAATTCTGATTTGGGTGATTATTGCGCCTAAATTCATCTAAAATCAAGCTATACCCATTCATACACTCCACCGAAGATCTTCTTCCCTCCAACGCCACCATGCGACCGCCATGTCGTCATTCCCGTCATCGCCCTAACCTCCCCGACCCACTACCGTGACAATACCCCCATGACCGCCACCATGCCCGTCAGCATGGTCGGCAGCCCAACCCGTTGCCCCTCACACCTTACCAGAACCACTACCGCTGGTAAGTGCCACCAACAGACCCCCCAAATAATATTTACTCTCCCCAAAACATCCTTTCATCGTGTTGAGCTCACGATATGCCTTCATACATGTGTTTTTCCCCTATTTGTGCGCGTAGGTTATACCGGGTATCATAGCCGGTACATCTTTTGCAAGGATTTCCATGAGACTCGAGACCTGCGCCCGGCGATTAGAGCAGATGCTAGCTGAGCACGCGCAATGGATGGCGCGCCACCGCGCACAGCAACATGCTCGGCATGCTCAGTGGTTGAGGCACCATCGTACCTAGCAGTTGGAATACCAACGCATTCGGCAGATGGCGTACCTCCGCCACCAGTGGCTAGAGCGTCATCGGCATCGACAGTAGGAGCACGAGGATGCCCAATATTGGGCATTATGCCGATGCGTTATCCAGCGAATGGGAGGACCACGGCAAGTCCATTGGAATCTCCACTTGATGCATAAAATTCCTATGTTTTGCAACCACAACCCTTGGCCCGATAATCACGTAAAAACCTTTATGTTTTGCTTGCTAAGGTAACCCCACAAATATATAGCCACCTAAGCCTATTTTAGATGTAATGTGCATAGGTGGGATCTCTCACTTAATTATATCTATCATAATCTTGATACTAAGTTGGGATTATGGTTGTGAAACTTGATGGGTTTGGGATGAGGATAGGTGTGTGTTTTAAAATAAAATGGAAAAGCACCCCGGCAAACGACCTACGGGTTGGGATACGCCATTTAAGGGCAGGGTATGAATGTTAACTTAGCAACTCGCGGTTACCCAAGTCCTGGGAGTCGTGGAGACGACCGGATAGGTGGATGCTCGCGGTGTCGAGCAGTGGAAAGTTGGAACGGTTCTACCTGCGCTATGTAAGGATCGCGTTGATTTTCATCTTGCCTAACTCTTTTAGTACAACCACTCGCTTTGTATGAGGCATTGGCTAGGCCCGAGCCGGAGTGGATAGCCTAATAGCTTTTGTGCTGGCGCACAAGGGGCTAGGAAAGGGGTTAGGAGCCACGGGAGTACCGCGGGGTACTGGAGTAGCTAGGTGGCCCGAACCTCTAAAGTACTGCTAGGCAATGAAACAAAGGCAACGGTTTGGTTTGGAATTCGGATGCTTATTTGGCCGTAAGTGTCGTTGAGTCCAACTTGTGGGAATTAGTACAACCTCTGATCAGAGTAAAACATATTCGAATAGTCCAAGTCTACTGGTATGGATGAGTTACGGCTTGATTCTTCGATTAGCACTTTTCATAAACTAAAACTGTGGGAAAAAGTTTGGTTTTGGTTGTGGAATGGTTTTTGGGTGGAAGTTAAGCTACGGGGGTAGAACCCGTAGCGGTGTGGAAAGTGTGATGCCTGGAAAGTCATTGGCCATGCGGACCAGCAAGTCCAGTGGCACCCCTTTTTGAGAAAAACTCTGTTTCTGAATGATTAAAACTTGTTAGACTATCTCGAACCCTGCATACAAAGTGTTTTTATGCAAAACTTCCCTAAGCTCCAAATATATCCTATATGTAGAGGTAGCTATACCCCCACTCCTTACGGAGGAAGGTGGGCTTGCGGAGTACGATTGTACTCACTCTTGCTTTGTTGATGTTTTTCCAGTGGAGACGATGAGTGCACCACATACGACAGCGATTAAGGGTTACGACATACTTCCCAACCGCGACGTGGGGAAGCTTGGGCCTACGTTTTATATTCCGCTGCTTAGTCTTCAAGGGCTGCGCCCCTTTATTGTCCGACCCGTTAGGACGGATCTGTATCACTCTGATGTAAGAATATGATTACCAAACCCTGTGATGGTAATAAAGCACATTTTAGTCCCATTATGAAAACTGGGGCGCTTCAGAGGGGGGGGGGAATGACCGTTGGCCGATTGTGGAATGCCGGAGCCCCGGGGGAGAAGGCAATTTGGCTATCCTCTCTCCACCGACGCAAAATGGCTACCGGGTTTGGGGACGTTGTTGGACTCGTGTGCCGGCTGCTACAGTGGCCGAAAGTTGCCATTTTGGGTACGCCACCCCAAATGGCAAACCTTGTTGGAGATAGCCTGAGGTGAAAGAGGGAACCATAGATACTTTTAAAAGGGAGAGAAAAATAGCCAATATGGTAGATTTTTTTTGGTTTTTTCTCCTGCAAACGGCTTGTCATCCTTGAGTAGGTTGTTAGAGCACAACAAGATTATAAATAGCGGGCTTGTAAGTCTTGCAAGATCCTTCAATTATGGAGTGATCACAACCTTATTTGTGAGAAAAGAAAAGAGGAAGGAAAGAAGAAATTAAGGGAGGAAAAAGAAAGGGTTCTAGGGAGAGACATTTTGGAACTTCTAAACTTGCAGGAGAGTTTTATGGAAATATAAATATATTGACCTCATTTATCACCCAAAAACTTAAAAGCTTTCAAAAATATATTTGAAACTATGTTTTGATTTTGAGAAAGTTTTTGAGAAAATTTTTCATAAATATTTTTGGATGTTACATCTATTTCATCGGCTAAATGGATTCAAAGCATAAGAAATACAAGATTATGATTTTGGCTTTTACTCTCAGATAAAGTTTAAGAATTATAAGACGAAGGGGCTTTTTGTCTAAATCTAGTAGTGAATTATGAGTCACCAGATGTTGTTGTCAAAGGAAATTTGCTCGTAGCCTACTAGATCTAATTGTTGTTGGCGATATCGATAAGATTTCAGAAAGGTAGCCACTACATCTTAAGCCGCACAAAGGAGAACCGCTGTGCTTGGCTTTGGTCTTCGAAGGTGATCGTACAGAACCGAGTGGCATGGTTTGTTAGATTTGACACATATAACAATACAACATATCTTCCTTGAGCACAAATCGTTCCATGATGTACATACCTGTGACGCGTCGTGTGTATGTACATGCCTGTTCGGTTAGCAAAATACATCGTCTAATTAAACTATTCGCTCATCTAAATTCTAAAAACACCGCAACAAAGGTCGTCGGCATGGCTGATCATTGCGTGCTCGTAAAGGTAGAAACCAACAATCGATCCGACCAAAAACGACGTATTATACCAGCTTGTGATCATTGGCCATTATAATTCCAAAACTAGCCCATCTAAATATATTAATAAAAATATAAAATAAAATAAATTACAGATAAATATGAGAAACCAAAAAATAAAAAATTGAAAAAAGGCAATAAGATGTTGATAATAATGACTATATCACCTATAACGTATAAGGCGGCACCTATCAATTGTTGATATCAGAAGTCGCTAAATCTTACACTGTTTTTCCGATAGTCAAATGCTCACATTCGAGGATCTACATCGTCGTCCGTCCCGAACAAGTCCAAACAAAGCCTCGCCGCCGCCTGAGCGCCTCGACCGCACCTGCTCCCGCTCGCCTCCCTGCGTCCGCTCCCCGGTACCAGCCCCGGCCGCCCGCCTCCCTGCGTCCGCTCCCCGGCTCTCCGAGATTCCGCGGCCAGCGGCCAGCGGCCCTGACCCCTGGTGCTGACTCGGCGGGGACCAAGCACATCGGTGAGCACTTTGTCCTCGCATCTCCGTTCTCTTTTCCTGACCTTGGCTTCTAAGGAAGTCGATTGATACAAAATTTGGTGTACCTGTTGTGTTCTTGACTCAAATTTTAGGGTATTCCTGGGAATAGACAGGAATCACTGTAGATCCGCCCCTGAGGATGGTGCTGGTGCTTGCGCTGGGGGATCTGCACATCCCGCACCGGGCTCCGGACCTGCCCGCCAAGTTCAAGTCCATGCTTGTGCCCGGCAAGATCCAGCACATCATCTGCACCGGCAATCTCTGCATTAAGGTTAGCCCCCTCGCCTGGGTTACCTCGCGACCCCTATTTAATCCATCTTTAACAATCCCTTCCTCTCGCTTCAATTCATGCGTCCAATCCAATCCGGTTGCGCTGGTTAGGCCGTAGTGCCTCAGACAGTAGCATCCGTAGAGGAATCTTTATGACGCGTAGGTCGTGCTGGGATCGGCTGCATCTCTGTGTGAGTCTTTTGCTACCGTTTGTTTGGTGCGGTTGGGTGGCTTGTGCGCGGCAATTTGGGCCCCTGGACGGCAAGAACACGGAGCGTAGACTTATGATCTCTATGATTGCACGTGATCTTGTGATTTTCCTTTTGTTGAAACGAATTGATGATCAATGGACCCCCAAATGTTGATGCATTGTGAAAAAAAATTAAGAGATCTGTATGCTCGTGTGCTTATTGTTTTAGATGTTTAGTCCACAAATGTTACATCTCACTGCTTAATCATAAAGATCTCTCCAATTTTTGTTAGAAACTGGAAAGGGAAAATTATTTTCCTTATTTGTAGGTAGGATGATGCTATCACAGTTTACAATTGCGCTATCTTAGAAAATTCTTCGTTCCAATGGTGAGCTTCTGAAACTACAAATTTTCTAAGTCAATCTTTTGCCAGTTCTTCCTTGATGGATGTTGAAACTAGAAAGTAGACTACAGAAAGCACATAATAACTGTCACTACTAGATTTACCAAATGAAGAACATTATTAAGTGTCGCAGTATCATTCATTCACTGCACTATGTAGCTCCAAATGATCAGTTGAAATAACCTTTCTACTTCATCATTCATTGTTATTACCTATCACAAGGTTAGTGGTCTCCCGATGTCATATCAAGTGGCAGATAAATTATTGTGACAGACAAGTGTCTAGATGTTACTGCCCCCTGTGCAGGTTTATGTATTGTTGCCAAAACTGAGAACTCTAAGGGAGAGCTCTGTTGAGTACATATGAGTAATAAAAATAAAAGGGATCATGGAATCTGTACAAAAGAACATTGAGAACCATATTCAGTTTTACAAAACTGCAAAATAGTTAAAACTAAAAGATGGAAAATTCAGATTCATTCGAATGGAAGCCTTAACCAAGCCTCTTCCTAAAGAAAAATGAATTATCTTGAGATATTGTATATTATCTTCTGAGGATCTCTTTCCTTTAGAAATTCCTAATCTTGAAGGAGATAATTCTTCTATTGCATATTTGGCATGATCTTGTTAGAAACCCTAATCATTCCAGTTCTTCTAACAAGCAAGAGTGACTAGCTCTAGTTACACTGTGGCTTAAAATGCTAATCATACTGGTCTGATTACAATCAGTCCTTTTAAGAAAACATTGGAAAAACAATAACTTTAGTGCAGTTTTTAAATGATTTTTCACTGCATGTAGCTGAAGCCTGAACCAGAATACTAGAGGGAGGATGGAAGCTGAAAATGTCTTTTATTTAATATTCTGTTTTACTGCTGGTGGTTCATTTTGCTCAAACAGTACTACTACTATCTCAGTATCCCGAATACCATCCACTATTCAGACAGTAGATTGTAAATATTTTGACAAGTTGTTCTTAATCACCCAATTTTCAGTTCTCTGATCTTCAGAGCTCACATCTCCAAGGAAACATAAGTAGTTTAATGACAGTTAACTTGCATGTTGATAAGGATATTTATAGAGATTCATGTCCCATACATTACTCGTCCACATTCAAGTTTTAATATCATATATAGGCATTCCAGTTGATTTGTTCCTGTTTGGCTTAGTTGCAACTTCTATAATAGGCCATAACATAAGTCCCCAGGCCCTCCCTACAAAATCAGCTTATTTAAGATTTCTAAGTATAAAATGGACTTAGGCTTGCTGTTTAGGCCTCAGAAACTGTCAGCTATTTGGTGTCGCTTTGTCTTGGAATATGACAGAAGGTGAAGCTAGTAGGTCGAAACAGGTGAATATATCTTGGTTTTGCAAACAAAAAGTTAGAGCACAAAATAACATGTTATGTGCGGTCAGCTGGGCCCATTGGGCTAGGTTGGTACAGTACCAGGAACACTACAGCAGCCTCGCGTACTGTAGCCCTTTTGGATATGATTAAATTTTTTAGTACTATATTAGATCTTCCCTTAGGAGTCAAGTAAACCCTCTCTGATAAAGAGGGGAGTTGTATCCATCAAAGGGCCCAGCTGACTGACTATAACAACAACAACAAAGCCTTTTAGTCCCAAGAAAGTTGGGGTAGGCTAGAGTTGAAGCCCAGCAAGAGTAACCAACATGAGGAGAAAGCAAGAGAAAGGAAAGGAAAAGGGCTTTAAAGGAACTAAAAAGAGCCACTAAGGAAGCGACAATCTGATACTTGCTCATTAACACCGTGTCCAGATCACGACACCCGGGTTGCGATATGGCGCGTCGCTAAGGGGGTTATGCCCCAATGGTTTTCTCTTGGGCTTCGTCTCCATCTGACTGCTTATAACACATGCATTTAAAAATTTAGTGTTATTTTTTTATTAGTTGTAGGCTATGTTACATGGAAAATACAAGTTCAAATAAACTTGCTTTGCTGGCAAGAGGATTAAATTTGTTTGTCTTGTCTTGCTGTGCTATCATTGATGTGCAGAATTATCCTTTTGGAACTGAAGTTAGATGAAGAACTGTCCCCGTCTTCCATATATAGGAGACATGATAAGGCTGGTCTTGTGCATCAGGCAGACAGGCACCAGTACACAGGGTTGTAAACATTGACCCAAACTCCACCTTGTAGAACTGATTGTGGCTTAATGAAAACCTATATACTTGGTTAGAAGGTTTCTATTTCAAAGAACAGTTAGTGACAAATGAACTCCACCTTGATGAAGTTGGTCTTCATTTTTTTTGTCGGCATTCCTTTTGGGGTGAGGGTGGGGTTCTGTGGTTACTATCTACACTTGTTGGAAGATACAAGAAAAGATGAAATATGCTGACGGACTAGCATTAAGATCTGGGGCTATGATGATATGAGTTCTAGGTTTCAATGGCATTGTTAACTGTTGCATGGGATACCTACTCTCTTTTTTCACAGGATGAATGTCTATGCTATCCTTGTCAAGAAATGTCTAATTGAACATGTTCATGTATTAGTTGTTCTTTTATGACACTTGGTAATGCACTATTCAATATTCAACTTGTCATTGTTGCAAATGGACTTTAAAACCAGGGTTGGTTATCCCTTTTTCCTATTGCAGAATGATGACTTGTATGATATGTGTGTTTTTGTCCTGATGAAATGCAGACCAATAAATTTCATAATTTCCATGTAGGAAGTCCATGACTACCTAAAAAGCCTTTGCCCTGATCTCCACATTACAAGAGGCGAATATGATGAGGATGCTCGATACCCAGAGACTAAGACACTTACAATTGGTCAGTTTAAGCTTGGGCTCTGCCATGGTCATCAGGTTCGTTTTTGATTCAGAAAATATATGAACTGCTACTTTCATGCCCATGATAATTGATTGTATTCGTAAACATACCCCTTATTACAGTGGAAACATATGCTTGTTTTATGATGCATATAGTTTATTTTACTTGAGATCATGTTTTTTAACCTGCTTAATTAAACTTTGCTGTATGAACTATCACTCCGCTATCTACATATTCTTGATACCAAACTTTTTAGTTGGACGAAATGAAATCTGTTATAAATTTGATACATTAGCATGTTTATGTCCTGCGTGTAAATTTGATACGTCTGTGCAATGCACATGCATGTCTACCTCCAATTAGTCTGCCATCATGGGCCACTCATTCATAATTACTTGTGAACTATTTCTTTCTGAGGTTCCTAAATATCAGGAAAGTTCTCTCAGTTTCTACAATTAAAACCAGGGTCTACTAAACCTTCAATTTTGCTCGTCTTCCAACTTGACCGTAAAAGTTTAATCATTTGTGTAGTTGTAACCCAGGAAAATGAAATAAAAAACTTGGCTTATTGTTTCTCTCTAATCTGGTAATATGTTTCCCAGTTATTCGCGTGAGGTGATTTGTGCTGTGACTTTTAGTCATAAAATTACCAAATAATGTTTGCTTAACTACCAAAAATCATGAGGATCAGTGTCATTTGTTAGGTCAACTGTCTTGTTGGCCTCCACAATGCAGAGTTCTATAATGTGTAACCGGATATCTTTCCTGTCCACTGGTTCAACTTTTGCTGTGAAACACTTGGCTGCGATGTTTCAATGTGGAGGCACTCAAATGCGTCTTCAAATGGTCTATAGTTTCATTGGAAAACTAGATTTGTTTTCCTTCTTCTACAACGATGTCTTTAATGGGAGCCAGAGTGATCCATTTGCAATTTTCCATAGACCATATCCATAAAGTGATTTGATACTCCCTCATTGGGCTCCCTCATTGGGGATATGAAGCCTGGCCACACCATATAGCCCATACTTGTGTCTTGAACTTCACTTCTGTGGAGCCATACACGATGCTGGTTCATTGTATCTGTCAGTGCATGCACAATGTTCTGCACCTTCAGTCACACCACTTATGGGACAGATCTACATTTGCTTTTTCACTCTGTACTTCACCATGTGTAGTGATACGACTTGAGTGAACATGATTGAGGGCAGGAGCTGATTGTGAGCGCATTGTTTGCACACCATGTGGCTCTAGCATTCCAGTAGACCAACTCTACCCCAATGTCAATAGTCAAAGCTAAGCATACATTGAATCATTGGATGCCAAATGTTTGTTTTCCTTAAACTTTTCTCACTCAGTTTCTGATCAGGTTGTTCCATGGGGCGACCTGGACTCTCTGGCCATGCTCCAGCGGCAGCTGGACGTGGACATCCTGGTGACGGGGCACACGCACCAGTTCAAGGCTTACAAGCATGAGGGTGGCGTGGTGATCAACCCTGGCTCCGCTACAGGCGCCTACAGCAGCATCACCTATGACGTGAACCCGAGCTTCGTGCTGATGGACATCGACGGGCTTCGTGTGGTGGTGTATGTCTACGAGCTCATTGACGGTGATGTGAAGGTGGACAAGATCGACTTCAAGAAGACAGCGACGATGCAAGCCTAGCCTTTCCCTGGCGCAGGGTGTTCTGAACCGAGTTCCAGACCTGTCTAGCACCTGTTTTCCTTTTTCCTCTAGTTGATTCAGAGCTCCCTGAACACGCTTTCTTTGTACCGATTGTGCTCGTGCCCCTGTTCTTGTGCAAAGATCTGGATCTGCTGTAGTGCTCGACACATTAGATGATCAAATTATGAGGTATGATGTTAAATGCCAAATTACTAAGTGTTTGGTCGTGCTCGGAGCAAGAACAGGTGGACGACCTTAATTTGTGTTTATACAGAATGTAGATGAAATAATTTCAATATAAAATCTGGTTGCTTTTTGTTGCATTTCAGTGTCTCCTCTTTGTTACTGTATTCTCTGTTCCCAAAATTTGAGCGAGAAATAGTAGAAAAGGAAAAGAGCAAAGAACAGTGCTGTGGGATCATGCTTTGATTGCTTGTCCCCGCGGCGGCATGGCCGACCGACCACGAACATGGCTGGGCCTCCGATCCAAGTCCAAGCGTTGCATCGGAGCCCACACGTTGGCAGAGCACGTCATGGGGAAAGGAAACAGCGGGCACGTTTGGATCTTTTGACGCACTCTGCCTAGCCTACCTAGCGAGCAAGGCAAGGCAGGCAAGACGTGTCAAAGCAGATCATGACCGTTTGGTTGCTTTGCTCGGTTATCCTGCCACACATGCATGGAAATTAATTTTTTAATAATAGCAGATATTTTCTATGCCAGAGACCAGCGATTAGATGTGGTCCCACACGAGAATAGATGCATTCATTTTCTGCATGCATGCGCTGCATGCTTGCCTTGCCGATGCGGGGCTGGGCAAGCTTTTTCTTGTTTAGAGGGACAAGTTTGTTTGGCAAAGCAAGGTTTTCAATCTACTACCAAACACATAATCTTGCCGGGTAAGGATGAGCAAGTTTGGGCAAAACATCCAAACGTGCCCAGCGTTGCCCGGGGCACACGCAAGAGAGCACGATGGACGGCACCGACGCGCGCAGAGGCAGAGGTCCTGTGGCCGTGGGCATCACGTACTCACGGTGACACGCAGCCGCATGAGCAGTGTCCTGTGTCCCCATCACATCGGCCCCCTCGGGTTCTTGGTACGTACGAACTTGACAGGATCTCCCGGTTATAGTGTTTAAACAAAAAGCTTGAAATCACGAGAAGATTACAGTTACGTCATGTTTATACTAGAGGTTATTCTAGTCTATAAATCTAACTGTTAGTTTTTTTTACTTCGGATTTATGGCGTATGTCATACTATTCCTCGGTGGCAGTGATCTAGAATCTGGAGTTATGGTGCTCATTTTCCTCGGTTTTTTCGTCTTTCCACGCTTTGTTACTGCTCATTTCTGTCAACCGATAGCTAGGAAAAATTGATATCCAACACCATGTGATAAAATCCAATTAAGCACTGTTGGCAAAAAAATAGGTAAAGCTAAGAGGACAATGAAATAGGATTTGTTGCACGATTTCCTATTCATGAATGGCTCCAATACGATTCATAATAATCAGTCACACGATATAGCTAGATAACAAAAAAAAATTGCTCTACTCTTAGATTTTACCAAATTGCCTAGTCGGGAAATTACCAGCATAAATACTTTCATATGAAGAATCTTAATGTGAAGAAGCTCATAATCCGAAACTCAATGTGAAGAAAGTCAATGTGAAGAAGCTCAATGTGAAGCTAACTCCGAAGCTTAATATGAAGCTAACTCCAAAGCTCAATATGGAGCTCACTCCGAAGCTCAATATAAAGCTGACTCCAAAGCTCAATATTTAACGCGCAAAACCGAACTGCCTTGTGAAACGCCGTTAGGGATATAAGAATCCCAACCCTGAACGGTTCCATTTACTTGAAATCCGTTTGACTCAGTTCCTCATTTACTCCGCCGCCACTATTTCCCAGTTCGAACACCTAGGAAGTAACCGTCCCCATTACGCCGCGCCACGCCGTTCCCCTGCTTCCTCTTTCCCGAGACACGTTCGCCTTCTTGTCCGCAAGCCAAGGTCGGTGAGCACCCAAGCCCCCTTGACCAATCCCTCGCCGTGGACCGGGTCTCCTCGGGATCCTTTCTGTTCCGCACGACGCCGCCATGACGTCCTGGAGCCGGCCTTCGTGCCGTGACTCATGTCATCGCCTGCCGTCGCAGCTGTGTAGAACCTTAGCCACCCCGTGCGCGTTCCGCGTGCCAACGCATTAGTTGAGGTCGTCGGGAACCGGCCTTGAGCCGAGCCACCCTGTTCTCGCGCCGTCCGCGCACCGGCGTGAAGCCTAGCCCCTCGAAGGCCCGGCCCAATAAATGGCCGACCATAGTGACCTATTCGTGATTCTAGAGTTCCTCAGGGGAGGATATGCAAATAACCACCCCTATATATGGCCCTGAGGCTAGGGTTTGAGGGGAGGTGGTAAGGAAAATGGGCCCGGTAGAAGCTCTACCGAACCTGAGGAGTGCTCGCTTTGCTTCAGCCGCCGGTGTGTTTCACCAGCCTGAGGTGGGGCTGCCCTTTCTGCGAGCGCCTCTTCCTCCACGTGCGCTCTGTCGCGGCCCAACGCCATGGATGTAATTAATTGGCGGCCTCACGAGGCCACGAGAACCAAAAATTCTATAATCAGATCGCCTGCTTATTAGTCAGATGTATTAGGCGCAATGTGATGTAAATTCCAAATTCTATTGCTTCATCCGCCCACGAGGAATTGCCAAAACATTTGACTAGTGACTCATTCCAATATAAAGGACTAGTAAATAAAATAATATTTAGTAAATGTATTGGTTTGAAAATAAATGAGTTCTTAGTCGTAGAATATTATTCTGCAGATTTCTGAAATGTATATTTTTGCCCCGTTTCGAGTTCCGAGCGAAAAGTTACGCCTGTTTTACTGCAGGACACGAATTAGTGTTTTCTAGGTGACTCCCCTTCAGAAATAAGGATGTATGGCTTGGATATGGATGGTAAAAGTCGATGGTAGACGTCTGTGGGATAGTGGGTGATAGGATGGTAGGAAGAGGTGGCGAATTAGGGTTTCAGCCCTCCTCTTCCAAATTTCAGCATCTGCTATACTGCTATGCTACGATCTATAGCTATGGTATTGGACAATTAACAGGAGCACTAGTGGCCTACTGATTTATATTCTTTGTTCATTATATATATTGTCGGAACGTTTTAGTGGAGCTCCATTGTCCGCAGAGGGGTAGGACCGTAGGAGGTGCTCTAGCGCCACCCCCAGCTCACACTTGATCTGCCCCTTTGTCCTTGTACTCTCAATATGTTTATTATTGAGATCTCTAAACTTTGTCATGAACGCCATAACTGGACCATATGCACTCTCAATGCAAGGTCCATGAGCTTGTCATAGACGACAGACCCCATAACATGCCTAAACACACGCGGATGTGTTTGCTGACATGGAGTCTGAGGCTCATTTTCTTCCTCCCTTATGTTTCCCTCCCTACCTCTTATCCTTCCTTGATATTTTCTTTTCCTATTCTTTATTCATACAAAAATATTGTTTAGGGAGGAAGGCTTTAGAAATGCTCTATTGCCCTACGCATAGGGGTGCTTGTGCCTTTAGCCCCTACGCTAGATCCCATTTTTTTCCTATTGTTGTTTTATCCTATCATTGTTTATTGTATTGAAGAAGTTGTTCTGACACCACCACTAATAAATCACTAGCACCCCCTTAATTAGTTATTAGACGCAGCTAATACTAACTAATTTTTAAGCTGATCTAAACGTCGTCTCTCGTTCTTTTTACTTGAGCCTGCGTCCATGCGTCTTGGACAGCCTGCCACCTCTGGCCCGCATTCCGGGCTCATTTTCCATCGATGACGTCAACCCTTGTCCGTCTCCAACTTTCTCATCCTCTGATCCTCTCCACCCGAGCGTTTGATCTCTTCTCACATCACATGTGTAACAAGGGACGGAATGAAAAAAAAAAGGGAATGCGCCAGAAAAAGTCACTCCTGCTAGTGTATCTAGCTCGGTGTTAGCACCGAGACCGAGGTTGGGTTTGCCTGCTGCGGCACGCGGATAACATGGACTAATCACGGCTTTTGGAGTGGAAAGCTACTCCGGTCTCTCATTACCGCTGGTAATTGAGTCCGCTGGTCTGGTGCCTGGTGGTGTGGCAAGCGCGCGAAAAGAGCAGGCCACGCACGCATCGCTGAGTACGGCGTTGGTGCGGGAGGATTGGGAGACACGTACGTGCGTACGTGCTACTGCTAGCAGTAGCATTTGACAATTGGCATGAACACAAGGAAGGCGGGGGGAGATAATCTTGTGAAACTTGTCGCACTCAGAGAAATTAAGCTTGTTAATTAGTCGTAGCCGAGCTGCCGAGGCAGGCCAAACGAACGGCAATAATGGAGGTCAGGTCGGGGTCGGGCCGCAGAGGCAGTCCTTTCCTTGCGTGCCGTCGCTGTCGCCGCTCCCTCTGCATCTGCCTAGGACGGCAACGGATCTCCTGCGGGGCTGCCGCGTGTGGTCTCCCTTGCAGTGGGAGCCTGGGGGGACTGTTTGTATTAGGGCATCGCATGCAGACTACTGTGGCATGTGCGATGTGTGGAGCGAGAAGAGCACGACTGCCCGAGCAGTAGAGTAGGAGACCAAGGAACTAGGCAGAGAGGAAAAGCTGGCAGCAGAGAGCGCCACAGCGACGTGACCACAGTAGCTCGCCGCCTCGGAATTTGGAGCGGCCGGCGTCCAGAAGGCGCCCTCTCGTCTGCCCTGCCGTCTAGAGCTCCGCGCGACCACTGCAAATACTGATCCGACATGCGGCATCAGTGACTAACCCAAGGCAATCAACGCGTGCGCGCGGTTATTAGAGTGAGACGACCCAACTACGTGGTGATTCAATCAGCCACTTAAGGAGCAGGAGCTTTTTATATTACAGAGAATCATGTGTTGGCACACGCACGTCTCTATCGTGTTTGGCAACATTTTGCCTAATGCCTGTTCGTGTTTGGGGCTATACAAGTCACTCCATCTGTCCAATTCAAATGCATTAGAGCTATTGAAAAGCACATCAAATGTTGAGGAGTATTCTAAACAAATCATCCACTCCAACCATTATAATTGTGCTTAGTGCTTAATCCAAGCTAGGTTAGAGCCTAGAGAGAGTGAGTTCACGAGTTTTTCTTGAGTGTAGCTCCTGCTTGAGCTATTGAGAAGTTTTGGCTGCGGTCAAACCACATTGTACTCGTTGCTAGACCCTTCTTCCTAGTGTGGAGCGACTATAGCACCTTGTGTGGGGACGTGGAGACCATACAAACTCCGTAGTGAAGAATCTGGTGCATTGTTACTGAGAGAGACGATGGCGATGGCTGAGCCTTTTAGGCTTGGTGTCACTTAGCCTTTATTTGCCGGGAGCCATTCGGTGGCAAGCGCACGACAGTGATAGGAAGAGTTTGTTTCCTAGCTCGGATATTGTCTTTGGTGATGAGCCCGTGGACATAACCCTTAGTGGTGAACTACGTTAAATCGCTATCTCTCCTCAGGAGTTTGCACCCCCGTGCTCTACTATCTTTACTTACCGCATTTATGTTTATGCATTCACTTTTTTATGTGCCTTTACCTTTCCTAGTCAGTTTGATTAGGTTTAGCTCTAGGTTGCAAGTTTTTTGGGTAAGTTGTAGAGAGCATAGTTAAACTTTAGACTTAACTAGCATGTGTAGGACACGTGATAGGTTTCAGAAGAGCGAAGTAGCGACCCAATTCACCCCCTCCTCCTCTTGGGTCGGATACCCTGACATAGTCCTTAGGACCATCCGGTGCGTGTATTTTGCTTTGGGTCTTAGTCTTGAGTTAGCGATGATTTTCTTCTCACCAGATGGTCCGGTGTGGACTATCAGAGTGTCTAGTGCGTGCAAAATTTTGGTCAGCGGGACTGCCTTGATAGGACTTCATGGCTTTGATTGTTGATGTCTTTGGTCTTCTCTTGTGCTCTTTAGGCCCTCCTTTGAGGTGTTTGTATCCCAAGTCCATCACTTGCATCACTAGAACTTAAACAAATATACTTGCACACATATCGGTTCCAAATGGTACATGTTGTCACTTCAACCACCAAACTCACATTATGGAACTAAGCCGCCCCATTTTATTTACAAGGTTCATGGACAACAAGCTAGAAAGAGAATCATCATTGTATTGAGAACAAATAAACCTCATCATAAACAAGCATAAACGTCTCTCCTTGATCAAACACTCCTCATTAACGCTATCCCTAATCTAGGGCCGGACTTAATCGATGCAACGTAAACTGAGGTTGGGATAAACTACTAACACATCCACATATTGACAAGGAATTAACTATTACGCAAGTTCATGGTTCAATCTATTCTCACTCCTAACTAAGTAAACAATCATGACAATAAAGAGAATAACCTCCATTTTGTCTACAATGCAATTATGTCTATATGAACATATATCATATATTCATGTAGTTAGGGAAATCATACAAACACTGATGAGAACATGCCCAATATGCATATGGCAAAGGCTTAAACCAAGAAGGAGTCACAAACCCAATCCGAGTTAAAACCCAATTTAGTCTCGTCACCGGTTCGGACTGTAGGACCAGGCCTCAGTAAAACGAACGTCCAGGCGACATACGGGCTCCGTTTTGGACGTTCTACATATCGTTGGAAAGCTAAGAAGAAAAGCTTTCCAGCCCAGATGGTCCCACCTATAAATTCTTCCAGAGTCACGGGAATCATCAACGCAAGATGACGTCCAGAATCTACCCAAGCAATGCAACGCCTGTTTTTGGGCCTGCTGGCCTTGTACGCCCTAGGGTTGCTCGACCACCCCCTACACCTATCTCTTGTATATATTCTGTAGCCTTCATTAGATTAGATGGGTTTTGCTTAAGAGTATTCTGTTGAGAACAGTTCGCCGTCATGTATGGTTTGTGAAACCCCACCTTATGCAATATTGAGATTGCGTTCTTCGTGTTCTTGCTTGTGTTCTCGATTGCACTTGGAGGGACAAGCCTTCTTGGTGAGGTCAATCGCACACGTCACGTGGTTGATAACCAACAGAGCGGTGGTGTAGCGATTGCAGGGTTCGAATCGTGTTGATTAGAAGTCGGATCGTCAACGTGGAGTCTTCACCAAATCGAATTATCCATACCTCGCGAAAGATCGGGACCCCAATTCCCCATCAAGTGGTAATCAGAGCTTCAGGTTTCTCGTGAGGTATATCATCGTGTGTCCCTTAGTTTGAGGGTTTTATATTCCTAAAGTCCACAAAAAGCTAAAAAAAATTAGGGTTTGTCATCCATCTTGTCCTATCACCACGTTTAGCCTTTGCATAATGTGATTTCAGAGTTCGTATTGTTGAGTTTGTGTCCTTTGTTAAGTCTTGTTGCTGGTTTAAGTCGTGATCTTGGTTTAGTTTGAGTTTTGCATCTTGTCACCGTTTACGTTTTCATCACGTCAGCACGTCCGGTTCGGAATTCTCTCTGTCCAGTTTGGTATTTTGATAATATCTATCACATACGAACTTGGATTTTAGTGTTCTACTTTCTGGAAATCTTGAGAAATTGTCTACACCTTTGTCAGTTGTCATAGAGCAATCAATAGTGGCACCTTTTTCTGATTTGCCTTTGTCACAAGATGATTTTATTCATGCTATTCTTTGTGATAATGAAGAGTTGTGTAATGATATTCCTGTACTTTCTGTGCCACAGCTTGTGGATAAGCATGAATTTATTGGTCCCAAATCAATTACTTGTGCTAAAAATAATCCTTTTCTCCCTATTGCTAGTGTGCATGATGAGCTGAAATTGCTATCTTCTCTAAATACTTTGGGTTATATTGAATTTGATGTTCTATGTAATCTGAATAATTTAGAGAAGAAACTTTCTTTTGTTTCTGATTTGCCATGGTTATCTAAGAATTCTTATTATGTTATTGGTAAGT
Source organism: Paspalum notatum (assembly GCA_022530915.1). NCBI lineage: Eukaryota > Viridiplantae > Streptophyta > Magnoliopsida > Poales > Poaceae > Paspalum > Paspalum notatum. The sequence goes on along the minus strand of CM039687.1, from coordinate 38,636,556 downwards.
ATGATAGTAAAGGAGAATATATGGTGCATCGTTTTTATATGTCATCCAATTTGGACTCTCTTCTTATGGGTGAATGTGATCAGTTGGAGGAATGCACTAATGCTAATCATATCACTTCAAGTTCTCCTTTTCTTTATTTGTTGTGTCACAACAGGGTAAATTTCAAGAAGGGAAACAAGGTTGGATGATGTCAAGTATGTCAAGTACTTCCGCAAACATCAACGACTTTGAGTCGAGGATGAATCAAAACCAAGAAGGGGAGAATGATGAGAACAGGCCCAATATGCATATGACAAAGTCCCAAGTCAAGAAGGAGTCACAAACCCAATTCGAGTTAAAGCCCAATTTATGCTAATCACCGGTTCGGACTGCAAGACCAGACCTCAGTAAAACGGACGCCTAGGCCACATACGGGCTCCGTTTTGGACGTTCTACATATCGTTGGAAAGCTAAGAAGATAAAATTTCCAGCCCAGGTGGTCCTACATATAAGTTCTTTCGGAGTCGACGGGAATCGTCGACACAAGATGACGTCCAGAATCTGCCCAAGCACTGCAACGCCTGTTTTTGGGCCCGCTGGACTTGTACGCCCTAGGGTTGCTCAGCCACCCCCTTGGCCGCCCCTACACCTATCTCCTGTATATATTTTGTAGCCGTCATTAGATTAGATGGGTTTTGCTTAAGAGTATTCTGTCGAGAATAGTTCACCGTCGTGTATGGTTTGTGAAACCACACCTTATGCAATATTGAGATTGCGTTCTTCGTGTTCTTGCTTGTGTTCTTGATTGCACTTGCAGGGATAAACCTTCTTAGCAAGGTCAATCGCGCGCGTCACGCGGTTGATAACCAACGGAGTAGTGGTGTAGCGATTGCAGGGTTCGAATCGTGTTGATTAGAAGCCGGATCGTCAACGTCGAGTCTCCACCAAATCGAATTATCTATACCTCGCGGAAGATCGGGACCCCAACCCCATCAAACACCGATACTGATCATGGTCTAAACACATCGTTAACTAACAACTCCTACACTCAGGCAAGCATAACGACAAAAATCATCATGATTACTAACAAAGTCACAAGATACAATATTAGAGCAACATGACACTTAGTTTTGTAAGCGTCAATTTGAAATATAAAAACATTTTCCCCAAAAAGTTAACTTCTTTAAATAATAGTTACATAACATCTTCAAAACTAGAAAGTTATTATTCCTCATATACATAACTGCCCTTTTAGTAAGGTACATTTACAGATTACAAAGTCATTTATAGGCGGTTGGTTAGGACGGTACTTTTGAAATGTAGATATTTTTAGTGGGTCCATCTTTGACTCCCATCTCTAGAAATTCTTTTCTAATATGGGCAATCTAAACATCTGGCACACAATCGCATCTGAAATTTGACCTCCAAGATTGATTTTCTATTAAATCTCATTATATCTTGAGTACTATTCTTGAAAACTCTTAACAAATTATAAAGAAATCAAATAGACATGTGTACATTTTTTACACCATCTTTGTGCGCTGCTTATAGTGGGGTGAAACAACATGAATTCGAACCATGATTATGTCAATGAAGGCAGCAGTGAATAATGGATGTGGTGACTTTATATCTAGTGTTGGGAAAAAGGAGGCGCATGCCTAGGAGCCAACTCCAGTCTGTGTCTGTCCTATTGAGCCAAGCTTCACATGCTCAAGATGTTGAATGTTGAGAGATCATGCTGCCAGCGTGTCATCGGATGTCCTTGTGGACACGCATCATGCATGGTGAACAGGGTTGCATAGCCTACAGCTTGCACCTTGCTCCATTGTATAAGTTTCCTGTTTTAGTGAGATTTTCACATGTCACTTTCTAAATTTTGGTGCCATCACAAAATCTTTGTTTTCTATAGTAGTGTAGTGACAAATTCCTACAGTAACCAAAAGAAATTCATGAACTAAATATGTATAATTTTAATTTAACAATAAAGTTCACATATTTACTACTTAAGTCATATTATAAGTTCACACGAACATATATGTTACAAACTCCAATTATTATGACCAGACTGACATATGACCATGCATAAACACTCTTTTTTAATAGGACTAGCACCATCAATGGCATGAGTCTAGTCAGGGCTCATCCTGGTGTCCTTGTGTGACAACATTGACGATGGCTTGCTCTCGGGTGCTTCCATGAAGCCGCAAGCTCCTTCTACTCCCATGCCCATCTGGTGGACAAAGGGCATCGATAGCTATGGTGACGCCATCATGTTACTTAACATGGCGTTATTCACCCGAAGCTCAGCACTGCCCATGCCTGCCATAGCTGGCATCAAAGGTGGCACCGATGAGGAGCTTGCACCGGCCATGGAGTAGAAGGATGCCAATGGGTCCATAGTGAAGTCCGGCATGATGGGGAATTGCATCGCCATAGGCAAAGGGAGGTTGGTCAGGTCAATGTCACCATCGGTAGCGCCCATGTCAACAGGGTACGATAGTGGAGCAGGTGCATTCTTGACTCCCGAGGTCTTTTGGAACACCCGACAAACCACCCACTGGTCCTATGTGAATTTTATATGTAAGCACACAATGAAATTGGATCATGCATGGTAATTAAGCAAATCATGTAGTAGTACGGAATATAGATGCATGCATGCTAGCGCTACTGTTGCATGGTACCACCTTGGAAGTAGACGTCATGGTGGTGTCAATGGCGTTTGAACTAGATGTCGGGTAGGAAAGCCTGTCGCTGTCGTCGAGCCTGTACTCGTGCATGATCCAGCTAGTCTTGTTGCCCATAGGAGCCCTGCCCTTGTAGAAGACGAGTGTCTTCTTCATGCCGACGAGCAACGGCATCATCCCTACCCCTGGCGTAGCCATATAGATCTCTTTATCTTTTCCAGTGGCCATCCAGTAACCGCCCTTCGTGGCTCGGTTGGCCCTCATCCCCAATGAGTACTTGCAGTCCTTCTTGTAGAAGAAGTAGCACTCCTTCTCCCCCATCATTTTGGCCTTCTCTGCACCATGCATGCAACTCAAGCTATGTTAACCCACAACTCTCTCTCAAGCTTGCAACATATTTGCATGGAGCTTAGAGAGTGTATGCATATGTACCCGCGAGATCCCATGGCTCTGTCTTGTGGAGGTCAACCTCTCTAATGGCGGTGTAGGTGAATCCCCTCTGGACCACCTTGGGCATGAGGTAGAAGGTGATTATCTCCTCATCGCTGGGGTGGAACCGAAAACCTGGAGGAAGGTCGAGGGAGATGGTTCCCTGCTGTTGCAGTTGGCGGTGGTCACCCATGGTTCTCTTGTTTCCGAAATGATGAGGATCACAAACAATGCAATATGGAAATAAGGAAATAATCTGCAGAGTAACATGAGATAAAAAAATACTAGTAGCAAACCATACACAAGCACAAACACTTCTTGCTGATCTATCGGTCTCTCTCTCTCTCTCTCACTCACTCAAATGGAGCCTGAGAAGGATGCACGATGAGGATGCAATCATCCAGGCACTCTAACGCGACTTTTATAGTCTGACGTGCTTGCGCAAGCCACTTGCAGGAGAAGCCTCTCTTCGGCGCCCACCTTTTCTGGTGGTGTCTGTTTCTATTAGGAATTGGACACTTCTTCTTTCCAACTGTGCCTCGCTTGTCCTCACGCACTACACCATCACTTTTCGGCCACTGGCAACAGATGCCCTGGCGTCTGGAAGATCTCCGCCTGCCTTCTGCATGCCCACTGTGACCTCCTCCGGTTTGCCTGCTGTTCCTATGGATGTATGCCCTACCCTAGCCGCCACACCCATCTGTGTGCAAGATGTAGATGTAATGCTGCTCAGGCCGCGTCGTCACATGCATGCATCAACGGCTGTGGCTACTCCGGCCGCTGCAAGGCATTCGTGATCGATGCAAAGCAGGCATACATGCTAGGTCCGTGGCGCAGGGTTCACATTTTCCTCACACAAGAAGGGCTCTGTTGGCATCGATCTGGGACAAGGCCACCTAGGGACGGGCCGTTGTTATCTAGTTTTGGTGATCATTGCAGGGCATCTTGTTCCTTGCTTGAATTATTTAGGTGCGACTAGGTTGCATGTGTGTGTGGCCTTGTACTGATGGATGTTTGTGTATGTGCCCTTTGTTCTTGTGCATGTATGTGGACACCTGATGTATCTATATCCAGAGTTTAGTGAGACTCAATGGTTGGAAGTAATAACCCATGCATAAGGTAGAATTAATTTAAAAGTGCAGAAGAGTTAGTTTTGATAGGAACCTAGTGTATCAAGTATTTTGAAACTAGAATGAAACCTATTGTGGCCTATTTGTTTCACCTCTATGCCTTTTAGTGTTCCCGTGCTTTGTCCGTGTTGTATTATACTAGATATAATTGAAAGTGGTACATAATTTTATGGCATGTTTGGTTATAACACTACGCAACAATTTAATGCTATTTCTTCCCTAAACAGCAAAATAAAATTGTGTACTGAGACATATTGTTTCATCTATCGTCGACCTAAATCTTTATATATGATATGGCACTATTGGTAATGGTGTAATGAAACTTTCTACTTATAATAATCTTTGGGTTTGTTTTAGTACACGTAGTGATAGGGAGAACAAGGGGCTGGCGCTTAGGAGCCCACTACAGAGTTGCCTTGGACCCTAGCTTCACGTGTTCAAGGCATCGCTTGTTGTAAGATCTCATGCCGGCAACGTGTGACATTAGATCCGCTGGGTGGACACACGCCACACATGGTGAACAAGGTCTCCACCAGATACTTTTCCTATTTTAGTGGGATTTTCATATGCCTCTCACAAAGTGCTAATGCCTTTAGGAAATCTTTGTTTTCTATATGAAGGACTGAAAAGGCGACCTAGAGAGGGTGAATAGGTCTAGCCAAAATTGGACAAAAAACCCTCTTTGTATTGATAATTCTCCAAATTATTAAGACCAAACATACATACACATGCATATGCGGTGCATACACTAGTACATGCACACTCTTTTTTTCGTAGGGCAAGCATATACACATTGCTTCGCTAGTTTCGAAAATATATACAAACCATGCATATATGTACTATCTTTTTTGGTCCAATGCGTTCGCTTCCTCGCTGACTCCTTCAGTTCCTCCACATGCCAACCATGACCATGACGTTCGCGCGGGTGTCAAGACCGTGGAAACCATCAAAGACATCTCAACGGCATTGCTCTTGTTAGGTCTCATCATGGCGTCCTTTTGCAACACCATCAAGGATGGGATGGACTGCTCTCTAGCGTTGCCTTGAAGTTATGACCGGCATTTGATTTGATGCTCCCATGCCCACCTGGTGGTAGAAGGGCATTGGTGATGGTGGATGCCATTAGGTTCCCAAACAGGGAACGGTTCACCTCAAGTCCAACACCACCTATACCAACCATTGGGAGCATCAAGGGTGGCACTGATAAGGAGCTTACACTGGCAGTATGGTGGAGTAGGATGCCACTATGTCCATGGTGAAATCATATTGGATAGGAAACTACATCAACATGAGCAAGAGGAAGCTGGTTTGATCAATCTCGCCATTGGTGTGCCCAAGTCCATAGGGTAGTATAGTGTAGCAGGTGCCTTCTTCACCTCAGAGATCTTGTGAAACACCCGACAGACCACCCACTGGTCCTACTTGAATTACATTTGTAAGCCAGCAGTGAATTTAGATCATGTATGTTACATATTTAAAAACAAAAAATGCATTTTTGAAAAAGTAAACTTATTTAAATAACAACAAAGAATCATCTTCAAAACTAGAAACTTCATATTCCTATAGGCATATATTTTAGTAAGTTACACTTAGAGTCCACAAAATTTTTATATGCAGTTGATTATGATGGTACTTATAGAAATGGAGATATTTCTACAGGATGCATCTTTGACTTCCATCTTTAGAAACCCATTATAATATGGGCGCTTTAAATGTCTTCCATACACATCACTGGATCGGTTTCCTATTTTAGTAGGAGTTTCTCATGCCCCTCATGAAATTCTATAGTAGCGTTGAGATAAATTCCACCAGTACCAAAAAGGAATTCACGAATTAAATATTTATGATTTCATCATAAATTTAATTTAACAACAAGGTTCACAATAAGAAAACATTTACTATTTAATTCATATAATAAATTCACTGTAACAGGTATGTTACAAAAGCCAAATCATTGAAATCAGAAAGAAATGTTTTGGATCCCATGGGATGCCAACCAAGCAAGCCCATGTACACATGCAATGATATGATGCATAAACACTTTCTGAGACATGCATACACATAAATAGCTTAATTAGCTATTTTATTTATGAAAGTACACATACCATGCATAATTTCAAAAATGCAATGGAGAAATAGATGTACTATATTTGTGCCATCCAATGCCTTCGTTTCCCAACTGACACTCTCAGTACTTCCACATGACATCCATGCCCATGGTGGCCTCAAACACTGGGACTGTGGACACCATTGATGATATCTCAATGGCATGAGACTGGTTGGGGCTAACGCCCTTCTACGACACGATCGAGTACAGGATGCTCTTGAATGCAGCTATAAAGCTGCTAGTGCCTGCTAGTCTCATGGCCACCTGGTGGCAGAAGGGCATCGGCGGCGGTGGTGTTGCTAGGTTCCTGAACAATGCAGGACCTAAAGACCAATGTGCATACTTACCATAGGCGGCATAAAGAGTGGCACTGATGATGCGGAGTTTGCACTGGTCGTGGAGGAGAAGGACGCCACTGGGTCGATGGGAAAGTCAGGCAAGATGGAAATTGCATCAACATGGGAAAGAGAAATATCAGCACCATCATGCTCGTGTCCATGAGATATGATAATGTAGCTGACGCCTTCTTGACCCCTGAGGTCTTGTGGAACACCCGGTAGACCACCCACTGGTCCTATATGGATCTCATTTGTAAGCCAGCAATAAAGTTAGATCATGCATGTTACATATTTGGAACACAAAATTATATTTTGAAAAAGTAAACACCTTTAAATAAGAGCAAAGTGTCATATTCAAAATTTGAAACTTATTATTCCTATTAGACCTAACTTTTAATACTTTACATAGAACACAAAGATTTTTGTAGGTAGGAGGACACTTCTTGAAAGGTAGATATTTCGGTGCATCTTCGACCTCATCTCTAAAAACCTGTTCTAATATGGGTACTTTAGATGTCTTCCACACATATCATCATTGGATTTGTTTACTGTTTTAGTGGGAGTTTCATATGCCCCTCACGAAATTTTGATTCCCTCACCAAATCTTTGTTTTTCTTCAATAGTGTTGAGATAATTTCCAACAATTCCCAAAAGAATTCACGAATGAAATATATATGATTTCATTGTAAATTTAACTTAACAGTAAGGTTAATGATTAGACAATATATTTACTACTTAATTCATATAATAAATTCATGTAACATGTATGCTACAAGTACCAACTTATTAAAACCAGAAATATATGTGCACGCATGCAATTATATGGTGCATATATTACTAGTGCATTCATAAACACATGAAGCTTAGCTATTTATGGAAATATACATACCAAGCATTATTTCATAAAATGCAATGCAGCTATAGATGTGCTATATTGGTTCAAACCGATGCCCTCGCTTCCCCTTTTGACTCCCCTGGTACTTCCACATGCCATTCATGCCCATGGTAACCGCAAAAGCAGGGACTGTGGACACCATTAATGATATCTTAGTCACATCAGGCTGGTCGGGGCTCATCTTAGTGTCCTTCTATGATACCATTGAGTACGGCATGCTCTCTGCCATGAAGCCGCTAGTGCCTGCTACTCTCATGCCCATTTAGTGGCAGAAGGGCATCGGCGGCAGCGGTGGCTCCATCGGGTTTCGAACAGGGCATTGTTCACCAAAATCCTAGCGCTGCGCGTACATACAATAGGAAACATCAAGAGCATGGCACCAACGAGGAGTTTGCGCCGGTGGTTGATTAGAAGGACACCACTAGGTCCATTGTGAGGTCGGACAGGATGAGAAACATCATCATCATATCATAGGCAAGGGGAAGCCAGTTTGATCTATATATTTGAAGCGCCCCACATCCATAATGGGACTAAAATGTGCTTTATTATCATTTCTAGGTATGATAACCACATTCTTACATCAGAGTAGTACAGATCCGCCCTAATGGGACAGACCTAAATGGGGCGCAGCCCAAAACACAAAGCAGCAAAACCTAAACGTAGACCCAAGCTTCCCCACAACACCAGTTGGGGATAGGCCGCAACCCTTATAGTTCAAGGTTACTAGGGGTTGTATTCGTTTTCTTTGAAAAACAACAACAAAGAAGGGTGAGTACGAAAACGTACTCTGCAAGCCCACCTTCCTCCATGAGGAAATAGGGTTATCGCTATTCCTACATGCAAGATATATCTGGAGCTCAGGGTAAATTTGCAGGGAAGCATTTTCATATGCAGGGTTCTTAAGATCAAAGTTTTATTTCAGAAAACGACTTTTCCAAAAGGGGTGCCACTAGACTTGCCGGTCCAACGTGGCTTATGGCATGCAGGGCACAAAGTTTTCTCCACCGCTACGGGGCCACGCCCTGCAGCATCCAAAACACACATTTTTTCACCCAACCAAAACCCACACAGTTTTATAAAACATCTAGTGGTAGAAACCAAGCCGTAACCCATCCATACCAGTGGACAACGGACTATCCGAATAGGTTTATACTTTGCCAGAGGTGCACACTTTACCCACAAGTTTGGTTTGGATGCTCACTGCCATGAGGCCCTTCCCTCTCAAGGCTCTACCCCCACAAGTATTCCCCGACCTCAACCAAGGAGAAACATGGGATCCCTGTCGCATCAGTGCCAGCAGACACACGACGTCGTTTTAGTGCCAGCAGACACACGACTTCCACCATTCCTAGTCCCCCAGTGCTCCCAGCCTACAGGTATCGGCTGGTTGTTCCTTACGGGTTCTGGCCCAGTGTTGCCGCATACAACATCGAGTGGTTACACGATAAAAGAGTTAGGCAAGATGAGACTTCCAGTTCGGTCCTTCAGGGCAGAAACTCCATAGTGCTCATATGAGCCACTCGTCCAGTCCTCTCTGCGAGGCCGGACCCCAGATAAACCGTAAGAGCAGTATCCGGGCATTCCACCCTTTAACACATGGCATAGCCGATCGAGACCGACTGCCGGGGTCTTTCCCCATGTTTTTTCAAACGCACACACCAACCTGTCACCAACCCAAATTCCAACAAGATTAATGTATGTAATGTTGAGTGAGCGATCCCTCCTACGCGCACTACATCTATGAATGTTTAGGTGGCTATCCTACCATGTTTCCTTAGCAAGCAAAACATGAAGGTTTTATCATTTAAACAGAGCAATGGGCTGTGTATGTAAAAACCGGGTAATTTATGCATCAAGTGGGCATTCCAGTGGACTTGCCCTTTGTAGGGCTAGGGTAGTGCTTCCATGTTTGTGGTGTCGAGTTCATAGGTCGGAGTTGAACTTCAAGAGGGCCCGACCGATCGGAACCTCAGACAAGGCACCTTATGGGGGGTTGGTTTTTGCGGAGGATTAGATTCACGAATTGTCCGATAGCTTGTACCGGCAGCTCCGGTTCTAGCAAGCAGAGTTGCTCCACAGCTAAGCGCTGTGCAGCGAGGAGTTGAGTTGCAAGCCAATCGCTCCATCGGGCTTTCAAGCGGACGAGGAAGGAATGCTACAACCAGGTGTACGGATGGCCATAGCGAGAGCGATGGCTCCGGGAGCGTGTAGGTTGCATGGTGGCGAGAAGGGCTTCTGAAAACACAACAATGAAGAACGAGATGGATTATTACAGGCATAGCGGAAACAAGGCAGAGATATGATATGTGGTCTGATTCCTGGTCAAGAGCTTAGACCATTCCGCCCATCGTGAATATGGTGCCTGATGGCTAACCACTGGCGCGAGCGCGACCGAAGGAAAGTTCCCAACTCTATCTTCCCATCGCAACAATGGTGCCCGATAGTCACCCGTTGTTGTGATCAGTAGGAGGGCAGGTTAGCCCTATCGGACGCACTATGTACAATATGTTTAATGGGTGTAGTGTAGCCCCACTAAACGAACCCACGTGGAAGCGGTGAAAAGTGGTGGAATGTGCACGGATGTGTAGAGCTTGATTTATGGACAATTTAGGCTCAAGAATCGCCTAAATCGGAGATCAAACGATCGAGATATGAAATTCTTTAGAAAAGAAAATCAAAAATCAAAAAGGAAAAAGAAAAATGCACCGCGGGCCAAAAACGGTGCGCGCGGCCCATCTCCCTTTCCCCACATGCCTCGGCCCACACCCACCTCCTTGCTCATGTGCCTTAGGGCTAGTTTGGCAACCCAATTTTCCCAAGGGATTTTGGAGAATTGAGGGGAAAATAGTTCATTTTTCTTTAGGAAAATAGGAATCCCTTGGAGAAATGGTGTTGCCAAACTAGCCCTTAGTAGGCCAGCCCAGAGGCCAAGGGGAAGGGCGGCTGACTGGTGGGCCACGGGGGCGTAGGGCCCACCTATCAGACAAGAGGAGGGGGAGGAGAATGCCATGGGTACCGGTTCGGCCGGCCCTGCTGGCGCACGCTCTGTTTGTTGGAACAGGGTAGAGCCCGCCGGAGTTCGCCGGAACGAACGTTCCTGACATCCGTTCGCGAATCCAAGGGCATCGGCACGAAGAGGAGAGCAAGAGGAATCCGTTCTGGGGCTTCCGGGCAGTAGAAGATGAGCGGAGTAGAGATGCCCATGGGCGGCCATTGTTGCCGTCTAGGCGCCTCGTGAAGAGCTCCGCTCGAGAGTGCGAAATAGATTTTGAGGGTGGGCAAGGGTAGAGGAGTGTGGTGTGTTGCTCACCGTCGAAGGAATTGGACTAGGATGGCTCACGGATGGAGAATGGCGAGGGCACGCATGGTCTGTGCATGAACGGGGAATGGCAAAATTGGAAGAGGGTAGAGCACGAACGAAGGAGTGGAATGGATTGGTGAGCTCACGCGAGGATGGAGAGTGCCCGGCGGGTCTCCTCGGTTGGTCAGCCCACCGCGAGTGCATGACGCAGGGAGTGGGCGGCGAGGCTCGCCGGTGTGGTGGACAAGGCCGGGGCTGCCTAACCCGTTGGGACTCACCGGCAGAGGGAAGGGGAGTGACGTCGAGGTGGGGACAGAGAGGGGCTGGGGTGCCGTGTTGCCTGCTCGCGTGCAGGCGCGTCGCTCGACCGTCGGGCAAAAGCTGGCAAGAGGAGGGAGAGGGAGCTGATGGGCGGGGCCGGCAGCTCAGGGAGGGGAGATGGGCTGGTCGTCTTGGGCTGGATGGAAAGGGGAGGGAGGAGGCCGGCTTGGGCTGTGCACAGGAAAACGGAGAGGGAGAGGGGAGTTGGGCTGCGACCCGATAGGAGGAGGAGAGAGTTTAGATTTTCTGATTTTGGATGTTGGAATTGAATATTTGGAGAAGGGATTTTGAGGGAATTTTGGTGGAGGAAGTTGTAGGGATATTTTGAGAAGTAACCGGAGTGTGAGATAGAATTTCTTGGAGATTGATAGGATTTGTTGATCTCATGATGTACACTCAAACAAACAAAGTTTTCTAATTTTGAATTAGAGAAGGATTTAGAGAAAAATTCTCAAGGTCAATTTTTTTAGCGCCCATGTCCATGGGGTATATGATAGTGTAGGAGGTGCCTTATTAACCACCCCGAGGTCTTGTGGAACACCCAACAGACCACCTATCGGTCCTATTAGAAACTTATTATTCCTATTAGACATAGCTTTTAATAAATTACATTTACAGATCACAAAGATTTTATAAGCAGTTGATTTTCCAGCTCTAGAAAGCAATTATAAATTGGGCGCCTTAAATGTCTTCCACACACATCATTTTAAAAATTTAACCTTCAAGAATTTTTCATTGAAAAAATGGGCGCTAGGGAGAGGCTTCTCCTGCAAGTGGCTTGTGCAGGCATGCCTTTGGCCTATAAAAGGCGCATTGGACTGCCCGGATGATTGCATCCTCATCGTGCATCATCCTCGAGCTCCATCTGAGAGAGAGAGAGAGAGGGAGAGAGAAAGAGACTGAGAGCTAGACCTATTGGCAGATCAACAAGAAGATCAAGCTTGTGCTTGTGTATGGTCAACTATTAGTATTTTTTTTTTAATTTTGTAGTACTCTTCAAATTACTTCCTTATTTGCTTATTACTTTGTTTGGTGCCCTTGATCATTTCAGTAGCAAGAGAACCATGGGTGACCACAGGTAGCAACAACAGCAGGGGACTGATGCCCTTGACCAGCTGCCTTCAAGTTTTCGGTTCCACCCCAGTGATGAGGAGGTAATCACCTTCTACCTCACACCCAAGGTGCTCCAAATGCACCACCATTAGAGAGATCGATATCAACAAGATAGATCCATGGGATTTCCTGAGTACGTACAAATGCACTATCTAAACTCCATGCATATACAATTTAAGACTGTGAGCAAGTTGTGAGTTAATGCTGCTTGAATTGCATGCATTGTGCAACGAAGAAGGCTAATATGATGGGAAGAAGGAGTGGTACTTCTTCTGGAAGGATCGCAAGTACCTGACCGAAATGAGGGCCAACCGGACCAAGGAGGGTGGCTACAGGAAGACCACTGGAAAACATAAGGAGATTTAGAAGCCCACTACTGGGGTAGATTGATACCGTTGCTCATCGGTATGAAGAAGGCACTGGTCTTCTATAAGGGCTCAACGGCTGCGGCAAGTTCCCATACCTCACATCTAGCTCAACCTCCAGCGGCACCACTGTAAGGAAATGGGCCCTATGCCTTGTTCCTTAATGTGATTTTAGTGGTTGAAGTGACAACACATACCATTGGGATAATTTGTGTACAGGTGTTTTTGTTTAAGTCCCAGGGTACAAGTAGAGAACTTAGGGAACAAACATCTCAAAGAAGGTCTAAAAGATCATAAGGGAAGACTCAAGACTTCCCTAAAGTCAGAAGCGTGTGCACGACACGGTGATCCCGCGAGTAGAAGAAGGCCAAGATTGAATATTCAAGACCTGGTGCAATAACATGCAACAGACGGTCCGGTGGTGTACCATCGGACGATCCGGTGATACCACCGGGCATTCTAGCCCGTCGACAAGGAGAAGACCGCATCCTAGTGCTTTAACACAACGGACAGTCTGGTGTATACAATGGATGTTCTGGACCGAGACTCAGCAAATCAGGACCTTAGGCGTTAACACGCACCGGATGGTCCGGGATCCGGTGGTGTACCATCGGACGATCCGGTGATACCACCGGGCATTCTAGGCCGTCGACAAGGAGAAGACCGCATCCTAGTGCTTTAACACACCGGACAGTCTGGTGTATACAATGGATGTTCTGGACCGAGACTCAGCAAATCAGGACCTTAGGCGTTAACACGCACCGGATGGTCCGGTGGTGTATCACTGGACAGTCCGGTGCTCACAATGATTAGGTGAAGATTCCAACGGCCGACTCCAACAACTAGTTGGGTTGTATGCACCGGTATGCACCAGACGGTCCGGTGGTGTAGTCTACGCAGTGCAGCTGACACCCAACGACTAGTTTTGAGGTTTGGGCTATATATACCCCATTGCCTGGCCTCCACAATATGGTTGGTGACTCCTGAGCATATTGTAGTGTTGAGAAACATTTTCTAGAGCCCAACCATCACTAGAGCTTAATAGACACATCCCGGCATAGCAAGAGCTTTCAAGCATCTTTACTTAGGCCTTATTGTCTTACCCGTGCCTACATGCACATCACCTTTGTAAGCGTGCGGCTTGTAGTCTTGCGAGACCCTCCAGATATGGAGTGGCCGCCACCTTACTTGTGAGAGGGAGGAAGGCCCTTGGCGTTTTGGCCAAAAGCTCACCTAGTGGAGTCGGCGGAGAGCATCCGTGAGAAGGCCCGCGGAAGACCCCAACGGCCTTGTCCATCCTCTACCCTTACAAGGGCGAGACCGTAGTCCTTGCAAGGGCAACACGAGAGAAAGGCTCGGGTGGGTGTGTACCAGGGATATCCCGTAGTCTTTCTGGCCGGGTTGCTTGACCTTTGCGAAGGTCACTTTGCCATCCTCTACCCTTGCGAGGGAGAGGCCATATTCCTTTGAGGACTACATAAGAGCAAAGCCTTACGAGGGGCACCAAACGATGAGTAGTGGGTAGAGACTTGTGAGTCGCCCCAAACCTTGGGAAAAAGCTTTGTCTCTCCAACATGTGCCATCATTTCCATCGTCACCAGGAGTTTGCATCACTCTATCCTATCTCTTTAGCTTCTGCATTTACATTCTTGCAATTGTGTGCTTACTTTTGTAGACTAGCTTGATAGGTTAGTTTCTAGGTGGAATTAGGTTGCAAGACTTGGCCACAATAGTATTAACAACACTTAGCAAAACCTTTGTCCACATAGCTAGTTTTATCTTGCATTGGTTTTGCTTTGTAGTTATGTATTTTAGAGAACCTTAGTTTTAGAAATCCTAATTGACCCCCTTCTTAGGCGTCGGTCCAATCTTCAACCACCATGACATCTCCTTCCAAGGTGGTAGCATGCAGCAACAACACTATGCAAATATCCCTATTCCATGTTGCTACTTGATTTGCTTAATTATCATACTAATTACTCCCTCCATTTCATAAAATAAGGCATGCATGTAATTAGAAAAGTCAAACTTTAAAATCTTTGACTAACAATTTAGGTAAAAAAATATAATTTTTAGTGTATGCATGTTGTATATTTGAATTCGTATTGAAAAGTATCTTAAGATGATGATACTTTGGTATTTATTGATACCATATTTTGAAAGAAATGAATGGTCAAACTTTTGATTTAAAGACCGTGCCAAATACATGCACGCCTTATATTGTGAGATGGAGGGAGTAACTTAGTTTATCATGCATACAAGAAACCAAGCGCAAAACAGTCATTCCACACTTCTAGGTCAGCACCACTGTATAGATCTACTCATAAGCAATCAAACAAAACTGATTTATCATTTTTAGCATATATTCTCGAATTGATAGTGATTTTACAAGTTTTGAAAGCTTTCCAATACTTTTAATTTTTGAAATGAATTCTGTAGCAGGATTAAAACATGAATAATCCTAACTAGAAGGGGGTAGAAAGCAAGCAGCTTTAAATTCAATGAATAGTATACGTGAATAAGGAAAAGATAGGGTTTGAGGACCAAGAAGGCAACCGAGAGGGGGTTGATGAATAGGTCTACCCTAAAAACTTTCACAACCCCAAAAACACCTCTCTTCTCAAACTTGCAAGGTCATGAAGCAAGATAGTGCTACCAATCCTAGGACATGGGAGGAAAACTTAGCGGAAGCACTCGCTCAAACGCCAACGAAAAACGACGCAAAATGAGCTATTAGACGCATTGGATGACACACCACTGGACGGTAGCAACAGGAGCACAACATGGGCCTATAACGCACTAAACAGTCTGATGGTCACACACTGGATGGTCCAGTGTGCACCACCAGATGATAACGCACCAAATGGTATGACATACACACTGGACGGTCCGGTGCGTACAAAATCCCCAAGGTGTGGCTAGATCTTGTGATCTTCTCCCACGAACTACACAACGCACCCAGATGGCCCGATGTGCAGACCACCAAATGGTTTGGTGTGCACAAAAAGTGCAGCCTGAGCCTAGGTAGAGGAAAACAGCCCGCGAATCCACAAAACTTGATCGAATCTTGCACAAATGAACTCCAAACTTCATAAAACTTTGTGAGGATCTTGTCAAAAAGTCTCGGACTTCTCCATAGATTTGACTATCCAAGAAGTGAAGTTCAAAAGTAAGAACAAGAACACGTCGCTGCTTGTGGAACAAAGGATTTGGCACAAGAAAACCACAATCCACCACATTCTTGCAAGGCAAAACCACATCAAAAGAAGGTTGCAACGTTGGCCAAAATTAAGCACACCAAAAGCCAAGGATTGAGACCAAGAAATGAACTAGAATGAAGGATGCAAGAGAACATAAGGAGCTGGGCAAAATTCCATCTATTGATTGTCCAAAAGGGTCTCAAGTCAACATGATAACAAGACGGATTCGTGCCTGAACTAATCACCCTCCCCTATCCTCTTACAATTGAGTATAGATCACTCTAGATGCTCACTCTCATGAAGAGCTTTGCTTAGAGCGAGAACAACCTAAGCAAACCCTATTTTCTGCAAAGAGGAGCACTAATGGCAACAACCCCTCTCTTATTTATATCACAAGACCCTCTACTTGGCTGATTTGCAAGAAGCCCCCTAAGATATAGACTCTTAGCACTAAAATTCCCTAAGAGGCTAGAAAAGATGTCGTATAACTCCAATGGACGAACATAATGGATTCCATGATCTTCTTCGCTTCGAAGCAATCTCCCGATGTCCTCCACATGTCCGGTAGGCCTTCCCTTAGGGTAGGTCCGGTTTTGATGGAAACAAGCAAACAATGCCTGGTTTTGATGCTCGAGCCAGGAAACAATCTTGGGCCTCAGTTTCGGCAATAAAACCAGAAAAGATGTTGGGCTCGGCCAGGTTTTGACAGTTGAACCAAGAAACGATCTTTAGGCTTCTCCTCGATAAGTAGTGGTTTCAAGGCACCCCAAGCCTTCGCCTTGACTGCAAGTCCATCTGACGCCATGCATGGACCCAAGTACCCCCTGGGCCACCTATCAACCCACTCGGCAAGGTTTGACATGCCAAGTCCACTCTGGCGCACCCTCTCAGTACACATGAGAGGGATTTTCCTCTAGGTCACACTTAGGAGGT
This sequence comes from Paspalum notatum, assembly GCA_022530915.1. Taxonomy (NCBI): domain Eukaryota; kingdom Viridiplantae; phylum Streptophyta; class Magnoliopsida; order Poales; family Poaceae; genus Paspalum; species Paspalum notatum. The sequence goes on along the minus strand of CM039687.1, from coordinate 38,619,761 downwards.
ACCCACTAGTCCTTTAGCGGGTCTTTGGTGGTTGACAAACACTTATCACAACCAGGACAACTGACCAGACTCAGTACACATGAGTCCCACAGGGTTTGGCATGCAATATTCAAAGGCTCAGACTAAAGTGCAGGACACATAGTTCTTGTAGGGAGGTTATCTTATATCTTATATATCTAAATAGCTAGCCCCCACTACCTACTTCTCTCAACATGCGTGAAGCCACATCATCTCTGGAGCCCACTAAGTCCCATGCCACATTTTCATCCACTAAGGCCTTTATTTATATTTCTATATTATTTTTTGTGGCTTCATACATGCAGTGCTTCTCTGTAGCATATACGCCGGTATCACTCAAATTTTTGCAGCTACGTCTGGAGAATTTATCTTATACCTTTTACAAGTACAACTTTACAATTCACGCAGCAACGTGCGGGGTGTCATCTAGTTCATAACAAAACCAAGACATATGAAATACGGAAGCAATATGTTAAAAATGTAGGGGGTTAATGTGCAAAAGATGGGGCTTCTTCAACCTTTGGCTTCCCTCCGGAGCCCACTAAGTCCCATGCCACATCATCATCCACTAAGGCTTTTATTTATATCTTTATATTGATTTTCTGTGGCTTCACACATGCAGTGTTTCTCTATGGCATATACGCCGGTATCACTCAAATTTCCGTATCTACGTCTGGAGAATTTATTTTATACCTTTTACAAGTACAACATTACAATTCACGCAGCAACGCGCGGGATGTCATCTAGTTCATTACAAAAGCAAGACACATGAAATACGGAAGCAATATGTTAAAAATGCAAGGGCTAATGTGCAAAAGGTTGGGCTTCTTCAACCTTTGCCTTCCCATTCCTCCGTGGTTATGCGGCATGGATCCACACATAGGGGCGACTCGGTGGCCAGAGGAGTGGCGCGACCGATGTTATTCCCGGTTGTAGGCCCTAAGCCTTGTGCTTGGTTCCCATATGTGATTTTGGTGGTTGAAGTGACAACACATGCCATGGGACTAATATTTATGTACAAGTGTTTTTTGTTAAGTCCCAAGATGCAAAAGGTGGACTTGGGGTACAAACACATCAAAGAAGGACCTAAAAGACTCAAGAGAAGACCCAAGTCGCCATCAAGTTGCAAACAAAAGTCCTCACTCGGTGGTCCGGAAAGAAGAACAAGGAGCCAAGACAAAGGCTGAAGAGTCGGTGCAAATTCATGCATCGGACAGTCCAGTAGTTCACCACCGGTAGTCCGGAGGTCCTCCACCGGACGATATAAGCTGAGAAGAAAGAATCAAAGTCCCGACGCTTAATCCACCACCGGACAGTCCAATGGCTAGCCGCCGGACAGTCCGGTTGTGCCACCGGACAATATAAACTGAGGACTATACAATTCGAAGACCTAGCACCAAGAGCCACCGGACAATCCGGTGGACCAGCAGTTGACTTGGAGCCCAATGGTCAAATTGTCAGAGGTTGCAGTTTACACACACCGGACAGTCCGGTAGTGTACCACCGGACAGTCCGGTGGGTTCGCAAAAAAGTGGTAGTTTGCCTCTAACGGCTAGTTTTGGAGGTGAGGCCTATATATACCCCTTAGCCGGCCTCTACTTTGTGGTTGGAGGCTCCTGAGTTAACACAAGTGTTGAGGTACCCATTTGATCCATCCAAAGAGCCACATACACTCATTTGAGAGCTCAACCACCACTTGAGCTTATAGACACATCCTGGCATAGGGAGAGCTTGCATAGCATTTTGGCTTAGGCCTATTTGTCTTCTCCATGCGTGCGTGCATGACCTTGGTGTATCAAGTGCGGCTGTTAGTCTTGCGAGACCCTCCAGACCATCTTGTGAGAGAGAGAAAGGCCGTCGATGATTTGGCCAAAAGCTTCCCATAGTGAAGACAGCGGGGGAGCTCTGCGAGAAGGACTCGGAAGACCCTAACAGCCCCGACAATCCTCTACCCTTGCGTGGGTGAGGCAGTAGTCCAAGGCTATGTGAGAGAAGGGTTTGTGTGGGTGTGTACCAAGGATATCCGGAGACCCGGCCGGGGTTGCTTGACTTCTGCGGAAGTCACTTTGCCATCCTTCACCCTTGCGTGGGAGAGGCCGCACTCCTTTGAGGATTGCGCGAGAGCAAAGGCAATGGGGGCACCTAACGAGGAGTAGGGGGTGATATGGCACGTTGGCCTCCCCGAACCTCAGAAAAAAATCTCCGTGTCATCATCGTGTGCCTTCACCGACATCGTCATCGGGAGGTTGCATTCTCTACCTATCCCTTTAGCTTCTGCATTTACATCCTTGCAATTATGTGCTTACATTCCTAGAATACCTTGATAGGTTAGTTTTTAGGTGGAACTAGGCTGCAAGACTTGGCCACGGTAGAGTTAGAAACACTTAGCAAAATGGACAACATGGAGAAGGCGGCCCCCCTCTTAGGCCTAGGTTGCAAGACTAGGTTGCATAAGTTTCGCTTAGTAGCTGTAGTTTTTAGTGAGCCTTAGTTCTAGAAATCCTAATTCACTCCCCTCTTAGGCGTTGGTCCAACCTTCACCGGTAAAAAGAGACCGGTCAAGGTAGGTCTTGAGGGACAACATGGAGAAGGCGGCCAAAACGCGACAGCAAATGTCATCGGTGGTAGCGTGGTAGTGAGGAGGTGACACACTCAATCCGACACCATCGAAGGAGACGATGGTCCTTGGCTAGGTCGATGCCATATCCCCAGCTACTGAGATCCGAGCGGAGTCACGGCGGAAAAGCGAGTAGGGGCTTGAGGGCCGAACTCCATGGTGATGTGCCAGAATCCAAGATGGCGTGCGACAGCGCATGTGGGTATGAGTAGAGGCAGTGAGAGAGGTCAAGATCTAGGGGAATTGGAGGGCGATGGGTGAGGCAGGTCCATGAGCTCACTACAGTAGTGTTCATGGCAGCTGCTCATGCTATGCATGAAGGGGAGGCGAGAGAGAGAGAGAGAGTGTGTGTGTGAGGGAAGCTAACCCTCTTGGCTTGTAGAGAAAGCGAGGGTAGCTACTACTCCAGTTATGGCTGGTCGGCAGTGCACACGTGTGTAAGGAACGTGTCGGGGTATCCGACCCAAGATGGGGAGGGGGTAAATTGGGTCGCTAATCACTTTTCTAAAACCTAGGGCATTCTAGTGCATAAGATAAACCTATCGCATCCAATACATGCTAGTTAAGTCTAAGGTTTATCTATACGCTCTCTAACTTACCCAAAAGATTTGCAACCGAGAACCAAACCCAATCAACTAACTCGGAAAGCTAAAGGCACACAAGAAACCAAATATGGTAAGTAAAAAGGTAAGAGCAAGGGGGTGCAAACTCTCAAGAAGACATGAGGATTTAACGTGGTTCACCACTAAGGGCTACTTCCACGGGCTCGCCACCAAAGGCAATATCTGAGCCGAGCACCAAGGCTCTTCCGATCATGTCTTGCGCTCGCCACACAAGGCTCACAGCAAGCAAAGGCTAAGTTCCATCAAGCCACCAAGGCTTAGCCACCGCCACCGCCTCTCTCGGTCACAAGGCACCGGATTCTTCACTATGGAATTTGAAGAGTCTCCTCATCCCCTCACAAGTTTTCGCCACCGCTCCACACCAATGAAGGAGGGTCTAGCAACAAGTACATGTGGCTTGACCGCAGCCAAGGCTTCTTCAATAGCTCATGTAGGAGCTACACTCAAGAAGAGCTCACAAGATCACTCTCTCTAAGCTCTAACCTAGCTTGGATCATGCTCTAAGCTCTGTATGGTGGTTGGAGTGATGGATATGCTTGGAGTCCTCCTCTACACTTGCTCTGAACTTCAATGGCTCCAACTAACCCGAAATGGCCGAATGGGGTGGCTTCCCAAAAGCAAGCTAGCCATTGCTCCAACCGGCTATTGACGTAGTGTAGACCGTACTATACTGTCCACCCTTTTTCCATAGACCGAACCATATGGTCCATTCACTTTTCCAATGGTCACTGAATCACTTGCGTCATTGTACTTTGGTCCAAAGGTTAGGACGGTCTGTTAGACCGTACTATACGGTCCATTGTTGACTTGAAATCCCTCCAAAGTGCTCAGCCTCGGGATACATGGTACGTTTGCTGAACGGTCTTCAAGACCGTACCATACGTTCCATTGCAATTCTTCACGGCTTCAAACTTCACTCCCTCGACCATTTTTGTCTGACCTATAGTCTGGTATTCTAGACCATACTATACGGTCTGTGTAACTTGTCTCCTCAGCTCTGCTTCCTTGCTGGAATAGTCCGGTCTACTCACTCCTTTTGAGACCGTTCCTACCAGTCTTCACATCGTCCAAATTCTTCACATCTCCACTTCCTTGGCCATAATGGTCCGATGGTTTGGACGGTCTTCATTACCGTACCATTCGGTCCATTATACTTGAACACTTGTTTTTCATCATTGATCCAGCCTTCTTCTTCATCATCCCTTAGACCTAAACACCTGAGAATGTGCATCTAGACAAGTTCATTAGTCCAAGTGTTGGTTGTCAATCAATCACCAAAACACAACCATGGAAATATGGCACATGAGGTTATTTTCCTTACAATGTGGGAGGGGGGAATAACGGCGTAGGCAGGGTGAGGTCAGTCCATGGACTAGAGATAGGGATGGGTGGGGGCAGGTGAAAGAGGAGAGACAAGTCCATTGGACTAGGTTCATGGAAAGCGAAGCTGAAGAGGTATGTTGGGCCCAAAGCGGTTTTGTCTGTCCCCTGTTGACGGCACTTAAGAATGCCAAACAATATATTGCAAGCGACAATATCGGTGTAGCCTTTCCCTAAGATGAGTATCAAGGTTTTTATCAATTCATGGAAAACTACGTTTAAACTACTATTAATCAAGAATTAATAAACTACTAACTAGCTCTAATAGATCTAATAAACTAAGGTGATATAAATGATCTAATCACAAAATAAGTCTACAACTAGATTAAGGCATCAACTAGATCAAAGACAAGGACTTGTCAAAAACAAGCAGGATTGATATAAGATTCATACGATGAAGGAATTAACAAGAGATATGAGATAAACTTCTTATAAACTTGGATTCCCCCTGAGTCAAGGTCAAGCGTGAAGCATAGGATAAACATGATCACGAATGTCATAGACTTGCTCGAACCTTTCACCCACCCATATTTCACGTAGAATGAGTTAATCGACAAACTAGCAAGCCTAAACCATATCTAAACATGGGCAAATTCAATCAATCGATTCAAGTAAAAAGATCTACTAAAAGACAAGCAGATATCTAACTTGGCCAAGAACATGCAGAGAAGAAGCATTGCAAAGACATGGATCAAAAATCATGTATAAACAAAGAACTCATAGCACAAAAGCGAATTCATTGGTCAAACTTGGGGTTTATCATAGTGTTATAAGAAGAACAGGGAGTTTTCTCGAAGAATATCATGAACTCAAAGAACAAAGTTATTTTATTCATCGACATGAAGCACCTCCTCGAAGATGAACCTGAGACTTCTTGGGAAGTGCCCAGGTTGGCCGACCCTAGTGGGGTAGGCTCGGCTGACCCGAGGCCTTTCTGCCTCCTCTTGCTTCACCCTTTCACTGAGAACTCCTCAACGAGTCCTGTAAAGATGGACCCCTAACCTTGCTTTGGATCTCTATTTACAATTAATTGGATGCCTCTTCCCCTTAGGGAGGCCCTAATACTCCAGAGGATGCCCTATACATGGAAAGTCTGAGGTTGGTTTCATATGGCTTCTATGATCTATTACCATGTATATACATGTTTCTTGAAGGTTCTAGGTCGTCCATAAACCCCCTTGCTTGAAGATGAAGCTATTGCCTTCGACTTGCTCGAAATCCAACTTTCTTTATTCTGCACCCTTTAGTATTTCGACAATATATTCCTCATCTAAAGTTCATATACGGCAAACTCTGACTCTGAATTGTAGAGCTCAAAAAGATCTACAACTTTGGTATATAAACTTTCTTCCTTCGATGTTGCTAAGGTCTTCGAATTGGGCCCACAAGGATCTGTTGTCCCAAATTCTGAGAATATTTCAGGATTTGGTTGGAAATTGGGTTGATCATGAGATAATCTTTCATTCCTTGTACTTCAAGCAATCATAGCTTCTGGAACCTTTTCAACTATGGGCTTTAATCTTCCTCTGAACTCTAAATATCTTATATTTCATGGGTCCAATCTTCTCCCGAACTTCTAGCCTTGATCCGTGAACGAGTAGTCTCCAAAATTATTGCAATTATTCCTCATTTTCCCACAATATTCAACAAAGTGCAAAAATAAAGAGCATATTAGAAAAAATGGGGTTATTCGTTAGTCAAATACAAATTAATCACAAGATTTACCTCTGAAAATGGAAGAAAAAGCGTAAAAATATGGCATAAAAATTGCCGTTTGAGCGTCAACATCCCCTAGGCGTGGGAATCTGATCCTGCGCTGGTGAGTGGGACCCGCTCATCATTGACTCGAAAGAGAAAAATGAAAACCAAAAATGAATTTTGACCAGGGAGGACCAATTCTGTGTTTTGCTTATTTAAGCATTGAATTGCTGATTTAGAAGAAAGTTTAAATACAATGCCTTTTGCGAATTTTATTCTCTACAACTTATTTATAAATACCAAGTATTGTAGTAAAAATTGATTTAGATTTGAATTTATCCTGCTGACCACGGTTTTACTAGGGTAGATATCAGAATTAAAAAAACAAAACCTGGTGTTTAGGAGCAGTTTCATGTAAAGTGGAAAACACTAATCTTGTTTATAATTGTGTTACCTACAACTATGGTATATAATTTTTTCATGACAATGACTTTGGCTTCACAAAATTTTGAATTTACTGGGATGTTCTGCTTTGGTTCAAAACAAAAGTTAAAATAACAGTACGAGCATGTTCAAAGATCAGGTTAACAACAGCTTCAAGTTGTGTAGGGTCTTCCTTGTTTCCAACTTTTGAATATCTAGTTGGGGTCGATTCAAGTTGTAAGGAAAATGGGTCCTAAGCGTTGTGCTTAGTTCCCTAATGTGTTTTGGTGGTTGAAGTAACAACATGTGCCTTTGGACTAATTTTTGTGTGACAATATTTGTCTAAAGTCCCAGGGTGCAAGTAGAAGGTGTGGGGAACAAACACCTCAAAGTAGATAGCAAAAAGATGAAGAAAAGCCCGAAATCAGCAAGAAAAAGGACCATCGGACGAAACAATCGGACGGTCCTATGGTGCTACCATCGGACAAGAAAACGGCACCATCGGACGGTACCATCGGACGATACCATCGGACCATCTGGGCAGCAAGGAAGGAGAAACAAAAAGGACCATCGGATGGGACCATCGGACGGTACTACGGTCCATCGGACGAGTTAGACAGAACACTCAACAAACGCTCGACCACAGCGTTCCACGCATCGGACGGTCCGATGGTCTCAACGGTCATCTAAGGTTCCAACGGTCGACTCAACGGCTACTTGGGAAGCCACCATCGGACGGTCCGATGGTCACGCAGAGAAGAAAAGAAGGCTCCCAACGGCTAGTTTTGAGGCTTTGCCTATATATACTCCCTTGGCCGGCCTCCACAACATGGTGGGTGACTCCTGAGCTCATACTAGTGCTGATACACATTTCCCATGCCCATTTAAAGTGTAGAAACCACATTTGAGAGCGCAACCACCCATATGAGAAAATAGACACATCCCGGCATAGCAAGAGCTTGTTAGCATCTTGGCTTAGGCCTATTTGTCTAGTCTCCGTGCCTGCGTGCACGACCTTAGTGTATCAAGTGTGGCTTGTAATTCTTGCGAGACCCTCCGGAGTGTGGAGTGGCCGCCGCCACCTTGTGAGAGGGAGGAAGGACCTCGGGACGTTGCCCAAAAGCTTCCCCTTGTGGAGACGGCGGGGTAGCTCCGCGAGAAGGACTCGGAAGACCCCAACGGCCGTATCCATCCTCTACCCTTGCGTGGGCGAGGCTGTAGCCCGTGGAGGACTACGCGAGAGATAGGCTCGGGTGGGTGTATCGAGGATATCTAGAGACCCGACCGTTGTTGCTTGGCTTACGAGGAAGTTACTTTGCCATCCTCCACCCTTGCGTGGGCGAGGCCGCACTCCTTTGAGGATTGTGCAAGAGCAAAGCCCTTTGTGGAGCGCTAACGAGGACGTAGGGGGTAGAGCCCGTTTATGCGCCATGGGCTAAAGGGCACCAGACGGTTCGGTGCGTTGAACTTCTCAACAGAGCCCACGAGCAACCCCTCGGTCTAGAACATCTAGTGTTAGCACCGGACGGTCCGATGTTAGCTGCCGGATGGTCCGATGCGTGAAATCAGCCCCGGGACGCTCTACACAACCCTTGGTCCAAAACATCCGGTATAAGCACCGGATGGTCTGGTGACGAGCCGCCGGACGGTCCTGTGTGCCCTAACACACAGACCGCGACGCTAAGGACTACAGCGAGTTTAGTATGCACCGCACGGTCACATGCACATAAAAACTTAGATTTTCAGCGTTGTTTTGATTCAAAAACTTTTGGAGATTGTTCAAGGGTTTTTGTTTTATTTCAACTGACAGAGGTGAATGTGTTTTGGCACTTTTCAATAGGTTTGAGCTTTAGGACTAAGATGCACTCGAAATCAAGAATAACAATGAGTTTAGTGCATCAAGCTACTCACGTCGACCCCTCTTGATAGTGGGGCTTATCTAGAAACTAGCAAAAGAACCTCCAAGTGCACTTCTTTCGGCTTTGCGGCACTTAGAGCTATCAATTCTTGACCTTCTCGCTAGATTGTCCATTCCAAAAGCCGTCCTTCATGAAACTTGATTTGAGGGTCTCTTTTGGTCAACCAACGAGCACGATCATAATTATAAACCCTTCATGTCATGAAATCATTAGTAACATAATTAAGTTGTTATCAATTATCGAAACCTCTACCACTAAGGGTCATGTTTCTCACAACGGGCTTTAACTTTCGTCGACCAAGGCCACAATTGATGAAATTTCTCGTCAGCTGTCATAAGGCCAATGGAAATTAAGCATGTGTTTGGTTCAGAGACGTAAGAGAATGGGATGTTTCCGTCCTGATTTTTTGGGATGGGATGGCCCCATCTAGTGTTTGGTTAGGAAGGATGGTTCTATCCCTATTTTCCGTTTGGTTGGAAGGATTGAACCTGCCCGAAGAAAACACCGTGAGCTACCGTTAGTGGGGCCCACCTGTCATACTCACACCCAACCCTTCTTCTTCCTCCAGCAGCTACACATCTGACGAACCCCATTGAGCACCCGCATTGTTCCTCATGCCCAAGCCGCCGCCGCCGCCGGTGGCCCTTGCCGCGGCCGCTTCGCTCCTAGAGCCCCGATGGCCGCTCGTCCTCGCGCAGTGGCCGCCGCCGCCGTCCTCGCGCCCCGGCCGCCGCTGCCCCTCGCACCCCTGCCACCGCCACCGCCGCCGCCCTCGCACCCCGGCCGCTGCCGCGACGGAAGAAGACGGCACGAGACGGGGACGTCCCCGTCCGCCCGATTTGGAGGGCTAGGGGCGTCCCGCATCTTCCCTCCAGAGGACCATCCCATCCCTCTCAAATTGCAACCAAACACTGGAGAAAAGGGGACCATCCCATCCTATCCCCGGTCGCCCCCTGAACCAAACACATGGTAAGGTTCCACGAAACCCTAGCCAAGGGCAACTTATCCTATCCCCGGTCGCCCCCTGAACCAAACACATGGTAAGGTTCCACGAAACCCTAGCCAAGGGCAACTTTTGTCGTGGATCCACATCCAATTAAAGGTTATATCTTTCGCCGGCAAGCATCGACGGACCAAAATTAGACCATTTTTGTCATCTTATGGAACCCAGTGGAAATTACTTTGGCCACTGAAAATTTCTAGAGTTTATGTATTGTTTCGTGTGTGTTTGATATAAGTGTCTAGATTTATCAAAATACATGGAGAAAAAAGGGCCAAGGACTAAGGAGTATCTTTTTGTAATGTCTAAGATTAAGAAAACGTGCATGTGGAGCGCATTAGCAGATGCAACACAAAAAAAAATTCAAACCCCAAGAATTCAGGGAACAAAATTAAATCAAGGCAACGAATGGCAAAATAAACTACACAAATTATCAAGCCCTTCATTTTGAAAATGTAAATTAAAAGCTAACAATTTTAAAATGTTGCTGATTCCAGGAACCAGGATCAATCTCCTAAACACATTAAACAATTTTGAAGGCATCTCACTAAGTCCGCATTTTCAATGATTAGATTCCAGCCCCACTCGATAGGTTGTGCTGGTGTGTGACACTGTGGGGGAGTAGGTTTATTCATGTGCCCTGTGGGTGGTCCTAACAATATCTCCTCAACTTTTCCTTGACCTCCCTCCAAAGCTCTCATGAAATCCATGGGAACACAGCGCCCCCCTGTCCTCTCCTCAAAAAAGTCAGAGGAGATAGAAACAAAACCAAGAGGAAAAAATAACACGAAACCCCTTGACCTTTTCCCGTCCCCCACTGCAGCCTGCCGCAAGCAGCCAAAGCACCCAGCCGGCAGGCCAAGCACCATTCACACACACCACACAAACAGATCCATCTCCCATCATCAGAGCGGCAAGGAACCATCAAAAGGGCAAAAGATAGATGTAGGTTTCATTCTTGAGAACAACGAAAGCGATTAAAATCACCACTAAAGGGTTCTCATCTCTCTTCAACACAGAAAGAAGGTACTACTACATGCAGGAAGAAAAGTTGTTGAGCAGGGAAAGGATGAAGCAAGAAGAGCCACCCAAGCACACCATCCACTTCTCCTTTTTTTTTCCCCTTTAATTTTGCACTCCTTTTTGTTGGTTCATCATCTACCACTTTCTATATACAAATGCAAAAAAACAGACGCCTCAGGAAAAGAGATACAAAGCCCAAGACATACCTAAAAAAAGAGCAGAAAAAAGAACAAAACGCAATTAAAGATGCTACTATTGTTCTGATGATCAGTGAGGAAGAACTGCTAGAGGGGTTGATGGTGGATCAAGCTCTGTACTGGTCTGGACTGACTACCGATGCTAGAACTAGTACTAGTATATCATGACTCTGCATTAGAATGGCGGATCAGATCGATGCGCTCTTTTTCTCGCTTGATTTCTTTCATCTACAAGGACGGGACGGCGCATCATTGTCCATCTTGAAGATGTCAGCTCCCGGCGTCGCCGGCGCTGGTGGTGGCTGTCACCCAGGGGGAGCTCAGGAAGGGCTCGTCGACGGCGTCGAAGAGCGAGGACATGGGCTCCAGCGGCGTCCCGGCGTCGGCGTCGGCGTCGGTGTTGAGGAACAGGAGCTCGTCCTCCCCGGCAATCTCCATGTCCTCCACCAGCAGCTCGTCCTCCTCCTCCTCGTCCTCGTCCATGGACGGCGAGCGGAGCGGCGTCGTGGGCGAGAGCCCCGGGGTGGACGTGGACGTCGGGCTGGGGCTCGGCGGCTGCTGGTGCTGCTGCGCGTCGCCGCCCACCACCACGGACGGCGGCGGCGGCTGCGGTGCCACCGCCGGGGACGGGAACTTGTGGCGGGTGGTGCCGGCGAGCGAGTTGCGGTGGGTGGGCGCCGCGTGGTTGTGCTCGCCGGTGTAGGTGAGGATGAAGGTGTTGGGGTCCGCGCGGCTGCGCTCCACCTGCTTCCTCGCCGCGCACCCCTTGGAGCTGCTGCACCGGTAGTATCCCCTGTTCAAGAAACATAGCAGCCGGTGGGTGAGGAGATCGGCTTGCTTTGCTCCGGCGCCGGCCGCCGGCCGCCGCGCTGACCAGTCGCTCTCGCTGTACAAGAAGCAGCAGCAGAAGGAGAAGGGTTGGGGTTGGGGTTGGAGCTCGAGCTGACCTTGGGTAGGGAGAGCCCTTGATGGGCTTCTGGCCGTACTTGCGCCACGCCCACACGTCCGACGACGAGCCGTCCGCCGGAACGTGGCAGACCACCTTCTTCACCTGGTTCTTCCTGCAGAAGTGCAAGCAAGGAAACAGCGTTAGCAACTCGCAAAGAAAAAAAATCCAAGCTTTCGACCGGAGAACAAGAAACCGTTGACTTTTATCTCCTCTCCTTGCAAGCAAGAGGTGAAGAAGCGTACCTTCTCTTGGATCTTGGCACGCTACCGGGCACCTGCCGCCCGCTCGGCTGCGCCCTCGCCGGAGCGGCGCGCGCCATGGGTAGCGGCACGTCCACCGCTGTCAAAGGCGACGCCGGCGGCTGCTGCTGCTGGGGTGGCGGGGGAGGCGGCGGCGTTGGCGTTGGCAGAGGCTGAGGCTGAGGCTGAGGCGGAGGCGGAGGGGGAGCGGCGAGAAGAGCCCTGATGAGCTCGTCGCCATCTTGCCCGCCACCAGCACAGAAGTCAGGGAAGCGCCACCCGGCATCTGGCTCCGGCTCCTTAGCCGGCGGCTCTGGCGCTGGCACAGCCACCACCGGCTTCTCCTTCTGCTGCGGCGGCGGCGGCGGCGGAGCCAGAAACGAGGCGAAGGGGTTCGGCTGCCGCTGCGGCGAGAGGCGGCGGCGGCAGCCCAGGCGCACGACGGCGTCCAGATCCCAGTTGTTGAAGCAGCGCTCCTCCTCCATTGGCGCGGCGGCGGCAGGAGCAGGAAACGACGCGGAGTGGTTGGGTTCTTGGCTCTTGGAGGAGACGGAGGAGATAAGAGGGAGGCGCTGACTTTTGCTGTTTATTGATTGTTTTGGAAGAGTGAGGAGACTATGGGCAGAGTAAAAGGAGAGAGAGAGAGAGGGTGGTGGGCAAAGGCATTGGATCCTGTCCTAAAAAGGGGTGAGGGCTACTGGTCTATGCTGTGGGTTTTTTTTTCTTTTCTTTATGGTTTTCTTTTTTCTTTCCTGGGTTTGGAGTTTTATAGAGGGGCAGGGGCAGCAGGGGCCGCAGGGCAGTGCAGCCCCACCCCCACTTGACTTTGTGAGATGTCAAAGGGGAGAGAGAATTCAAACGGGGCAAGAGAAAACAGGGGGCAATAAATGGAAACCAGCATTATAGTAGGGTTCTACCCTCACCGAAATAACGCTTATTCGATTAAGATATACACGCGTATAATATTTTCTGCTCCTAAAAGATATGTATATGTGATTGCTAATATTATAGCTACAATTTATACGTAGGATAGCACTGAATAAAATCTTAATTAAGATTGTGACTACAATATTTGCCACAGCATTATAAAATACAATATATTTTATCGAATTTAATTATATGCAATAAATTGTATGATTTTACGTTCTAGGTGACAAATATTTCTAGCAAGGAATCAAGAAAAATGTTCAACTTCAATTGCTAATTGTCACAAAAACATATCGCAATAAATAAGATACACGCATACAATCGATCCTAATACGATATGCATAGGTCAATCAACAATCTTTTAGCTAAGATTTAAAATTTTGATTTTATTAATGTTTGAAAACATTATATTTGTAATATATGATTCGATTTTTTTTATTTTTATAAATAAAATATTTTGTATAAAATACTGTGTTCTTGTTGATGTATCTTTTAAAAAAATATTTATAGACCGAGATAGAATGATCAGATTTTCATTACTGGTTGTCACAAAAATATCTTGAAATTGTTCGTACTTATAGTTCATTACTTGATTCTAGCATGGTATACATTGGTTAATCAACGATCTTTTCGCTACAATATATACAAATAGGATGGACTTTAATGAAATTTTGATTAATTATTGATGTATTAAAAGATCATATCTACAATATATCATCATTGTTTATAAATACAATATAGTTTGCATGTTAACACCTACATTGGATATGTATTTGTATATTTTCTTGGCAACATTTTATAAATTACGACGAGTATTAAAATTCCAATGGTGTCTGGTGCTAAAATATCTTTTATTTGAAAAGAATCACACTTATAGTCGGTGCTAACATGATACGGAATGCCCATATGCATTCATTTAGCTACAATTTTCTACATCTGGATGGCCTCGGTTGAAATCCTAATTAAGTATTGTTGTTTGAAAATATTATGTCTACGATGAGTTAGTGGGTGTTTGTATAGACTAGCACGTGCAGACGTACATACAACACGCACGTGGCACGAGATGACCGGTCGGACAATCAAGGCAAGAGAGAGAAACAAGGATTAAAAAGAAGAGAGCTGGTTGATTGATGTCCTTCCTTTCTCGTTAATTCTAAGATAAGGAAAACACCCAGTGGATGTGGGTATAAAATGATGAGAAAATAAAAGGTTAAAGGGTGAAAATATTCTCGTTCTGTCAGTTTTAGACCCTTTCAACACTTGTCAACATGCGCAATGGAACCAACATGGGGGGTATGGTACACAGTGGCCATCATAGGTAAAAAAATATTTTTCTAAAACACACTCTTTTATAGTGTGTAGATATATATATCGATACACAAAGGATATGCTTATGTATCTTTTAACCAACAATTTATAAATCAAGGTAGAATGCTCAAATTTCCATTAGTGATTATCACCAAAATATCATGCAGCCAATAAGATTTACACTTATAGTCGGTTCTAACAACAATTGAAAAATTTTGAACAATACAATTGAAAAATCAAGACGGGAATTAGAATTGATATCATACTAGAATTGATATCATACTAGTACGTGCGGATCTTATTGCCCTTAGAATTGTCCCCAAATTATGTCTAAGTCAGTAAGATTCAATTATTGTGCTTTAATTTGGAGTACGGTTAGATTGTTTTGAGGGGAAAACTTCCTCTATACTGTGCTTTTGCAGCATAAGGAATTGAATTATAGCATACAATCCAGTGGAATCTTCACAACGTTGATGATCATATGAATACTTACTCATTTTCATGTAGACCCGTGAAAATTACAAATTTGAATGATGCTTGGTTCTATTAGCAGATTAGTTGTTCAGTAACTATAGCATGTGTATAGTTTTTTTAAATATTTTTCTGCTGATAAAGTTCACCCGATCAACTCTTCATCTTAGCATGGAATTTGTGATACGCCTCACGTGCTCTTTTTTTTTTTTCAAAACCATGATAAAAACACACAGATAACTACTATACCTTTTATCTTGGAAGACGGATATAAAAGGTCAACCATCTATGCGCAGCGTGTGCAATCAAAAACCAGGGCCAATGTGCTCAATGATTCCATATATTTACAATCGCACTTCAATGATTCCACATATAATAATCGCAAACTTAGCCCTCTAAACCGATAGCCAGACTTCATTTAACAATAATATCATGCCAATATTTTATCACAGGCGTGCCGATTCTTTATTTTAATTTTTTTTTTAAAAAAAAACAGCGGATGACACGCTGCCGTGTGCCGTCTGAATAAATTCCATCAGTGACACGGGCTTGCTTTGACAATTTTCTCTTCTTTTTTTCGCAAGTCAAACCACATTGCATCCTGCAGCAGGAGTATTTCTCCGATCCAGCGGTCGTCTTGACCCGGCCGTCGCGGCTCCTCACAGTCCTCAGTCCTCACGGGCAGCCACGACCCACGAGCCCCGTCACATCGCGGCCGACCAGCGCGCGGCACGAATCTTGAAGAGGAAGCGACGGCGGCCGGGGCGGGGCTTCTCAGTTCAGTAAATGCGGCTCCGTACTTGCGGACGAGCTTTTGACTTTCCGACGCCGACACGTGGGCTCCGTACGGGTGGGGCCCGGGGCTCAGCGAGAGGGAGACGACCTTGGGTTCCCGGTGGGAGCGCGACGACCTCGAGCCCCGGGAGGGAGGGGCAAAAAAGTCTCGCCCTTTGACCGGTTCCTCCGCCTGCCCACTTGGGCCGTCGCGTGAACGCGTGGGCCGAGCCGTGGAGGTGGACCACCGCTCCCACACGCGTCGGCGCGTGCCGCCCCTTGCACACTGACAGATGGGGCCCGGCTTGTCGGCTCTCGGCTGGCGCCAGCATGACGTGGCCACTCGCCACACGCGGCCGGCATCAATAATTTTCGGTTTCCTGGGTGCCCGCCACGGGCAACAGCCGATTTTTGGCGGTGGGCAACGATCATAAACAGGGTCACTGAGTGTCAAAAAAATAATAATAAACGGGGGTCACCGACAATGGCTAATTAAACTTTAGACAATTCCATAACACTGTTTATATATGGCCGTACATAATACGAAAATAATACTCTTAACTATAATAGGGATAGAATGAAATTTGAATGCAAACAATGGGATAGATGATTTGTTGAAGCAACTTTACGCGGTATCAAATAGCTATGCTACATGTCTTTTAAAAAAAATATATCAAAATGTGCTCTTTTAAACATGATACAGACATGATGGATCCATCATCACCTAGACAAGACAGAGTTATCTCGAGCCCATTCGATTGGTGCTAGAAGCATGGAGCCTCTCTTATAGTTCGCCGCTATAAATAATTGAAAAAGAGTGCACTTCTATAATCTAAAATTTAACACACAAAGATTGCATTTCTACCCTTGTCAAGTTAATGCCGTTGGAGACTACTACTCTCTTCATATTTAAATATAAGTTTGATTTTTTTCTAAAACTTTGATTATTCGTCTTTTCAAAAAAAAATTATGTAAACATATGAGAAAAATAATTATGCTCAAACTCTCTACAATGATAAAACAAATCACAATAAAATAAATAATAAATAATATATTTTTTGAATAAGATGAGAGATTAGAGTTTTGAAAAAAAATCAATCACAACTTATATTTAAATACGTAGGAAGTACACGACACAATAAATACAGAACACATGATTTACTATATGGAAATATAAAAACCAGAACACATATGTCATTTTCTCTCACCACTATAGTCTGTCTTATAAGTGTTAGAAGTGCTCAAACACAGGGAGTAGTGGGATGAAAACCATAATCAAAAATCTCGTTTACCGGGCCTCATTATCGTATCGTTTTTGAAAAGGTGATACCGTTTACCAACCATTACCGTACTCAAAGTTAGAGTTTCTAATTTCTATCAGCATCGTACTATAGTCAACGATAAGTTCTTTAATAATGAAACCGGATGAATTTCCGATCGTAACCGAAAATACCGAAAACTGGAGCACTCATTTTCGTATTGTAATATCGTTATCGACCGTTTCCGATCGTTTTCAACAGTCATTGTTCTTTTGGTGTACATGTCCACTCTCCAATAGAAATGTTTTGGTTTTCGTGCATTCCGTATATTTTGATTTTTAATCAATATATATCTCTTTAAATATTTCAATTTATATTTGAAATAGTATGGCTATATTTTGATTCAGTAGCATTTTAAAATATTACACACTTTGTATGTTTTAAATATATTGTTATTATTAATTTATATGGTAAAACTAGTGTTTAGTGACAGTGAGGATGTCTAAAATGTCAAGTATTTTAAGTTTGGAGGGAGTGGAGTTATTTTGACATGTATTATTGAAAACGCGGATAACCAGAAAGCTAGAAGGAAACATGGACTTTTGTATCAAGTAAAAGTACAAGGAAATAGACGCATAAACTCGACGACGAGAGCACTGAGATGTGGCTGATCTTAACTTGTTTCACAAATTAAAGTGATTCGTCCTTCCCACCAAACGGTGTGATACATATATAGTACCTGTTACATCGAGAATATAAGGAGGGATTTTTAAGAATATATAGCTGGGAATTTACATGGACAGGCAACATATCATGCCATCAGGTATCTCTTTCAGTGCAAAATTTCGGAATATGCAGAGTCTATTCGTAGACATTCTTCAGAAAATATGCAGGTATTTTTACCTTTTTCGTGACTTTGCATCTCTTTTAATCCCACTTTGAAGGAGGACAAAAATATAAATTTTGATGCATGTATAGTTTTTTCAATATAAAACAAGTCAACCGCCATTCCTTATAAATCAGAGATAACAGTGCTAAGACACATGTGCAGTTCCTAAACGTATGTCGAATTGATTGTTCAACAAGCAACATGACTATAAGTCGGACACTGGATTAGTTCGTTGATTTACATTATGGTAATATGGTTTAGGCAAAAGAACGATATTAAATCCAGGAGACCAGGAAAGTCCGCATAAAACACTTTTTGTAGCGGTGGGCTTGAACCACACGCCGGGAAAATATACTAGTTTATTAGGATCAAGATCCTTATTAACAAGTGACTGAGTTCTTTTGTTGCCTTTTTACTTGTGAGTAGCAGAGCGAGCATGATCCTTAACAAGTTACACATTTTTTTTCCTTTTTTTGCTTGTGGGTAGCAAGTTGGAACGAATCGATTCTCGAAAAGAATAAGCGTAACCAAATTAAAGAAGGATGATCCATTCAGTTAAGTATCATGTATATGAAGGTACTTTATGCTGTTTTTATAATTATAATTATTTGATGAAATGGAATAAGCAGCCAAAAGTGCCTGCCAATTGGCATCCGATTCAAAGAACTTCTACGATGTTTTATTGTTTAACATATAGGGGTGTTTGGCAGAACTCCCACATAGTTCTTCTTCCAGCGAGAATCACTCCCACGTAGCCAAACGGCAAAAAACCGACCTGTTGCACCGATCTCTGCTTTGTACTAAGGAGTTGAGTGGAAGCCGAAAAAAATCTGCTTCCCGCCACTCCCAACCTTCTCCCCAGTCTCCAATCTCTTAGGAATCACTTTGCAGACAGTTTGCTAAACGTTTTTCATTAGACGGATTCACTTCTCTGTTTTGCCTGCCATAGCCGTGCGTATAGTTGGATTCGTGTTCAAAGTAAACCAGAACATTGGCGCGCGGCGGATGGTAGCAATTTCGAGGAGAGAAAGAAATTATGTGGAAACCACGAACCGGTGGTATAATTAAAGATAATGCAAGTGGACGAAGCCATCAGACGCAAGTGCTTACGATCTAATTCCCGAGTACAGTACATACTAGAGCAATTGAGCAGCGGTGAGTTGGCATCGCACATGAAGAACGCGAAGAGTCTCCTCTGCGTCCGGATGGACAGTATACTATAGCAGGCAGCTAACGCAAGATTTGAAAATTACACTGTACAGTATTATATGCCTAGATAATATAACCAGTACGCCATGCATGGAGATACTAGTACTGATATCGTTCTGCAAAGAAATGTTGGCTGTGTTTAGATCCAAAAAGTGGAGGCGAAAAGCAGGCGAAATCTGTCAAAATTTGGTCAAAAACATCACATCCGACACTGTAGCGCACTGTAGCACTTTTCGTTTGTTTGTGGTAAATATTGTCCTACCATGGCCTAACTAGGATCAAAAGATTCGTCTCGCAAAGTACATCTAAACTGTATAATTATTTTTTGATTTCATCTACGTTTAGTACTCCATGCATGTACCGGCATTTTTGATGTGATGGAGAATCTTTTTTTTGCATAGTAGAATTTGGGGGAAAGTTTGGATCTAAATACAGCCGTTGTATTCTTCTTATCACAAAAGAATTTAAAAACATTCAAAAAATTGCTTAAATATCGAGGCTGCTGATGATCAGAGGATGAAGCAGTACTGCTACTGCTGCAGGCCAGTAGTGCAGGATCCGATGGAATGATGATGATCGTACATTCGTACTGCTCCCCTGCCATCTCGTACGGGGACCGGGCCCACGCGCTGACTTATTAGCTTAATTGTAGTTTATTATGCATCTATGAGTTGCATGGCCCGGTTCATGATGGTTTAAACGCCTTCTAGTGCCACAATTTTATAGTTGTATTGATGGCTGTGTTTAGATCCGTTGAAATTGGGACTGAAATACACTGTAACGCTGAAAAATACACTGTAGCACTTTTCGTTTGTTTGTGGTAAATATTGTCCTACTATGGCCTATCTAGGCTTAAAAGATTCGTCTCGCAAAGTACATCTAAACTGTGCAATTAATTTTTTATTTCATCTACATTTAGTACTCCATGCATGTGCCGGTATTTTGATGTGATGGAGAATCTTTTTTTTTGCATAGTGAAATTTGGGAGAAAATTTTGGATCTAAATAGGGCCGATGATAAGATCAGCATGGTTCGTTCTAACGGCTGCTATAGCTAGGAAATATATACTATATATGAACACCGGCGTACCTGTAGGTACGGACGTATAGTTCATAAGACCATCCCAATGGAATGGATAAATGGATTGTCTATCCCTATTTCTCTACTATTTCAACTACTTCTTTCTGTGTATACTACAGTAGCATTAAAGTGTCAAACAGTGTCAAATAGTATTATAGTCATTATTTTGTCCATCCCGTTGGGATAGCCTAATCACCCGGGGAGACCGGAGTATTCTTGTGCGCGCTAGTGGCACCTGACCCCCTTAGATTAGTATTTGGCCTGTTCGTTTGGCTTATTCTAGCTGGCTGTCGCTGCCGCTGCCACATCCAGCTTCTGCGATTTACTGCAGCGCTAGCTTGTGAATCATACAGATCTTTTTTTTTTTATGAAACGACTGCTGTTAGTTCGTAGTATGTGATTGTGATCTCGTCGACGATCGACTCCCTGCAAATGCATGCGTACCACTTGACGTACGTACGGCGACGACGCATAAGAAATCGTTGCCCTGACGTACCTACGTACGAAACAGTGATGCGATCTCTGGATCACAGTCCATTGAAGAAGAAGAAGCAATGTAAGAGGTAACAAATAAACTTCCAAATGGCCCTGTGTATTCAAGTACTCCTTCGAGTACAGAGCCTGTACGTACAGCGATACTATACTGGGTACTGTACATCGTATCACAAGGAAATTATTGCATGCCGTCGACACACATACGTCGTGTCTCTGTATTTCTTTAAAATACATACTACTGTATATGTCTCTGCAGCTTCGACAGTTTGGGTCTCCTAATCTGCATCCACTAATTTGGAATAGTGGTAGGCAAATGCTTACTAATAATCTCCACCGCGCGCACGTCCGAGTAAACTGTAAAGCGAGAACCGGCAGCTTAATTATAATTTCAACATGGTTGTGCAGTGATGTCTAGTACATGCTGTCAAGCCTGTCATTGCAACAGATGGAGGAGATGAGACAGATGGATCCGACGACGACGCTGCCCTGCTTGTGGTGCTTGTTGAATTGATCCGGCCATGCATCACATTCCCTTCACCAGTACTGGAGGCCTCGACCGTCCTCGCTGGGCCGGCCGACCATGCAAACCTCCCATGTGAGCACGCAGCACTCTGAATCACCCATGCATTGTGTTGTGTGCATGTGTCTGAATCACCCATCGTTTTCCATCTGCAAGACACACGGCAGGCAGGCAGGCCCGCAGTTCAACGGATCGATCGAATGCATGCACGGCCAACCAAATCCCCAGGCTAGCTCCCAGCACCACCAGCAGGTACATCCTCGTCGTCCTCGATGATCAGGATCGCTCGCTGGTGTCCACTGGAAGTGCGCCCGCGGCTGCAGCCGGCTGCTGCACAGTGGCAGCCAGCATGCAGTACCCTACCCTGCCCCGGCGGTGCGCACTATTTGTGATCATCATATCATTGCCGTAATGCTCCGGCCCTGCTCTCTCTTTTCATTCTGGATTTCACAAACATAGCCATCGAGATCGATTTTGGAACGGAATATAATGTGCTTTCTTTTGGTGAAAGCGAAACAAGATCTTGCATGATTCTCTCTGTGCGTCCCCGCTCGTCCCCCTGTATATGCTGAAAGCGCACGCACATGTATAAAGTTCTTGAGCATATCTGCTTGTTATTAAGAGAGATTCTCTCGGTTCGGGGCCCAAGATTAAGATTACTCTTCCTTGCCCCCGGCCCACTCACCACCCCTGAATCTGGTTCTGATGGTTCTTTCTGTTAAGAACCCTTTGCTACCGAGTGTAGTCCAATGGCTCCTTAACTAAAGAGTAAGAACAATCACACAGGAGACACAAGTATGTGAGGAGGAACTGGTATTCTCATTCATGTATTCAGCTTTTGGTTACAACATATGGTGGTGTCCTCCTCTATATACAGTGTAAGATTAGGGTTTTGGCTAGATGGGCCACATGGGCCTTCAAGGCCCAAATAGGTGCTGGTAAGAGCACAAGTATTTGTCTTGGAAGACTGGTTTCTTAACACTCTCCCTTGGCCCTCTCGCCGCAAGATGCATATGTCCCAAAACTCCATAAAAACACAGTAGAAAAAATTTGGAGAAAGAATACATAGCATACGCTTATTGCATTGCACGAATTGCCTCGTTAAAAACCTCACGTGAGAAACTTCTATTGAAAAACTCACTTAAGGGAAAAAGAGGACAATTCTCCCATATCTTCCTTTAATCTTCGAGATTATGATTGGGTACTTGAACTTCATGTTCAAGATTCAATTTAGGATTATGCGAAATTCTCCCCCTGAGAACCACACTTTTTAAGTCTTTTCCACTGCTTCGAACTCATCCTTTCAATGATGGATGCAATGGTTAAGTAGAGATCTGCAAGATTCTCATGTGACTTATTATGCAAGATTCTAAACTGGTTCATCATATGCCTTTCCGAGCATAGGGGAACGGGGTTTACAATAAGACGCATCATATATCCCATCTTTACTTGTGCAATACAATCTTCACTATTTCAAAAATGACAATGGGGAATTCTTTAATCCACGTTACTTTACAATAATGTGGAATGTCTTCATTCAAAATCATGCATATTTTACAGAAGTCTTTACGCTAGACTTTGATTCTCGAGTGGCTTTCCATTCTTAGTACAATTCTATATTACCACAAAGGGATTCCATATTCATGCATATATTAATTCTTCGATTCAAGGTTTCTCAGACCTTTGGACATATGGGAGAATATTCATGATGCTTATAAGTGACATTTGATATGTTTAATGCCATTACCAATCCAAGACAATGACACATAAAGCATCTTTCTTTCGTATTGTCTTTATGTTATATGGGCACATTTCTTTCTCCCCCTCATCCTTAGGTACTTATAGGTCTAGGTCTACATGAATGACCGACCGAGTATTTTCACGAATACACTATTTCCAGATTGAAACCATTTAACACAATCAAGTGTAGGGTTTCAAGTGTATCAAGCATTCCTTTAGGCTATATGCCTAAGTCGCGGTTGCTCATACTTCAAGTATGTGTTTGCTTCCTTTTCATTTCATTCAATACTTAAGTTATGCTTAATTCTATTTGCCTTTCCTAGGCTATGGACAATGACACTTCCATGTGTCTTTATATAAAATCCAAATCCAAGTTCTTTCTTTATTTCAAAATCCTTGTATTCAACTTCAAGTTGATTTTTGCCAATGAGATAAACATTCATGCAAAGGAGATAATGCCCATGATTAGGGAAATAGGTCTTCAAGACCTTGAGCTACTAGTCGACATTGTATCTTTACTGCAGTAATTGCTCTTTTTTCAAGATAGTATGCATTTCATAATAGATACATAGTGGCTATTGCTCATTTTCAAGTGTTACCCTTTCATTTCATGAATCACGGCCGTTTATCATGGGGTGCTTTATGCACTTCAACTTGCTTTACACCGATATTTCTCAATACGGTAGCAAGCTCCTTTATTAATAGCCGATGAGCTCTTATTTGTTTCGGCTTGCTTTTCTTCTTCTTCTTTTACCGGTATATTCATAACCTGGAGACGCCTCACTAGCAGGCTGCTCTTCCAGTTGTCAGCTCTCAACTGACTCCCCTCTATTTCATTGGGGTGTTTCGTGAATGGGCTGTGACAAGCTCTCTTATGCATTTTTCTCCAAGCGTCTCCGGTTACTTGGGATTAGAGTAACTAGATTTCCTGTCCTTTTTATTGAGGCCTCGGAACAGGATGAGGAATACCATTCATGGTATTTAAGTCCTCTCTAGTGCACTAAAACAATAATGCGACTTGTTTACGCTCTGCAAATCACAAAACAAAATGGCAGTTCAATGTTTCATTTCTTTCATTGTCTTCACATTCCAATTTGCTTTTTGGTGTTGCACAGGAATTAGCTTTCTCCGTGATTTCCTGGCTTCTTGATTTTCTAATTTTCTTATTAGCGTAGGGTCTTGCACGGGGATCTTCTTAGCTTTCAAGTGATTTCCCGGCATTCTTTTTTCAAGTGTTCTATTTCTCCCCCTAATGCCGGGGAATGGATCCCTGGGCATTGTTTAAGCCACCATGGTAGGTGGATATACTATATGTCCTTTTTCTTTTTGGAATTATGGACTTCATGTCCTTTTCTCTTTTGAAATGATGGACTGTATGTCCTTTTTCTCGATAAGAAATAGCTCTTTAAGTATGGCCATATTTTCAAGTGCATACTTATTTCATTTTGTATGGACACATCGTTCTTTTTATATAATGGTTACCATCATTGTCCTTCATATCATTGGATTTCATAGCGATGATTACCCTTGATATCCATAATTCTTGTGGCCAATGCTGTCAACTTCATTGGTATGTGGTTTCCTAAAGAGCGCACTCACTTTTACCACTTTGATGAAGCATATTTTGGCACATAAAATTCTTTAAATCCCTAATAAGGGTTTTATATGGCCATGAATATCTCCTAGATGCATTCTAGGTAAGGAGTATTCTTTAACTTGCACTTTACATAAGGGGATATCACATCATTAGCTCCCCCGGTGGCACAAAGAGTGCTCACCGGAATCTTCATGATTCGTTGGGATATGTTTGACACTTCAAGTGTGCACATTCCAATAGAATCAAGATTCAAAAGGAAAAAATTCCATAAATAAATTTCACATCCAACCATTCTTAATAATTCATATGGAGAATCATCCATATTCCCTAACAATTCACGGGAAAAATACTATGCTCATTGTTTCTTCGTGAAACAAATTCTTATGGATTTCTTTTAAACTTAAGAGAGTAATACAA
This sequence comes from Paspalum notatum, assembly GCA_022530915.1. Classification (NCBI taxonomy): domain Eukaryota; kingdom Viridiplantae; phylum Streptophyta; class Magnoliopsida; order Poales; family Poaceae; genus Paspalum; species Paspalum notatum. Next base: position 38,594,989 of record CM039687.1, on the reverse strand, counting down.
GCATGATACTTCGTGTAATCATATTTCTAAAGTGCTACTTCTAAAGTGCTGATAAGATATCTATGAATACAATTACATTCTCTTTATGCTTCCAACGTAAGAGAAAATTACTCAATAGATGTCATTATAGCGAGCAACCTTCGTGGTCTGCTTGGATATACTCTCTTAAAAATTACTCAATAAGATACTTTCATAGCATTCAAAAGATGGTCCATATGTTTCTATGCTTCTTGTATAGCAATCGATTAAATGTAAGGTTTCATACAAAGAAGAAACAAATATTGATTGCACTTCAAAATATGTATACTAGATAAAATTCATATATACGGACCTTCTCTTCAAGAGTTGGCAATTATTTGCCAAAAGGTGTCTACTCTTCATGAGTTTCTAATTCATGCAATGTCTATTTAAACCACAATTCTAATAGGATGCATGAGATATTGATCATAAAAAGATTCTTCAAAGCAAACAATATCTCAATTTCAATATTAGGTATTGAGACATTTTCTTTGCCAATCCACTTCATGTGGTTTTCATACGGCTAGGGGCAGGGGGGCATCTCTTCATGAGTTTCCATTCATAATGTCAATGACTTACTTCTTGTATGTTTGACAATAATCTTACATTGGTACAAATCAATCGGTGTGCCTTCATTTGGCAATTCATACGACAGAGATGGGATGTGATATATACTTGCAACCGATATAAGCGATTGTGCACCATGGAAGCAACAATATGACCTTCTAGGATTCGTACCGGTGGTCATTGTTGTGTATATATGCAAGTATTGACTTCTTGTCAAATATGATCAACTAGGTCGAGAAATATCGACCTCATTTCCACATATGAAATTTCTGCGTATTAATTGATCGATGTAGAAGCCGGCGATTTCAAATCAGCAACGATTAATTGCCACACCCCGATCGACTTCGTGTCGGCGACTTCAAGTCGGCAACGATGGTGCATACATATTTCATGTGGAGATGATACTTAAAAATTGCCCACTTTTCGTATTTCAAATATATACAAAACATGCAATCCTATAAGTGGTGTATGACATGCTTCCCATGAGTTTCAATAAGCATGAGAATATAATTATACTAGCAATTTCATAAATTTATTGCATAAAGGTAATAAACAATGCTATAAAGTTACCTTTGATTTCCAAATGGGATCAACAAAGGAAAACCGATGATCCCTTTATGCCATCATCAATGCTTCATGTAATAAATATACCGAGATTTCTAAAATACTTCTTGTAATTTCAGATATCCCGAATGTTAATCCAATTTTTCATACATTCGGGTAATTCTTCATGTAGTTTCAAAAACCAAGTCCACTACTTCATGTAGGACTTCCACAACATTCAATGTGCTTCCAGTAATATGCACAACGTGCAATGTGCTTCATGTCATATGCAACGTGTAATGCCATATGTGATATTCTTGATTGTAGGCATTTCCATAATATGCTTCAAGATTTACTTCATGTAAATTTCAAAATAATCTAGGCCTTCTCAAAATAATATTTTCAAATGCATCGCAACATAAATAAATATAGATAGGAAATTACTTCTTGTAATTTTCCATTGCATTGTTGGGATATGCAAAAATAATACAAATTCATAATTCAAATGCATAGTGATAAAAGATTGCAATAAAAACATGCTAAATAAATAGCACAATACAAGTGCATAAAAAGGGAAATAAGTAGCACAATACAAGTGCATAAGCAGGGGCCGCGCCGGGTCTGTGCGCTCGCCTGCGCCTGCTGCGGCGGCGGAGGCGGAACGCAGTGACGAGGCGGCCCGGTGCCTGCGCGGCGGTCCGGTGCTCGTGCGTGCTTGCGCTGCGGCAAGGTGGCCCAGTGGCGTAGCGTGCGACTGCAGGTCGGCAGCAATGTTCTTCACCCGAGCAGCTTCTAGCTGGCGATGTAAATCAGCTAGGGATGTTTTATTTCCTTTCTTTTCTACGCGTGTTTTTGCACAAGTGATTGATCGATTTGCATTCGGCGACTTCAAGTCTGCTGCAATCTCTTGTGACATCCCGTCGGCTCTGTACCGGCGATAAAAATCAGCTCGGTGATGGTTCTTTTCTTTTGCTTGGAAAACAACGGATTCTAGAAATACAGAACATTCATACTTACTTTGTAAACTTCTGGATTGACAGAGCAAAGGTGCTGATAACGTGTTAAGAACTCTTTGCTACCGAGTGTAGTCCAAAGGCTCCTTAACTAAAGAGTAAGAACAATCACACAAGAGACATAAGCATGTGAGGAGAAACTGGTATTCTCATTCATGTATTCAGCTCTTGGTTACAACATATGGTGGTGTCCTCCTCTATATATAGTGCAAGATTAGGGTTTTGGCTAGATGGGTCATATGGACCTTCAGGGCCCAAGACTGGTTTCTTAACACTTTCCATCGTCTCTGCAGTGCCGCACTATAAACATACTGGTGCCGGAAGCTAGCCCAGCAGCTGGTAAGGATTGCAGCAACGTCCGATCCCCACGCATAGAATGTGGGAGGAGAGGCTCCGGCTCCGGCCGCGGTAGGGGCCGTTCCAGATGTGGCTTAGGCTAGGCAGACTGTGTTCTGGAGGCCACAACATCAGAGGTGGTATTGCAAGCATGAGAAATTTCAAGAATTGAGACTCAATTCATCACACGCCTTTCAAGATTTGGTACCATGGTCCACAGTGAATCCATGTGTCATTGTGATGTGGTGTCTAATTTTGAAAGAGCATATGAATTTGAGTCCCATGTTTTGAGATCTCTCGTCGGCATGCGTCCCTAGCACGGAAGGAAGCGGCGAAAGGAGGATCTATGTTGGGGTGACAGTCTGGCTAGGGGCATATATACACACATGGTGTGCCATGGGATTGTGTTAAGGTGCCTGTTGTTGGCACCCTTAATTCTCCACTCCTCGGACACCTTGTGGTTGTGGATCTCCACCTAATATTTCAATTTTTTTTCATGATTGGGACATGACCGCACTACTACCCCTTGGGAAAAAAAAATGTGACCGCACTTCTTTACGTCCAAACTAGATGTACAACTGCATCACGCAAGTGTTCTACTATCGTAAAGAAAAAAAATTATGTAAGTGATAGTAGTGATCATGATTTTTTCTTCATGTAAGATAGATGTATTGGCGGTGGTGGCTGCGGAACTGCTGTTTTTGGATACAACTTTAAACATTCGTATTATTTGATAATTTATGTAAATATATTACAAATGTAAGACATGCTTAAACTAACACTGATGAGTGTAGTCGTAACAAAACAAACATTACTTATGTTTGTCTTCTTATTAAAATGTCCACTAAATTAGATACACATGCATGATAATAAATAAACGAAATGTCACTAGCAGGAGGCCATTCTTCTCAATGGTGTTCCAAGAGAGTTTTATGATACTGAATATGATCTCATATCAATAATTGTGATGACACAGCATGCAGGGAACATATCCGGTGCAACCGAGGGAACGGTGCAACCACTGTACAATCCTATTAAAAAAATTTTAAACAATTCTGAAAAAAATCATAAATGTACATCTCAGTCTACCCCATCTGTATATAAAATTTCATGATCAAATTTGTCCTACTCTAGCAGTTACAAAAAAGACAAATTTAGGGTGCATTTGAACTTTACTGTTTCTCAGAAAATTTATCTTTTTTCACTGCTAGAGTAGGATGAATTTGATCATGAAATTTTGTATATAGATAGGGTAGGCTGAGATGTACATTCATGATTTTTTTCAGAATTTTTTGAAACGTTTTTTTTAGTAAAGTTGCACGGTGGTTATACCGGATATGTTCCCTAACGTATATGTGGAAAGAGATTATTATAGTTTTATGGTGATAAAACCATATGTACAATGTTTTCAAAGGCTTGTATCTTGTATGTAACGATAAATGAAACCATACATTGTGATGAGTTATTTAAGTCATTTCTAATGGGGAGTTTAATTTCTTAGTTATCAACAGTGCCGCTCTCACCTTTTTTATGGAACTCTCTTTATCTTGCCACGTTACCAAGATTGTATTAAAAGCTCAAATAAAATGAAGAATACACCCATACGCAGGAATATCGATTTAAACGGTCGTTGCAGTACTGACACACGTACCATGAACATAAAAACAAAAGAGGGACGTTGTACCGTTGGCCGGAATGCCAATGTTTTAAATCAAAGGAGCCGTGTGACGAACTGACGATGATATGATGCCGTCCCCAGCCTGGATACGATTCCTGCCTGTCGTTATGGGCTGTGATATTCTCCTCAGTGAATGGGCTCAACAACAACGGCCTCCGTTCGAATGCATCAGCTATACGGCCCAATCAGCGTACGGCCTCGTAACTGATTTCCTGAACGGTGCACGCGGCTGAACCCAGCAGTCAGTAGCAGCAGGGGCAGTGAAATTCGGTAAAGAAAAATAAACTAATCCTTAACTCACTTGTATAAATTTTAACAATTCGGTAAATGATTCCAAACACCTATCATTTCAACAAGAAGTAAATTACAATATGAAAGATTCAAATATAGACAATATCAGCGCTACACTGCTGCTACTAGCTATGTTCAGTCAACTAGATATGAAATTGCATCACGAGTATTGAGTGCCTTATCCTAAGAGGAACGAAGATGTGCGTGGGCGAGAACGGGACCTGGCGAGAAGTGGGCCTTGGGCAGCCAGTAGGCCAGCAGGGGCGCCGGTGCCTGCCTGTGCCTTATTGCTTGGCTTGGCCTGCGTGGCTGTACCGTTGCACGCAGGGGGGTCGCCGGTTGGGCCCGGCCGCCGGGACAGGAGGCGGCTGGCGGCCTAAAGCTTGGCGGCGTGAGGCAAGCAGAGGGAGCGGACTACCGGGGGAGGCGTCGGCTCCAGTCTTCGCCTCGCTAGATCCAAACAGGACTACGGGAGCAAGCGCTGAGCGCGCCACGGGAGGCTGGAAGTCTGGACTAGATGGAACATGGCTTGGCCTGTACGGTTCCTCAGTGCTGTACACAAACTGACTAAATTTTAGTGCAAAACTTGTCAAATACTATGTACTAAAATGCACCAACTGACTAAAATTTTTAGCTCCAAAGGAGGAACTAAACTGAACTAAAGTGTACTAAAAGGGGGGAAAGACTCCCTCTATCCCTGCTGGTCCCCCTCTCCCACCTCTGCGCACACTCTCTCCCCACCCATCCGCCGCCGCCTTGTCCTCGGCACTCGCCGCCATCCGCCGCCGCCGCGTCCTCGGCCTCCTCCGCCGCGCGGCGTCATCGTCCACCACCTCCGTCGCCGCCGCGTCCTCCTCCCCCTCCTCACCGTCCCCGCGGCCTCCTCGTCGCGCGGCGTCCTCCTCCCGCCGGGGTGACGCCCGTCGGCATGCCGCCTTCTCTCAGGCGCCGCCTCCTCCCTCCGGGGCGCCGCCTCCTCCCGCCGGGGCACCGCCCGCCCACACGCCGCCTTCTTCCGCCGGGGCGCTGCCCGCCCGCGCGCCGCCTCCTCCCGCTGGGGCGCCGCCCTCCCGCGCGCCGCCCTCTTCCCGCCGGGACGGAGAGGAAGGAGACGGTGGAGAGAGTAGAGAGGGAAATGGTAGTATGGTCTTTTTTTTACCTCATTAATTGCTTTAGTCCTAGGAACCAAACATGATTTAGAACTAAAATTTAGTCACTTTCTTTGGACCAAATTGTTTTGAGCCTTCGAATGCATACGAACAGTTTAATTTTGGGTCAAATTTCAAGGTAGTTATCGGCCTACCTGACTACTTGCTGGGTCCACCCCTTGCAGTAGTATGTTAGTGGCCGATCTAAGATCAACGTGGAGCTGGGCTAGGTTAATTACTCTACTTTCTCTTATTATATCTCTATTCTCTTCTTTCTTGTATATTCATGCATATAAATGTCAGAGGAGACTTAGTTGGGGCTCCATTGTCTGTGCAGACGTAGCTAGGGCTTGAGCCCCGGTTAACCCAGTGGTGGATCCGCCCTGGAGACCATCCCCATCGGCAATGAGTAAAAGCATTGTCTATTCCTATTCATCCACTATTCCAACTGTCCCTTCTCTGTCTACAGCGCTACAGTGCCAAACAGTATTATAGGCAGTCTATTTACTCCTCCCATTGAGGATAGTCTGAGTAGGGACGAGATAAAACTATGACTAGAGTGGACTAATATCAATTCACTAATAAAACACTACAATTTCGATGCCTAGAATTGAAAGCCATTCCAAGAATCCTATTCCAGAATCCTATTTCAGGAATAGGATTCAACAAGAATGGAATAACCTCAATTTTTCTGTTTGGGTGAACATGAATATAGAAACAGATGAGCATATAAATCTACTGTACTGCAGTTTATCATGTAGTTTGTAGAATTTATCACAAGCATTTATATCTTGGGAATAAAGAGCAGCCTCACTTGCGAACTGGGGAAGCAACTAGACGGCTAAAATCGTCAGTCCTTGTCCCCTTGTGATAGTATATGAGCAGCTGCAGCAGAGGTTTGTTGGCCTGAGAATGACGGGGCAGTGGAGCAGAGGTCAGCAACTTGAGTACAGCAGGGAAGAAGTTGCTTGATGTTTGGATCCAAGGAGATAAACGCAAGTGTATGCACCCATTCATTCACTATTCTAACTACCCCTCTTTATGTGAACAGTGTATTATTTTGAAAGACAGGTTCCTCTCATCCATCCAGCAGCAAGTGTATGCACAAACAGTACAACATCCCTTGTAAGAAAATGAGGATTTTTCTCAAACATTATGTTTTTTCTATAAAAATGATCTGTCTTCTATAAAATTTTTGGCCATGTGAAATTCCTGCATTCCTAAAGGATTTTATTCCAATTTACAATAATTTAAGTCTTAACATCACCTAATGCTGGTGCACATGTACATGCAAAGAGAAACAAGGGAAGGCATTCCAACCCTGAACGCTCAAGCAGAGGCAAGCCAAGCCCCCTACCCCTCCATATCTCTCGTGTTTTCATGACCGTTAAAGTGAATTATAAAGAGTCGGGATTTTTGTGCCCTAAAAAATCCATCTATCGAGATTCAAGATTGGGGGTCCATTTGTGTGCCCTGGTCACTATGCGAGACAACATTACTCTTAAATTATACATAATTTCTACATTTTCCATTGCTTCTTATAGCCATTAGCAGGTCAAGAAGACTAAGGGCCTCTTTCCTAGGGCTTCTTAGACAAAGGTCACCAGACAGTGCATCCGTACTGTCTACGACGCGCAAACAGTGTTTTTCCACTCTGTGTACAGTGCGCAAACACTGTTTTTCACACCCGTATCCACTCTTTGGTGACCATGGTCTTATGCACCGTATTCACCAAGATGTGTTTGGTGATTGTACTAGTCTAGCCTGGATTGTATATCATAGCCAGGTTAATTGTGGCTGGGTTAAACTTGTGCAATAGGTTTTGTTTGGTTGCTTGTTTTAGTTTATGCAGGCTATATATAGATAGTGTTTGGTAGATTGTACAACAAGACAATGATATTGTAAAAAAAATATTTCTAAAAAAATATTATATAGTAAATATGGTTGAGTTTTGTTTAGAAAAATATTACAAACATAGATATGAAATTGGTTCGGTGATTAGATGTTTTAATAAAAAGATATATGAAATAAACTAAGTTAAAATGGTATCTCGTTTTGCGTACGAGACTAATCCAAGCCTGCATAACCGGAAACGCCCAGCAACCTTGTATCCAGGAAGCCAGGCCAGGACCCCTCCTCTGCATTCACTAAACCAGGCCAAAAAAGAAGTGCAGGATACCAAACACATAAAAAGTAGAAGACGTTGCATACAATAGCCTAAGCATAAGGTAGTCCACCCTAACTTCACTGCTTTCCCTTGGCTTGCATTCATGGAAGGGACCAAGAGGGCATTGGGGATTTTTAGATCAGGAAGAAAACGATGCCTTTGTATTACTTAGTGGAGACTCAAGCTCAGTGCCGGCCCTGAGGGGGTCGAGCAGTGTGGCTGATCTGGGCTCCCTCAGGCTAGGGCCGCACCTGTATACTTGACTACGTATACATACATGATAAATAACGAACCTGCTACCGTGATCATGAAGAGCCTTTAGAAGAATCAATAGCCTACAACCGATCAGCCTAGAAGTCCCGTACCCCCATAGGTCTAGAAGTCCATAAGACTAGATCTTTACATGGTCTATTGACTAATGACTCAATGATTTGATAATATATTTTTTTGTTTCTCAAGAAAAAAGATATAAATATCTTCTTTGAATACATCTAGAATTTTTATTGGTAATTAGTAGTAAGGGCCCATTTGAAAATCTTGTTCCAGGCCCCGAAAATCTCAGGACCGCCACTGCTCAATGTGTGTTGAAATTGAAGGTAAAAGTTAAGATATTGTCTTATGACTTATGAGATGTCAGACCAACAAGTTTATGAAGGCAACACATTACGTAATACTCATATTATGAGTTTATGAAGGCAACACATTATAAAAGTTAAGATATTACAAGTTTATGAAGGCAACACATATAATACATTTATTAGCACCATACAATCTTTCTCCACATTTTACCATTGACTTTTTGCGAGTTCTAATTTAATGAGGCATGAAAATCATAGTATTCGTTGAAGGTGAAGTGTTAAGAAAACCTTATTATGGGTTTAACGTCGGCTGGACTTAGTCACCATATAAAGGAATTTGTACCCGTTAAGAGAGAGAGCAGAAGGAAAGGGTACTGAACGAGAGATATGTAATGACACCATTTTCTCAATGAGCATATTGCTCGTAGGCAAAAAAGAATTTGCAATCCCAATTTTGGAGCCCGCCGTACCACCAGTAAGTGGGTCGTGTGGGTTTTTTATTCTCCATTTTGTTTTAGCTGCCCAGATCTCGTAGGTGTGGTCGGAAGAGATTGCTGTACAACGATAGAGCTACATAGCTGCACTTTACCGTAGCCGCAGGCACAAGTCCCCTGTGGAAAAAGCCAGTAGCAGCTGCTAGAAGCTCAAGCGATCACACCTATAGTGGCACAAAAGGAAACGATAAAAAAAATTACTATGGACCTTGATTGAGGACAGTTTATACATTTTATCCTATTGCACATGGCTATAGAGCCCAAACAGATGACAGTGGCACAGAGTGAGAGGGACCAAGAAAACAAAATTAGTGACATTTTTTAGTGGATCTAGAGTTTTGAACTTTTTTTAGTGGCGGTTGGTATTTGTTTTTCTCTTAATACAACGAATCCTAGGAAATGTGTCAACAAGAACAGAATATGGCAACAAAGATGTCGACCACACTTAGACGATCATGGGCCACCCGATCCGACCACCCGATCTAACCCAAACCACGCAGTTGCAGCCACGGTACAGCCGACCAGTCCTATAATATTACGTTTGCTGAAGCTGTCTTGCTGAAGATAAAACGAGTGAAAAGAACGAATTACAAAATTATATGAATTTTTGTACACTGTGTTACTGTTTACAACGCACTGTATAAAACATTGGCAGATTGTTTGGTTGGAAGAAATTGGCAATAACATGGAACCAAAGTTTTCTGAAACCATGGTTTTAGAATATTGTGGTATATTTTTATTGCGATAAGAATACCATAGTAAAATTGCAGTATTTGAAAAAACCACGATGTGTTTGACTACAGTTTCGTCTCCCTTCCTTTCTTCCTCTCCCCGCTCGTAGGCTTCGCGTCGCGGCTTCTCTCCGCTAGGCTCCGCGTCGCCGCCCTCGCCCTGGCCCGGCTCGCCGACCGCCGTGCCGCATCGCCGCTAGGACGCCTCCCCGCTCCGTCCTCCGATGCGTCCCGCCTCCAGACCGCCGACGCGCGGTGGGGCAAAGCGGCGCAGGAGGAGGAGGCGCTGCGCGGCGCCGGATGCGGGAACCACGGCCGCCGGCGGGAGGCGGCGCGGGCTCGCGCTCGTCCCCGCGGCCACCACACGACGCCTGAGGGAGCGGCGGCTCGGCGTGCGGCAGCTGGAGCGCGCCGCGGCGCGGCCCGATGCGGAGGTACCCCGAGAGCTGGGCGTGTCGGGCGGCGAGGGGGGGGGGGATGGGGGCACGGGGGCGCGACCGGCGGCGGCAGGGGAGGCGGGCGGCCATTTGCGGCGCGGGGGCGATGGAGGCGGAGGCGCTCGGGCGGCCCCTAAGGCCGGGCGATGGACGCCGGACACGGAGCAGCGAGAGAAAACCGAAGGAAACTTTTGGTCCAGACCTCAATAACCAATACTCTAAAAATACTGTGGTTTTAGATAAACTATGGTTTTTAAAGAGGTACCAAACACTTTTTTGAACAAATACTGTAGTATTCTTCAATACCATGGTATTGTCTAGAAACTGCAAATATACGGAGCAACCAAACAGGGCCTCGTGGGTGCTGAGACGTGCATTTGAAATGGTTTTGGATCTTTCGGGTAGTAGGCTAGCTGAATAGTTGCTATCACTGGATTCCTCCATGCTACGATCAAGATCTTCAAATCTTCGACATATACGCCTGTCTGTCTGTCTGTGGGCTCTCCTCCGTTCGAAACTTCAAACTTTCAAACAGAGAGGACACGCACGCACCTGAGAAAGCAGTACTTGAAGGCTTGAACTGCTCAAGTTAAACAGCACGAGCTCAGAGCCAAGACACTGGCATATGGGCCCACCCACGCACCTCTCGGGCCCGCATGTCATCCTTCCTGCGTGCAGGAAACGTGCCGGCAAGGTGAAACGGTTCTGTGAATAGGACTCCCCCCGCGACGCGAACGTGCGGACACCCTCTCACTGCGGCGTGGGCCGCGCCGCACGAGTCCCCGGCCCGCCAGTGCGAGGTGCGTGTCGTGTACCCGGTGAGAAAAGGAAACGAAGCGGCGCGGGCCCACTCCCAGTCTCGCGGCCCAGACCCAGGCACCACCAGGCTGGCCGGCGCGTCCCCTCCCCTGCACATGGCTCGCACCACCACCACCACGACCCGCGTCCTCCGGGCCCCCGAGCACACCACGTGACGGCCCACGGCGCCGCCGCCGGCCGACCCCATGCCACCGCGGGCCCCCGGGAGCACCGGACCCACATGTCATTGGCCCAGGGTGGCTCCGCTAGCTGTTCCTGCGTCGCGGCCACGTCGCGGAGCCCTAGGCCTTTTGAGGGAGCGCGGAGAGAGGACGGGAGGAGAGAGAGAGGTAGAGGCGCGTGCGTGGTCGGTGCCGGTGCGTCGCGTGGTGGTGGCCGTGCCGTCTCCCCCCCGCTCCCCTTCTTTCCGGCGCCGGCGAGGGAGGAATGGCCGCGGCGAGGGCTCCGCTCGGGGCGGTGGCGGTGGCCGCGCTCGTCGTCGCCATCTTCATGCCGGCCGCGGCCGCCGCCGCGGCGGCGCAGGCACCGGCGCCCGCGCCCACCAGCGACGGTACGTGCTCCCGTGCCATCCCCCTCCCTCGTCCTCCATTCTGTCCCGGGGGCTTCGACGGCCGCCGCATTGCGATCCGCACGCCGCGTGGCGGTGCATCCTCTGTCGTTCCTTCCTTCCCCCATTGTATGCCTCCTGAGTTTGACGATCTGGTTGTTATGTGAGCCAAGAGGAAAAAAATAGGCACAATTTCGCCCGCCGCCACAAATACCATCTGTATTGCGTTAGATCCCCGTGTTTGGGCGTTAAATAAAGCGAATCTCCAGCATATGTGCTTTCTTCTCCGGCGGTAGTGGTCACGGCGCAAACACACACAACTAACTAACTAAATAAAAACTAATGGAACATTTTGGGCCCATTCATAGATTGGAGCTGTCCTCATCCCGTCATTCAATTTCAATACCTATTTACAGCAAAATAAACAGTAGTGTATGTATCTGCGTATTATTGAGGAGAATTTTTCTGGATACCTAGTAGAGGAGATCCTGCTCTCCATATACCAAGGATGTTCACATCTTGACCAACTGGTGCCAGCATGTTTTTTAATGTGTCGTCAGAAATAGATTTGTAGATTTGCGAACATTTTGGTTGTGGTTATGTGGCGTTCTCCTGCATTTGCGTCTGTTGGAAGCTTGGTGCAAAGCATTTCTTGCCGTTTTCATGGAATGCTAATTTTGTGTTGTCCATTGCTCAAATTAAATATGAAACTGCCGCAAGGAACAGGGTAGCTAGGTGCTCCCTCCATCTTTTTTTATTTGGCATCAATGTAGTTCATTTGATGCTTATTAGGCATCAAATAAAAAAAGTGAGGCAGTATATCTGATGCGAGTAGGAAATGCTCCTCTTTATTCATCTAGGCTTGCTATGTATCTCTTGATGGTCTTAGATCAAGAGATGGATTGGTCCCCTGTGGTTCTGTAAAAAAAAAAAGAGAGATGGTCCTCTGTTAACCTGTTTGGTGGTCCTAGATAGATCCATGCAGGATCCTTTTTCGTGTGCAAGTTGAGCCTGCCTCCATTTCCTTACCATTCTTTATACTGTGAATTGGTTGTGGAGTAGTTTTCTGGCCATATTGCTACCTTCCCTTACCAGGCATGCCTTGTCTAGGATGATGGGATTTTCCTTGTCTGAAAATGACAGCAAATTTCTAGTGCCTTGTGGTGAGTATGACTGATTTGAAGAATGTGCCATTTGTAACTAGTGCTGAGAATGACCTCTGTTCGCTCAGTCTCAACAAATTGGTTTATGTGGGAAAAGTCTTTTTTTTCATGATCTTACTAGAAACCGGAAGAGTGAGTAGAAGGCCCCATTGGTACCAAGTACTGAAAATGACTTCTCTTTGTGTAGTCTTCAAAATTTGTTTAATGTGCCAACTGCCATGTACTACTGGTTTTCATGAGGTATTTACTGCGGATTAATTAGTAACCGAAAGAGTGACTGAAGATTGCGCCATGTGTACTGTGTACTGCAGAATACTAGTAGTGTTAGTTTTCATGCTGGAAGTACTCACTAAAAAAATTGAGAACTCACAAGAAAATTTATCATTTCCAATTTTAAGTTGTACTATAGAATCCTAAGTTAGCTCTATGTAACTTGTCACTTGTGTATATAAATGTGCATGCAACTGATCTAGAGTCAGTTTCAGAGTCACATAATTGATAATTGTACCAGTGGTAATTGTATTACTTATTACTGGTACATTACCACACACCTTGTTGAACAATGCTTACCAAATTTTCGTCATGCAGTCAGTTTCAAAATCACACAATTTAGTTACTGTCTATCTTTGTCTTTACTTCTTAAAAAGAGTAAGCTGGATATTTGTGGCAACTCAAAATACACATTCATATGAACTATTATTTGTGGCAACTCGAAACACAATTTCATATGAATTGGTTACTGATAAACTACAACATGTGAGTAATCAATTCATACAATTGTTCCCTCTGGTACAGCACATGAATATTGTTCTTAATGTCCTCTTGTGATTTGACAGGACTAACATGTGCAACTTGTCTTGCGATTGATTCCCTGCAGGCACATCAATCGACCTGGGGATCGCGTACATCCTGATGCTGGTGGCCCTGGTGCTCACCTACCTGATCCACCCGCTGGACGCTTCCTCTCCCTACAAGCTCTTCTAATCCCTGCTCGTTGGCTTGCTCATGATGTTATGAGTTCGATAGGATTTTTAGCTTCGCAAGATGTTTAGTTGAGGCTGGGAGGTTTAGAATGATGGTCATCATCTGATCTTGGTATGTATCGAAGTTTTTGGTGGTCTAATTGGCTTGTATCGGATTCCATGACCTTTGTGCTCACTATTGCTTGCTGTTGCTGGATTCTGTTTCCGCTGGTCCCGTCAGGCCCTAATGTGATGCCGTTGCAAGTTGCAGCAGCAGTCATGTGAGGGCTAGCTGTGCCTGGCACAGCTGACACGAAGGTGGTTTCATAGTGGTCCTATCCAACTGTTCATTTATATTGGCTGTGTTTAGATCCAAATTTTCTCCTAAATTCTACTATACAAAAAGAAGATTTTCCATCATATCAAAAATGCCGGCACATGCATGGAGTGCTAAACGTAGATGAAATCAAAAAATAATTGTACAGTTTAGATGTATTTTGCGAGACGAATCTTTTGAACCTAGTTAGACCATGGTAGGACAATATTTACCACAAACAAACGAAATGTGCTACAGTGCGTTACAGTGTCGGATGTAATGTTTTTGGCTAAATTTTGGCAGATTTCGCCTGCTTTTCGCCTCCACTTTTTGGATCTAAACACAGCCATTGTTTTCCATGTGCATGTTGCCAAACTCCGAAATATACAATTACAAGGCACATGGGAAGTTCGGATTTCCAGTCGTGCACAGACCTCTGATTGTCATTGACTTAGAAAAATACTTTGATTGGCCCTGCATCTGAAAATACTACTTAAATTCGGAACTTGAAAACCATATTGACTTGCAAAAGAACTTCCAGAATATTATGAATTATTGGATATTATAGCCACACTATTATAAAAAAAAGGGAGCACTAATGAAAGTATGAAAGATCGTAAAAAGTACTCATAAATATACAATTACAAGGCACATGGGAAGTTCGGCTTTCCTGTCGTGCACAGAGCTCTGATTGTCATTGACTTTCAGAAAAATACTTTGATTGGCCCAGCATCTGAAAACACTACTTAAATTCGGAACTTGAAAACCATATTGACATGCAAAAGAACTTCCAGAATATTATGAATTATTGGATATTATTGCCACACTATTATAAAAAAAAAGGGAGCACTGATGAAAGTATAAAAGATCGTAAAAAGTACTCATACATTGCAAAATAATGAAGTGTACGCCGTCCGTGGGGATCGAACCCACGACCACGTGGTTAAAAGCCACGCGCTCTACCACTGAGCTAGGACGGCTAAGCGAAAACAACCTTCTCCACATATTAGTAAACTAGTTACTTTTTCAAAAAGAAAAAAAAAACAGTTACAATGACCTTTTCATTAAAGGCAGCCCCCTTTCGAACACATGAATTGAAAGTAGCAATGGAAAAAAAAAAGCATGGATACGATGAGCCTACGAATCCAAAATGCAGAAATGTGGAAAGTTTGTTGTTTTGATTGTAGAAAATTTTCAAAACTGCACGTTTTCTCATGGAACTAGAAAATAGTCGTTCCTATTGCACCTTTGTTGTTGCTAGATAAGCCACGTACAGGCGCATTGCACACCGGCATGTTCTAATCATATCAATTTATTAGAGCCAGATTGATTTATTGCCTGTTTCATGGCCCGCTTTTCTTCCATTCCCCCAGACCGTTGAGCAAAGCCCTTGCGGAGTGCTAGGAGAATAGGGGAGAAGGGGATTTGGTGGAGATGGATTGATTTTTTTTAATTTGCTGCTGGTTGCCTCTCGATCTATTCACGCCAAATTTCTCTAGGCTTTTGCATCCATGGCGGGGGAGGAGAGAAAAAAAATAGGAAGCAGCGGGGAGAAAGTATGAGAGAGAACTTTCTCTTGAGTTAGACCGGAACATAATAGAGCGTTCCTTTTCCGCCGAAAAAGAACATGTACTTCATTTCTCAAATGCGTTCTCACAATTTCAATATATTTATAGAGGAATAGAAACCTGCAAATTTTTTTAAAAGAAAACCTTTCATCCAAACAGGGTATAAATTCTAAGCACACAATCACTCTTTGTAGTGGCCCACGTGCTTATTGGGGCGGTCTATACGTGAGACGAATGATAAGGATCCGCTTTGTAGCAGCCTGCGTGCTTATCGGGTAAGTCCACATGCGAAATGAATGACGAAATGAATGATATGGATAGAGTGGAGTGGACATAACTGTTTATTTGGGATCTGCACGGATGCATTCCAAATGTTTAATAAGGATGCTGGCTGCTATTACGAGTGGACTGAAAATCCATAGTGAGGCACATGCTTCCATCTATTCTCACCACCAAAATCTTATCCCTTACTGGTTGTAGTTGTGTAACGTTAAATATGCCAAAATAATGGATGAACTCTGTTGTAATATATGTGAACTAAGGTATAGATGATTGCGGTTATAAATTATAAGCATTAGGGTTTTGCCTCAGTGATAAGCGATGCGCCAATTGATAATGAGGTGCGGCTTGCGATATGTCAATATATGATTTTTTGAAGCATTTTCTTATGTGGATATAACTTTGAGAATGTGAATAGTGTTGTTTTTTAAAGGAGTTTTTATTAATCTTAGTAAATTACGTCATGATAAAAAAACACTAAAATGTATTCCGGCATCTACATAATTAAGGTTTACACAACCAAGAGAAAAAAGAAAAATCATAACAACAACTATCATGTCTTATAGTAAATTAAACCACACAACTTAGTCTTCAAAACCATCCATAGTCAAAGCAACACTTGGATCCCGATAAGGCTCTCCAATAACCCGTTAACATCGCTTCCAAGGACAACACAATATGTTCACACACCGCTGTTGTTATGGCTGTTGATCTGGTGAGGGATTGGCTAGGGTTCAAGGGGCGCTACTGTTCATGTGAACAGTAGGCACCGGGGGAACAGTTGGGACAGGGGGGCTGGAACGTCTGCCGGAAGCCTCTACCCACGGCCCGGCAAGAAGGAGGGTTTTTCTCTTAATTCTTGCTTGCCTTCAATTAATACAATACCTCTCTTTATAGAGAGGGTTACTTGACTCTAAGCAATAGATCTAATCTTATCTCTAATTTTAATATTATCTCTAACAAGCCTTATCCTTATCTAACCAACCTGAGGGGTTGTGCTACAGTTCCAATGTTACTGTAGCGGGCCCTCTTGGGCCTTGACACTACACGACTGCTTCCCTCTCTAATGCGTCGATGCAGGCGGAGAGCTTCATCATCTGGGTGACGAAGCCGTGGGTTGGCGCTGGATGTCCGACAAGACGGCGAGCTGGCGCTGGACGTCCATCAGTGTCTTGGCCATGGTTTCCAAGTCCTGAGGTTGGCCCATGGCCGTGGCGGCCGCTGAGGACATGTCGTCATCGCCGTCGTTGGTCGATCCTGGCATCTCTGATACCAGCTGTTATGGCTGTTGATCTGGTGAGGGATTGGCTAGGGTTCAGGAGGTGCTACTATTCATGTGAACAGTAGACGCCGGGGAATAGTTGGGGTAGGGGGGCTAGAACGCCGGCGGGGGCCTCTGCCCACAGCCAGGCAAGAAGGAAGGTTTTCTTCTTAATTCTTGCTTGTCTTCAATTGATACAATACCTCTCTTTATATAGAGAGGGTTACTTAACCCCTAAACAATAGACCTAATCTTATCTCTAACGAACCTTATCCTTATCTAACCAACCCAAGGGGTTGTGCTACAGTTCCGACGTTACTGTAGCGGCCCTCTTGGGCCCTAACAACCAGATCTGGCGACAGCTGGCGCTTGGGACGCGACATGAGGACGCAAAGGAAGTGAGGGGATGAAGAAGGGAGGGATGGACATGGATGATGAGTTGCAAGGGTGCAAGGTTTCTCGAGAAGTACTGTATTGCCCTAGGAAGGGAAAAGTCTATTTAAGAACCTCAAACTATTCAATTTGTCCGTTTTTCAACCATGAAATGTAAAACTAGACATCAAGCGTCTCAAGCTATTAGAAACCAGAAAAACATAGACGTTTAGCGAGTTTCAAAGGTGTTTTTTCCATTTTTAAAAATAATAATATTTTATTTCATGTCTAAACATTTATAATTAATCTATTTTAAATTAGAAAAAATATGAAACTCATACCGTCTTTTCCTAATAATATAGTGTATCTATTAGTTTTCTATTTGTGGTAATTTGAAATTTATTTATTCATATTTCTTGTTTTTATTTGGAATAACTAATCTATAGATGTAGAAATTAAAAAAAATCAAAATAACTCAAAGTATATCACATATATATAGATTATATGTTTATAAAAATTTGGTATCTTTTTCTTTAATTTAATATGAATTAGTTATAATTGTTTAGAGATTAAATAGGATTTTGTCATTTCATAAAAATAGAATACCACCTTTGAAACCAGCTACGGGTCCAAATTTGTCCGGTTTTCTGTAGTTTAAGGTGCTCGGTGTCTGGTTTCGTAGTTTAATATTGAAAATCAAACGATCTTGATAGTTCGAAGGTGCGAAATGGACTCCCTCCAGAGTAGTGTTCTGGATACGTACATGACCATGGAGGCTCTTGTATATTTAATTATTTATTTTATACAACTTACCAGTTGGTGGTTTATAGGAAGCAACCCATCATTATGCGCCGGATTATATATTATTATCATTGGCCAGATCAAACTCGAACCAGCCTGCTGCTCGACTCAAATTCAAACTGCGACGACCTTGAGACCATGTGCAGCGGATTAGGTAAATAGATTGCCTATACACTGTAGCGACACTGTTCACAGGGTGGGAAATAGTTGGAATAGTAGATACACAATGCATTTACACATCCTGCTACACGTAGCCTCATGCCATGTTCCTGCTGTAGCAAGCCTCCGGTGATGAACACAGCGTAATTTGATTAAAAAAAATGAACACAGCGTAATCGTGGCTTGACGTTAACTCAACGCTCCCTGAGTCCCTGATGATTTCGTGGCTGTGGCCGGCGGCGGCGGACCAGGTGCGTCCGACCTCTTGCTCTTGCTGTTGCTGACCACTCAAAAGCCAATCGATCGAAGACACTGATATAATAGTAGAATAGATCATACAGAAGTCGCAGATCTAACAAGTCAAGCGCGGATTAAGATGTGCCGACGATTGGCGTAGGAGATCGATGAGAAGGGCAGGCGTGGCCGTCACGTGATCTCTCCGTGGAAGCCATGCCCAACGGCGCGCGCGGCGGCGCGGCCGTGCCCATGATCACGCTATCTATCAGCACCGTATCCCTGTCCCGCCGGCCGCCTTCCTCCATTCCGTGAACACGGGTCTTCTCTGTTTATGCAATCCTCAAGCTACCAGCTGATCAAGAGAAAGGCTATATATACGCACCACACAGGCACCCACCACACATAAACATCGATCGATCATCACACAGTCATCATCGACACACACAACACACCCCAAACGTTTCTTGCAGCTCGATCTAGAATTAATCTAGATATATAGACACAATATTCTGGGTTAAGCTCGTAGTCGTACGCGCAGCTGATCTACACAGATCGATCGAGATTGGTATATATGGCTCCACCACCTCGAGTTTGCGCAGCAGCCATGCTGCTCATCACAGTCGTCGGCGGCTGGGCGTTGGCCATGGCAGCTGCGGATGGCGCCGCACCAGCCGGCGCGCCGGCGCCGACGGTCTGGCAACGGGCGCACGCCACGTTCTACGGGGGAGCTGATGCATCCGGCACCATGGGTACTAACTAACTGTCTTAACGAGTTAACGACCATGCTTTAATTCATTCGATCAACTATAATACATGCTGTCATGTCTAAGCATGCGGGCATTAAACGTGCATATGCAGGCGGCGCGTGCGGGTACGGCAACCTGTACGCGCAGGGGTACGGCATGCGCACGGCGGCGCTGAGCACGGTGCTCTTCAACGACGGCGCCTCCTGCGGGCAGTGCTACAAGATGGCGTGCGACCGCAAGACGGTGGCGGACCAGGCGTGGTGCAAGCCCGGCGTCACGGTCACCGTCACCGCCACCAACTTCTGCCCGCCCAACCTCGAGCTGCCCGACGGCGGGTGGTGCAACGCGCGGCGGCCGCACTTCGACATGGCGCAGCCGGCGTGGGAGAAGATCGGCGCTGCCACCGCCGCCGGCATCATCCCCGTCATCTACCAAAGGTCCGTATCTAATTAAATTGCTCTTCGATCGGTCTCGAGCCATCAATCATGACCCGTAACTTGAAAATGGATCAAAACTGATGATGATTGGTTCCCATTCAGAGTTCCGTGCGTGCGGCGAGGTGGAGTGAGGTTCATGATCAATGGCCACGACTACTTCAACCTCGTGCTCGTCTCCAACATCGCCGGAGCTGGCTCCATCAAATCCATGGATGTCCAGAGCTCCGACTCCAGCAATTGGATGCCAATGGCACGCAACTGGGGCGCGAACTGGCAGTCTCTGGCCTATCTCAGTGGGAAAAGGCTCTCGTTTAGGGTGACCCTCACGGATGGACACACACTGGTATTCACAAATGTGGTGCCGGCGGGCTGGACGTTCGGCTTGACATTCGCGAGCAATTTGCAGTTCAAGTGACCTCTCGGCAGAGTTTCCCAACGGCTGATACTTGGAATCTCATCTACATATTATTTAGTTTGTTGTTGAAATGGTTTGTTGAACAATGTATATTGTGCATTTATGTACAAGACTTGTACAGAACACGGTTCGCCCAACAGTTGGGCTGCAACTCTGATGTGTATATATAAAGATGCTTATGCATATCATATATTTATATATCAATATTCTTTCATTCGTTTCTTATGTATATAAATTGACCATGTCCATGTCTCAATGAGTCGTTAGTCATTACCAGTACAATCATACATTGAGACATTTAGCATATTCAACCGGTACTTCCACCCAAGCTAGAATCTTAGGAAGCTTACAATCAACTAGAATTTCTTAGATTACATTAACATGGTACAATTATTGTACTAAGACGACCTTCAAGTTCTACATATTTAAGGTGTACGCAACTTACGAAAATAAAAATAACAATAATAACATGCACATCATCTATCAAGTCTCAGATAGCTATACTACACAACTCAGGCTTTAATTATGTCCATCACCAAGCAACACCAAAACCGCGATGAAATGCTCCAAAGCAATGCCTCCAAGAAACAAATATATGCGCATGCGTCATCATTGCATCACCAAGCAGAAGCATGGAACAATCTACCAACCATTCTTGATTCAACTCTTAGTCGTCCTGCCCTATTTCTCCGCCTTCCTCGCGCAGCCATGGCGTCCAGCTGCCTCGTGGCGGCCGGATCCAGCCAGGTATCGCACTTGGAGGCAGCGCCGCGCGGCCATGGCGGCCGGATCTGGTGGAGAGGCTGCCTGCCAGTGGCCGCTCGTCCTCCCCCCTGGCCATGCGCTCTGCAATCGGCTTTCATCGCCACTGCGCCCTCCTCCCTCCCCTTCCTCGCCAGCCGTTGCTGCCGGATCTGGGCCGCTGCCGTGCGGCCGGATCTAGCCGTCGCCGCCGCGGGGCTCCGCCTCCCCTGCACCACACTCCTCCTGGGCGCCACCGCCTCGTCGGCCCCCGACCCCGCCTGCGACGAAGAAGGCGAGCCTTGTGTGATGCCCCCTGCATCTCAAAGGCACTAACACACAATTAGACGCATGTTAATAAAATTTATAAGGTAATCATGTCTATAGAACAACCAGACTCAAGTGAAGAAATAGCCAAGTCAAAATTTTCTATTCAATATACAAAACCTTGCGTTGATTGGTTGAAATAATTCAAAATATACAAGCTTTCAAGTGGAACATCGAATACAAAAGTTTTAGTTCGAGTTATTGCCTTCAGTCTTGATATTTTGACCATCTTTAAAATCAGATGTTAAGAGGTTCAAAAGTTTGAATTGAATTCAGCTCACTTTCTTTTGAAGGTGACTTGTCCATGACCAAATTCGGGCCCTAATAAAACTTTCAAAATTATTAAGCATCTGAGCTCATCTCCATTATCAATGTTGCGGTACATGCCATAAACTGCACTTTTGTTACACCGAGAATAAATTAAAACTATCATTTGCTTAATTCAAAGGAACCCAAAAATCTCTCAAAATCAGCTCAAGTCAGTCCACACTTAGAATAACTCCATTGTCTGATTTTTCAGCTCTTCCCCAAATCTCAATATGAAATTACTTTTGATTTCATCGTAGCACTTCAAAATCTTCCTTACTATGAAATAAAATTGAACTTACCACCTTAAAATGCATCAGACCTTGAAGTGTTTGGACTTCATTTGAATATCCAAAAGTTTGAAATAAGAAATACTCTATATAAATTGAAGCTGCGGTTTTACCAAACCTTCAACCATGTTTGTGCTTGTGGTTTACAATCTGTAGTGAACTGGATTGTATACCAAACATGTAGAAAATTTTATGATAAACAACTTTTGTAATTTGGGCTTTGACCTGCAGTAAGGTTTGCATAGAGTTTTGAGGCTTTTCTGTCAACGTGTAAAATCTGTCCAAACCTGACCTGTTTAGTACATTCAAATTTCCTTGAATTACAGCCATAATCTTTCAAAACATTATATGAGAACTTTGTAGCTCATGAAATTCTTAACAACATTGATATAAAACTTGTTGTATGAAAATGAACAGAAAATGGACTTTTAGAATTTCTAAACTGATGGGTTCAGTTGATCAAACCTTGGTCAGCTGTTTAAATTCAAATTTAAACTATAATTTCATATAGAACATGATGTACAAGTTTATTAGAATGCTTTAGAACACAAATGTTGAACACTTCTTGTAATTTGAGTTTGGTCAAATTCGGCCTCTAGGTTGCTCAAAAACGCGAAATTCAAATAGGTATTTCTGCAGTCAAACCACATTTATCATTTTCTCGTTTTTCTTTTTTCTTCATGAGTTGCTGACATGCGGGCCCCACCTTTTGGGTCCCTCGGATCCCCTCCGAATGGCAGCAGCCACGGGCCCCACCGTCTCCTTCGCTTCGCGCACCTCGTCCATTGGACCGTTACCTCTCCTTTTCTGCCGGACCCACCTATCAACTCGACCGGTCCACGGACCGCGTCCGCGCACCGCGGCCCTCTCCTCCCCCCTGTGTGCACGTGGTAGGCGCGCCCTGCCCACGCCGCGCCATGGCCGCCGGCCTGGCCATAAGGGCGAGGCCGAGACCGTGCCTGCTTCACCTGGACGCAATCTCAACCCCGTTCGCGCTCGCCCCACTCACCTCCACTCCCTCAGCCTCGCTGCTCCCTCTCCTACTCGTTTCGGTGCACGCGGCCCGCCATTGGCGACGCCACGCGAGCTCGCGCTGCCGCTGCTCCGGGCTGCCTCTGCCCCATCCAACGCGCGTCCCGCGCTCGTCTAGCTCCAATCCACCAAACCCCCAAGCCCTAGCCTCGTCCGCGTGTGCCATTGCGCGGCAACCCGGTTCACCACGCCTCCCCGTGGACAGCCCCCATTGGTCCGTCCCCGCAGCTTTACTCTCCACCGACGAGCTCGCCACACCATAGTGTAGCCGGAGCGCCCCTCCGCTGGCTCTCCTATCGCTGGTACCGCCGGATCGGGGTTGCGACGCCGCGTCCACGGCCTTCGGTGCGCCTCCAGTTCTCGCGCGTTCCCCATCGATTTAGACGACATCGCGCGACGAGATCTTGGGGAAACAAATCCCCGAGGCTGAGCCCAACTTCTGCAACCATCTCGGCTCCAAGTTCGCGCCAGCACGAGCGCAGAACTCCGGCCGCCGTGCGCCTTTCCCCCTGTCCAGAGGTAGAAGAAGATCCCCGTTGTTTTGTGCTTTAGCCCCTGGAGTTTTGTGTTTTCTCGTTGTCGCCTTACGCATTGTGCAATGAGTAGGGCTGGATATCGAGCCAGCTCGGCTCGGCTCACTCCAGCTCGAGCGGGCTCGTTAAGTTAACGGCCAGCTCGTTAAGGAACCGAGCCAGGCAGGCAGCTCGGCTCGGCTCAGCTCGTTCAAGAGCTCGAGCTAGCTCGCTAGCTCGTGAGCCATAGAGGTGGAGGGTGGCTGCGACAGACAGCCATTGTGGGGGCGGCGGGCGGAGCTGCGGCGAGCGGCCATGGATGAAGTTACGGTGATGGGGTAGCCATTGCGAGGGGCGGACGATGAAGCCGCTGCGGAGGGGGGGAGGGGGCGAATGGTGGAGTTACGGCGGGTGGCCGTAGACGGAGCTGCGGCGATGGGGGATCCACTACGGGGTGCGAACGAAGGAGCTGCAAGCTGCCTCAAGCGGTGGGGGCTGGATGGTGGAGCGGCGGCTGCAGATGGAGATGGAGGGGGTGACCGGACGATGAGGACTCGGATGTAGGAGTTGCAGTGCCTTGCGGAGAGACGGGATTAGGTATGCAGACGGGAGACTCAAGAGGCGGGGCGCTCTTTTCCTGTGGCTGTGGCTTTATGTCTCCATCTAGTCTAGGGTTTGCATTGATTATTGGGTTGTTAGGCTGACTACTGGGTTGCAGCCTTGCAGGCCATGGCTCGTTGCCTGGACCTTGAGCTTGTTTAGCCAGCTCGAGCTGGCTTGTTAATTTCACGAGCTCAAATCCCTCGTTAAAAAATACAGCGAGCCGAGTCGAATCGAGCCGAGCTAGCTACGAACGGAGCGAGTTGTCGAGCTATGAGTTTTCGGTCCAGCCCTAGCAATGAGTCTTGAACATCTCCTGTGCAGGTCCCTAAAATATACAGATCATTACGTTCAGGTCCCTGGTCCGTATGATTTTCATTTAAATGCATTTTTCTAAATCTGAGAACTTTGGAAATTCATATAAAATCGAATAAAAATCATAAAAATACAAACTTGGTTGCATTGTACTCCTGATTATTAGATCAGTAGAATGGATATGAGTTGGGTGTGTGAAATGAATGTTTTGCCCTTGCCTTGGTGCATGCTTTGTTTTTGTAGTTAATTAGCAAAAGTGATGCAGATGAACTCGAAAATTTTTGAAACTTGTACAGTAGCTTTATTAGGGTATCTAGACTCTGTTAAATTTTAGTAGCCCTAGTACTGACTAGTTAATTACTGTTTTGCCCTCATGCATGCATTTTGTGCATTTTATGAACATGAAAAATGATTGCTACATAAAAAGTGTTCTAAATACCTTCTTGGAATTTATATATGCTCTCTGTTGCATAGATAAATCACTGTTGAAATATGAAGCTGTGCATGTTAAGTTTTTTTGCTGTTTTGAAAATGACAAGATGTTGCTTGTTTAATTAAATAATAGGAAAAAGTGCTTTTATGGTGCATAATAAATCTAATGAAAAATTTGGTGAGACGCTGGTGATGTTTAGGTTCCGTAAAGTATTTTTCTGGATTTTATGAGTACTGTTTTAGTTAAATGAGCTAAAGTAAATATATGGAAAATAGATGTTCTATCAAACCTTTGATATTGTGCTTGCTGATTTTTGTACATGATGTTCATGTAATTTTATGCTTACTGTAAAGATATCAGGTCCAAATACCTTTTTTATGATTTATAATGAATTTGCAAAGTTAAATGCCTTGCAAGTTGCTAGAATTACGATAGTTAAATCATAACTCCTTCATGACTGAAAGTTTGACAGTGATATCATACAATATTCATCTACATACCATAATTATCTTGGCTCATTTAGGAATGTCTAACAAACTAAAATTAAGGTGAGTAATTTAATACAATAATTAGACATATTGTATACAATGAATAGAGAATGTGACGTGTAAATGCATAATGATGCATATTCAACTTGTTATTTACTGCATACTATTTACTATTCCTCCTATCATACTTGTTAAGGAATAAGCTTACTTATTCATATAAGACACCTAAAGTTAATATAGGGTTCTAATTCATTAAATAGTCATAATGCTTGATTTAGTTATTGCGTGTTTCCTATGAATGCATAAAGTATATGTTTTCAACTCACTACAGAGTGAACATAAACTCCACTCATCTTAGTGGTCTGGATAGCGGTTGCTTGCTTTTATGGGACCATCGTCCTTAAACATGTTTGTTGTACAATCAGTAACTTAATAGTTGTATATGTGGGGTGGTATGATTGTGTGCTTGCTTTATGTTCGTGAAAGTACTCCTTGTTTAAATAGTTTACCGATCATCCTTCTATTCTATCCCCGAAATAATTGTCCATATGTGTGCTTGAGATTCATGCATCTCATTCACTGTATCATGCATATCATTCATATAGTGACGCTTATTACAGATACGTGAACAAGAAGCAAAGTGCGTGAGCTGCTTCAAGCAATGGTTTCCAAAAGACCAACTAAGACCCACTCACGACCTGGAGGGCTCATCAGTCGTGTTTAGAAGGAGGAGCAGTCCAAGTGATCAAGAGGTTGCCTGGGGCAAAGCCCCACAACCCGACAAACTAGCATAGTTTAGTATGTTGGCTTTGATAAAACTAAGCAAAGGTAGGCAGGACCATGCTTTTTCCCGGCTAATATATTATGAATGATGATTACGCATCCTTATTAGAAGTTGGTTGAAAACAAATGCATTAGATCCTTGGCCACCCTGGCCCTAGCACCTATACATAGAGTCAGTAGGACGAGTGCTTAGAATTTGCTAGGTACGAGTAGACACGAGTGAATGGAGGGACTCATCGTATAGGTGGTTTCAAAATCACAAAAATCTTACCATTGTGAAAATTGTTATTTATGCTCATGATTTAAATGGAAACCGGACGGATATTTTATTTCAGTATTTAATTTTCATGATGTCACACTATGGACTTCGCCCGAGTCGCATAAGGCCCATCCGCTGTTCGCCTGCTGATCGGTATAACATTGCTAGAATGCTTATCTAAGCCATGAGACTGGTGAAAACTTACTTGTGCCATCCGAAGAATAGAGACATGTTTCTACCCACTGGTTGAGAGAAAAGTGGCCCAGGGAAGCTTTGTACTCGTGGCGGGAAGACCGAGATGTCGGCAGGCTCGCCATGAGGGCGCAACCCGTGGAGTCAGGCGGGAGTGAATCGAACTTGGGATGTGACAACTGGAGAGGGGACTATATGTGATGAACGCGATGGCTAGTAAGCATATACCTTCTGGCATGATAGTTATTCCTGAGAATTAAAAATCGATTCGAATCACTGATATTGCACACAGGCAACATTGCCTTCCTCTCCGTCTTCGTCCATTAGGCAAATTTGTATGTTTCATTAGGCCGAATGGTGATTTTCATTAGGCCAAAATGATATTTTCATTTGGAAAAAATATCATTGTATTGTTTCCTAATGATATTAGTTTTTTTTACCTAATGAAAAATATTAGGATTGCCTAATGATCTCAGTATATTTTCCTATTCGTGAAATTTGTATGTGTATTTTGTTCCTTCTTTTTATTTGCGGGAGGTCCACGTGGTGCAAGCTAAGATGTCTCTGTGTACATAAATTTACTAAAAGTAATAAAAGGTGGACTGGTGGATCCATATTTTGCTAAAAATTGGAGTGTATATGCAATAAGGCTAAATTACGGACGTGCGTGCATTAGACACCTCCAAAAAATATTCATATACTAATATTAATATAAATGATATACAAAATCGAGGATGCGAAAAATCTTTTTTGTGCATAGAAATATTGTATTACTACAATGCAATAGAATAGAGAGGAAAAAAAGAGACAATATAAATGCCAAGCACCATGCGGGAAAGGAACGAATGTAAAAAAAGACACAAAACCACATGTGCGCAGTGTGGACAGAAGAAAAAAAAAACATGCATAAAGTAAAAAAAATGACTTGATCGAGTTGTTATGGGCAGAATTGAAACCAATGAACAGTCCTAAAACTAGTGGAGGTAAGTGGGTGACTGTTGATTTAGTCTACCTACTAGGCTCTCGTCGGTTTGTAATTTAGCATGCCAACTATGCTTATTTATTTCGTATGTATATAAATACAGCTTGATTTTTACGCTGAAAATGTAGAAACAGGAATAAAAAACTTTTCCCCACGTCGCCAATCGTAGTTTCCAATGTTTGTTAAACCTAGACATCACACCACTGAATGAGTAGAACATTATCAAACCCCAAACAATTTGCTATCCATTTTGTGATTTATTACTCCGATCTAAAAAATATTCCATGTCCCGATTGAAAAAAAGAACGTTATTCCAATGATCGGCTGGCTTATTTGTAACTCCAAGTTTCATGATCAAATTATTCAAACTATCCATCGCACGCGATGGGCGCCACACTGATGTTGCTGTCCAGGTGCAGCATCACTCGCCGTACGAGTCAAGGAACACACGACATCCTCAATTAATTTCTCGACCGGGTTTTGCACACTACGTACTACTCAGGAACATGCAAACCAATTTCTCAATACAGAGCGGCCGTTCACATTTACCTCCAAACGTGAAGCAATGACGATAGATCCTCTCAAAATGAGAAAAATTGAGGCAAAGCAAAGATTGACGGAACATGATTATATGCATGTCTGCGCGGACGATACAATTTTCTATAATTTGGATAATTTACCCCGTAAGCCATGCATGGTGCGGCTGACGACGGCCATGCATCCACATGTGCTCCACCGCTTCCTTCAGCTTTGCTCCTTCATCAGATTCGCTCCCGTTCAAATAATTAATCCTCCAGCCGCCAACCAAATCCGCAATGCAAAGCCACTAATGGTAGCCTATATATACATCAGATTCACATTCACCTGCCTCACACAGCATATCATCCAGAACCATATTTCCCCACACTGCCACACACAGAGAGATCATCTGTCACCTCCGCTCCGGCAATATAATTAGCTACAACTACAACAAATCCACATTGGTAGGCAGCTAGGAATGGCTCCGGTTCGAGTTTCTGCAGTTGTCTTGCTCGCACTCGGCTGCGCGTTGGCCGTGGCCACCGCCGACGTCACGACCACCGCACCGTCGTCGCCATCTCCGGCGCCGACCGGATGGCTGAGGGCGGACGCCACGTTCTACGGCGGAGCCGATGCCTCCGGGACCATGGGTAAATTACCTAGCTCGATCTTGCTTAGTTGCTTCACCCATATATCTATGCCTTCTTCTATTGCAGATCGACCGATCGCTGACGATTCTGTATACATATGGCATCAGGTGGTGCGTGCGGATACGGCAACCTGTACGCGCAGGGATACGGCTCGCGCACGACGGCGCTGAGCACGGTGCTCTTCAACGACGGCGCCTCCTGCGGGCAGTGCTACAAGATCGCCTGCGACCGCAAGATGGACCCGACTTGGTGCAAGCCCGGCGTCACGGTCACCGTCACCGCCACCAACTTCTGCCCCCCCAACTGGGAGCTGCCCAATGGTGGCTGGTGCAACACGACGCGGCCGCACTTCGACATGGCGCAGCCGGCCTGGGAGAAGATCGGCGTCTACAGCGGCGGCAACATCCCCGTCATCTACCAAAGGTTTCTTTTTTTTTTTTCTTGTCTCTCTTAATCAAGAAGGGAGAAATTGCAGCAACAGTTTAAGGATAATAAAACTGATGATCTTCTTGTGCAGGGTTCCATGCGTGAGGAGGGGTGGAGTGAGGTTCACCATCAATGGCCATGACTACTTCAATCTCGTTCTGGTGAGCAATGTCGCAGCAGCTGGCTCGATCAAATCCATGGAGGTCAAGGCTTCGGATTCCAACGACTGGATGCCAATGGCGCGCAACTGGGGCGCAAACTGGCACTCGCTGTCGTATCTCACGGGGAAGATGCTCTCCTTCAGGGTGACCATCACAGATGGCCAGACTCTTGAATTCACAAACGTGGTGCCGCCTCGCTGGACCTTCGGCATCACAATTGCAAGCAACTTACAGTTCAATTAAGCACTTGAATTCAATTACTTGGGATTTGTTACCTATTATTGATCTGAGCGAATCAGATCCATACACCGTCACAATAGTGTCCTGCTAAGTTGCTCGTGTTGCACACTACTTGCATGTGACACTGGGCGGGGCGCACTATACTTGTGTATATAGATACCAAATGCAGAGTTGTACGTGTTATTGTAACTCTGTTCTTTTTAAATTCTTTGATTGTACATGTGAATATTAAATTCGAATAACATGTGTATATATAAAAAGATGTGTACAGATCCTAATTCTGGGAGTAAGTGATATCCTTCTGTGGATTAGGCCCATAAACTTTTGTGATAAAGTTTAGAGCCATTAATTCATCATTAAAGTCTTAATTCAGTAAGCCATTGCTTCTATCTTGACACTGGTGGGATCTCGAACTCCCTCGAGCTCAGAGGCCCAAAAAAAACCCTTGCTATTGTCAAAGGGGAGGCTACCAAAATATTGAGATGCACCCAATTAATTAGCCGACATGATGCGAGTCAATCACCCTGATGAGATTTCTCACTCTGTCAAGGGGCCGCCCTCTTTCAGGCAATGTTCGATTGATATTGCATGTTAAAGATCGAGAAAGTTGAATGCTATGTAGGCCTAAGCAACCCCAACAAGAACCTATTTATGTCATTTATCTATTTCCAAATAACTATACCCATCCAAGGGATTTAGTATACCTCCAAAGAGTTTGAATTTCAGCCTCATAGGGGGATGGCATAAGGTTGAGAGTCATGGGCCTTCTTTGCTCCTTGTCCCACCCACACCTACACACAAAACCTCATGTAGGGCCTGGCGCCCATGGCTTGAAGAGGTAAACCTTTGTTGCTCATACAGTACACATTGTACGTCCACCTAACGATCTCCATAAGGTGCTCCATAGGAAAATATTGTATTCCATCATTTGGAAAACTTGAGGCAGGGGATCGCGAAAGGACTGTAGGACCGAGACGTGCGACTAGAGAGGGGGTGAATAGGAGCACTTAAAAACTCAAACTCACGAACCTCCGGTGCAAACTGACAGACACTCCACACAACAAACGCTAGACACCGTCCACTGAAAGGAAACGTGTCTAGCAGCACTTGGTGTCGCCCACTGAACGGGTACACACCAAGTGAGCGGAAGCACAAGACTCAACGATCACGAGATCGCAAGTCAAGCGAAACAACGACTCACGCACTGGTGTCTTGTCCGCCACTCAACGCACCAAAATGCGCCTTACTGGTTCACAGCAAGTTAAGAGTATGGGCAACAATAAAAAACACAACAAGCGAGGTCGAAGCAAAAGCCGGATAGCGAAAACCACGACGAAAGAGCACACAGCCACCTACAGGCTCCTGCCGGACTGTCCGGTAGCGGCCACCGGACTGTCCGGTAGAACCGGATGGTCTGGTGACTGGACCGGATGGTCCGGTAGCAGCCGGGCTGAGCTCCCAACACCGGACTGTCCGGTGGCCTGCGCCGGACTGTTCGGTTACGCCGGATAGTCCGGTAGCAGAGCCGGACTATCTGGTGAAAGCAGGAAATTGAGCCTCCCAAACCCTAAACTTGACCAAACATTGTCCAAACTTCACGAAATTTGACACAGGCTATCTGAGCATTATTCCAAATCTTTTCCCAAAAGATCAACTCAAAATGATCACGGGATTAGCGGAAATTTCAGATCGCGTGAAGAGTCAAGCTTTGGACAAGAAAAGAGGAAAACTCAAATTCAACTTGCTCATGGCAAACCTGCAGGTTTGTGATGCACTAGGGCATAATCTCCACGTCCTCGCAAGTCTAAAATACCGGCAAAAGAAAAGATTCACCCATGGCCAAACTAAACACCCAAAAGCCAAGGATTGAACCCAAAAATCAAACTAGAAGGGGGAAGAGGAGAGGGCTGCACACATGAGCTCGAATTTCAGTGGAATCTTGAGATGTATTGAATATGGGAAATCAGTTCATACAAGGTTCCTACAGCTTACCACCCTTTATCGTTCCCTCTTGTGAGAAGAACACTTGCTAGGGGACTCAAATCCTAGTCTAGTGCTCTATCTTCTCTCTTTGGAACATGGTTGTATGGAAATGAAGCCTAGAGTTTTCTAATGGTTGGAAAGACACCTAAATGACCAGCCACTTAGGTATTTATAGCCCTAGGCCTGACGACACAATTAACACTAAGACCCTTACTCTAGAATGCCCGAAAGGGGCTGAAATGTAAAAGATACAATCGGACGACTACGATGACGTTTTGATCTTATTCTTCTCCACGCCTCGCTTGGATGTATGCCACGTAGCCAGTAGTCCGGAAGCTTTCCCCAGTTTTGAAGTCAGAAACCGGGAAACTTTATTGTGCGGGTTTTCTGGGCCGGATCTTGGCCCAATCTTCTATCTTGGCGAGTCGGAGCCCAACCCACCAAATCATCTGAACTTGGGTGGCGGTTTTGAGCCGAAGCCGCCAAAGCCTCCCTCGCACGCCTTGGCGCCATGCACTCGGGTTGGAGCACCACGGTGGCACCCGGCTTCTCCAGTCCATTGGAGTCGCCTCACGGTCCATCGGAGGGCTTACACCACCGTTGCCGAACCGTCCCTCCGTGTACCGAGCTCCCATGGCCGACCGACGTCGAGCATTGCCTCCGGTCCATTGGAGAGCTTTTGCCTCAGTCCATCGAGGTCTTCATCATCTACCTCCAGTCCATCGGAGGGCTTGATCTCGTTGACAATCACTTATCACACCAGGAGAGCAATGAAGCCGGTCCATTGGCTCTCAAGGACAAGGGTAAATCCGCTTCTTGATGAGGTCATCGATATTCATCCCTAGGAGGTCGGGGTTCACACTAAACCCATAAAAGAAATGGGGTGACGACATGTAGGAGGCGTTGATTTGTTCTTGCGTTTGTTGCCTCTATTCAAGTGTTTGATGACTAGGGATGTAGAAGCAGGAGAACCAATGCTCCTCGACGTACCGATCATGTTTCTCGGGCTCTACAAGGCTTGTCATGCAGTTGTGGGCTTGACTTATGGAGCAAGAAAATAATAGCAAGATGGAGAACAAGGGGAAAAAAGAGGAAGGAAAGAGAGAACAAGAAAAAAAAAAGAAAGGGAAGGGAGAAGGCCTTCTATTGTGTTCTCCAGCTGCCTGCCTGCTGTCGGATCGACGCTGTAATACATGCTGGCGCCGGACGCCCAAACTTTTCTTCCCTGCTCAAATGCCTCGCCTAGGCGATGGCTCAAGAAGCGCTTCGGCCGTTGATCTCAGCTTAGTAGTGGCACCTTCTCATGCTTCCGTATCTCTTCAGTCCCGAGTCTATCATCGTGTAAGCGTTAACTTCTTTTTGTGTACGGATTGGCTTTTAAATAAACATGCTACGCTTCGCTAAACAAATACGTAGGAGAAACTGAGAAAGCCGCTAAAACTGCTAGGGCTACACCTACAGAGCGCCGGACTGGTCGGACCACTGCTGAGGCCCAGAAACTGAGAGAAAAGAAAGTGCGCTGTGGATGTCGAACCCCAAATGAGGATTCAACCGTTGGGTAGAGATCCAAACCTCTGTTTGTATCTTTATGCGTGTTTTGCCCTTTACTCATCAGTCGTCATCAAACCCGAGGTCAGGTTAAAACCGTTACACTAAGGTCACCAGATAATACATTTGTACTATCTACAGTGTGCAAACAATGCTTTTCCACTCTGTGTACCATGCGCAAACAGTATTTTCCACACCCATATTCACTCTCTGATGACCTTGGTCTTAAGAGCATGCCAAGCTCGAATGCCAAAATCCCACGGCCCCACGAAGATATGCTACCACCTGCCAACTTTATTCTTGGTGAAGTTGGAAAAAAAAAACATTCATCTTGGTGAACCGTGCTCACGCTCAGCTTCAGCTGCCTTCTATAGTCTCCCATGTACAAAGTACAAATAATAACGAGGCAAGGCAGATGCGGTCGAAGTAAAACTACAAATTCTAAATTCCAGTAGCTGTTTCAGTAAACATCCGGCTTGCCATTCCAATTTACAGTATATAGCGCCGAAGTATGCACGGATGACCATTTCCCTTCATTTTGTCATAACCAATCTTAAGCCATGGGATCAAAGTCCACCTCAACCTCAAGCAGCCATGCACCATTCGGTGTCTTTTAGGCATTGAGGGCCTAAACCATATTCACTTACTTAGACCTGGGTAAGGGCATGGGGGAAAAAAAAGATGAATATACACAATAGAAGGCAAAGTGATGCGAGTTAATGTATAGTACCTTGCGAAAAAGTAGCAACACTTGAAATTTCTCTGTATGATGCAGATGATCATCAAACCATGAATTGGAAGTTGTATTTACAGTTTCCTTTGACCAACTATTGAGCCAAACCAAGCCATGAGTAAAACCTTGCTGACATAGGGCCAGTCATCAACTCTAGAAATAGTAGCTTCTCACCAGATGTAACTCAGATTTCACCTTTGCTCACACAGCTCCTCAAAACGGGCCAAACTGCAAACAAAACTATATATATAATTCATATGAAGAGAAGATGAACTAACATCTCCGTCTGGCCAAGCAAAAAAATGATTCAGTTTCAAGCAAAAAAGAGTTATCTACCACAATTTTGTTACACGATGAACTAACATATCTGGAAGACATAGAATGACATAGGATATATTCTGAACCAAACTCCTGATGTGAAATGGAAAGCTGGAAGTTCCATGCAATTATTAGGTTGACAGAGCCATTTAGTTGATGTTAAAAAACGAATTAAAGAAGTAAATGCAGGAACAAAAAGGATTTCATTGGCATACCAAACAGAATTAATAAAAACATGACCATATAACAGACCTTCTAAGAAGAGGCTTTGGATTGTAAGGGAACAAACCCTTCTTTTGCAGATCTTCCAATGTTCTCTTTAATGAATAAAGACATGCTTTAGCCTTGAGGAAAAGCTTCTGTGAAATATTGGCTTCTTTATCACAACCATATCCATTCTTATGCTCTTTACTTGAGCTAGCTCTGGCACTACTTATATCTCTGGAGGTCCTCTGCCTTTTACACTCGAGCTTTTCTATTTCTGTCAAGTAAACTGAATCATCAACAAAGGAATGCCAAGACTGGGAAACCAAGCGTAAGCACCTGTATGTATAAGATCGTAAGAGGTCAAAGGTCAAAATTCAGAAGATACTTTGCTCCACCTGAAGACATCAGTAAAGCACACAGACAGACAGACAAATAGATGTAGGAGAGAGCAACCAACCTTAACAGATACTGAGCACAATGGACACCAACATCTTTAGATATGAGGTAATCAATAAGTACCATGTGATCATAATGCAGCTGCAGAATAATTTCAATGAACAAAAAGAATATTATGCACAAAATAGGCATTATGGAGTGAAACAGGAAATGTTTTTTTAAAGAGTTAGAAGAGTACTTTCGGTCAGCAAAACAAGAGTCATGAAGACTGAATTTTGTTTATTATGTCCAGTTATAAATGGTAATGTTTTCCATGTCCTAGAATCATGGTTACAGTGCTGAGTAGTTTTGTTAGTTTTCGAACAACAGTGCTGACTAATTAACTTCCTGGTTATCCTGTGGGTTGTGGTAAACAAATACACAACAACCATATCCCCTACCCAGGACTGTTAAAGATCAATTACCATACTACAAAGTCACTCGCGTGTACCAAGAGATGAACAAGAACTGAATGTTAACATGTTATCTTACATAAATCATTGTGCCTCTAGCAGGCCTTGAAGAATAAGGAAACTCACCAGAAAAAGCAGTTGATGGAAAATGTGAACTGGGTCAAAAATGCTTAAGAACAGCTTTACACCACTCAGTTCAGTAGTTCCTGTGTTAGCTCTGCAAGTTTGGACAAAAAAGGACATAATTTATATAAGTATCTATTTGGTTTCTTAGTACAGTAACAAACTACATTTTCCTACTTACACTTTTAGGAAAATGAGTGGAGCATCCAACAGTTGTAACAGAATGCTGAACAGCATGTCATCCTGAAATACGAATGAATGTTGAACATATTACCAATACTGTATAGAATTCATAGAGCCAGTGGTGAGCATTCTTTTCTTGCAGATTGCAGAATGAAGCATGAACTTAAATAATTGAAAAAAAAAACAGATAACTATTATCAACATTTATTCTAACTCAATTAGGATAGATAACAGATAATAGAGCAGATAGATTGTCTTAGCTAGCAACTAGCATTAAGGGCATGAGGCGTGACATTTCACTGAGATGCCCAGCATACAAGGAATAAAGGAACTCACTAGCAATGTGCAAAAGGAACTCACTAGCAATGTGCAATAATAACATGATCCAAAATGTCCAGCTCTAAAGAAACTACCGACAGGGAGGGGAGGTCACAACAAACCACTTGTGCACAAACTGGAATTGAAATGTACAGCTGATTTCAATCTACAATTCTACATTATCTAACAAGTGTAAATAAAATCAAACAATTTAAAAGGTAAGCTGTGTTTCCCTTGAACAATCAACAAGTTTATTTATCTATCACGTCATTTGGGCATAGATGCATACCTCCTCCATATAAAATTCCAGAAAGGACAAGGCAAAGCATGTTAATGATTTTGAGTCAAAACTCACGTCTATGTAACATCTCTGAAACCAGTCTGAAATTTCTGATAAGCCAAAACAGTTACAGTGATCATTGCAGCCATGCACTTTGTGACCCAACAAACATTCATCCCTCTTGCATGAACATTGAAGCATGCCATCGTTTCTGCTATAAGATAAACGTATGGACAAACTAAGGAACAAATAGATAGCTTGCCTTTGCAAGTGACGAGTTGACTTATCCTCACTCTCAACTAAATCTGCCATACTCAACAAAAATGGAGAACCTTCTAAACAATTATCTTGTTGTACACTATGTTGTGAGATAGGCTCATGAAGGAGGTCCTGAAAGTACTGTCGGAGTAATTTCAGCCAACAAACAATATGTGAGCAATCTTGTTGTATGTAAGGCCTAAGCCGCATCATTACCATCTGCATTAAGAAAATGGAACATATCCTGAGTTGTGCCAAGTTTTCAGGAAACTAGAGTAACTAGCAACAAGTGACATTAAAGGGCTCTGAATGTCAGAGTTTACCAGAATTTTATGCTTTAAGTACTGATAAAGACTTTTGGGGCCATCATGTTGCTCTTGTAATGAAGCTGCTATCTTGGGAACTATATCAACGAGTTTCACAAACATATCTTGTCCATCGGTACTTTCCAGTTCAAGGTAACTTTGCTCAAGTAAAGAGCACAGTAGCTGGAGAAGTCTGCCAGTCAGAACTCTAGACTGTGCTGAATCATTACAGAAGCTAAATCTATCCTTGGCACAGCTGACAA
Source organism: Paspalum notatum (assembly GCA_022530915.1). NCBI lineage: Eukaryota > Viridiplantae > Streptophyta > Magnoliopsida > Poales > Poaceae > Paspalum > Paspalum notatum. Next base: position 38,558,283 of record CM039687.1, on the reverse strand, counting down.
GTTCTCCAGCATGTAACCGATGAAAAGAATCCCAAGGCATCTTACCAATATGATGAATGGATAGAGAAATGAACTCATCTTTCAGGTCACTGTCACTGTGTTTAAGGAACTTCAAGATAGCATGCAATACTCGGAAGAGACTGGACATGGTTTGCTCATCGATACCAAGACAATGATTGTTAAGTAATGTCATGAAACTTGTGATACTGCTGTTTGAACTAGCAATGCCATCGCTCTTCGAGTCAGTTGTAGAACGTAAAGCATTACAGACGCATTTTAATGCTTCATGTATAGATACCCAGACAAGCTCAATGAACTCAATCCAAATAGATTCCTAGGAGAGTAGAAGTAGATCAACAGCCATTTAGTAAATAGTTGACAAAACCGAATGCACCAAAGAAGAAATCAGATACATATGAGAAGCGTACAAACTTAGTTAGGGTGCTAGATATGGTAATCAGGATATTGCTAGCTGAGTGTTTGACATAGTTACTGCAGAAACCAAGCAAACCAACCTGAAAAGCATGACATAAGAAGCAAGTTCAGTAACCTACTAGCCATACTGGTGCTCCAGAAATGCACAGGCAACATAAATAAGATAATACTAGGTAATGATTAAAACTGAAGTGGATAGTATAAAATATTGATACAGTTTGCTAAACAAAAGGGGTTTTACCAATATAGTGACTATATTCATGAGGCAATCAACTCCATCATGTGGATGCTCTTCAGGTAGTAAACAGCAACTATACAATTCTCCAGAGCCAGAAACAATTTCCTGAATGAAAAGGGAAAACATGAGTCTGTGCACATAACCATTGGATATGAAGATTGGGTACTATAGATGCCAAATTCACAGTACACATAAAGAAAAGCCAACAGAGATCCTTCCACCAAGAAACAAAAAAGAAAAGATCATTAACATTACAGTGCTCATAAAGATCACACTTAAGTAGAACAAAAACTTATCAGACACTCTGTGCCAGCAGATTGATATCATTGAATTAGTTTTCTTTTCGGTTTTAGTCAGCTACAAAGTACTGACAAATTAGATTCACTAAATACTACTGCTTTAGAAATGGAAGCTATCCATACGATGTGGATTAAGATTGGGAGGTTATGGAAGGATTAGACGTAAAAAAAATTAAGATCGACTCCATCGAGCATGTACTGGGATTTGAAGCAGAAGCATCAAATACAAACTTTTGGAGATTGACTGTGTTATTTACTTATCTGTTCCAAGGTTAGTTGTGGACCAATCGATCTCACAGAAATGGGAGCAAAAGTTTTCTGTTTGGAATGTAGGCGTAAGCCATCCTGAACTGCTGTCACAATTCCAAACCAATCAGACAGTGAAATTCATAGTGCTGGTCGCATACTTATTACTATCATTCTCCAGCTGCTCCCTAGGACGTGCTACTGTTGAATATCTTGGGATGGATCTAGTGCCCGAATGCTTACCACTAGCGAGTTCTACATTGATTCATGGGTGGATCTTGAGAGTGACAGTGAGAGAGAGGGGAAAGAGAAAGGGGAAGTTCACCTTCGGGTCCCAAAGAGGGTGTGACTGGTGGTGCATGGGCAACGGGGTTTCCAAGTGTCACGTTGCCAGTGTTCCACCTCTGCCTTGGCCTCCTCTCTCCCGCGGTCCTCCTCGCAGCGCGCTGCTCCTCCTGGGTGTTGGCACCGTTGGCGGGGGCGGAGCCGTCAGCCAAAGCTCGGTGAGGAAAAGCGTAGGTGGGAGCGTCTGTGGCGTGAGCACGGTGAGGGCGCCGTTGGTGGCGGCGGCCTTCTAGTCACTTAGTGCGCATGGGAGATCGGGTCCCTCTCGTCGGTGTAGGGGCTAGGGTTGGCAGCGTCCGAGCGTTGGCGTCCGTGACGGCCCTAGCCCTCCATTTATATGGTGCATTGTCATCGGGGGACACAACCAATGGGAGGTTTGCGCCTCAGATTAGTGTGAGGAGAGATCACATGTGACATTCTCACCCTTGATCTTAGTCTCTTCTACGCTCCATCACTTGATAGATAATAGATTGAGACCAATGTGTTACAGATGGACAAGATCTTACTATCTTAGAATAAGGCCTTTTTATTTTCCTTTGTGAGATGGTTGTTTGAATAGCTCTTAATCCAGAATCATCGGCTTACCTGTAATCCTATCCCGACTACATGTTCTCTATACACATTGGGTGGAAGGCCCGCGAGCATCTTCTCGGTTCTTTGCCCGGTGCTAGGCATAGTTGAGAGAGTCATCATTGTAGTTCTTCAACCTCTCTTCTTGTATGCACTGAGCCATGAACTGATCTATAGACCAACATCAGCGGGATGGAACCTCGTTGCCCCCATGGCACCTATCATGCTCACTCATGCTCCTAAGATACTCCCCTCTATCTCTACCTCCATCTCTCACACTGCCACTCCCAAGATATGCCCATGAATCAATCTAAAACTCGCGGGTGGAATAGGATTCAGGCACTAGGTCAACCTAGAAATGCAACACTAGCCAGAGGTAATTTACCGATATGAATTCAGCGGGATAGAAGCTTCACTAGCAGATTAACAGCCAAACAAAAGAAAAAGTACTGGAACTCGAAGCCATACCTGATCCAATTGACAACCTCGCTCCTCCTCCAGGTCCCATCGTCGAATCGTCTTGTTCACCTACACAAATTCCCAATCAAACCATAAAACGCCGTAGCACCCCCGGGAAAAGGATTAATCTGGAAGACAAAGATGACTGAACAACTGAAGATACCGTGGAGAGCGCGAGTAGGAGGTGCCGCTCCTCTTTCGGCGTCAGCTGCCGCGGCGGCGACGAACCGTATTCCTGCTGTGCGACAAGTGGTGTTAAATACTTGATTGTAGACTCCGAGCGGCGCGGGGATGCAGGAGACCAACGCCGTCGTGCGTGCAGAGTTTCTTGCTTACGAGGTGGAGGAGCAAGGAGCTGGAGACGAGGTCGCAGAGGCGGGCGAGGTGCCGCTTCTCCTTCTCAGGCGGCGGCGGCGGCGGTGGCGGCGGCGGCATCTGCTGCCGCTCCCCTCGCGGCGGATTTGAGGCCCACCTTCGTTAGCCCTGGTCAGATGAGCGGAAGTTTGCGGCGGCCGGCGGGGGTGACTGCAAACCAACCAGCGACAGCCGCCGGTCCGTCGTTCAGGTTTCAGTTTCACCGTTTCACTCGCCCACCGGTATGATTATTGGGCCTTTTTTTTTTTTGTTATTAAGCCAATGTGACAAAATTGATTATTTACGCACTTTTTTTCCTTTCATTCCATGCATAGCGTTCTATTGACAAAAAAAAGATGCATAGCATTTCAATTTCTATTCTGCACGTGATTGGCGATTACAAATTGGTCTAAGCACAATATAAATTATTTTGTAAATAATATTATTTTATTCTATATTCAAGACTAAAAATTCTACATACAAAATGAATTGTTCTACATGATAAATACATATTCTACATGCATTATAAAATATTCTATGCACATATAAATTGGCATACATGCTTAATAATTTGTCATACATGATTAATAAATAGTTCTTGCACAATATAAATTGTTCCATTAGCAATATTATTTTTCTCTAGATCCAAAATTTAAAATTCCACACGCAAATTAGATTGTTCTGTATGTTAGATAAAACATTCCACATACATTATAAAATGTTCTAAACACATTATAAATTGTTCCATATGCTTAATAAGTTGTCATATAATATACAGTTAATAAATAGTGCAATATGAATTGTTCTACAGGCACAATTGTTCTGTATCCAAAAAATGCTAAAAAAATTTGTTGTAATACATCCAAAATAAAAAGTTATAAACACAAAATAAAAATTATATGTGCAATATGAATTGCTCTATAGCCAATGTCAGTGGTTCTACAACCAAAAAAAAGTTCTACACATAAAGTGACTTTTTACATGCTAAATTAAATGTTCTACTCGCATTATAAAAGTTCACATGCTAAATAAAATTGTATTGGATTTAATAGTAGGAGGATAGTAATTAAAAAAAGAAACAACTAAGAACAAAAAATTATAGTAGATGAACAAGAATTATTATAGAATAGAAACTACTTCCGAGTATATGACAATTTTTTAAAGTGGCATGAACTTGAAAAGAGTTTCTAACAAATTCAAAGTAACATCATCACATCGTTATAAAATTAAACACAGAGAAATGGTGCTATAAAAAATTGGAACAGCTCATGAACACATATATGTATACCTAGAACAGGCTATCGGATTCACGGACAAAGATTTATATGCCCGAGTGATGTGAACTTGAAAAGAGTTCCTAATAAATTCAAAGTAACAATATCACATCATTATAAAAAAATAAAACACAGAAGAAATGGTCCTATAAAAAATTACACCAGATCATATAAACACATACATGTGCACCTAGAACAAATTATCGGACTAACGAAACAAAGGTTTACATGCTTAGAACAAGTTTTTGAAACTCACTGGACAACATTTATACACATGGGACAAATTGTAGTTAGTTAAAGGAAATTACCAAACAGACTCATGAAATTAAGATTTATGTGTCTAAAACAAAATAAACTCTTATGAAAAACATGTGTACAAATGAATAAATTGTATCAAGTTCAGAATAAATATATATACATCTAGAACAAATACACAAACACAAGGAACATAAATTATACACCTAAAGGATTTATTAAAAATAAGATAGAAAATTCAAACAAAAAATATAAATAAAAGAGAAAATAAACCGAAGGAATAAAGAAGAAAAGCAGAAAAAAATGAAGGAACGGTAGAAAAAGAAAGAAACATTATAGCTGTTACATGATATAGAAGAAAAGGAACCAAACACTCTATAAAAGAAAAATAAAAGAGCAAGTTTTAGAAAAAAAAAATTACCTACCATGGTCTGTACCCTCACGTTGGGCCCACTACGAAAGTTAGAAAAGGTAGGAAAGTGTTGAAAAAAGTTTATAACCCATAGAAGGACATGTTTACACCCTTTAATATTTTATTTTTTCACCTCATTTTGTATTCATACCTACCGAATACTTTACTTGTCTTGGAACTAACGAGAAAGGAAAGACGTTATCAATCAAGTCTCATTCCTTTCAACTTTTTTCTTCTTTGTATCGTGCAGCCAGTCATCTCTTGATGCGTACGAACGTCTACGTTAGTAGAAGAAAAAGAAACGAATGTAACAACGTATTCAAAGAGTGGAGCGGTGGTTAGATGGGTCGAGCAATGCATCGTGGGCTAAAAATGTCTAAACTATAGAATGAATGAATCGTGGGCTGCCAAGTGTGTAGCCAACCCACCAGAGACCCAGAGCTCAATTCTTGAAATTGAAGGGTGTCCCACCAGGGATTTATTTCCCAAGGGCTAGTTGTAACTGATATAGTGCAAAAACTTGAGGTACAGAATGCAGCATGCATACATGGAAAGGTGCAAATTTGCAAGCAATAAAATCCCAAGACAAACACGCAAAAATGCCGCATCATAATCCCTGGGTTTTCAGCCTTGTAGTAGCCACTAGCATAAGGTTATTTTTTTTTGGACAAATTAAACGAAGTCTGCATTGCATTAAGAGGGAAGCGAATGGAGTACAACAAATGCAAGTCAAGGCTTAGGCTGAGTCCAGTAGTCAGGGTATACTCTCATCTATTCACTGTTTCAACTACTCCTCTTTATATGAACAATGTCGCTGCACTGTCGTTTTGTATACTACGTCCGGCCATTTATCCGGACCACTTACAAAGCAATAGAGCACACCCCACCAACCAATCGATCCTAAAGCTAGTTTACATTAAAGAATAGGACAAAAAACCTAGAGCCCGAGGCACTCGGGAACAACTGGCGAAGCAAGTCTAGCACAAAGAACACCATTGGAATCCTTAAGCGTGCGCGACACAAATTCACGAACTACGTCACGACGCGGACCATTAAGGCCCGCACATTCCAGACAAACAAAATTTGGTTAATCATTAAAGCACTACGGGCGACAGAGTGACACCAAGAGGCATGTGATCAGACCAACTGTGGTGACAGTCCAACCTCCTCGCAACTAGCGTCATCAGGGAACAACTCCTGAAGGGCAGCATAAGGTAATTGGAGCATATATAACATTCTCCGGTAACACTCATGGGTAAGAGATTCTTCAGCTCATTCTCTGCATCACGCTACGCCTTTATTACAGAAGTCGCTGTCATAAAAAAAAACAGTTATAAAGTAAAATGACGGTCCATCAACAATCTCCATTCTTGTAGCATTGCATAAAAATAACAAAAGAGGATTTCCGGCAAGATCAATGCTGCTCTGCCAAATTAGGATTTCTGACTAAGTTTCACTGAATCTGTCAATTGTAGCTTATGCAAAGACAGTTTGTGAAAACAGTTCTTCTATATTTTTTTAGAATAAGGGAATTTATTCCGGTCTCCGCAAGATGTTTGCATTTAACCAATCTCGTTACAAACAAAGCAAACAGCAAAAAACTCTCAAAGAATGAAGGTATTAAGAACAAGTTCATTCGCCTACAAAGCGGAGTGGAAAAAAAACAAAAGGTACTGCGTTAGATAACAAGGAGAATGACATAGTGAGAATTAGCCGCTCAAAAAGTTACAGAAGAAATGAATTACCACGAACTGGACTGCAATTCAATAATGATAAAAGATGCAAACTAGACAATGCCATTTACACGTTACAAATTCATGGATAGCAGATTTGAAGGTCGTGATATAGGACATGCAATTGCAAGAGATTTACTGAATGCAACAGTGAGCCCAATAGAAAATAGAAATATAGTTTTCCTTGGAATGAATTATCGTTCAGATATCTTGTTCAAACAAGCTCAGATCATTTTTCATCTTCAACATTATGGCGTAGTTAAATTCTCTACCCAATCTGTCCTGCAAAAAACAATTGAGTATCAACTCATACTCTTATTTCACAAAAGCACGGTCCAAAATTGTTAACCTATATTCTTATTATTTCTTGAATCTACAACCAATATTACTAACATGCATAGAATTAGATTCCTTGAATGAAATATCATACTTGATTTATCTTCTAATCCAGAATACATCAATAGCTGAGAGTACTTAATATACTCTAGGCCTTCCAAAGGCTAATAAAGCAACATCAGGGCTGTACCTAAATTTCTGTGGCCCTGGTGCAAATACAAAATGAGCTGGCTCTATACTTAAAAAATATAACATTGAAAAAAGCTTTTCAACCCAATACTCCGTCTTTAGCATTCTATATATCAATAGAAAGCTAAAATAACAACATTTTCAATCTAATTGGCACCACTCTAAAATTTGTTTGCAATTAATGAAAATCCTCAAGACAATTTGGCCTACAATTTATTCAGAAACCCGATTCAGACGGCAAGAACAGTCTACGTGAAAACAGTTACCCATGTCGTATATGGACTCCATTTTTTATGTTCTATATATTGCGGAAAAAACAAAAAATAATATTTTTTTACCAAACTGACACTACCTAAATTTTGGTCACATGAAAGGAAAAATTCGAAACAATATGGTATGGAGTTTATTTGCGAGGCTATTCTTATATGTATTGATTGATCTAGAGATGATTAAGGATCTTTTTCTCTCGTTGCAACGCACGGACATTTTGCTAGTCAATAGTTAAATACGTAAACACAGAATATGTTTCTTAGTAGATTGTAGCCTAATAGATGCATATCGAAATATCTGCAGCGGGTGGAGGCCCTAAAATTCTGGAGGCCTTGTACGGTCGAACCACTTGCGCGGTGCCATCGACGGCCCTGAGCAACATCAATCATGGGTTAGTGGTGGGGGCAAAGGCCTAAAAGGCATTTCCTAGCTTATCTTGCTACTGTAGTATCACTGCTGAGGGTCACAGGGAGGCAGCAAATTTTCTACTCCTAGTAGCACAAATCAGTTAATATGAAGATGCTTGTAGTAACACAAACGGGCTCTGCAAGAAAAAAATTCTCATGCCATGCAAAGCATTTGGCATAGCAAAAAATGATACTACCTCCATTCTCGAATATTTGTCGCCGGCTAGTTCATTTTTGAACTAAGAAGCATTAAATAAAAAAGAATGAAGAGACTAATTTATTACAGATAATTGGTCGTCACAGGTCCCTTTTTATAGAAAAAGTAATATTTTACCCAAATAGAATGTAAATAAGAATTGTCAAGACCGTTTTTCCTACACATAGTGCTTCTTGGCAGCATCCCAACAGAGTGCTTCTTGGGAATATGGTTTATCTACGAAGTTTCTCCTTCCTAGAGTGCTTTTTGGCAGCATCCTATTGTTGACAACACTTAAGCACAACAAAACTTATACTGCAAGCAAAATTATCGGTGTAGAGTATCTATGGTTTAATTTGTCAATATGTGAAAACAACTAATAGAGAATAAACTATTCCAAGCTTAAGGTAAACTAAAGTTTAGAAGAGGTATCTAATCTATCTTTAATGAGAGACAAATCCAAGTCAAGTTAGAGGTAAGCAACTAGAATATAATTAGAACATCTGATTAGATGGGACTAAATGGAGTCTAATCAAAGATCTAATTGGATCCAAACCAAACATGATAGGCACAACCAAAAGATTAGAGCAACGAGATAACTAGCGGTTCAAGGCAGATACGAATATCATCAAGCCTGCTCCTCACAACATGATTGAGCCAAGGTCTATAACCAAACACCCTCAATCGGGCTTAACATTCCCCCTAACCACTTATCACATAAGTTAAGGTAATCAGCGAAAAGATCTCATAAGACATGTGTGATTAATTCTCAACTCTAAGCGTAATCTAATAACATGATAAGCATAGCAAGAACTTCTAATCACCATGATCACAATAAAAAACTACGGAACGATATCGCTAGTAGGCAAGATCAAAGACCTACATCACTAGAAGAACATAACCTTTAAAAACAAGATAAAAAACACATGCATCTATATCAAGAACATGAAAAACTTGACCAAGAACACGATAAACTAGATCAAGAATATAGTAATAATTTGAACAAGATCAATACTCTGATAAATATTTATATCAAAGTTACAACCATGGTCATACCTCCCACAATGATATGAAGAGCCTGGTAATTAGAGAGTCGTGGATCACCTAGGAACAAGAAAAACATCTAATCCCTAGCTTAGAACTTGACTCTAAGCTCTCCTCTGGTGGATGTCCCTCCCTTCTTATCCTTCTCGCTTTGATAATAAATTGGATGCTCGCCCTGGGCCTATGGGTCCTATTTATACCCTGGAGGAGGTGTTGTAAAATGAAAACTGTGAACTGATGTAAAAGATCTCAAGTCGGCCGACCCATGGGCTATTCTCAACCGACCCTTTGCCTTTTTAGCTCCTTTGATGCTCATCTTTTCTGAGGTAAGTTACTGCTTGATTATGACAAAGTCCATACACTGCATGTGGGGCTTTAGAGCTCTAGAATCTTCGGTAGAAGTCGATTTGTGCCAAACCTTCCATGTTTGAACATATCTCGATGATTTTTCGATATATTTTTGCCAAAACCCTTCTACATATTTGTTGATAAGATTAAATCAAAGTCGATCTCTAAAGATCTTTTCCAGAAGCCTCCAGAAGGGGGCAGCTTGGCCAACCCTAGGGGGTTTAGGTCATACAACCCCTCTGTTTTGGGAGCTTCTAGGACTCATCTTTCTCTGGGCTCTTCCTCTCTCAATGTTGATCAAATGTGGAGTCTCAAATTGGGTCATGAAATCTGCAATTTTTTAGTATAACACATGACCAAAACAAATATCGCAAAATCCATATTTATCAGAGGTATTTGTCAGTGAACAATGACATTGACGTCCATATTCAATGGAAACCATGTAAAATAATGCATTTATTTCGTCAATATAGAGCGCCAACACCCACACCTTTTCAGTATATTCTCAATTGGTGGTGTGGGTAGTGTCATATAGCGGTTTGCAAGGAAAGGTGCCATGTTAGGTACCATAGCAGGTGCTCACAGCTTCTCAGGGAGGGCAAAAATGGCATCCTTTTTTTTAGTGTAAGAAGTGTTGAACTAACTGGACTGTTTGATAAGTTGAACTAACTAGACTTTGATCTTTAGACTTCCTTAATTGATCGGACATAGTGACTGTTTGGTCATTTGTTTCTTTAGGACTTCGATCCTCACAATTTTTATGAGTTTTCCTAGTGTTTTCATGGCTTGACTTCACTTGATGTCTTTGATATCCTTGTTGATCTTCAAGGCTTTCTATTGTTCTCTTAATCAATCCTTTGAGGTGTTTGTTCCCCGTGTCCATCACTTGTTATCTTTAGGACTTAAAACAAATAGGCTATTAAACACATTAGTTCCAAAAAAAACCCTTATTGTCAATTGTCATTCAACCAGCAAAAATCACACAAAGCACGAGGCTCAAGCGCTATTCTAGGGGAGAAGAACAAGCTAAAACAAATGGCATTCATGATTGCTAAATATTAGGAAACAATACACAGCCACCACATTGTGACTTCAGCATCAAATTTTTGGAATCCTAAGGCTGAACCTAGCGGTGACTGCATATGTCGACTGAAAAATTAAATGTGGTACTGTTAGACACTGTAACTGTGAGCGTGAGTAGTTGGAATAGTGATGAGAGAGAAGATGAAGGGAGAGGATGGACGTGGCTGTTGGTTTCAGCCTAGGTCCTTGGCCAGCGGGGGTAGTTGCTGTTCTTTTTGTTCTTATCTTCTTGGTATTCCATCTCCATGGTTGCTACTTTGTGTTACATATTATTCATCTTGTCCGGGGGTCAGCAGCTAATAAAATTGGAGCAGCTCCTGGAGCAATTAACCGTTGCTCCTCTGAGCCAGTTAAAAAGTGGATAGATATATAGCTGGATCAGCCGTGGTTCGCTCCGTGCATGACGCGCTCACTCCACCTCTTACTCGTTTGTACTCGGCGACAAGCAAACACCCTTGGCATCCCGCCGCCACCTCCGAATTACCAGGAAATCTAGAGAATTTGCCCTCAAATTAGGAAAATCTGGTCGAAACCTGAAGCAACGAACCACCGAAAAGCCACCTGCAACCACTTCCTCGCCAGTCGCCACTCCGGCGATTTCCCTGCCCGCGACCAACCAACCAACAACAAGAGAAGCTCCCCCACCCCCCCCCCCCCCCTCGGTCGTGCCGCCACCACCCCACCATCACATATTCCCCAGTTCGCTCTCCCTCCCGCGCCCGCCCCGCCCCCCTCCATTTCCCTTTCCCTCCCTTTTCCCCTCTCCACTCCACCCACCGGCGGCGATGCGGTGGAACGCGGCGGAGGCGGAGGCGGCGCTGGAGCGGATCTGGGACCTGCACGACCGCCTCAGCGACGCCATCCTCGCGTGCTCCCGCGCCCTCCTCCTCCTGCCCGCTCCCCCTCCCCCGCCGCCGCTCGCCCCCGCGCCCTCCGCGCCCCCCGCCGCCAAACCGGCCAGGAGCGGGTGCGTCTTCGTCAAGGGCGGCGGCTGCGGCGGCGGGGACGGGGGCGAGGCGCTGGCCGCGGAGGATGCCCTCGCCGAGGCCAGGAGCCTGCACGCCATCCGCTCCGCGCTCGAGGACCTCGAGGACCACCTCGAGTTCCTACACGTGAGTCTCACCCTGCTTGTGCGTCCCGGCTGTTCTAGGGTTTACTCTGCCCGTGCGTCCCTGTTTGGGTTTACTCTGTTTTGTGATGAATAATGGGGATGGGGGGGGCTGCTTTTTCGGAGCCCCGGTTCGCGTTGTTCTCGTGACTGCCAGGCCAGCCGCTCCGTTGTCGCTTTTCGGGCACGGCCGCATGGGAAACCGGCAAATCCTCGTCACCAGTGCTGCCGCATCTGCGTTTGTTATGCGGCCGGCTGATTCTTCATTCTCGAAGAGGATTGTTTTGATTAGATACAATGTTAAGTATTATCGTTTCATCAAAAAAAGAAAATGCTAAGTACTATCTCAATATGTCAGTGCCAGTGCGGGTCTATCAGTAGCGCTGTTAATGTTTTGGCGTGATTCTGAATATGCGTAGTATGTTATGGTTGGTCAGTTTGTTAGCGTTCCGGTTGTTTTCACTGAAAACTGGTTGGTATCCAGCGAATGGGTTGAGGTTCAGGAGATGCTTGCTTGGTCACACGGGACTGGAGCCATGTGGATGCTACGGATGTGGTATGAATCCACATGGCATGGCTCATTGTTATTCATGTGCTTGCTGTCTTATGTTAATGTCCATTGGGCAACATTATTAGTAACTTATTCTATAATCGTTTGTTATTTTGTATAAGGTAGAAACATAGGTAGGGGCACGGTTAGTATATACTCGCTGCCGGTTTGTCACACTTCCATGTCTTGTGGCACTTAGGACTTCTCAGTGCACTTCTCTGTTAATTTTGAGTCTTGTTTTTGCTTTTTTAGCTAAATGATATGGGATGTCTATCTCTACCTAAAAAAAAATCATTCGACGACCAGAAAACTTCTCGCTTCAAAAGAGTAAGGATAGCCGGATTTAATGAACACTTCTGAATGCTGGGGATTTTAGTTACTTGTTCCAATTAAATCATTGTGTATGGTCTGTTCTCACTTGTGTTTTTTTTTTTTTTTTTTTTTTTTTTTTTTGATAAAATGTTCTCACTTGTGTTAATCTTGATGCAGACTGTTCAATCACAGCAGCGGGCTGAGCGAGATGCTGCAATTGCTAGACTGGAGCAAAGCCGTCTACTCCTTGCTATGAGGTTAGCGGAGCATCAGGGGAAGAAGTATAGAGTCATCGATGAAGCCTTGGCGTTTGTTGGTGAAGTGAGTGACAAGAGTCGGTTTATCTCACCTGAAGATATTCGTGCCACCCATAGCCAGTCAGAGGATCATGCGGAGGACAACAGGGGTAATGGTTCAACGATCATGTCCAACGTGTTATCTTGCAGTTTGTCTTTAGCCAGGAATTCATTTAGACTGGACAAGATTGGTGGTGCTCTGGGCAACGCTGCAGTGTTTGCAGTAAGTATGCTTGCTTTCTTGCAGCTGCATCAAATCACACTTGGAAGTAAAACTCCAGGCATGCAATACAGGAAGAGAATCGAGTACAATTTTCAACCAGGGAGCTCACAACAGAATGGGAAAGGAAAACATCTGGAGGTTTACCTAGCCAGAGGCTGATGAACTTTTAGATCATGCTGTTGGCTGTACAGAAAGTTTTGACCAAAGATCGTTTTTTGATGGTTTTGTTAGGGCACTGATCATTCTTTACGAACAACTGGACCCTGTTCCAGAAAACTAGGGTACTGACTGTCCGATTCTTTTGGATGGATTGGAAGGATACCATTTATCGTACCTCCCAAATTGTAAATGTGTTTATGCTTGAGATGGACTGTTTGTAAACGGTATCCTTGTTCAAGCCAACTTGAACGGCCGTTGTACAAAAGATAACTGCTTGCTGTGCTTGAGAAGGTGTGTTCAAGGGTTCATGGTCCCTTGCTTGTGTGATAAGCTTCAGTTTTGTCGTGGCTGCAGTGAGCTAGTACATTTGTTGCTTGTGCCTATGCTTTAATTGGAGTACTGATGACGTTACTAGCTTTCTTCGGCCTTGTGCTTGATGATGCTTCTTCACAGCTTTGCTTTGCTGATTGCCGGTCTGGCCATTTTTCTTGCTGATCTTTGTTTATATATGTTGGCACCGTGCCCTACCTGTTTTCCAGATGTATCGGGTATCCAGCTTTGTTACTTTGATCATTGCCCTACCTGACCCAACTGGTGGGTGTTGCATTGCATGTGTTCTGTTCACTCTTCCAGTAATATGTTGAAGAGTAGTACAGTCATCTCCTTTTTAGGAGTAGGTATGATTTACTGTCCATACGCCTATGGGAGGTTTATTCACATCAGATTTGTTTTAGATGCATTCACTATTGTAGTTGTCTAGGTGAGTGTTTAAAAAAAAAAAAAAAACTGGTACCATGTTTGATCACTTATGGCCAACCTATTGCCAGCTTAACACAAAATGAGCAGTTTATACCTTAATCATTAGACTAATCATAGTATCAATCATTTCCCATTTCCTGTGAACATTTGCTTCCATATTGGAACAAAGGGTTTTCCATCTTTATTTGGCCTGCTTGTCTTTTCTCAAATTTGGAACCAATAAAGTGAAAGGAACTCCTAGAAGGCAATAAAGACGTCAAATGAAGCCACCTCTTTTGGACATAAAAGGGATGGTCTGCTGCTCGACACACACTCCACTCCTCTTCTACCAGGCGGGAGGCGGCAGTCCACTGCTAGCGCCACCAAATTCAACTTGTTATCTCCTTCAACAGCTGAGCCTGCCAAGGATCACAACTCATGCTCCTCAGTCCTACTTCTACAAGAGCGTCTAAAATTCAAATATGTCAGGTCATTTCGATTAGTACCTCTAAGTGCAGATCCATGTGACTGTTCTTCAGAATTACCAGCAGCTGCTTTAGAAAAACCGAAGCGTGTGACGACTATTTTTTAGTGTTTGGAATTCGAGGATAATTTCTATTGAATACTTGTATGCTATATATTATAAACACAATTGGTACAATAACGTATAAGCTTTATTGAATACTTGTATGCTATATCTCATAAACAAAATTGGTACAATAAAATTTAAGCTGTTGCAATCGATGGGCTGATAATCTCGCTCTTTCTCTCAGCTTGATATTTGCATGCCTAGTTTTTATAGAATTATTTTTTGTTTTCAAGTCTTGATTTGATTTATCTAGAACATTGCTTAAGCATCAATCCAGTGACCTGAGAATTTTGGTTGATTAATCTTTTATAGATTTCGCTTAATTATGAAATTAGGGTTTAATCTATTCCCATCACATCGTGAACAATAGGAGTTATCTATATCCGATTGACATGATTCTAATTGTATTAGTTGCGAAATTTTATCTAGGTTATTCACTAACAAATTCAGCTCAATTGAAGTTATGGATTTTCCTCTAAATCAGATTTACTAACATGTGTTTGTTCGAAATTAAAAAAAGAGATATATTTGAGCTTCGCATTTTGGGGAGTGGTGAAAATTATTGAGTTTTCACAACCATTAACCTCCCTCTAGTTATTGTGGTTAGCGTGATTCGATCCTACACCTTCCACTATGTGGGACTAAAGAGGTCACGGTCCTCTTACTCCCACGTAGGATTTTGAGATTTTCCATGAGTTATATAATGGCTTAATGGGCCAAGCCCAATATATTCAACAGAAACAGAGTTGAGGTGGGCTGCATCAAAACTGAGTTGAGTGAAAGGAGAGAAAATTAACTTTTCCATGGTATTTTGAAAATGAAGATTGAACTTTGAATTCAAATATACTTTGAATTCTACACAAGCACAAACATATAATCAAACAAAAAGCCATGCACCAGCATGAATGTATTACAACAAGTTAAGCCTATGTTTTATTTGATTTAATTAGTTTGGCGAAAATTAATAAAATTCATGTCATGTGCACTGTTCACAGAAGCTTAACCATATTATCTTATTGAAGTAATGGGATTTTTGTGTGCCAAATTAAAAACTAGGGAGTAGTTGAAGACAAGCTCAAAAATAGAAATGGGAATTCTAGTATTCTCTTAGGTGATTTCATGGTGTGATGTAGGAACTCTGTCCACGCCAACACAAACTGAAACCGCATTGTAGTTCAATGCATTGCGATATACCCAGGAATCCATGCCAAGTTCACTCAGCTCCCAGGTCAGCTTCAATAAACGTAAGAATCGAAGCTTTGTTTGTCACTATTTAAATAATGGCATCAGCTTAAAGCGACACAACCAGTAGCAGGGTTCATTTTCCTGTATAAAGCTACTGATAAATTCCAGCATCAAAGAGGACATAGAAAGAAAGATTACGGATATCATCTTCTTGCAAAGAATCACTGGAACTAGATTATTGCTCTAAAAAATTTTTATTTTGCTGCACTCACACATCATCAACCATGAACGCTGGTACAAATTACTACCAGGTGGAGTAGTATTTTGATTAACCTGTGCTCCCGGTGTAATACAACAATCCAACATATTTATATATCTACTTATGGTAACAATCATATCTCGGTTTGGACAGAAATACAGCTTTCTAATTAAAGTAGAAGTTCAGGCCTAATATGTGCAAAGTCTTAGTTGCACTGATTATCTTAGCTATATATTTTAAATCCAGAAGACCAATTGCATTAACAAGCATAAGAGCTAAATCAGCCAGCCATCAAAAGACGTAGGGGCTCTAAGGTGAAAACAGAGAAAATAAAAGGCACATGAACAGTCTGATCAAGGGTCATCCTCAGTGTGAGAAACTTGAGGTTTATGTGGTATGTTGCTCAGAAGAGTCATCATAAAGTTCATAGTGTTTGTTGCTCAAAACAATCATCATATAGAATTTCATAAAGCATCTGTCAATGAGAGTTGATGCTTTGGCAGTATTATGTAGAGAAGAAATATCTAACAGCAGCACTAAGACCTTTTTCTTCTATGAATTTTGTAGCCAGATTACTGGATGGCTGCAGTCTCTAGATGGAAAACTATGTCAAAAAGGAGATAAATACATTAGAAGATATAAGATCAGCATTTATAACTTGACAAATTTTGTCTGAAGAAGTGAACATGACCATTGTCTCGAGCCACTCGTTAAGACTGCGTTCCTTCACCGCTCTTCTTGCCTTGGTATAACAACTTTATCTTGGACTGAGCCAAGCAAGCATTTTCTGTCAGACTCAGAGGATTACCAGACAAGATTCACAAGCAAATGGAGAAGAAAACAACAATTCAGGCCAGGGAAAACCGGGTATGCATAAAGATATCAGAGATTGGTACAAACCCGGGGGAAAAACCCTAGCAACTACCCTACCTCAGACTACCTTAAGCTATGAGTTCATGATCTGAAAATCCCCCTCTGCTCCGCTAGAACCAGGCACAACTTTAGTCTGGTTGGCCTTTTACAGAGTAAGTAAGAGAACAAGAAAAACGCCAAAGCTGATAGAAGGCGTAAACAACTTGCCGCTTCGTCCAAAACCGACAGATGTGACTTGGATGGTTGGAGTTAAACCCGCTCAACAGCAGCTCTTGGTAGCCGACTTCACTAGATGATAGCTGAATAGCTGATGCAGTATTCTGACGAAACTGAAGAACTCACAGACCTGACATGTTGGGTCTCAAACTACCACAAGGGAAATTCAAAGTCGTCCTCAAGGGAGGAATCTGTGATACGCGCCTGCACCAGGTGCTCGGTACATCTGCTGCTCGTCTGCATGAGCATGACTACATCCTGCAGTCCACTGCCCACTCTCGCTTCGTCTTGTTATCTCCTTGGAACGCTCAGCCTGCCAAGGATCACGCGTCATGCTCTTAAGTCCTACCCCTACAAGTGTATCTAAAATTCAAATGCCTTGCAAACATTTTGATTAGTACCTCTGTGAAGATCCTTGGAGCTTATCTTTAGAATTACCAGCATCTGCTTTAGAAGAACCGAGAAATGCTTATCATTCCTGATAAGAAAAACACAGATTAATTGGGAACATGCAAAAGTAACAATTCACGGTGACATGCTAGTTCAAGATAAAAGTGCTGGTAAGTAGTGTGGCCCAGAACAAAAATATGGTGAAATTTCATAAGAAATAGAACCCATTGATTAAAGAAATTAGTAAATGTTAGATAAGATGGAGGCATTATGTGTAATGTAGAAGCGTGCATGACACTAGACTATACACGCAAAAGGCCGCAATTGAGACAATCGAAATGGTTGCTTGAGTTGAAATGTGAATGAAATCACAAATTTAGAGTATTACTTTAAACTAACCTGCATATTGACATACAGTGAAGGGTGGAATGTGTGAACCCCGTGTGGAAGCACAGTAAAGCAGTGATTGCTGCAGAAAAAAAAAAAAGACCCGAGCCGTAGTCCAACGAGTAGTCGTGCTGCTACATAGATAAGCAGAAGTTTGTTAACATACTGTCAGTCAGGAATTCAGGTGGAGAGCACATGTTACCTTGTCGATTGTCAATCTTCATCAGTTGTATACATATGTTTGTCGGGCAGGCAAGTATAGTTATATCCGGCCAGCATTGTTTCTCTTAATTTCTAGCATTCCTCATCATCAACCTCGTCGCAGCAGTTAGTTTTGATTAGCCTCTGGAGTGAGTGGAACGGGAAGAGCCTTGTTGGGCACCCGTCTGATCTGATCCTAGCTAGGGGATGAATCAATTAATCCTTGGGCCAAGGACCTGCGGAATGCTTGAATCGCGTGCAAAAGCAGAAAGTCAGCTTTATAGGTCTGGAAGCGATGCAAAAAATTGAAATAGTAAGCAGTACTAGAGATTGTTGATAGTATGTTAATAAGTAGCAGTAGTGGTCCACAGGTGTCCAACGTACCTCGTCAATCTTCATTAGTACTATGTTGAACAGCGCATACATATATGTCTGGCCGTGTTCCTCTTAATTTCTGGCATTCATCGTAAAGCTCGGCGCAGCAACCAAATATGTTTAGGCGTTGCAGTGAATCTGGGAGCCCCTCCTTGGGCAGTGCTCTGATTCCAAGAGATTGATCGATATATAAATCCTCTAGAGAAAGAGAAGGGAGGCGCTGTGGGAGGGACTGCAGAGCCCTGCATCTATAGAAGTAGAGCAATCGGAGGGATGTGAGGAGCTGAAGCGCCTGGTCCTGCTCTTCCGTGAAGCTCTCCACCCGCCAGTCATTGTAGAAGTGTAATTCCCAAAGGGTAGCGGAGAGGCGGGTGCAGATGGGATCAACAAGCACCGCGGAGATGCTGTCCACCCGAAGCTCCACCAGTTGGAAGGAACCTGCGGGCATTGATTTGGTCCTTGCCACCTCCCCAAGTAGATCCGCCGCTATAGAATAGGGCTCTGTTTCATCTTCTCTGCGGTTGTAAACACACAGGTCCTTGAGGTTGGATGTGATGAGAGGATTGAACCCATCCACTTTGATGTTCTTACAATCTACCAGGCGTAGTGTGGTAAGCGATGTCAGATTTGAGAGCAGAGCCATTGACAGAGTGCCCGGCTCATCCCTCAAAGTGAGTGTCTTGACAGAACGAGGGAAAGGGTTAATGCTAGAAGCTGCTTCTCCTATGGACAACCGGGATAATAGCTTGCCGCAGTTGACTATCGAAACTGATTCAAGCGACGAGAGGCCCTGGAATCCACCCTCATCCTCCACAGGTAGAACCAGATTCTTATACCACATCAAGCTGACATCTCTGAGTGGGCTACAGGGTGGAAACTGCAATACCACTTCCTCCTCACGATCCTCATTTGATGATGCACTCAAATAAGAAAGAGTTGGGAAACATTTGAACAGATTTGGCAATGATTTACCGGTGATAGGAAATTCGTAGAGAAACAGAGATTGGACCGACTGGAGCACAATGTCGTCATCCAGTAGTCCCATAAACATCTCGCATCTGTCAACTTTTATCTTTCTTAGGGGATGTAGCTTCTGGAGGTGCGTAAATGAGATGAATGATGCATCCCTAATTATCAAGCTTTCTACTTCACCGAGATTGTCGAAGGCTAACTCAGTAGGCATCTTAATGTGCAAATCACCACCAGAATAACGGACACAGTCGGTTTTGAAAGAGGATAGCATGGGGGTGTAAGGCAGCACAGGCAGGCACAACTTCTGGCATTGATATATGTTAAGATCATTTAGATTAGGGAACCAGATGGAGTTGTCTTGCGTAGAGGAACCAGAGCACTCTGAGAACGGAAGAGAAGCAAGCTTGGGGCATTTTCTGCACCTGATTATTTCAAGCCGTGAGAACAAGTGTGTCATACCTCCCCCAACCCACTCTACAAGTTCCGGCATATTCTCAAACACAATTTCCTTTAACTGTGAGAAGCTTTTTTCTGTAATGCCACCAATGAGGTCAGGTCCAAACTGAGAAATCCCAACAATATTTTTCAGCATGAGTTTTCTAAGATGGTGTAGCTGCCCAAAAGGAGGAAAGGTAGACCAAGAAACTCCCTCTAGAGAGAGAGCCTCCAAGTTTTTCAAGCTGCAGAACCAACTGGGACATATGCCACCTCCATGATTTACAATGCTAAGAGCTTTAAGATTCTTCTGCGGCTCAAGACCATCTAGAATATCATCTCCCACGGATGGTTCATTGCCACTCCAAACCAAAGCCAACTTAATTAGATTTCTTTTTGCCATCAATCTAGCTTCATTAGCTTCTTCCCTGGTTCTCAAATTTTCAAGCCCACATATACAGAGTTCCCCTCCAAGCTCTTTCAACTGCCCCAACTCCTGTAATCCAAATCCTTGGCTCTCCTTCTTGACATGGAATCTTTTCAACTCTTGTAATAACTTCATTTTTCCAACCTCAGCAACATTGGAATGGAATTCTTCATTACTGATGATGAAATGACGCAAATTCACAAGGCAGCTAATGTCTCTAGGCAAATCACAATTGTTGTTCCAGTCCTGAAGGTCCAGAAATTTCAAGTGATAAAACCTAGCCACAGCTCTAGGTAGACACACTTCTGAGTAATAAGATGACTTGAGTTTAAGGTATCGGAGGTGGACAAGCTTAGAAAAGTTGTGTGGCAAAGAATTTATATAGTCCATGGACATAAACAGAACACGGAGACCCTTTATTTCCTTAAATGTATCTTTCAAAATATTGACCAAGCTTGCCCTATTGTATTCTCCAAAAATCATCAAACTCCGCAAATTTCTGATATCTATCCTTCTCTTCAATTTATCCATTTCTTCACCAAAATTATCAATGTAGTTATTTTGCATGAAGATTGATATGTGACGAATAGATGATGCAATGTCACAAGCTCTAAAACTAGAACAACTGATATATGCACATTCTTTTGATGAAACAACCAGTGCAAGATCATGCAGTAAATCATGCATTACATAATTACCGTCATCACCCTTCATCAGAAAACCACTGTCTAGCAGGTCATCCAAATACTTTGATCCTATGTCCTGAGTCTTAGTATCTTGACCACTGGAGTCTATGATGCCTACTGAAACCCAGAAACGAATAATCTCTGAACTATCAAACTTATAATCCTCTGGAAAAAGGGCACAATATGAAAAACACCTTTTTAGATGGAAGGGAAGGTAATCATAGCTGATTTTCAGGGCTGGGATAATGTCATCATCATGTTTCTGATCTAGCCACTCTTTGTTTTCAAGAATTTCTAGCCAATGTTCTGGAGAGGGTTTCTTACTCAGCAACTGACCAACTGTTTTGGCTGCAAGTGGAGAGCACTTCAATTTATTTGCTATTTGTCTTCCAATGTGAATCAAATCTTCTTTGTCATGGTCATCTTGGATTTCACCAAATATGCATACTTGAAAGAATTTCCAAAACTCATCAGGGTCCAAACCACGTAGGTTGATTGGATCAGTTGCTTTTGTGACCATGTCCACTATTTTTGGGAACCGAGTTGTAACGAGAACAATATTGCCGGTGGTGTCGCCCTTTTTAAATGGAACTAACAAATTTTCCCACTTAGCACTGCTGCTGCATTCCCATATGTCATCCAAGACAATTATGAATTTTTTGGATTTTAATCTCTCTGTGATGGAATTTTGAAGTTGGTCTAAGTTGCTTGTTTCATTTGCTACTTTATTCCCATCATTTTCTGTTGCAAGTAGGCAGCCGTGGATCTCTTTGGTGAGCTTAGGCACATCGAAATTGGTTGATACACATATCCAAACCATAATGTCGAAGTGTTCTTTAGTCCTTTTGTCATTGTATAGGTGCTGGGTGAAAGTTGTCTTTCCAATGCCCCCCGGGCCAACTATAGGAAGAACAGATAAGATTTCATCATTATGTGTGGCGTTGAGCAACTGATTCATTGTTTTCTCAAAAATATCATCCCTCCCAAACAACTTCACTTGTGTGATTTGTGCAGAAGTCTGAGGCCGCCTAGCAGAGACAGGGAAACTTGGCTGACGGCTACTGCTTGTGTCTATCTTTAGCAAGTCAGAGATAGGAGAACATTTGGAGTGCAAGTCTTCTATAAGCTGCTTGATATTTTTGGACACGGCCACTCGGTCGAATGGCAACTTGTCACATTGGCCACCATCAATACCATTGCCAGACTTGCCCTTGTTTGTATTATGTGTGTTATCAGAAGCAGGAAGATCATCTTGTGAACGGCAGCAAGGGAAGCATGAAAGCCAGTTACCGGCAGTGCTGCGAGCAGCATGACGAGCATGAACAGCTTGAGCTCCAAGGCCATCGCCAAGATCTGGAGTGGTCTCCTTGGTGCCGTCAAGCTCGTCTTGGATCATGAAGTAGTGGAGCTCGTCCAGAGCATCCTCAGCTTCATCAGCTTTCTTGGTGAGATCCTCCAGCAGCCCCTCCAAGCCGGGGTTGTAGCTGATATCCCTCTTTTGGGCTTCGACCAGTAGGGCGAGAGTGTAGTTGAGTTGTGTCTTGATGTTGTCGAAGTTGAGGCCGAGTTCATGGCTGGCCACGTATCCAGCCACCAGGTCATCGGAGAGCTTGCTGATCACCTTGCCGAGGAGCCAGTTCGCTCCACCGAGAGCAGTCTCCATGTCCGGCGCCGGGGCGATAATTGGTTTTGGAGAGTTGGAAGCGAGGCCTAATGGGGATGGAAGAAGCTGTGTGGGAGTTGTGAACGGCTGCAACCTGGGTGATGGGTGTGCAGTGCAGCTAGGGAGAGGTGTGCTGAAGATCGACTTCTCCGCACTGCTTTCTAGGTCGTCGGCTGCAAGTTGGCATGCAGCACTGGTGGGCATCCCTTGGGAAGCATGCATTGTAGCATTATCTTTCTCTATTAGTTTTAAGCTTTCGATGAGTTGCTTGCAGAGTCCCATACTCCCATCACTAATCGGGCCAGCTTTGTTTGCCACTTGGATAAATAAATTCCACCCTGTCTGCTACTTGAGTAAAAATAAATTCCGCTCTTTGTTTGACACCAGCTGTAGGATCAAAGAAACGAGACAATCAATGCCATTTTCTTGTGAAGCAGACAAGTGTGCAGCTCGATTGTTGCGCTCACTATTTTACATTTTGCTACACTCAAATCACCGACCATGAAATGAAAAGTCTGTGCCTTTGCTTACATGGAAAGTATATATTAGATTTAATCTTGATCGTTTAGGTGTTTAAGGTATTGAGTACGCGTGCGTGCGGAGGGTCATGCGGATCATGGAGAACGAAGCTGCATGCATATATGGACGTTGGACCAACCGCGTGCAGGTGTGCAAGTCTTACGGCGGGGATAGAGAACGTGCTCTCTCGTGGCCAGCACGAGACGTGGGCAGGAGCTCATGTGGGCAGCCTGCATACAGATGTGATCCGGTTCTTGCGGCAACAAGTGTGGCTGCAGAGAACGTGGCCACTTGCCTGGGCAACGGGCGGCTAGCTGATTGACAAATCCATGTAATCTTGGGGTCGTGTCTCTTGTGTATGCACTTAAAAAAAGCTGAAGCCTGTGCATAAGTGATCGATAGGGTGCTGCTAGTGCGAGCAGGTGCTGTGTGGGTATTCTGTACGAGTGAGTGCTGTAGCCAGCTGATGATTACTGGATAAACAACGAGTTCGTGTGTGTGACTTGCGTGTGGCTTTTTGTTTCTCCGGTTCATAAAAGTGTTATGCGAGTTTCATCCACCGAAAGATCGTGAGTGAGATGGGCCAGCAGAAAGAACTACGAAGTTTGATCAGAGAAACTAGACTAAACCATGCCAACCATCTGAACTATAACTGCCTATCATACCTTGACTTGTACATGACTGAAACTCTTGAAGAAGACTGAAGCAAAAAGAGTCGGACACTAAAACTAAGCAAAAAGATGTGCATGGGTTACTTGCTTCAGTTCTCCCTGTAATCCAGGCACACTAAAGTTAAAATTTAAACCATTCCAATAATTTCTATTAACTCATGGAATCTGACCCGCCCTAGTGCTTTTGTGAGAATGTCCCTGAGTTGGTTTGAAGTAGAGATGAAGCTGGCCTTGATACTCCCCCATCCAAGCAACTTCTGATGAAATAACAACAGAGATGGATATGCTACTGCATTCATGGAACATGGGGTTGTTGGCGCACCAAGGCGGACTTGGAGTCCCCATTTAGTTAGAGGTCGGTCTAGGATTTTGAAGATGGGTATTTAGGATTTTTAAGGTGTACAATTTTTAGCCTAAAGCAAGGTAAATAAATGTGCATGGTTTCAGTCATAAGGGTTTGGACCAAAATGGCTGAATAAGTCTGTGCATTGTGCTATGTCATATTGTTTTTTCAATATGTATATACAACATATACCATATATGTACCAAATCTTTTAAAATAATGGGTATTCAACAGAATACCCTTGAATTGAAGTGGTCCCGCCCATGCCTTTAGCTCGACTGCTTTAGTTTCCCTTCCAAGAAGATCACAAAGCAACTGAGTCATACAAATAGCTTGCATCACAGTAGTGGCAGTAGCAATGTGCTCAACCTCGTTTCTTAGTTTGACAATATTTTGAGGATAAAATTTGATTAGGATTGAAAGGATCAAGATGTCAAAGAGGGGGTGAATTGGACTTCTAATTTCGAAACTTGAAATTAAATCCTACCGAACAAGTCTCAATTCACCCTAGTGCCTAAAAATGTGTCTAGGGTTCTACACGATAACAAAGTTTTGCAACCTAGAGCCAAGCATGCAAGATTAGGAATGTAAAGTGTGGAATTTAAATGCGGAATGTAAAGGGAGCAAGAAGTGACATGAAGATTTTTTTTCCCGAGGTTCGGAGACACACGGTCTCTACCCCCAACTCCTCGTTTGGCGTCCCTCGCAAGGCTTTGCTCTCGCGGGCTCCTCGCAAGGATCCCGGCCCTAAACCTCACAAGGTGAAGGGTTGGCAAAGTGACCTTCGCAAAGGTCAAGCAACCCTTTGATCAGCGGACCAAGTGCTCTCTTCGGGATGCTCATCTCCACTTCGGAACAGTGAGCTCCAAACCGCGTACAACGCCTTCGCAAAGGCCTTCCTCCGTTTCTCTCACAATATCCGGAGAGCTCGCGGAAGGCACGGCCGCAGCCGTCAAGGTGATCGCGATCACCAAGAGTAAGAAACTTGGGTTCACTTGATTCAACCTCACACAAAAAGTTCTCTCCTTTTAAGTCACTTGCCCTAAGCTCAAAGATTTATGTGTATTGGTGGTGGAATGACCTCTGAGTGTATGTGGATGTTTCCTGGTCGCAAAGGTGGTAAAATGAGGGAGGGGGAGCCCTTTATATAGAGGTCAGCCTAAAAACTAGCCGTTACTGTACAAAATCATTTTTCTGCGTACCCACCGGACCATCCGGTGCGTGGCCACCGGATAGTCCGGTGCATTATAATTTTAAATCCCTTTTTTCGCACCATGGGCTGCAAGAGCCACCCAGACAGTCCAGCGGCGCACTTTTCAGCACAAGCCCTCAGTTTAAAATGTTCGACGGAGGCACCGGACAGTCCCGTGGCAAGCCACCGGACAGTCCGACGGCTATTAAAGCCCTGGACGCCAAGAGAATAGCCGTCGGTCTATATTGTTCGACGGAGCCACCGGACAGTCCGGTGGAGAGACACCGGACTGTCCGACGGTGCATGAAGCATAGGTCGAGACGGTAATGACTTAGCGCTAGATATGTGCCACCGGACAGTCTGGTGGTACATAAAACCTTGATTTTCAGCGTTGTTTTGAAACTAAGTTTGAGAGATTTTTCGAGGTTTTTTCTTTTGATCAAAACAACAGAAGTGAGTGTGTTTTAGCACATTTTAGTATGTTTGAGCTTTAGGACTTAGATGCACCTGAAAATGAGACAACCACTTAGAGTGAAGCGCATCGAGTTACTCACCTCCACCCCTCTTGATAGATGGCCCATCTAAAACTATCAAAAGAATCTCTAAGCGCCCTTCTTTTGACTTTGTGGCACTTAGAGCTACTCAATCCTTGATCTTCTCGCTAGGAGTCCATTACAAGGGCCATCCTTTCATGAAATTCATCGAGTTGAATGGAGGGGGATCTTTTGGTCAATCAATGAGCTAGCTCAATATTTTATATTTAACCTTCTTGTCATGAACTCATTAGTGATAAGATTAGGTTGTCATTAATCACCGAAACCTCTACCTCTTAGGGTCATGTTTCTCACAAGGATCCATACCAAGTTCCAGATAAGCTTACACATATATGGTTAATTTTGAAGATATTTTTGATAGTGAGAGACTGGAAAGTTGAGCATGATCCTTTGGCTTTGAAAGGTTAGTCTTTTGAAGGTTTCATTGATTTTCTTGAAAAAGATACGGAGGACAGTTTCCTGGTTTGCACTTCAAAACCGTGGGTGGCAAGGGTTGGACTACTCAACACACGGAGGACATCGGGTGAAGACTTGGAAGCCAAGAAGATCAGGACTAAGTCGTGGCTGTCCAATCTAGTTTCATGTATCTTTTTGGTTCAGCCCCCTAAGGGCATTCTAGTTAAGTTTCTATCTTAGGGGTGTTAGTGTAAAAGTACCATGTTTAGGCCTAGGGCTATAAATAGAAGGATAGCTGATGATTAGGACTGGTCTCTCCCACTTGAAATTAGCCCTAGACCTAGGTTTCAGCATCCAAGTTCTTAGCATGTCAAGGAGAGCCTGAGAAACTAGAATTTGAGTGCCGTAGGTTCTAGTTCTTCAATCTATAGGGTGGATGATGGGTGGTAAGCTATAGAAACCTCTTGTAATCTGATAGTCCACATCAATATAGCAAGATTCCTTGTTCCAATCCTCCCTTGTATGCAGTAAGACTACCTTCCCTCTTCTAGCTTGGTTTTTGGATGGATCTCAAGGCTTTTTGGAGCTTTTGAGTTTCCTTGGGGGAAATCTTTTCTTTTGTTGTGTTTTGGCTTGATATGACGTGAAGAAACTAATCTAGTTTAGTGTTGTCCTATTGGAATTTCATGAGGAGGAAGTCAGTTCTTAAGTTTTCCACTATTTGGTGAAATATTCCCCTCGTCGTGAAATCTTCAATTCTGGAGCTTCCCATTATACTTAGTAGATCTTTTAGGACTAGCTATGTGGTAGTCATAGGATAGCGCCTGCGAAATTTCACGAAGTTTGGCGAAGATTTGCCAGATTGGCGTTTTGGATCTCAAGAACTTAGGGTTTAATTTTCTCGGCATTTCCGGACAAGTCGCCCTCCCCACCAGACAAGCCGAGGTGATTTCCGGACAAGCCGGTTCACCTTGTCGGACAAGCCGTCGAAAGGCTCCAGCCTTGGCTGTAGGCTCGACTCACACCAAACAAACCAGCCTTGGCACCGGACAAGCTGAGAGGCTCAGCTACGCTGCCCCATTTTGGTGTTTCGTGCTCTAGTGTTTTCCATGCCCTCCCATTTTGGTGTTTTGCGCTCTAGTGTATTTCATTGACCTCGTCACTGTGGTTCTTCATTGTATGCCCATACTCGAACTTGCTGAACTTCAATGAGATACACTTAGGTGTGTGGAGTGGCTAGTGGAAGCCGTGGTCATGAGTCTTTGGTTTCGCTCGTTTTGCGATCTTTGGTTTGTTCGTTAACTTGAGTGTCTTCCTTTGTGTTCTTTGTCATGTCCTAGGTACAATAGCTGTTCAGTAGCTACGTAAACCTACATGGTGCAAGAAGGTTGAATTTTGTGAGCCGCAAATTCAACCCCTCTAGTCACCTTTTTGCTCCTTCAGAAATAAATGAGAAAAGGGTGGGTGGGCAAAGCTCCATGTCCAGCTGGGTGGACCCGAAGAGCTCCATAGATTTTATCCCACTACTCGCAACTTATCTCCATATCCCTTTATCCAAACATTCACACACCGGACGGTCCGGTGGAGCCCCACTAGACGGTCTGGTGAGGAGAAGACGACCAAGATTGAAAATTTGAAGACCGGTGCAATTACACGGTCCAGTGGACTAAGAGGTGTCACATTGGCAAATGTGTTGGTTTTTTCTAATATGCCCTTATTATGATTATAGATTCTATTTATATATCTTTGGTAACTTTTGATTTATACTAAAAAATCCTGAATGGAAAATTTAGTAAAAGAAGGAACTTGAAACATGATAAGACACCATTCAACTCTAGATTTTTTTTAAGGAAAATAATAAGAGTTCTGGTCTCTGCTTGTGCACACAGTCAGTTTTACAAAGTTGTCAGACGCTAAACTCAGATACTAAGACCAAGTCCAGCAAATCGACTATATGATCGTCTACAGTACTAAAATGATATTGTAACTACATTGTAGACAGTGGATTTGAATATAGATGATGGGATAGAAGATCTGTTGGACTCAGCCTAAAAGGAAAGACAATGGAAATAATAAAATAATGGAGTCTAATATTCTTTTTCTGCCCATTCTTAGCGAAAATGTCCATTGCAACGATGCAGAGATGAAATAATTATCTCACCATAAATGCAGAGACGAAATAACTAAAAGATTACTAGGTGTGGCGGAACCGCCGATTTAATACGGGCTAAGTACACCTGCCACCATTAGCTTACAATGTACTTAGACCGTACTAAACCCGGTCGTCCGTCGAGAGGCCTTCGGCTCTCGATTTGCACCAAATCCCAGAGGAACCGACATCACACACATTCGACTCACGATGGAGCCACAACAGATACATCATCACTGGCATTTGAAGAGATAGTAATAAGACTTTAGTTTACAAACCCGGTTCTGAATAAAATACGTTCAACGTAGATCCAAAAGGAAATAGAGTTCGAAATAGTCTCTCGCAGCGGAAATTTAAAATCACAGTTCGTGATAAACAAAAGACTTGCAGTAGGAGTGACATCATGCCCACTGATGCCGCCCCATTGCCATGGCATGACTCCTGTCACTCCTGATGATAACAGGCTCCACCGCCAACGCATGCGCAGAAAAGGAACTCCATACCTGAAATCCAAATGTTGGGGGCAAACCCTGAGTACTAATTACTCAGAGGACTTAATGGCAAGGCTTACGGCTGACGCAAAGCTTGCTTACTATTATTTGATCCTTAGCCTTTGATTCTTAGCTCAACAGTTTATCCACGGGTAATGGGATTTAACAGCCACCACCCTTGTGAAGAAAGAGATAATCATTTGCAAGTACATAGCTATCATCATTATGAAATATCTGAGTCTCAAATAATAATCAACCACTTGATATCCAAAACCATGAATCATACTGCAGGATATTAAGGTTATTACTACGTTGCCCGTGTGCGGTATTTGGCATTCTCACACCTGGTGAGCATCAGCGATTCGAATCGATTTTAATTCCCGGGAATAACTAAAAATGCCAGGGGCCCATATGCTTACTCACGCGACGGCTTTCCCACATATAGTCCCCCTCCTCCACCTGTCCCATCCCAAGTTCGATTCACTCCCACCTGACTCCCGGGTTGTGCCCCCATGACGAGCCTGCCGACATCTCGGTCTCCCCGTCATGAGCACCAAGCTCCCCCGGGCCACCTTCCTCTCAACCAGTGGGTAGGAACGTGTTTCTGTTCTCCGGATGGCACAAGTAAGGTTTCACCGGCCCCATTAACCGGGTAAGCACTTTAGCAATGGTATGCCAACCAGCAGGCGAACAGCGGACGGGCCTTAAACGACTCGGGCGGAGCCATTACACCGCAACAACACACACCTCGAAAAGTAAAGCTTAATCTCCGCCCGGTCTCCTTTTAATCATCAACAGTAAAGTCATCACGGCAGTTTCCAGTGTATCATTTTCTTTTCAAAGTCAACCTACGTGACGAGTGACCATTCACTCGTGTCTACTCGGCCCTATCTTTTCTATGCAACTCGTCCTACGGACCTATGATTGGTGCTAGGGCCAGGGCGGCCAAGGAATCTAATGCAGTAAGGTATCAATCAACTCCTAATGCATATGCGTAACAAAATTCATATTTTTGCTGGGAGAATGTAGGGCCTGCCTACCTTCCTCGCTGGGGTTAGCTTCCTCGGCTGTGAAGTCAGGTGCGGCCTGCGGGTGCTCTTCTTGCTGCAGCTCGGGTTCCGGGTCGTCTGGCTCCTCGATCACCGGAATTTCCTGCTCCTCGGGTGCGGGGTCTATATGCATGCCAAGTGTATGAAATGAGCGTACAGATTGCACGGGGACAATGCAAATGTCGGAAAGCGTGACTATGGCAATCTTCTTTTCACCCAACGTATCATGCATTTACCCTTACTATAAAAGGAACCCCTTTACTTCTATTTTCTTTCCCTAGTTAGCAACTTTTGTCATTTTCAAAACAAGGACTAAACCATACATGCACACTCTCAAACTTCACCAGTGAGCTTCCCATACTATATGTGGCACGAGAAAAATGTAGGCATGCCATTTTGAACATACAATGCATATACACCATTTTTCCTATTTGCATAAATACACAAAATGAGCATGACATGGTGAATACAAGGTGAAACTACTCACACTACAGCCCACACCCTTAAAACAGTGCCAAGACAGCTCATGTAAGCCAACACTAAGACCTCACAAATTTAGGAAACCATTTAGGCCATCTTTTCCATTTTATGAGTATTTAACATGCATACACAAAAACAGGGGCAAAATGGTCAATGCTCATCTCCACATCATGTCCATTGCATAGATCTATTTATAAGGAGTTCATAGGTTCTGAGTTTGTCCATTTTGGATTTTTCTTTGAATTTATATGATTTTTCAAAGTTTAAACCGAGAAAAAGGGAAAAAGAAAAAGAAAAACCAAGATCCGAGGACCTCTGCGTAATTAACCATAGTTTCCAGGGGCTAGCTTGCAAGATCTGCAAGACTCAGTAAACAGGCGGGAGGACCGGCTTGCAATTTCGGAAAAGTCCGGGGGCTAGATCTAAAAAGATCCGGCCCCCGTCTTCTTCCTCGCGCCGGCCGCGGCCGCGCGGCGCGGCGCGCGCGCGCCGGCGAGCTGGGGCTCGCCGGAGCCGCGACGCGGGGTGGCGGAGGTGCGCGGGGGCTAGGGCTTCACCTTGGGGGTATCGTCGTCGGCGGAGGAGGCGTGGAGCGGCGGGGAACGGCGGCGCACCGAGCGTGAACGGCGGCGTCAACTTGAAGCTCCCGGCGCGACGCGACGTCGAGCCGAGCTCGATCTCCTCGGGGAAGGGGAGAACGACGACGAGGGCTAGCGGGGGAGGGGCGGCGTGGAGCGGCGGTCGCGGTGGTGCGGTCGTTCGGGCTCGGGGAGGCCGGGAGGCGGCGGCGCGGGCTCGGTCCCGAGCTCGCGGCCGGCGATGGCGGCGGGCGGAAAAACGGGCGGGGCGGCGCGGGGAAGGAGCGGGAGGTAGGGTTTCGGGCGCGGGGCTCTTCCCCTTTTTAGAGGGCGGGCGTCGGGCAGCGCGGGCAGGCCGGAGGGAGCGCGGGCGCGGCCGGACGGCCGCGGCGGTGACCGTCGGCCGCGTGGCCGCCGTTGTACCGGGGAGGACGACGCGCCGCGCGGCGCGGACCGCGTCCATGAGTCGCGAGCCGCTGACGGGTGGGACCACGGCGCGAGATGGAGAGAAGGGCGCAGTGGACCGGGTCTACGGGGCGAGGCCGACTCGGCGCGGGCCGGCCCAATTCGGGCGCCGCGGGCGGGAACCCGACAAGCGGGGCCCACCTGTCATAGAGAGGGGAAAAGGAAAAATCCGAAAATGGAAAAATCCCCTTTGACTGCTGAGACACCTCTTTTCTATTTGCGTTTTTGAGCATTTTAGAGGCCGATTTAGATGAAACTCAAATTACAAGAAGTGTTCAAAATTTTGTAAGCTACAACTTTGTTATAAACTTTGACCCCCAGTTCTATGGTCAAATTTGGTCTAAATTTGAATTTAAGTTGCTGCCCCAGGTTTGACCAGCAGGATGCTCCATCTTAGAAATTCTAAAAATCCCTTTTCCAGCCATTTGCACCTTATGTGCCTTTTGGGAAAGTTGTGTAGAATTTTATGGTCTACATTTGGTTCAATGGGAGTATTTCATGAAAGTGGCTGTAGGTTTGCTCAAACTTGGGTTTTCAAAACCAGCCTGGTTTGGGTTGGCTATTTGGGCTGACAGAAAAAAGTTCAAAACACCAATTTGAAAATATCTTTTGCCCAAACTCAATTTGACAAAGTTGTTCCTTAGATCCTTATCTACAACTTTGGTAATACGAGCTTCCCCCACAACCCAACAGAATTCAAACTACAAGCCTGGCATTGCCCATGCTTACTGAAAAAAAGAAAACCAAAAACCCACATTATGACCAAACCCCTCTAACCATGATTTTGCCATGATGCTTATGATGCATGATAGTGTACAATTTACTTAATTTAGGTACTTGAGATGCTGGAGCATCACACTAGGCCTCTATAATTTCAAATGTTTTGGAATCGGACCCCTTGATGTTTGTGGTCATGCTAAATGGTTCCTTGGTGTATAATACATACCATCCTTTAATATCACCTTCTTTGGGAGCATATGCTTTAATATTTTGGATGTGCTTGATCTTGCACCACTCTGAACCTTCTTGCAGGGTTATTAGTTTTAGAAGTTCTTTGTTACAGTTCTAATTTTGCAGCACTGGTTTCTTCCAAGTATTGTGGAAATGATTCTGCACCATAGTCCTGCAATGTAATGCTTTGCAATTCTGTTAAACCTACGAGTGCATTCAACTTGGGGCATTGGATAACCGACAGTCTTCTCAGTTTAGGTAGATTATCAAGCCTTTTGAGGTTTGGGTTGGCATAAAGATGCAACTCGTTTAGAAGGAGGAAGTTTGTGACATATGTCAAGTTGCAGGTCTCGGATATCATCAATTCCTTCAATGCTCTGGTTTGATGCACAAGCCCAGGGGGTAAAGACTTCAACTTGCATTTCGTGATTTTCAGAGACGAGATGTTTGGCATTGCCTCCTCAAGTTCTTTGTCCCATATCCACTCTTCCTATCCATCTAGCCCATCAAATCCAAGTTTCTCCAGCCTTGGGAACAACATTTGAGGGTTCATTTGTTTAGAATTTCATTGCAGAGAAATTCATGTCCAATTCTCATAATAGATGGCGCATGTTTGATTAGCAGGAAATCTAAGCTTGGGAGATGGCCCAATGCAGGGAGCTGCTCACAATAGGTACAATCTTCGAGTTTTAGTGCTCTTAGGTATTTAAGAGTCATCTCACCTGAGCTCATCCATTTTGGAAGTTGCTGTCCAAAAAAATCAACTAGTGAGAGGTTTTCAAGGCAAGTTGGTGGACATAGCTCTTCAAAAATGTCCTCAATTTGATGTTTCTCCTCATGTAGAATATCTTTGTCCTAATTTCCATTACATGTTCTTGTTGTGCACTCCAAGCTCAAGTATCTAAGGTGGTGCTTCCCTTGGAGGTTTGCTTCTTAGTCATGGAGCTAGTGTGTGTTTTCTCTAGGTTGCTTAGATACAAGAGGCAGAGTTTGGACATGTGGCCTAGCTCTTCAAGACTGTTCCAACTTGCAGTAGCATCATTATGAGTTAAAAAAACAGTCAACTCAACAAGGTTTTCAAGTTTCCCTACCCCCTTGGGGATTTCATTCACATGGGTCCCTTTGATGTGGAGAGCTCTCACCTTATGTAGTGTCACTATGCTCCCAGGAAGACTGAACAAATTTATACAATTTATCAGACCGATATATTGTAGATATTTCAAGTCTCCAATCGACTCTGGGATTGTATTTATCATGGTCCCAGACAGCTCCAAGTATCTTAAATGCTTCAGATCACACAAAGAAGGTGGTAAGGTTGTGATATTTACACCACCAAGATGTAGTACTCGTAGCCTAGGCAGGTCATGCAAAATCTTATCCAGTTGAACTGTGGTGCTTCGAGAAGCATTAGTGCCCTTAGTTGCTTCTGATTGTGGAAGGTACTTGGCAGCACATTTTCACTTGCTATGGACAACCGTCGCAGCTTAGTTTTAGTCTTCATGCTGCATAAACTTTGGCCCTGTGTAAGAACTAATGCTTCATCTTTTGCCAAATAATTGGCGAATGATCGAAGAAGATCATGCATTGTGCATCCTGATTGATCGTAATACTGGCCATCAGGCTCAAGTAGGTTTCACATGACTAATTCTTTGTAGTATATGTTTCCTGTATCTTCAAGTAGTGTTGAGGTTCCATCATCTTGTACAAATCCCTCAGCGATCCATTTGAACAACATCCACCTGTTTGGTAACTTCATCTTTTGGAAAAAGGGAGCAGTGTAGGAAGCATTGTTTCAAGTGAGGTGGCAAATCGGCATAGCTCAGATAAATGGCACTGTGAACCTCTTCAGGTAGTCCTGCAACAGACCATACAGCACTCCTAGAAACTTCCTCCCAATCTCTGAATGTTCTTTCTTTTGTGCATAATAGTCCACCCACTGTCTTAATTGCAAGTGGCAAGCAGTCGCATCTTGTGACAATTTCCATACCAATGTCTCTAAAACTTTCTATGTCTGTTAGATTCTTGCCCAAGACAACCTGTTAAAACATATCATATCATTTTGAGGAAAACAGGGAAACAAAATCAACAGCATTTAGCTTTTAGAAGAAATTATTCCTTAGGCTAACTGAGCCACATGTTTGCATTGAACTTATAATTCATAGAGTGCCTCGGTTTTTTTAAATTTCAATATGCGAAAAAAATGAAAACACATTGTAAGGTCCTACTGTAGTTCTCTTTAAATTTTCTAAAAATTGTGGTCAAATGAATTTTGTATGTCCGTATTGAATAATAGATTGCATCGCACGTGATGAAGCTATGTTGCTATACCTTGATGTTATGCACTTGGAGTCAATAAAATCTACCTTTATTGAATAAAGATAGGGATGCAAACGGATCGAAACAGATAATGCATTTTCCATATTCTAATCCTATTTCTTTTGTTGGATCCGGAGCGGAATGGATATTACTCGGTTACGGATATGGATATAGATTTTTTAAGATAACGGTAATGGTGCGGAGTTAGACCGTGTCGGGGTAGCATATTGAAAAGATCGAACAATACATGCTTACATGTAGCTTTTTTGTAATGATCAATAATTCATAAACTAAAGTATAATTGTTCACATCATAATTTACATATTAGTAATAAAAAATAATAGTGATAATATTTTTGGTACGAATCGATCATCATTTATTCTCATGTACTTGCCAAACTAATCGGATATTATCCTATTATAAACATCGGATAATCCGTATTCAAATATCGGATACTCCATATCCGTTGAATTTTGGTGATACCATATCCTACTCCGCATCCGCATGTAAATCCGATTCGGATTATCCATATCTGTACGGATATAAAAACTCCTCCTCCATATCCGTTTAATTAGGATTCGGATCGGATCATTATCCATACTACATGCACCCATAAATAAAGATCTTAGGACACATGAGTTTGAGCCCTGCTTAAAGAGGATCTTAGTTGTTTAGTCTCTGAGATCATGTTTAAAACATATTTAAATCTTGAACACCACACAAAGCACCTCCCTAAATTTCTAAAACCGGTCAAATTATCCACCTAAAGCGGTTTCACAAGGTGGTTTTCTCATGACATATGGGCCATGCTTTTACCTTATCTCACCAACATGTGGGCCATGCTTTTACCTCTTCTTCCTCTCTTCGCATCGCTGCACTTGGGCGCCATGTCGGTGAGATACGGTAAAAGTGAGACGCATTTACCTAGATTTATCAGGAATATCAGGAATTAACGGCTTATTTATTTAGTGATAGGCGACATTCTCATCAATAGCGAGACGCATTTATCTAGATTAGTTTCAACAATTAACGGCGATGTGCTCTTAACCTTATTTTCCCCTAGCTAAATTGTAAATATCTATAGAAGAGGTAAGGCTAAATAGTAAATATAGAAAAGGTGAGATGCCTAGTCTCGTGATGGGTATAACTATTACTTTACGTATCTATCTATTGGGTTTAATTATAGAGATGCATCCACGCCTATAAGCCAAACTTATAGCCCTTGCCTATTTCCTGTTCTTGCATTTTATTTCTATTAATAAATTGAACTGTTTCACATTTACCTGGATTTATTTCAAGAATTAATGGTGAGATACTCTTAACCTTATTTTTCCCCTAGCTAAATAGTAAATATAGAAGAGGTGAGATGCTTACTCTCGTGATGGGTATAACTATTACTTTAAGTACCTACCCATTGGGTTTGATTCTAGAGATGCATCCACACCGTACCTATGAGTCAAACTTATAAACCTTGCCTATTTTCTGTTCTTGCGTTTTTCTATTAAATTAAACTGTTTTCTGTAAAATTCCTATGTCATTTCTACAAAATTCATGTGTTTCATACAAGCGCTTAATGTAATAGCTAACTTGCATTGTACTGATATTTTAGAAACTTAGGACTTTGCACAAAAACTCAAAAATATATATTTTCAGATTTTGTGGATCTAGATGGTAGACCGTGATAAGTTATATATGAATCATTGATATATGTAACTAGATGATACCCCGCACGTTGTTGCGAAGAATTTATACTATTGCATAAGATTAAAATCAAAAGGAACACATGTATGCATGAATAATATTGCCATAAAAACATTGAAAAAGTAAATAGGTGATATGCGCATAAAAAATCATTGCAAAAATAATTAGGTGGTTTAAGTGGTTGATGATGTGGATTCTTTCGAGTCATAGTGGATGGTACCGTGATTTCACCGAATCACAGAGAAATAGATAGTAAGGGACACCAATTTATATATTGAAGACTCCCCGCACATTACTGCATGAATTTGAGTGATATGCAATTTAGTGGATTATGTGATGATGTGGCTTCCATGCGTACGACGCCACACAAAAATAATGCATGCATGAAGGCACAACAAATCGGTGGAAGATATAAATATGGGTCTAAGTAGGTGGTGACGTGGCATGCAATTTAGTGGGTTTATGTGATGACATGGCTATGATGTGACTCCTATGCATACGACGCCACACAAAAATAATGCATGCATGAAGCCACAACAAATCAGTGAAAGATATAAATATGGGTCTAAGTGGGTGGTGACGTGGCATGCAATTTAGTGGGTATGTGTGATGATCTCCCCGCATATTACTGCATAAATTTGAGTGACATGCAATTTAGTGGATTATGTGATGATGTGATTCCCATGCGTACGACGCCACACAAAAACAATGCATGCATGAAGGCACAACAAATCGGTGGAAGATATAAATATGGATCTAAGTGGGTGGTGATATGGCATGCAATTTAGTGGGCTTATGTGATGACATGACTATGATGTGGCTCCTATGCATACGACGCCATACAAAAATAATACATGCATGAAGCCACAACAAATCAGTGGAAGATATAAATATGGGTCTAAGTGGGTGGTGACGTGGCATGCAATTTAGTGGGCATATGTGATGACATGACTTCACGCCTGTCTAGAGAAATAGGAGTAGTGGGGCTTCTAATTTAGATATGAAAGATTAACTTTTTTAAGAGAATACATAATTATTCAAGTCTATCTTGAAAGAAGTGTCGCTTCAGTGAGCGTCGTCTTCTATCGCGCGTACTAACCGCGCATTGGGCTTCTAAGGGGCCGAACGAGCTCGTCAACCCCAAGGCTATGCCGCATCTCCTCCCCACCGGAAATCCTATCTATCTTTCGTTAAAACGAAAGTCCACCCATCTTCCAATATTTGAGATTTGTGCACACCATCTCCACCGTCCATCTCTTACCTCTCTCCTCTCTCCTCCGCCCAGCCTCCACTGCACCGCCTCCGCCCCCATCACCCAGCTCGCGCGCCGCCGCCAGCTGCGCTGTCCTCCTCCTCGATGCCGACCCCGCCGCCCTCTGCCGCACCGCCGCCGAGCGCACCTGCGCCGTCGTGCTACCGCGCGCGGAGGTCCACCACCGTCGCACCCGCGCGCCAGGCCTGCCGCCGCCGCTCAATGCTGTTGCGCACCATGTGGGCCGCCGCGCACCTCCGGGGGGAGGGCCGCCGTGCGCTCCGTGATGTTTTTTTTTTCAACATTTCAACTACCTCGATTCAATATTTCAACTATTCCGATTCAACATTTCAACTACTCCGATTTAACATTCTAACTATACTGATTCAATATTCCATGTATAAATTGTTGAAATAGTATTTGTAAAATGTTGAATTAGATAATTTGTAATTGTTGAATATTTTACACTGAAATTTCTATTGAGCCTTTGTGGGCTTTTATTTGGCTTCCTTATCTTCCTTCCAGTAGATATATAGCAGGTCCCCTCCCCACCACCACCACCACCGCATGCCACCCCGCCCTCTCCGCGCCGCAGACCGATCCCCATGCGGCGTGCCCCAGTCCATCCGTTGTCGCTCCAGTCCGGCGGCATGGCACGAGGAGGATATACATGGGGCTAGACTCTAGAGTCAACGCGGCGCAGATACATGGAGAAAGAGGCTGGGAGAGCTGGTATCTCGGCTGGCAGCTCTAGGTTTCACCTCTAGCTCGATCGGCCTGCTGCGGGAACGACGGAGAGGAGATGGAGCACGCGTTGCTCGCGCACCGTCGCTGACCTACCCCTCCGGAGTCGCCACTAGCTCTTCCCCGCGTGCCTCGTCGTGTAGTACTCATTACATATAAGTATCGTATTTCAATAAGGACTCATTTTTTGTTTTATGAATCCGTTGCAAGGCACGGGTATCTCACTAGTAGACTACTCTATGCAGCAGGCAGAGATGAAGCAGCTGCGATTATCTTGAAAATTAACTAATGTACTTCATTTTTTGTAATGAAAAAATAAATAAATAACTAGACGTCTTAGGAAAACAAGCATTCCAGATCTGACCTGGTTCTTGAGTAAGCGCCACCCATCTTCAGGCTTGAGCTTATGGACGCGATGGATGTGCACGGCCTTCATCTGCCGGGCTACCATCTCTTTCCTCGTGGTGACGAGGACTCTGCTGCCACCGCGGGCACCGGCCATGAGCGCGTCCCGGAGCACCGCGCTCCAGGCCACGTCGCTCCACACGTCGTCCATCACCAGCAGGACCTTCTTCCCTGAGACGGCCCGCTGGAGAGCCGGCTCCAGCGACGACCTGCTGTCCGACGACGACGACGTGGTGGTGTCGTGCTGCTGGTGCCGCCGGCCGCGGCCGCCTCCGGCGCCGTCGATGACCGACCACAGAAGGTCAGCCTCGTCGACGTCCTGCGACACGCACACCCAGACCCTCACGTCGAACTCGTCGCGCACGCACTGGTCGGCGAAGACCCTCTTGGCGAGGGTGGTCTTTCCGATCCCGCCGGCGCCGGTGACGGCCACGACGAGGACGTTCTCGCGCACGTCGTCGCCGGTCAACGCCTGCACCAGCGTGTCCGCGTCCTCCTCGATCTTCTCCCCGACGAGGTCCGCGTGGACGATCACCGAGCTCGTCTTACCGTTGCCGCCGGAGCTGGAGGATGGCGGCTGTTGGGAATAAACCCAGCCGCGCGTGTTGGGCGTGGCTGCCGGCTGGCGGTTTGTGTGGTGCGCAGGCGTGCGTGTGTTGTGTTGATCGTAGGGCGATCCTGGGGCCATGATCGTGCGTGCGATCGGATGGCGGCGAGTGGAGGGAGCAGTCCGCGTTGGTCGCGCGGAGGAGGCCCGCTGTTGAGTCTGTTAGGAGGTCCCGCCTTGGGCGCGGCATATAGGACGGCGTCGCGGGCGTCATGTGCGCCATGGCAGGGCGTGCGGGTGGTGGCCGGTGAAGTAGGGTAGCGCGTGGGTTGTGGGTGCGTCCACCTGGTTATAAAGCTCCATTGTAACCCATTGTTGATCCAACGCGAGAAATTGAGGAGCGGTGTTCGTCACCATGCGTTTGGGCGCAAGCCGTGTGTGTGAGCTAATCCGCGAAGACAGCTAGCGTTCTAGAGTGAGGGTGAGGAGGTGTTCCTGTTGGGCGCGAAGTTCAAGTCCAGCGATCGCCGCTGGCGTGAGAACGTCGTCGGCGTCGCTGCAGAGCTCTCGGCGCGGCTGACAGCGGCAGTTGCGGCCGGAGGGGGGGCGGACGACGAAGCCTTGACGAACTGAAACATGGAGCTCCGCTTGCTGACGCTCTCCAGCCTCCGGTTCAGCTCCTTGACCTGCCCCCGCCATGGCGTTGGTGAGCATGGGGTCGTGCAAGCATCGGATCGAAATTTCCTAAATTTTTGAAATTTCGAGTTTTTTGGAGGGTGCCGAAAAATTAATTCTACCGAAATTTCGGTTTTTCTAATAATATTATGTAAAAAATAATTAAATATATTTTAAAATGGTCTGAAATTTCTGAAATTTCGAGTTTTTCGGAAGGTACCGAAATTTTTTTACTTTCGAAATTGTAAACCCGGCGGGACGAGCGCTTGGTGGGCGGCGCATAGGCATGCTGTGTGGCACCTCCATCCACCTGCGGTCAGCTCACGGACCCAGGCCTCGACGGCCGTGTCGGTGATGCGCTTCCTCTCCGCGTCGCCGAGGATATTGCTGAGGTCCTCCAGAGTGGCCTCCAGCCTTTTCATCTCGCCGGGCACGCCGAGGAGCATGTCGAGCCTCTCCTTGGCCGGCCACCGTCCGGCCGAGCATGGGCACGAAGGCGTCCAGGATCATGGCATGGGTGAAATCACTGGATTGAGAAAGCTCAAAGGGAGAGCAAGATTACAGGCTAGAGGTAGAGTAGATGCTTAATTAGTCAGAGGTCAACGGCGGCTCAGATGGCTTACTAGCTTGCTCGAGGGAACTCCATATTTTTGTCTCGGAGGCGGCTAACGCGCGACAGGTTCGCGCTATCATCAGGAGCGCGCGAACCCCTGATCCGCCACGCTGCCTCTCCGACCGCCGCGCCGCCTCTCCGTCCGCCGCGTCGTCTCCCTCCCCCTCCGTCGCAGCGCCTCCCTCCCTCCCGCGACCGCCACATGTCCCTGCTCCGTCCTCACCGCCTCTCTCCCCCGCGATAGTCGCGCCTCCTTCCCCCGCGAACATGTTCTGAAATCTCTTCAAACGTTGCGCCTTCCTCTACCGGCAGCGGCACCTCTGTCCCCGGCCGCAGCGCCCCACTCCACCGCCGCGACGCCTCCCCTCCGTCAACTGTGCCACGGCGCCCGGCTCCTGTCGTGGCAAGTTCATAGAAATAGGTAGCAAGCTATGTGCAAAAAATAGTCTAAATAGTCAACAAGTTATTTTCCCCATGTAGCAAGTTGTATAATGTATAGCAAATTCATGTGATTATATAAGCAAGTTCATGTTATCTTATAGCAAATTTCTGCATTGAAAAGTTTACGTGACTATGTAGCAAGCTATCTAATGCCTAACAAGTTCATATGATTATATAGTAAATTCATAGGATTTTGTAGCAAAAACTTCCTGTCGTGGCAAGTTTATGTGATTACGTAACAAGTTCATATGATTATGTAGCAAAATTATCTTCGTGCAGTTTTGTGTAGCAAGTTGTGTAATATATACAATGAAGAAAGTTACATGAAAAACAACAGCAAATTGTGTAAAGTAACATGTTATTGTAAAACGAGGTGCAAGTTACAGTCTCAAGGAAGCACAGTTAAAAAAGGCCTGTGACGGCCCAACTCCTGTAGGATTGCGTCGGCAGAAGCGTAGGGCACGCACGGGCCAGGCCGCAGGGGAGCGCGGCACATGGGCCGAAGGCACGCGGAGGCGAGCGGGCCGCGGGCACCCCCGCGCGCGTGGGCCACGGGGTCCGCGCGACCCATCGCCGGTTAGAGTTTACGTTTTGTCTTTTGTGTCCCTTTCCTGGTTGGAACTGCGATGTTTCTTGTTGGGCTTCTTTTCATTCCATGTTTTTTGTTGGGCTTGGCTGAATTTTATTGTTCTATGACCCATCCCGGCGATCCCAGTTTGCAAGCATTCGCTCCGCTCGATCCGAGCGAGCGAATCGTTCTCATGCGGGAGGGTGGGCCCAGGCGATGAGCTCAGGAGCGACTGATGCGCTCGGCTCAGGTAAGTTTTTTTTTCTCTTTTTTTTACTATTATTTTATGGAAATTTATCCGGATATTTTATGATTATGCTGACATAATTTTTGATATAGTTTTATTCACGAAAAATTTTGCTGATATAATTCTATTTACGAAAAAATATGGTGACATAATTTTATTCATAAAAAATTATGCTGACATAATTTTATTCACGTGTTGACATAATTTATTCACGGAAAATTACGCTGACATAGTTTTATTCACGAAAAATTACGCTGACATAATTTTATTCACATGTTGACATAATTTATTCACATGCTGACATAATTTTATTCATGAAAAACTTACGCTGAATTATGCTGACATAATTTTATTCACGGAAAATTATGCTGACATAATTTTATTAACGGAAAATTATGCTGACATAATTTTATTCACGGAAAATTATGCTGACATAATTTTATATAGCAAAAATAGTCTAGTTTTGTTTCGAAAAATGTAAGAACAATATGAAATCAGTTTGACGATTAGTTTTTAATTAACCCGAGGATTAGCATGGAACACACTGTACGTACCTTCGTTTCATTTTACGATGCAATCTCGGGACAGAAAATATCAAGCAATCATATGCCATGTTGGCCTTAGTCCACCGACAAAGCATCGTGCGGTCCAATCTCACTCGTACGTCGTACAGTGGCCGGATAGGAGAACCAGCGCTCGTGAAATAGACAGTGCCCCCATGCAAGCTGTTCTTCTCTGGTTGATCCCATTCTGAATCCATTTCCACACCCAGCTGGTCCTACATCACGTACGTACAAATGATACAGTTCTGGTATACTGCCAACGGTAGTGTAACGTTCTACAACTCACACAATACATTTTGCAGTGTTTGTCGCACACAGAATACATTTCTGTCACATCCAAAAATTTCAATTTGGGGAGTGTGAATAAATAGCACTAATCATAATATGAATTTTTCTATTTTTCTAAAATTTACCAAGATTTGTTAAATAGCAAAACATTTGAATGAGGTAACCATATTAATTTCTAAATTAAATTCAATTTGACATAGGCTATAAAATGTTTGTTATGTTCATGCCTCATGCAAAGTGTTTAATGTGTGAAAATTTAATTTCGAAATTTGATTCAAATCACGTTCGAAAAACAAATTCAAACTCCATTTGCAAATGTTTAGAAAGAGGTTTGTAAAAGAGAAAACCTTCCTAGGCCCAAACTTCTATCTCCTCTCTTTCTTTCCACCCCGCGCCGGCCCAACACCTTGGCCCAACCGCTCCCCCTTCCCTCAGCCCAGCAGGCCGCCGGCCCATTAGCTCTCCCTATACCTCTGTCCCTGCCCGCTGGAACCGTCGCCCACTCTCACTGCCAGGCGGGGCCCGCCTGTCAGGTCCTCCTACCTCCAGCCGCCCCCGCCTCCCTGCTCTCTCCCTCTTCCATCGCATGGGAATCGCCCGCCCCCACTCAATCCGCCCATTTCTCTTCGATTAATCGCCCACCGAGCCGCCCACATCCCTCCTCTGTTTAATCCCCTCCTTAATTCCTTCAGTTACTCAGGGGGTGTTTGGATCCTCT
This sequence comes from Paspalum notatum, assembly GCA_022530915.1. Classification (NCBI taxonomy): domain Eukaryota; kingdom Viridiplantae; phylum Streptophyta; class Magnoliopsida; order Poales; family Poaceae; genus Paspalum; species Paspalum notatum. The sequence goes on along the minus strand of CM039687.1, from coordinate 38,514,830 downwards.
AGGTAAAATTTAGCTCCCGTCACATCAGATGTTTAGACGCTAGTAAGAAGTATTAAATATAGTCTAATTATAAAACTAATTACACACGGCGAGAAGAATTTATTAAGCCTAATTAATCTATGATTAGCAAATGTGATGCTACAGTAACCGTTCGTTAATTATGAATTAATTAGGCTTAATAAATTCGTCTCATCATTTAGTTCTCATCTATGTAATTAGTTTTTTAATTAAACCATATTTAATACTTCTATCTAGCATCCAAACATCCAATGTGACATGAGCTAAAGTTTAGCTCCCGGATCCAAACACCCCCTCAGTGAAACGGCTCCTTTAGTGGTGACCACCACCATAAAAGACGTCCCCGATGCTTCACGCGCGACTTCTCCTCTGCCCTCACCGTTCCCCGCTCCTCCTCTTGCGCTCTCGTGCCTCACAGCTCACCTCGGTCACGCCGCCTCTCCAAGCCACCGCCGGCATCGACGTCACCATGGTTGAGTTCGCGCGTGTCCCCGCTCTCTGCCTATCCTTTCCGTGCTCGAAATAACCCACCGGATCCCGAGATCGGCTCTTCTCCGGCGAGCCCCGCCGGTGACCGCCGCTGTTGGTCTCTTCCTGTGGCGTGCTCAACCCGGTGACCCCCTCCACGCCGTTTGATCCTCATCCGACGGTCCACAACGCCCCGGCCAATACTCCTTCGCGGTGAGCTCGGTCCATGGTGGACCGCAGACCAGAGCCCCGCCGGTCCACAGATCCGTGGACTCAGTCCACAGTTACAGGAAATTCAAAAGATGGAGATATTTAAAGAAATGCCACTCGACTTCAAAAGGTCATATCTTTCTCGTTTTAAGTCCCTTTTGGGTGATTCTTGCGCTCACGGATTCGTCTCGACAAGCTCTACTTGTTAGAGCATGTTTTAAAATATTTTCATCATGTTTGGTGTACTGTTATTATTCCTTTGTATGTGATGTTTTGTTTCAGTTGTTTACGTTGGTGAGATGAACGTGGTTTTCTGAGCAAGTGGAGCTTTGGAACCAGGCAAGTGTCCTTAATCATATTTTTAACTACCTATTTTGTTTTATAGAGTAGTTAGATAGTATGCATGCTATGTCATAAATTTGAATCCCATGCTAGGGTTTACTAGATATTATTCCTAGAAACATGGGTTTCCTTGGTTTGGGTAGATGCTTAGCCCTGCAGTCCGGTTCGGGTTGGGTTTAATAGTATCAATCTGGTTAATGTTGTGATCTTGGATCGTGAGATGTTGGAATCTCGGTAACATGTTGGTGTTGGAAAATCCGGGCAGGAGGGAAGGAATGGTATGATGGTTATTTGGTTTTGATACATGAAGTTTCTGGGTTGGTGCAAGTTCCTACCTTGGGTTTAAGGACCATATTTTAGGAGCTTTGTCTTCCTAGCTTAACAGTGCAACCATGGGACCTAAATGGGCTATGGGCTTGGTCAAGATTTAACGGTTCCGGTCTTAATTGCACCGTGGCGGTTTGAGTGGCACAAGAGGGGGCCCCTAGGGTTTGCGCAATTATGTACGGAGGGCGAAACCTTAGTGGGTGCAAGGCGGACTGGATAAAGTTACTTCACGATCTCATTGTGTGACCCGGCCAAACACCTCAGGCAGTGTATGGCGGAAAGGGAAAGTACTGCCTGTGGTGAAAGTGTGCAACCTCTCGAGAGTGCAAAACTGATACATCAGCTGTGCTCACGGTCAAGAGCGGTCATAGACTCCTAATTAGTAGATTTTGATGGTTTGGGATGGTTGGATGAGAAAGTTGGTTTGTTGATTGATGAGATCTAGTGGTTGAATCAAGATGGTTCGTTGTTGGGTTGGTAGTTTTCACATCTAGTAAATATGTGCCAAGGACTTAGAATAATTAAGGGTGTTGCTTAGGCACGTGTTCAACCCAAAAATAAGCCTTGTTGTAAGGAAAATGGGCCCTAAGCCTTGTGCTTAGTTCCCTAGTTGGATTTTGGTGGTTGATTTGACAACATGTACCATGGGACTAATATTTTATGTGAGAATGTTTTTCTAAATCCCAGGATGAAAATAGAAGATAAGAGGAACAAACACCTCAAAGAAAAGAAGCAAAAAGATCAAGAGAAGGCGAAGTCCGGCGCAAAATTACACCGCCGGACAGTCCGGTGGCAAGCCACGGGACAGTCCGACGGTGCCACCGGACGATATAAACCGAGCTCACATTCAAGCGAAGTCCGGCGCAAATATCACCGTCGGACAATTCGGTGACTTGCCACCGGACAGTCCGAAGGCGCCCTCGGACGATATAGACCGAGCACTATCCAAGTCGAAGACCCAGCGCCAAGAGCCACTGGACAGGCCGGTGGCTCTAACGGTCATCTGTCTCAGCCCAACGGTCGACTCGAAGGAGGAAGATTCCACCCACCGGACTGTCCGGTGGTGAGCCACCGGACTATCCGGTGGATACGCAGAAAAGAGGAAGAAAGCCTCTAATGGCTAGTTTTGGAGGTGAGGCCTATATATACCCCCTTGGCCGGCCTCCACTTCGTGGTTGGAGTACCCTGAGCTAACACAACTGTTGAAGCACCCATTTGATCCATCCAAAGATCTTCATCCACACATTTGAGAGCCCAACCACCCAAGATCAAAACAAGACACATTTGGCATAGCTAGTGCTTAGTGCAACCTTGCTTAGGCCACCTTGTCTATTCTCCGTGCCTGCGAGCACGTCTTTGGTGTATCAAGTGCGGCTTGTAGTCTTGCGAGACCCTCCGGAGTGTGGAGTGGCCGCGACCATCTTGTGAGAGGGAGGAAGGCCCTCGGCTAGTTGGCCGAATCTTCTCTTAGTGGAGACGGCGGGGGAGCTCCGCGAGAAGGACTCGGAAGACCCCAACGGCCTATCCATCCTCTACCCTTGCGTGGGCGAGGCCGTGGTACGGGAGAACCACGCGAGAGATAGGCTCGGGTGGGTGTGTACCGAGAATATCCGGAGACCCAACTGGGGTTGCTTGACTTCCGCGGAAGTCACTTTGCCATCCTCTACCCTTGCGTGGGCGAGGCCTGTTCCTTTGAGGACCACGCGTGAGCAAAGCCCTTTGTGGAGCACCAACGAGGACGTAGGGGGTAGAGACCGTGAGTCTCCTCGAACCTCGGGAAAAAAACATCGCCGTGTCTTCTTCATGTGCCTTCGCCAACATCGTCATCGGGAGTTTGCATTCACTACCCAGTCTTTAGCTTCCGCATTTACATTCTTGCAATTGTGTGCTTACATTTCTAGACTAGCTTGATATGTTAGTTTCTAGGTGGAACTAGGTTGCAAGACTTGGCCACGGTAGAAGTAGCAACACTTAGCAAAACCTTAGTGCACATAGTTAGATTTACTTGCATAGGTTTTGCTTAGTAGTTGTAGTTTTTAGTGAGCCTTAGTTTTTAGAAATCCTAATTCACCCCCCTCTTAGGCGCCGGTCCTACCTTCAATTGGTATCAAAGCCGGGCCGCTCAATCTAGTCCATTTCATTGTTATTAGAGCTCACAACTCAAATTTGGACTTTTAGCTTCACCGCCGGATTGAGTAGTTGAGACGGGAGTGGGAGGATGAGTACCGGTAGCGCTCCTCACTTTGACGGCACGAACTACCCCTATTGGCGTGTTAGAATGGCTAGTTATCTAGAGGCCATAGGGTTGGATGTTTGGCGAGTGATGAAGGAAGGAACGAAACCCCTCTCTTGGCCGGATAAACCGACAAAAGCCGATGAGAAAGAAATACAATTCAATGCCATTGCACGTGGCATTTTGTTTGGGTCTTTGAGCATTGATGTATTTAGTGGAGTATGTAGCCTCTCAAGCGCTCATGAGATTTGGCAAACGCTCCAAGCACTCCATGGCGGCACTAGTGACTTCAAGGAGCAAAAGCTTGGCTTGGTTAAAAGTGCTTTAAATTCCTTTACTATGCTTCCTAATGAATTGGCTAATGACATGTAGTCACGCCTAAATGTTATTGTCAATGAGTTCAACTCAATAGGTAACACCAAGCTAAGTGATGCCGATATTGCAAGGAAGATCGTCGATGTGCTTCCAAAAGACAAATATGCAAGCATCATCACCTATCTTCTCCACCAAGACATGAGCACCATGACGCCCACCAAGGTTCTTGGCAAGATCATTGCATTTGAGCTTTATCAAGGGATTGGCCAAGACACCTCTTCATCCAAGTCTCATGCACTCACCATTCATGGTGAAAAGAAGAAGATGAAGAAGGGCAAGAGCAAGAAAGAGTCAAGTTCAAGTGAAGAAGAAGAAGAAGATAGTGATGAAGATGATCAAGCCCGATGCTCCTCCTCCGATGATGAAGAAGAAATTGCAATGTTGATCAAGAGGATGGACAAGGCATTGAAGAAGCTCCACTCCAAGGCGTCCCTATCACCATTGAGGAAATTGAGCACAACCGCCAAAGGAAGAAGGAAAGAAAAGGTGGTTGCTTTGGATGTGGTAAGAAAGGGCATTTCATGGACTCATGCCCTATCATCGCCAAGGAGGAAAAGAAGAAGAGGCACAAGCTCAAGAAGAAGGAAAAAGAGAGAAGAGATAGGCACAAGGCGCTCATGAGCATCGGCAAGTGGGTAGATGTGTCAAGCGATGAAGATCATCACAAGAAGCACTCCCACAAGCCTACTTCGCGCAAATCATTCTCTACATCGCATACATGCCTTATGGCCAAAGGTAAAAATGAAAGCGATGTAAGTGATGATGGTGCCCTCTCCCATAATGAGCTTGAACAACAAGTAGCTAGATTAATTTGCGAAAACAAGAGTCTTAAAGCTCAATTGGCTAGCTCATCAACCAATTATGAAGAATTGGTGGTTAAGTTTGATATGGTCTTAGACCATAATGATGAGATAACAAAGAAAATTGAGGCTCTTGAACTAAAAGCTACTTCAAGTAATGCATCCACAATCTTCTTTAAAAAATCTAAAAAGGATGCTTCCACCTCTTGTGATTTAATTAATAAACCTCACTCACCCCTTTGCAAGCCGTTTGTTAGTTGGTATGAAGAAACTTGTAGGAAGGAGGAAAATAAGGCACTTAAGCAAGAGGTGGATCGGCTCATGAAGGATGTGGCAAGGCTACAAGGTCAAAGGGAGCAAGCCCAACCTTCTCAAGATAACTGCCCCAAGGTGGTGAAGAAGCTTGAGGAGAGTCAAACCGTGGTGTGCTTTCTTTGCAACAAAGAAGGCCACAAGTCCTACATGCGTAGGTCCAAGCAAAAAGGAGAGGCCAAGAAGAGAGAGGGAAAACAAAAGAAGAACGTCACTCCCAAGGCACCGTAGAGCCACAAGGGCTAGGAGGACTTGGAGACTTGGCTAAATTGGATATAAGGTTTCAAGTTGCAAAGCCAAGTAAAGAAATTCATCTCATACCCAAGTCCTTCATTTGTGGTAGCTAGATTTGTTTTCTTTTGCCATTTACTTTAGCATCTAGTTGTCTTTTTTGCCTAGGTTTGCATGAGCATATTTAAATTCAAGTAATGCACGCCTCGGCTATCTTATGGTAGGTTGCTTGTGTCTCATGCTAACCCATGGTTTCTTAGTTTAGGTCCAAATCATAGGTGAGCTCCTCAAATGAACTTAAATGTCTAGTGCATAGCTCTCACAAGTAATTCAAAGCTTGTATGCACACCTTTAGGGGGAGCCTATCCTATGGTTTGTTGCTTTGAGACTAACAATGTTTTCAAGTTTATCATGTGTGTAGTCTCACCTATGTCCCTGGAGGTACGCATCAAGTTAGAGGAAAATGGGCTTCAATTTGGTAACACCTTCCTTGGTGTACATTTCAATTATTTAGAGCTATCTCCGTGCATAATATAGTTTAAGCTTTCCTTTGTCTTAAATGACTAAATGTGCATTTGGTTTGTCTACCATTTTTATGTATGCACACTTTTAGAGGGAGTTTAGCCTATGTTATGCGAGTCTCATGCATTGTGATCCATTTGACTTCCATATCTTAAGGATCATAGTGTGTGGGACTCTCTCTTGTGCTTTTAATGCTTTCCTTTTCTGTGTTTGATTCCAAAGGGGGAGAAATTGTGGACCCAAGCAAGCATGCAAGGAGTTGAACATGAACCAGGAAGGGAAGATCAAAGAGTACCAAAGGGGGTTGACGCATGATCAAGAACAATGGGGGAAAAATGAAGATCAAGATCAAGGCAATGGTCCAAGAAAAACAGGGAAGTGGTATTGGAGTAAGGGGGAGCCTTATATCCATTGACCACAAGAGGGGACAAGATCATGGCAAGGGCAAGACATGAGCAAATTCTTCCCGATCTTTGGCGAATTAAAATGACAATCGGTATCATTGCATATTTCAATTAGCATCCTTTGATCTTGCCTTTGCATTGCATCCTAGCAAGTAGCATGGTTATGTTATTCATTATGTATCTTTTGTTGCTTGCTTGGTCGTGTTGTCATCAATCACCAAAAAAGGGGAGATTGTAAGGAAAATGGGCCCTAAGCCTTGTGCTTAGTTCCCTAGTTGGATTTTGGCGGTTGATTTGACAACATGTACCATGGGACTAATATTTTGTGTGAGAATGTTTTTTCTAAATCTCAGGATGAAAATAGAAGATAAGAGGAACAAACACCTCAAAGAAAAGAAGCAAAAAGATCAAGAGAAGGCGAAGTCCGGCGCAAAATTACACCGCCGGACAGTCCGGTGGCTAGCCACCGGATAGTCCGACGGTGCCACCGGACGATATAAACCGAGCTCACATTCAAGCGAAGTCCGGCGCAAATATCACCATCGGACAGTCCGGTGGCTTGCCACCGGACAGTCCGACGGCGCCACCGGACGATATAGACCGAGCACTATCCAAGTCGAAGACCCAGCGCCAAGAGTGTCCAGTGGCTCTAACGGTCATCTGTCTCAGCCCAACGGTCGACTCGAAGGAGGAAGATTCCACCCACCGGATTGTCCGGTGGTGAGCCACCGGACTGTCCGGTGGATACGTAGAAAAGAGAAAGAAAGCCTCTAACGGCTAGTTTTGGAGGTGAGGCCTATATATACCTCTTTGGCCGGCCTCCACTTCATAATTAGAGTACCCTGAGCTAACACAAGTGTTGAAGCACCCATTTGATCCATCCAAAGAGCTTCATCCACACATTTGAGAGCCCAACCACCCAAGATCAAAACTAGACACATTTGGCATAGCTAGTGCTTAGTGCAACCTTGCTTAGGCCACCTTGTCTATTCTCCGTGCCTGCGAGCACGTCTTTGGTGTATCAAATGCGGCTTGTAGTCTTGCGAGACCCTCCGAAGTGTGGAGTGGCCGCCACCATCTTGTGAGAGGGAGGAAGGCCCTCGGCTAGTTGGCCGAAGCTTCCCTTAGTGGAGACGGCGGGGAAGCTCCGCGAGAAGGACTCGGAAGACCCCAATGGCCTATCCATCCTCTACCCTTGTGTGGGCGAGGCCGTGGTACGGGAGAACCACGCGAGAGATAGACTTGGGTGGGTGTGTACCGAGGATATCCGGAGACCCGATCGGGGTTGCTTGACTTCCACGGAAGTTACTTTGCCATCCTCTACCCTTGCGTGGGCGAGGCTGTGTTCCTTTGAGGACCACGCGTGAGCAAAGCCCTTTGTGGAGCACCAACGAGGACGTAGGGGGTAAAGACCGTGAGTCTCCCCGAACCTCGGGAAAAAACATCGCCGTGTCTTCTTCGTGTGCCTTCGCCAACATCGTCATCGGGAGTATGCATTCACTACCTATTCTTTAGCTTCCGCATTTACATTCTTGCAATTGTGTGCTTACATTCCTAGATTAGCTTGATAGGTTAGTTTCTAGGTGGAACTAGGTTGCAAGATTTGGCCACGGTAGAAGTAGCAACACTTAGCAAAATCTTAGTGCACATAGTTAGATTTACTTGCATAGGTTTGCTTAGTAGTTATAGTTTTTAGTGAGCCTTAGTTTTTAGAAATCCTAATTCACCTCCCCTCTTAGGCGTCGGTCCTACCTTCACTTGTTTCGGTCTGCATGTTATATTTTACCTACACTTGCGAAGTACAATTCCATTTGTACTCACCCTTCTCTTTCTCCCCCTTCTCCCCTCCTTGCTGCCACTTGGCAGATGACGAGAAGAATCGGTGCCTAAAGAAGGCTAGAGTTCTAGGCCGGCGTGCCTTGGTCGACTGCCTGTGGAGGATGGTGCTACGCTTCATAGATGATCGTTATGATGTAATGTTTTTATAGACCCCCCAAGTCATTTTGTAATATGTTATACGCGTAATAAAGGATATATGTTCTGTTTTTACCAATGAAGCCACATATATATGATTAAACAGATCCTGACATACATGTGGTTTGCATTCAGTTTTATGTGAAAAATCGGGTGTGACAATTTTTAGAAAACCATCATCCTTCAATCTTGACTTTTTGCCATCAATATCAAACCAATCACATCGAAATAAAACAAAACTGTCCGTTCTACCGTTGAATCTGAGTTGTATTGCAACTGAATTATGTCCTTCAAGCATCCATAGAAGTCAATATACTCTCCATTACATGTGCCCTCAGTCATGATCCCACTGTTTTGGGTTCTTCTATTTTTCTCACGGTCTACTGTGTGGAATCCGACACCATCAACAAGACACGCTGAAAATATTTTTACTCGCAGATCAGGTTGACATGCCAAAGCATATATGCCATCACTGATATCTTTACCATCCACAAATCTCTGTCTTGCAACCTGTATGAGTAATTATGTGACATGGTCAATTTCTAATCAAAGGTAAACTAAACATTAGAAATTCCCAAGCTTAAAGTGAAAACTCACATGTTTCTTAAACCAGTCAGGAAATTGCTTCTTGGTAAGATGTAGGAATAGAGCAATTCGGAAATGCCGATGATATCAATTTCAATATGGCATTGAATGCAATATTGCTGATTCGATAAAAAGACTTCATATGAAGTAACTTCACCACAAAAGAAAACCTTGTATAAGCAGAACCGGGGTAAAGTTCATGCTTCATCTCTTCAAATAGAACTGCAAACTTAGATTTCTTGCACTAGCTTCATCTTCATGATCGAACAACTCCTCTACCATTTCCAGAATTCCATCATTAGGGTCATCTTCTACATCCTGATTCATACCAACATCATCATTGAATCCAAGTTGTTCATCCGAGTGGCTTGCATTTTCAGTAATTATACCCTCTAATGGTTCCCCATGATGTATCCACCTAGTGTATGTGCTAGCCATCCCATGAATATACAAGTGATCCTCCACCTATCCTTTGTCTAGACGAACTCGATTCAAACACTTACGACACGGACAACGTATCTCTGCATTGTCTTCAAATCTCTTAGAAACAAACATCATGAACTCACTGACTCCATCTAGATGAGCCTTGCCAAATAGCCTTGTATTGATCCAAGATCTGTCCATCTGTTGTAGTAAGTACAAATAAAAACCTAGCAGTTTATATACACAATACAATAAGACTAATTTCTACAATAAAACATTAAGAGATTACGAAAGGCGGCCAGCCGAGCTGAGGGGGCGCTGGCCAAGGGCGCAGTGGGAATCCGGCCAAGGGCACCTCGGGCAGGGGTGCGCCGGCCAGAGGCACCGTGGGCAGCCGGGCAGGGGTGCGCCGGCCAGGGGCATGCCGGCCAAGGGCGCCGCGGGAAGCAGGCCAGGGGCGCAGCCGGCAGCTGGGCAGCCATGCAGTGGTACACGGCGCGCCAACGGGGGGAGGGAAGACCGGGAGAGAGACGGCGGCGCTGGGCACTTGGGCTGGCTGAAGGCAACATCAAGGCTCGGCTGTGACGCGGATCTGGGGTGGGTTCACCGGCGGCGACGGCATAGGCGCGGGATCCGGCGCGCGCAATGCTTTGGCGGCGAGAAAGTCGCAGGCATCCTAGTCCGAACAAATTGGGCGTATGGTTATATTGAGATCTATATTACTAACGTCCTGTTTGATAGCAAAGTATTTTTAGAGTATTGGAGCAAAACCATAGTATTGGTGAATACTGTAGTATTTTTGGACCAAAGGTGTTTGGTTGGGTCTTCTAAAACTCTATTTTGAATACTATGGTTTAGCCAAAACCACAGTATTTTTATAGTATTGGATACTCCACTTTGAACCAAAGTTTTTCTCGGTCACAGACTCACGGTTGCTTCGCGTGCCTCTACCCCGCGGCCTGACGTCGCGACCGACACCCGCCGACACCGGCCGAGGAGATAGGGGAGAGATAGACGGGAGAGAGAGGGGCCTCGCGTGGGAGAGGGAGAGAGAGGGCGTTGGGGGAGAGGGAGAGGGCAATGGGAGAGAGGGCGTCCAGGGAGGGAGGGCCGCTTGCCGGCGCGGGGGATGGGGAGCGTGCTGCACTGCTGCCCGCTCGCTGCCGCGGGGAGAGAGCGGCGGGGGAGAGAGAGGGCTGCGGGGAAGAGGAAAGAGAGGGCAAAGTGGGAGGGGGTGCGCTCGGTTGGTGTTGTCTTCTTCAACTGAATACTGAGCAGTGCTTCGGCGGACAGCACAATGTGAGCCGGGAGGTGTGGTGGACGTAGGGTCTCTCCTCTCTAGATGCGACTCTCGATCGGCTATTCAGCTAGCCGATCGCTTGGCGTTGGTGGATGTGCGTGCCACCTGGCTTGACGACCTAACCAGGAAGGTTGTGATGGTGGTGGTGGTTAGCTCCTGTTCTCCCTGCAAAAGCAAACAAAAACAGAACAAGATGTTGAATTCAAGCCAGATTGCTCGGATCGGCTCATATTGCATCGGATCTTCAGAATCGGCACGGTCCTGCCGATCTCCTGCTGTCTTATGTAGAAAATATACATAAAAAGTATAACAAAAAACCGATCTATGGCATTAATTAACACATCTTATATACTTGGATCGATTCTTGCTTACTCATGACAAAACATTAAAAAGAGTACAGACTAGATGGATATTTATCATGTCTAACAAAACCACATCAAAGGCCAGATAAACAATATACATGAATATAGGAACATCCCAGCTTTATCAAGGGCCAGATAGTCATACTAGCATGAATATAGGAACATCCCTGCTTTATCAAGGGCCAGATAGTCGTGCTAGCATGAATATAGGAACATCCCTGAGCTAGGGCCAGATACACACATGTACGTCTATAGGAACATCCTTGACACAATATCGTCGACATAATGAATAAACATCGGGTCATCTTTAAGCACAAGCCGATCTATGTGCAGAGAAACGGCTATGTAGAGAATTATATCATGCTAACTCCAAAAGTGTATGACGCCACATAGCATGTGACGTAAAAAGTGACACACAGCATGATAAAGAAACGTACATGAGCCGATCTACATCGTGAAGCATAGATACTAAAACAGATCGGCAGATGCACAAGGTAAATAGACAAATCCCGTGCCAAGCGAAGCTTGACTCGAGCTTCATCGAGATAGCTAATGAATCTCGTGCCGAACCAGGCTCGACGCGAGATTCATTATGATAACTAGTAAACCGTGCCATCAAAAATGCTTCAGTACATGGTCTACCATCAGCAAAACGCCGTAAAGCCCTATCGACATCTACGAGAGAAATCAATAGAGCAGCATGGCGATATACCTTAGAAACCCTAATTGTTTAGGGGTGGCGATGCGCCGAAAGAGGGGTTGGAGGCACGTAGCTGTTTGGAGCGTAATACCGTCATTTTATTATGAAGCATATGGATACATATTTATAGTCCGAAGACTTGACTCTCAAGGCAAACCCTTTCCTAGATAGACTTAAACTCTTTCCTAACTAATAAATTACAACTCAAATAGGACTCTATTACTTGATAACATGATCTGGACTCTTCCTATTATCGATTCAGATCCTCGTGAAGCTTCCAAATATCAGCCGAAACATGCCGTATAATCCTGGCAGATTCTGGTCGTCCTATTGTTTCGGTAATTTCCATCGACTCCGAACGTATCTTGACGTGATTCCAGCGGCATTGGAAAGCTTATCTCCGCAGCTTTCCATCCATATGTAGAACGTCCAAAATGGAGTCCGTATGTGGCCTGTCCGCACGTTTTCGTACGGCCTCTTCCTGCAGTCCGAACCTGCCTCGCGAATAAACTGGGCTTCAACATGAATTGGGCCTGTGACTCTATCTCAGCTTGGGCCTTGAGTGCACACACTTATCGTTATATTTGGCCAAACTTAAGATATGAGCCTGGCCAAGTAGACTCCTTCGACATGGGCTTCTTTCGACACTTTGGCCTGACTAGTCTCGGTCAAATTCTGGCGGCAACACATGCCCCCCAAGTTTGGCCAAATATATCAGACTCCTCTTACACATCAGCTGCAAACCACACAAGAACATCATCTCTTCAAATTGTCTTCTACTGATGGTCTTGCCCCCCGAGCCGATGGATTGGTCCTTCATCAGCTTGATCCCTTAAGCATAATAATTATTTTTTATATGGCCGATTGCTTGAACCAGCCTCACGCCTTTATTAACCAGTCCTACATGTTGTTGGAGACCAATCTTGAACCTCCTTCTCTGAGGTTGGTGCTGACTCATGGGATCACCCTCATGCTTCATCAGCTCAGTATCAACAAACTCAGCCTTCCCTTGATTATTGTTGACTGCCAAAGTCAAAGCCATGCACCAGAAAGGATGACGCTACCTCCATCGGCTGTTCTCAGTAAGGGCCAATGTACTACCATAGAGGAGTTGATGAAGACACCCACCATCCGATAGGACAAATCCGACAACAGGTAAATATTTGGCATACAGTTGATTTTCCATTGGTTGAATAAGAACGCGAACTCCATGGATCACCTACAGAACAATCACTCGCCGGAACCGGCACTGCAGAGAGCACTGTGAATCGGCTAAAAGCCGATGGATCATATTTGGTTAGGCAAAAAGTCATGCAAGCCGACCCAACAGCAAGGATAAAAAATCTCTCCCCCACAAGATATGTTATGTTATGCAAGGCGTGTAAGTGAAAGCTTCCAAGTATGTCTAAAAACATTTACAAGTGCTAGCATGTACATACAGTGAGGGTTTAGCATAAAGACACCGCATAGAAAAGCTCAGGAGAATATATCTATATTAGAACATGAGCAAGATTTTTAAAATAAAAGCATCACCACTTAGCCCAGCCAACTAGCATGATAAAGCATAATAAGCCAAAGCTAGCAAGTATCTATCCAAGTGAGCTTTTCTGATACAAGTACCTTTTAGCAAACTCGATTTCCAATGCCCCCAGGTCTGATATCAATATCTAGTCCATTTAGATCAGATTTTTCAATTAAGGCTGCCAGGGGTTATTGCTTGTCAGGTCACTTTTGACGACACGTTTTAGATCAAGCAACCCTCCTGGATCTTTTCAAAACAAGCCTGCCAGGCGTTATTTGCTTGTCAGTCCACTTCTTACCAACCAATACTAAGCCTAGGTCCGTAGAACCATCAGAAGCTTAAAAGCAAGGTTTTGGTCATTCACAGCCTAGTCCAAGTTCATGCCAAAGTGCAATAGCAAGCAGTCTCGAACTAGATTAGTGAGACAAGGCAAATCTACCTGGATCTTTTCATTTTGGCATACACAAGGACATCGTTTAAATTTAATTTAATTTAGCGCAAGATTACCATGGAAGCATTGAGGCTCAAGTTGCATAAATGATTCCAAAGTAAAGGACATAGCTACTAGGTATGTACAAGATAGCAAAAGCAAAATCAGCCTACACATACTAGTAGCCAAGTAAAGCGGTGACCATGTTTCAGATTTTCAAAGAACAAAAGCCATGCTCAGCATCGGATATTCAACATATTCAAACGAGCTTAACTACAGATGGTCAAAGGCATCCACACCTCAAAGCATATATATGAAGCACAAGTAAAAGCTATTAAGCATACAAGGAAGCTAGTGCAAGTGACAAATGCTTATGATATATGACAATGCAATAGTGGATTTGAATATTACCGATTGAATCGGCTGCTGATGAGCCGAGGGTTGACATTTCGTCTGGTCCGTGTTTGCCATAATGCAATCTCATCACAACTATCGGCTGTTGAGACGCCGAACATCAGTAGCCTGCACACACTGACCTTAGGGTGAAGTCGGCCTGAAACCCAATCAGCAGCTTGTAGCACCAGGGAATTTTTTGAACGCTTTGTTGATGGGACCAGAATGTCTGATGATGATGGCGCTGTGGGAGCACAGCAGCTGAATCGACCGACTGAGCCGACGAACTCTCCGGCGCAAGAGCAGAAGTAGTTGATGTCGATGGCGTTGTGGGAGTACCAGTGGCCGGATTGACCGGTCGTAGTAATAGCTGCAGATACATGATGGCTTCGTGGTCCTGTTTCTTGAAGCCGATGGCTAAACATCAGCACTGACGTACACACTGCAGTACTGCACCTTCCTTGTAATGCTCGTATCCTTCTGATGCTCCACGCAGCTGCTGTGTTTATTGTCTTCGGTGAGCTTGATCAGCGTAGAACGCAACAGGGTGGTTGGAGGGTATATGGCATGGCCCCTCCTGCTGCTTCTGTAGATGGTACGTGGCCTTGCATGGACCATGCACAAGGGCAGCATGCGTACAGTATGTGTACGGGTACACACACTATGTGCAAATGCTGTGCCACCATGCTGCATGGCTCATTCAAGCTGGCTTCCTCTGGTGAGTCTGGGGGTGCATCGGCACTAGCGGATCGATGACGACGGCGGCGCCGGCACATCCGCCCTGTGGCGGCCCAATGGGTCCCCTCACGTCCTTTGCGCTTCACGCATGGATGCATATAACAAGAGGCTGTCTAATGAAACAAGATTAGTGATCATGCTCACCTATGGCGGCTTGCTGGTCGTAAAGCTGGATGGCTAGATGGATGGCAGCCGCAGGTGTAGTCCGACCATGCGGCCGGTGACAAGGGTAGACGCCTGATGGCGCAGCCAACGGCAGATCTCCGTTTGAGCTCCCGCGGCGGCTGGTCGTCCAGATGGCGCAGGGGGTCGGCAGCCTGAGCTCGAACGGCGATCGGCGGGTGGCGGACGGCGTCTCCGGTGAATCGTCGATGCGGCTGCAGGTGACGATCGGCGACAGGAACGGTCTCCAGCTGCTTCTGGGAACTTCGGCCCCGCATCGATTACGCGTCCAACAGGTACGTGCAGCCAGGCAGGTGTTGAATATATGGGCTTGGCCAGCCTAGATATAGTTCAATTAAATCTAATAAATCTCAAAGACCCATTATCTTGTTTTCTAATGGGCTCTATGTCTTGAGGCCCATTAGTAGAGGAAGGAGACACACAATCAATTAGTCCCACATTGCTAGTTGATGAGGAGATACGGAGATTTTCTCCCTATATATTGAACTGACCTCTATTGGAAAATATATATTAAAAATAGACTATCATACAGGGAGGCCCCTAGGTTTGGGAATTCCTAAGATAGTCTATAAGAGAGTTTTGCCACCTCGTTGCTGCGCTGCCATCGTAGTTTTCTCCATCCCGAGCGCCGACGTGCATCGCCGACCGGGAGAGCAGGTCTCCGGAACCCTTCGCCTTTCGAGCTTCTGCACCGGGAGAAGGCGAATAAGGTTTTTGGGAAGCGCTTCGCGCGACTGCTCGCTGTCTTCACCACGGGTCGGCCGTCTTCTTCTGCTGCCGGAGGCTATCGCCGCCGACTTCTTCACGGGCTTCTGCATCGTGCTGCGTACAGCACCTGCGATGTCCGTGACACGGTCATCGTCAACGTCATCCCCAGTACGAAATCGGCTCTAGCTGCCGACAGGTATAAACAGATCTATCCAATCTATCTGTTAATTATGATCTGTGAGATCTTTGCTGTGACTGTTCTATCTAGTATGTTAGATGAGTACATGCTAGTTTGTGCTGTGCTTTGCATGATTTACTTTCGGAAATTAATTCAGATATTGTCTAATTTTCTCAACAATCCAAAAACCTTAGAATAGACAATTTTCTGAGTTAACTATGGCTGAATTTGCTGATGTGCTGAGGCCAGAGAAATTCTCTGGTGTGCACTTCAAGAGGTGGCAGACCATGTGAAACCTCTGCCTTAATGCTATGCATGTGTTCTGGGTGAGTAAAGGCAAACCAAAGGGTGATCTCTTAGATGCCGATCTGCAGAGGTTTACCGATGCCAATACTCTCTTCATGGGATGCATACTGAGTGTTCTTGCCGATCGTCTGTGTGATGTGTATATGCACATAACAGATGCAAAAGAGCTATGGGATGCACTAGATGCTAAGTTCGGTGCATCGGACGCAGACAATGAACTGTATATCATGGAGAGCTTTCATGACTTTAAAATGGTCAATGACAAATCAATTGTCCAGCAAGCTCATGACATACAGTGCATTGCAAAGGAACTCGAAATTCTTAAGTGCTCTCTCCCTAATCCGTTTGTGGCTGGTTGCATTATTGCAAAACTTCTTTCTTCATGGAGGAGTTTCGCCACAACTCTAAAACATAAGAGGACTAAGATATTAGCTGAAAGTCTGATAGCGTCCCTTGATGTGGAAGAGAAGGCTCGGGCTAAGGACACTAAGGGTGGCGAGAACCAGTCCATGGCTAACATGGTTCAGAACAATTGGAACCATGGCAAGGGCAAAGGGAAGAACAAGCTTAACAAGACTACCAACTTCGAGAAGAAGAACAAGGCTGAGCTGCCCTGCTTTACGTGTGGTGAATTTGGGCATTTTTTCAAGGACTGTCCAGAACGGGCAGACCGTCGAGGAAAAAAAAAAAGTCAGCAATGGACAATCGTCCAAGACTGTCAACACTGTGACCGCTAGCAATACTGGAGATACAGGGTATGGTAATTTACCTACTGTCTGTTCAGTGTTTCAGTCTTCCGATTGGTGGATTGATACTGGTGCTAACGTTCATGTATGTATGTGTTCTCTTCTTACAAGGTCACAAGAGATTGCACCGTGTTGATGGAGAACGGATCCGTTGCTTATGTTCTTGGTACTGGTACGGTGGATCTGAAGTTTACTTCAGGAAAGATCGTGCAGCTAAAGAACGTGCAGCATGTCCCCTCCATAAACAAGAATCTCGTTTGTGGCTCCCTTCTATTGAGAGATGGGTTTAAGGTAGTGTTAGAGTCCAATAAAGTAGTCGTGTCGAGATATGGTTTCATTTATTGGTAAAGGCTATGTGTACGGAGGTTTGTTCCGCTTATCTCTTTCAGATTTTAGCAATAAGTGTGTAAACCATATTTGTGGTGGTGTTAATGATGATGCGAGTTTATGGCACGCTCGTTTATGCCACGTTAATTTTAGTCAAATGAAACAGCTTTCCAGCATGTGTTTAATTACGAGTTTCACATTTGTCAAAGGTTCTAAGTGCCATAGTTGTGTGCAATCTAAACAACCTCGAAAGTCTCACAAGGCTGCTGAGGAGAGGAATTTGGCTCCTCTAGAACTCATACATTCTGATCTCTGCGAGATGAATGGTGTGTTGACTAAGAGTGAAAAGAGGTACTTTATGACTTTAATTGATGATGCGACTAGATTTTGCTATGTTTATTTGTTGAAATCTAAGGACGAGACATTAGACTACTTTAAAATCTATAAAGCTGAAGTTGAAAATCAACTAGAGAGAAAGATTAAACGTCTTAGGTCTGATCGTGGTGGGAGTATTTTCCTAAAGTCTTTGATGATTTCTGTGCGGAATATGGTATTATTCAAGAGAGGACGCCTCCCTATTCTCCCGAATCTAACAGGTTGCCGAGAGGAAAAACCGTACATTGACTGACTTGGTGAATTCCATGTTAGACACTGCTAGTTTATCTAAGGCATGGTGGGGGGAGGCTTTATTGACTTCTTGTCATGTCCTAAATAGAGTTCCTAATAGAAATAAAGACAAAACTCCTTATGAGGAGTGGATTGGGAGGAAACCATCACTTTCTTACCTTCGCATTTGGGAATGCTTGGCAAAAGTTAATGTGCCTATTAACAAAAAGCGCAAGCTAGGACCTAAGACAGTGGATTGTATCTTTCTGGGATATGCTCATCAGAGCATTGCTTATAGATTCTTAGTAGTAAAATCTGATGTGCCTGATATGTTTGTTGATTCTATTATGGAGTCTCGTGATGCTACATTTTTTGAGAATATATTTCCTATGAAAGATATGCATAGTACTTTCAGATTTTCTTCTGAGATAACTCCTGAACTTAATGCACCAACTGAAGTTTTTGAACCACCACGTGAAATAAGTCCAGAGGAGGATAACAATGAAGCTCCGAGAAAGAGCAAGAGACAAAGGGTTGAAAAATCCTTTGGTAATGATTTCATTGTATACCTCATGGATGATACTCCTACGTCTATTAGTGAGGTGTTTGCATCTCCAGATGCAGATAATTGGAAAGAAGCTGTTCAGAGTGAGCTGGACTCTATTCTCTCCAATGGAACTTGGGAGTTAACCGAACGGCCCTATGGTTGTAAACCAATAGGCTGTAAGTGGGTGTTCAAGAAAAAACTTAGTCCTGATGGCACTATTGAGAAGTACAAGGCGAGGCTTGTAGTCAAGGGTTATACCCAAAAAGAGGGTGAAGATTTCTTTGATACTTACTCACCTGTTGCTAGAATGACTACTATTCGTGTACTGCTTTCCCTGGCTGTTTCGTATGGTCTCATCATTCATCAAATGGATGTAAAGACAGCTTTCCTCAATGAAGAGTTGAAAGAGGAGATTTATATGGAACAGCCTGATGGGTTTGTAGTAAAGGGTCAAGAAAGCAAAGTGTGTAAGTTATTGAAATCTTTGTACAGCCTAAAACAAGCGCCTAAGCAATGGCATGAGAAGTTCGACACCACCTTAACATCAGCAGGATTTGCCGTTAATGAAGCAGATAGTTGTGTGTACTATCGCTATGGTGGGGGCAAAGGGGTTATATTGTGCCTGTATGTTGATGACATATTGATTTTTGGCACAGACATTGATGTGATCAATGAGGTCAAGTCTTTCTTATCAACGAAGTTTGATATGAAAGATCTGGGAGAAGCAGATGTGATTCTAAACATCAAGCTTATTAAGGATGAGAGTGGGATTACTCTTTCTCAAACCCACTATGTAGAGAAGGTCTTGAGCCGGTTCGGCTATATAGACAGCAAGCCTTCTCCCACTCCTTATGATCCCAGTGTGACATTGAAAAAGAATAAGAGAATTGGTGTAAACCAATTAAAATATTCTCAGATTATTGGTTCGCTCATGTACCTTGCTAGCGCTACCAGACCCGACATATCATTTGCTGTGAGCAAATTGAGTAGGTTCATGTCCAACCCGGGTACAGATCATTGGCATGCACTTGAAAGGGTTATGTGCTATTTGAAAGGAACAATGAGTTATGGTATTCACTATTCAGGGCACCCTGCTGTGCTCGAAGGATATAGTGATGCGAACTGGATATCTGATGATGAGCTATATGCCACAAGTGGATATGTGTTTATGCTTGGTGGTGGTGCCGTGTCATGGAGGTCTTGCAAACAGACTATTTTGACAAGGTCAACCATGGAGGCTGAGCTAGCTGCTTTAGATACAGCGTCTGTAGAAGCAGATTGGTTACGTGAGCTCTTGATGGACTTGCCAGTGGTTGACAAACCAATACCGGCTATTCTTATGAACTGTGACAATCAGACTGCGATTGCCAAAGTGAACAGTGATAAGGAAAATGCGAAGTCCTCAAGACACGTTAGAAGACGAGTTAAATCTGTCAGGAAGATGAGACACTCCGGAGTGATAAGTGTGACTTATATTCAAACTGAAAGGAACCTGGCAGATCCCTTTACGAAGGGACTATCACGTAATGTGATAGACATTGCATCGAGAGAGATGGGTTTGAGACCCATTTAATAAGTTGCAATAGTGGTAACCTAGCCTTTGTGATCGGAGATCCCGTGAATTTGGACCTGGGTAATAACAAGCTATTGGTGAACTGAGGAGAGTGACTATTAACCCTCTCTATGTGAAGATGCAACACTCTCAAAAGCTGTATGGTAGGATGACTTTATGTCTTAATGTGTTTCTGTTGGCTTTTAACTAAGCAAAGATGCTGTCCTACAGAGCATTCAAGAACACACCTATATGAGCTCGACTGTAAAACGTCGCAGTCTATGAGACTTGGGTGATCTCTAGTAAGCTCATGAAGAGACCAGGGAGTATAACGCATATGCTCCACCCGCGGAGGGGACTACTGGCAGTCATGTACTAGTTATGACTTTAAGTGAAACTCGTTTGCGCAAAACTTGCAATTCAAGGCATTGTCCATTGTTCAAGTTGTGAATGAATGTAACTTGAAGCTCTAGGCAGAAGTTCAACTTCACAGTCTCTGCTGAAACACCAGTATATAAACAGTAGCGAGTATTGGCAAATCTCTAATGGACATTTGAGATCTGGTGGGGGATTGTTGAATATATGGGCTTGGCCAGCCTAGATATAGTTCAATTAAATCTAATAAATCTCAAAGGCCCATTATCTTGTTTCCTAATGGGCTCTATGTCTTGAGGCCCATTAGTAGAGGAAGGAGACACACAATCAATTAGTCCCACATTGCTAGTTGATGAGGAGATACGGAGATTTTCTCCCTATATATTGAACCAACCTCTATTGGAAAATATATATTAAAAATAGACTATCATACAGGGAGGCCCCTAGGTTTGGGAATTCCTAAGATAGTCTATAAGAGAGTTTTGCCACCTCGTTGTTGCGCTGCCATCGTAGTTTTCTCCATCCCGAGCGCCGACGTGCATCGCCGACCGGGAGAGCAGGTCTCCGGAACCCTTCGCCTTTCGAGCTTCTGCACCGGGAGAAGGCGAATAAGGTTTTTGGGAAGCGCTTCGCGCGACTGCTCGCTGTCTTCACCACGGGTCGGCCGTCTTCTTCTGCTGCCGGAGGCTATCGCCGCCGACTTCTTCACGGGCTTCTGCATCGTGCTGCGTACAGCACCTGCGACGTCCGTGACACGGTCATCGTCAACGTCATCCCCAGTACGAAATCGGCTCTAGCTGCCGACAGGTATAAACAGATCTATCCAATCTATCTGTTAATTATGATCTGTGAGATCTTTGCTGTGACTGTTCTATCTAGTATGTTAGATGAGTACATGTTAGTTTGTGCTGTGCTTTGTATGATTTACTTTTGGAAATTAATTCAGATATTGTCTAATTTTCTCAACAGCAGGTATACGCATATGCCTTCCGCTTATACGGACGGACGTGCATTTGTGTCCCTGCATGGCCCTTGCATGCATGGAGTTGTATGCGTGTTGGTGACCCTTCACCTACTCTTGCCATCAGGTCCATGCATGCACGTCTCGACGTACAGGCCAAAGATTAATATATCGAGTCTTTTTAAAAGGAGCCGATAGCACTCAATATCTGCTGATGTGCATGTGGCTTTCTTAAGCAAAAAAGAGCCGATAGCTCAATCATCGGCTGATGCACACCTCTTGTCTCTTTTTTTTTTATATCCGATGGTTGAGCATCGGCACTAATATACGCACCGGCACCTTCTTCATAATACTCGTGTCCTTGTGATGCTCAATGCATAGCCGACAGTATTGTGCTAGCCGTTCCTCAATTTTTATTCTCTTGAGGAAATCTCTGCTGCCCCCGAGCGCAGTCAATGGCATGGCATCTCCAACTATGTAATCTTGCTGCGACCCAAAGGCGTGCGTCGTACTATCAGCCGATCGCGCAAGGATCGGCCTCGCTTGCTCCCGTTCTTGACCTTTGACGCGGACATTATTGATGATGACCTTGGTGTAGGATGTCGCATCGGCAGTTGCTATTGATAATGAATCGCCCCTTCATGCATCATCACACCGCATGGCCCATGCATGCTGGCCACTGTCAACCTCCGAGCGGCGCGTACGTGTGTGGTCCGTACACTGGTGCTGCATTGCCGCCTTCGTCGGATCCGGCGTCGCGGCGATTATATCCCTGGTACATGTCGTGCAGACCGGAGCTCCCGGCACCGGCGTAGTTGTTCCATCCCGGCGGCCGCTCCTCCCACTCGCATGCACCTGATGAGGGGCTAATAAGGGAACAAAAGAAGCACGATTAGTAAATCTGCTTACCCATGGAAACTTCGCTGGTCGTTATGGCGGGGATGCTCAGCGTGGCGCGCTCGGTAGCCGGTGATGGGAACGGCCTTGGCGATGCAGGCAGCCCACGGCAACTCCTTCACGTCTGTGTTCGGCACCGGCAACCTCGCTCGGACGAGTAGCCGGAGGCGTGGCGTCGCGCGGACGATGCCGGCGGTCGCGGATTCGTCCGCTGGGAGCTGCGGCTGTAGATGGCGATTGGCAGCGGCGTGGCTGATGGCGAGCTTCAGCCTAGACATGTTGTGGCGGCCTGTCGTCTGTGCCGTGTTGTTCCCCGGCGGCTGGAGCTTCTCGTTGGGCTGATGCAAAGTCGCCAAAGCATGCAACGTCGCCAAGCATCTGCAGAACCACCACACACTCGGCTTTTCCTGTTACTGGCCAGATCGCATGATTCGAGATCTCGTCGGCTCGAGATCGGCCGACATGAGGCTAGTGGTAGTTGGCAGCCTGATCGCGTGCTGTTTTTGGCGGCGGCCAGATTGCGTGATACTCCTGTAAACATCGGCATGTGGCGCAAGGCTTCCTGGCAGGCGGCGGCGGCTTGATTGTGCACATGTCATTCCGCCTAGAACTCGTCTCCTGACGAGGCTGGTGACAGGGAGACGAGCCGCACCAAAAATTAGGAGGCTCGGCTAGAGAGCGCTGGAGCCGATATTTGTTCCCATCGGTGTAAGTCGATGCAGCCGAGTTGCGGTTTCCTCACGTGAGCATGTCCAATTTGAGCCCGTCCAAAATATCGGCTCAAACATTTATCTGAACCATTGATCTTGGTAATCTATAGGAACCGATACTTGTGTGGTAGAAGAGTCAAAGCATACTCCTCTGTTAGCTTCCAAAGACTTCCACCATTAGCGAAGTACAGGTCGAGCCCTCTGAGTTTGCTGTGTAACATCAGCCTCAAGTTCTACCTTCTGGCTCATCAATAATCGGCTGTGTGCGAAACAGAGAGCCGATGCTGATCGCCGGCCCTCGCGCGCGTCGTCGTGTCCTCATCTCTAGCCGCCGTCCACTAGTCCTCGCGCGTCCGCCTGCTCTTCTCCTGACGGCCGTCGGTTCTCACGCGCGCCGCTATGCTCGTGCAGCCGCGCGCTCATCTCCGCGCCGCCGATCGCGCACGGCTTTTGCGCCGCCTCGCGTGCGCTGCCTGAGCGCTGAGCTTCCACCGCGCGTGCTGCCTGGACTTCTCACCGTCGCCGGTGCCGAGCTGCTGTGTGCACGTCGCCTGGGCTTCGTGCCGTCACCCGCGAGAGCTCTGTACTGAATCTTGCAGTAGAGTCCAAAAATCGGCTGATGTACATCCATTTTTTTTTAAGAGCCGATTGCATCTGGCTGCCGTTTCCCATGTACCATCCTTATTAGCTTGTACTGTAGCAACAATTGAATCCATGTACTGTTCGGTCTTATCTGATCGGCTCTGTTTGCCGATCGTGGTCTTGTTTACACGGGGGAAGGGAGACCCAGCCGATGTGCTAGCACTCGGCCTATCTGTGTACTTGTCCCAATCATACTATTTTTGCTCTAGCGACACCCTTGTAGTAGCATCCAGCCAGCAAAGAATTTGGAGACCTCGATCTTTGCCGACAGGCCTCAATACATTATTGTATGGAGTAAGTAGATCAACTCCATAGGAAGCGCCTTGTAGTGGATACTCCTGTGAGTTTCATCTAGCCGATTGTATATAATAGGCTGTTTGATCATCTTCTCCATGGCCTCGGACTTATCCTTCACAAAAACTGATTTTCCATGGGTGTGCTTGTCGTGGTACCCTGAATAAATTGGATCTTTCTGTCACCCGAGTAGAATAAAATATTGTTGTCCGAGCCGATTTTTTTTTATTGCAAGTCGACGCTGCCGTTATTGCTTGTTCTTCATGTCTTGCTGGCGGCTATCGTAGATAATAAATCGGCTCTATCTGCCTCCTGAGCAAAATAAAATATTTTTTTCTGAGCTGATTTTTTTTTGGTTGACTTGCAAAGATGTACGCCGTCTTGCCTTCTAATCATGCAGAAACAAATCGGCTCTTTCTTCCCTCCAAGTAGAATAAAATATATTGAGGTGAGCCGATTTTTCCTGCAAACTTATGACAGATTCTGGACACCCCATTGTTTTAGCAATTGCCGTTGACTCCGAGCTTGTTTGGACGTGATCCTGGCAGCATTGGAAAGCTTATCTCCTTAGCTTTCCATACATATGTAGAACGTTCCAAACGGAGTCCATATGTGTCCTAGGCGTCCGTTTTCATATAGACCACCCCTGCAGTCCAAATTAGCTTTGCGAATTATTTGATTTCCTGACGTGATTGAGCCAGTCGTCATAAAAAAACTTGGCCTGACTACTAAGAGTTGGCCTGCTATCATACTTCGCTTGCTATTGGTGTAATAATTCATTGGCAATCTTGGTCTTCTGGTAGGATGAACTGGTCAACCGCCGATGAGGTTGTTTGCCTTCTCTCAGTGGTCTGTACCGCATCTTGCATTGGTAGCCCTCAGTTGTCGAGCGTTGTTGGAACACCATGTGGGGCCTCAAGGCAGTACGGGATGGAGTCTGCTTTCATGCCTTTTGGTACCTCGAACTGAATTGGTTCCAATGACCGATCATAGAGCATCTTCTTCCTTGTAGGACCCAAAGGCAGGCCCCAACACTTGGTAATTGCCAGCTAGGACAAACCTGGCAACCTTTGCAATAATCTTTTGAAAGGAATTAACAAGAACCGTGGTCTGACGTACCAATGTAAGGTTGCTCATGTAGTTGATCCCTTGGCGTAGAAGTTGACGAAGATGTGGTCAAAGATGTATGCCATCTTGACTTCTACAGAAGGCGGAGTCCCACTGGGCGTGCCAAAAATGTGTTGCCGCGGGAAACCCGTGAGCAGTGCTCCGGCGGATCGCACATTGTGAGCCGGGAGGTGTGGTGGACGTAGGGTCTCTCCTCTCTAGATGCGACTCTCGATCGGCTATTCAGCTAGCCGATCGCTTGGCGTTGGTGGATGGGTGTGCCACCTGGCTTGACGACCTAACCAGGAAGGTTGTGATGGTGGTGGTGGTTAGCTCTTGTTCTCCCTGCAAAAGCAAACAAAAACAGAACAAGACGTTGAATTCTAGCCGGATCGCTCGGATCCGCTCATATTGCATCGGATCTTCAAAATCGGCACGGTCCTACCAATCTCCTGTTGTCTCATGTAGAAAATATACATAAAAAGTATAGCAAAAAACCGATCTATGGCATGAATTAACACATCTTATATACTTGGATCGATTCTTGCTTACTCATGACAAAACATTAAAAAGAGTACAGACTAGATGGATATTTATCATGTCTAACAAAACCACATCAAAGGCCAGATAAACAATATATATGAATATAGGAACATCCCAGCTTTATCAAGGGCCAGATAGTCATACTAGCATGAATATAGGAACATCCCTGCTTTATCAAGGGCCAGATAGTCGTGCCATCATGAATATAAGAACATCCCTGAGCTAGGGCCAGATACACACGTGTACGTCTATAGGAACATCCTTGACACAATATCGTCGACATAATGAATAAACATCGGGTCATCTTTAAGCACAAGCCGATCTATGTGTAGAGAAACGGCTATGTAGAGAATTATATCATGCTAACTCCAAAAGTGTATGACGCCACATAGCATGTGACGTAAAAAGTGACACACAGCATGATAAAGAAACGTACATGACCCGATCTACATCGTGAAGCATAGATACTAAAACAGATCGGCAGATGCACAAGGTAAATAGACAAATCCCGTGCCAAGCGAAGCTTGACCCGAGCTTCATCGAGATAGCTAATGAATCTCGTGCCGAACCAGGCTCGACGCGAGATTCATTATGATAACTAGTAAACCATGCCATCAAACCATGCCATCAAAAACGCTTCAGTACACGGTCTACCATTGGCAAAACGCCGTAAAGCCCTATCGACATCTACGAGAGAAATCAATAGAGCAGCATGGCGATATACCTTAGAAACCCTAATTGCTTAGGGGTGGCGATGTGCCGAAAGAGGGGTTGGAGGCACATAGCTGTTTGGAGCGTAATACCATCGTTTTATTATGAAGCATATGGATACATATTTATAGTCCGAAGACTTAACTCTGAAGGCAAACCCTTTCCTAGATAGACTTAAACTCTTTCCTAACTAATAAATTACAACTCAACTAGGACTTTATTACTTAATAACATGATCTGGACTCTTCCTATTATCGATCCAGATCCTCGTGAAGCTTCCAAATATCAGCCGAAACATGCCGTATAATCATAGCAGATTCTGGTTGTCCTATTGTTTCGGCAATTCGCATCGACTCCAAATGTATCTTGATGTGATTCCAGCGGCATTGGAAAGCTTATCTCCGCAGCTTTCCATCCATATGTAAAACGTCCAAAAAGGAGTCCATATGTGGCCTGGGCGCCCGTTTTCGTACGGCCTCTTCCTGCAGTCCGAACCTGCCTCGTGAATAAACTGGGCTTCAACATGGATTAGGCCTGTGACTCCATCTCATCTTGGGCGTTGAGCGCACACACTTATCGTTATATTTGGCCAAACTTAAGATATGAGCTTGGCCAAGTAGACTCCTTCGACATGGGCTTCTTTCGATACTTTGGCCTGACTAGTTTCGGTCAAATTCTGGCGACAACAACTGCACAACCAAACACACTACAGTTTTTAGAAATACTTTGCTAAAATCATAGTTTTGCAATACCATAGTATTTGCGCCATGTACGATTGCAAACCACAGTATTGGAAAACCATGGTATCCAAAAACTTTGCTATTAAACTGGGCCTAAATGAGTACAAAAGAATGGATACACGCTCTTTGACAAAACACGCTGAAATGGTATGCTGGTTAGCTAGGCCAGCAGGTGTTATGAGGCATCGTGAGTTCGATTCCTGATATCATTAATTTTTTTCTTATTTTTTAAAATCCTCACAACATGTTTTCCTTCCGCTATAATTTTTTGAGCAGGTTCCTTCCGCAATAATTTTTTGACAGGTGGGACCCACTTTTCACGATGTAATTATTGATTAAAAAATAAACAATCACAAGTGACAATTTAGGGCAAGTGGGACCCACTTATCACGATGCAATTATTGATAAACAATCACCAGTGACAATTTGTGTTTGTCATAAGCCTACTAATCTAGTTCATGACAAAGGAGTTCGTCACAAAACAACTAGAAAGATCGTCACAAAGGCCATCTACATTCAGTTCATGACGAATATTGTGATGCTCGCTTTGTTTTCGTCATAAAGCTACCTTGCCTTCCAGAAAACGTCATAAACACAGCAAATTTGTGACAATAAGTCCCATTGTCACAGAGCATTTGTCATAGAAGCCTAGATGTCTTGTAGTGAGAGACAGCGATTTAAACAGGTTCGGGCCGCTAGATCACGTAATACCCTATGTCATGTATAGTCTTTGTCGTGTTTATGTGAGTTCGTAAGCTTGGGCTTGATAATCTGCCCGTCGACCCATAGCTTCCCTTATATAGTCTGGGGATCGAGGGTTATAGCTCGGTTTGTCCGAGAGTCCTGGTCGGATTACACCTCAACAAATATGGGAGTAAACCTAGTATAGATACACAAGATCCCTACTAGTCTAAGCTATCCTAGAGCTTGTGTCTTTCCCTGGCTTGATCCGCAAGGCAACTTCTTGCCCCACCTGTCAGAGTGAGAACAATCTGAATCCGAGTGGTGCCCGTTGATATATGATATCCACAGGTGTCATCTAGGTCCCAAAACATTTCATTTTTTACATAGCCAAAATAATCTTTCAGGACCTAAGTGAAATGTTTTGGAACCTAGATGACACCCTCAACCAAGTTTGGGGACTCAAATGACACGTCTAGCCAATTTTAGGGACCCAATTAAATGACACCTCTAGTCAAGTTTAGAGACCAAAATGACACCTCTAGCCAAGTTTAGGGACCTAGATCCTATGTCAGCATGCCACGTTAGCATCCAGAGAGAGGAAAGCGGTCTTGGAGAGCAGTTTTGAGACCTAGATGACACGCTAGCCAAGTTTAGGGATCCGGATGGCTGATTTTCTAAGTTTGGGGATCTAAGTGACACACGCCGCCAACTTCGAGGACCCCCAGTACATTTTACTCTATTTTTTGCATGTGAGGCCATTAACAAAATGCTCCAACAAAGAGCATTTCAAGATAGCCTAGTAGTATATAGGATTGTAGCTTTTGGAGGTGCGCTCTTGAGATGCATCTTTAATTCTTAAACTTTCTACTTCCCCGAGATTGTGGAAGACTTAACAATATTTTTCAGCATGAGTTTTCTAAGAAGATATAGCTGCCCAAAAAGAGGAAAGGTAGACCAAGAAACACTCTCTAGACAGAGTCTCCACGTTTTTTACGTGGATGTTGCTACACAACCAACTAGGACACTTGCTCCACCATGATCTATGATGCTGTTGATCAGAATTTGCTTGCGCAGCAACACATGTATCAACTGCGACCATGCCAATCTGTTGTCCTGACATGGCAAGTGTTGACCATCGTTATTTCACGGTTTCGACCGCCAATTCCTCGGTGAATAAATGGGGTATAGATAAAGTTCTGTGCATTTTTTACCTAACACTAACGAATTCTACGAGTTTTGGTGGTTTTCGATGTATCACAGGAAGATGCTCAAATTCCATGCAAAAGAAGATCAATTGGAGCAGGAGAGAATTACACATAAAAGGGCTTGAGAAAGAATTGAAAATATCAGTACTAAAAAGTATCTCAAATGACCTCAAGACCTACACCATTGCGTAGAGCTCATCGAGATGATTCCAACGGACATATTATTTGCATCGTTTGGAGCTCGGATGGAAAAGATATAAAAATACAAAGAAATCAAATTAAAAAGGCAGCGCTGATGTCAGCGCCGCTAAACCGTACCATGGCGCGGTGGGAAACCGCCAGGGTCTGACACATGGTGGGCCCAGATTGGCGCGCCCGTGCATCCGCAGATCGCGATCCGTGGGCGGGGAGGCACAGCCAACCGCCAGGCGCCACGTGGATAAATACGATACCTTAGAATACTTCCGGATAAAAGGCTACAGTGGTCTCCGGACGCTTGCGGTGTAAAATCCGGTAGGCTAAAAGCCACCAACAGCAAGAACCGAACACGGTCTCCTTCTTAATGGTTTGAGAAAGAGTATCCTGCAGCGATCAACGATGAACAGATCACAAACAGACCTAGGTGACATCTAGAATTTAATGTGTTTTGTGGACGAGGGACCTAACTAACATCATAGGTGCATCTCTGCTCTGGTAGTAGTTAGTGGTAGGTCACAGATAAGAAGGGACGATAGATAGAAATAAGGAAAGAAAACATGGAGAGATTGTCAACCCAAATTGCCGCGCGGTTCTGGGCAAGGATTGGTGTCTGCCTACAACCCAACCCTAAAAGGTGCGGGACCTGTCCACCATCGACCAACTGCAACACCTGCCGGCATAAGAGTTCAAAACTCTTTCATGCTGTTGCGTTGCTGGGAATTGTGGAAAAGGAGCAACAACTGCATCTTCAGAGGGGACTGTGCAAAGATTAAGTAGACTCTAAGTGCATGCGCCAATGAAACCCAGGCATGGGCATACAGACACAATCACACCGGGCGAAGGACTCAGCTGTCAAGGATGCATGGCTATTGTTGTTTACTAGTGCCGCAATGTAAAACCCGTCTGTAAGGCTATGCTGTAAACCACCTCTAACGGGCCGTTTTATGGGTCAGTGAACTGTGAAAGTAATACACAGCAGGTGGGGATGCCCCCCTCCCCACCCCACCCAGGTTGACATTAAAAAAACTGTGTTACATTAATCAAGACAACATCCAGGTTAACGCATGGAAAACCCTACAACTAGATCTCAATCAAGCAAAAAAGTCAACTCATAAATTGTTCATCAAGACAAACAAACGTTCACATCTAAGCATTGTGCACTGAGGTTTTTCTAAGTGTTACTAACTCTACCGAGGATAAATCTTGCAACCTAGTTCCATCTAAAAACTAACCTATCAAGCTTGCATAGGAAAGTAAGCATTGCAAGAATCAAAGTTGGCATGGTGACCCGCACAAGAGTCAAGCTTCCCGGTCAAGTAAATCAAGATATCCCTAATACACACCCACTCTCAATTGGGGTTTTCCACGGGCCTCTCCCGGGTCTCGCAACACTATACACCCCACACTTATAAGTCTTCGTGCGCGCAATCACGGATGCTAAGAGATTCATAAATTTCACTACAACACTTAGTCGCAACCAAGGGCTATGCGCTAAGTAAGGCCTAAACAAGAGCTCGCAAACACTAGCTATGCCTAAGTATGCACTATTAGCTCTCTTGATGAATTGGGCTCTCAATAATATATCTCAACACTAGAATGAACTCAGAAGTCACCAACCATACTATGGAGGTCAGGAAAAGAGGGTATAAATAGTCCAAATCTCAAAACTAGCCGTTGGGAAAAAGGCACAACTCAGATATTGTTCTTAGTGGACGGTCCGATGTACGCACTGCACCATCCGGTGTGTACACCACTAGACCATCTGGTGCGTACGCACGAACTAGCCGTTAGAATTGACCGTTGGACCTTCACATGACCGTTGATGATCACCGAACCATCTAGTGTGTACCATTAAACCGTCCGGTGCATGTAAACGCCCGAGGTCTTGATTTGTTGCATGTCTCGGCCTATGTTGTCTGGTGTGATAACCAGACCGTCTGGTGTGTGCAACACCAGACCGTCCAGTGCATGCAAACTTGCATGCGGTCGCTCCTTCTCCTCTGCCACTTCCGTCCAACGGTGTACCACTGGACTATCCGATGTGTACATTGGACCATCCGGTGCGTGTATGTTGCACCAGCCCTTGATCTTCATTTGGCGGCGATTTTCTTCTCATTGAACCGTGTCAAGATTTCATATCTTTGATCTTTGATGTCTTGGGTCTTATCTTGTGCTTTATAAGCCCCACTTTGAGGTGATTGTACCACAAGTCTATGACTTGCATCCCTGAAATTTAAATAAACTTACACACACTAGTTCCAAATGATCCATGTTGTCACTTCAACCACCGAAATCACACTAGGCAACTAAGCAAGAGCCATAGAGCCCATTTTCCTTACAATATCCCTTTTTTTGTGATTGATGACAACACGACCAAGCAAGTAAACAAATAAAATCAAATAAAAATAAAAACATACTACTCGCTAAGATGCAATGCAAAGGCAATATCAAAGGGCATTTACAAATTACTACATGGTGGAGCAGTATTTTGATTAACCTATGCTTCTAATGCAGTACAACGATTTAACATATCTACTTATGGTCACAATACATATCTCAATCATGGTTTTAAATAGCGGGCTATGAGGTTTAGCGGCGCTTCCTCAAAAGTGCAAATAGCGGGCTACAGCGGGATATAGCCGGCTATTTAAAACCTTTTCAATACAAGTTCAGTCCTAATATGTAGTATGTATGGTCTTGGTTTTACTGATTATCTTAGCTTTATATTTTAAATTCAGAAGACCAATTGCAATAACAAGCATAAGATATAAATCAGCCAGCCATAATAAGACGTAGGGGTTCCTATTGCGAAATTAGACAATATCCGAATTAATTTCCGAAAGTAAATTATGCTAACATACTAGCATGTACTCATCTAACATACTAGATAGAACGAACACAGTAAAGATCTCGCAGATCATAATTAACAGATAGATTGAGTCGATCTGATTGAACCTGTCGGCAGCTGAGCTGATTCCGTACTGACGACGTCGACGATGACCGTACTATGGATGCTGTGGGTATTGTAGTCGACTCGGTGAAGAAGCCCGTGAAGAAGTCGCCGGTGATGGTCTCCGGCAGCAGAAGTAGATGGACGACCCGTGGTGAAGACAGCGAGCAGTCGCACAGAGCGCTTCCCAAAAACCTTATTCGCCCTCTCCCGGTGTAGGAGTTCGAAAGACGAAGGGTTCCGGAGACCTGCTCTTCCGATAGCAGATGCACGTCAGCTCTCGGGATGGAGAGAACTATGAAGGCGGCGCAGCAGTAAGAGTTGGCAAAACCCTAGGTTTTTTGGTATATCTCTTGGCAACGTCGGTCGGCTGTTTATATAGAGCACAACAATCCGATCTCGTGTCGCGATCACGATCCCAATCGGTTAAGGACTCTTAAACTTGCAGCCCAAGTCACCAATCGGCAAAAGGAAAGTGCGCTCCTGTAAAGAGCCGATTTCCATGAGCCGATTGTTGACAGCACTTAAGCATGCCAAATCCTTATACTGCAAGCGCACAGTATCGCGGTAGCTTTTCCCCAGGATGAGTATCTTGGGTTTATCAATCCGGGATTAATTATGTTTAAAATGCTATTAATCAATTATTAACAATATTACTATCTAATTCTAATATATCTAATAAGCTTAAATAAGAGATAAAGGTTATCTAATTACAACTAATAAAGACTCTAATTCTACTCTAATCAAGATCTAATCCATATTCTAATCTATTGCATAAAAGGTATAAGCAAAGACTTAAACTCGGGGTATATAGGATTTAAACAGGCAAAAGGATCCACAAGAGATATGAGACAAACTACTAAAGTACTACGAACCACCTTGACTTAGATCTAAACATTAAGCATAGAATAAGCATGAACATGAATGTCAAGAACCTACTCGAACCTTTCCCCGGGCTCCACTGTCACTGGTAACCAGGTAATCGACGAACTAGTAAACCCTAACTATGCCTAACATGAGCAGATTAAATCTACTAAAAGACATGTGAAGTACTTAACAGTGGCCACTGATTTACACAATTAGACAACAAGCATTGCTAAGCATAGATCATGAACAAGCATAAACAAGAAGCAAAGTCTAAAAGACAACTTTATAGATCCATAATCAAGGTTTTATCATAGTACAGAAGAAGTTCGAGGGGTTTACTCAAGATACATCGGAATTCGTGACCCAAAGTCGTCGAGATGAACTAGACGAAGAAGTCGACGAAAGACGAACTCGATCTGCCCTCGGGATGCCAGGGGTCGGCCGAGCCAGACCCCTAGGGGTCGGCCGACCCCCCTGGGTCCTGCCTCCTCTTGCTTCCTCCTTTCGCCGAGATGTTCCTCCCGCCGAGTTGAACTCCTTTGGCCCTCGAGCTCTGCCCTAGCCTCTCGGTTACAATGGATTTGTGGTGAGTCTCCCCTTCCTCTCCCTAGATGAAGCCCTCTATTTATATCCCGAAGGAAACCCTATACATGGAAACTAATAGGTCGGTTCTAAGAGTCCTAGAACACCTCATACATCTATTTCCAAGTATAATCAAGCTTCTAGAAGAGTCCCGGTCGTCCATATCTTTCCTTGCTTGATGACTAAGTCTTCTCTCTTTAATTCCCGAAATAAACCTTCCCGGTTCTGCAACTTGTAGTAAATCGACCATAACTTTGCCTTCCGAAGTCCAATAAATGCAAACTCGGACTCTAAATTGTAGAGCTCGAAGAGATCTACAACTTTGGTATTCAAACTTCCTTCATTTGACGTCGTTAAGGTCTCCAAATTGGGCCCACAAATTGCTGCTGTTATTGACTTCGCGAATATTTCAGGAATTGCCTTTCCTAGCAACCTTCATCTTCTAGAATACTCCTTTAATTGGGCTTTATCCTTCAATTGGGCTTCATTATCCTTTTGCACTTGGGCTTTGCTCATCTTAGCATAAATCCTATTTCCGAGAATTCTTCAAATATATCAATTATTACCTGTTTTCCTGCAAAAAATGAATAATGCACAAAAACAAAGAGCATTCTCGAAAACGGGGTTAATTGTTAGTAAAATAATAATAAATCACAATATTAATTCATTAAACGGCATAAAATCATATGAAATTATAACATAAATTTAGTACTTAAGCCGCGTCAACAATATCCCCACACTTAGATCATGCTAGTCCTCGAGCATAAGATCGATAAATCTTAAAATAAACTCTCAACTAAATTTATGTTCATTCTAAACAAATACCCATCAAAAATAACTTTACTTCAGAAATCACTCAAATCATAACATGGGAATATTTATTTAACTTTCATGCATATAGATCCCCACAAGATTTATCGAGATTAAATAAATCATAACTATGCCAAAGTCTCTTTTCAGAATATAAAAGAGGTTTTTCAATATATTTTTTAGAAAAAGCAAAAACTTTTCAAATGATCAAGAAATTACTAATCCCTTTTAATCAAGCTCTCAAAAAGACACTCTATATAGGTGGCTATCTTAAAAGATAACACTCTCTCTCTCTCACAAAGGAAATATATATGGAGCTTGGTAAAGGCCTAGCAAAGTTAAACATTTTATTGTTCAAATAAGTTATCTTTCTAAAGCTCAATCAATCAAATTAAACAACCTTGGTCATCGAGAATAAAGAAAATAATATATAGAGACAAAGGAAAAGAAGATATAGATAGTGGACATGTGCATATAGATGATGAAATTGGAATAAATTCCGGAATTTTTGCACATGGTTGGAAAAAGTGAAAGTCTTTGCCCATTAATTTTTAAACAACAATCTGTGAGACTTTCAAAGAAACTAACTTTTAATTTTATATAAATTTTCTCCCCCTTTTCTCCTTTTTCCTAATTCTACCTCTCTTTTCCTTACCCTTTTATTTATTTCGGCCACTTGGCCATTATTTTCTCCCTCTATTTTTTTTTCCTTCTTTTTTTTTTGTTTTTTTTTTTTTAACTAGAACTTCTTCTCCTTTTTCATCTCAAAAAGTCCCTTTTTATTTCAATTTTAATTAATGAGCAAAAACCTCACTTAAATAGGTAAAGGTAGACAAATGAGATGAAAGGTTTATAAGGTAAAGGAATTGCTTATTATTTTTAAGCAATTGAAATATAATAAGGCTAGCAAACGATGAAAAATATCAATGACCAAGAATTATTTTAAATGATCAAAATTACTAAAGAAATCAAACTTAATCAAACTCACATGAAATAACTTGCTTATAAAGTGGACTTAAAACTAAGCTCTAATAGGTATTTAAAAACTCTCTCTTGATTAAGGGATGTAAAACTTGATCAAATAAAGATAAATTTAAACAAAAGATTTTTATAAACCCCTCTAATTTTTTCTTAATTGGAAACTTTGGCAAAGCTATAAAACATCATCTCCCAACAGAACATGGGTTATACATTATTAATTATTTTAGTAATTCCCATATTACTCTAATCATGATAACTTAGGCAAAATTAAATATCAAAGTAATTGCATAGAATAAACTTAAATAAAGTGAGACAAAATTATCACTAAATATTAAAACTTTATTAATAATAAAAATATTATAATAACGCCATCCCAGCAACTCACACCTAATAGAAAATAATAAATGATAAAAAAGATAAATGATAAATGGGCGTTATTATTTCAAACGCTTTATTCTTCTAAAGGGGAAAATACATCCCCACACTTAGCTAATGCTAAGTGTCCTACTCATCTTCGGTGTCCCACTCCCAGCTATCAAAACAACTCAGAACACCGCGAGACATCGCATACCAAAAATTGAAATGAATCCGACTCGAGAACCCCCCATGTCGGCCGAGTTGGGCCTTTCTGGTCGGCCGACCTGGGCCCCCCTTCTGGCTGCTGGGCCTCAGGTTTGGTCGGAAGGTTTATTTATTAAACAAAAATATTTATGTACAGAAAAATTTGAAAAATATTTAAACTACGCAACTAAATTATATACAAAGGATAGGTTACTTATGGAAATCTAAGGGTCATATCTATGGTAACCAATTCTAACTTCTTCGAAAATGAAAGTCTCGATATAATTGATGTCAAATTTTTCCTCTTCAACGTAGACCTTCAATCTTTGTCCATTTACCATATACTTGTTCCCTTCAAAATCCATAATGGTAACAGCTCCGGCAGGTGATACATCATGAACAATATAAGGTCCATCCCATTTACTTTGTAATTTTCTTTTTCCAAATAATTTGAATCTTGAATTATAAAGAAGAACCTTATCACCTGGCTTAAACTCCTTCTTGACGAGCTTCTTGTCAAACCATCTCTTAATCCTCTCCTTATAAATGGTAGCATTATGATAGGCTTGCAAACGAGCTTCATCAAGGGTACTTAATTGAATCCTTCTTTTAACTAAGGCGGCATCTAGGTCTAAATTTAATTCCTTAATTGCCCAATAAGCTTTATGTTCTAGCTCAACTGGTAAATGACAAGTCTTTCCATAAACTAATTGATAGGGTGTCATTCCAATAGGTGCTTTAAATGCAGTCTTATAAGCCCAAAGAGCATCATTAAGCTTCTTTGACCAATTTTTGCCT
This sequence comes from Paspalum notatum, assembly GCA_022530915.1. Taxonomy (NCBI): domain Eukaryota; kingdom Viridiplantae; phylum Streptophyta; class Magnoliopsida; order Poales; family Poaceae; genus Paspalum; species Paspalum notatum. The sequence continues at coordinate 38,478,392 of CM039687.1, read as the reverse complement.
CCTTTAATTCCCATCTTTTTAAGGATTTCTTTTAATTGTTTATTTGATGTTTCGGCTTGGCCATTAGTCTGTGGGTGATAAGCTGTAGAAACTCTATGTTCAATTCCCATCTTAGCCAGATAATCCGTAAACTCCTTACCAATAAAATGCGATCCTCCATCAGAGATAATTACTCTAGGTACTCCATATCTTGGAAAGATGTTATTCTTGATCATCTCTATGGACTCTTGCGTTGACGCTTTCTTACATGGCAAGGCTTCTACCCACTTTGAGACATAATCCACAGTTACTAAAATATACTCATATCCATGTGAATTCTCAAAGGGTCCCATAAAATCCATTCCCCAAACATCAAATAAATCAATCTGTAGATTGTATGTCAAAGGCATAGAATTTCTAGCTGTTATATTTCCAGTTCTCTGACACTCAGGACAAGAAGCGACAAATTTCCTTGCATCTTCATGCATTCCTGGCCAATAGAATCCACTCGCCCATATCTTAGCCTGGGTTCTGAAATGTCCATGATGCCCCCCATATTCTGCAGCGTGACACTTTCTCAAAATCTCACTTCTCTCATCTGCAGGTACGCATCTTCTGAGGACTCCATCAGATCCAAATCTATATAAGTAGGGTGAATTCCAATAAAATTTCTTGGCTTCGGCAAGGACTTTCCTTTTTGAATTATAGTTGAGATGAGTCAATGGCTCTCCTTTAATGGCTCTAATTACGTCTAACATCCAAGAGTCCTTGTCTATAACTGCATAAAGGGTGTCGTCTCTTAATGCATCTTCAATTGGTGGACCTCCTTTACTATGGCTCATCCTAGACAAGTGATCTGCCACTACGTTCTCAACTCCCTTCTTGTCTCTGATCTCTACATCGAATTCTTGTAGCATAAGGATCCATCTAATTAAACGAGGTTTAGCATCTTTTTTAGTTAAAAGGTATTTGATAGCAGCATGATCAGTGTAGACTATAACCTTTGAATTAACTATGTAGGATCTAAATTTCTCAAAGGCAAAAACTACGGCTAATAACTCCTTTTCAGTGGTTGCATAATTAACTTGGGCCTCGTTAAGAGTCTTGCTGGCATAATAAATGGCATGTACTCTTCCGTCTTTTCTCTGCCCCAGCACAGCTCCTACGGCATAGTCACTGGCATCACACATGATCTCAAAGGGTAAATTCCAATCAGATGGTTGAATGATAGGTGCCTTAACTAGTAATTCCTTAATTTTTCTAAAGGCTACTTCACACTCATCAGTAAACTCAAATGGAACGTCCTTCTGGAGTAGGTAATTCAGTGGCTTAGCTATTTTAGAAAAATCCTTAATAAATCTCCTATAAAACCCAGCATGTCCGAGAAAGCTTCTAAGAGATCTAATATCTGTAGATGGTGGCAATCTTTCTACAGTCTCTATCTTGGCTTTATCTACTTCAATTCCTTTCTCAGAAATGATGTGTCCCAACACAAGTCCTCTTCTCACCATGAAATGACACTTCTCCCAATTCAACACTAAGTCTACTTCTCCACATCTCTTCAGAACTTTCTCTAAATTCTTTAGACAGTGGTCAAAACTAGTGCCGTGAACTGAGAAATCGTCCATGAAAACCTCCATGATATCCTCAATGAAGTCTGAGAAAATGGCCATCATACACCGTTGAAATGACGCTGGTGCATTGCATAATCCAAAGGGCATTCTCCTATAGGCAAAGGTTCCATAAGGACAAGTGAAAGTTGTCTTGTGTTGATCGTCTGGATGGATAGGGATTTGAAAGAATCCAGAATAACCATCTAAATAGCAAAAATGGGTATTCTTAGCAAGTCTCTCTAGCATTTCGTCAATAAAGGGTAAAGGGAAGTGATCTTTCTTAGTGGCTTTATTAAGCTTCCGGTAATCTATACACATTCTCCAACCAGTGACAGTCCTTTGTGGAATTAATTCATTATTCTCATTTTTAACTACAGTTAAACCTCCCTTCTTAGGCACACAATGAACTGGGCTAACCCACTCACTAGTTGGTACTGGGTAGATAATTCCGGCGTTTAGTAATTTGATTACTTCCTTCTTCACTACAGATCTCATTTCGTTACTCAGTCTCCTTTGATTGTCTACCACTGGTTTGTGGTCTTCTTCCATTGGAATCCTATGAGTACAAAATGCTGGGCTAATTCCTTTAAGATCTGCTAGAGAATAACCTATTGCCTTCTTATGTTCCCTCAACATTCCTAGCAGTCTTTCCACCTCTTCTGGACTTAGCTGGTCACTAATTATTACAGGATAGGTTTTATCTTTTCCTAGGAATTCATACTTAAGTCCTTCGGGTAGTGGTTTAAGCTCAACATCGGGCGCCTCCTGTGGATTAAGGTCTCCTAATGGCTCTACAGGAATGTCTTTGGTTTCTTCTTGATTAAGGTCAAGTTGTTTAGTGGCAATGGTTGTTTCCTCAGAGAAGAATCCTTCTTTTCCTCCTTCTAATACTAATTTTAATGGCTCTCTAAAGGCATTAATATAATTAATACTCTCTATCTCCTCTATATCGGGAGTGAGATTAATAGGCACTTTAGATGCCGGTAGGAAATCAAAGTCATATTTTAATCCATTAATATTAATATTGATTTTTCCTTTATCATTATTTACTACGGCATTAACCAACTTAAGAAAAGGTCTACCAAGAATTATATTAATATCATTATCGTAGACATTAATTATATAAAAATCAGTTGGTATAATATTATTAGCAAAGTTAACTTCAACATCTTTAATTAAGCCTACAGGTCGAATTATTTCATTATTAGGAAGTTTAATCTTAATACTAGTAGAAACTAAGTGTGGTTTATCACTTAAAGTACAATAAACTTCATAGCTCATAGTACTTACCTGGGCTTCCATAGAGCAGTGAATATTGTTGAAGTCTTCTTTGTTGATGGAGCAAGAAATACCAGTCGAAGATTCTTCTGGCTCCAGGTGGACGATAACCTCCTCAGTTAGTGATGACTCCGGCTTGACACCAATCACCCGCTTCACTTCAGAGACAAAGTCACTGTCCAGCTCCTCTTCTTGGAATAATTTCTGCAGTACCTCCCCTGTACTTAGATCATCTGAGCTTCTCCTTAGTGGTACCTCTGGTGGAAACAGCTCTTTCTCTTCTTCTAAGTCTTCTAGTGGGAGTGGTCCTGCACACATCAGTGTATCTCCAAAATCTACTGGCATCCAGCTCGTCTTGTCGAATTTTGTCAGTGGTTTTGCACTAGCAAGGCTTCCAAAATCTGAACACTCTGTCTTCACTTGTGGTGCAAAACACTCGTACTCCTCTTCCTCAGCTGCATAAGACACTGGAGTCTTTCTGGCAGGTTGTTGCTCCTCGTAGATAGCATATGTAGACGTCACTCCTGCTAGCTTCTGCTCTTCACTCTCCCTCCTATCTCTTTCAGCCTTCGCGGTCAAGCAGCAATCTGACAGAATCTTCATAGCTTCATCTACATTTCGGCTCAGCAGTGATCCTCCAGCACAGATGTTCACTTGCTTGAAGTCTCTAGTGTTTAGACTGAAGTAGAAGGTTGAAATGATTGTCTCCTCGTCAAAGTTAATGGGTGGTCCTTGTGTCCTCAGTTCTTCCAGTCTGTCCCATGCTTCATCAAGGTCTTCACTCTCAAGTTGCTTGAAGTTTATGATTGCTTTCTTCAACAGGTGTACTTTTATTGGAGAAAAGAATCTTTTGGTGAACTTCAATTTGAGAGCGTCCCAATCACCTTCAGTTTCTATTGATGCAGTGTCGTACCACTTTCTGGCTCTGTCTTCCAATGTAAACGGAAAGAGATTCCACAAAACCCATTCTTCTGGAACTCCGTCTTGATGGAATGTGCGACACACTTGCACTAGCCTCTTCAAGTGAGTGTACGGGTTCTCATCGTCTTCACCACTGAACGGATGTTCGGCAGCAATTCGGATGATTCCTGGCTTCAGCTCGTAGGATCCTGATTCCGGCTGCAGATTTGATCTTTGGAACTTCAAATCTTCCGCTCTTGGAGTTAAAAACTCCCCAAGCGTCAATTTTCTGCCCAACGTAGTCATACCTGAAATTTAAACAAAAACAAAAACAAAGATCTATGACAGCAAAAATTTGCTGTACTTAGACCAAATTAAATCCAAACAAAATAACAGAATTCAAAATTTCAGAATTTAAAAATTACTCCTAATTTCGAAAATTGTAAAATAAAATAAATCTAAAACACTAATTAATAACAAAATTAACTAAAAACAATAAACAAAACTAAATATTAAAACTAGAAGTAGCAAAACTTAATAAAAGATTAATAATAATTTAAACGATAATTATTCCCCGGCAACGGCGCCAGAAAAGCTTGTTGACAGCACTTAAGCATGCCAAATCCTTATACTGCAAGCGCACAGTATCGCGGTAGCTTTTCCCCAGGATGAGTATCTTGGGTTTATCAATCCGGGATTAATTATGTTTAAAATGCTATTAATCAATTATTAACAATATTACTATCTAATTCTAATATATCTAATAAGCTTAAATAAGAGATAAAGGTTATCTAATTACAACTAATAAAGACTCTAATTCTACTCTAATCAAGATCTAATCTATATTCTAATCTATTGCATAAAAGGTATAAGCAAAGACTTAAACTCGGGGTATATAGGATTTAAACAGGCAAAAGGATCCACAAGAGATATGAGACAAACTACTAAAGTACTACGAACCACCTTGACTTAGATCTAAACATTAAGCATAGAATAAGCATGAACATGAATGTCAAGAACCTACTCGAACCTTTCCCCGGGCTCCACTGTCACTGGTAACCAGGTAATCGACGAACTAGTAAACCCTAACTATGCCTAACATGAGCAGATTAAATCTACTAAAAGACATGTGAAGTACTTAACAGTGGCCACTGATTTACACAATTAGACAACAAGCATTGCTAAGCATAGATCATGAACAAGCATAAACAAGAAGCAAAGTCTAAAAGACAACTTTATAGATCCATAATCAAGGTTTTATCATAGTACAGAAGAAGTTCGAGGGGTTTACTCAAGATACATCGGAATTCGTGACCCAAAGTCGTCGAGATGAACTAGACGAAGAAGTCGACGAAAGACGAACTCGATCTGCCCTCGGGATGCCAGGGGTCGGCCGAGCCAGACCCCTAGGGGTCGGCCGACCCCCCTGGGTCCTGCCTCCTCTTGCTTCCTCCTTTCGCCGAGATGTTCCTCCCGCCGAGTTGAACTCCTTTGGCCCTCGAGCTCTGCCCTAGCCTCTCGGTTACAATGGATTTGTGGTGAGTCTCCCCTTCCTCTCCCTAGATGAAGCCCTCTATTTATATCCCGAAGGAAACCCTATACATGGAAACTAATAGGTCGGTTCTAAGAGTCCTAAAACACCTCATACATCTATTTCCAAGTATAATCAAGCTTCTAGAAGAGTCCCGGTCGTCCATATCTTTCCTTGCTTGATGACTAAGTCTTCTCTCTTTAATTCCCGAAATAAACCTTCCCGGTTCTGCAACTTGTAGTAAATCGACCATAACTTTGCCTTCCGAAGTCCAATAAATGCAAACTCGGACTCTAAATTGTAGAGCTCGAAGAGATCTACAACTTTGGTATTCAAACTTCCTTCATTTGACGTCGTTAAGGTCTCCAAATTGGGCCCACAAGTTGCTGCTGTTATTGACTTCGCGAATATTTCAGGAATTGACTTTCCTAGCAACCTTCATCTTCTAGAATACTCCTTTAATTGGGCTTTATCCTTCAATTGGGCTTCATTATCCTTTTGCACTTGGGCTTTGCTCATCTTAGCATAAATCCTATTTCCGAGAATTCTTCAAATATATCAATTATTACCTGTTTTCCTGCAAAAAATGAATAATGCACAAAAACAAAGAGCATTCTCGAAAACGGGGTTAATTGTTAGTAAAATAATAATAAATCACAATATTAATTCATTAAACGGCATAAAATCATATGAAATTATAACATAAATTTAGTACTTAAGCCGCGTCAACACCGATGCAGCAGCAAAAAAGAGCCGCACACCCACAAGCTCAGGAGCTGATTTCGGCGGACCATTCACGCAGGTGACGCGCGCCCGAGCCCGACGAGGCGAGGCGGGCGAGCGCGTGTGGACTCCTTCTTCTCCTTTCACACCCTGACTTAGTGGGAAAGGAGAGTCTCCATATTTAAATATGTGAAACTCTCCTTCCACTAGCAAGGTGGGACTAAAGGTTCCACACTCCTCTTGCTCACATATAGACCTTTGAGATTTTTCAAGAATTAATAAATGGGCCAAGCCCATATATTCAACAGGTCCAAGGTGAAAACAGAGAAAATAACCACAAGGCCTAGTTATTGCCACCCAAGGCCTAGGAAATTCAAAGCTATCCACAAGGGAGGAATATGTGATAGGTGCTCAGGTCATCTGTGTTAAAAAACAAGCATGCAAAAGCACCTATAGATCTGTCGAGATATTCATGCACAAATCAAGATATTCATGCACAACCACAGACGACTCTGAAGGCACGATATTTGTTAACGAGGTTCAGCTAAATCCTATATCCCCGGGGCATGACTATGGGCGCTCCTTCCCATTATCAGTATCCTGGTACACCGCCGCAACGCCGCATCCCTAAACCAAACCATCTAGTTGTGCTGCGGCTACACATGGTTGGCCTCATATTTATGCTCTGAAGAAACAGAGTTTAACTAGAACTCTCTACCTAGACCCTTTTTACAACTCAAGTCATGCGGTAACCAAAACCGTGCCCATGTTCGAAACAAATTCTAACTATCTGCTTCTCCTCTCTGGTTGTGGCAGCCCACTGGCCACTGCTAGTGCCACCAAGCCGACCGTCCAATCTCGCTTGGTTCATCTTCTTGTCTCCTTGGAAGGCTCAGCCTGTCAAGGATCACAAGTCATGCTCTTCAATCCTACTCCTACGAGAGTGTCTGAAATTCAAATGTCTCGCATCATTTTGATTATTAGTACCTATGTGCAGATCCTTGGGGCTGATCTTCAGAATTACCAGCCGTTGCTTTAGAAGAACTGGCGAATGTTTATTGTTCCTAATAGGGAAAGGGCAGGTTAATCAGGAACTGTAATGCTGGGGAAGTGCAAAAGTAGCTGGAAAGTAGCGTGACCCAGAAAAAAAATATGGTGAAATTTTATAAGAAACAGAACCCATTGATTAAAGAAATTAATAAAGGTTTGATAAGACGGTGGCGTTATGCGTAATGCAGAAGCGCACATCACAACAGATTATACGCGCAAAAGGCAGCAATTGAGACAATCGAAGTGGTTGCTTTTCAATTGAAATGTGAATTAAATCACAAATCCAAAGTATTACTTTGAACCAACCTGGATATTGACATACAGTGAAGGGTGGAATGTGCGAACCGCGTGTGAATGCTCAGTAAAGCAGTGATTGCTGCAGAAAAATGACCCGAGCCGTAGTCCAATGAGCGGTGGTGCTGGCTGCATTGATAAGCAGCATATTGTTAACATACTGTCAGTCAGGAATTCAGGTGAAGAGCACATGTTATATCCGGCCATCCTTGTTTCAGCCATGTCAATATTAATTTCTAGCATTCGTCATCAGCAACCTCGTCGCTGCAGTTAGTTTTGATTAGCCTCTGGAGTGAGTGGATCGGAAGGGCCTTCTTGGTCACCCGTCTGATCTGATCCTAGCTAGGGGATGATCAATTAATCCTTGGGCCAGGAACTGCAGAATGCTTGAATCGCGTGCAAAAGCAAGTCAACTTCACAGGTCTGCAAGTGATGCAGAACTAGAAATATACACAGATTGTTGATATTATGTTAATAAGCAGTGCTAGAAATATAACTGACAAATGTTTATCATATCGTTCCTGATAAAGAAAGCGCAGGTTAATCGGATACAGTAATGCTGGTGGAAGTGCAAAAGTAGCTGGAAAGTAGTGTGACCCAGAACAAAAATATGGTGAAATTTTATAAGAAACAGAACCCGTTGATTAAAGAAATTAATAAAAGTAGATAAGATGGTGGCATTATGTGTAATGCAGAAGTCGGCATGACACCAGACTATACACACAAAAGCAGCGATTGAGACAATCGAAGTGGTTGCTTGAATTGAAATGTGAATGAAATCACAAATTCAAAGTATTACTTTAAACTAACCTACAGATTGACATACAGTGAAGGGTGGAATGTGTGAACTGCATGTGGAAGCTCAGTAAAGCAGTGATTGCTGCAGAAAAAAAGAGCCAAGCCGTAGTCCAATGAGCAGTGGTGCTGGTTACATTGATGAGAAGCATTTGTTAACATACTGTCAGTCAGAAATTCAGGCAGAGAGCACATGTTACCTTGTCAATCTTCATCTCGGTTGTATATGTTGCCGGGCAGGCAAGTAGAGTTATATCTGGCCAGCCTTGTTTCTCAGCATTCTTCACTCATCATCAACCTCGTCACAGCAGTCAGTTTTGATTAGCCTCTGAAGTTAGTGGATCAGGAAGGCCCTTCTTTGGCACCCGTATGTCTGATCTGATCCTTGAGCGTGGAACTGCAGAATGTTTGGATCGCGGGCAAAATTAGAAAGTCAGCTTTACAGGTCTGCACAGTGATGCAGAAATAGAAATACGTAGTAAGCAGTACTAGATATTGTTGACATGTCAATAAGCAGTAGTGGTGGTCCACAGATGTATGACGTACCTCGTCAATCTTCATTGGTACTAGGTTGGATGGTGTATACATTTATATATGGCCGTATTCCTCTTAATTTCTGGCATTCGTCATAAAGCTCAGCGCAGCATCCGGATATATCTAGGTGTTGCAGTGAATCGGGGAGGCCTCTTGGGCATCCGTCTGATCAGATCGTAGAACGATGAAATTCAGATGAATCAATTAATCCTTGAGTGAGGAACTGCAGAATGCTTGAATCGCGTGCAAAAGCAGAAAGTCAGCTTCAGGGGTCTGCAAGTGATGCTGAAATAGAAATATGTACTTAGGAGTACTAAATATTGTTGATAACATGTTAAAATAAGCAGCAGTAGTGGTCCACAGGTGTCGACGTACCTTGTCAATCTTCATTCATTAGTACTAGGTCGCTGGGCGTATTCTTGTATATCTGGCTGTGTTCCTCTTAATTTCTGGCATTCCTCATAAAGCTCAGCGCAGCAACCATATATTTGTAGGTCTTGCAGTGAATCTGGGAGCCCCTCCTTGGGCAGCGATCTGATTCTGGGAGATTCATTAATATATAAATCCTCTAGAGAAGAGAGGCGCTGCAACCCTTGCGGGAGGGACTGCAGAGCCCTGCAGCTATAGAAGTCGAGGGATCGGAGGGATGTGAGGAGCTGAAGCGCCTGGTCCTGCTCTTCCGTGAAGCTCTCCGCCCGCCAGTCATACCGGAAGTATAATCTCCGGAGGGTAGCGGAGAGGCGGGTGCAGATGGGAGCAACAAGCACCGCGGAGATGCTGTCCACCGTAAGATCCACCAGTTGGAAGGTACCCGCGGGCATTGATTTTGTCCTTGCCACCTCTGTGAGTATATCCGCTGCTATAGAATAGGGCTCAGTTTCATCTTCTCTCTTGTTATAAACATACAGGTTCGTGAGGTTGGATGTGATGAGAGGATCGAACCCATCCACTGTGATGTTCTTACAATATCCCAGCTGTAGTGTGGTAAGAGATGTCAGATTTGAGAGCAGACCCATTGACAGAGTACCTGGCTCATCCCACAGAGTGAGTTCCTTGACAGAACGAGGGAAAGGGTTAATGCTGGAAGCTGCTTCTCCCATGGACAACTGGGATAATAGCTTACCTCAATTGACTATGCCTACTGATTCGAGCGACGAGAGGCCCTGGAATCCACTCCCATCCTCCAAAGGTAGAATCAGATTCTTACACCCCTCCAAGCTGACATCTCTGAGTGAGCTGGAGGGTAGAAACTGCAATACCACTTCCTCCTCATGATCCTCTTCTGATGCTCTCACATACAGAGAAGAAAGAGCTGGGAAACATTTGAACAACTTTGGCAATGATCTACTGGTGAAAGGAAATTTGTAGAGAGACACAGATTGGACCGACTGGAGCACAATGTCATCATCCAGTTGTCCCATAAACATATCACCTCTCTCAACAAGTATATGTCTTAGGGGATGTAGCTTCTGGAGGTGCGTAAATAAGATGCATGATGCATCATTAATTATCAAACTTTTTACTTCACCGAGATTGTTGAAGGCTAACTCAGCAGGCATCTCAATGGTCAAATCACCACCAGAATATGTCATGCAGTCCGTTCTAAAAGAAGATAGCTTGGGGGTGTGAGGCAGGGCAGGCAGGCACAACTTCTGGCATTGATATATGACAAGATGACTTAGATTAGGAAACCAGATGGTGTTGTCTTGTGCAGAGGAGCTCGAGTTCTCGGAGAACGGAAGAGAAGCAAGCTTGGGGCAGTTTCTGCACTGGATTATTTCAAGCCGTAAGAACAAGTGTGTCATACCTCCCCCAACCCACTCTACAAGTTCTGGCATATTCTCAAACACAATTTCCTTTAACTGTGAGAAGCTTTTTTCTGTAATGCCACCAATGAGCTCGGGTCCAAACTGAGAAATCCCAACAATATTTTTCAGCATGAGTTTTCTAAGATGGTATAGCTGCCCAAAAGGAGGAAAGGTAGACCAAGAAAGTCCTTCTAGACAGAGAGCCTCTAAGTTTTTCAAGCCGAAAAACCAACTGGGACATATGCCACCTCCATTATTTACAATGCTAAGAGCTTTAAGATTCTTCTGCAGCTCAAGATCATATAGAATATCATCTCCTGCGGATGGTTCATTGCCACTCCAAACCAAAGCCAACTTAATTAGATTTCTTTTTGCCATCAATCTGGCTTCATTAACTTCTCCCCTGGTTCTCACATTTTCAATCCCACATATACAGAGATCCCCTCCAAGCTCTTTCAACTGCCCCAACTCCTGTAATCCAAATCCATCGCTCTCCTTCTTAACATGGAATCTTTTCAACTCTTGTAATAACTTCAATTTTCCAACCTCAGGAACATTGGAATGGAATTCTTCATTACTGATGATGAAATGACGCAAATTCACAAGGCGATTAACGTCTCTAGGCAAATCACAACTGCTTCTCCAGTCCTGAAGGTCCAGATATTTCAAGTGAGCAATTGAGTAGGCGCAACAGAGACGGGGTTCAGCATGTGCGCGTCCCCCTCCCCGCGCCCGGCGAACGGGCGACTCCTCGCCGCCGCCGCTAGAATCCCTGCCCCTCCACCGCTCCCCACCTGCGACCTTGGTCCTAGACTGATAGATCCGGCTACCAGCTCCCTCCCAAGCCCCGTCTCACCCACGCTCGAGCACCCAACCAGCACACCCCAGCCACTTCCCCCTCCGCCTCCGCCGCCGCCGGGGCTAGACGAGACCAGCCGCGCTCGCAGCTCCTCTCCCCGGCGCGCTTCTCCACCACCTGCCGCCTCGGGCCCTGTTAAGCGAGTGCGCTTCGCCATTACTCCTCACCCTGCTAGCCGTTCCCCTGTGCCGTGCGTATCCGGCGATAGATCCGCATTCACTGCTGTTGCCCAATCTGCGACCGCTGCCCACCTGGCCTCCGCCCGGAAGGAACCTTCAATCCTACCTCTGCCGCAGCACGGTCCGCTTTGCCGCAGCGAGCCCTGCCGCGTTGACGAGGATGTGCTGGACGGCTGGACTACGGTCCGACGCAGGCGCTCCTGCGACATCAACACGTCTTCAAGGCGGCCAGCTATCAAGACCTCCCCGGAGCCCTCTCTAGCCAGAGACAAGCTGCTGCAACACATGAGAGGTAAATGCTTCCGTTGTTTGGCCATTGGTCACCGTGCGTCCGCCTGCAGGGATCCTGTGAAGTGCTTCAGCTGCGGCGGGTCAGGCCATAAAGCTTGGCATTGCTCCCGGGGCAAGGCCACTGCTCTGCCTCCTACCTCGCCCCTGCCCCCTGCCCTCGACGCCAACATCTTCCCTCCGCTTGTGCAAGCCACCATGCCCCGCCCCGGCGACCCGGAGACGCGCCCCGCCGAGACGTTCGCCGTCGCGGCCACCACCAGGGACATGGAGTCGGAGCTGGAGAAGTTGTCCACGCACGCGGTGGTCGTCTGGCTAGGGCGGGGACCGTCCGGAGGTGGGCACTGACAAGGTGTCGAAGGCCTTCTGCCATCAGTTTGGTGTGCGGCCGGACGACATCACCGTGGCACAGCACCACCCCGCCGACTTCGTCGTCATCTTCACGCACCGGCACCACCGTGATGCGGCGGTGGAGCTCAGGGACTTCCTCTACGGCAACCTCGACTTCCGCGTCAGACGGTGGCTGCCGATGATCCAAGCCGGAAAGGTCGACCTCAACTACCACGTCCGCCTCTGTCTGGAAGGGATTCCCCTTCACGCTTGGAACGAGAACATCGCCAAGCGGGCGGTGGCCAGGTCCTGTGACCTGGACTACGTCGAGGAAGATTCGCTCAAGAAGAAGGACACGCGCACTCTCAACCTTTGGGCCTGGACAGAAGACCCCTCGTACATTCCAAAGGTAACATGGCTGACCATTACAGGAAGGTCCTTACAGGTCCACGATGGGGCGGCACCACCACCTGACCGCTCAGGCTTCTACTTCCACGTCCTCGTCCACCTCGACCTCGTGGAGGACCCGCGGGACAGAGATGGGCGCCGCGCGACCCGCGGCTATGAGTGGACCTTGGGCAACGTCGACGGCGTGCGAGCTCCAAGGGACCCACACGACCCTCCACCGCCGGTCACCCGCGACAATCGCCGCCGCGACGAGGACGACGACGAGCGACGCGGCCGACGCAGCCGCAAGGAAGACACCTGGAGCTCCCGCCTGTTCAGGAGCCTCTCGCGTGCTCCCAACAGGGAGCGGGACCGCTTCGAGCCACGCAGAGAACGCCACGAGGGTCGACGGCATCACCGAGCTGCTGCAGTTGGCAGCGCGGCCCTAGCCGCGTGTGGTACTCGCCAACTAGATCGTCCAGAAGTTCCTTTGTCCCGCGGCTCGCCGGTTGGGGCGCGCGGTCGCAGCCGCGTGTGGCAGCCCCGCCGCCGTGTGGGGAGGCTGCCACGGTCGCCACCCCGTCTGCACCTGGAATGTCGGGACGGCTCGCCCACTGGCTCACCGTGCGGCGGCGCGCGCCGCGGCGACTTCGACGCCCCACCTCCGCCTCCCCCGCCATCCCGTGCGGCCTCGCCAGGCGGGCAGGCGCACGGCCCGACTGTTACGGCCTGCGTGTCGCCCATCGGCTCACTGCGCAGCGGCGCGCGACGCGGCGACTTCGACGCTCCACCCGACGCCCCACCTCCGCCTCCCCCGCCATCCCGTGCGGCCTCGCCAGGCGGGCAGGCGCACGGTCTGACTGTTACGGCCTGCGTGTCGCCCATCTGCTCACCGTGCAGCGGCACGCGACGCGGCGACTTCGACGCTCCACCCCCGCCTCCCCCACCATCTCGTGCGGCCTCGCCAGGCGGGCAGGCGCACGGTCCGTCTGTTGCAGCCAGCGCGCCGGTCGGGGCGAACCGGTTCCGTCCGGGGCGCGTCTACCGCAGGCGATGCAGGTCCGCACCGCACAGCTCCCCAACACTGTCCAGATCTCCAACGCGCCTTCCTAGGGCGGCTCCAACGAGCCCACGCTCGGTGGCAGGTCCGGAGACTACGTCAGCAGTGGCTTCCTTCATCGAGGACATCACTACGCCCGTTGTGCAACCCCTTCTTCACGCGCAGGAGCAGTAGCAGGATCATCCCAGGAGGCTGAGGCAGAGGGGGATCAAGTTGCGAGCTGGGGCCCCTGTCCGCAAGAGTGCAAGGCTGGCAGCCATCTCTTGGCCGCGAGGCGACATCCAGAGCCGAGCACGTCAAGTGCTCATGAAGCGTCTCGGAATCATGCCAGACGAAAGCAAGGAGACGACGCAGAGCCAGGACATGGACGCCCTCTTGCAGCGCTACTTCGACCTGTTCGCCGGCCCGCTGACTGACTTGGCACTCAAGGCCCTGGTTGCCCTGTGCGGCCTGGAGGATCCAGGGGTGGCCAGCCAGGTTGTCCAGGAGGTGGCCTAGCTGTTGCGTTCGTGCTGCTGGGATTCTACACATCTTCATGTTATGCAAAGCAAGAAACGTTTGTGGGGGAGGCGTCCTCGTTTATTTGTTGCAATGTCTGCACTCTACTGTTTTCGTCCTTCACTTCCTGCTCAAGCGCCCGGTAGCAGCCAGGGGCCATCAGCTATCTGGTTCTCTTGCAGCTGCAGTTGTCGTCGTCGTGTTAAGCGCCCTGTGCGTCGTGTTGGCCGGCTGTCGTCCTCAGCCGTCCGCCGCAAACTCCATGTATGCTTCTGTTGTTTGTTCCAGAATTCGCCTCCTTGGATTATTGTGTTCCAGAATTTGCTTCCGTCGTCTAAGGTTCGGGTCGCTGTTTATGTTTGTGGCGTCGTTGGCTATGTCCGAGCGGTTCTCTGTGTTCACTGTTGGGGCTGTCACCTTCACAGAATGACACAAAGACATTGCCAAATCCTGAATTGGAATGTGAGAGGGTTAAATGAGGGGGCCAGGAAGGATGTCGTGCATGATCTGGTTCGTGACACAGGGAGCACAATTGTTTGCCTTCAGGAAACCAAGCTGGCCATGGTTGATCAGCCTACTATTGCTCGTACTCTTGGGGTGAAATTCTTGAACAGCTATGCCGTTCTGCCGGCAGATCAAACTAGGGGTGGCGTTCTACTTGCGGTGTCGGAGGATTACTTCACGCTCTCCAACATCTCCACCTTAGTTAACACTCTCACAGCTTTAATCACCATGAAGACAGATGGTGCAGAATGGTGGATAACTGTTGTGTATGGACCACAATCCGACGCCGATAAGCTCCTTTTTCTTCAGGAACTGAGATCCCTCGCCTCCCAGGTTCGTGAGAAGTGGCTAATTCTAGGAGACTTTAACCTCATCTACCAAGCTTCGGACAAAAGCAACACAAACCTCAACCGTCGGTTAATGGGATTGTTCAAGGCCGCCATAGACGAATTTCACCTCAAAGAAATCCGTCTTAATGGCCGGCGCTTCACTTGGAGCAACGGACAGGCTATGCCAACAATGACTCGTATTGACAGGCTCTTCTGCACCCCAAACTGGGAGCTGCTCTTCCCAACTTGCTACCTCCACTCCCTTCCCTCCCTCATGTCGGACCACACCCCGCTACTGCTACAAGGGGAACTCCCGCGAAAGACAAACAATTTCTTCCGCTTCGAGAACTTTTGGACTTGCCAAGATGGATTCCTTGAGTCGGTCCAAGCGGCCTGGAGCAGGCCAATGCGAGCAACTCATCAACCTCTCTTGCGTTTACACATTAAACTCGCACGTGCAGCCAAGGCCATCAAGGTGTGGCGCAAATTAAAAGTAGGAGACACGAGGCTCCAACTGGCCATAATCAAGGAAGTAATTCTTCGCCTAGAGTCAGCCCAGGAAGCTCGCACCCTATCGCCAGAGGAGTTAGACCTGCTTAGAAGAGCAAAAGTTAGGTCCACCGGACTAGCACTCATTGAGAAATCGCGAATCAGACAGAGATGCCGCCTCACAACCATTCGCCTAGGGGACGCCAACACAAAATTTTTTCACCTCCGTGCAAGCTCGAGAGCAAGGAAAAACCACATCCAAGCCCTGCAAACAGAATCAGGGATGATTTTTGCACAGGAGGAAAAAGAAAAAGCCATCACAGATTACTTTAAACAGCACTTGGGTACTGCTGGTGCTAGAACAACCACTCTTGACTGGACTTCTTTGGGCTACCATCCACTTGATCTCTCCTCCCTGGAAGCTCCTTTCACCCAGGAGGAGATCAGGGAGACCATCCTCTCCATGCCTCCTGACAAGGCACCAGGCCCTGACGGCTTCACGGGCGCTTTCTTTAGAGCTTGCTGGAACATCATCAAAGACGACCTAACGTCTGCGTTCAATCAGCTCCATAATATTAATGGCCAAGACTTTAGACTGCTGAACGCAGGCAACATAGTCCTTATCCCCAAGAAAGCTGATGCCCGTCGTATAAGCGATTTTCGTCCGATCAGTCTTATTCATAGCATTGCAAAAATTTTCTCCAAGCTGCTAGCCAACAGACTCGCGCCACACCTTGATGATCTTGTCTCCAAGTGCCAAAGTGCTTTCATTCGCAAGAGGTGCATCCAGGATAATTTTCTCTATGTCCAGAACATAGTAAGACACCTCCACAGGTCCAAAACACCGGCATTGTTCCTAAAGCTTGCCATACAGAAGGCGTTCGACACGGTCAACTGGGGCTACCTCTTGGAAAATTTACAAGCTCGTGGTTTCGGGCCACGTTGGCGAGAATGGATCTCAATCTTATTCGGCACGGCCAACTCGAAGCCTCTATTTAATGGGGCGCAAGGGGGCAGCTTTGACCACAAGCGTGGAGTGAGGCAAGGCGATCCCCTCTCCCCTATGTTGTTCATCCTAGCCATCGATCCGCTCCAAAGGATTCTTGACCTTGCCACGCAACAAGGGATACTTACACCACTTCCCCTTGCTACAGCAAAATTGAGAACATCGCTCTACGCTGACGATGCTGCAATCTTCGTGAACCCGACACGAGACCAGCTCCAATCGGTCAAGCACATCCTCCATGTGTTTGGAACTGCCACGGGACTAATTATAAATTTTGAGAAAAGCTCGATCCATCCCATCCGCTGCGAGAATATGGACATGGCAGACATCCTCCAATCGTTCCCAGGCAGCTGCAAGGAGTTCCCCTGCCGTTACCTTGGTCTTCAGCTGCACATTCGTCCACTGCAGAAAATACACATCCAACCCCTAGTGGAGAAAATTGGACAACGGCTTGCGGGTTGGAAAGGGCAGCTTCTCAACCGCGTGGGGCGCCTCACCCTAGTCACCTCGGTGCTCTCCACTATGCCAATCTATCACCTGACTGTCTTCCCCCTGGCAAAATGGGCTAGGAAGCAAATCGACAAGATCCGACGGTCCTTTCTTTGGAAAGGG
Organism: Paspalum notatum; assembly: GCA_022530915.1. Taxonomy (NCBI): domain Eukaryota; kingdom Viridiplantae; phylum Streptophyta; class Magnoliopsida; order Poales; family Poaceae; genus Paspalum; species Paspalum notatum. The sequence continues at coordinate 38,461,346 of CM039687.1, read as the reverse complement.
GAAGATAACGCGAATGGAGGTCACTGTTTGGTCAACTGGCCTACAGTTAGCAGGCCGAAAGACTTGGGTGGTCTTGGCGTACTTGACCTTGACAAATTCGGGCGTGCGCTTAGGCTTCGTTGGTTATGGTAGGAATGGACAGACGACTCAAAACCTTGGAGGGGACTTCAAGTACCATGCAGCAACTCCGATCGCTTGCTGTTCCAGGCTTCCACCTCGGTGATTGTTGGTAATGGAGCCAAGACCAAGTTCTGGCAACATAGCTAACTGACCAACGACGCCTGGATCAAGGCCCTGAGGAACAAAATCACGACGTTCGTGCAAATTGAGGAATTTGTTTCACTCTGGATTAGAATCCAACAGATCCACCTACATCCGGAGATTAAGGACACCATCACTTGGAAATGGACTTCTGATGGCAACTACTCCTCAAAATCAGCATACAGAGCCTAGTTCCTAGGATCCTATAGTGATCACAAGTTCCTTCTCATATGGCGCGCCAGAGCGGAAAATAAGTGCAAGGTTTTTGCTTGGATTCTTATCCAAAATAAGGTTCTCACGGCAGATAACCTTGCGCGGCGCGGCTGGCCTCACCAGACGTCTTGCACTCTTTGCAACGGACCCCTAGAGTCGGCGTTTCATTTGTGCCTGACCTGCCCCTTTGCACGCGAGGTTTGAAGCCGCATCCTTGCTTGGGAGAACTTGTCGCTGCCACAGCATGCTGACCCAATAAGTGCCAATGACATTGGGGAGTGGTGGGAGAGGGCAATGGCCCTTGTACCAACAGCCCGCAGAAAGGAATTCAATGGCGTCGTCATCTACACAATGTAGAACATCTGGAAAGAGCGAAATCGTAGAATTTTCGAACATTGCTCCATGTCCTCGCCCCAAGTGACGGGCTGTGTAAAGGAAAGTCTCTCCCTCTGTAGGGGTGCGTCCCGCCTTGCTAGAGCGAACTAGAGTTTCACCCTCCTCCCCCCCCCTCCCCGCTTGTGGGCTCCTCTGCTGTGTCAAACCTAAGGCTTTAAGCCGTGTACATTTGCTTTTCCCCTCTCTTAATTGAAAGGCAGAGCTCCTGCCATTACGTTCAAAAAAAAAGAAATTTCAAGTGATAAAACTTAGCCACTGCTTTAGGTAGACACACTTCTGAGTAATAAGGTGACTTGAGTTTTAGGTATCGGAGGTGGACAAGCTTTGTGAAGTTGTGTGGCAAAGAATTTATGGAGTTCATGAACATAAACAAAACACGGAGGCCCTTTATTTCCTTAAATGTATCTTTCAAAATATTGACCAAGCTTGCCCTTCTGTATTCTCCAAAAATCATCAAACTCCTCAAGTTTTTGATATCTATCCTTCTCTTCAATTTTTCCATTTCTTCGCCAAAATTATCAATAAAGTTATTTTGCATCAAGATTGATATGTGGCGAATAGACGGTAGGATGTCATGAGCTCTGAAACTAGTAGAACTGATACATTCTTTTGATGAAACAACCTGTGCAAGCTCGTGCAGTAAATCATGCATTACATAATAACCATCATCTCCTTTCATCAGAAAACCACAGTCTAGCAGCTCATCCAAATACTTTGATCCTATGTCCTGAATCTTAGCATCCTGACCACTGGAATCTATGATGCCTATTTAAACCTAGAAACGACCAATCTCTAAATTATCAAACTTATAATCCTCTGGAAAAAGGGCACAATATGAAAAACATCTTTTTAGATGGAAGGGAAGGTAGTCATAGCTAATTTTTAGGGCTGGGATAATGTCATTATCATGTTTTTGATCTAGCCACTCTTTCTTTTCAAGAACTTCCAACCAGTGTTCTGCATAGGGTTTCTTACTCAGCAACCGACCAACTGTTTTGGCTGCAAGTGGAAAGCACTTCAGCTTATTTGCTATTTGTCTTCCAATATCAATCAAATCTTCTTTGTCATGGTCATCTTGGATTTCACCAAATATGCATACCTGAAAGAATTTCCAGAACTCATCAGGGTCCAAACCATGTAGGTTGATTGGAGCAGTTGCTTTTGCGACCATGTCAACTATTTTTGGGAACCGAGTTGTAACGAGAACAATATTGCCTCTGGTCTCACCCTTTTTAAATGGAGCTAACAGCTTTTCCCACTCAGCACTGCTGCTGCATTCCCATATGTCATCCAAGACAATTATAAACCTTTTAGATTTTAATCTCTCTGTGATAGATTTTTGAAGATGGTCTAAGTTGTATGTTTCATTTGCTACTTTATTCCCACCATTTTCTGTTGCAGGTAGGCAGCTGTGGATCTCATTGGTGAGCTTAAGCACATCGAAATCAGTTGATACACATATCCAGACCATGATGTCGAAGTGTTCTTCAGTCCTTTTGTCATTGTACAGGTGCTGGGAGAAAGTTGTCTTTCCAATTCCCCCTGGACCAACTATAGGAAGAACAGATAGGATTTCACCATTATGTGTGGCGTTGAGCACTTGATTCATAGTTTTCTCAAAAATATCATCCCTCCCAAACAACTTCACTTGTGTAATTTGTGCAGTAGTGTGAGGCCGCTTAGCAGAGACGGGCACGCTTGGCTGAAGGCTTCTGCTTGTGTCTATCTCTAGCAAGCGAGAGATAGGAGAACATTTGGAGCTCATGTCTTCTATAAGCTGCTTGATTTTGTTGGACATGGCCACTCGGTCGAATGGCAACTTGTCACATTGACCACCATCAATATCATTGCCAGACTTGGCCTTGCTTGCATTATGTGTGTTGTTATCAGAAGCAGGAAGATCATCTTGTGAACGGCAGCAAGGGAAGCATGAAAGCCAGTTACCTGCGGTGTTGCGAGCAGCATGACGAGCATGAACAGCTTGAGCTCCAAGGCCATAAGGCCATCTCCAAGATCTGGAGTAGCCTCCTTGGTGCCGTCGAGCTCGTCTTGGATCATGAAGTAGTGGAGCTCGTCCAGAGCATCCTCTGCTTCATCAGCTTTCTTGCTGAGGCCCTCCAGCAGTCGCTGCAAGCCGGGGTTGTAGCTGATGTCCCTCCCTTGGGCGACATGCAGTAGCCCGAGCGTGTCGTTGAGCTCCGTCTTGATCTTGTCGAAGTTGAGGCCGAGCTCACGACTGGCCACATATCCAGCCACCAGGTCATCGGAGAGCTTGCTGATCACCTTGCCGAGGAGCCAGTTCGCTCCACCAAGAGCAGTCTCCATCTCCGCCGCTGGTCGCCAGCGCCGGGGCAATTATTGGTTTTTGAGAGGTGGAAGCAATGGCTTAATCGGGTTGAAACCGAAGGGAGCTAGCTGTGTGAACGGCTGCGAGTGTGATGGGTTGTGGTGTCTCTTTCTATTGTGGAAAAGAGCTCGTAGTACTGCTTGGCTGTCTGGTGGTCGTAGCTCGTCAGGAATCCAATGCCAGCTACAATTCCGTCCCCACTCCCCACCACAAACAATAATTCAGATCGTGGGGTAGTTGAAATCAAGCTAAAATATCTGAAACAAAAATTCCAAAATCAGCGAGGTGATTTGTTGCGTGACTGGGAACTCTGCCGGTGCAAACACAAACTGAAATAGAGGGTTCAAAAGGCGTAGTGCAGTGCACTGCGGTGCGATATATTCTGCAATCCATGGCAAGTTCGATCCCATCGCCAATCGGATCAGCTTCATTAAGGGCAAGATTCCACGCTATGTTCGCCAGTTAAGTAAAATAATGGCATCCGCTTAAAATGGAAAAATTGACTTGTCACTTGTATCTTGTGTGGATCAGGTTACTAAATAAGTAAATATCTAACTTAATCACTCAAACATCAGCTAATGTGCTACAAATTACAACACAACACTAAGCACCCCACCCACAGCAACCTTCATCGTCAGTATAGCTGCAATGCCGGATTTCTACCGTACAAGGTTGCGCCGACGGTCACACCTCTGCCAGCTGGTAGCTGTTCTCCATTAGTTGTCATCATTCTTCACAAAGCCGTCTCTTTTTCACCATGAGAGACATGACCACGTTGCTTTCATCAATTCCGGCTGGTGCAACTATGGAGATGCCTGGGGATCAAAATACTCGCATCGCTATTCATCAATGATCACACCAATGTTAGGGGAAAAATAAATTCTAATGATTCTCACAAAAATCATAAATATCTTAGTACCTATCCAATAGTTAGATCTACTCGCAGAGACGGTTGGAGCCTATTTTTAGAAACAGTGGAATGAGCCATGGTTACTCAAGGGCTGCTACAAATCAGCATTTATAGGAGCGGGTGCCTGGCCGCTCTTAAAAATACATTTTTAGAGGCGATTGATAAGGTGAACCAACTCTAAAAATAGTTTCTAGAAAATAGCAACAAAAATAAAAATATTTATTGCTATTAAGAAAAGACCCTACAACACAAGTATTTGATTTTCTGAGAGGTGGAAGTAATGGTGGCTTAATCCGCTTGAAACTGAAGGGAGCTGTGTGAACGCCTGCGACTATGATAGGGTGTGCAGTGCAGCTGGGAAAGGTGTGGCGTCTCTTTCTACTGTGGAAAAGAGATCATGCTACACTGCTCTGCACTGCTTGGGCGCTGTCTGGCGGTCCTAGCTCGTCGTGAATCCAATGGCAGCTACATTTCCATCCCCACCACGAACAATGATCCAGATATGTTTCACGTTGTGGGGTAATTGAAATCAAACCAAAATTTCAAAATCTGTGAGGTGATTTATTGCGTGACTGGGAACTCTGCCGGTGCAAAACAAACTGAAATAGAGGGTTCAAAAGGCTGTAGTGCAGTGCCCTGCGGTGCAATATATTCTGCAATCCATGGAAGTTCGACCCCATCACCAATCGGATCAGCGTTATTAAGGGCAAGATTCCACGCTTTATCCACCAGAAAAGTAAAATAATGGCATCCGCTTAAAATGACAAAATTGAGTTGTCATTTGTATATTCTGTGGATCAAGGTTACTAAATAAGTAAATGTCTAACTTAAGAGACGGTTTACAGTGGTTGGAACGGAACCAGGGGAAACCAGGCATTTTTAAATTTTTATGGCCGAATTATGTATTAAAAAATATAAAATTAAAATAATTATTGGTACCGGACCCACCGTTTTTTGTTCCGGGTCTACCTATTTGGTACCGTCTGGTTCCGGTTCCGTGGTTCCGTCTATTTTTAAGCCGTTAGATCTCGCTTGATGAACGGCTCTCATTTTTTCCGACCACCATAAAAGTTGTACTAACTTAAACATGGGCTAATGCGCTACAAATTACAACACAACACTAAGCACCCCACCTACAGCAACCTGCGGGTGTGATTTGGTGTGCAGTGCAGCTGGGGTCACGAGGAGAGGTGTGGTCCCTTTCTTAAGTGTGTCGCTGAAGACTTCTCCGCACTGCAAGTTGGCATGCAGGGCTGGTGGCATTGTGCCATGCATGAAACCGGTGACCATTGGCCACAAGGCTGCCGCAGGCATTTTTTTTTTTTCAAAATGTATGGAAGTATCTCCAACAGCTCTCAAAATTTGCACTCTCAATAATTATGGATTGGGACCTTCCTAAAAGTTTTTAGGATTAAAAAAATTACATGTCCTCCAACAGCTCTTAATCTTTCTCCCAAGAAAAACCTGTTAGCGTGGTTTGGTGGGCCACCTTCTCGTCGAGCGATCTGTTATTCAGCGTGCCAGATGACAGACGAAGGATGCCGGCGCCATCGACAGTCATTGTTTCCTTTCCTACGATCATCAAAATTATTCTGCTGCCTCTAGCGAACATGGAATTCATATGCTGATCCGTGCTCTCAAAGTGAACTGCAGGCACGTGTGTGTCCATGTAACTTTGCATAAAAAAAAATTCACGCTTCTTTGAATCCAAAGTACTATAATTTGAAATAACCAAACTGCTCTATTTTGAATGAATCAAGTGATTGAACTGAACACAACAGTTCACTTCCAGGATCTATGCAACTTGAGAAAGACTGACATCAAAACAAATAAAAAACAGAAAACGATCAGCAGCCTACTGGCATGTTCTATGAGCTGATGCTTTTAAAGCTAAGGGAACGAGAACATCATCCCACAATTGCTTCTTCTGTCTGCTTTGTGGCTCCTAGAGCTGCAGGCAAATGGGGTAAAGTTTTTTTTTTTTAGATAATATGCAAATGGGGTAAAGTGCTCAGATGTAGTAGTAGAAGCAAAGCTACATGCATGCTGCCACAAAAATACAAGCACCATACAGAAAGCAAGAAACAGCATCGTACAGCTTGTTGTGTCATTCCGCTTCATCTGCTCCCGTGCTCTCGCATGTAAATTGCACTGATCATCCCAGGAAGAAGCGATGCCATGTTCCCATCGACTGAGTTTGCCAAGGCCGGCGTGTGCACAGCGGAGTGCCGACGTGCGGTTGGTGCCGCACATGGCTCGGCTGTACAGACGAGGGCACGATGACCTGCTTGGATGAATTGCAAGGCGGTGGCTGGAGGGAGATGGCATGGATGAACGGCGACGACTGACAGTTGGAGAGGAAGATGGCTGTGTGCGCCGTAGCATGCTCCAGGGATGTGCCGGACTACGTCGAGTGCGTGGGTCGAGTCTGTACGTTTAGGTAAGTTTGTGTCATGTCCAGGTTAGGCGTGTGTGTGCATGGAGCTGCAGGCGAGGGGCAGCAGAGGAAGCCGCACCATGCGGATCGTGGCATCGAGGATTGGGCGTGAAGACAGGAGAAGCGGAGGAGCTGCATGCACTGCTTGGCGTCATTCTCGCAGGGAACGTGGCCAGGTGAACGATATCGTGGAGGCCACGGCAAGCGGATGAGGGTGGGCAGATCAATCGTGGAAGAGACCAATCCCATCAAAGTGGAGAGAGATCTAAGAATCTCTCGGCCATGCGAAGAAGCCGGAGCAGGAGAACTCTATGCTCCTTCCCCGTCGACGGCCAGCGGCAGCGGTGTCCTTGGCAGACAAGGAAGAGGTAGGGAAGAAGGTGCGGACGTCGGCTCATGGCAGCGGCGACGGCTTGTCCTTGCTGCGAGTCCTGCGCCGGAGGAGAGACGGATCCGGCCCAGAGATAGGGGTCCAAAGGCAGCGTTGGATGGGATGAGGAGGAGGGTGCAGGCGGCGGCCGTCCGTCCAGGACAGAGGAAGGTGGTGGATCCAGGGCTGCTGCGCTGCGGAGGAGGCAAGCTAGCGGCGGAGCGGACACGGGTCAGCGGGAGACCACAAGGCGTGACTGACTGCTGATGCCTCCAATCCAGCGAGTCAATACGATCAGATTCAGTTAAAAACTAAAAATATAATCAGCACGACAAGTGTACTTAGTTGATTTTTTAATATTTTCTGAAAATGTTATCTATTTAAATTATAGTTGTATCATTTCAATTAATTTAAATACTGATGCCCATGTATAATTAGAATAAAATGAGTGTATTTATTTTATAGTACAATAACACGAGGCGCTATAGCGTTTCTATAGATCGACCACTATAGCGTTTTGTACATTGATTTATTTATATATGCTTGTTTGTACATGTAACGACTGACGATATTAGATGGTAGAATTGCGTGCCAAAAGTGAGCGTGAGCATGTGTGTGCCGGAGTGGTGTGGTACATGGATGTTCGCAAAAAAACAGACGTTCTACGTCTCAAAGTTGTTGTGCTCTAAGGTCTGGGCTACGATTGTGAGATAATTTTTGCTCTCGTTGTTATATTAAAATAACTAAAGGTATAGTATGAATAAAATGTTATCCCAGTGCAACGCTCGAGCACAGACCAATATTCGATGCTTTTCTAATAAAAAAACACCTAACAGTGCTACAATAACTTGCAATAGGATCACTGGAAGAACCTCCTACGAGATTGGTCATAGGAAGTGTTCCTACTCGTGGGTTCCTAGAGTGATATCCACTGCAGCAACGGTTCAGGTTCCTGGAGTGATACCCACTACACAGCGGGAGCGGTTCAAAAGGCACACCGCTCCTACTAAGACCCCCTTTGGCAGGGCTTCTTCAGGGGTTTCTCTACCGACTTCTCGTAAAACTCTGTCGAACGGATTAAAAATAAATGGTTTCACCGATGAAGTCCCTTAAAAATAGAAGAACGATTTGCACTAGAAAGGAGAAGCTAAAAAAAAGTGGCGTCACGTGGCTTCTTTTGTTTCCCCTATATATTCGGAACCTCTAAATTACTTTATTGTCTGACAAACCGTTTTGCCAAACATTTTTCTTAAAAAGCTTCAGCTCAAAAAAAAAAACCGTTTCACTAGAAAAACCTAAGCCGAAGCTATTTTTGAAGGAGCCGGAGCCCTACAAACAAGGCCTAAACTTTGGAGTAGGAGCGGCTAAAACAATCCACCGTTCTCACAGTGGACCTAAAAAATAATTAAAAAAAGGCATTCTGCTGCCCCTGTCGCCGCCGCGCTCCGGCCGGCCGCGCCGCTCCTTATCGCCCCCGCCGCGCTCTGGCCGGCCGCACCTGGCCGCCGCTGCGCCGCCGCTGAACGCCCGCGCCCCGCCGTTAAACGCCTGCCGCCGCGTGCGAGGCCCCTCAGCAGCGTGAGCCTGTCCGTCACAGCTTCAGTCACAGAGACCGAACTAATTAAGAAAAGTCGAGGCGGATTGAACAAGAACAAGAACATGCAATAATTCAGTACGCGCAGCGTGTAGAGTAAGTACTCCGTTATATAGTAGTACGACGTACCTTTGAGGCGGAGCGACCGGTGCGGGTGCTGCGCGAGCTCCATGAAGTGGGGGTGCTCCAACTGCCCATTCCTGCAGAGGTAGTAGATGATCTGCACCTTCCTCATGGGCCTCGCGCTCCGGGCTCGCCTCCATGGCCGCCCTGCCCGCCAAGGCCCTTTTCCCGTCCGCAGCAGCGGCATCTAGCGTGAGGAGGAGCAACACGAAGGAGAAGATAAGGGAGCAGGCGAGTACTGCTGCGCGCGGAGAAGATAGAGGAGAGATAGAAGTGGACAGCTACTACAGTAGCAGGAGCGGTGGATTATTTTACACCGTTCATGCTGGTTTGGATGGAGTATTTTAAAAACATAAGAACTACTATTTGGTTTCCGCACAAAAAATGAAAAATTTCAGAAAGCTAGCAGGAGCGGTGGACGTCATCCATCGCTCCTGCTATTTTATTTATAGGAGCGATAGATGTTGTGCACTGTTCCTGTGAACAAAATAGTAGGAGCGGTTGTTTCCGTGCACTGCTCCTGCTAAAGGGTGGTCAGTAAGATCGGTGCACGGAACTAACTGCTTCTACTAATTCTCTCAGTAAGAGCGGTATATTGCACCAACCGCTTCTGGTATTTGTAAAAACGGTTGGTGCTTTGCACCATTCCTGCTGAGATTACAGCAGAAACGGTGCATCTCGTGGGGTTCACCCTAAGCACAATAGGAGCGCGGCTCGTTATTGGAGCCGTTCCTGTAGTAGCGTAACTTACCAGCAAATATTGCTACGGAACAATATTGACTGTGTGGGTGGGAAAATATTGACTCTTGCCAACAATGTTTTCACCGATTTTTAATATACAAATGTAAAAGTAACTAAAAAGGGTACAATATAAATAATATATTATCCTGGTGTAACGTACGGGCACTTTTTCTAGTAATATTAAAACAAATAAGGTTTACTGCTCCCTGATTTTCTAGTTTGTCGTGATAGGTTGGGACCAAATAAAGGTTTTTGGTTCACCTGATTTTCCGGTCTGTCGTGACAGATGGGACCAAATAAAGATTTCCGATCAAAACAAATAAGGTTTCCCGATCCGTCCTCTCACATCTCTTCCATATGGTCCACACCCGATAACAAATCTATACCGACCCACACTGCAATGTTCGTTCGTTTTTAACTGGACTCGGCTTCGGACAGCAGAGTAAGCAAGGATTGATTCCTCTTCTACCGTGGATTTCGTCCGTCTTTGCTTCTCCTTCTTCCGTGACCGGCATGTACAAAGGCCGTGGTCACATGGGACTCGGCCTGATGTACTGTGCGTATAGAATTAATGTGGGTCACCGATTTGGCAACGCCAAAACGCGCGCACGTCGGTCCAAGCTGCGAGGTCAAGGCGAGCTGGTGTTGGCGAGCCTGCATCAAATCATGCAGAGCAGGTCCCTGACCGACGCTGGGTACTACTGCCGGGGATTGCAAGCAGCTGAGCCACCAGCCTCTGCCGTTTCTCGCCCTCCTAGCATGGACTCAGCCGGCGGCGGCCAAGAAGCCATCATCGGCATGGGCAGCATGCCCCTTCCTGCGCTGCACATCCTTGGTTCTTGTTGTTGATCTATCTACCGATGGATTGGATATGACAGCATCAAATGAAGAAGCCCTGGAAGTGCTGCCATGTGGTTCCCAAGAGGCACCATTGCACGATGGCTTTGTAAGGCACCGCAGTAGTAGCCCGTTCTAGCTCACAAAATTGAATAGGGAAATGGAAATGCAAACATGCATTAGTATTAACAATAGAAACATATTTGATGATAATTTAGTTCTAAAATAAATAATTTTATTATTGTGAAAATCTCACATCTCTCAGTGATAATATTGAAACTATGATAAAGACATAACGACATATTTTTGGACACAGTGAGAAAATATGTCATTACTTGGCAACGCATGATATGCCTCGTGAAGCTATACGATTAATTAAACTTAGTGAGAGGAAGAGGAGACCCGAGTTGCGTCCGTGAAGCTATGAGCGGGGACATGTCCTTGAAATAGGTCCATGACTGATAAAGTCAAGCACAGGCGGGGGTTTATGAGTCCACGACGAACATGATTATTGCCTTGGGATTGGTCACATTTATTCCACCGTTCATAAATATGAACTAATAAAAATGTCATCCATCAATGACTAAAGGTAGTAGTTAGCATAGGCCACATCCTGGTGAGGTGGTGACAAGAAGCATAAGCATGTGCGCAGACCGAACCACTGGGCGAGAGGTGTGGGGAGATTTGTTTCTCCGTTGCAACGCTGGGACACTTTCATTAGTACCTAATAAATAAGGTTTTCTGATCCCGGTTTCTCAGTCTGTCATGACATATGGACCTAGCTGATCAGCTTCTCCCAATATTGTATCCGATAATTTAAATCATAGCTATGATACAAACCAGATTCGGACTGCAGAAGGAGTCCACGCGAAAACGAACGCCCAAGTTGCATACGGACTCCGTTTTCAATGTTCTGTACTATGTCGATGGAAACCTAAAATAATAACATTTCAATCAAACTAAAACCACTTTGAAATTCGGTCTCAGTCAACGGAAATCTTTGAACAATATGATGTGAAATTTATTCGCGAGCTCGGAGTGCAAGTTCCGTCCACGCGAAAACAGATGCCCAAATCACATACGGACTTCATTTTTTACATTCTATATATCAATGGAAAGCTAAAATAACAATCTTGCCAACATCGTCAGGTCAATATGGTCTACAATTTATTCGAAAGCCCAATTCAGATGGGAGGAACAGCCTACGTGAAAACGGATACCCATGTCGTATATGGACTCCGTTTTTGAGATTCTATATACTGTGGAAAAAACAAAAAATAATATTTCTTACCAAACTGACACCACCTAAATTTCAGTCGCATGCAAAGAAAATTTTGAAATAATATGCTATGCAATTTATTTCCGAAGCTATTCTTATATGCATTGATCTATAGATGTTTAAGGATCTTTTTCTTTCGTTGCAAGGCACGGGCATTTTACTAGTCTGTACCTAATATTAAAGCAAATAAGAATTCCCGGTCCGTTGTGACGGGTGGACCCGGCTGAGCAGCCTGTCCCTATCCGATAATCCGAATCACAGCTACAATACAAATCAAATTCGGACTGCAGAAGAAGCCCACGCGAAAACAGACGTCCAAGTCGTATATGGACTCCGTTTTCGATGTTCTGTCTATCGATGCAAAGCTAAAATAATAATCTTTTCAATCCAACTCAAACCATTTTAAAATTCTATCTCAGTCAATGGAAATCTTTGAAATAATATGTTGTGGAATTTAATCGCGAGCCCAGAGTATAGGAGCGGCCCACGCGAAAACGGACGCCCAAATCGTATAGGAATTCCGTTTTTGACGTTCTATATATCGATGGAAAGCTAAACTAACAATCTTTCCAACCCAATTGATATCACTCTAAAATTTGATTGCAATTAACGGAAATCGTCAAGACAATATGTCCTACAATTTATTCGGAAACCCGATTCAGACGGCAGAAGCAACCTACGTGAAAACGGATACCCATATCATATTTGGACTCTGTTTTCAATGTTCTTTATATTACCAAAAAGCAGAAAATAATATTTCTTACCAAACTGACACACTTAAATTTCGGTCACATGTTGGGAAAATTTGAAACAATAGGATATGAAATTTATTTGCGAGACTGTTTTTATATGTATTGATCTAGAGGTGCTTAAAATTTTTTTTCTCCTGTTGCAACGCACGGACATTTTGCTAGTCTCTACCTAATATTAAAGCAAATAAGGTTTCACGGTCCCATATAAGCTCCGCGGTCCGTCCTGACGAGACGGCCCCACTGTCAGTCACCTAGCCTTTCCGTGTCCGCCCGTCGCCCCACCTTTCCCTCGCTACCACAGCACGAACGTCCGCTGCCACAAATCCTAATCCGAATACCAATCGAATACAAATCAACCGGCTGAGAGTAAACACATCAATCGACGAAAGAACAGGACGGCCCGATAACCCCTAATCCTTGACGGCCCAATATCAACATGGTAAGATACAAATATCACATATAATAGTACCACATTGTTGGTAGAGATCTAAATAATCCTATTCATAAATCATGACTGATAATAACAACCGTCAAGCAAGCACAATGAGTACAATAGAATGCGGAGAAGTGTTGTAGACAGCCCTGCACAGAGAAGATTGTTGACGGCACTTAAGCACGCCAAACCTTATACTGCAAGCGACAGTATCGTGGTAGCTTTTCCCCAGGATGAGTATCATGGGTTTTGTCAATCCAGGGAACGAACTAATTGAGAACTAACTAATAAGAGTTTAAAGTAAACTAAGGCATAGAGTATAGATCTAAAACTACCTCTAATCTATATCTAATCTGCATCTAATCTACGTTAAAGATAGAAGATAAACAACTAGAACAAGACTAGAACACTAATTAAGGGGTATTAACTAGCTTCTAATCAAGCTCTAATTGGATCCAAGACAAAGCATAATAACGGGCATCACAAATAGATAAGAACAACGAGTAACTAGTAGCTCAAGGTAAACAAGCATGATCAAGCATATTCATCATAGCATAAATAGATCTAGATCAATCAACCTAACCCCCTAGATTGGCTTAACCTTTCCCCAGCCCTACTGTCACTAGAACCAGGTAATCGACGAGAAGCTTTCAACAGGCACATGATTAAAGAATGCACCCCTAATCATTTTATATGGTCTAATAACATAATTAGCACAACTAGAACTTCTAATCACCATGATCACAAGAACTAGATATACAACTATATCATTAGTAAGCTAGATCAAAGATCAAAGAACAAGAACACTAGATGAATATAACCTTTAAAAGACATGTTCTAATCAACATGCAAACTAGATCTAAATCTAATTAGAACTAGAACAAGCATAATTAGAACAAGAACATGGTAATTAGACAAGAACAATGCTTCATTAATATACCTGTATCATACTTACAACCATGGCCATACCTACCCTTGATGATACAATTAGACCTCTGGAGCTAGGTAATTAGAGAGCCATGCAAGGCCTCTAATCACCTCTAGGAATTAGAAGAACCCTAATTCTAGCCTAGAAACTCGACCCTCAGCTCTCATCTAGTTGTTGTCCCTCTTCTCTACATCTTGTCGCCTTGATAATGAATTGGATGCCTCGACCAGGGGCTCAGCTTCGCTTTAAATACCCTGAGGATGCCGTAGCCGAAAAGGAAACCTCAACCGCCTTCGGGAGGGGGTGGGGTCGGCCGACCAAAGGGCTCCAGGTCGGCCGACCTGGAGTCCCTGGACCTCCTCTGCTTTCCATCTTTCGCGGGCTTCGGGATAACCTTCATATAAATCTTCCTGGAGTCTTTTTCGGACTCTAAACCTTCCAGATTCTTCTGTATCCCGAGATCTTGTCGAGTCTTCTAGAATTGGGCTTCATTTGATGGGTCTTTAATTGGGCTTCTTCTTCCATTATTGAATAATATTCAGAGGTCTTTTTACTCGAGGTAGACTTTGATGAATTTTGCTTAAAATTGGCCCAAAACCTGCAAAAAATTACAAGTAGACAATTTCCAAGACAATATTGCAAAATCCACAATAATCTATGTTATTTGTTAGTGAAAGGCAAAGTTGACGCATAATAATAGGTAAAAACAATATAAAATGATGTATAATTTTCGTCCATAAGCCGCGTCAACAATATCCCCACTCTTAAACCTTGCTCGTCCTCGAGTAAGTCAAAATTTTATAAATAAGTCTACTTATAAACTAACATCAATTAATCAAACTAAAATTAAACTCTCAAAATTTTTCTAAGTTTAGACTAGCAAGATATATAGACAAGTAGATATTCATGTAAGCATATCCCACAATCATATATATATAAGAAATCAAGAATTCATCAAAACAGATCTCCTTATGTTTTCAATAAATTTTTCAAAAGATAAATCAATGATCAAAGATTAAATTATAAGGCCCAAACTCTCATCTTTCCAGGCTCTCAAAGTATATAGACAAGCAGGTTAAGTACTAATCTATAATATATATGTGTAGGCTTTATCTGGAGCTTGGTATGGATCCTAATCAAAATTTAATCTCAATATATTATCAAACTAAGAAAAGAATCTGCTGGAATTACTGAGATTTCTCAAAAAGGTCATGGAATTCATAATGATGAAAAAGGACTAAAGAAAAATATAGAAAAGTGGTCATATGCAAATATATCTATTTGATCTCAAGGCACAAATGAAGTCCTTGTTATCGGATTGCATATGATTGGAGTATTTTCTGGAGTTTTATTGAAGAGGATTCAAAAAGAGGTAAAACAAAAGTAGATCAATGAGGGGCATATCTATAAATTCCTAATTCTACTTTGACCACTTGGTCTCTTTTTTATTCACCTTTCTTTTTTTTTTTTTTATATATGTGGCGACCACTTGGTCGTCCTTTTTTTTTTTTTTTTTTTTTTTTTTTTTTAGACAATACCTCCTCAAAGATTGAATGAAAATTTGACAAGCAATATCCCCACTCTTAGATAATACTCACTTTTGAGTATCTTATTGAATAGTATTTTGGGGATTTGCTTGTCTAAACACCTCTTTTTGTTTTGATTGAAAACTCCAGAAAACAATAGGTTGTGGACAAGGGAGATAAATGAAACGATATTTGGTTTAGGGAGGATATCCAGCGAGTTTTGTAATTTCTCCAATGTAGAGAGTTACAATGCATGGATAATTTGGCTAGCAAATGAAAGATAAGCAAATTGAATGACCAGCTTTGAAATCTCAGACCCTAGATTCAAATCTTAATCCAATTCAGCCAAGAATTAAATTTGATCAAGCTATGGTTTTCAAATAAAAGCTCTAATAGGTAGGGCCTATATAAGATAATCATAAGAATCATTGATTATAACATTAATAGCTCAAATAAAAATTATAAAGAGATCCATAATGACAAAAACTTGAAATCAAATATTAATAAAATGCGGGTCTTTATGAAATATCAAATTTACTATATAAATGCTAAGTCATAATTTAATTAACATGCATTAATTGAGAGTATAAAATTAGCTTAATTAAAAGACATCAGATTACAAGCAAACAAACATTTTTATTTCAAGGATACAACATGATCATGATTAAACTAACTAACATAAAGAAAATAAGATCACTCATAAAAGATAAAACTAAAAATCAAACTTTAAATCTAAACTAACACACTACAAATATAGAGAAACACAAAGGGAACACCGAATTGATAGATATAGGTAAATATTTGCAGAATTTAAAAATGAAAAGAGAAGGTGTTAGAAATTTGTTACCGGATAGTCCTTCAATTTTCTTTTTCATTAAATAACTCCCTGCAAAATAATTCAAATGCACATACTACTCTCGAGGTAACGGTCGAGAGTAGAAACAGTTTACCATAATCTAAAAATATTCCCAATTCTTATTAACTTGTGGCCTAGCTAAACTTAACGAAAAGAAAAACTAAACTTGTAAATGTATGCAAGAAATAAGCATATAAACTAAGACAATGATTAAATCAAGTTCTAAACACCATGTTTACAACATGATTGCTAAGTCTCTCTATAGCCATCAAAAATTAAATAACCAAGATTAAAACACCATGCTTTATCAAGGTTGTTAACTCATAACAGCATAAGATAAACAAAGCACATAGCAAAGCTTATAAACTTAATCAAATGAAATTATGTATAACTAGCAAGGTTAATTAACTTCATCATGATGATCAACAATTTAATCTAAGCACCATGCTTACATAAAACTGCTAAATTACAACACTCTAGCGATGTCATAATAAACATGAAAAGCACTCATCATGAAGTTAAATAAACAACCAAGCCAATTATAATGCAAGTATGTAAATCTAATCTAAATGCAAAGGTGGTTTATGCAAGAATGCAACAAGTTTATCCACAAAAGACATGATTAGAAAGAAACTTTTAAATAAACTTAATGATGATGGTCTCAAATTAAATCTAAACACCATGTTTACACTTAATTTTCCGAGAAGAAAACTCGGCCGAGTTTCAGCATAATTATAAAGCATACATCAAAAACAAAAAAAACTTATGAAAATTTCAAAACTAATAAAACAAGTGTGGAGAAACAATGATAATGCAAATGCAAGGAATAAAACTAAATATGCAATGATATGATGATGATTATCTAAATTAAGTTAACTAGCCACAAGCTAAAGAATAAAAGGGTAGTGTCATGCTTCCTATTTCTCTATAAAGACTCTAACAGTATAGACAAATAAATAAAATGGGTTGCCTCCCGAAAAAGCGCTTAATTTAAAGTCATAAAGCTAGACTTCTTACTTGCCTTCGTTGAAGTGAAGCCATGGTCCTTGGAGTAAGAATCCGAAGTGTCCATGCAGCTTGATAACTTGATTGTGCAGCTTCATTGTGTCTTGATCAAAGCATCACTTGTGTGCACAATCCTCTGCTTGTGTGTTCATGTACTAATGTTTTTGAAGCTCCTTGTAACTGAACTTGATCATGAAATACTTCATGGAAGCTTCGCCCAAGCTTTCTTCATCGTCGTTGTCACCATCTTCTTCAAGTAGTCATCACCATTGTTGCTGCTACCTCCTTCTTCGCGGTATATCCTTCTGAGGTCGAGCTCCATGTTGATGATATTTCAGCCTTCCGTTTTCAGCTTTCCGATGTTGACAATCTTCATCTTTTGGACTTGTGCCTTGGTGGAATTTGACCGAGTCCACCATGGTTGATCTTGAAGCTTCATGGGCTTGATCCTTGTCTTCAATTCCTCCTCCATTCAGTCCACCCACTCCTCAAGTTGAAACTCAATCAAACTTTTGCAAATTCTGATGATGTCTTTAAATCTTGCAATCCTTTCTTGAATCATCATGAATTTGTCTTGTACTCTTTTACCACATTGATCTCATTGTTTCAAATGAAGTGTGAATTTCTCTACATGGTTAGCTCATAGTGCACACACACATGTATAAAATGAAAGCATCATGGCAACGATTAGAGATAAATGCATGTTCATAAGGTTGATTGAGGTTAAACAAACATTTGATTCATGAATCAAGGACAACTATAATTCAAATTGAAATTATATAGCAAAGCACTAAAGCATATGTAAATCATAGATGAACATGATTCATGAAATCAAAACATGGGATAAACAAGGTTATAGGTTCCTAATGATTTTGGCTAAAATAGAGAGATGATTTTGAAAGAAATAAAAATAGGCTTAGATAAAATTCTAACCAGGGTTCTTTTTGTAAAGAGACCAAACGTTTTGAAACTTTAAAAATTTCAGAGATAATATTGTGCACAGATAATAAATCATGAGAAACATGCACATGTTTATGTTTAAAATTTCAAAAGCAATTTGCACAACAATTAAACCTTAACCGAACCACTTCAAGGAGACATAAGCAGTTGGTCAACCTCTACTTTTGCACAAACCTTTGCTCTTAATTTTTTTCTAAACTAACCTTAAAGCCTAAACTTGAGAATTAAAATAGACTAGCAAATCATATCCATCACTTTGCATGAGTAGATTCAATTGACTGATTAAAGTAAAAAAAAAAATCTACTAAAAGAGCATGAACACATGAAATTTCATCTTCATGGTGGCCTGTAAACATGCTTGGAATTAAGCATTGCAAAGCTATGGATTAAAGAACCTAGTCTAGATGATACTCAAGATAAGAATTAAGGGAACAAAGGTTAACAAAAGGATAAAACAAAACAAAAGAAAGAATAGAAGGGTAACAATCAACCAAACAACCTATTAGTGATCATTGTAAAACTTCTCTAATTAAACATAGGTAAACTTTTTAATTATTTTACGATAAAAATAAAAATTACCTTAGTTTTGAAGAAGTGAAACTATGGTAACTCACCTTCTTCCTTGAATGCCATCATTGCATGCACCATCAAATATTGGAGAGGAACACTTTTGTCTTTCTCGAAATTCAGCCACCCTTGTTCTGACCCCTTTAGTATTTCGACCATAACTTTGTCATCCGAAATCCAAATAATGCAAATTCGGACATTTTCGTGAAGAGCACGAAAAGATCTACAACTTTGTCAATTGGACTTTCTTCATTTGACGTCGTTAAGGTCTCCGAATTGGCCCCACAAGGTGCTGCTGTCCTGAATTTCGAGAGTAGCTCGAGATTTGGTTGGAGCTTGGATTGGACTTGAGATAAGCTTTCCATATCTTCACCTTCCTTGTACTCAAGCAATCCTTGATCTCCGGAACCTTCTCGGCTAATCATATCTCCGCTTCCATTATCTGTAGCTTAGAACAAACAAGCTCCAAAGAAACATTAGTATTAAAAATAAATTGACACAGCAGACATACCTTTATCATCGGAGTTGCTCCGTGATAGCTGTAGAAAAACTCAATAATAGATCATAAGCAACTAACAGCGTTAGCACCTACTATTAAAGAGCTAGATTGGAAAAGAGAGATTTTTTTTTTAATTGGACCGAGGTCCATTAATTTTTTTTAAATGTTAGTCAAAACAAATATATACAAGAAAAACAATAAACTAACTAGAAATAAAAGACAAATTGGATATATACATAAACCCAAATTAATTAGAACTCGATTAATTAGTTCCCCGGCAACGGCGCCAGAAAAGCTTGTTGACGGCACTTAAGCACGCCAAACCTTATACTGCAAGCGACAGTATCGTGGTAGCTTTTCCCCAGGATGAGTATCATGGGTTTTGTCAATCCAGGGAACGAACTAATTGAGAACTAACTAATAAGAGTTTAAAGTAAACTAAGGCATAGAGTATAGATCTAAAACTACCTCTAATCTATATCTAATCTGCATCTAATCTACGTTAAAGATAGAAGATAAACAACTAGAACAAGACTAGAACACTAATTAAGGGGTATTAACTAGCTTCTAATCAAGCTCTAATTGGATCCAAGACAAAGCATAATAACGGGCATCACAAATAGATAAGAACAACGAGTAACTAGTAGCTCAAGGTAAACAAGCATGATCAAGCATATTCATCATAGCATAAATAGATCTAGATCAATCAACCTAACCCCCTAGATTGGCTTAACCTTTCCCCAGCCCTACTGTCACTAGAACCAGGTAATCGACGAGAAGCTTTCAACAGGCACATGATTAAAGAATGCACCCCTAATCATTTTATATGGTCTAATAACATAATTAGCACAACTAGAACTTCTAATCACCATGATCACAAGAACTAGATATACAACTATATCATTAGTAAGCTAGATCAAAGATCAAAGAACAAGAACACTAGATGAATATAACCTTTAAAAGACATGTTCTAATCAACATGCAAACTAGATCTAAATCTAATTAGAACTAGAACAAGCATAATTAGAACAAGAACATGGTAATTAGACAAGAACAATGCTTCATTAATATACCTGTATCATACTTACAACCATGGCCATACCTACCCTTGATGATACAATTAGACCTCTGGAGCTAGGTAATTAGAGAGCCATGCAAGGCCTCTAATCACCTCTAGGAATTAGAAGAACCCTAATTCTAGCCTAGAAACTCGACCCTCAGCTCTCATCTAGTTGTTGTCCCTCTTCTCTACATCTTGTCGCCTTGATAATGAATTGGATGCCTCGACCAGGGGCTCAGCTTCGCTTTAAATACCCTGAGGATGCCGTAGCCGAAAAGGAAACCTCAACCGCCTTCGGGAGGGGGTGGGGTCGGCCGACCAAAGGGCTCCAGGTCGGCCGACCTGGAGTCCCTGGACCTCCTCTGCTTTCCATCTTTCGCGGGCTTCGGGATAACCTTCATATAAATCTTCCTGGAGTCTTTTTCGGACTCTAAACCTTCCAGATTCTTCTGTATCCCGAGATCTTGTCGAGTCTTCTAGAATTGGGCTTCATTTGATGGGTCTTTAATTGGGCTTCTTCTTCCATTATTGAATAATATTCAGAGGTCTTTTTACTCGAGGTAGACTTTGATGAATTTTGCTTAAAATTGGCCCAAAACCTGCAAAAAATTACAAGTAGACAATTTCCAAGACAATATTGCAAAATCCACAATAATCTATGTTATTTGTTAGTGAAAGGCAAAGTTGACGCATAATAATAGGTAAAAACAATATAAAATGATGTATAATTTTCGTCCATAAGCCGCGTCAACAAAGATCCCAACAATGAACGGAACATGCTGCTTGCTTTGACCACCGAGACTCCGAGAAGCGAAGATAGATTAAAGAAAATGGCAAAAGATTTCGGAAAATTTGAGGTTGTGTGCCCCTCTGCTAATGGCGGGCGTCTGCCACTAGACCGCCCCGGACCTGGGAGTCTACCCCGCGGCATGCGGCCGGGGAGGCGCTCCGGTCGCCCGCCGAGAGAGGGAGGAGGCTCCGGCGTCGTTACAGCTCGGCGGACGAGGTTGGAGAAGGGGAGGAGCGGCCGGCGTGCGGCGCTCGACGAATGGAGCTGCGGCTGCCCAGAGCTGATGGTGCCGGCGGTGAGCAGATCTCGCGCAGCCTAAGCCCATATGCTCTTGACTCTTGAGTGTGGGCGCTGGATAATTGTGGTCGTTCATCACGAATTCAAGATCGAACGGTTGACGGATAACGGCGCCGACACTCACAGCCAGCTGCTGGGCCGCCTTCTCTGGGCCGCGTGTGCATGCATATGATAATAGTGGGACACGCAAGGAGTTAATGATAGAAAGGATTTTATTTTGCTAAATGTTTTACATGTCACCCCACGCGGATAATAGTGGGACACACAAGAAGTTAATGATAGAAAGGATTTTATTTTGCTAAATGTTTTACATGTCACCCCACACGCATTTATGTCATACGTTATGACTTCTCATTAGACACAGTATGACCAAGCCACATCCATCAAATTGGATTGAAATAATTCATTGAAAAGCTCAGGGCACACACTATCGACATGGCAAGATTATATCCGTAGTAACGCACGGACATTTTTGCTAGTATATAATATTAAAGCAAATAAGGTTTCACGGTCCAACGGTCCGTTACCTCACCAATATGACAGGTGGGCCCTGATTCTGTCCTCCGTTGTTTGCCTTGACTTGCGGCTTCCGCGTCCTCGGATAAGTCAAACAAAAATTCCAATTCTAATCCGAAACAGAAATGCACGCACAACTCCCTCCTACCCAATCTGTGAGAGCCCAAAAAGGTCGCGGATCTTGCATCGCATATCATTATCGTTGAATAATAATACCACCTCGGCCGTGTTAATTTTTGTGCCCCATCATAACTGGTCAAGACGCACAAGAGCACCGTGTGGAAAAGATCAGTAAGGAAACTTTGAGATGAGATTTGGAGATGAGACAAGAAACGAAGAACCCGATGGCAATCGACACCCGCTTATTTGCCCGTGTGGAGCTAGATCCACTCCATGGCCGACATCTAGGTGCTGCTGCGGAGTGTGACGATGCACAACAGCTTCCAGGCATGTGGAGGGGTGGATTTTCGTGGGAGCTGAGGGGGCTGTTCTAGGATTGGAGGGAATCAAGCGGAGAAGGACCGGGCGGCGCTCGCCGCGACCATGAGGACTGGGGGGAGAGATGCGAGGAGTGAGGCACTCAAAGGATAAGGCCATGATGGTGGGCCTAGAGCTTGGAGGAGGCCAGGTGTTGTTCTGATAAAACATGGATGTAATTATTGATATACAATGTGAAAAAAGTATTGCACTATTTATGCTACAAGTAATATTTTTAACTAACTGCTACACTACAATATTTTTCGCGACCGCGCATAGCGATATCAAACAGTCTCAGATCAACAGTTCTTGGATGAACAGTGTCTCATGGTACAGTAAATAAAGGCAGCCTCCTGTTCATCAAGACACAAAATACTGTGCATTTTGGTGACTTTCTTGAGGCAAGGCCGCCGCATGGCAGCGGAACCGCCTTGAAGGCACAGCGGTAACAGGCAGCGGGTGGAGCGCCTTGACCCATGGCAGCGGCGGCAGGCGGAGCGCAAGTGCCGAGAGTCACGACAGCGGCGATGCATGGACCTTTTGGAGGCGCGGCGCTGCTCAACGGCATGAGCAGCGGCGGTGGCTGGAGTGCGAGTGCCAAGAGGCGTGGCGGCGCACAGGCCTTGGAGGCGCGGCTCCACTCAGCTGTGTGGCGGCAACGCTTGGTCATGTGGCCGGTGTTGTTGCCTCGCTCGGGCGTTCGGAGGAGGGGTGCCGGGCCGCCGACAGCACAGCCCCACTCAGGGGGCACAACGAAGGCAACACCAACACATCTGGGAGGGACCACGAGACGATGGCGACTAAGCATTAATCGAGGGACATTTTGATCTTTTCCCATCTCTGCTATTTTGGCTCCTCTGTCCTACGATAACCTCTTTCTAGGACAAAGGGAGTAGAATTCTCCTAAGAATATCTCTTACCCGTCGCAACGCACGGATATGTTTGCTAGTTTATATTAAATTGTTTATTGCGTCCAATTCAATCAATCCATAAAGCCTTTCTATTTTCTTATCCTACGCTCCTTTTTCGTCCTTTTCGTTTCAACACCGTACATTCGTTTAGGCTACACGTGTTGCCTTGATTGTTTTCTTCTTCTTTTTCTTTGGTCTAGCATTATTGCCTGTTTTGTTGCCCGGTGGTGTTGTCGTGGGTGTGTTTCTTTTTATTTCTTTGTATTATGGTTTTTTTACAAGCTATCGATAATATGTATGCCGGCGGCTGGCCGGCGAGGTACACATATTCGTGACGTCGTCGTACGTGAATAATGTACATATTGTGCCATGATCACGATCAAAAGCAAATACAACAGGGAATATTTCGGAGGCCGGAATAAGCATTATAAAAATATATATGTTCGCCTAGAATGGTACGAAATATTATGGAAAATATTTTACGTGATTGATCATTCTTGGATTAGAAAGAAATTTGCTAAGAAGGGATGAAAGCCTCTCTGCGTATCAGTCTCCGAATAAAAAGGCAGCCCAGGGTGTATCTTAGCGTGATCGTTATGTATTTCGATATCCGAATAAAGCCAAAGCACCAGTATACGTGTCTGTACGCTAGGCTTCTGTATACAAGCTAGCTGGTGTACACACGAATGAATATGGGGTAAACATTCAACATCGCAAGTGGCTCAAGGTAGAGGGTCACCTGACTAATACGCAGGCAAGCATGCCGCTGCACCAGTATATGAGTTCACAGTATTTTAGTACGAGAAAGATCACGCTTTCCTTGGTGACAAAGAAATGCTCACGGATGGAATGTCATTTTGGTAAGTGAGTAGGCGTGAACCCCGTGGCAGTCAAATGGAAAGTTTTGTGCGTGATTGATCTCCAATAGAAGACTGAGAATAAATTCAAAATGGAAGTAATATAAAAGGAAAAGGACAGACGGAGGTCATTTTTAGCAAGTGAGATTATCGCCACGATCGTTGCGATCCGGCCGGCCTCTCCACCGCCTTTGCCTGGCCTATTTACGGAGGGCTGCTTCTCACACAGCAGGGGGACACAGCGATTCACACACAGAAACACATACAGACTCACCCACACACACGCAGAGGCAGGCAGGCGAGGAGAGGAGAGGATTCGCTGCAGGGTCCTCTCGCGGCCGCCGTCGCTCGTCAACGATTCACCGGCAGGCAGACGAGCAGCCAGAGAAGAAAGCCACCCACGGCCGCCTGTACGCCGGCCGGCCGGTCACACGCAAGAGAAGCACAGGGAGAGGCAGCCTGCTGTGCTGCTGCACGAGGCCATGACCGGAACAACAGGTGATTGCCTACGCTAATCAATTTCTTCTCTCCGTTTCGTGCATGGCCAAGAGCACAGGGGGACCTCGCAGCAGCATTCATCGGCAAATATATGAGGATCACCGCCGTCACCCATGATGACGCACAGCCACCGTTCGTGCCATGCCGACGATCATGAAGGCCAACCTAGCTGCCGGAAAGCCGCGGCGACCTGTCGTTGATATTGCCCAGCTCAGACACCGTGGTCGTCTGGATCAGGTTGCCGACGACGTACCAGACCGGGCTGAACCCCTTCACGCCTTGGAGATGAGCATCGTCGCCTATGGCTGCAGCTCGACGACCTTGACGCCGGAGTTTGCCGCTCAGATTGTCCGAGAACTGCTTTACATCATGAGCATCAGCCCGCTGCGCCGGAGTGGCGCTGTCACAGCGCCACGGCACGGTATAGTCAGCCCGTCGCTGGGATGCTGTGCAAGCCACCATGTTCATCTAAGAAACGGCAGCAGTTGTCATGCACATAGGCCTGCAGGTTTCATTGGGTCAACCCACTGACCCAATACCCAAAACACAAATCGTAGTGTAAATACCCATCGAATCGGCCCACTCAGATTTGGTTCCAAATAGTGCCAAGGCCCGTGGGTACTGGTGCCTCTTCCAGACTTCGACGCAATGCCTCCGTCGCCTTCCCCATGCCGCCCGCCCGTCACCGCCTCTGTGCCGCCGTCCTTAGGCCGTCCATCCATCGCAGACCCTCCGGCGCTCGTTCGGAATGGCTCCGGTCCATCTGCACCCCTTCCCCGTGTCCTCAACCAATCTCCTTCGCAGACGTCGACCGATGGCATCCCAATCTCACACGGCGGCGGCGGCGGCAACGGCGGTGGCGGCGGCAGCCGCATACGACGACCCGTAGCACGGCCACATCCCTCCTCCAGTACACCTCCTAATCCAACGCCCATCCAAGGCACAGAGGTGACTCTAGCTTTCTCTACCTCAGATCTGTATGTGTGCAATGGTTTTCTTGATAATATTGGTGGTGGTGTTTCTGATGGAGCCAATCTATTTATCTTCAAATCCTAGTCTCAACATAGATGATCATATTCTTATTAATCTAATCTTGATGATGTAAATATTTCTTTACCGGTGTCTTTTTTTGCCACAACTGTTGCATGCTGCCTATGCATACAAACAATTGATGGAGATGTTTATACAAGAATAATAGTTTCATTGTTTCTTTTACTCTTAGGTGGCTACTCCTCCGTCAAATAATGAAATGTACTATGGTGGTTCTCAAGAACCAACAACTCCAGTGGTGGAAGTTCTTATGCCAAGTCCTACAATAAGAAAGCGTACTAGAGTTTCAGTGACAGAATCCACAAGTGATCGAGTAAAGCGAGCAAGGTGTGCGGTTGGTTCCCCAGCTCTAAGGATAATCAACCAAATTCAATTGTCTACACAGGCAAGATCAAGATCTCCTAGAAGCATTGGATCTCAAGTTATATCTACATCTAGGCAGTTGAGATCTAAGTATTGGAAAGAATTTGACCCGATACTTCAAAACAGTGAGATTACTCATGCCAAATGTAAACACTGTCATGATTACTTAAGTGGCAAACAAAGCATAGGTACTAGTCACCTAAAAAAACATCTGGAACGCTGCAAATTGAGAGCTAAAGTGATTGAGTTGGTAGATAAAATGCGTGCTGGTGCAAAACCTACCGAGATTGATCTTTTAGACAATTGGGTTTATGATCCTGATGTGGCCCGTAGAGCTCTTGTTCGCATGATTGTGTTGCATGAATTTCCTTTCTCCATAGTTGAGTATGATGGATTTAGAGAATTCGTCTCTAGTTTAAACCCATTGTTCAAAATGGTATCAAGGACAACCATTAAGTTAGATTGCATGAGAACCTTTGAGGATGCAAAGTTGGAATTAAGAGAGGTATTTAAGAATTCTATTTCAAAGGTGTCACTGACAGCTGATATGTGGACATCTAACCAAACATTAGGGTATTTGTGTGTCACTTGTCATTGGATTTCGAGTGATTGGGTGATGAAAAAACGAATTATTAAATTCGTAATGATGGAATCACCACATAATGCATCCTCTATGTTTAATGTGATGCTAAAGGGCATTCAAGAATGGCATATCGAGGAAAAGCTCTTTAGTATAACATTAGACAATGCAAAAGTCAACAATGCAATGATGGAACTGATTAGAGGCAATTTGCTATTCAAGAAAATGTTACCATGTGAAGGTGATCTGTTTCATGTTCGTTGTGCTGCTCATGTGATAAACTTGGTAGTTCAGTATGGGTTAAGAAAAATCTGCAGTATAATACGCAATATTAGAGAGAGTGTGAAGTACATCAAAAGCTCCCAGTCTCGCAAGGAAAAGTTTGAGGAAATAGCTGTGCAGATGGGTATTTCTCTTGAAAAACAGCCTAGCCTTGATGTCTCTACAAGGTGGAATTCAACGTATTTGATGCTTGAATCTGCATATCCATTTAGGACAGTGTTTACTGAATTAGCAAAGCAAGACCAAAATTTCACTACCGCACCTTCGCTAGAGGAATGGGAAAGGTCCAGGGCTGTTTGCAGCTTTCTAAAGATATTTTTTGATGCCACAGTACTGTTATCTGGGTCATCTTATCCCACAGCACATCATTATTTTCATCAACTTTGGAAGATTAAGTTAGCACTAGACAAGGAATCTTGCAATGAGGATCAAGACATTGTAGCTATGGTAAAGGAGATGGAGAAGAAATTCATGGAATATTGGGAAATTTCATATCTATTCTTTTCTATTCCTGTTATTCTTGATCCGAGGTTCAAATTTTCATATGTGCAATTCCGTTTCAACCAGTTCTTTGGAATGGATGCAAAACCAAGGTTGGATAGAGTCATGAGTACACTTAAGAAGCTTTTTCATGAGTATTCTCAAGCACATGATTCCAATGCTGAGTTAGTAGACGAAACAAGCTATGGCCAAGTGCATGCTCAAAGGGATGACAGTTTTGATGATTGGGACCAACACATAAATACTCAGCTAAGGACTCAATCTTCTGGTGAGCTAAATGTATATCTAACTGAAAATACAGTGCCCAGGACAGATGATTTTGATATCTTGGGTTGGTGGAAATCAAATAGTGCAGCATATCCAATTCTAGCTCGCATGGCTTGTGATGTTCTATCAACACCAGCAACTACTGTACCATCTGAGTCAGCATTTAGCACAGGTCAACGAGTTGTTAGTGATTTTCGGAGTAGGTTAAGCACGGACACTGTCGAAGCATTGATTTGCCTTCAAGATTGGATGCGAGGAGCAGGTAGACACTTACTAGATTCTTGTTAATTATGTATGCAATCTGAACACTAATCGTTGTTGTTGCCTATATTTAATACTATTCTTTAATATTGCAGCCCCTTCACAGAATGTTGTTCTTCAAGTGGTAGCACAGCCGGTGTACAAATCTTGGACAATTGCAGACCTTGAGAGCAATCAGACAGAAAATCTAAAAGAACAGGAGATTGTCTTTTTGTAAATTGGTGTGTGGCTTTTCTCTTATTGCTGCAGACTTTCTATACTATGCCTGTTGTTTACTTGATTACACGAATAGTCAAAATGTACATGATTTAGTTAGATTTCTTTGAGCGGTCAGATTATAGTTTGTTGTGTTTTTGAAGACTTACACTGCCTGTGACTGATGCAGTAGCATGTTAGATTCTTTCGTCAATATGGAGCTGATTTTGGTCTGAGCCATGTTTCTTTATTTCAGGTACATCTTCATTTATTTTGTGGCCATAATCAAACAAGGGAGTAAACAGGCATGAGTTTGTCCCTGACAATGTAGCAACAAACTACAACCATATTTTCGGCTGAGGCATGAACTTGTTGGCGATAAGTGATGTGTTGTTGGATAAATTTCCTCCTTGAGTCACTTTTCTGTTATTAGAAGAGCTTTTGTTACCGATGACCCCCCTATAATTCCTGTCATCCTATGCAGTTTAGTTTCATTTATGAGGATAGTAGTTCGGTCCTTTGTTTGATACAGGTTAAGAAATTGAGGTAGCCTTATCTTTTGTTAACGTCCTGTTACTCTCATGTAGCATCTAAATTAGCATCGGCACTTAAACTTGTTTATCATGCCGTGCGAGCGAATAATTGTCTTTTGATATACCATGTCCATTTGCTTTATAGAGCAGAGCAGCTAGCACTGCTCCATCATTATTCAGAAATGGACGGTTGGGTCTTGGACCTTGATTCAGAGAAGAGGCTTCATAGCTTGTACATAAGCGGCAAAGAAAATGCATGACATCATCAAGCAAATGCATGCACAGTTCTTATTTGTGCCTGCATGCATACAAAGTTGCATACTTCGCTGAACGGTATTCCTCGTTCCAGCCGAACAGGAGCTCGTGGCCAGGTAGCTGCGCGCGGTAGCGATTTTGGGTAACCCAGTGATTTTTTGGGTAGCTGTGTATTGTTTTGGGTCAACCCATTACCCAAATAATAGACATCGGGTCGAATGGGTCAGGCACCAGTGGACCCAAAAACAACCCACTTGCAACGTGACATGCACAGCAGCCAAGATTAATCAGCCAAGCCGTTCGATCGTCAACGCACTCACATGCATGAGCCATGCAGCGCAAGCATGTGCACGTGAGAAGGCCAACACCAGCAAACAAGAACGTGCAGGCTAACTAATCTGAGCTATGCGTATACGTGATGACTAAGAAGCTAATTACAGCCATACTACTTTCTAAGTAGTGACAAGCAGCTATCACAGCTTTGCTACTTCGTTCAGCCTACTACTGTCTGCTGGCGGATGCACCCGCCATCTGATATTTGTCGTCGATGTTCGGTTTCATTTCTTTTTTCCATGCATTCAGTCTACCAAAGCATACCACATGTCGTTCCTGATGAAGCTGGACGGCAAGGTGGGCGTAGCCTCAGCAATGGCTACGTTAACAACGACACCGCGGACCGATCAGGCCGTGGAGAACGCCAACGCCTACCCCAACACCACCATACACACCATGCATGGAAGAAGAGAAGCGAAGCCGACGATGATGACCACGCGCAGCTTAATCAGAGGTGTTTCGCGGATTAAATTCGCGGGAGTAATTAACCGGAA
This sequence comes from Paspalum notatum, assembly GCA_022530915.1. Lineage (NCBI taxonomy): Eukaryota > Viridiplantae > Streptophyta > Magnoliopsida > Poales > Poaceae > Paspalum > Paspalum notatum. The sequence continues at coordinate 38,431,792 of CM039687.1, read as the reverse complement.
ACTCTTATTGAGCATCGGGAACCAAGAATTCTACATCGCCTAAGTCAGATGGCCCTCACTCTTAGAGACCATGGCGCGCAATTATACAAAAGGGAACTTGTAATTTTGTTGATCGAGAAATTAATGAAATACATGTTTCCTACATATTTGCCTTTATTTATTTGTGTACTCCGTATACTGGCACGCCCGTACCCATTACTTTTATTGTCTCTACCGCTGCGTACGTGTTAATTTTTGTGCGAAACATTCTTCTTTTTCTTTTTTTCCTTATAAATATTTTAATTTTTTAACTTTTATTTAAATCCATTCACCTTCTTTAATTAATTATTTTATTTTAGTAATGATATTTGAGAATAATAGTGCGTAGGTGATTTCTGATGTGATTTCTGAGTCTTGTAAATATTTTCACTCCAAATCACCAAACAACCGTCTGGAAAAACTAAAAAAACCACATTTAGGTGAACCAAATTCTCTATCAATCCATGCTTTCGAATTGTTTTTAGACCACTTACTATATTGTGCCTATCTTGAAAGTTTTTTATTTTTTTTTTGGTGTTTTTACATCGACGCAGTCTGTTTTTCCGTTAGCTGCATGGCTGCGGTTCGTGTTGGTTCTTTCTTATATTCATTTCCATGTGCATTGGCGTGAATTGTTTATTTCCTTTCTGTCTTTTTTTCTTGCTTTCGTCCCACTCGTGTATTTGTTGAGTTTTCCAGGATGCATTGAGGTTGGTGTGATTTTTTTTATTTTATTTCCATGTGTATTAATTGTGAAGGCGCAATGTTATTTTAGGAATGATATAATATTTTTTCATGAAACGATAGAATGCCATCGTTGTGAAGGTAGAATATTTTGGCAGTGAATGTTAGATACTAGGTCTAAAGGCGCTGCGCCCGTAATAATACGTGAGACCATATCAAGTAGTTTGAGACCATGCATTATAAATGTTAGCAGCTCCTATTTGGAGTCTGGTTATAGATCTGCAGGTAGCCAGTACAGATTTTAGTTAGGATGCAATGAACCTGGGAGGAGCGTGGCCATTGGAATAGAGCAGGGAGTTGTAACAAATGTATTCTAGTTGTAGAGAAGCACCAAGCTGTAGGTTGTGCCGGTTGTCATGGCAATACCATATAGTGGGTTTGTGCTATAATAGGGTAGAAGTGCTAACTGCCAAAGTAGGAGTGCTATGCTATTATTATCTCTAAACGAAAATGCTTTATGAGTCGGATGCAAAACAGGGAAACTGTGTCAGCTAGGTCGTCTCATTTTGTATCACTGCTTCAGTGCTTAAGATTTCATTCTTGCAAAGGAAACAAATATTATCTTGTTGCAATTAACGAACCATATTGGAAGGTTACATAAATCCGTAAGGAGGACATACATTATAGATAGAAGATTGCACATAAGGTGAGGCAAGCATTTGTAGGAGTGCCGTGGTGGGATCAATTGGGAAACATGAGTGGAGTGGCATCAGTGACGGGAAGATGCTACCTGCACACATCATTGATAACAGTTAGTAACTCCACTTTTTTCCATTGTGTGTTGCAACAACGTAGTAGGGAAACAATTGGGAAACATGATCCATGCAATGAAAACAAAACACTAGTTGAGGGACATGCATGCCTATTGGCATCCACTACAAAGCAAGCTATGAACCGTAAAACACTGGATTTACAACAATAAGACTACCAAAATAAACTTCATTCGAAGTATGGCATTTTGATGGAGCATAGAAGAGCTGAAAGAACTAAACATAGTATACGCTGAGATTTTCAGGAAGTTCCCAAGACCATCTAAAGTTATCAAAATTGCCAACACTAAAGTTATCACACAATCCATGAGACCATGACAATCTGAGTGGACAGTAGTATTTGTGCCACTGTTTGGCAAAGATATCCAAAGCAGTAGTGAATATTAGCAAATCAATAAAACAAAACACAAAGATTAGATGCAAAATTGGGAAATAACCAAGAAGACTAATCAAACTACAGCTTTTACCAAAAATGACTTGTTTAAGTTTTCAGAGTAACCCAATCACTAAGCTGATTAGTAATGCTGAATAATGTAACAAACTATGTAAACTTCAAGCTACCTCTTTTACCTGATTGTATTTTTTGGTAAGGGACCTTGTTATTAGATGGTAGGGCCAATTTCTGTGTAACCTGTCATGGGCACATTCATAGATTCCATGTGGCGGATGCTCCATCCATCTCAAGAATGCTGCATCCAAGCACATGAAAGGAGGATCTATCATCTCAATGACATAGATACTGTTGTCATGCCTATATGCTGTATAGTGCAGGAACATTAGGTAGAGAGGTTTTAGATCTGTAGAAGCTAATGGAACGGTACATCTAGTTGTGATGGAAATTTTCAAGAGTTGCTAAATAAGTATGCATTTAAGCGTATATGGCCAAACTGAAATTACATAAAATTTATGTTTGCTACAGTACAGCTCTGTGCCTAACGATGTAGCCTAAAACTTGCAAAAATAGCACCCTGACAGCAGAGGACTTCCATGTTACTGCAGGCGCAGGCAAACTACTCCAAGGCACATATTAGCAGAAACGACGCAATAGCATCCACTGTTGCTAATACGATTGCTATTAATAAACACATAAATAATTGGGAAGGAACCTTTTGAGGAGAGAGGCCCAGACTCCAGGGTAGGAGAAGGTACTAATATACCTATGACCATCTGCAGGAACAATACAATGAAAAATTGTATTAGGTCTAGAGCCACATCTCGAGAACATACCTTGAGAGAAGTGACTAATGAAGCACAAATGCTTTTACAGTTTATTGCATTATTTGAAGACATGCACAACATCGTTTATTGTGCGGGGCAATGGTAGATGGATTCGAGGCGAAAATATGAAGCCTGCAAGGATAATCTGGCCAGAGCATGAGTGTTTTATATGCCTTGTAAAAAAATTAAAGGTTTAAGTGGTGGTGTACAAAAGAGACCAATAATTGTGCAAGCGACGGTTCAAGGTGGACATTAAAAGCATAATTTTGTATGTAATGTAATAACTTCTAAAGTGAAACTACACTAATCGCCCTATGCAGGTAGGATGAATTATACTTAGGTCTACTATGATGAAATTACCATCCAAAATGTGGCACTGTTAATCAAAGTAAACAGATATTAGAAGAGCATTAGTAACTAAAAAATACAGAGGAAAGGGTGACAGAAAAATAATCAAATGATTATAGGTATAGTTGTTTCCCTTCCAAGAATGGGATTGTATTCCTAATTTGTATGCACATGGATTATAATATACTATCACAGAGGTTGCACGTGAACTCTATTAACATTAGAAAAACTATAGGTGTAACCAAAAGCAAAATTTAGACTGAAGAATTGAAAAATACGTGTGTGCAGGGGAGAATGGGAAAGGGGGATGAATCTGCAGACAGAGGAGATACAAACCTGTGACCGAAATTCGGATGATTCTCTTGGCTGCTGCGTGTGTACACCAAAGAGCAAAGAGGATCCTAGGGGCGGAGGGCAGGAGGCTAGGTACAGGCAGCGGAAGAATCTGGACGGAGGTAAGGTGAGGGTGCCATGGGAGGCGAGCAGGGAGAGGCCGGTCGAGTATGGCCTGCGGAGTGGGATGAAAAGCAGAGTAGATGACGCTTTCACAGGATAAGGGCATGAGGCCGTCGGGCGGGTGGCGTGGACATTGGCCCGGTGTGCGGGGGATGCGCCTTATGGACTCCCCCGTCTCCGCATCGCTGCGTCCTCGTGGATGCAGATCCACGGTAGCAGAGGACAACCGCAGCTTTCATGTGTCGGACCTTCGAGAATGGCGCCCGAGATTCGGCGGGCCTCGCGGGCGGCGGCCGGGGCTCCGGCGCGGCCTGGCGTTGCCGTTCCTAGGACTGCGCATAGCTGTGTCTGCCAGCGCTGGGGGAGGCGCAACGCTACGGCCGCGGTTCGAGGAGGCGGAGCGCTACGGCCGCGGCCTGGGGAGGCCCGGATCCGGCCCCAAGCGGCAGCGGCGAGGTGACAGCGGCAGATCGACGGTGTGCAGCCGAGGGGAGAAGGCCGGTGGTCACCGCGTCGCGGCGGCGGCGCCGCAGGGGAGACGCGCAGGCGGCGGAGACGACGGGAGGGGTGGTGGAGGCGACGGCGGGCGCGGCGTGGGCGACGGTGAGTGCGCATGCGCAGCGCGGGGCGGGGAAGCTGGCGGGCGTGCCGCGTGCAGCGCAGGCGAGGCAGGTGCGGCGGCAAGGGTGTGGGAGGAAGGAAGGCGACGGAGAGCGCCGACAAATGAAATCGGGGATGGCGCGCACACGCAAACGATGGACTCCCTGTAGACTTCCTTTTCTGTCGCCGCGCTCGTGCGCCGAGGCCACGCAAGCCGGCATCTAGCGCCACGCGGATGGAAGAACACGTGGCAAATACGGAAAGGAGAAGCGCCGGATGGGTGCGCATTTTCCGCATGATACAGAGTTAACTATAACTATTAACTATAACTATAACTATTTCTATAGGCCATAGTACAGATGAATATTTTCATAAGAAATTAGAATATTATTGTTTTTAAAGTAGAATACTACACTAGTAATACTAGAGTATTTCTTCGATGCATTTAGAATATCAGTTTTATGTACAAATAGCTTACCATTAAAAATATTTTTTTTATTTTCCTAAATGTACGTAAGTGTGGTCTTGTTTTGAAGATTTTATTACCAAAAACACGATGGTGCAATCGAAATTTGATTTAGACCTACTATTTAGAGGCTATAACTTTTTTTTATTTGAAGCTTGTGTAGGGTCCACGTCCTGTTGAGTTGCCGTGAGTCCATTTCTTTTTATTTATTCGTTTTAATTTTCTTTTTTCCTTATAAATATTTTTGGTTTTTAACTTTTATTTAAATTTGTTTACCTTCTTTAATTAATTACTTTATTTTCATACTTCCTCCGTCCACGATAGAACGAAATTTTGGCTTTGTCCTAAGTCAAACCATCGTATATTTAACCAAGTTTATATCAAAATATATTAAATTTTATACTACCAAATTAGTATTATTAGATTTTTGTTGGAATATATTTTCACATCATACATATTTGATATCATAAATATTGATATATTTTTATATAAACTTGGTCAAACTTACGATCGTTTGACTTTGAACAAAGTCACGATTTCACTTTTGTGGACAGATGGAGTTTTGATCTTTGAGAATAATAGTGCTTAGGTGGTTTCTGAGTCTTGTAAATATTTTCTCTCTAAATCACCAATCAACCGTCTAGAAAATCTAAAAAACCATTTAGGTGAACCAAATTCTCTGTTCATCCACGCTTTCTTATTGTTTTTAGACCACTTACTATATTGTTCCTATCTCGAAAGCTTTTTACTTTTTTCTGGTGTTTTTACATCTTTCGATAAGACATGGTCTATTTTTCTGCTAGCTGCATGCCTGCATTCGTGGTGGTTCTTTCTTATGTTCATTTCCATGTGCATTGCCATCAATTGTTTTCTTCTTCTTTTGGTCTTTTTTTTTTGGCATTCGTCCCATTTGTGTATTTGTGGAGTTTTCCCATATGCATTGAGGTTGGCGTGAATTTTTTATTTTATTTACATGTGTATTTTAATGTGAAAGTGCAATGCTATGAATGATAGAATATTTTTCATGAGACGTTAGAATAACCTCATTGTGAAGATAGATATTTTGGAAGTGAATGTTAAATATTTCTAAAGTATAGATGAATATTTTCTTAAGAAATTAGAATATTCTTGTTTTGAAAGTAGAATATTACTCTAGTAATACTAGAATGTTTCTTCGACACATTTAGAATATCAATTTTACTTACAAAATAGTTTACCTTCCCTTACCTTTAAAAATAATTTTATTTTTATTTTTCTAAATATATGGAAGTGTGGTCTTTTCTGCACGATGGTGCAAATGATATTTGATTTACACAACCGTTCAGAGGCTATAACATTTCTTATTTTGAAGTTTGTATATGGTCCACGTCATGATTGCATGCGGTAAAGATACGTGTTTTTTTTGTTAAACAATATGCGGGTCCATTCGGCCCAACATGAATATTCTAAATTAAATAAAACAAGCCCACCAGTATGGGAGGGAGGGTGGGAGGTGGACGTGATGAGGATCTGTTGAAGAAGTTTTTTTCACGTTAAATCCCAAAATACAATTTAAAGGGTACAATTTAAAGGCATAAACACTGACAACTGGACAATTTCATCTCCAAAATATTTCATCACACCTGTGTGGCGGCAAAGACCCAAGACGGTGTGGCTACCAGGTCGGCACATCCACAGTCGACCTAGGTGCACTGTTCGCCTAAACGGTTGTTTAGCTCGTTTAAGCACCATTTAAACACTAAACAATGGTTCACTTTTCTGTTTAAACGGCCGTTTAGGACCGAATAATGGCTAAACAGTAAGTGACGACTATTTACCTTTTACCATTTAGACAAACACTACCTAGGTGGTGTGGGCACTTGTGCGACGTAGCCAACAGGATTGCACGGGTGCCGCCACCACCACAACGGCACAACCACCAGATCAGTCTGCGCGGCGCGGAGACCAGGATGTCGCGTGCGTCACCCGACCACCAATCGCGATGGCGGAGAGCGATGGGAAGGCCATTGTCACCTAGTCTTTGTTGGAATATTTGGGATAAAACCATTTATTTAATATTCTATAAATCCTAAGGCTCATGTTTAAGCTAGGAGTTATGTATGAGTAAGTGGGTGAATTATGGCTGCTGACTTATGGCTTGGTAAGTTACTAGTAACAGCCGTTTTTATGGTGGGAGTTACCAGTAACGGTTATTTTGATGACCATGAGAGCTAGTGATGGCTGCCATTAAGCTATTTGATAGCACCTTTTCATCTACTCTCTTGTGCCTATATAAGAGAACACAGCTCTTCTATCGCGTGGTGTGTGAAAACATACTCTAGCTGTTTTCACTTTTTTCCACGATTGAGTTGCCTCCGAAGTTTTCCCGTCCCAAATCTCTGCGTGCACGGAGAGTTGGGAGAACAGGTCTCCGGAACCGCCGTCCGCTTGAGACATCTGCCGGGTGCGCGGGTGATCAGGTGTTTGGGGAGCGTCACCGCGACACGACTGTTCGCTTCTTCCGCTCTGCCGATGTCTATCTTCTTCCTAGTGGCCGTCCGCGGGATCGTTGCTCTTCTTCCCTGTGACCAAACAAAGGGATTGTACTGCGATCCTCTCCCTGCAATGACCATGTTGACTTCGACGAACGATGACGGAGATTCTGGTGCTTTGAGCATGGGACTCTCCGCAGGGTATAATCCGATACTCCTCCTTTCGTTCACGTTTATGGTTATGATCAGTATGTTGTGCACTGCTATTGCGTTTGATCTCACACACATGCACATGATTGTCGTCACAAATCTAACATGGTTTATATGGATTAAATTTAACATAAAAATGCCTAAATTCCTAACAATCCAAAAAACTTGATGTTAGGCAATTTTCTGTCAGTGGTTTTGCTGCTGCGTTGAAGCCTTGTGAACCCTTTAATGGAGCGCTCTACAAGAGATGGCGCAGTAAGATGATCCTGTGGTTGACAGCCTGTTTTTATGTCGTGAAGGAGAAACCCGAACTGTACACTCCTGAGTAGGAGATACAGTTCGAGATTGCTGATAATCTCTTCAAAGGCGTGTCGTGAAGGGGAAACTCGAACTGTACACTCCTGAGTAGGAGATACAGTTCGAGATTGCTGATAATCTCTTCAGAGACGCCGTGATTAGTGTTTTGGCTCACAAGTATATGGATTCTTACTTGTCGTTCAAAACGGGTAATGCGTTATGGGATGCACTTGAGAAAAAGTTTGGTGTTTTTGATGCTGATAGTGAGCTGTAAATCATGGAGCAGCTGTATGACTGCAAAATGGTTGATAATCGTTCTGTGGTTGAACAAATTCATGAAATTCAAGCACTGGCTAAGAAACTCGAACAATGTCCATGTGAATTGCCTGACAAGTTTGTGGCTGGCGGTATTATCGCTAAACTGCCACCTTCTAGGGAGGATTTTGCTACTTCTCTAAAACATAAGAGAAAACAATTTAGCGTGGCTGATCTGATTGGGACTCTTGATGTTGAGGAGAAAGCGAGACTAAAAGACTCGCGCGGAAAAGGTATTGAGTCTTCTATTGCCAATTTGGTATAGAAAAAAAATTCCAATGCATCCTGTAATAACAAGAAAAAGAAGTACAAGCAGAATAACCTCTCAAAGCCTAAGCAAACAATCACGTTCTAAGACAGAAAAGACCAAAAAGGGTGGTTGCTTTGTTTGCAGAAGCACTGAGCATTGGGCAAGTGCGTGCCCAGACCGCAAATTCAATCAAGAGAAGAAATCAGCAAACATGGTTGTTAGTGGAGCTGGAGAAGGAACATCTAGGTATGGTAATGGTAATTCTTTACCCATTGTCCTTTCAGTTTGTCATTCACCTGAGTGGTGGGCTGACACCGATGCTAATATTCATGTGTGCTGATATTTCTTTATTTTCCTCCTACCAGGTCGGCTGGACTGGAGCCTTGTTGATGGGGAATGGGTTGCATGCATGTGTTCTTGGTGTTGGTACGGTCGTTCTGAAGTTTACTTCGGAAAAGACGGTGCTATTGAAGAACGTGCAGCATGTCCCTTCTATCAAAAATAATCTACTTAGCGGGTCTCAATTATGTCGAGATGGCTATAAACTTGTCTTTGAGTCGAATAAATGTGTACTATCTAAGTACGGAACATTTGTTGGTAAAGGTTATGATTGCAGAGGCTTGTTCTGCTTATCTTTGCATGATGATGCGTGTATGAATGCCGCTAACAATGTGGCTATTTCGGATGAGTCGAATATTTTGCATTCACGGCTTTGTCATGTTAATTTTGGTTGTCTTTTGCGGCTAGCAAATCTGAATTTAATCCCTAAATTTAATTTAGTCAAAAGGTCTAAGTGTCATGTGTGTGTGCAATCGAAACAAACTCGCAAGCCTCACAATGCTGTCGAGGTGAGGAGCTTGGCACCACTAGAACTTGTTCATTTCGATTTGTGCCAGATGAACGGTGAGTTGACTAAAGGCGGCAAAAGATACTTTATTACTCTCATTGACGATTGTACTAGATTTTGCTACGTGTATCTATTAAAAACAAAAGATGAAGCATTGCATTATTTTAAGACCTACAAAGCTGAAGTCGAGAACCAACTTAAAAGAAAAATTAAACGGTTATGGTCCGATCGCGGTGAAGAATATTTTTCTAATGAGTTTTCTGAGTTTTGCGTGGAACATGGAATTATTCATGAGAGGACCTGCCAAACTCACCACAATCCAATGGGATTGCCGAAAGAAAGAACCGCACTCTAACATATTTGGTTAATGCCATGTTAGAAACAATGGGACTATCTAAGGAATGGTGGGGTGAGGCTATTCTGACAGCGTGTCGCGTCCTGAATAGAGTTCCCACAAAGAACGAAAAAATTACACCATTTGAGGCATGGGAAAATAAAAAATTAAACCTCTTTTATTTGCGCACTTGGGAATGTTTGGCCAAAGTGAGTGTGCCAATTAACAAGAAGCGCAAACTTGGACCTAAAACTGTTGATTGTGTTTTCCTAGGTTATGCTTTCCATAGCGTTGGATATAGATTCTTATTAATAAACTCTGAAGTATCTGACATGCTGGTTGGTACTATTATGGAGTCCAAAGATGCTATATTTTTTTAGAATGAATTTTCTATGAAAAATGCACCTAGTACTTCAAGTCGTGAATCTGAAATACCCCATGAGCATTTTAATCCGATATAACATTTTGAGGAACCTCATAAGCAAAATCCTAAGGAGGATGACAATACAGCAACTCGAAAGGGTAAGAGATAAAGGACTGCAAAGTCCTTTGGTGATGACTATATTATATACCTTGTGAATGATACACCGAGAACCATTGAAGAGGCATATTCCTCTCCTGATGCCGACCTTTGGAAAGAGGCAGTAAGAAGTGAGATGGATTCTATGATATCTAATGGAACTTGGAAAGTTGTGGAACGTCCTTACGGGTGTAAACCTATAGGGTGCAAATGGGTGTTCAAGAAAAAGCTTAGGCCTGATAGTACCATTGAGAGGTACAAGGCAAGGCTCGTGATTAAGAGCTATTCACAGAAAGAAGGTGAAGATTTCTTTGACACTTATTCACCTGTTACTCGATTGACCACGATTCAAATGTTATTTTCCTCGGTAGCCTCATATGGTCTTCTCGTTCATCAAATGGACGTTAAGACAACCTTTCCAAAATGGATAGTTGGATGAGGAGATCTATATGGATTAGCCAGCGGGGTTTGTAGTAAAAGTTCAAGAAGGCATGGTGTGTAAATTGTTGAAATCACTGTATGGCTTGAAACAAGCTCCTAAGCAGTGGCATGAAAAGTTTGACAAAATTTTGATATCTGTCGACTTTGTTGTGAACGAAGCTGATAAATGTGTGTATTATCGGTATGGTGGAGGCCAAGGAGTAATTTTGTGTCTATATGTGGACGGCATACTGATCTTTGGCACAAACCTTGATGTGATCAAGGAACTGAAGGACTTTTTGTCCAATCATTTTGAGATGAAAGATTTGGGAGAAGCTGATGTTATTCTTAGCATTAAGCTATAAGAGAAGGCAATGGTGGGGTTACACTTATGCAATCCCATTACATGGAAAAGGTTTTAAGTCGCTTTGGGTTTAGTGAATGTGAGCCCGCTCCTACGCCTTATGACTCTAGTGTGGTTTTAACAAAGAATCGATGAATAGCTAGAGATCAATTGAGATACTCCCAAATAATTGGTTCGCTCATGTATTTAGCTAGCGCTAGGAGGTCTGATTTCTTGTTTGCTATGAGCAAGCTGAGCTGGTTTATTTGAAATCTGGGAGATGATCATTGGCCTGCTCTTGAGAGAGTACTGTGCTATTTAAAAGGAACCATGAGCTATGGCATTCACTACACCGGGTACCCGAGGGTGCTGGAGGGTTATTGTGATGCAAACTAGATATCTGATGCTGATGAGTTATGTGCCACAAGTGGATATGTGTTTCTACTTGGAGGTGGTGCTGTTTCTTGGAAGTCTTGCAAGCAGACCGTTTTAATGAGGTCAACAATAGAATCAGAACTCACGGCATTAGACACTGCCTCTGTTGAGGCCGAGTGGCTTTGGGAACTCCTTATGGATCTACCGGTGGTTGAAAACCTGTACTGGCTATTTCTATGAACTGTGACAATCAGACTGCTATAACGATAGTCAATAATTCTAAGGATAATCTGAAGTCATCAAGGCATATAAGGAGGCATCTGAAATCTGCTAGAAAATTGGGAAACTGTGGAATGATAGCGGTGGATTATATCCATACGTCTAGAAATCTGGCAGATAAGTTCACTAAGGGTCTGTCACGTAAAGTGATAGATAGTGCATCGAGTGAGATGGGCGTGAGACCCACATGTAGTCTACCACAGTGGTAACCTATTTTTTGTGATCGGAGATCCCGTGAATTAGAATGGTGAAACAAGCTGGTGATAGACTGTGAGAAAAGACCTTAATCAAGGTCCATTTTAGATGCATTTCTTTCCTTTCTGTAAGGCAAGTTGGTTTAATCTTAATGTGTTCCAAGCGACTTATTGTAGCAAAGATATTGTCCTACACACCTATACGAGTTCAACTGCTAGTCACAGTTTATGAGATTTGGGTGGTCTCTAGATACTCATGAAGGGCCCTGGAAGTATGACTTATATGCTCCAAACAGAGGGGATGCTTTTTGGCAACCTTGTATCAGTAAAGAGCTTAGGTGAAACTTATTTCGCACAAAACTTGCAATTCAAGGCATAGTCTATTGTTCAGTTGTGAAGAAGTGTAACCACTGTTCTAGGTGGATGTTCAACTTAATAGTCTTCATCGAAACACTGATATATCAAACAACAGTGAAACTAAGAGTGTTTTACATGCGTCTTGGAATTTGGTGAGGATTGTTAGAATATTTGGGATAAAACCATTTATTTAATATTCTATAAATCCTAAGGCTCATGTTTAAGCTAGGAATTATGTATGAGTAAGTGGGTGAATTATGGCTACTGACTTATGGCTTGGTAAGTTAATAGTAACATCCGTTTTGATGGTGGGAGTTACTAGTAACGGTTATTTTGATGACCATGAGAGCCAGTGATGGCTGCCATTAAGCTATTTGATAGCACCTTTTCATCTGCTCTCTTAGGCCTATATAAGAGAACACAGCTCTTCTATCGTGTGGTGTGTGAAAACATACTCTAGCTATTTTCGCTCTTTCGGTTGAGTTGCCTCCGAAGTTTTCTAGTCCCAAATCTCTACGCGCATGGAGAGTTGGGAGAACAGGCCTTCGGAACCAACGTCCGCTCGAGACATCTGCCGGGTGCGAGGGCAATCAGGTTTCTGGGGAGCGTCACCGCGACACGACTGTTCACTTCTTCCGCTCCGCCGATGTCTGTCTTCTTCCTGGTGGCCGTCCGCGAGATTGTTCCTCTTCTTCCCGGTGACCAAACAAAGGGACTGCACTGCGATCTTCTCCCTGCAACGACTATGTCGACTTCAACCAACAATGACGGAGCTTCTGGTGCTTTGAGCATGGGACCCTCCGCAGGGTATAATCCGATACTCCACCTTTCGTTCACGTTTATGGTTATGATTAGTATGTTGTGGGCTGCTATTGCATTTGATCTCACACACGTGCACATGATTGTCGTCACAAATCTAACATGGTTTATATGGATTAAATTTGACATGAAAATGCCTAAATTCCTAACCGTCTCGTGTTGCCTGGGAGGCCGCCGTCGCCTTGGAGTCCACCATCGCCTTGGTGCTAGGAACTGCTGTATCTAAGGAAAAGGATCAATAGGCGGAACGGTTCGAGAGGACAGGAGGGAAACCGGCACCGCAATACAAGGGAAGAAAGGAGCTAGAAGTAAAATGTTTTGCAATGTTCAGGTGGTACTGATCTGGTCATTGGTCCGTTTTCACATCTAACTGCTCTAACTCCAAATTCTTCAACCAACACAAAACTCGTTTTTGATCGCCGATTGCACAGTTGCACAGAAAATAAAGGCACATGAACTTGAGGTTTATGTCGTCTGTTGCTCAGAAGAGTCACCAGGAAGTTCATAGTGTTTGTTCCTCAAAACAATCATCATATAGAATTTCATAAACCATCTTTTAATGAGAGTTGATGCTTTGGCAGTATTATGTGGAGAAGAAATCTCTATCAGCAGCACTAAGACCTTTTTTCTTTTACGAATTCTCTAGCCATTCTTGAATTTTGGGGTGAGATTACTGGATGTAGTCTAGATGGAAAAACTATGCTGAAAAGGAGATAAAGAATGAAAAAGATAAGATCAACATTCATAACTTGACATATTTTGTTTGAAGAAACGAAGATGGCCATCGTCTTGTCAAGTCGCTCGGTAACGTTCTTTCACCGCTCTTCTGAAATTGGTGTACCAACTTTATCTTGGAACGAACTAGGATAGTGTTGTTGGGTATTAAATCACAACAAGGGCCCAATTATTGCCACCCAAGGTTAGGAAATTCGAAGCTGTACTCAAGGGAGGAATATGTGATACACACATGCCCCGAGTGTTGGGTGATCAGGTCATCTGTGTTAGAAAACAAGCATACGAAAACGTCTATGGATCTATCGACATATTCATACATAATTATAGATGACCCCGAAGGCGCGATATTTGTTAACGAGATTCAGCCGAAACCTACATCCCCGGGGCATGACTATGGGCGCTCCTCCCCATTATCGATAGCTATGCTGGTATCCGGATACACTGGGGCAACGTCGTGCCCCCAAGCCAAGTCATCTAATCATCCTGCGGTTACACATGGTCGACCTCATATTTATGCCCCTAGAAATAGAGCTTGACTAAAACTTTACCTAAATCTCAATTGCAACTCAAGTCCTGCCATAACCAAATCTATATAAATATTTGATACAAACTCTAACAATCTGCTTCTCCTCTCCATCAGTTGTGGCAGTCCACCGCTAGTGCCACCAAGCCGACCGTCCAATATCGCTGGGTTCATCTTCTTGTCTCCTTGGAAGGCTCAGCCTGCCAAAAGGATCACGAGTACTCGTGCTCTTTAGTCCTACTCCTACGATACTGTCTGAAATTCAAATGTCTCAGCATCATTTTGATTAGTACCTATGTGCAGATCCTTGGTGCTGATCTTCAGAACTACCAGCAGCTGCTTTGGAATAACTGAGGAATGTTTATCGTTCCTGATAAGGAAAGCGCAGGTTAATCGGAGACAGTAATGCTGGTAGAAGTGCAAAAGTTGCTGGAAAGTAATGTGGCCCAGAACAAAAATATGGTGAAATTTTAAAAGAAATAGAGCCCGTTGATTAAAGCAATTAATAAAGGATAGATAAGATGGTGGCATTATGTGTAATGCGAAAGTCGGCATGACACCAGACTATACACGTAAAAGGCAGCAATTGAGACAATCGAAGTGGTTGCTTGAATTGAAGTGTGAACTAAATCACAAATCTGGAGTACTACTTTGAACAAACCTGCAGATTGATGCACGGTGAAGGTTGGAAAAGCAGTGATTGCTGCAGAAAAAAGACCCGAGCCGTCGTCCAACTAGCAGTGGTGCTGCCTACATTGTTAACATACAGCCAGCTATTAACTCAGGTGGAGAGCATATGTTTCCAGGCTGGCACGTGGAGTAATATCTGGCCAGCTTTGTTTCTCTTACTTTTTTTTTTGCATTCCTCTTCACCAACCTCGTTGCAGGAGTTAGTTTTGAAAAGCCTCCGAGGTGAGTGGGTCAGGATATGATGAATCAATTAATCCTTAATCAAGGGACTGCAGAATATTTGAATCGCGTGCAAAAGCAGAAAGTCAGCTTCACAGGTCTGCAAGTGATGCAAAAGTTAGAAGTAGAAATATTAATCGGTACTAGAGATTGTTGATAGTATGTTAACAAGCAGCAATAGTAGTCCACAGGTGTCCGACGTACCTCGTCAATCTTTATTAGTACTAGGTCCGTCAGTGTGTACAATTATATCTGGCCGTGTTCCTCTTAATTTCCGGCATTCCTCATAAAGCTCGGTGCAGCAACCAGATACATCATCTATACCATTCTACATGTTGAACCGCCGGCCGAACCAGCGACGGCACCCCGTCCGGGGACACCACGCCGCCGGGGCGTCGCCGGTCGTCGTCAGCCGGCCGGACGGCGACGCCGGACTTCGTTCGTTCGCAACCGATGAGATGCATCGGGCTAAGGTACGCTGGCCGGGTCGTCGCCCGTCAAAGACAAGCTCGTTTTCTTCTTCGTCTCCGGTCGATCTCAAGTTGGCCAGGAGACGTATGTCGAGAGAAATTAGATGCGTAGTGGAGAGTTCGCCGGGCCTCCGCTCGCATGGTCGAGGGAGCACGCTGGAGTTCGACGCTTCCTGCTTTGATGTGAGGGAAATCTCTACATCACAGTTCATAAAGGAAGCAATGGCGCTCGGATTCTCCATGCAAGAAATGATGAGAGCCGAGCAAGAACTCCAGCTGAGAAATTCAGAAGTCTCGTCACCAGGTTGTGATGGATTGGCGGACAAGATCATTAGCGCTATGGTCCGCAAAAGGATCCATGGTGGCTCGGGAATTAGAACGGTGTCCTCCTCAGGAACGTCGGCGCCGACGATCCCGTACTCACCGGTGAGACAGATACAGCTTGCGCCACTCGTCGGCTCCTCGAGAGAGACGCGATCGGAGAAGTCCGGTGAGGGAGCGCCGCCGGCGTGGAGGATGGAGGACCAAGATGAGGTTTTGAATTTCGAACCCGAGCCTAGGACGGAACCGAAGGGGAGGCCTGGGCGGCGTGATTGCCGGTCCTCGGCGACGTACGTAGCAACTTCGACTTCGGTGACGTACGCAGCGATTACCCAGAACCAGGATCAGTCTCGTATTTGGCTTGGGCCAGGGAGGGAAATTTGGCCCACCACGGGACTGCAGGTCCTTTTCGGCCGAACTGGCTTGCGACCGACGCCGAACGCCAGGTTGACTCCGATCGCAAAACTTCCTAGGGCGCTAGACAGCAAGTTCCCAAGCGCCGCCACCGGGAAGACCATTGGTGCAAGATCGTTTGCGCAGGTGGTGAGGGAAGGTTTGCCCATGGCGTCTCGTGGAGGTCGGGGAGGGTTCAACCCAGGTTTCCGTCCCTCCTTCAACCAAGGGACCGGTGGCCGATTCCAGCAGCCTGGCAGCGGCTCCAATCTGTGGGGAGGTGGCCGCATGGCTGGTGGACGAGGCCGTTTCCAACAGAGGCGTGGTGGTTTCGGTCGAGGAAGGGGCAGCGCTGGTCGCGGGTCCTTCGTGGCTACAGGGCAGACCCTAGCGGCGCCAGGAGGTGCTGCACACTCACGACCACCGGCGCCGTTGCAACGGTCAGGAGCGGTGGAACACAACACGACTGGGGGTCCAGGTATGAATACTGATTCCAACTTTGCCTCGGAGGAGAATATGGAGATTGACACAAATTTGGACCAAAATGTAGAGCATGTAGCTGTGGTTGAGAGTCAGGATAAAACTAAGCATAAGCCATACTGCTATCGGTGCCTCACAAAAGGGCATACCGTAGCAAATTGTCAGGCAAATATCCTCTGTGATGAATGTGGCTCGGAGGATCATGTAACAAAAGCCTGCTCGCCGTACAAAAATCTGAAATTTACGGCAATTCCGTGTGGTTATGCAGTTGATGGTCTGGGCTTCTATAATATCCCATATGCAGGCCAACCGACGGGTGATAAAACATCTACCCTAGCAGAGATCACGATATTGGATGGGACCATGTCAGCTGCAAATATCGAGACTGAGCTGAAACGTCTCGTCCCTGGGGATTGGGACTGGAAAGTGGTGGAAGAGGGAGGCGCCTTTACTGCCACGTTTCCATCTAAGAATGAACTCAAGCGGCTTGTGGAGTGGGGACCGGTGGTGGCAAAATGTGCGAAAGCTACACTCACTGTTGAGGAAAAAGAGGAGGGTAACTACTTTCGCTTTGAAATTCCTAAAGTCTGGGTGCAATTCAGAGGCTTACCTGATGACATGCTGGGGAATTTTAATATTCAGTGGGCAGTCGGTTCAGCTTTGGGGGTAAGCCGGAAAGTGGATCTTAAGTTCACTAGGGAGCACAAAATTGCAAGAATTAAGGTGGGATGTTTAAACCCTGACCTGATTCCAGAATTTCTGAGCATGCTCATAGGTGAACATGTTTATGACCTCCAATTTAGGGCTGAAAAAAATATGGACCCTGAAAACCCAGTACCCATTAATATGGATTTAGATCCACCTAGGGAGAATGGCAATGACAGTCCCCAGAACAACCATGAGCTTCCTGACAATGATTTTAACAATGGTAGAGATGTGGTGGACAGTGGCCCCAAATTAGTAGGGAAAGGCAACTCTGCCTCCCACGGAAAAAAATGTGCACAAGAGCCTACTGCGAAGGACCAGCAGGGACAGGCTGCGGATAACAACCAGTTTGTGTCATCTCATATCTCCAAAGACAAAGTTGGTAAACCAGTGACTCCCCTACGCTCGAGTAAAAGGACCGTGTCAGTGGCGGATCAAAACTCGTTAGAAAGGGCCTCAAAACTGAAAGCAAAAATCAATCTGGATGGGTCGCCTAATGAAGGTAATAATCCAACCTATTCCGATGTTATTTCAGCTTTATCTACTAGTGTTAGTATTAGTTTGGGCTCCTCTTTAAATTCTGTGGTAGAGGCCATTAATAGTTCTCACACTGGGGAGGGTTTAGAGTCAGAGAGGGATGATCAAGCTTCTTTTGGTAGTGAATCTGATAATGATTGGGAGGCAAATTTGTTGTCAGTAAATCTCCCAATTGAGTCTGACGATGACTGTACTATAGAAGAATTACAGTCTTCGGATAGAGACAGTTCTAGACATAATATTAATAATTTATCATGAAAGGCATTTTTTGGAACTCAAACGGGTTAGCAGACCCAAAAAAATTTAGGTTCCTCTCTGATTTGACACTAGAGAAAAACCTAGATTTCATTTGTTTATCTGAAACTGGTAGACGAGATGGTTCCCCGTCTTTTTTAAAGAATTTGTGCGCAGGCAAAGACTTCTTGTGGCACTGTAAATCACCGGAAGGTAGATCAGGGGGTATGCTGGTAGGTGTCAACCTAGTAACCCTTGATATAGGAAGTATTGAAGAGGGAGACTTTTTTGTTAAATTTAAAGTTAGATGTAAGAAGCAAGATTTTATTTCCAATCTGGTTCTGGTTTATGGGCCGGCTCAGGAGGATCACAAACAAAGATTCCTCACAGAGCTAGCACACCTCTTATCTAAAGAAACTGTACCAACGGTGATTGGTGGTAATTTTAATATTATGCGAGGTTCCTAGGAAAAGAGTATGGGCTCTTTTAATAATAGGTGGCCTTTTCTTTTCAATGCAGTGATAGACGCATATAATCTTCGTGAACTGGAATTATCAGGTAGACAATTTACCTGGGCAAATAATTTGATGAACCAAACTTTTGAAAAGTTGGATAGGGTTTTGGTTACAACAGAATGGGAATCCAAATACCCCAAAGCCTCGGTCCAAGCTCTAAGTAGAGAGTTTTCAGATCACACGCCTCTCTTTCTAAATTCAGGGGATGGCGATAGCATCTCACCCCAGAATGACTTCAAGTTCGAGTTAGGATGGCTGTTACACGAGGGTTTCTTTGATATGGTTAAGGACATTTGGATATCCACTGATATCGGTGATAATCCGATGGACAGATGGCAGGCCAAAATCAGGAGATTGCGCCAACACCTTAGGGGTTGGGCCAAAAACATTAGAGGGGCGTACAAGAAAGAGAAAAAACTTTTATTAGATAAACTAGATGAGTTGGACAAAAAATCAGAACATACTCATTTAGACCAGAATGAATTGAATCTCAAAATGCCCTTCATGAGAAAGTGTCACATTTGCTACGGGAAGAGGAGATTAAATGGTTTCAAAGAGCGAAGGTTAAGAACCTGCTAGAAGGGGATGCAAACACGAAATATTTCCATCTAGTGGCGAATGGTAAACATCGTAAGACAAGGATTTATAGGTTGGAACAAGATGAGGGAGTTATCACAGCCGATCTAGAAATAAGAAAATACATTACCAAGTATTATAAGACTCTCTTTGGACACTCGGAATTTTCGGATGCCGTTCTGGATGAAAACAGGATTGACGACATCCCTCAGGTGTCTCCGCAGGAGAATGACCTAATTACAGCTCCTTTTACTTCTGAGGAGGTGAGAGAGGCTATATTCCAAATGGAGCACAATAAGGCGCCTGGACCGGATGGCTTCCCACCGGAGTTCTACCAGGTCTTTTGGAATATCATTAAACCAGATCTCATGGCTCTCTTTGCTGAGTTTCACAAAGGAACTCTTGCGCTTAATAGATTAAACTTTGGTAATATAATTCTTATACCCAAAGTGGGTGACGCTAACAAAATACAACAGTACAGACCGATCTGTTTGTTAAATGTTAGCTTCAAAATTTTTACCAAAGTGGCAACTAATAGAATCGTCACAGTAGCACACAAAATCATTAGGCCATCACAAACGGCCTTCCTTCCTGGAAGAAATATTATGGAAGGGGCGGTGGTCCTACACGAGACTCTCCACGAACTTCATAGGAAAAACCTCAATGGAGTTATTTTTAAAATTGACTTCGAAAAGGCCTATGACAAGGTGCGTTGGGACTTCCTTCAGCAAACATTGCGTATGAAAGGTTTCTCGACAACCTGGTGTGATTGGATTAAAAGTTTTGTCCAAGGGGGAAATGTCGCAATTAATGTTAATGGCCAGAATGATGCTTATTTTCAGACCAGGAAAGGGTTAAGACAAGGAGATCCTCTCTCACCAATTCTCTTTAATATTGTAGCGGACATGTTAGCTATAATTATTAATAGAGCGAAAATGGAGGGTAAGGTGAACGGTGTCATACCTCATCTTGTGGATGATGGTTTATCCATTCTCCAGTACGCCGATGACACTGTCATTTTTCTAGATCATGACTTAGAGGGGGCCAGGAACATGAAGGCGCTTCTGTGTATGTTTGAAAAGCTCTCGGGTTTGAAGATCAACTTTCATAAGAGCGAGATTTTTTGTTTTGGGCAAGCTAAAGAGTGCGAAAATGATTACTCTGAGCTGTTTGGGTGTAGGTCGGGTTCCTTTCCTTTTAGATATTTAGGTCTCCCGATGCATTACCGGAAATTAGGAAATAGCGACTGGAAACACATTGAAGAGAGGTTTGAACAGCGGCTTAGTGGGTGGAAAGGGAAATTACTTTCGGTAGGAGGTAGGCTGGTGCTAATAAATTCAGTTTTATCTAGCCTACCTATGTTTATGTTTTCTTTCTTTGCGATTCCAAAAGGAGTCCTGAAGAAACTTGAGTACTTCAGATCCCGCTTCTTCTGGCAAAATGACCAGCATAAGAAGAAATACCATCTTATTAAATGGGACCAGATTCATCAGCCCAAAGAACAAGGGGGTTTAGGAATAATCGACCTTGAAGTACAAAATAAATGCTTACTAAGTAAATGGGTGTTCAAGTTAGCAAATGAAGATGGCATGTGGCAACGCCTGATCCGAAACAAATACCTCAAATCTAAACCACTGGGATGTGGCCTTAAAAAACCCAGGGTTTCCCACTTTTGGGCTGGAATTATGGAAGTGAAACAAGATTTCTTAAATCTAGGCTCTTTTAATATTGGTGATGGCACCCAGGTTCGTTTTTGGGAAGATACCTGGTGCGGCAACCAACCTCTTAAACTTTCATACCCAGCGCTTTTTAGCATAGTTAGGAAAAAGAAGCGACTGTGGCAGAGGTGATGAGCACCAGGCCTCTGAACATTTCCTTCAGAAGGGGTTTACATGGGGAAAGATTACTTGTCTGGTATGAGTTAGTCAGTCGGGTCATGAGCCTAGAGCTGAGAGAGGGGAGGGATGTGTTTAGATGGGGTCTAAATAAGACGGGCCTTTTCTCGGTTAGATCTATGTATAAACACCTTATCAACAATGGTTTGAAGGTGTCTCAGGAAATTTGGCGAACAAAGATACCATTAAAAACAAAGATTTTTATGTGGTATATAAAAAGAGGTGTGCTCCTAACCAAAGACAACCTAGCTAGAAGAAATTGGTATGGTCACCAAGGTTGTTGTTTTTGTAGTTACAATGAGAGTATACAACATCTCTTTTTCGATTGCCGGTTAGCCAAGTTTATTTGGAGGATTGTTTTTATGACTTTAGGCCTACCCCCACCCTGCAACAAAGCACATCTTTTCAACCTTTGGTCATGTCAAGCGGGAAGGAATTATAAACCTCTTTTACTGGCAGGAGCTGCAGCTTTGATTTGGGCAATTTGGCTGCAGAGAAATGATTGTGTTTTTGATAGGAAACAACCAAAATCACTTTTGCAGGTACTCTTCAGGGGAACTTTCTGGCTGCGTCAGTGGGCCAAGTTGCAGCGACATGAAGAACAGGTTCGGCTAACGTGTGCTGCACAAAATCTAGAAGAGGCGGGCCTGCGAGTTTTCAACTCTTTTGGATGGAGTGCACCGGCTAGGATCTCTTATGTTTAATTTTTTGAGTTGCCTGGAGTTTGTTTTCCTTTTCCCAGTACTGTAAGGAGAACTATCTTTGGTACTGTGTGGGTCGTGTGGTTGTAATAATACTGGTCTGAATTCTCCACCTGTGGAGATGAAGCCGGAAACTTTCGTTTCCATCATCTAAAAAAAAAATACTTGTAGGCATTGCAGTGAATCGGGGAGTCCCTCCTTCAGCAGCGATCTGATTCTAGGAGATCCACGAATATATAAATGGTCAAGAGAAGAGAGGCGGTGCAACCCCCTGCAGTTACTGAAGCACAGAAGCAGAGGAATAGGAGGGATGTGAGGAGCTGAAGCGCCTGGTCCTGCTCTTCCGTGAGGCTCTCCGCCCGCCAGTCATAGTAGAAGTATAATTCTCGAGCCGTAATCCAACGAGTAGTCGTGCTGCTACATAGATAAGCAGAAGTTTGTTAACATACTGTCAGTCAGGAATTTAGGTGGAGAGCACATGTTACCTTGTCGATTGTCAATCTTCATCAGTTGTATACATATGTTTGTCGGGCAGGCAAGTAGAGTCATATCCGGCCAGCATTGTTTCTCTTAATTTCTAGCATTCCTCAACATCAACCTCGTCGCAGCAGTTAGTTTTGATTAGCCTCTGGAGTGAGTGGAACGGGAAGAGCCTTGTTGGGCACCCGTCTGATCTGATCCTAGCTAGGGGATGAATCAATTAATCCTTGGGCCAGGGACCTGCGGAATGCTTGAATCGCGTGCAAAAGCAGGGAGTCAGCTTTATAGGTCTGGAAGCGATGCAAAAAATTGAAATAGTAAGCAGTACTAGAGATTGTTGATAGTATGTTAATAAGTAGCAGTAGTGGTCCACAGGTGTCCGACGTACCTCGTCAATCTTCATTAGTACTATGTTGAACAGCTCATATATATGTCTGGCCGTGTTCCTCTTAATTTCTGGCATTCCTCGTAAAGCTTCGCACAGCAACCATATATGGTTAGGCGTTGCAGTGAATCTGGGAGCCCCTCCTTGGGCAGCGATCTGATTCCAGGAGATTCATAGATATATAAATCCTCTAGAGAAAGAGAAGGGAGGCGCTGTGGGAGGGACTGCAGAGCCCTGCATCTATAGAAGTAGAGCGATCGGAGGGATGTGAGGAGCTGAAGCGCCTGGTCCTGCTCTTCCGTGAAGCTCTCCACCCGCCAGTCATTGTAGAAGCGTAATTCCCGAAGGGTAGCGGAGAGGCGGGTGCAGATGGGATCAACAAGCACCACGGAGATGCTGTCCACCCGAAGGTCCACCAGTTGGAA
Organism: Paspalum notatum; assembly: GCA_022530915.1. Lineage (NCBI taxonomy): Eukaryota > Viridiplantae > Streptophyta > Magnoliopsida > Poales > Poaceae > Paspalum > Paspalum notatum. The sequence continues at coordinate 38,408,857 of CM039687.1, read as the reverse complement.
GGAACCTGCGGGCATTGATTTGGTCCTTGCCACCTCTGCGAGTAGATCCGCCGCTATAGAATAGGAATAGGGCTCTGTTTCATCTTCTCTGCTGTTGGAAACACGCAGGTCCTTGAGGTTGGATGTGATGAGAGGATCGAACCCATCCACTTTGATGTTCTTACAATCTGCCAGGCGTAGTGTGGTAAGAGATGTCAGATTTGAGAGCAGAGCCATTGACAGAGTGCCCGGCTCATCCCACAAAGCGAGTGTCTTGACAGAACGAGGGAAAGGGTTAATGCTAGAAGCTGCTTCTCCTATGGACAACCGGGATAATAGCTTGCCACAGTTGCCTATCGAAACTGATTCAAGCGACGAGAGGCCCTGGAATCCACCCTCATCCTCCACAGGTAGAACCAGATTCTTATACCCCATCAAGCTGACATCTCTGAGTGAGCTGGAGGGTGGAAACTGCAATACCACTTCCTCCTCATGATCCTCATCTGATGCATTCACACGCAAATAAGAAAGAGCTGGGAAGCATTTGAACAACTTTGGCAGCGATTTACTGGTGAAAGGAAATTTGGAGAGATACAGAAATTGGACCGACTGGAGCACAATGTCATCATCCAGTCGTCCCATAAACATCTCGCATCCCTCAACATGTATACTTCTCAGGGCATGTAGATTCTGGAGGTGCGCGAATGAGATGCATGTTGCATCCTTAATTCTCAAGATTTCTACTTCACCAAGATTGTCGAAGGCTAACTCAGTAGGCATCTTAATGTGCAAATCACCACCAGAATAACTGACACAGTCGGTTTTGAAAGAGGATAGCATGGGGGTGTAAGGCAGCACAGGCAGGCACAACTTCTGGCATTGATATATGTTAAGATCATTTAGATTAGGGAACCAGATGGAGTTGTCTTGCGTAGAGGAACCAGAGCACTCTGAGAACGGAAGAGAAACAAGCTTGGGGCAGTTTGTGCACATGATTATTTCAAGCCGTGAGAACAAGTGTGTCATACCTCCCCCAACCCACTCTACAAGTTCCGGCATATTCTCAAACACAATTTCCTTTAACTGTGAGAAGCTTTTTTCTGTAATACCACCAATGAGGTCAGGTCCAAATTGAGAAATCCCAACAATATTTTTCAGCATGAGTTTTCTAAGATGGTGTAGCTGCCCAAAAGGAGGAAAGGTAGACCAAGAAACTCCCTCTAGAGAGAGAGTCTCCAAGTTTTTCAAGCTGCAGAACCAACTGGGACATATGCCACCTCCATGATTTACAATGCTAAGAGCTTTAAGATTCTTCTGCGGCTCAAGACCATCTAGAATATCATCTCCCGCAGATGGTTCATTGCCACTCCAAACCAAAGCCAACTTAATTAGATTTCTTTTTGCCATCAATCTAGCTTCATTAGCTTCTTCCCTGGTTCTCACATTTTCAAGCCCACATATACAGAGATCCCCTCCAAGCTCTTTCAACTGCCCCAACTCCTGTAATCCAAATCCTTGGCTCTCCTTCTTGACATGGAATCTTTTCAACTCTTGTAATAACTTCATTTTTCCAACCTCAGCAACATTGGAATGGAATTCTTTATTACTGATGATGAAATGACGCAAATTCACAAGGCAGTTAATGTCTCTAGGCAAATCACAATTGTTGTTCCAGTCCTGAAGGTCCAGAAATTTCAAGTGATAAAACCTAGCCACGGCTCTAGGTAGACACACTTCTGAGTAATAAGATGACTTGAGTTTAAGGTATCGGAGGTGGACGAGCTTAGAAAAGTTGTGTGGCAAAGAATTTATATAGTTCATGGACATAAACAGAACACGGAGACCCTTTATTTCCTTAAATGTATCTTTCAAAATATTGACCAAGCTTGCCCTATTGTATTCTCCAAAAATCATCAAACTCCGCAAATTTCTGATATCTATCCTTCTCTTCAATTTATTCATTTCTTCACCAAAATTATCAATGTAGTGATTTTGCATGAAGATTGATATGTGACGAATAGATGATGCAATGTCACAAGCTCTAAAACTAGAACAACTGATATATGCACATTCTTTTGATGAAACAACCAGTGCAAGATCATGCAGTAAATCATGCATTACATAATTACTATCATCACCCTTCATCAGAAAACCACTGTCTAGCAGGTCATCCAAATACTTTGATCCTATGTCCTGAATCTTAGTATCTTGACCACTGGAGTCTATGATGCCTACTGAAACCCAGAAACGAATAATCTTTGAACTATCAAACTTATAATCCTCTGGAAAAAGGGCACAATATGAAAAACACCTTTTTAGATGGAAGGGAAGGTAATCATAGCTGATTTTCAGGGCTGGGATAATGTCATCATCATGTTTCTGATCTAGCCACTCTTTGTTTTCAAGAATTTCTAGCCAATGTTCTGGAGAGGGTTTCTTACTCAGCAACTGACCAACTGTTTTGGCTGCAAGTGGAGAGCACTTCAACTTATTTGCTATTTGTCTTCCAATGTGAATCAAATCTTCTTTGTCATGGTCATCTTGGATTTCACCAAATATGCATACTTGAAAGAATTTCCAAAACTCATCAGGGTCCAAACCACGTAGGTTGATTGGATCAGTTGCTTTTGTGACCATGTCCACTATTTTTGGGAACCGAGTTGTAACGAGAACAATATTGCCGGTGGTGTCGCCCTTTTTAAATGGAACTAACAAATTTTCCCACTTAGCACTGCTGCTGCATTCCCATATGTCATCCAAGACAATTATGAATTTTTTGGATTTTAATCTCTCTGTGATGGAATTTTGAAGTTGGTCTAAGTTGCTTGTTTCATTTGCTACTTTATTCCCATCATTTTCTGTTGCAAGTAGGCAGCCGTGGATCTCTTTGGTGAGCTTAGGCACATCGAAATTGGTTGATACACATATCCAAACCATAATGTCGAAGTGTTCTTTAGTCCTTTTGTCATTGTATAGGTGCTGGGTGAAAGTTGTCTTTCCAATGCCCCCCGGGCCAACTATAGGAAGAACAGATAAGATTTCATCATTATGTGTGGCGTTGAGCAACTGATTCATTGTTTTCTCAAAAATATCATCCCTCCCAAACAACTTCACTTGTGTGATTTGTGCAGAAGTCTGAGGCCGCCTAGCAGAGACAGGGAAACTTGGCTGACGGCTACTGCTTGTGTCTATCTTTAGCAAGTCAGAGATAGGAGAACATTTGGAGTGCAAGTCTTCTATAAGCTGCTTGATATTTTTGGACACGGCCACTCGGTCGAATGGCAACTTGTCACATTGGCCACCATCAATACCATTGCCAGACTTGCCCTTGTTTGTATTATGTGTGTTATCAGAAGCAGGAAGATCATCTTGTGAACGGCAGCAAGGGAAGCATGAAAGCCAGTTACCGGCAGTGCTGCGAGCAGCATGACGAGCATGAACAGCTTGAGCTCCAAGGCCATCGCCAAGATCTGGAGTGGTCTCCTTGGTGCCGTCAAGCTCGTCTTGGATCATGAAGTAGTGGAGCTCGTCCAGAGCATCCTCCGCTTCATCAGCTTTCTTGGTGAGATCCTCCAGCAACCCCTCCAAGCCGGGATTGTAGCTGATATCCCTCTTTTGGGCTTCATCCAGTAGGGCGAGAGTGTAGTTGAGTTTCGTCTTGATGTTGCCGAAGTTGTGGCCGAGCTCACGACTGGCCACATATCCAGCCACCAGGTCATCGGAGAGCTTGCTGATCACCTTGCGGAGGAGCCAGTTGGCTCCACCGAGAGCAGTCTCCATCTCCTCTGGTGGTCGCCGGCGCTGGGGCAATTATTGGTTTCCAAGAGGTGGAAGAAATGGTAGCTTAATCGGCTTGAAACCGAAGGGAGTTGTGTGAACGGCTGCGACCGTGATAGGGTGTGCAGTGCAGCTGGGGAAGGTGTGGCGTCTCTTTCTATTGTGGAAAAGAGCTCGTAGTGCACTGCTCTGCACTGCTAGGCTGTTCTGCTGCTCTGCACTGGTTGGCTGTGCGGTCCTAGCTCATCAGGAATCCAATGCCAGGTACAATTCCATCCCCACCACAAACAATGATTCGATTCTGACATGTTTCACGTTGTGGGGTAGCTGAAATCAAACCAAAATTTCAAAAATCTGTGAGGTGATTTATTGCGTGACTGGGAACAAAGGCTATAGCGCAGTGCGCTGCGGTGCGATATATTCTGCAATCCATGGAAGTTCGATCCCACCACCAATCGGATCAGCGTTATTAAGGGCAAGATTCCATGCTTTATCCGCCAGAAAAGTAAAATAATGGCATCCGCTTAAAATGACAAAATTGAGTTGTCATTTGTATATTCTGTGGATCAGGTTACTAAATAAGTAAATATCTAACTTAAACATGAGCTAATGCGCTACAAATTACAACACAACACTAAGCACCCCACCTACAGCAACCTGCGGGTGTGATTTGGTGTGCAGTGCAGCTGGGGTCATGAGGAGAGGTGTGGTCCCTTTCTTAAGTGTGTCGCTGAAGACTTCTCTGCACTGCAAGTTGGCATGCAGCGCTGGTGGCATTGTGCCATGCATGAAACCGGTGACCATTGAACACCAGGCTGCCGCAAGCATTTTTTTTTTCAAAATGCATGGAAGCATCTCCAACAGCTTTCAAAATTTGCACTCTCTATAATTATGGATTGGGACCTTCCTAAAAGTTTTTAGGCTTAAAAAATAACATGTCCTCCAACAGCTTAATCTTTCTCCCAAGAACTGTTAGCGTGGTTTGGTGGGCCACCTTCTCGTCGAACGATCTGTTATTCAGCGTGCCAGATGACAGACGAAGGATGCGGGCGCCATCGACAGTCATTGTTTCCTTTCCTACGATCATCAAAATTATTCTGCGGCCTCTAGCGAACATGGAATTCATATGCTGATCCGTGCTCTCAAATTGAACTGCAGGCACGTGTGTGTCCATGTAACTTTGCATAAAAAAAAATTCACGCTTCTTTGAATCCAAAGTACTATAATTTGAAATAACCAAACTGCTCTATTTTGAATGAATCAAGTGATTGAACTGAACACAACAGTTCACTTCCAGGATCTGTGCAACTTGAGAAAGACCGACATCAAAACAAATAAAAAACAGAAAACGATCAGCAGCCTACTGGCATGTTCCATGAGCTGATGCTTTTAAAGCTAAGGGAACGAGAACATCATCCCACAATTGCTTCTTCTGTCTGCTTTTAAAGCTCAGATGTAGTAGTAGAAGCAAAGCTACATGCATTCTGCCACAAAAATACAAGCACCATACAGAAAGCAAGAAACAGCATCGTACAGCTTGCTGTGTCATTCCGCTTCATCTGCTCCCGTGCTCTCGCATGTAAATTGTACTGATCATCCCAGGAAGAAGCGATGCCATGTTCCCATCGACTGAGTTTGCCGAGGCTAGCGTGTGCACGGCGGAGTGCCAACGTGAGCAGGCCACATCCGATGGGGGTCACGAGGCCGGAGACGCTGACGTGCGGTTGGTGCCGCACACGGCTCTGCTGTACCGACGATGGCTGGAGGGCACGATGACCTGCTTGGATGGATTGCAAGGCCGTGGCTGGAGGGTGACGGCATGGCTGAACGGCGACGACTGACAATTGGAGAGGAAGATGGCTGTGCGCCGTAGCATGCTCCAGGGATGGCGGTCGTAGACCCTTGCCGGCACAGGGGCACAGACCAAGAGCGGGAGGAGGACATCGACGGCGCCAAGGCCTTTCTCTATGCGGGAAAGGAAAATAGTGTGGATTGGGGCAACGCAGGCTCGTGGAAATCTGGGGAGTAGGGGTGTTTTTTTGCGTAATTCCTAGGTGTACCGGAAATCACCGTCCATCCACCCTTCTCCATTTATATTAAACGAGCAAAATGTCCGTACATTGTGACGGGAGAAAATGTCCGTACATTGTGATGGGAGAAAAAGATCCTTAACCAGTTTTAGATCAACACGTATAAGAATAGCCTCGCAAATAAATTCCATATCATATTATTTCGAATTTTTTCTTGCAAGTGATCGAAATTTAGGTAGTGTCAGTTTAGTAAGAAATATTATTTTTTGTTTTTTCGCAATATATAAAACATCGAAAACGGAGTCCATATACGATATGGGTATCCGTTTTCACATAGACTGCTCCTGCCGTCTGAATCGGGTTTCCGAATAAATTGTAGGCCAAATTATCTTGAAAATTTTCATTAATTGCAAGCGAATTTTAGAGTGGTATCAATTGGGTTAGAAAGGTTGTTATTTTAGCTTTCCATTGATATATAGAACGTCAAAAACGGAGTCCGTATGCGATTTAGGCATCCGTTTTTGCGTGGACGGCTCCTGTATTCCGGGCTCGCGAATAAATTTCACGTCATATTATTTTAAAAATTTCTGTTGACTGAGACCAAATTTTAAAGTGGTCTCAGTTTGGTTGCGAAGATTATTATTTTAGCTTTACATCGATACGCAGAACATTGAAAACGGAGTACGTATGCGATTTGAGTGTCCGTTTTCGCGTGGGCTCCTTCTACAGACTAAATCTGGTTCGTATTGTAGCTATGATTTTGATTATTGGATACAGGACGGAAAAGGGCTGACCAGCCGGGTCCACATGTTATGACGGACCGGAAATCCGAGAGACCAGAAAACCTTATTTGCTTTAATATTAGACTAGTAAAAATGCCCATGCGTTATACCGGGTGTCACGTTATGGATATATTTTGTGTATCTAATTGTTTATTATAGTTATCCTTAAAAGATATTTTTTGGAATATGTACACGGTTTTTTGCAATTCATACATTTTAAATGGGTATGTAGTTGCAACTAATGTTGGTTTCCTTTTCTCAAATTTAATGTCATGGTATTGGGATATTTCAAAAATTTATGTTAGTATATTTCCATTGAAGATTTTAGTTTTATTTTCGTCAAATGATAACACATGTATTTGTTAATATGGAAAAATAGTTATAAAGAGGTAGACAAAGAAATAAATTAAAATCTTCGTCGCCATTTTCACCCTTTCTTGCCTGAATAATACATCTATGGGGATCTAGCTCTCACATATATTCTAGACATTGATTTTAGGATTAGGGTCATTTTTTTTCCCATATAGCCCATATGAGGGCCCATCAACTCAATCTATCCAAAACCCTAGGAACCCCCTCGAGGCCGGCGACCGCAGCCCACCCATCCCTTTCCCCCTGTGCGGGTTGGCCCGGCGGCTCTCCCTCCTCATCTCCAAGATCCGGCATGGTGGCCGGCCCCAAGATCAGGGCGCCGCAAGTCTCCTCCTTCGGTCTCCCTCTTCCCAGCCTCAACCGGCCTGCGCGGCGGCTACGGCTACCTCCGGTGTGGCGGCCGGCCCCAAGATCCGGGTGCCCCGGCAAGCTCCCCCCCTCCTCTGGCGGTGCTCCACGTCTCCTTCCCAAAGATCTGGGCGGGCCTGGTGGCTCCCTCTCCTCCCTCCCTCCCGATCTCGATTTGATTTGGTTCTTTGTTCTCCTTTGCTCAGTGGAAGGAGTCTTCTCAATGGTCGTTTTGCACAAATCTGTGTGCCTGTGTCATCCTATTCTTGATTTTCCTACATGTCGCGTCCATTTGTGTTTCCTGAGGCCTGCTTGATCGTTTTTGAGCATGCAGATTCGGTGCCTTGCAGGCGATGTGGTATCATCGAGTTCGTCGTGTATTTGTTACAATGTATTTTTCCATGTATTTGGTGAAGATTGGGCTTAGTCATTGTGTATTTGTTTATATTTATTTAGGACTTTGGGCCATGGAAGCCCACGGATCGATCGCAAGGCGAGGCATATGATCACGAGTCATCTTCATTGTAGGAGTCATGGCGCAAAAAGTTTTTCACCTCTATGGGCAGGACATCATGGCACATAGGTTCTTGGTTTGCTGGACACCCGAACCTCCGAGGCAGGGCCATAGGGGGCGGATTGCAGACGGACATGGCCCCACCTGTCGGCACAAGTCTTGATGGACCAAAAATTTTTAATGGCACCGTGAAACCTTACTTGCTTTAATATTAGGTAGAGATATAGACTAGAAAAATGCCCGTGCATTGCTACGGATAGCCATTTTATATAGTGCACATTCCTTGCATTGAGCGGTGTATGAACGTGTTTTTATTGTATTAGTTTAATGTGTTTTTTCGATTTTGGTTTACCACGATGAATAGTTTAATTGAAAGAGAAGTCATAGCCCGTTAGGATTGAGACGTGACCTAAATGGCATGCGGAGACACATCAAACTTTTCTCATTCCTGCTGATTCCTAGCGAATTTTAAGGTGACGTCAGTTCGGTTGGAAAGTTTATATCTCTTCGTCGATATTTAGAATGCCAAAACGGAGACATTATACAAACAGTTCGCCTTTTTGGTGTGGTCATCCTGGCAAATTACTCTCGCAGTATAAACCAGACTCACGGATAAATATCTAGGTTCAAATTAGACTTAAACTGATGTTTATGGACGGAGACATTATACAAACAGGACGCCTTTTTGGTGTGGTCATAGCATCCTGGCTGATTACTCTCTCAGTATAAACCAGACTCACAAATAAATATCTAGGTTCAAATTAGACTTAAACTGATGTTTATGGGGTGGGGTCGGTGGATGAAAAATTTGGAAAAAAAACATTCTAGGGTTAATAAGAATAAATATACGATTTTTTCAAACAACCTTAAATAGCTCGTCACGTGTCACAACCCAATGGCCCTAAACCCTAACTAAAATCCTCAATCCCCCACACGTTCCCCAAATTCTAGACTGCACCAGTCACGGCAGCCCCTAGCCGCCAGGCTGCCACCATCCCGATCCAGTGCGGGCGCGTTGTCCTGGTGCAGCGGCTCCTTCTTCCGCCCTCAGGGCACCGGCTCCGGCCCTCCGGGCACGGCTCTCGTTTTCTTTTGTTTTATTCTTCTGCCCTCCGAGCACCGGCTCCGGCAGTCCGGCGCAGTGGAGCTCCCTCAGGCTGCAGTCGTGTTCCTCTCTCTTTATCGGATACGTTTCAATTTTCCTTTTTACTGAGTGCAGCAGCTGCGGCCGTGCAATCAGAGCATCGTCTCTCTATTTTTTTTCCATTCGTTGTTCTCGTTTTCTTTTGTTTTATGAAATGGACGGTTTCGAACTTCTCACCCAACGGTGTCTCCTTCAAAGGTCGATCCAAAGCTAGGTAGAGTCGGGTCGAATCTCCATGATTTTTCATCTTACCGAGCGGGGTCGGGTCTACGGCTTGCATTTTCCTCCTTGCTGTGTTTCGATGGGTATGTTGATGAGTTATGAGTAGGTTTAACCAATGATCCACAAGCGATGTGGTATTATTCCATCAATCTAATAATACATTTGGTTCTGAAAGTCCTTCAATTGGGCCGAAAAAGGCATATGGGCCCGCGAATCAAGTAGTACGGACGAAGAACGCTATTGTCTTTGGGATTCCTGTTCTTGTATCGGATCGTTATGGACTTTTTTATTTTGATTGGATTTCTGGTAAGCCTCTTGGTTTCGTTGGGCTCCCAGAAGGCAGGGACGGGGCTCCCAAAAAGCAGGGACGCTTGCAGACGGAAAAGCGTAAAAAATACGGTCTAGGCGACTGACAGGTGGTTCCCACCATAAGGACGGACCGGAAAACCGAGGGACCAGCAAACCTTATTTGTTTAAATATTATATATAAATTGTTTATTGGGTCCAATCTTATCTTATCTTACTATTACTAATTGGAGGCTCTAAAAGTTGCACCAATTTTAAAACACGCTAGAAAAAAAGATAAATCTTAGAAATTCTCACAGTAATCAGAAACATCCGACCATCAATTCGCAGATTGAAATATTGTAACACCCTAAATTTTGCCACAAATAAAATCTTTTGGAACCAATTTAATTTATTCATATTGTTTGATCATACATGACACCTATTTGATTTTATGAGATTTCAAAATAATTAATTAAAAAGAATCATAGGAATTACATGTTTGAGCATTCATGTCCTTGCATATTTTTTATTGGGTGATTTGCAGTGTTTGAATTTGAATTCAAACTCATTTAAACCTTTCAATTATTTATTTTTCTTCAAAACCAAATTAGACAAATTCCTTTTATTTTCTTTCTTTTTTTTTCTCGGTTTTGGCCCAATCCACCGAAATCGGCCCACTCCCTTTCTCCTTTCTCCGCCGGCCCAACTCGCCGATCCGGCCCAGCTCGCCCCGCGCCTTGCCTCGGCCCAGCCACGGAAGGAGCCCAATCCCCGATCCGCGCCTCAGTCACTGACGCCGCGAGCCCACCTGTCATCTCCCTCTTCTTTCCATCCCGAGCGCGCGCCGAGAGCAGAGTCCGCGGCGGACTCCAGCTCCGGCCGAGTCCGAGCGGGACTCTTGCCCCGTGCCGCCTTCCCTTTCCCCTCCTGCAAGCCTCGGTCTCCGCCCCTATATAAGCGGCCGCCCTCGGCGTTTGTGCCCATCCGAAGCCCGAGCCCTAGCCGCCATCGTTGCGCCCCGAGCCGCCGCGAGTCTGCGCATCGGAACCCGCAGCTAAAGGCCGCTACCGCCGACGAGACCCGTTGCCGAGCTTTACCGCAAGGTAGGGAGCTTACCCGCTCAATCCCGGCCTCGCTTTCGCTTCCGTTCACCGGTGTTGCCCACCGCGCCGCCGTCGGTTCACGCAGAGCGCCCGCGGACGCCGCCGCAAGTCGCCGTACGCCGTTGCCGCCTCGCCATCGTCCACACCTACACCCGCGCCTTCGCATTGAGGTATGGAAGCTAACTGACCCGATCCCGTCCTCAATCGCACCCTACACCGACGGCGATTTCTCGCCGGAGTTACTCCACCACCCCGCCTCGTCGCCAGTCGCCGCCGGTCACCGCGTCGCCGTCCCGGCTCCGCCAATCGACTCGCCGCTTCGTCCGCTAACTCCAGAGCCAAACCCGTCCACTCTAGTTCCCGGAGCCGCGGATTCGCGCAACTCCGGCGATGCTCCGCCGCGCTCGGCGAGCGGCGCCGCCCCGAGTCGCCGTCGTCATCTCTCTTCTCTCTCCCAGATCTAAACCTAGCCGTTCGATCAAAATCCAACGGTCCACGGTGGTCCGCGATCCGGTCAATACCGGTCAGCGCGGGCGGTTTTGCAAAAGAGTCCCTGAGCTTTCTGATAATCAACCCGCGGTCCAGTTTTCTTACGGTTAGGTCCAGATTTTTATAGTTAGACCCCTGGAGTTTCAAATCTCTTTTATTTTTAGCCTTTAAACTTATTTTATGCATAACTTTTGCGTTTTAACTCCGTTTTGAACGATTCTTGAACCTATGGAATCGTAGTAATGTGTAGATTAATTCTAAAACCTTTTTAATCTTTGATCATGATGTTTGGTGTACTGTTTTAGTCAGTTAATGCTCATTGCTTGTATGTATGCAACGTGTAGCCGACGTTCCGTCCGAGTTTGTTGAAAATCCAACTTGGAAAGTTCCTGAGCAAGCTTTTGCTGAGGAAGGCAAGTATTCTTTGACCTATGTCCTATTTTACTTTAATCACAGGATCTAGAGCCTAATTTTTTGCATGCTCCTAGTAAGGATGACTAGCCTCATACACCTTTACATGTTTTATAACCTGGGAGGGCTGTGATGTTGTAGATTAATTGCTTTCGCTCAACTCACTTTACTTATGTTGTTAATGTTGATCAAGTAATGATGAACCTAATGATAAAAGGTTGGTTTTAACAATATGGAGACTTGGGCATGTTTTGTTGGTTTTGCTCAAGTGCTTCGCCCTAAGGATCGGTTCGCCGAGCGACCACCCAGGAAAACAGTACAACCACATGGGCACTGGGCTTGACTGATTAATTAGATGAACTAGAGTTTTGGCTTACTTTCCTGAAACATGGCGTATGAGGGGTCTGGGGGATATGGGACTTTGCCCTTTGCCAATGTGGTGCAATTTTATTTGTCACCCTTTGAAACAGAACTCTCATATCTTTAGTTAACTGGAGTAACCTGTAACGAGTGGGCCATAACTCTAGGAATTCTTTGTAAAGGTCTCGTAATGAAACCCTGCCGATTCATCTAAGGTATGAATAAATGGGGCTTTGCAAACCTCGGGCACAATGGGAATCATGACTTGTGGGTAAAGTTGTACAACCTCTCGAGAGTGTTTAAAACTGATATATCAGCCGTGCTCACGGTTAAGAGCGGCCTGGACCCTCACAGATTAGAGTTTTAGCTTCAAGGTGAATGGCTCATGGTGATCATGGTAATGATGATGGATATGGTTATGGTTCATGCTTATCTGTTTAATATGTTTTACTGTCTTTATAATAAAGGGGATGGGTTATACTAATCATTGCTAGTAATTAAAACTTGACTAACTAAAAGCAATTGCTATGCCTGTCCACTATAAAGCCAGTCCACTTTTATTCTAAACGGAATACTTGCTGAGTGCGTCATGTACTCATCCTTACTTGTTTTATATCCGTTGCATCCATTGCAACCGCTGCTCAGATCCAGAAGGAAGTTGTGGTGATCCTAACCAGGAGTTCCAGGACTACGACGAGTTCTAGACTGGTGTGCCATCCGTCAGTTGCCTGTGGATCACGGTCGTCTTCCGCTGTCGTTTAGTTACCTCGTTTCGTTAAGATACTCGGTTTCGTTAAAGACATTTGTGGTCTGTAATATTGGTTATTACTCTTAAGTTAAAGTACTGGTTGTGTTATTATTTTTGTTTATGCTGTGTATGTGGTTAAACTGATCCTGGCACATACATGGTTAGCACTTGGTTCAATTCTCAACGAAAGCAAATATTTTTTTTTAAAGATTTTTTCTATTTTCAAATTTACCTTCAGTTTTTGTCCTTTTTCTATTAAAGATGCTATAAACCTTTCCATAAAATAGATATTTTCTAGATTTTTTTTGAAATTTCCATGTCAATCATCACACGATGCGTTAGAAAAAAAATCATAGAAATTCTCACAATAATAAAAAAAATACCCTATCATCAATTGACAGGTTGAAATCTTAATAGCCATTAGATCTGTTTTCTAATTAGGTAATCACCCACCGTTGCCATTATCAAAATAATATTAAATAATCCCTAAAACTACATATTAATTACCCACTCTGCTAATATAAAAGAAAAAAATGAAATAATACCCTAAATTTATATCTAATTGCTCACATTTGCTATTTTGATAGGGTAATACCAAATATTCCTTTTAATTTATATTTGAATTGTTCACCTTAGTTATTATGACTAGTAATACGATGAAAGTAACCCCTCAAAATTATATTAAAAACACCTATTTTTGCAATCGATCAAAAATTATCTAAATCAATTAAACATACATATAAAATAGCAAGATATGCTATTGTAAAAACCTAAGTATAATCTTACTATTACTAATTAGAGGTTCTAAAAGTTGCACCAATTTCAAAGCGCGCTAGAAAAAAAGATAAATCTTAGAAATTCTCACAGTAATCAGAAACATCCGACCATCAATTAACAGATTGGAATATTAATAGCCATTAGATCTGTTTTCTAAGTAATTACCCACCTCTGCCATTATGAAAGGTTTTGAGTTCAACTCTCAACGAAAGCAAATATCCTCTTTTTTTTTTATTATATATATTTTCTAAGTAATTACCCACCTCTGCCATTACGAAAGATCTTGAGTTCAATTCTCAACGAAAGCAAATATCTTTTTTTTAAAGATTTTTTTCATTTTCAAATTTACCTTCAGTTTTTGTCTTTTTTTCTATTAAAGATGCTATAAACTTTTCCATAAAATAGATATTTTGTAGATTTTTTTTGAAATTTCCATGTCAATCCTCAGAGGATGCGTTAGAAAAAAATCATAGAAATTCTCACAATAATAAAAAAATACCCTATCATCAATTGACAGGTTGAAATCTTAATAGCCATTAGATCTGTTTTCTAATTAGGTAATCACCCACCGTTCCCATTATCAAAATAATATTAAACAACCCCTAAAACTACATATTAATTACCCACTCTGCTAATATAAAAGAAAAAAAATGAAATAACACCCTAAATTTTTATCTAATTGCTCACATTTGCTATTTTGATAGGGTAATACCAAATATCCCTTTTAATTTATATTTGAATTGTTCACCTTAGTTATTATGACTGGTAATATGATGAAAGTAACCTCTCAAAATTATATTAAAAACACCTATTTTTGCAATCGATCAAAAATTATCTAAATCAATTAAGCATACATATAAAATAGCAAGATATGCTATTGTAAAAACCTAAGTATAAAAATAGATCTATATTTGTTGTACAGTTACGCATAATACATTTAAGACTCTAATCCGTGCGAAAGCACGGGTTGATCGTCAATCCATAAAGTCTTTCTATTTTCTAATCCTGCGCTCCTTTTTCGTCCTTTTCGTTTCAACAAGGTACATTCGCTTAGGCTACACGTGTTGCCGTGAATTGTTTTCTTGTTCTTTTTCTTTGGTCCAGCATTGTTGCCAGTTTTGTTGCCTGGTGCTGTTGTCGTAAATATTTTAATTTTTTAACTTTTATTTAAACCCATTCACCTTCTTTAATTAATTATTTTATTTTAGTAATGATATTTGAGGATAATAGTGCGTAGGTGATTTCTGATGTGATTTCGGAGTCTTTTAAATATTTTCGCTCCAAATCACCAAACAACCGTCTGGAAAATCTAAAAAAACCATTTAGGTGAACCAAATTCTCTGTCAATCCATGCTTTCGAATTGTTTTTAGACCACTTACTATATTGTGCCTATCTCAAAAGTTTTTTACTTTTTTCTGGTGTTTTTACATCGAAGCGGTCTGTTTTCCCGTTAGCTGCATGCCTGCGTTCGTGCTGGTTCTTTCTTATATTCATTTCCATGTGCATTGGCGTGAATTGTTTTTTTTCTTTCGGTCTTTTTTTCTTGTTTTCGTCCCACTTGTGTATTTGTGGAGTTTTCCCGTATGCATTGAGGTTGGCGTGAATTTTTTTATTTTATTTCCATGTGTATTTAATTGTGAAGGTGCAATGTTATTTTAGGAATGATATAATATTTTTTCATGAAACGATAGAATACCATCGTTGTGAAGGTAGAATATTTTGTCAGTGAATGTAAGATATTTCTATAGGCTATAGTACAGATGAATATTTTCATAAGAAATTAGAATATTATTGTTTTTACAGTAGAATACTACACTAGTAATACTAGAGTATTTCTTCGATGCATTTAGAATATCGGTTTTATGTACAAATAGCTTACCATTAAAAATATTTTCTTACTTTCCTAAATATATGTAAGTGTGGTCTTGTTTTGAAGGTTTTATTACCAGAAACACGATGGTGCAATCGAAATTTGATTTAGACCTACCATTTAGAGGCTATAACATTTTTTATTTTGAAGCTTGTGTAGGGTCCACGTCCTGTTGTGTTGCCGTGAGTCTGTTTCTTTTTATTTATTCTTTTATTTTTCTTTTTTCTTTATAAATATTTTTAGTATTTAGATTTATTTAATTTTTTTACCTTATTTAATTAATTGCTTTATTTTCATACTTCCTCCATCCACAAAAAAAATGAAATATTAGGTTTGTCCTAAGTCAAACCATCATAGATTTGACCAAATTTATATCAAAATATATTAAATTTTATATTACCAAATTTGTATTATTAGATTTTTGTTGGAATATATTTTCACATCATACATATTTGATATCATAAATGTTGATATATTTTTATATAAATTCGGACAAACTTACGATCGTTTGACTTAGGACAAAGTCAGAATTTCACTTTTGTGGACGGATGGAGTATTGATCTTTGAGAATAATAGTGCTTAGGTGGTTTCTGAGTCTTGTAAATATTTTCTCTCCAAATCACCAAACAACCGTCTACAAAATCTAAAAAACCATTTAGGTGCACCAAATTCTCTGTCCATCCACACTTTCTAATTGTTTTTAGACCACTTACTATATTGTGCCAATCTCGAAAGCTTTTTTACTTTTTTCTGGTGTTTTTACATCTTTCGATAAGACATGGCCTATTTTTCCGTTAGCTGCATGCCTGCATTCGTGGTGGTTCTTTCTTATGTTCATTTCCATGTGCATTGGCGTGAATTGTTTTTTTTCTTTTGGTCTTTTTTTTTGCATTCGTCCCATTTGTGGAGTTTTCCTGTATGCATTGAGGTTGGCGTGAATTTTTTATTTTATTTCCATGTGTATTTTAATGTGAAAGTGCAATGCTATGAATGATAGAATATTTTTCATGAGACGATAGAATAACCTCACTGTGAAGATAGATATTTTGGAAGTGAATGTTAAATATTTCTAAAGTATAGATGAATATTTTCTTAAGAAATTAGAATATTCTTGTTTTAAAGTAGAATATTACTCTAGTAATACTAGAATGTTTCTTCGATACATTTAGAATATCAGTTTTACGTACAAAATAGTTTACCTTCCCTTACCTTTAAAAATAATTTTATTTTTATTTTTCTAAATATATGGAAGTGTGGTCTTTTTTGAAGGTTTTATTACCAGAAACACGATGGTGCAATCAATATTTGATTTACACAACCGTTTAAAGGCTATAACATTTTCTTATTTTGAAGTTTGTATATGGTCCACGTCTTGATTGCATGCGGTAAAGATACGTATTTTTTTTTGTTAACCGTATGCATTGTGTATTTGAAGTTTGTATATGCGGGTCCATTCAGCCCAACATGAATATTCTAAATTAAATAAAACAGGCCCACCAGCATGGGAGGGAGGGTGGGAGGTGGACGTGATGAGGATCTGTTGAAGAAGTTTTTTTCACGTTGAATCCCAAAATCTCTACTACTTATTAAGAACGCAGTATATCCGTTCACACCACGCCCCCGCCCCTGCCCCCGCCCGACTCCGCCTACCTCCTCGACCTCCACGCCCCCGCCCCTGCCCCCGACCGACTCCGCCTACCTCCTCGCCGCCGCGATGCCTGCCGCCGTGCGCCCCCGCCCCTGCCCCCGCCTCCGCCTACCTCCTCGCCGCCGCGATGCCCGCCCCTGCCCCCGCCCCCGCTCCCGCCCCCGACTCCATCGCGCGCGCCTGCCCCCCGCCTCCGCCTACCTCCTCGCCGCCGGGATGCCCGGCATGGCAACCGCCGCGCCCCTGCCCCTGCCCCTGCCCCCGCCCCCCGCCCGAATCGCGCCCCCGCCCCTGCCCCCCGCCCCCGCCCCCGCCCGAATCGCGCGCGCCTGCCCCCGCCTCCGCCTAACTCCTCGCCGCCGGGATGCCCGGCATGGCAACCGCCGCGCCCCTGCCCCTGCCCCCCGCCCCCGCCCGAATCGCGCCCCCCGCCCCTGCCCCCGCCCCCGCCCGAATCGCGCGCGCCGCCCCCGCCCGTCTCCGCGATGCCCGGCATGGCAAGTGCGGCAGCCTCCCAATACGCCCGCCGCCATCACCGGAGGAAACCCGGCGCCCTCCAGTCCGCCTCGCCTATCGCCTCCTCCTCGCGCCTCCCGAAGCGTCTCCGTCTCCTCGCCCCTCCCGCCACCTCGCCTATCGCCTCCGCCTACCTCCTCGCCGCCGCGCGCCCCGCGCGCCCCCCTCGCCGCGCGCCCCGCTCGCCCCCGGATCCGCGGCCGGGTCGTCAGCGCCCCGCGGCCGGCCGGATTCTCGCCTCCGCCTACCTCCTCGCCGCCGCGCGCCCCGCGCGCCGCGCGCCGCGGCCGGGTCGTCAGCGCCCCGCGGCCGGCCGGATTCTCGCCTCCGCCTACCTCCTCGCCGCCGCGCGCGCCGCTCGCCGCGCCCCCCTGGTTCGGCGTCCCCCGCCGTCGTGCGCCCCACCCGACCCGCTCGCCGACGTCACCCCCCCCGCCTCCGGCTAGGTTTGAGCAGCCCCTACTCCCTCTATTCCCTCTTTCATTCTTTGCTACTACGGTCGATTTCTGATCTTCAGGAGGGGGAAAAAATGGAGAGACCGGTCAGGGTACCGTGGATTGAGAGGTTTGGATTGGACAGGCTTAAGATGCAGAGTTGGTAGTGCTGGAGTTTTGTTTCGCTTTGATTTAGTTGGCGTTGTGCAGTGCGGTTAGCCCTTGCAAGGGGGATCTGCGCTTCTTGATTTGCACTAGCTGTGCTGCTTGTTTTGGGTGCATGTGCATTGTAGCATTGGTTTCTAAAATCTAAAACCGATTGCTTTCAGGTACTGCTTGCTCTATATTTCAAATTGGAGTTGCTGCTGTAATGTTCGGTGTGGTGCTACTCTTTCTGATTGATTATCTTAATCTTGTGATATTGAGCAGGCTGCTGCTGTGTTGCTAGAAGATACTGGTTTCCCAGTCCAGTCTGCTTACAATCTACTCGCGGCGAAATCATGTGTTTTATTTGTGAGAACCGAAGTAGCAGGTGAACTTTTAATCGATCTTTGAGAAGAAGCTGCTGCTCCCTGAGGTGAGAATGAAACCCAAGCACATCTGTACAGAGCCATAACTGATATTTGTTCACTTCCTTGTATTGCTTATTGTTTAATGCAAGCATGAGTCCTTCCACATTAATTCCAATAAAAACATTACATTGTATGCCCTGATGATTCAATTAGCTGATAGAGATGATTTTAGTTGCCTGATTAATCTTGTGGAGGTCTCAGTGAGTTAGCTCCTTGCTCCCAAGCATCTCTCCCCCCTATTTTAAGTGGATAATGGTTTTAAAATATCCAATAAACATCACAGTAGTTCCTGCTTTTTAGGTGGTACGATGAGATCAGTCGGACAGAAAGTTCTAATGTTTCTGTATATAACCTTGGTGTTTTTTTCACACCCATGCTATTAGAATTTCCCAGTTCATATTTCATTTTCTTTGCCTGTATCGTTCTTTTTCCTCAGGATTGAACGTCCCTGTCACTGATTGCAATGGATCAGATGAACAATAATGGTGGTCGCACGCCTTTCGCAGACATCTCAAACACAATTGGAGGTAGACGATGACACATATGCCCGATGGATAATGGTAATATATATGTATAATTGGGTATACTAATAACCAAATTGGAATAGTAGGTGATGAACCAAACTTGCGATCACCGGGCATTGATGCTAAGGAACGCAAGAGGCAGAGGGACAGAGAACGGCACGCATCAATGTCAGTTGAGAAAAGGGACGAAAAAAATAAGAAGCGTCGTGAAGCACGACATCGAAACAAAGGACCGCAAGTCATTACGGGGTCTGCCACAGGTGATGAAAATTGTTAATTTTAATGACTCTAAGTTACCCTAGAAAAATATTAATTGATGTATAAAGTATGTGCATATGTGTTGATATGATGCAGACACGGATACGGATACTAAGCAACTACATCTGAACATATCATCCGATGCAATTAACATTGATGCAAGCGATGACATGGCTATTGATTCAGGTACATGGTTAGTTGCGCATCATTACAGATAGACTTATTTTGATATGTTAATGTTCCACAATTGCCTATGCAGATAACTGTAGTGGCGTTGACTTTACAAATTTCTCAACCGATGGTGTGCCGGGTAGAGGTTTGACTAACCCACCCATGCCATGTCATTCTATTGTTTCAAAAGATACGTGCAATTAACAGATGTGTATTTTTGTGTCCTCATATTTTCCACAAAAAGGAGATATACCGGAAAACATGGTCTCAGACAATGACATTGACTGGCTACATCGGGATGACTCATACTCAACGGAACACATGGAAACAAGTGGATACCTCACGACACCAGGTACATTAATGTTTACTTCATAAAGTAGTATGACTGTGCCAACCAATGTTACATGCTACTCACCTGTGCTCAACCTGGTCATTATCGGTGGTCATTTGTTAAGAAGCGTCGCTTCTTATTTTTTGTTCCTTTTCTCATAAAGTAGTATGGCTGAAATAACCAATGGTGATGCGGAGGAGTGAATAGTTGCTCCATGTCACAGTTACATTCCTTACTCCAGGTGGGGCGCACGAGACAGTTTATCACCCACCTAAGCAGAATAGTTCAAGGGCTTGTAGATACTAATTTCCAACATATTTTTCGCATCCCAACTAAATATTATGTCATAATATCATCGAGTGCGAGAGTTCATGAAGCAGAAAGACGTCTTCCTATCCACTACTTTCCCCCAAGGTTCACTCCTTTTCAAAATGTATATCAACAGCATCATAATACATTTGCAGGTATCTATTGTTATTTACCTTTATTAATTAATAAATACATCCGCTCTACAAGAAATTTACACATCTCATTTTTTTGAATCGAACAATGGCTTGTAGATGTTGTTGGTTTGCTTGTCTACGTTAGTGAAATCTACGATAGATGCGAGAATTATCGGCGGCGTGCAAGTAGACACGTCGTCTTGATGAATGAGAGGTATGCAAATTTTTATTATTATTATAGTATCATGCTTGTTGATTTTAATCTGTCTCGTAATTTTGCAGAGGTGAATTTTTAGCCATTCATGTGACATATGAGCACCTGATCCGCCATCTAATGCGGTGGCGGATCGCCGCATCTCAAATGCAAATTTTGGCTGCAGTATTTGTAAGATTTGATATGATGAAAGGTATGTATCACTATGATGATTAATGACATTTTTTTTGTGTTAAAAAATGACCCGATGTTTGAATATCGTTTCAGGTGGGGCCGTCACTACTGATGATAGCTACTTGCATTTTGAGCCACCGACTGTGATAGAAACAAAGGGGTTACAAGGTAAAGCACATGTGACTTTAGATAATACGTTGGTTGCCGGTTTTAATTCACGGATGATAAGTTGTCACTCCTGATTTGCAGATTACCGGAACATGGTACTTCCAGACCATGGTCAAGTGATGGCATTTGCCCGTCGTGCGGTCGAACACATGATGAATGCGCCTGCGTATTGACGCTATAAACTTTTATAAGCTAAATAAATGCTTTATATTAAGTTTGGAGGATACTCATTTCCATGTGTCTGGGAGATTTTAAAGCCATTTGGTGTGGAACGGCCTTATGTCCAATTTTTATGTAATAATCACATATTCGTTAACGGAGTTATAATATTTCGATTTAGTACAAGTTTCATGCATATATAGGTTTGTGTCCTTGTCGTCCATGTTATCATGCAAAAGTGATAGTTTGCGGCGTGTCGTGGAAATTCACTTTGTCATGACTTGCCGATTACGATATGACGTGGTACTAATCATCCGCGACACTTTGCTATATCAAATTAAATTAATGTGATGCGGAGGCCGATGAAGCGATGCCAATCGTCATGTGCTCATAAAATATATTTTGATTACATTCCTTTGTTTTTCAAAATAAAAACAACAACATAAAAGTCTAATAACTTGGATTGATAAATGCAGACTTGATCAACACAGACAAAGTCTAATAACTGTTATGCTACGGGTGTTGAAAAAATTCCCTCACAATAAAATAAGCATAAAAACCATAGTTTTAAAATATCTAGATGATAAATCTATCTAATCTTGAGACACGTTGAGATACGGAACCGTCATTTTTTTATGTAACACTGTCGCAAAGCAAGCTTGACCAAAAAAACACTAAAAAAGTTTAAATTCCTCATCCACTGTCAGCCGGGGCCCGCTCGTCATCTCCTACCTCTTGCCGCTGCTTGTGGACCTTTTCCCCAGCGTTTTGCCCTGCCGTTTCTGGGCCTTGGACCTGCGCCACCGCAGCCTAGGCCCGCCTGCCGGCCTCTCCTCCCGTCCCCACCAGGGACTCGAGGCGATATGCCCGTGCCTACAGGACCTCCCTCGAGCTGAACGTTGCCGAGCATGCACGTCCGTGCCTACAGAAGACTCGTTTTAGGAAGTGATTTTCCAATCTCCTTGTATTTCGGATCAAATCCGCAAACGACGGACGGGATCGTGATGCCGGCTTGATCACGCATGTCTCGGCTCCTCGTGCGGGCGGTATTGCCAGCCATGTACCTGGCCTTTGGCGCGCGGCTCATCGGACCGAGCCGAGTTGGACGCCGGCCGACGCTTTTCCTGAAGCCCATCCAGCTCGACTCGAATACGCCGCTGCTATCGTATAAAACTGTTTGGTATGCGCCGCAAAATCCCGCTTTACGCCCTAGCCCTAGCCGCCCACGCCGCTCCCAATTTCGCCGCCAAGCCGCACGGTGAGTTCACCCCGCCGTCGCCAAACTGTTGGTGGCGTTCCGCTCCTCCTAACACCCTCCTCGGCTTTGCAGTTCGTTCCCAAGTCAACACACCGGACAGCAACGCCGGCAGAAGCGCCTTCGACGCCGTCCTGCGAGCGCCGAAGCCGTCGTACGCCTCTGCCAGTTGCCGCGCCGCCGCAGTCTTTCTCCGCTGTCCTGAAGCCCCCGTGGTGAGCTTCCCCTTCGCGCGCTCTCTCTCCTCGGCTTTCTGCTGCCCCACCTCGTGTGCCAGAGCGCCCTACCTGGGAAGTTAGTGGTTGCCAAGGCCGTTTCCTCTACGACCTGAGCCGCAGGATCCAACGATACCAGTGCACCGAATATCCTCTGTTTCGATGTTTCAGACCCTGATTTTTTAAAATGATTCCATTTAAGTCCTATCATATTCATTATTGCAAGGTTACTTTAGATGATCAGTTGGGCCAAGTTAGTATTCGGTATTGTGTATATAATGTCAGCTTACTTCATAAATTTTTTTATATTATATTCATAAATGATACATAATTATCTTACAAGATTTTCATTCCATCTTCTGCATGCCGTTTAATATTGCAAGGTTAATCAATGGATTCACCCGGGAAAGATGTACGCAGTCTGGAAGAGGACCGTCGGCATAATGATTCTGAAACGATAGACAATGCACTTTCAATGCATGATTTAAAATATGCATTGCTGCATAATAAACCTAAAAAGGACGTGTCAAGTGTTATTGTTCCAAATGGTAATACAGCTGTACATGTTTTGTCTATTACTGTCGGCCTATCAACCTAGATCATGTAATTTTATTTCAATCAATTACGGCCTGATTTCATGTCTATTTGGTTGTAGACTATATTTGTACGCGTGAGGATCTCGCACTCATGGATTTTATCAAGAATATCCCCTGGGATGATCCTACTACAAAAGTAGAAGTTGTGTCAATTCCCCCTGATAAAATTTCGAGGGAGTATATTGAATGCCTATTTCAGCCTAATCAATACTTGGGTGATGAGGTAATATCTTCTTTTTATTTATCATATAAATAAATATAATACAAATGTGCCTATATGTGTCAAGATTTTATAATCATAAATGTTATAGTTCATAACCACAGAATACTACACGTACCAGGTTATAAATTCCTACATAACTTTATTGAATGACCAAGTGCATATGAAAGAGCGGTCTGGTGGCACAGTCCTCATAGAGCCCACTTTCAAAGCTCAAATGTTTAAAGGTGATGCCCGTGATGTACACAAATATGACAATAACGCCGAACCAAGACTTGCTGTCCAAGAAAGGGTGCAATCGTACATTAGCCATGATATGGTAAATTTTAATTTGTGTCTTCTGATTGAGGTTGTCAGTTATCAAATATTCCTTGAGCAACTATACATGTATATTTTGCAGGTGTTTATTCCGATAAACATTACAGATGCTCATTGGTACCTTGCTGTGCTAAATGGTAGAAAGCGAGAGGTACAAGTACTCGACTCATTGGGAACTCAGTTTGGCCGTAACGATCTCAGACTTACTGTGAGTAAATACAAACCACTCATATTATATTGGAAATCTATTACATAAATTGTTGGGCTTATATATGTCTTTGCACTATTTTCCAGCTAAAGGGTATACAGATGCAAATAGATTACGTGTCACGATACAATGAGCTAAATGATCATAGTTGGCCAGACCTCCAGGTTGCTTCTTGGCCTTGGAGAGAGATACAGTTGAATGATGCAATGCAGAGTGATAAGTACATGTTACATATTTTTCTAATGATTTGTTATTTCTCATTGAATATATATGTGATCTGAATTTGTGGTATAGTTATTCGTGCGGCCTTTTCATGCTGAACTACATGGAGTACTGGACGGGGGACAAACTCTCCGACAACTTTACACAGGTATATATATAACACGAAGTCGGCGTACGTATATCTCTATATATGTTCTTAGTACTAAGTATATATACATATATATGATACAAAATATCTTACCTAGCACAAAACATACCGTTCATACTTTGCAGGCCGATATGACACACTTTCGAGAAAAAATAGCGGCTATTTTACTTTCTTCGGACCTGAACCAGAGAAAAAGACAACCTCTATATAAAAAGGTAGATCCCAAGGAAAAGCGCGATGCGGTTGGAAGCGACCCTGAGGTCCAGATAGTAGGAGCTTCGTCATCTCCTAACAAGAGGATACGGCTTCCGGATCCAAAAACTGTCATCTTCGAAGACGATGCGGGGCCTGTTACACAGGAACTCCTACAAAAATGGGTTGATGAAGAATGGTCTAAACCCAGTACTGATGGATCTGCTGATGACAAATTAATGAGCGGTCTTTCTACCATAGACATGCCACCCACCAAAGCAGATTTAATTGATGTCGTGTGCGACTACATCATGGAGATTAAAGACGATAAGACACTAAAGTGAGGAACTCACGTTTATATTTATTTTATTTTATTATTAAGAATATCATATATTTTTTTATTCCGTCCAACAATTCTCGTATGATGTCATTTTCAGGACGGTGTGGGTGCGAAGCTTCAACCCCTACAGAATAGAGTTGTCAGTCCTACAACTCCAACAGATATTAAAAATGAGTCAAGATATGACTATACCCTGTTTTGACATGGCCGTGCGACTTCTTGCTCATAAAGAACAAAAGAAGTTGGAAAATGCAAAAGGAAAGATCAATAAACACTATATGGATCTTCGTTTCTTTGTAAGTTTGTTATTTCAATAATATATAAAAAAAATTTCTATCATAGTTAGTTATCGAATCTGTTTTTTTTCTTATGTTCCTATATTAACTTTGTTGCCTAGAAAATGTCTGGTTTTAACAAAGATCCAAGGTGGCACAAGGAACCCAGCAAAGAGGAGCTCACAAAAACTTTAGATAGCTGGCCGTGGATGAACTATAATGTCACGAGCTGTAGATACGTAAGTTTGCATTCCTTTAGATTAATTGTGCCGTACATTTCTTTACTATACTAATTCTTGATATTTTGTAGGTACTTATGCCATGGAAGAACGATGGTTGCTATGTACTTTTCGTGATTGACCACGCAAACCATGTTATAACCATTATTGATTTCACACATACTCCAGACTGGTGTAACCTATTAAACGATATTATGAGGCAATTATTCTGATTTCAAAAAAATACAGGACCGCCTACAGATTGAAGCATTCTGAATGGCCACATGATGTTTATAAGTGGGAACATATAATTCGGCCAAATAGGCCAATCGACACAGAAAAGTACTTCCTAAATGCTCATATTCGAAAGATGAATGTGTATGTTTCAATACCATATATAACATAGCTGGTATGTTTTTTTTTTGTGCAGACTAAACACTAGCTACCTTGCTCTGCAAATGATGGAATGGTGGGGCTGTGGTCTAAAAATGCATCCATGTATGGTGAGTACACTATATTGGTTGTCCGGACAAATCTTCTTGCATTTATATATTATTATTAGAATACCGTTGATAAAATATTCATCCCCTGAAACCAAAAGTAATCTGTTGTACAAGATGGCAAGACTCTGCGACGTAATTTTGTGATCGATCTACTGACGTACGAAGGGAATTCATGCCGATATATCATTCCTAAAAATGTCCAGACACATCTTTCCCTCATCGAAGAAAAAAAATAGATAGTTACATTTTTTTCGAGGTTATTTTGTCATACTCTGAATTTTTGTATAACTGAACTGCAATGGCCCGTGAATGGTTATTCCTCCAATATGTGCTTGTTTAATCATGTGATAATGTTATGTTTATTGTGCGATCGCCATCTTCCATCGGATAATGTGACAATTGCATGCCAGTAAATAAGCAGCAATATGACCACCGTTTGTTTTTTTATCGGTGTTCATAATCAAATTTTAAGCCGCCATAGCAACGCACGGGCACGAACCTAGTACAATTTAAAGGGTACAATTTAAAGGCATAAACACTTACAACTGGATAATTTCATCTCCAAAATATTTCATCACACCTGTGTGGCGGCTAAGACCAAGATGGTGTGGCTACCAGGTCGGCACATCCACAGTCGACCTAGGTGCACTATTCGCGTAAACGGTCGTTTAGCTTGTTTAAACACCGTTTAAACACTAAACAGCGGTTCACTTTTCTGTTTAAACGGCCATTTAAGACCGAATGACTAAACAGTAGTTGACCGACTGTTTACCGTTTACCATTTAGTCAAACATTGACTAGGTGGTGTGGGCACTTGCGCGGCGTAGCCAACAGGACGGCACGGGTGCCACCACCACCACAACGGCACAACCACCAGATCGGTCTCCGCGGCGCGGACACCAGGATGTCGCGTGCATCACCAGACCACCAATCGCGATTGTGGAGAGCGCTGGGAAGTCCATTGTCACCGGTCTCTGTTGGAATATTTGGGATAAAACCATTTATTTAATATTCTATAAATCCTAAGGCTCTTGTTTAAGCTAGGAGTTGTGTATGAAGAGTAAGTGGGTGAATTATGGCTGCTGACTTATGGCTTGGTAAGTTACTATTAACGGCCGTTTTGATGGTGGGAGTTACTACTAACGGTTATTTTGATGACCATGGGAGCTAGTGATGGCTGCCATTAAGCTATTTGATAGCACATTTTCATCTGCTCTCTTGCGCCTGTATAAGAGAACACAACTCTTCTATCGCGTGGTGTGTGAAAACATACTCCAGCTGTTTTCGCTCTTTTCCACTGTTGAGTTGCCTCCGAAGTTTTCCCGTCCCAAATCTCTGCATGCACGAAGAGTTGGGAGAATAGGCCTCCGGAACCGCCGTCCGCTCGAGACATCTGCCGGGTGCGCGGGCGATCAGGTTTTTGGGGAGCGTCGCCGCGACGCGACTATTCGCTTCTTCCGCTCCGCCGACGTCTGTCTTCTTCCTGGTGGCCGTCCGCGGGATCGTTCCTCTTCTTCCCGGTAACCAAACAAAGGGACTGCACTGCGATCCTCTCCCTGCAACGACCACGTCGACTTCGACCAACGATGACGGAGCTTCCGGTGCTTTGATCATGGAACCCTCCGCAGGGTATAATCCAGTACTCCTCCTTTCGTTCACGTTTATGGTTATAATCAGTATGTTGTGCGCTGCTATTGCGTTTGATCTCACACGTGCACATGATTGTCGTTACAAATCTAACATGGTTTATATGGATTAAATTTAACATGAAAATACCTAAATTCCTAACAATCCAAAAACCTGATGTTAGGCAATTTTCTGTTAGTGGTTTGTTGCTGCATTGAAACCTAGTGAACCCTTTGATGGAACGACCTACAAGAGGTGGCGCAGTAAGATGATCCTGTGGTTGACAGCAATACATTGTTTTCACGTCGTGAAGGGGAAGCCCGAACAGTACACTCCGGAGCAGGAGATACAGTTCGAGATTGCTGATAATCTCTTTAGAGACGCCGTGATTAGTGTTTTGGCTGACAAGTATATGGATGTTTACTTGTCGTTCAAAACGGGTAATGCGTTATGGAATGCACTTGAAGAAAAGTTTGGTGTTTTTTATGCTGGTAGTGAGCTGTACATTATGGAGCAGCTGTATAACTACAAAATGTTTGATAATCGTTCTGTGGTTGAACAAACTCATGAGATTCAGGCACTGCCTAAAGAACTCGAACAATTTCCATGTGAGTTGCCTGACAAGTTTGTGGTTGGCGGTATTATCGCTAAGCTGCCATCTTTTTGAAGGGATTTTGCTACTTCTCTGAAACATAACACACAACAGTTTAGCATGGCTGATCTGATTGGGACTCTTGATGTTGAGGAGAAAGCGAGAGCAAAAGACTCACGCGAAAAAGGAATTGAGTTTTCTATTGCCAATACTTTACAGAAAGAAAATTCCAATGCATCCCGTAATAACAAGAAAAAGAAGAACAAGCAGAATAACCTCTCAAAGCCTAAGCAAACAGCCATGTTCAAGAAGGAAAAGACCAAAAAGGATGGTTGTTTTGTTTGCGGAAGCACTGAGCATTGGGCAAGTGCGTGCCCAGACCGCAAATTTAATCAAGAGAAGAAACCAACAAACATGGTTGTTAGTGGAGCTGGAGAAGGAACATCTGGGTATGGTAATTCTTTACCCATTGTTTTTCAGTTTGTCATTCACTTGAGTGGTGGGCTGACACCGGTGCTAATATTCATATTGTGCTGATATTTTTTATTTTCCTCCTACCAGGTCGGCAGGACTGGAGCCTTGTTGATGGGGAACGGGTCGCATGCGCGTATTGAAGAACATGTAGCATGTCTCTTCTATCAAAAGGAATCTACTTAGGGGCTCTCAATTGTGTCGAGATGGCTATAAACTTGTCTTTGAGTCGAATAAATGTGTACTGTCTAAGTATGGAACATTTGTTGGTAAAGGTTATGATTGCGGAGGCTTGTTCCGCTTATCTTTGCATGATGATGTGTGTATGAATGCCGCTAACAATATGGTTATTTCGGATGAGTCGAATATTTGGCATTTATGGCTTTGTCATGTTAATTTTGGTTGTCTTTCGCGGCTAGCAAATCTGAATTTAATACCTAAATTTAATTTAATCAAAAATTCTAAGTGCCATATGTGCGTGCAATCGAAGCAAACTCGCAAGTCTCACAAAGGCTGCCGAGGTTAGGAGCTTGGCACCACTAGAACTTGTTCATTCCGATTTGTGCGAGATGAACGGCGAGTTGACTAAAGGCGGCAAAAGATACTTTATTACTCTCATTGATGATTGTACTGGATTTTGCTGCGTGTATCTATTAAAAACAAAAGATGAAGCATTGCATTATTTTACGACCTACAAAGTTAAAGTCGAGAACCAACTTGAAAGGAAAATTAAACGGTTAAGGTCTGATCGCGGTGGAGAATATTTTTCTAATAAGTTTTCTAAGCTCTGCGTGGAACATGGAATTATTCATGAGAGGACGCTGCCATACTCACCACAATACAATGTGATTGCCAAAAGAAAGAACCGCACTCTAACAGATTTGGTTAACGTCATGTTAGAAACAACGGGACTATCTAAGGAATGGTGGGGTGAGGCTATTCTGACAGCGTGTCACGTCCTGAATAGAGTCCCCACAAAGAACAAAAAAATTACACCATTTGAGAAATGGGAAAAGAAAAGATTATATCTCTCTTATTTGCGTACTTGGGGATGTTTGGCCAAAGTGACTGTGCCAATTAACAAGAAGTGTAAATTTGGACCTAAAACTATTAATTGTGTTTTTCTAGGTTATGCTTTCCATAGCGTTGGATATAGGTTCTTATTAATAAACTCTAGAGTATCTGACATGTTGGTTGGTACTATTATGGAGTCTAGAGATGCTACACTTTTTGAGAATGAATTTCCTATGAAAAATGCACCTAGTACTTCAAGTCGTGAATCTGAAATACCCCATGAGCATTTTAATCCGATAGAACATTTTGAGGAACCTCATGAGCAAAATCCCGAGGAGGATGACAATATAGCAACTCGAAAGAGTAAGAGATAAAGGACTGCAAAGTCGTTTGGTGATGACTATATTGTGTACCTTGTGGATGATACACCGAGAACCATTGAAGAGGCATATTCCTCTCCTGATGTTGACCTTTAAAAAGAGGCAGTAAGGAGTGAGATGGATTCTATTATATCTAATGGATCTTGGAAAGTTGTGGAACGTCCTTACAGGTGTAAACCTATAGGGTCCAAATGGGTGCTCAAGAAAAAGCTTGGGTCTGATGGTACCATTGAGAGGTACAAGGCAAGGCTTGTGATTAAAGGCTATTCATAGAAAGAAGGTGAAGATTTCTTTGACACTTATTCATCTGTTGCTGGATTGACCATGATTCGAGTGTTAGTTTTTTTGGCAGCATCACATGGTCTTCTTGTTCATCAGATGGACATTAAGACAACTTTCCTAAATGGGGAGTTAGATGAGGAGATCAATATGGATCAGCCAGCGGGGTTTGTAGCAAAGGTCAAGAAGGCATGGTGTGTAAATTGTTGAAATCTCTGTATGGCTTGAAACAAACTTCTAAGCAGTGGCATGAAAAGTTTGACAAAACTTTGACATCCGCCAGCTTTGTTATGAACAAAACTGATAAATGTGTGTATTATCGGTATGGTGGGGCCAATGAGTAATTTTGTGTCTGTATGTGGACGACATACTGATCTTTGGCACAAACCTTGATGTGATCAAGGAAGTGAAGGACATTTTGTCCAATCATTTTGAGATGAAAGATTTGGGAGAAGCTGATGTTATTCTTAACATTAAGCTATTAAGAGAAGGCAATGGTGGGGTTACACTTGTGCAATCCCATTACGTGGAAAAGGTTTTAAGTCGTTTTGGGTTTAGTGACTGTGAGCCTGCTCCTACGCCTTATGACTCTAGTGTGGTTTTAACAAAAAATCGACGAATAGCTAGAGATCAATTGAGATACTCCCAAATAATTGGTTCGCTCATGTATTTAGCTAGCGCTACGAGGCCTGATATCTCGTTTGCTGTGAGCAAGCTAAGCCGGTTTGTTTCAAATTTGGGAGATGATCATTGGCGTGCTCTTAAAAGAGTACTGTGCTATTTAAAAGGAACCATGAGCTATGGCATTCACTACACCGGGTACCCGAGGGTGCTGGAGAGTTACTTTGAAGCAAACTGGATATATGATGCTGATGAGTTATATGCCACAAGTGGATATGTGTTTCTACTTAGAGGTGCCACTGTTTCTTGGAAGTCTTGCAAGCAGACCGTCTTAACGAGGTTAACAATGGAAGTAGAACTCACGGCATTAGACACCGCCTCTGTTGAGGCCGAGTGGCTTCGGGAACTCCTTATGGATTTATCGGTGGTTAAAAAACTGTACCGGCTATTTCTATGAACTGTGACAATCAGACTGCTATAATGAAAATCAATAGTTCTAAGGATAATTTGAAGTCAACAAGGCATATAAGGAAGCATCTGAAATCGGCTAAAAAATTGTGAAACTGCAGGGTGATACGATGGATTATATTCATACGTCTAGAAATCTGGCAGATCATTTCACTAAGGGTCTATCACGTAAAGTGATAAATAGTGCATCGAGTGAGATGGGCGTGAGACCCACGTGAAGTCTACCACAATGGTAACCTGTTCTTTGTGATCGGAGATCCCGTGAATTAGATGGTGAAACAAGCTGGTGATGAACTGTGCGGAAAGACCATTATCAAGGTCCATTTCAGATGCATTTCTTTTCTTTCTGTAAGGCAGGTTGGTTTAACCTTAATGTGTTCCAAGCGGCTTATTTTAGCAAAGATATTGTCCTACAGAATATCTCAGAATATCTTTTGAGGAACACACCTATATGAGTTCAACTGCTAGTCACAGTTTATGAGATTTGGGTGGTCTCCAGATACTCATGAAAGGCACTGGAAGTATGACTTATATGCTCCAAACAGAGGGGATGCTTTTTGGCAACCTTGTATCAGTAAAGAACTTAGGTGAAACTTATTTCGCACAAAACTGGTAATTCAAGGTACAGTCCATTGTTCAGTTGTGAAGAAGTGTAACCTCTGTTCTAGGTGGATGTTCAACTTAACAGTCTCCATCGAAACACTGATATATCAAACAACAGGGAAACTAAGAGTGTTTTACAAACGCTTTGAAATTTGGTAGGGATTGTTGTAATATTTGGGATAAAACCATTTATTTAATATTCTATAAATCCTAAGGCTCATGTTTAAGCTAGGAATTATGTATGAGTAAGTGGATGAATTATGGTTGCTGACTTATGGCTCGGTAAGTTACTAGTAACGGCCGTTTTGATGATGGGAGTTACTAGTAACGGTGGCCGCCATTAAGCTATTTGATAGCACCCTTTCATCTGCTCTCTTGCGCCTATATAAGAGAACACAACTCTTCTATCGCGTAGTGTGTGAAAACATACTCTAGCTCTTTTCGCTCTTTTCCACGGTTGAGTTGCCTCCGAAGTTTCTCCGTCCCAAATCTCTGCACGCACGGAGAGTTGGGAGAACAGGCCTCCGAAACCGCCGTTCGCTCGAGACATCTGCCGGGTGCGCGGGCGATCATGTTTTTGGAGAGCGTCGCCGCGACGCGACTGTTCGCTTCTTCCGCTCCGCCGACGTCTGTCTTCTTCCTGGTGGCTGTCCGCAGGATCGTTTCTCTTCTTCCCGGTGACCAACCAAAGGGACTGCACTGCGATCCTCTCCCTGCAACGACCATGTTGACTTCGACCAACGATAACAGAGTTTCTGGTGCTTTGAGCATGGGACACTCCGCAGGGTATAATCCGATACTCCTCCTTTCGTTCACGTTTATGGTTATGATCAGTATGTTGTGCGCTGCTATTGCGTTTGATCTCACACACGTGCACATGATTGTCATCACAAATCTAACATGGTTTTATATGGATTAAATTTAAGATAAAAATGCCTAAATTCCTAACAGTCTCATGTCGCCTTGGAGTCCACCGTCGCCTTGGAGTCCACCGTCGCCCTGGTGCTAGGAATTGCTGTATCTAAGGAACAGGATCAATAGGCAGAACGGTTCGAGAGGACAGGAGGGGAACCGGCACCGCAATACAAGGGAAGAAAGGAGCTAGAAGTAAAATGTTTTGCAATGTTCGGGTGGTATTGATCTAGTCATTGGTCCGTTTTCACGTCTAACTGCTCTAACTCCAAATTCTTCAACCAACACAAAACTCGTTTTTGATCGCCGGTTGCACGGTTGCACAGAAAATAAAAGGCACATGAACAATTAGTCATAAGCTACCTTCTTGTCAGGGTCCTCCTCAGTGTGCGGAACTTGAGGTTTATGTCTGTCTGTTGCTCAAAAGAGTCACCAGGAAGTTCATAGTGTTTGTTCCTCAAAACAATCATCATATAGAATTTCATAAACCATCTTTTAAAGAGAGTTGATGCTTTGGCAGTGTTATGTGGAGAAGAAATCTCTATCAGCAGCACTAAGACCTTTTTTCTTCTACAAATTCTCTAACCATTCTTGAATTTTGGGGTGAGATTACTGGATGTAGTCTAGATGGAAAAACTATGTTGAAAAGGAGATAAAGAATGAAAAAGATAAGATCAACATACATATTTTGTTTGAAGAAACGAAGATGACCATCGTCTTGTCAAGTCGCTCGGTAACGTTCTTTCACTGCTCTTCTGAAATTGGTGTACCAACTTTATCTTGGAACGAACTATAGTGTTGTTGGGTATTAAATCACAACAAGGGCCCAATTGTTGCCACCCAAGGTTAGGAAACTCAAAGCTGTACACAAGGGAGGAATATGCGATACACACATGCCTCGGATGTTGGGTGATCAGGTCATCTGTGTTAGAAAACAGCGTACAAAAAACGTCTACGGATGTATCGACATATTCATACATAATTATAGATGACTTTGAAGGCACGATATTTGTTAAGGAGGTTCAGCCGAAGTCTACATTCCCGAAGCATGACTATGGGCGCTCCTCCCCATTATCGATAGCCATGCTAGTATTCGGATACACCGCGGTAACGTCGTGCCTCCAAACCAAGTCATCTAATCGTCCTGCGGTTACACATGGTCGACCTCATATTTATGCGCATAAAAATAGAGCTTGACTAAAATTTTACCTAAACCTCTATTGCAACTTAAGTGCTGCCATAACCAAATCTATATAAACATTTGATACAACCTAAATGCTATGCGCCGACCGCGCAGGATTTGGGCTCTCTGCACGCGCACATCTCCCACCGTCCATCTCTCAATCAACGGGCGCACAGGAGGCAAGGATGCCCATTCTGCTTCCTCCCAGTCATTTCACCTTCCACCGAACTCCACTCCTTCCTCTCAGCTCCCCCATGGCGATCCCCTCCACAATCTCATCTCGTTCTCCACGCTCTCCTCTCATCCTCTCTGAAGACGAATCCCCTGTTGATTTCGGCAATTCCCCCGTCACAGAGGTGATTTTCCTAGGTTTTTGGCATGGATTTGTTCGTATTTTCTCGCATGCTTTTACCTCTAGCGTTCGATTTTTTGTGCGCATTCGATTCATCCGCTGATTTTCTCGAGCAGGAAGCGCAGATCTAGTGGGAGTGAGGAGACCAGATCCAGAGTTTTGTGGAGGAGCAGTAACATGGGAGGTGCGTTTTTCTGTATTTTGGCCTTGTATTCATTCATATTTCTGTCAAATCCTTTATCTAGTTCTCTACACTGACCTCCCCGTGTTTCAATGTTAGCCGGCGAGTGTACCTGTCGATTTCTATGCATTTGATTCATCTGGTGATGCTTTCCTTGAGTGGGAAATTCAGATCGAGTGGGAAGTTAAGAGTGAGGAGGCCCAAGGAAGCACAGATCTAGAGTTCAATAGAGGAATGGCAACACATGGAGGACACTTTTTGTGAATTTTTGACCCTGTGTTGTCTGCTCTAGCAAAACGATATCAGGGGTGCTCTGAACCTATGTGATTTGGTTGTAAGGCTGAGTCCAATGGTGTTCTCCAAACCCCATTCCCTATCACTATCCCAACTATTCTCTTGTCTGGTTACGGTGCATTTATGTCAAATAGTGCAAAACAGTGTTTTAGGGAATCATTTTACAGAACACCATTGGACTCAGCCTAAGGTTCTATGTAGGGGTGTAAACGGTACGGA
The DNA here is from genome assembly GCA_022530915.1 of Paspalum notatum. Taxonomy (NCBI): domain Eukaryota; kingdom Viridiplantae; phylum Streptophyta; class Magnoliopsida; order Poales; family Poaceae; genus Paspalum; species Paspalum notatum. Next base: position 38,374,125 of record CM039687.1, on the reverse strand, counting down.
TATTATCCGTCCGTATTCGAGTCCGAATCCGTTTAGAAGGGTTGAGATCCGACCGTATCCGAGTCCGGACATTCAGTATTCGATCCATATTCGATTTATATCCGTATCCGAATAATGAAAGTTGGATATATATGATGTCGATGTCCATCTAAGTCTTATCCGACACCAACTATTAATATCCGTATCCGATCCGAATTCGAAGGAAAAATATGAAAACAAATATGGTATCGACAATATCCGTCCATATCTGATCCGATTACACCCCTAGTTCTATGTAATTTGTAAGTATATTCTCCAAGATTTTGTGTGCACAATCCAATAGAATTTTAGGGCCAGTAGATGTTAGAATAAGTGTTTCATACCTTGTGTTGTTTGCTCTAGCAGCAACAATGTCAGTCTGAAACATAATTGTTTTTATAACAACGTTATCTGCAATTTTAAGTGGATCCCCTCACGATCACATGCTGGTTTATGCATTCCATTAGCAATGTTGAGACTAATGCTAATTGAATGCATTCCATTATTGTTTAGAGAAATTTTTTCTTTAATTGAAAGCATTTTTGTTTCCAATCTGAATAATTACTAATCTTGCTACCCTACTTTTTCCTTTTCTTAACATCATGCATAATGCCTGATTCTTAGTGCACCCCTCCACTCTAACTCCTAATTGCATTTTTTTTCAGTTATAGGGACATTGAACCAGGCTTGACCAGCATCTTAAGTTATTTTATCTAGCATTTTATGTTCCATTAGATAGTATTTTAAGTTGCATTATCTAGTATTTTCAAATCACATTTTGTGTTTTTTTTTTTTGGCTCAAATCAGGTTAATCACTGTTGCCAGCAGAAAATAGAATGAGCTTCCGAGACCTAGACTTAAGCACTAGTTAATATGACAATGTCCATCCTATTTTACATTACCTAACATTTTAAACTACATTAGCTATTATTTTGTAGTACATTGTCCATAATTTTTTATTTAAATTGCTTCATCTGTTAATCTTATTCAACATGAATACGCCATCTTTGGTTACATTAGATAGTATTTTAGGTTACATTATCTAGCATTTTATGTTACATTAGATAGTATTTAAAGTTACATTATCTAGCATTTTCAAACTACATTATATACATGTCCAGCAGGAGTACAGATGATGCATACATTAGCTTTTGTATCATGAACAGCACCAGTAGCAATAGGATTTGGCTCATTGTGCTCAACATTTTGGGCAAAAGCTTCTGTACCGACAACATATGCCTATGCCTTTACCGATTGAGGCGGTATATGTGCTGCCTATGCCTGTGCCTGGCGACACGACCAAGCTGTGTACTGGTTGGTACTCTGAGACCTAACCTCTGCGATGGCGCTTAGATCAGAGGCAACGCTCAGATGGCAGCCAATGATATTGGAGAAATTGTTGGGGAGACATGATGCATCCACTGCAGCAGCCTATTGTGTAAGTCCCTGAGTTTCTCCGGTTCCCTTCCCTGTTCGGTTGCGCAAAAGCCATACTATGATGTTTAGACTGCATCTAAGGGCTACAATCAGAGGTGGGTAAAGATGGCCAAGGTAAAAAGTGTACTCAAATAAAATGCTCACTCTTTATACTATATGTAAGCATTTTTCTGTATACATTCTAGTAACTACTCACTATGTATTTCTATGTTTTGTTATTGTTCAAAAAATGGTTACATTGATTCATATTGTTTTATGTGCAGTTACATGTGGTACGGTGGAGGGGCTAGTTGTGTGGAGAAGGAAACAAGTCCATTAAAATGATATAAATTAAAAAGGGAAGTTAAATTTATGATAGGTATACTGCATTCCAAATCATCCTAAGCATTTCAGCAATATCCAATAAGCAAGTAAGTGATATCTAATAAGAATTTTGTATGTCCATTGCAAGTAGTTTTTCATCTATTGAACTCTTTGCTGCACTTATTTTTTCTGGGCGTTATTTTTAACTACATTTATTTTAATACTACTATCGTGGTTGTAACACATTGAAAACATGGTACCTCTGTCATAATGCAACATTAGAACAATATTTTTTTTATGAACCAAGGGCTAATGGACAGCTTGATTATTTCGTCTAGTAAAAAATCTAGCGAATGACTCAATCAATGGGACTAGTTGTGACCCTTTCAGCTTGCATTAATGACAACAATTTCATTGTACACATGGTAGCTACAAACTAAGCACCACATGATAGCTTATATATATTAGTGGGGCTACATTGTTTGATCAATTTTTATCCTGCAACTTATTTTTTAAACTGTTATCTAACAATAACAATTCAACTCCTTGCAAGTATTTTATTCATTGTTTTATAGCATTTTTTTGCCCTTTATCATCATTAAGCACCCAAATTATTTAAGAAATTAAAATATTTTCGCTTTTCAGACTTCACATATTTTCCTGAAGCAATAATACTAAATAAGAAGTCGAAGTAAAATGTTTACTACTTTTCTCCCTGCAGGCAAAAGACAAATATATGAAACAACTCAGACTACAAGAAGATACATCTCTTGCGGGGGATACTTTTGATTTTGAAGTGTCATTTTTGTTTAGATTTTCTATAATGCCATGGAGACCATGGAGAAGAGAGAGGGCCCAAACAATTTTGGATGTGTTTTGTGTAAACAAGTAAAAATACTCGGCTAGTAAAGCATATTCTAATCTAATCGAAGTAGCAGAGAGTCTAAATATACCCTGTCAGGAAATGATGGCATGTGGCGTGACACGTTTCTTTTCCACGTGACGCACGGTGGGCACGAGTTTTCCTCGACGCGCAGAGCTGTCACGCGCCTTTCCAGTTTTGGAAATTTGCGGAGGGGATTTCCTTAAATGGGGTGTGCAGGCGGAGATGTAAAATCCTGCGCGCGCGTGCCGTAGCAAAATCCTTGATACAAACTCTTAACAATCTGCTTCTCCTCTCTATCAGTTGTGGCAGTCCACCGTTAGTGCCACCAAGCCGACCGTCCAATCTCGCTGGGTTCATCTTCTTGTCTCCTTGGAAGGCTCAGCCAGCCAAAAGGATCACGAGTACTCGTGCTCTTTAGTCCTACTCCTACGATACTGTCTGAAATTCAAATGTCTCGCATCATTTTGATTAGTACCTATGTGCAGATCCTTGGTGCTGATCTTCAGAACTACCAGCAGCTGCTTTGGAATAACTGAGGAATGTTTATCGTTCCTGAAAAGGAAAGCGCAGGTTAATCGGAGACAGTAATGCTGGTAGAAGTGCAAAAGTTAATGGAAAGTAATGTGACCCAGAACAAAAATATGGTGAAATTTTAAAAGAAATAGGCTCCGCGTTAATCCTCACCGGATGCGCTAAAAAAAGAGAAATCCTAATAATTTTCACAAAAAAGAGAAACATCTGGCCATCCCTTAGGTGACTTAAAATTACCCACCATGCCATTATGAAAGATAAATTAAAATAATTCTCTAAATTTGCATATAAATTACCCACCATGCCACTATGAAAGATAAATTAAAATAACCTCCATAAATTGCATAGAAATTATACACCATGCCATTATGAAATATCAATTAAAATAACCCATAAATTTACATAGAAATTACCTACCATGCCATTATGAAATATGAATTAAAATAACCCCTTATATTTGGATAGAAATACCCACATGTCATTATGATTAATTGAAATGACTCACTAAATTCAAATAGAAATTGTTCACCATACCACTATAAAAGATGAATTAAAATAGTTAACTTATTAAATTTGCATGGAAATTATCCACCATGTCATTATGAAAGATAAATTAAAATAACTCCTAAATTTGCATAGAAATACCAACATGTAATTATAAAATATTAATTAAAATAACCCACTAAATTTGAATAGAAATTGTTCACCATGCCGCTATAAAAGGTGAATTAAAATAACTAACCTATAAATTTGTGTGGAAATTATCCACCATGTCATTTACGAAAGATAAATTTAAATAAACTCTAAATTTGCATGTAAATTACCCACCATGCCATTACGATTGATGAACATATCCTCTAAATTTGTATGATTTAAAATAAATCTCTAAATTTGTATATAATGTATTTAATATGCCACTATGAAATACAAAGATTAACTAGAACATGCATTTTATATGTTATATAGATTTGGTCAATAAATAAATATATATACATATTTTCTATTAAAGTATAAATATATAAGAGATATCAAGTAATAATAGTTTGAATTAACTGTGCATCTCAAAATTCTATAAATTTGTAACATTTACGTTTCATAACTATACTAGCCCGTGATGTGCACGGGTTGACGTACTAGTATTACTAATTGGAGGCTTCTTTAAATCCTCACGAGACGCGCTAAGAAAAAAGAAAAAATCCTAGAAATTCTCACAATAATTAGAAACATCCGACCATCAATTAGCATATTACAATATTATTACTAGCCATTGGATCTGTTTTCAAAGTAATTACCCACCTCTACCATTATGAAAGGTTTTGAGTTCAATTCTCACCGAAAACGAATTTCTTGTTTTTTAAGATGTTTCCTATTTTCAAATTTATCCTCATTTTTTTTCAGATTTTTTCACATTTACAAATTTACCCTATTAAATGATCACGTAACTTTTTTTTATAAAAATGCTAGAAATCTTTCTATGAAATAGATATATTATGTCTAATCTTACTATTACTAATTTGAGATTTTTATTAGAGCCTTCTTATTAAACCCCACGAGATGAGTAACACCAAAAACTATATATATTAATTATCCATTTTGCCATTATAAAATCCAGACATAGAGATGCCGGTCCTTGTAACGGCCTCATGATCGAATGATGGCCCAGCCTGCAGCTTTCAGATCGAAAATGATGTACTTACCATACTTACTGGATCTATCGCTGCCATAGCTGCTGCAGACTACATGCCGACGCCGCCATACCTTCCAATGCTTCCTAAGCCTGTGATTCTTTCTCTCTCGCTCATATCAAATGGGCGATAGTGCAAAATATGTAGCATGGCAATCAAATATCACGTAGATTTAATTTTGCTTATACTGCTGCTGCTATGATTTTATTATGCTACGGGCATATTCACACTTTGCACGGTGCAAATCATAGCAATATATTGTTTACCTAGCTTTCCGCTTGGCAGCTACTCCATCTATAGTAGTAAATTTGTAATACTCCCTATGTGCACTAGTACGTCAAACCTTACTAATCTTTTCTTACTATTACTAATTGGAATTTTTTTTGGAGCCTCTACATTAATCCTCACTAGACACGCTAGGATAAAAGATAAATTCAAAAAATTCTCACGAAAATCAGAAACATCTGGCCGTTCATCGTGTAACTCAAATAATAGTAGCCAATTATATTTTCTAAAAAAATACCCAACATACCATAATCAAAGGTAAAATAAAATAACCCATAAATTGTATAAAACTTACCCACCATGCCATTATGAAATACGAATTAAAATAACTTCTAAATTTGCATAAAAATTATCCACCATGTTGTTATAAAATATAAATTAAATAACCCCTAAATTTACATATAAATTACACATACTTCCTCCATCCCACAATAAGTGTTATTTTAGAATTCAAAATTTGTCCCGCAATAAGTGCTGTTTTAAGAGAATAGTTGCTTTAAAAGGAAATTTTATTTGCATGCATGCATGCAGACACCACAAAAGGAAAAATTTATCTGTTAACCGGGGGTACATGCGTCATATGCCGGCCTCCTTAATCTGTCCTAAAAATTCTAAAACCGCACTTATTGTAGGACGGAGGGAGCATGCCATTAAAAGCTGAATTAAAATAAGTCCTAAGTCTGCATATAAATTATCCAATATACCATCATAAAAGATATATTTAAATAATTTCCAAATTTGCATATAAAATACCCACGATACATTTTAAAAATAAATTAAATAATCATTTATAAGCTTACTAAAAATTAAATCTATATCACATTACCCGTGCGAGAGCTAAAGATTAAATCTATATCACCTTACCTGTGCGAAAGCACGGATTGATGGACTAGTTATACTAATCACAATCACAATATCAATCATTTCCCATTTCCCGTGAAGTTTTGTTTCCATGTTGGAACTTGGAACAAAGGGTTTTCCATCTTTATTTGGCCTGCTTGTCTTTTCTCAAATTTGAAACCAATAAAGTGAAAGGAACTCCTAGAAGGCAATAATGACCTCAAATGAAACAACCTCTTTTGGACAGAAAAGGTATGGTCTGCTGCTCGACACACACTCCACTCTTCTACCAAGCGGGAGGCGGCAGTCCACTGCTAGCGCCACCACGGACTGTCCACTGCTAAGCCTCGACTTGTTGTCTCCTTCAACAGCTGATACTGCCAAGGATCACGATTTACGACTCACACACCTCAGTCCTACTCCTACAAGTGCGTGTACAGTTCAAATATGTCACGTCATTTCGATTACTACCTCTGTGTGCAGATCCATGTGACTGTTCTTGAGAATTATCAGCAGCTGCTTTAGGAAAACTGAATAATATGTTTATCGTTCCTGATAAAGAGCTGGATGACGGCGTGCGACGGCAGCTATGACTATTTTTTTAGGCTTTGGAATTTAAGGATTAAACACAGATGGTACAGTAAAGTTTAAGCTTTTGCAACTGATGGGCTGATAATCTCGTTCTTTTTCTCATCTTTCATAAAGCATCTTTCAATGACAGTTGATGCTTTGGCAGTATTATGTAGAGAAGAAATCTCTGTCAAAAGCACTATGACCTTTTTCGTCTATTAATTCTGAAATCACGGGGTGAGGTTACTGGATGGCTGCAGTCTCTAGATAGAAAACTATGTCGAAAAGGAGATAAATACATTAAAAGATAATATCATCATTTATAACTAGATATGTTTTGTCTGAAGAAGTGAATATGACCATCGTCTCTGGTTAGAGATTCACAGGCAATAATCAAACGAAGAAGGTCAAAACCAATCACAAAAAACATAAGGATTTAGCGTGGAAAACTCTCTAACGTGAAGGAAAAAAACCACGGGCATCAGTCAGCCACAACCATTACTATTTTCGTAGAGTGTTTATAATGACGTTGTATGTTTTTCGGCAGCTTACAAAATGCTTAAATAGTAAACCCTAATCCGTAAGAATTTGGATTATAGTTCAACATCGAGCCACTCAATAAGACTGTGTTCCTTCACCGCTCTGCTTGCCTTGGTGTAACAACTTACAACTTTATATTGACCGAGCCAAGCACGCGTTATTAGGTCTCAAATCACCACAAGGGCCCAGTACCTGAGGCCGTGAAATTCAAAGCCGTCCACAAGGGAGAAATCTGTGATATGCGCCTGCACCAGGTGCTCGGTACATCTGCTGCTCGTTTGCATCAGTTGCGGCAGTCCACTGCTAGTGCCACCATGTCAACTGTCCACTCTCGCTTCGTCTTGTTATCTCCTTGGAAAGCTCAGCCTGCCAAGGATCATGAGTCATGCTCCTAAGTCCCACCCCTACAAGTGTCTAAAATTCAAATTTCTCATATCATTTTGATTAGTACCTACTGGTCAATCAATCCGTGCTTTCGCACGAGTTAGAGTCTTAAATGTATTATGTGTAACCGTACAACATATATAGATCTATTTAGGTTTTTATAATAGCATATCTTGCTACTTTATATATATGCTTAATTGATTTAGATAATTTTTGATCGATTTCAAAAATAGGTGATTTTAATATAATTTTGAGGGGTTACTTTTATCATATTAACAGTCATAATAACTAAGGTGAGGAACAATTCAAATATAACTTAAAGGGGATACTTCATATTACCCTATGAAAATAGAAAATGTGAGCAATTAGATAAAAATTTAGAGTGTTATTTCATATTTTCTTTTATATTGGCAGAGTGGGTAATTAATATGTAGTTTTAGAGGTTATTTAATATTATTTTGATAATGGCAAAGGTGGATGACTACTTAATTAGAAAACAGATCTAATGGCTATTAAAATTCCAACCTGTCAATTGATGATAGGGTATTTTTTTATTATTGTGAGAATTTCTATGATTTTATTTTTTCTAGCACATCTTGTGAGGATTAACGTGGAAATTTCAAAAAGAGTCTACAAAATATCTGTTTCATGGAAAAAGGTTTCTAGCATCTTTAATGGATAAAAAAAAGACAAAAACTGAAGGTAAATTTGAAAATGGGAAAAATCTAAAAAAAGAGAAGAAGTATTTGCTTTTATTGAGAATTGAACTCAAGATCTTTCATAATGGCAGAGGTGGGTAATTACTTAGAAAATATATATAATGAAAAAAAGATGATATTTGCTTTCGTTAAGAGTTGAACTCAAGACCTTTCATAATGGCAGAGGTGGATAATTACTTAGAAAACAGATCTAATAGCTATTAATATTTCAATCTGACAATTAATGGTCGGATGTTTCTGATTATTGTGAGAATTTCTAGAATTTATCTTTTTTTCTAGCGCGTTTTGAAATTGGTGCAACTTTTAAAACCTCCAATTAGTAATAGTAAGATGTGCAGATCCTTGGGGCTGATCTTTAGAATTATCAGCATATGCTTAGAAGAACCGATCAATGTTTATCATTCCTGATCAAGGAAATCACAGGTTAATTGGGAGCAGTAATGCTTGGACAAAGTGCAAAAGTAGCAATTCATGGTAAAGGTGCTAGAAAGTAGTGTGAGCAAGAACAAAAATGTGGTGAAATTTCATTGGAACCCGTTGATTAAAGAAATTAGTGAAGGGTAGATAAGATGGTGGCGCTATGTGTAAAACAGAAGCACGCATCACATCAGACTATATATGCCAAAAGTATCCTAGTGGTTGCTTGAAATGTGAATCAAGTCACAAATCTACAGTATTCCTTTGAACAACTCTGCATATTGACGTACAGATAAGGGTGAAATGTGTGAATCGCGTGTGGAAGCACAGTAAAGCAGTGACTGCTGCAGAAAAAAGACCTGAGCCATAGTCCATCAAGCGGTGGTGGTGGCTACATTGATAAGCAGCATTTTATTAACATATTTTCAGTCAGGGATTCAGGTGGAGGGCACATGTTACCTAGTCAATCTTCATCGGTTGTATATGTTGCCAGGCAGGCAAGTACAGCTTATATTTAGCCAGCCTTGTTTCTCTTAATTTCTAGCATTCCACACTCATCATCAACCTCATCGCAGCAGTTAGTTTTGATTAGCCTCCAAGGTGAGTGGATTGAGAAGGCCCTTCTTGGGCACCCGTATGTCTGATCTGATCCTTGCTAGCAGATGGAGATCAATTAATCCTTGAACAAGGAACTGCAGAATGTTTGAATCGCCTGGAAAATCAGAAAGTCACAGGTCTGCAAAGTGATGCAGAAATAGAAATTAGTACTGAAAAGTACTAGATATTGTTAATATGTATGGCGAACCTTGTCAATCTTCATTAGTACTAGGTCGCTGGGCAAATACTTCTATATCTGGCCGTGTTCCTCTTAATTTCTGGCATTCCTCATAAAGCTCGGCGCAGCAACCAGATATGTGCATGCGTTGCAGTGAATCGGGGAGTCCCTCCTTGGGCAGCGATCTGATTCTAGGAGATCCATTAATATATAAAATCTCTAGAGAAGAGAGGAGCTGCAACCCTTGTGGGAGGGACTGCAGGGCCCTGCAGCTATAAAAGCAGAGCTTTCGGAGGGATGTGAGGAGCTAAATACATTAGAAGATATAAGATCAGCATTTATAACTTGACAAATTTTGTCTGAAGAAGTGAACATGACCATTGTCTCGAGCCACTCGTTAAGACTGCGTTCCTTCACCGCTCTTCTTGCCTTGGTATAACAACTTTATCTTGGACTGAGCCAAGCAAGCATTTTCTGTCAGACTCAGAGGATTACCAGACAAGATTCACAAGCAAATGGAGAAGAAAACAACAATTCAGGCCAGGGAAAACCGGGTATGCATAAAGATATCAGAGATTGGTACAAACCCGGGGGAAAAACCCTAGCAACTACCCTACCTTAGACTACCTTAAGCTATGAGTTCATGATCTGAAAATCCCCCTCTGCTCCGCTAGAACCAGGCACAACTTTAGTCTGGTTGGCCTTTTACAGAGTAAGTAAGAGAACAAGAAAAGCGCCAAAGCTGATAGAAGGCGTAAACAACTTGCCGCTTCGTCCAAAACCGACAGATGTGACTTGGATGGTTGGAGTTAAACCCGCTCAACAGCAGCTCTTGGTAGCCGACTTCACTAGATGATAGCTGAATAGCTGATGCAGTATTCTGACGAAACTGAAGAACTCACAGACCTGACATGTTGGGTCTCAAACTACCACAAGGGAAATTCAAAGTCATCCTCAAGGGAGGAATCTGTGATACGCGCCTGCACCAGGTGCTCGGTACATCTGCTGCTCGTCTGCATGAGCATGACTACATCCTGCAGTCCACTGCCCACTCTCGCTTCGTCTTGTTATCTCCTTGGAACGCTCAGCCTGCCAAGGATCACGCGTCATGCTCTTAAGTCCTACCCCTACAAGTGTATCTAAAATTCAAATGCCTTGCAAACATTTTGATTAGTACCTCTGTGAAGATCCTTGGAGCTTATCTTTAGAATTACCAGCATCTGCTTTAGAAGAACCGAGCAATGCTTATCATTCCTGATAAGAAAAACACAGATTAATTGGGAACATGCAAAAGTAACAATTCACGGTGACATGCTAGTTCAAGATAAAAGTGCTGGTAAGTAGTGTGGCCCAGAACAAAAATATGGTGAAATTTCATAAGAAATAGAACCCGTTGATTAAAGAAATTAGTAAATGTTAGATAAGATGGAGGCATTATGTGTAATGTAGAAGCGTGCATGACACCAGACTATACACGCAAAAGGCCGCAATTGAGACAATCGAAATGGTTGCTTGAGTTGAAATGTGAATGAAATCACAAATTTAGAGTATTACTTTAAACTAACCTGCATATTGACGTACAGTGAAGGGTGGAATGTGTGAACCGTGTGTGGAAGCACAGTAAAGCAGTGATTGCTGCAGAAAAAAAAAAAAAGACCCGAGCCGTAGTCCAACGAGTAGTCGTGCTGCTACATAGATAAGCAGAAGTTTGTTAACATACTGTCAGTCAGGAATTCAGGTGGACCAATCTTCATCAATTGTATACATATGTTTGTCGGGCAGGCAAGTAGAGTTATATCCGGCCAGCATTGTTTCTCTTAATTTCTAGCATTCCTCATCATCAACCTCGTCGCAGCAGTTAGTTTTGATTAGCCTCTGGAGTGAGTGGAGCGGGAAGAGCCTTGTTGGGCACCCGTCTGATCTGATCCTAGCTAGGGGATGAATCAATTAATCCTTGGGCCAGGGACCTGCGGAATGCTTGAATCGCGTGCAAAAGCAGGGAGTCAGCTTTATAGGTCTGGAAGCGATGCAAAAAATTGAAATAGTAAGCAGTACTAGAGATTGCATTGTTGATAGTATGTTAATAAGTAGCAGTAGTGGTCCACAGGTGTCCGACGTACCTCGTCAATCTTCATTAGTACTATGTTGAATAGCGCGTACATATATGTCTGGCCGTGTTCCTCTTAATTTCTGGCATTCCTCGTAAAGCTTCGCACAGCAACCATATATGGTTAGGCGTTGCAGTGAATCTGGGAGCCCCTCCTTGGGCAGTGCTCTGATTCCAAGAGATTGATCGATATATAAAACCTCTAGAGAAAGAGAAGGGAGGCGCTGTGGGAGGGACTGCAGAGCCCTGCATCTATCGAAGCTGAGCCATCGGAGGGATGTGAGGAGCTGAAGCGCCTGGTCCTGCTCTTCCGTGAAGCTCTCCACCCGCCAGTCATAGCAGAAGTGTAATCTCCGAAGGGTAGCGGAGAGGCGGGTGCAGATGGGATCAACAAGCACCGCGGAGATGCTGTCCACTGTAAGCTCCACCAGTTGGAAGGAACCTGCGGGCATTGATTTGGTCCTTGCCACCTCTGCGAGTAGATCCGCCGCTATAGAATAGGGCTCTGTTTCATCTTCTCTGCTGTTGTAAACATACAGGTCCTTGAGGTTGGATGTGATGAGAGGATCGAACCCATCCACTTTGATGTTCTTACAATCTGCCAGGTGTAGTGTGGTAAGAGATGTCAGATTTGAGAGCAGAGCCATTGACAGAGTGCCCGGCTCATCCCACAAAGCGAGTGTCTTGACAGAACGAGGGAAAGGGTTAATGCTAGAAGCTGCTTCTCCTATGGACAACCGGGATAATAGCTTGCCACAGTTGCCTATCGAAACTGATTCAAGCGACGAGAGGCCCTGGAATCCACCCTCATCCTCCACAGGTAGAACCAGATTCTTATACCCCATCAAGCTGACATCTCTGAGTGAGCTGGAGGGTGGAAACTGCAATACCACTTCCTCCTCATGATCCTCATCTGATGATGCAAGCAAATAAGAAAGAGCTGGGAAGCATTTGAACAACTTTGGCAGCGATTTACTGGTGAAAGGAAATTTGGAGAGATACAGAAATTGGACCGACTGGAGCACAATGTCATCATCCAGTCGTCCCATAAACATCTCGCATCCCTCAACATGTATACTTCTCAGGGCATGTAGATTCTGGAGGTGCGCGAATGAGATGCATGTTGCATCCTTAATTCTCAAGATTTCTACTTCACCAAGATTGTCGAAGGCTAACTCAGTAGGCATCTTAATGTGCAAATCACCACCAGAATAACTGACACAGTCGGTTTTGAAAGAGGATAGCATGGGGGTGTAAGGCAGCACAGGCAGGCACAACTTCTGGCATTGATATATGTTAAGATCATTTAGATTAGGGAACCAGATGGAGTTGTCTTGCGTAGAGGAACCAGAGCACTCTGAGAACGGAAGAGAAACAAGCTTGGGGCAGTTTGTGCACATGATTATTTCAAGCCGTGAGAACAAGTGTGTCATACCTCCCCCAACCCACTCTACAAGTTCCGACATATTCTCAAACACAATTTCCTTTAACTGTGTGAAGCTTTTTTCTGTAATACCACCAATGAGGTCAGGTCCAAACTGAGAAATCCCAACAATATTTTTCAGCATGAGTTTTCTAAGATGGTATAGCTGCCCAAAAGGAGGAAAGGTAGACCAAGAAACTCCCTCTAGAGAGAGAGTCTCCAAGTTTTTCAAGCTGCAGAACCAACTGGGACATATGCCACCTCCATGATTTACAATGCTAAGAGCTTTAAGATTCTTCTGCGGCTCAAGACCATCTAGAATATCATCTCCCGCAGATGGTTCATTGCCACTCCAAACCAAAGCCAACTTAATTAGATTTCTTTTTGCCATCAATCTAGCTTCATTAGCTTCTTCCCTGGTTCTCACATTTTCAAGCCCACATATACAGAGATCCCCTCCAAGCTCTTTCAACTGCCCCAACTCCTGTAATTCAAATCCTTGGCTCTCCTTCTTGACATGGAATCTTTTCAACTCTTGTAATAACTTCATTTTTCCAACCTCAGCAACATTGGAATGGAATTCTTCATTACTGATGATGAAATGACGCAAATTCACAAGGCAGCTAATGTCTCTAGGCAAATCACAATTGTTGTTCCAGTCCTGAAGGTCCAGAAATTTCAAGTGATAAAACCTAGCCACAGCTCTAGGTAGACACACTTCTGAGTAATAAGATGACTTGAGTTTAAGGTATCGGAGGTGGACAAGCTTAGAAAAGTTGTGTGGCAAAGAATTTATATAGTCCATGGACATAAACAGAACACGGAGACCCTTTATTTCCTTAAATGTATCTTTCAAAATATTGACCAAGCTTGCCCTATTGTATTCTCCAAAAATCATCAAACTCCGCAAATTTCTGATATCTATCCTTCTCTTCAATTTATCCATTTCTTCACCAAAATTATCAATGTAGTTATTTTGCATGAAGATTGATATGTGATGAATAGATGATGCAATGTCACAAGCTCTAAAACTAGAACAACTGATATATGCACATTCTTTTGATGAAACAACCAGTGCAAGATCATGCAGTAAATCATGCATTACATAATTACCGTCATCACCCTTCATCAGAAAACCACTGTCTAGCAGGTCATCCAAATACTTTGATCCTATGTCCTGAGTCTTAGTATCTTGACCACTGGAGTCTATGATGCCTACTGAAACCCAGAAACGAATAATCTCTGAACTATCAAACTTATAATCCTCTGGAAAAAGGGCACAATATGAAAAACACCTTTTTAGATGGAAGGGAAGGTAATCATAGCTGATTTTCAGGGCTGGGATAATGTCATCATCATGTTTCTGATCTAGCCACTCTTTGTTTTCAAGAATTTCTAGCCAATGTTCTGGAGAGGGTTTCTTACTCAGCAACTGACCAACTGTTTTGGCTGCAAGTGGAGAGCACTTCAACTTATTTGCTATTTGTCTTCCAATGTGAATCAAATCTTCTTTGTCATGGTCATCTTGGATTTCACCAAATATGCATACTTGAAAGAATTTCCAAAACTCATCAGGGTCCAAACCACGTAGGTTGATTGGATCAGTTGCTTTTGTGACCATGTCCACTATTTTTGGGAACCGAGTTGTAACGAGAACAATATTGCCGGTGGTGTCGCCCTTTTTAAATGGAACTAACAAATTTTCCCACTTAGCACTGCTGCTGCATTCCCATATGTCATCCAAGACAATTATGAATTTTTTGGATTTTAATCTCTCTGTGATGGAATTTTGAAGTTGGTCTAAGTTGCTTGTTTCATTTGCTACTTTATTCCCATCATTTTCTATTGCAAGTAGGCAGCCGTGGATCTCTTTGGTGAGCTTAAGCACATCGAAATTGGTTGATACACATATCCAAACCATAATGTCGAAGTGTTCTTTAGTCCTTTTGTCATTGTATAGGTGCTGGGTGAAAGTTGTCTTTCCAATGCCCCCCGGGCCAACTATAGGAAGAACAGATAAGATTTCATCATTTTGTGTGGCGTTGAGCAACTGATTCATTGTTTTCTCAAAAATATCATCCCTCCCAAACAACTTCACTTGTGTGATTTGTGCAGAAGTCTGAGGCCGCCTAGCAGAGACAGGGAAACTTGGCTGACGGCTACTGCTTGTGTCTATCTTTAGCAAATCAGAGATAGGAGAACATTTGGAGTGCAAGTCTTCTATAAGCTGCTTGATATTTTTGGACACGGCCACTCGGTCGAATGGCAACTTGTCACATTGGCCACCATCAATACCATTGCCAGACTTGCCCTTGTTTGTATTATGTGTGTTATCAGAAGCAAGAAGATCATCTTGTGAACGGCAGCAAGAGAAGCATGAAAGCCAGTTACCGGCAGTGCTGCGAGCAGCATGACGAGCATGAACAGCTTGAGCTCCAAGGCCATCGCCAAGATCTGGAGTGGCCTCCTTGGTGCCGTCAAGCTCGTCTTGGATCATGAAGTAGTGGAGCTCGTCCAGAGCATCCTCCGCTTCATCAGCTTTCTTGCTAAGCTCCTCCAGCAACCCCTGCAGGCCAGGGTTGTAGCTGATATCCCTCCCTTGGGCAGCGTGCAGTAGCCCAAGAGTGTAGTTGAGTTGCGTCTTGATGTTGTCGAAGTTGAGGCCGAGCTCACTGCTAGCCACATATCCAGCCACCAGGTCATCGGAGAGCTTGCTGATCACCTTGCCGAGGAGCCAGTTCGCTCCACCGAGAGCAGTCTCCATGTCCGGCGCCGGGGCGATAATTGGTTTTGGAGAGTTGGAAGCGAGGCCTAATGGGGATGGAAGAAGCTGTGTGGGAGTTGTGAACGGCTGCAACCTGGGTGATGGGTGTGCAGTGCAGGTAGGGAGAGGTGTGCTGAAGATCGACTTCTCCGCACTGCTTTCTAGGTCGTCGGCTGCAAGTTGGCATGCAGCACTGGTGGGCATCCCTTGGGAAGCATGCATTGTAGCATTATCTTTCTCTATTAGTTTTAAGCTTTCGATGAGTTGCTTGCAGAGTCCCATACTCCCATCACTAATCGGGCCAGCTTTGTTTGCCACTTGGATAAATAAATTCCACCCTGTCTGCTACTTGAGTAAAAATAAATTCCGCTCTTTGTTTGACACCAGCTGTAGGATCAAAGAAACGAGACAATCAATGCCATTTTCTTGTGAAGCAGACAAGTGTGCAGCTCGATTGTTGCGCTCACTATTTTACATTTTGCTACACTCAAATCACCGACCATGAAATGAAAAGTCTGTGCCTTTGCTTACATGGAAAGTATATATTAGATTTAATCTTGATCGTTTAGGTGTTTAAGGTATTGAGTACGCGTGCGTGCGGAGGGTCATGCGGATCATGGAGAACGAAGCTGCATGCATATATGGACGTTGGACCAACCGCGTGCAGGTGTGCAAGTCTTACGGCGGGGATAGAGAACGTGCTCTCTCGTGGCCAGCACGAGACGTGGGCAGGAGCTCATGTGGGCAGCCTGCATACAGATGTGATCCGGTTCTTGCGGCAACAAGTGTGGCTGCAGAGAACGTGGCCACTTGCCTGGGCAACGGGCGGCTAGCTGATTGACAAATCCATGTAATCTTGGGGTCGTGTCTCTTGTGTATGCACTTAAAAAAAGCTGAAGCCTGTGCATAAGTGATCGATAGGGTGCTGCTAGTGCGAGCAGGTGCTGTGTGGGTATTCTGTACGAGTGAGTGCTGTAGCCAGCTGATGATTACTGGATAAACAACGAGTTCGTGTGTGTGACTTGCGTGTGGCTTTTTGTTTCTCCGGTTCATAAAAGTGTTATGCGAGTTTCATCCACCGAAAGATCGTGAGTGAGATGGGCCAGCAGAAAGAACTACGAAGTTTGATCAGAGAAACTAGACTAAACCATGCCAACCATCTGAACTATAACTGCCTATCATACCTTGACTTGTACATGACTGAAACTCTTGAAGAAGACTGAAGCAAAAAGAGTCGGACACTAAAACTAAGCTACTGAATTACAGATGTGCATGGGTTACTTGCTTCAGTTCTCCCTGTAATCCAGGCACACAAAAGTTAAATTTAAACCATTCCAATAATTGCTATTAACTCATGGAATCTAACCCGCCCTAGTGCTTTTGTGAGAATGTCCCTGAGTTGGTTCAAAGTAGAGATGAAGCTGGCCTTGATACCCCCCCCCCCCCCCCCCCCCCATCCAAGCAACTTCTGATGAAATAACAACAGAGATGGATATGCTACTGCATTCATGGAACATGGGGTTGTTGGCGCACCAAGGCGGACGGAGTCCCCATTTAGCTAGAGGTGGGTCTAGGATTTTGAAGATGGGTATTTAGGATTTTTAAGGTGTACAATTTGTAGCCCTAAAGCAAGGTAAATAAATGTGCATGGTTTCAGTCATAAGGGTTTGGACCAAAATGGCTGAATAAGTCTGTGCATTGTGCTATGTCATATTGTTTTTTCAATATGTATATACAACATATACCATATATGTACCAAATCTTTTAAAATAATGGGCATTCAGTTGAATACCCTTGAATTAAAGTGGTCCTTGAATACCCTTGAATTGAAGTGGTCCCGCCCATGCCTTTAACTCGACTGCTTTAGTTTCCCTTCCAAGAAGATCACCAAGCAACTGAGTCATACAAATAGCTTGCATCACGGTAGTGGCAGTAGCAATGTGCTCAACGTTTTTTAGTTTGACAATATTTTGAGGATAAAATTTGATTAGGATTGAAAGGATCAAGATGTCCAAAAAGAGAGTGAATTGGACTTTTAATTTCGAAACCTAAATTTAAATCCTACCGAACAAGTCTCAATTCACCCTAGTGCCTAAAAGTGTGTTTAGAGTTCTATACGATAACAAAGTTTTGCAACTTAGAGCCAAGCATGCAAGACTAGGAATGTAAAGTGCGGAATTTAAATGCAGAATGTAAAGGGAGCAAGAAGTGACACGAAGATTTTTTTCTCGAGGTTCGGGGAGACACACGGTCTCTACCCCCAACTCCTCGTTTGGCGCCCCTCGCAAGGCTTTCCTTTCGCGGGCTCCTCGCAAGGATCCTGGCTCCAAACCTCACAAGGTAAGGGGTTGGCCAAATGACCTTCGCAAAGGTCAAGCAACCCCTTGATCAGCGGACCAAGTGCTCTCTTCGGGATGCTCATCTCCACTTCGGAACAGTGAGCTCCAAACCGCGTACAACGCCTTCGCAAAGGCCTTCCTCCACTTCTCCCACAATCTCTGGAGGGCTCGCGGAAGGCACGACCGCAGCCGTCAATCTGCGGTCACCAAGAGTAACAAACTTTGGGTTCACTTAATTCAACCTCACACAAGAAGTTCTCTCCTTTCAAGTCACTTGCCCAAAGCTCAAAGATTTATGTGTATTGGTGGTGGAATGACCTCTGAGTGTATGTGGATGTTTCCTGGTCGCAAAGGTGGTAAAATGAGGGAGGGAAAGCCCTTTATATAGAGGCCAGCCTAAAAACTAGCCATTACTGTACAAAATCATTTTTTTGCGTATACCGGACCGTCCACGCGTTCGGTGCATTATAATTTTAAATCCCCTTTTTCGTGCCATGGGCAGCAAGAGCCACCTAGACAGTCCAGTGGCGCACTTTTCAGCACAAGCCCTCAGTTTAAAACGTTCGACGGAGGCACCGGACAGTCCGACGGCTATTAAAGCCCTGGACGCCAAGAGAACGCCAAGAGAATAGCCCTCAGTCTATATTGTTCGACGGAGCCACCGGACAGTCCAGTGGTGAGACACCGGACTGTCCGACGGTGCATGAAGCACAGGTCGAGACAGTAAAGACTTAGCGCTAGATAGCCACCGGACAGTCTGGTGGTACATAAAACCTTGATTTTCAGCGTCGTTTTGAAACTAAGATTGAGAGATTTTTCGAGGTTTTTTCTTTTGATCAAAACGACATAGCACATTTTAGTATGTTTGAACTTTAGGATTTAGGTGCACTCGAAAATTGAAGCGCCACAGCCCGTAAGCGGGACTAAAATGTGCTTTATTATCATTCCCAGGGTTATGATAATCACATTCTTACATCAGAGTAGTACAGATCCGCACTAACGGGACAGACCTAAACGGGGCGCAGCCCAAAACATACAACTGCAGCGGAACTTTTACGTAGACCCAAGCTTTCCCACTTCACACCGTTGGGATAGGCCGCAACCCTTACACATACAAGCTCTCTTTAAAAGGCGACTTCGTCTTCTCTGAAAAACAACAACAAAGGGGGTAAGTACGAAAACGTACTCCACAAGCCCACCTTCCTCCATAAAGAATTTGGGGTCAAAGCTATTAGTACATGCCGGATATATCTGGAGCTCAAGATAGTTTTGCCAGAAAAAAATGCAAGGCTCATTAATTCTCAGTTTTATTTCTCAGAAAATACTTTTTCCAAAAGGAGTGCCACTGGACTTCCCGGTCCATCGTGGCTTATGGCTCGCAGGCCAATATTTTTCTCCAAAGCTCCTGGGCCACGCCCGTAGCTTCAAAACATCATTATCACCCAACCAAACCCCAATTTTATAAATCACTAGTGGTAGAAACCAAGCCGTAACTCGACGTCCATACCAGTGGACAACAGACTATCCGGATAGGTTTATACTCTAGCCAGAGGTGCACACTTTACCCACAAGTTCGGATACGCGACAGGAGCTACCATATCACGTGAATCTTCTCAAGGCTCTACCCCCGCAAGTATTCCCCGGCCTCAACCAAGGAGAGACATGGGCCCTGTCGCATCAGTGCCAGCAGACACGAGACGTCGCTTCAGTGCCAGCAGACACACGACTCCCACCATTCCCAGTCCCTCTGTGCTCCCAGCCTACGGGTATCGGGAGGTTGTTCCTTGCGGGTTCCAGCCAAGTGTTGCTGTATACAACATCGAGTGGTTGCACGATAAAGAGTTAGGCAAGATGAGACTCCAAATCGGTCCTTAGAAGAGCAGAGCTTCCTCAAACACCGCTCGGTCCTCTCCACGAGGCCGGGCCCCAGTGTAACCGTGAGAACGGTACCCGGGCTCTCCACCCTTCAAACACGTGGCATAGTCGACCAAGATCGACTGCTGGGGTCTTTCCCCATGTTTTCGCAAACGCACACCAACCCATTTCCAACTCAAGTTCCACACAAAATTAATACGTAAGATATTAAGTGAGCGATCCACCTGTGCGCGCTACGTCTAAAAGATTCGGGTGGCTATCCTACCAGGTTTTCCTTAGCAAGCAAAACATGCAGGTTTTATCATTAACCAGGCAATGGGTTGTGTATCAAAAACTAGGTAATTTATGCATCAAGTGAGATTCCAGTGGACTTGCCGATCACTCTGTTGCGGTGGTTGAATTGGCGGTGGTGGCTCTGGTTGCACGTGGGCTTCGGTTGTTGCGTAGCGATCCTCGAGCGGTGTATCGAACAAACTCTCCCGTGTAACCTACGTGCACAAACAAGAACCCACACGCAAACAGAGGTATATCATGAGCCCAACTGGTTTGGAGCTAGAGTTTGGAATTTCAGGGAAAAGAATTGTCAGGATCAGAATCCGGACGAGTACGATAGTGTTTTGATAAGATTCTTTACCGGCGGTAATATGGCAAGTGGTTGAGGTTGCGCAGTGAGCCCTCGGGAAAGCTGGCGGGCTCGGTAACGGCAGTCACGGAGGCGCCATGGTAGTGGATGTGGTCTAACGAGGCGGGGGGCGGTAACGCCGAAGGGGTGGCGGTCGCATGGCGGCGAGGAGAGTATCTGTGGACACAATAAGGAAGCGTGTGAGAGTCATGAGATGCATATGGTTATGTAGAGCTTGATTTATGGAGAATTTAGGCGCAAGAATGGCCTAAATCGGAGTTCAAATGGTCGAGATATGAAATTCTTTAGAAAAGAAAATCATAAATCGAAAAGAAAAAGAACAATGTCACCGCGGGCCGAATCTCAGCGCTCGGCCCACTTCCCTTCGCGTCCAGGCTCGGCCCGCGGCCGCCTTCTCGCCCATGGGCCTTAACAGGCCGGCCCACGGCGCGGCGATGGCGCGGCCCGACGGCAGGGACGGTGGGCCCCATGCGTCGGTCACACCAGGAAGGGGGACGGCGGGACGACGGTGTCATGGTTCGGCTCGGCCGAACCGGACGGCGCCGCGGCTGCGGCTCGCCGACGGTTCTTCGCCGGCCGCCCGGTTCCGGCGACGAGAGCAAGTCGGCGAGGGAGAGGGCGAGGCGGCGAAGCTGGTAGGGGTATCGTGGAGGTGGGAAGTGCAATGGGCGGCTCTGGCGGCGTGTGACCCAAAGCACCGGAGAGGGGGGGGCTATGGTGCGGCGGCGCTCCGGCATTCCAGGGTGGCTCCGGCCGTGGGAAGTGGTGGAGAAAGTGCGTGCGAGGGTGACGGAGCTCGGGCTCACCTTAATTTGGAGAGGGAGAGGCCGGAGGGGTGGGATTTTGTGGTGGAGGCAGGTGGTTCACGGCGTTGCTTCCCGGTGGGTTATCCCACCGTGGGCATGCCGGCGAGGCGAAAGTGAGTGCGTGTGTTTGAGTGCGCGTGCGGGCGTGAGAGCGCGCGCATGTGACTGAGGGAAGGGGCGGCGAGGCTCGCCGGGGACTATTATAGGCGTGGCGGTTGGCGTGAGCTGGTGGCGAGCTGACTCAGCGGCGCCGACGTGGCGGTGAGGTGGCGTCGAGGTGGAGCCGGAGAGGGACAGCGGTGGGGCCGGGGCGGAGTGGAGGCGGCAAGGCAGCGGGTCCGGGACAGAGCGGGGGCGACACGGCAGTGGCGCGTGCGGTCGGTGTGACCCGATGTGGGGGACGGGGGAGGAAGACGACGCTGACGAGTGGGGCCCGAGCGTCAGGGAGAGAGGGAAGGGGGAGGCGCTGGGCCGGCTCGGCTGGGCCGGGGTGGAGGAGAGGTGGAGGCAAGCCGGCTGGGCCGGCAGGGGGAAAGGGAGAGGGAGCAGGCCGGCGTGGGCCGAGGGAAAGGAAGAGGGGAGAAGGGGAGGTGGGCTTCGGCCCAAGGAAGGGGAGGAGATTTATCTTTTTCTGATTTGGATTTTGGAATTTGATTTTGAATATTTGGAGAAGAATTTGAGAGGGATTTTGGTGGAAACTTTTCGCCGGGTATTTGAGAAGTAACCGGAGGTAACGAGATAGAATTTTTGAGGTCGATAGGATTTGTTGAGCTCATAACATACACTCAAACAAACGAGATTTGAAAATCTAATTTTGAATTAGAGGGAGATTTAGAGAAAATTCTCAGGGTCAAATTTTGGGGTGTTACAAAAATGAGACAACCACTTAGAGTGAAGTGCATCGAGTTACTCACCTCCACCCCTCTTGATAGATGACCCGTCTAAAACTATCAAAAGAATCTCTAAGCGCCCTTCTTTCGACTTTACGGCACTTAGAGCTACTCAATCCTTGATCTTCTCGCTAGGAGTCCATTACAAGGGCTATCCTTTCATGAAAATTCATCGAGTTGAATGGAGGAGTCTCTTTTGGTCAACCAATGAGCATAATATTTTATATTTAACCTTCATGTCATGAACTCATTAGTGACAAGATTAGGTTGTCATTAATCACCGAAACCTCTACCTCTTAGGGTCATGTTTCTCACAAGGATCCATACCAAGTTCCAGATAAGCTTACACATATATGGTTAATTTTGAAGATATTTTTGATAGTGAGAGACTCGAAAGTTGAGCATGATCCTCTGGATTTGAAAGGTTAGTCTTTTGGAGGTTTGATTGATTTTCTAGAAAAAAATACGGAGGACAGTTTCCTGGTTTGCACTTCAAAACCGTGGGCGGCAAGGGTTGGACTACTCGACACACGGAGGACATCGGGTGAAGACTTGGAAGCCAAGAAGATTTGAACTAAGTCGTGGCTGTCCGATCTAGGTTCATGTATCTTTTTGGTTCAGCCCCCTAAGGGCATTCTAGTTAAGTTTCTATCTTAGGGGTGTTAGTGTAAAAGTACCATGTTTAGGCCTAGGGCTATAAATAGAAGGATAGCTGATGATTAGGACTGGTCTCTCCCACTTGAAATTAGCCCTAGAACTAGGTTTCAGCATCCAAGTTCTTAGCATGTCAAGGAGAGCCTGAGAAACTAGGATTTGAGTGCCGTAGGTTCTAGTTCTTCAATCTGTAGGGTGGATGATGGGTGGTAAGCTGTAGAAACCTCTTGTAATCTGATAGTCCACATCAATATAGCAAGATTCCTTGTTCCAATCCTCCCTTGTATGCAGTAAGACTCCCTTCCCTCTTCTATCTTGGTTTTTGGATGGATCTCAAGGCTTTTTGGAGCTCTTGAGTTTCCTTGGGGGAAATCTTTTCTTTTGTTGTGTTTTGGCTTGATATCACGTGAAGAAACTAATCTAGTTTAGTGTTGTCCTATTGGAATTTCATGAGGAGGAAGTCAGTTCTTAAGTTTTCCACTATTTGGTGAAATATTCCTCTCATCGTGAAATCTTCAATTCTGGAGCTTCCCATGATACTTTGTAGATCTTTTAGGATTAGATATGTGGTAGTCATAGGATAGCGCCTGCGAAATTTCACGAAGTTTGGCGAAGATTTGCCAGATTAGCATTTTGGATCTCAAGAACTTAGGGTTTAATTTTCTCAGCATTTCCGAACAAGTCGCCCTCCCCACCAAACAAGCCGAGGCGATTTTTGGACAAGCTGGTTCACCTTGTCGGACAAGCCGTCGAAAGGCTCCAGCCTTGGCCGTAGGCTCGACTCACACCAAACAAACCAGGCTCCAGCCTTGGCCGTAGGCTCGACTCACACCAAACAAACCAGTCTTGGCACCGGACAAGCTGAGAGGCTCAGCTACGCTGCCCCATTTTGGAGTTTCGTGCTCTAGTGTTTTCCATGCCCTCCCATTTTGGTGTTTTGCGCTCTAGTGTATTTCATTGACCTCGTCACTGTGGTTCTTCATTGTATGCCCATACTCGAACTTGCTAAACTTCAATGAGATACACTTAGCCGTGTGGAGTGCCTAGTGGAAGCCGTGTGCATGAGTCTTTGGTTTCGCTCGTTTTGCGATCTTTGGTTTGTTCGTTAACTTGAGTGTCTTTCTTTGTGTTCTTTGTCCTAGGTACAATAGCTGTTCAGTAGCTACGTAAACCTACGTAGATGGTGCAAGAAGGTTGAATTTTGTGAGCCGCATATTCAACCCCTCGTCACCTTTTTGCTCCTTCAGAAATAAATGAGAAAAGGGTGGGTGGGCAAAGCTCCATGTCCAGCTGGGTGGACCCGAAGAGCTCCATAGATTTTATCCCACTACTCGCAACTTATCTCCATATCCCTTTATCCAAACATTCACACACCAGACGGTCCGGTGGAGCCCCACTAGACGGTCCGGTGAGGAGAAGTAGACCAAGATTGAAGATTTGAAGACCGGTGCAATTACACGGTCCGGTGGACTAAGAGGTGTCACATTGGCAAATGTGTTGGTTTTTCTAATATGCCCTTATTATGATTATAGATTCTATTTATATATCTTTGGTAACTTTTGATTTATACTAAAAAATCCTGAATGGAAAATTTAGTAAAAGAAGGAACTTGAAACATGATAAGACAGCAGTCAACTCTAGATTTTTTTTAAGGAAAATAATAAGAGTTCTGGTCTCTGCTTGTGCACACAGCCAGTTTTACAAAGTTGTCACACGCTAAACTCAGATACTAAGACCAAGTCCAGCAAATCGACTATATGATCGTCTATAATACTAAAATAATATTGTAACTACACTATAGACAGTGGATTTGAATATAAACGATGGGATAGAAGATCTGTTAGGCTCAGCCTAAAAGAAAAGACAATGGAAATAATAAAATAATGGAGTCTAATATTCTTTTTCTGCCCATTCTTAGCGAAAATGTCCATTGCAACGATGTAGAGATGAAATAATTATCTCACCATAAATGCAGAGACGAAATAACTAAAAGATTACTAGGCCTCTATAATTTCAAATATTTTGGAATCGGACCCCTTGATGTTTGTGGTCATGCTAAACGGTTCCTTGGTGTATAGTACATACCATCCTTTAATATCACCTTCTTTGGGAGCATATGCTTTAATATTTTGGATGTGCTTGATCTTGCACCACTCTGAACCTTCTTGCAGGGTTATTAGTTTCAGAAGTTCTTTGTTACAGAAAACTTCTAACTTTGCAGCACTGGTTTCTTCCAAGTATTGTGGAAATGATTCTGCACCATAGTCCTGCAATGTAATGCTTTGCAATTCTGTTAAACCTACGAGTGCATTCAACTTGGGGCATTGGATAACCGACAGTCTTCTCAGTTTAGGTAGATTATCAAGCCTTTCGAGGTTTGGGTTGGCATAAAGATGCAACTCGTTTAGAAGGAGGAAGTTTGTGACATATGTCAAGTTGCAGGTCTCAGATATCATCAATTCCTTCAATGCTCTGGTTTGATGCACAAGCCCAGGGGGTAAAGACTTCAACTTGCATTTCGTGATTTTCAGAGACGAGATGTTGGCATTGCCTCCTCAAGTTCTTTGTCCCATATCCACTCTTCCCATCCATCTAGCCCATCAAATCCAAGTTTCTCCAGCCTTGGGAACAACATTTGAGGGTTCATTTGTTTAGAATTTCCATTGCAGAGAAATTCATGTCCAATTCTCATAATAGATGGCGCATGTTTGATTAGCAGGAAATCTAAGCTTGGGAGATGGCCCAATGCAGGGAGCTGCTCACAATAGGTACAATCTTTGAGTTTTAGTGCTCTTAGGTATTTAAGAGTCATCTCACCTGAGCTCATCCATTTTGGAAGTTGCTGTCAAAAAAACCAACTAGTGAGAGGTTTTCAAGGCAAGTTGGTGGACAGAGCTCTTCAAAAATGTCCTCAATTTGATGTTTCTCCTCATGTAGAATATCTTTGGCCTGATTTCCATTACATGTTCTTGTTGTGCACTCCAAGCTCAAGTATCTAAGGTGGTGCTTCCCTTGGAGGTTTGCTTTCTTAGCCATCGAGCTAGTGTGTGTTTTCTCTAGGTTGCTTAGATACAAGAGGCGGAGTTTGGACATGTGGCCTAGCTCTTCAAGACTGTTCCAACTTGCAGTAGCATCATTATGAGTTAAAAAACCAGTCAACTCAACAAGGTTTTCAAGTTTCCCTACCCCCTTGGGGATTTCATTCACATGGGTCCCTTTGATGTGGAGAGCTCTTAACTTATGTAGTGTCACTATGCTCCTAGGAAGACTGAACAAATTTATACAATTTATCAGACCAATATATTGTAGATATTTCAAGTCTCCAATTGACTCTGGGATTGTATTTATCATGGTCCCAGACAGCTCCAAGTATCTTAAATGCTTCAGATCACACAAAGAAGGTGGTAAGGTTGTGATATTTACACCACCGAGATGTAGTACTCGTAGCCTAGGCAGGTCATGCAAAAACTTATCCAGCTGAACTGTGGTGCTTCGGAGAAGCATTAGTGCCCTTAGTTGCTTCTGATTGTGGAAGGTACTTGGCAGCACATTTTCACTTGCTATGGACAGCCGTCGCAGCTTAGTTTTAGTCTTCATGCTGCATAAACTTTGGCCCTGTGTAAGAACTAATGCTTCATCTTTTGCCAAATAATTGGCGAATGATCGAAGAAGATCATGCATTGTGCATCCTGATTGATCGTAATACTGGCCATCAGGCTCAAGTAGGTTTCGCATGACTAATTCTTTGTAGTATATGTTTCCTGTATCTTCAAGTAGTGTTGAGGTTCCATCATCTTGTACAAATCCCTCGGCGATCCACATTTGAACAACATCCACCTGTTTGATAACTTCATCTTTTGGAAAAAGGGAGCAGTGTAGGAAACATTGTTTCAAGTGAGGTGGCAAATCGGCATAGCTCAGATAAATGGCACTGTGAACCTCTTCAGGTAGTCCTGCAACAGACCATGCAGCACTCCTAGAAACTTCCTCCCAATCTCTGAATGTTCTTTCTTTTGTGCATAATAGTCCACCCACTGTCTTAATTGCAAGTGGCAAGCAGTCGCATCTTGTGACAATTTCCATACCAATGTCTCTAAAACTTTCTATGTCTGTTAGATTCTTGCCCAAGACAACCTGTTAAAACATACCATATCATTTTGAGGAAAACAGGGAAACAAAATCAACAGCATTTAGCTTTTAGAAGAAATTATTCCTTAGGCTAAATGAGCCACATGTTTGCATTGAACTTATAATTCATAGAGTGCCTCAGTTTTTTTAAATTTCAATATGCGAAAAAAATGAAAACACATTGTAAGGTCCTACTGTAATTCTCTTTAAATTTTCTAAAAATTATGATCAAATGAATTTTGTATGTCCGTATTGAATAATACATTGCATCGCACATGATGAAGCTATGTTGCTATACCTTGATGTTATGCACTTGGAGTCAATAAAATCTACCTTTATCGAATAAAGATAGGGATGCAAATGGATCGGAACGGATAATGCATTTTCCATATTCTAATCCTATTTATTTTGTTGGATCCGGAGCGGAATGGATATCACTCGGTTACGGATATGAATATAGATTTTTTAAGATATCGGAAATGGTGCGGAGTTAGACTGTGTCGGAGTGGTAGTGTATTGAAAAGATCGAACAATACATGCTTACATGTAACTTTTTGGTAATGATCAATAATTCATAAACTAAAGTATAATTGTTCACATCATAATTTACATATTAGTAATAAAAAATAATAGTGACAGTATTTTTGGTACGAATCGCTCATCATTTATTCTCATGTATTTGCCAAACTAATCGGATATTATCCTATTATAAACATCGGATAATCCGCATTCAAATATCGGATACTCCATATCCGTTGGATTTTGATGATACCATATCCTACTCCGCATCCGCATGTAAATCGGATTCAGATTATCCATATCTGGACGGATATAAAAACTCTTCATTCTTATCCGTTTAATTAGGATTTGGATCGGATCATTATCCACACCACATGCACCCATAAATAAAAATCTTAGGACACATGGGTTTGAGCCCTGCTTAAGGAGGATCTTAGTTGTTTAGTCTCCAAGATCATGTTTAAAACATATTTAAATCTTGAACACGAGACAAAGCACCTCCCTAAATTTCTAAAACCGGTCAAATTATCCACCTAAAGCGGTTTCACAAGATGGTTTTCTACTGACATATGGGCCATGCTTTTACCTTATCTCACCAACATGTGGGCCATGCTTTTACCTCTTCTTCCTCTCTTCGCATCGCTGCACTTGGGCGCCATGTCGGTGAGATACGGTAAAAGTGAGGCGCATTTACCTAGATTTATCAGGAATTAACGGCTTATTCATTTAGTGATAGGCGACGTTTTCGTCAATAACGAGACACATTTATCTAGATTAATTTCAAGAATTAACGGCGATGTGCTCTTAACCTTATTTTCCCCTAACTAAATTGTAAATATCTATAGAAGAGGTGAGGCTAAATAGTAAATATAGAAGAGGTGAGATGCCTAGTCTCGTGATGGGTATAACTATTACTTTACATACCTATCTATTGGGTTTAATTATAGAGATGCATCCACGCCTATAAACTAAATTTATAGCCCTTGCCTATTTCCTGTTCTTGCATTTTATTTCTATTAATAAATTGAACTGTTTCACATTTACCTAGATTTATTTCAAGAATTAATGGTGAGGTACTCTTAACCTTATTTTTCCCCTAGCTAAATAGTAAATATAGAAGAGGTGAGATGCTTACTCTCGTGATGAGTATAACTATTACTTTAAGTACCTACCCATTGGGTTTGATTCTAGAGATGCATCCACACCGTACCTATGAGTCAAACTTATAAACCTTGCCTATTTTGTGTTCTTGCGTTTTCTATTAAATTGAACTGTTTTCTATAAAATTCCTATGTCATTTCTACAAAATTCATGTGTTTCAAAAAAGCGATTAATGTAATAGCTAACTTGCATTGTAGCAATATTTTAGAAACTTAAGACTTTGCAAAAAACTCAAAAAAATATATTTTCAGATTTTGTGGATCTAGATGGTAGACCGTGATAAGTTATTTATGAATCGTTGATATATGTAATTAACTCTTTTAAGAGAATACATAATTATTCAATTCTAGCTTGAAAGAAGTGTCGCTCGAGGAATGGCTCGTGCGTCGTCTTCCATCGTGCGTACTAACCGCGCATTGGGCTTCTAAGGGGCCGAACGAGATCGTCAACCCCAAGGCTACGCCGCATCTCCTCCCCACTGGAAATCCTATCTATCTTCCGTTAGGACAAAAATCCACCTATCTTCTAATATTTAAGATTTGTGCACACCATCTCCACCGTCCATCTCTTACCTCTCTCCTCTCTCTCTTCCACCCAGCCTCCACTGCGCCGCCTCCGCCCCCATCGCCCAGCTCGCGCGCCGCCGTGCGCTGTCCTCTTCCTCGATGCCGACCCCGCCACCCTCTGCCGCATCGCCGCCTCCATCTCCTCCTCGCTCGCGCCCTGCCGCCGTGCTACTGCACGCGGAGGTCCACCGCCGTCGCGCCCTCGCGCCAGGCCCGCCGCCGCCACTCAGTGCTGTTGCGCACCATGTGGGCCGCCGCGCACCTCCGGGGGGAGGGCCGCCGTGCGCTCCGTGATGTTTTTTTTTCAACATTTCAACTATCTCGATTCAACATTTCAACTATTCTAATTCAACATTTCAACTACTTCGATTTAACATTCTAACTACACTGATTCAACATTCCATGTATAAATTGTTGAAATAGTATTTGTAAAATATTGAATTAGATATTTTGTAATTGTTGAATATTTTACACTGAAATTTCTATTGAGCTTTTATGGGCTTTTATTTGGCTTCCTTATCTTTCTTCCGGTAGATATACAGGAGGTCCCCCTCCCCACCACCACCACCACCGCATGCCACCCCCGCCCTCTCCGCGCCGCAGACCGATCCCCCTGCGGCGTGCCCCAGTCCATCCGCTGTCGCTCCAGTCCGGCCGCATGGCACGAGGAGGATATATATGGGGCTAGACTCTAGAGTCGACGCGGCGCAGATACATGGAGACGAGGCCGGGAGAGCTGGTATCTCGGCTGGCAGCTCTGGGTTTCACCTCTAGCTCGATCGGCCTGCTGCGGGAACGACGGAGAGGAGATGGAGCACGCGTTGCTCGCACACCGTCGCTGACCTACCCCTCCGGAGTCGCCGCTAGCTCTTCCCCGCGCGCCTCGTCGTGTAGTACTCATTACATATAAGTATCGTATTTCAATAAGGACTCATTTTTTGTTTTATGAATCCGTTGCAAGGCACGGGTATCTCACTGGTAGACTACTCTATGCAGCAGGCAGAGATGAAGCAGCTGCGATTATCTTGAAAATTAACTACTGTACTTCATTTTTTGTAATGAAAAAATAAATAAATAACTAGACGTCTTAGGAAAACAAGCATTCCAGATCTGACCTGGTTCTTGAGTAAGCGCCACCCATCTTCAGGCTTGAGCTTATGGACGCGATGGATGTGCACGGCCTTCATCTGCCGGGCTACCATCTCTTTCCTCGTGGTGACGAGGACTCTGCTGCCACCGCGGGCACCGGCCATGAGCGCGTCCCGGAGCACCGCGCTCCAGGCCACGTCGCTCCACACGTCGTCCATCACCAGCAGGACCTTCTTCCCTGAGACGGCCCGCTGGAGAGCCGGCTCCAGCGACGACCTGCTGTCCGACGACGACGACGTGGTGGTGTCGTGCTGCTGGTGCCGCCGGCCGCGGCCGCCTCCGGCGCCGTCGATGACCGACCACAGAAGGTCAGCCTCGTCGACGTCATGCGACACGCACACCCAGACCCTGACGTCGAACTCGTCGCGGACGCGCTGGTCGGCGAAGACCCTCTTGGCGAGGGTGGTCTTCCCGATCCCGCCGGCGCCGGTGACGGCCACGACGAGGACGTTCTCGCGCACGTCGTCGCTCGTCAACGCCTGCACCAGCGTGTCCGCGTCCTCCTCGATTTTCTCCCCGACGAGGTCCGCGTGGACGATCACCGAGCTCGTCTTCCCGTTGCCGCCGGAGCTGGAGGATGGCGGCCGCAATTGCGGCCGGAGGGGGGCGGACGACGACGACGCCTTGACGAACTGAAACATGGAGCTCCGCTTGCAGACACTCTCCAGCCTGCGGTTCAGCTCCTTGACCTGCCCGGCCATGGCATTGGTGAGCATGGGGTCCTGCAAGCACGCGAAGAGCGGCACGCAGCAGTTGGTGGGCGGCGGCACAGGCTCGCTGCGCGCCTCCGCCATCCGCCAGCGGTCGAGGACGTCGTCGGCGTCGTACATGACGTCCTTCAGCTCACGGACCCAGGCCTCGACGGCCGCGTCGGCGATGCGCTTCCTCTCCGCGTCGCCGAGGATGTTGCTGAGGTCCTCCAGAGTGGCCTCCAGCCTTTTCATCTCGCCGGGCACGCCGAGGAGCATGTCGAGACTCTCCTTCGCCGCGCCGGCCACCATCCGGCCGAGCATGGGCACGAAGGCGTCCAGGATCATGGCCATGGGTGAAATCACTGGATTGTGAGAGAGCTCAAAGGGGGAACAAGATTGCAGGCTAGAGGTAGAGGAATGCTTAGTCAGAGGTCAACGGCGGCTCAGATGGCTCACTATCTTGCTCGAGGAAACTCCACAGTTTTATCTTTTGTGTCCCTTTCCTGGTTGAGACTGCGATGTTCATTTTCTGTTTATATCGGGCACGTCTATGCTAGGTTGGGCTCCTTTTCATTCCATGTTTTCTTGTTGGGCTTGGCTGAATTTTGTTGTTCTATGACCCACCCATGCAAGCTGTTCTTCTCTGGTCGATCCCATTCTGAATCCATTTCCACACCCCACACCCAGCTGATCCTGCATCACGTACGTACAAATGATACAGTTCTTGTATATATGCTGCCAACGGTAGTGTAACATTCTACAACTCACACTGAATACATTTTTGCAATGTTTGTTGCACACAGAATACATTTCTAGACAAATTCAGTATACATATATAGTACCAGGCATTTCAAATTTTACAACTCACGCTCACAAACCTTACAGTATATTCAAGATACAGATACAGTTACAGTTACAGGACGGACACCTATCTGTTCCGAGCTCCAGGACAGCGCATGGCCATAAAAAACGAATACTGTGGTGCCAAATGCACATTTATTTTGACCCTCCTAAAGAATGTCTTTTTGGTATCTATGGAAATTGAAGTAAATGTATCTAACTCACTGTGAAAACGTCATCCCTTGGACCTCTTCATTTTCACAATGAAGTCGTCGTCGTCGTCGCTGTAATTGACTCTTTTCTTTGCCTTCCAGTCCATATTGCTCGATGCAGATGGTTTCTTTGAACTCTCAGGCTTATCTTTTCTTACTACAGGCTTAATTGGGGTACCCATTCGCACTTGCTGCTGCCGCTTTTGCTTTCTTTCATATGCTTTCTTTGCTCTCTCTGGAGACAACAAACCATGCTCCATTAACCTGTTACATATTTTTTTGCATGTGAGGCCATTAACAGAATGCTCCAACAAAGAGAATTGCACCCTTAAAGATATATTTGTTGTGATGAATAGAAAATTGATTTCCCACCTTGCTGAACTCAGGCTCGTGTTATCATATTGTTTCATGGATAGAACGGACATATGAATGTACATTGTACATGAAGTCACCAGACAGAAAGAAATCGAGGATCTTTTGTGGGGAAAGGGAGTGAGAGAAGAAAGGGAGCATGAAATAGAAGAGATCGATTGCAATTTTGGATGATGCGAGCAAGAGAGGAGAAACACAATTACTGATATTAACAGTGAGTGCAATCTCCTATGATTTTATTGTGAAGATTTTTCTGCATCCATCCATTTGGACAGTCAAGGAGCTAGTTGTACTGTTGTAGTGATACTTTTTAATCGTCTCTAAAATGTGGAGCAATTCTATTTTGTCCCTTAGGTAATATTGTACCAGCTAGTTACATTCCCATTTTCCCTTACCCCTCTTGCACACCAAATTTCCTGTCCTTCACATTTCTTTCACCTCATGTATAGCTAATTTGCTCCTCAATGATAACCATGTTCATGCTCATCAGAACAAGGGCATGGCTGCCTGTTTGTAGGTAGAGCTTGGTTTTGAGCTTCCTTGGAAATGTACCCCTTAATCCTTTCCAACCTATGAGCCCTCACTGAAATTTACAAGCAACATCTCGTTGCCAGTACTATTTTATTCCTCGATTGCCATGATGCCTGAACTTCTTTGCTATATAGGAGCACTTATTTCGTTGTAAATGATAATGTCAGACTTGTCAGAGTTAAGTACAAGTTGCCCCAAATAATGTTTACAACTATTTCCTACTCTCCAGTTAATGGAACTGAGCTTATACCCTAACAGCTCGTTTGGCAAATAATTTGGAAGGGGAATTAGTGTTGGGAATTGATAGATAGAGGGAATTAAGGAAATTGGTTTTTAATCTCAATGTTTTTTTGTGCTTCGCACAAAAAATTAAGAGAGGAATTTAGTGGTGACTTGCTTTTTTAGTCATGATGAACGGTTGAGATGCATTAATTTTCTACGCAAGCATAATTCTCATCCAATTCCCATCCCTCCCATTGGGAATTAATTCATGGGAATTGCCTCACATAAACAACCATTCGCCTTCCCACCAAAATTCCCATTCCGACTAATTGACTAAACAAACAACACTTTCTAAACTTGTGTACTAAAACTCCCATTCCTTCCCACTATTTCCTTCCAACCAGATGAATTGCATATTGCTGGAGGCACTCTAACACTGTGGATTCAGCCTACTTGGAATGTTAGCATATCCCCTGTGTTTTGCAGCACAAGAACAAAACCACACCATAACAAGAACACTATAACTGCAGTGGTAGGTAGACTGACAGAACGCAATCGAGTCCGGGGACGTGGGGGGACAGGGGGAATACCAGAATTCAGCCATCTCACTGGAGGGGATCTGCTTGGACAGTGACTCGTAGAATATCCTGAGAGGCTCTCTCTCCTCCGGGGGATCGAACTTCTGGCCCGGCAGGGAGTAGACCTTCTTCTCCGCCTTCCCTCTGCCTCTGCCTGTAGTGGTTGCTCGCTTCGTGGATGCTGAGGAGGAGGCTTTCCCTTTGGACTGCATCTGCACGGGACAACGCACCAAAGATTCAGGTTTTAGCCGAGAATTGAGCCGTCTAATGGCTACATGAGGAGGAGGAGGAGATTCAGTGGGATCTGATTTGATTTGGGCAGGGTCCGAGGCGAGGACAGGCAACAAGCGAGGAACAGCAACGAATTTCAGGACTCGATTCACTGATTTCCACCAGAGTATCCTTCAATTCACACGAAATTCGGACGGGTGAGTGGTGGGGATTTCTTACCTGCTGCTGGCCGGCGTTTCAGAGGGCCCAGCCTCCCTGATGTTGTCTCGATGCTGGGCACTAGCTGCAAGCTTCCGCGAGCTAGCAGAAGAGCACGAACAGGTTGCCTGAGACTTCGCAAAAGAGCAGTGTCATGCCAGGGCACTCGGGATCGACGGAAGGCTGCCGTCGCCGCGCGTCGCCTCTGGTCTAGAGAAGAAACGAGCGGAGCAGAGGAGCAAGAAGATGGAGTCTCGGCTCAGTTTTGAGAAACAGAAGGCACAGGGGCATTAGTGGTATTTCTCATCCCCACCGAACAGAAAAAACGAAAACGATAAAAAAGGTTGAAAATGCTGGCAAAAGATACCACTTACCACGAGCCAACATATACATATCTTTAAGCATACATATCCATTTTTACTCTAATATGTTATATTTTCTTTCTCTTACATCTATTCTGCAGTAAATGATACTCCGATGTATCCGATTTTAAGTATATATTGTTAGAAGTAGCCTTAAATTTTCTTGTGACATGCCCAAGGTTAGTATCATATTTAGTTTCATTATAATAAACCTTCGATAACATTTTCTTTATGAATATATGATTTCTATAATATGAGACTCATGTGTACATTTTAAAAAAAAGGTGTTTAGTTATGATTACAAGCCCAAGAGGCCACTACAAGCTATTGAACTTAATGCGTTGCGATTGGTTTTCTCTCAAATCTCGAAGCCTAAGGATTTTTCTAGGGTCAAAGATCACGAGAAGTTGGTGGATCCTTGCGTAGGTAAGGTTTTTAGAGCTTTGTAGAGTTCGCACTATTAAGGAGTGCGAAGGTTAGTAGCTTGATCTTGATCTTAAGATATGCCGAGTTTGGATGCACACGTAACCCAAAAGACTCAAAAACAACTCAGTGAAAAGTGAAAAATGTTCAAGGTCCAAGAGAAATCGAATTCAACCTCAATACTTGAAGAAAATAAAGTGCGGAGTTTTTCTCTAACGACCAAACGGTCCGATGTCTTAGAGACACAATGGATCAGACCTTTGAGATGCCAGTAGTGGAACTTAATATATTTCATTGGGAATTGCAAGGATTGTACCTTCCATCCTCTCTAGGTTAGAAAGTTAAATGGACCGAAAGGTCCAACCTAAGGAAAAAGTACATGGCGGACCATTAGAAGTACGCTATGTTAGCAAAGCTTCTTTTCCAATAGCTCCAAGGCATGGAGGGCTATATATGGGTTCCCTAGCTTCATTTCATTGCTCCTGACACTCTAATCACAATAGCATCTTCAAAAGCCATATATGCTTCATCCTTTTCATCAAATCAGTTTCACACCTTTGAGAGCAAGAGAACGTATTAGTCATGTGTGCATCCATCTTAGTGAGGATCAAGATCAAGTGAAGACCGAAGGTTTGTTACTCGTGGTATTTGGCGGCGCCTATGGGGACTTGGTGACCAGGGTGTGTTCTTAGAGCTTTGAGAGATCAAGGTGATCGCCTTCCTTATCTGATGATTGGTTGTCAACGTGTGCGTGTGATCAGCGGCGAGGAGTTTTGGGAGAGGCCACTGGTGTCCAATCCAGCAATCCAAGGAATGGAAGACATGGTGAGGCGACGCCACGACGACATGTTGGTCGTGGTGTGGCTCCTGGACTGGATAGGTGGGAGCTGGCATCGGAGTGACAAGTGTTGAAGCCGAAAAGTTTGATCGTTTGTTCCCTCAAAACCATCGAGGTGGACGATTTGGTAGTTTGGGCTTCATAATTAATGACAACTTTGGTGAATTAATGAGATTTGTGGATGCAAGGTCTATGGAATATTGTTACCCATTGTTTATATATGAAATAAGGTCCCTCCATGTCAAATGATGATCATGGTTTTCATGGAGATGATATCAAGGCAAATGACATTCTAGTCCTAAGTATCATAAGGTGTATAAGGACACCTAGGCTAGTATAGATTTTATAGATTTGAGTAGTGATCACACTATTAAGAGGGGTTAATTGCCAAGTAATCAATGATTGAAGACACTAAATAGATGCACAAACAAGCATAATTATCTCGCATGGAATTCTATAAAAAAAAACAAGCCACTTCAAGACATGGTCAAAGAAAAGGTCAACTTCAAATCAAGGTTCAAGAAAAATCAATCAAAATCAGCCAATTTGCATACACTAGTTAATCAGTTAGCCATGTGTGGTTGACTGTATACATAAGTGCCAATTTTAACAATTACTAAAGTGAATCTAGGAATTACTTATCATGGACTAACCTTCCATAATCACACATATGCACTAGTGTAATTCATGAGGATGAAAACTCAAGGATTCTCTTTGTACTCCTTCCGTCCCACAATAAGTGTTGTTTTAAGATTTAAATTTTGTTCCATAATAAATGTGGTTTTAGAAGATTAGTTGCCTCTAATTAAAAGAAAAACTAAACTAACTGTATGCATGCATATACCAATAAATAAAAGATTAGTCTGTTAATCAGGGGCACATGCGTCCTCCTTAATCTGTGCTAAAAGTCTTAAAGCAGCACTTATCGTGGGACGAAGGGAGTGATCAAATTCTTTAACATCGATGCAATTCAAAGGGAAATATGTTTGTAGACATATATGGATAATTACACGGGTTAATATGTCGGTACAATTTGGATAATAAAGAGGCGACACATGACACTTTTTTACGGGATTTTAAGGCTGAGTCCAATGGGAGTATCTATCTCCACTCTCTAAACACTATTTTAACTATTTTTCCCTCTTAGCATTTATGTCAATCAGTATAAAACAGTGTTTAGATATACTTCCATTGGATTCAGCCTAATCCTACACAATTTCTCTATTTTCCCTTTGTTCCAAAGACCCCTTGAATTTCTCCAACTCTCCAACTGCGAGTCCTCGGCCCACCCGGACGGTGCGCCCCTCTCTGTCTCTGCGGCGGCGGGATGGCGAAAAGCGGCGAGTCCACGGCGGAAGCTTCCGTGACGGCGACGCGGCCGAAGGCGAAGCACCGAATGGAGATCGAGGGGTACCCCGTCGAGGGCATCTCCATCGGCGGCCAAGAGACCTGCGTCATCTTCCCGACGCTGAGCCTCGCCTTCGACATCGGCCGGTGCCCGCAGCGCGCCGTCTCACAGGAGTTCCTCTTCGTCTCCCACGGCCACCTCGACCACATCGGGGGCCTGCCCATGTACGTGGCCACGCGGGGGCTCTTCAGACTGCGCCCGCCCACCATCTTTGTCCCGGCGTGCCTCAAAGACCCTGTGGAGCGCCTGTTCGAGGTGCACCGCGCCATGGATCAGTCCGAGCTCAACCACAAGCTGGTCCCCCTGGAGGTCGGGGAGGAGTACGAGTTTAGGAGGGACCTCAAGGTCAAGGCTTTCAGGACCTACCACGCCATACCCAGCCAGGTGAGGTGGATTGGTTCAATTCACTTCTTGGAATTGCCTATGTTTCTAAATTGATCCATCATAACCTTTGTAATGATTGGATGGAATATGAATCATGTGGTGTTTATGCAGGGCTATGTGATATACTCGGTGAAGCAGAAGCTCAAGCAGGAGTTCATTGGCCTTCCGGGCAGCGAGATCAAGCGGCTGAAGTTATCAGGTGTGGAGGTCTGTCTGTCTTTTTGACTGTAGAGTTCAAAACAAGCACAATCTTACTAGTAACCTGCTGATGGAAGCTTATATGCCCCTCTCACCATTCTGTAATTTGCAGATAACTAATACAGTGACCACCGCTGAAATTGCTTTCACCGGAGATACAACAGCAGATTTCATTCTTGATCCGGATAATGCAGATGTGTTAGGGGCAAAAATTCTTGTTGTCGAGGTACTTTGTTATCACTCGTCGCTTTACAGCTAATAAATTCTTAGTTTGCCGCATGTGACCAATTTTTATGGCATCAATAGCAAGTAGCAACCTTAGTTAGGAACACGTTCTGTTTCTCCTTTATGAGTTTCTATATTTCATCTAGTGAAATGTGCTCTATGAATTTCAGAGTACCTTTCTAGATGACTCCATTTCAGTTGAGCATGCAAGAGAATATGGGCACACACACTTATCTGAGGTATTTTATGAAGCCGTTGTGTGTGGTATTCCAACTTCAACTTCCAAATGTCAAATACTAGTATTTACCATGATGTTTTTTTGGCAACACAGATAGCAAGCCAGTCGGACAAACTTCAAAACAAAGCTATTCTATTGATTCACTTTTCTGCTCGTTATACTAAAGAGGTGGGTGACATCTGACCACTATTTCAGTTCTATCTAGTAAAATGCTATGGCCAGCTGTAGTTTTTCTTTTATGTTGTTCAACTCCATTTTGGTTACTCCTATCTGGCCATTTTATCCTAGTTCAGTTCATAGTTAGGATGCTCTTTTTCCATGTGGCAGTCGAAGTTTTTGTTCAAAACAGCTACACCAGCATGAATGCCTCTTTTCTGATCTAAATTAGTACTTACAATGAAGAAACATATGGCAATTGTCTTGCTTATTCTACATTTTCTCTCGGAAATTTGGCCTATCTGTTTCGGATTATTTGGACCATTCTCTTGCACTTCTCTACAATGTCTTCATAAAAAACCTGAACCTCATGTGTTAAGACTACTCTGTCTGCAGGAAATTGATGCGGCAGTAAACAGATTGCCACTGCCTTTTCGAAGCCGAGTGTATGCATTGAAGGAAGGCTTCTAGAAAAACATTATCTGAGAAATTAGCAATGAAGTTTTCCAAATGAGCATGAATGTTTTCACTAAAAATCTTTTTTGTAGGTGTGCTCTGATGGTACTAGCGCAATAATCTGAATATTTGTTAGGAGTGTTGTTTGTCGGTACTGGATCCTGTTTCACATGATATTGGCACAATAGGACAGTGAAATATCTGAAATGTGAAACAGCCCATATTAGCAGCGTTTACTTGATTTCATTTTATCAGCAACTAATCAGCCTGTATAAGTTATCCAATTCTTTTTTTAAAAATGTAATCTATCAGTTAATGTTATGCTTAGACTTATATGGATCTCCTTTATTACTCATCCTAGTGTTTTATTGTTCATAGCCACATTCATTACTTATGTAAGTTGCCATTTTATACTTTACTTTGTGCTGATTGCATGATTAGTTGATTGTATGATTTACCTCTGGCTTATCTGAAATATATTACTTAATCATGCAATCAACATAAAGCAAAGTTCAGTAATGCTATGCTTAAATAGGATCTATATATGGTGGAGCCTGCATCTATGGGATTTTGTTGCCTTGCTTATCTTCTATTTACTTAGGCTCTGTTTGTTCTGAAGTTGCAGCACGATACGATACATGGAGGCACGGACCCTGTAGATGGTCCGGCAAGTTATCGCAGCATGCCTCTAACAGAGCTTTTGTCTATTGAATTCTTTTCATTGATAACTTGATCTAGTATAGTATAGTGCAAAACGATAATCCATATAAATAATAGATGCCAACTATAAAAAAAAGTAATAATAGGGGTGAAAAACTCTAACTGGAGTGTTGATAGATATATTATTTTTTAGGAAAAATTTTGACACCGCTTTCATATTTTGATAATTTAAAAGGAATTACAGTAGTTACGAATTCTTAGAGATTAAATTAATTTTTTGTTTTCAAAAATGGAAACACTCTCCAACAAGATGGGAGACCAAATTTGACTCGTTCCAATAGTTGGAGTGTCAAAGATACTTGGTCAAATCTAGACTCTGGACAATAGTTTGATAATTAAAATGGACTTCTTCCTTTCAAAACAACTAGGGGCTTCAATGCGAGAACTAGGGCATGTGGGCTCATTTCTAGATATAGCAAGGGTCTTTTGGCAAGAAAGTTGGGATGATTAGATCTCATTTCTAGATATAACAAGGGTCTTTTGGCAAGAGAGCTAGTGGTCACACCCAGGCGGCGGACAGGTAGCGGCCACGTGGTGGGTCATGAGGGTTTACCTGCGGTTGGCCACCCCGCGTATGGGTGAGGACATATGTTGGGACTTTAGGTTGTCAGGCGACATTGGGCGCGATGACATGACACACGAAGCGGCTGGGGTTCACCACAACGTGGTGGTTTTGGCGCATCGGTGGGTTTGGAGCCACATGATAAGCCATGGAGGCAGAGGATGGCATCACCAACCAAGAAGGGTGGACCTTGGCAGTGGCAAGCTTGCGGCGTGGTGGTGTGGATGTACAACTCCGATGAGTAATTGCCAGAGCTTTAGACGAAGAACAGGGCTAGGGTTGCTTGACGAAGCTCCTCACTCGAGTGGTGGTTTAGGATGTGACCTTATTGTCAATGGTGATGGGAAGATGAGCAACGATGCAGGAGTCCGGTGATCTGCAAACGGCGACGAGGGTGAGTGACAGAGCTTCAAAAAAAGGGGAAAAGAGCGAGCGCATGGTGTGTCCTCACTTCAACGCCAACCTCAATGATGACTAATGGATGGTAGGAAGGCTTCTGAGGTGGCAAAAAATGGCAACACAACGAGCTTGGTGGCTGCGCAGCTCGAGCCGGAGAGGCGGCACAGTGGCCTGGTTGCTATTGTTTTAGGCCCACAGAAGGGTGGCACATGAGGCAACACTCTTTTATAGGGCCGGTGGTTCTGGGGCTCTTCCCCTTCACTTGGATGGACCTCCTTCCACATTTTAAGTTTTTTCATTATTGGACTTTGTTTCTGATTTGACCATATCAATTTTAAAATCAGCACAATTTTTTTTAAAAAAATACAAGTTATAAAAAGAAAAATATTACAATGGAGAAACAATATATTTGCCAAATTAGGCCCAACAACATAGTATAGAATAGACGAGGGGGAACGTGAGTGGACGATGGACCTCGTCAACTCTGGTGGACCGGAAGATTCCCCCAATGGTTCTTGGTGTGCGGAACAAGGCAGGGCGGTGATGGCATGGTGTCCTGCCCTGACACATCATGTGTGCGAGGAAAGCAGTGGCAAGGTTATGGGAGTACGAAGGAAGGGGATGACAAGCATGGTCAACAGGGCTAGGCTATCCCCGAATGTGAGGTGGAGCGACTGACGCGCGGAACCAGCGAGACAGGCGAGGGGCGCTTTGCTCCAGTTGGTGAGGCACTTTAGGGTTGCTTGGTACCTTTGCCTATCTTGCTTGTTTAGTCTTGCCAAGCAAGTCGAACCTTGCCAGAGCAGGCAAGTTATTTTGGCTCTCTGCTAGCAGCAAGGCAAATCCTTGCTCACATAGACCCTGAGATGGGCAAGGC
The DNA here is from genome assembly GCA_022530915.1 of Paspalum notatum. NCBI lineage: Eukaryota > Viridiplantae > Streptophyta > Magnoliopsida > Poales > Poaceae > Paspalum > Paspalum notatum. The sequence continues at coordinate 38,332,589 of CM039687.1, read as the reverse complement.
GGATCCAAACATAGAGATTCTTTGCTGAACCATGAGAGGAAAGGAGTGGCAAGAAAACCAAACAGCCCCTTTATTGCGCTTAGCCCACTATGAGGAAGAGAAGGGAAGGAAAAAGAGGAGTTTCTAGCTAGGCTGAGGCCAAGGCAGATTGGGTCGGGCTGGAAGAGATAAAAGGAGACGGGGGAAAGAGAAAAGACTTAGCTTTTAAAGAAGTTCAAATGAGATTTGATTTTAAACTTGTGGTTTCGAACACACAAACACGAAAAAAAGCTTTTGCATGAATGCATCACGCAATTTAATCATATTAATTTAATTTACAAAATTAATATTTCCTATTCAAAATTTTAGGATAAAAATTTGAATGCCAGAATTTTTATAAAAAAATGAGAAATTCATTGCATTAATTTATGCTAAAAATACCAAGTTCAAAAATGAAAATTTTGGGGGTGTGACAGATGGATCTTGCAAGCTATTTGCTAGTAACAGGAAAAAGAAAGGGACTTAGTTTTCCACCTTGGGAATGCTGATGATCGAGATAATAATGCTCCATTCTGCACCCAGCTAGTCATACTTTTTTCTGGTCAGATTTTGGCGAGGTTTCAAGTTAACCAGAGTTTAGGCTTACTTCTTGAGTCTCCGAGACGTCGTGTAAAAGTGAATGAAGGTAATAATATTTTTCTTTTCATGACTAGTTTAGGTTTATTGTCTGAAACGTGTAAAAGTTCCTCTAAGCACAAGACTGGGCTCCGGGTTCATTATTGGTTAATTTGCTTTCGAATTAGATGTTGCGTATCAATGGGCTTCGGCACTGTACAAATTCACACCGTTCTCATTGGGTCGCCCCCTCTCCGAAATGATCATTGCTTCGGTTATTTGCTCTAACATGGCACAAACCTGCTGTTAAATTTCTTCACTTTACGTGCCCAATTCCTTAATCGAAGGACCATTGTTTTGCTTGCCAAGTCCTCTTTGCATTTAAATATTTAAATATTAGTGCATATACGTACGCATTGCTTACACCCACAGTAAAAATATAAGTAGCTTTTGTTGCCTAACAACTTCGACGGCTATGACCTCGCCGAGAGCGGCTCCGACGACTACTTCCCCTCTGTCGAGATGCCTTGGCTCGAGCGACATTAGTAGAATTATGGTCTAGCGAAGCGGTTGTTATATAGCTGTGCCTTAATTAATTCAGGGAAATATGCTTGAGAATTGTCAAAAGGGTAGCTGCTGGGGAGATGCAGTTTCTTGCTTTCTTTTTTATTTACCACTCTGGTCACTACCTTCTATTTGTCTTCATTATTCCCAACATTTTCTTTGTCTTTATTATTCTAGTAATCATAAATACCCTTTAAGATTTCATAGTATTTAACAGATGTGCACCAGTCTTTTCGAAGGTTCCCTTTGAAAATCGCTTTTAATTGTTGACTTATATTAGGGTCAACACATAGTGAAATTGTAAGTTTCAGGACTGGGTGATTCAACAGATATGCCAGAAAGCTTTTACTCTTCACACCTGATTGATTTATAGAAGATGGGCAAGGTTGTCCTCTAGTTCTGCACCATTCTCATTTGTGAGAATTTTTATTTTCATGGCTAGTTTAGGTTTATTGTCTGAAACGTCGTGTAAAAAATGAATGGACAATAACACTTAACTAGAGCAGTTCGTAAATTTCAGCTCAAGTTCGGATCAAAATTATCATGTCAATTACCAGTTAAGAGAATGGAGACAATTGTAAGTGGCAGCTGACAAGAACACACACCCAACCTTCATTTCATCCCGGCTATCTATACACCACACAATCAAAAGAATTGAGCTTGGGAGTGTAATATACAGTTACGAACTGAGGTTCTTCAACTCGTACTACATGCTTGAGAAGTCGAGAGTCTTGAGACCATCCATATACATTCAGAACCATCGATGACAATATATATTGTAAAACGTCACCAACCAAGTTCGGGGGGCAAACAAATCACCTTCATCTTGTTGGCAAAAGACGCATATAATTTACGACTTTTGCAGCTTCAGCGGCCCCTGGTATCGGATTGATAGTCTTTAACCAACTAGTAGTCTTATGGAGGGGCTTCAGTTCAAGCTAAACCTGAAAAAAAATTGTGAAAGATGTCAGTGACTCTGTTTTTATGAATCAAAAGGTCAGCAAGTTTGAGGTTGTTGAAACTTGAAAGATGTGTGGACTGTTGTAAATGCCAAGGTGGTAACATATCACCAATCCAGAGTTGATGGACATGGTTAGTGGGCATCACTGTCATGACATGCTAGCTAAGACTGTCCTATCTGACAATGCATCGTATTTATTTTGCTACTGTATCAGAACTTGTATCTACTTTTTCCGTCAAGTCTGTAATTTTCTAGCTAACGTTATTCATTTCGTATCAGGAACCACAAGGTTAAGATAGCTCTACAAAAGGCTGAAATTGTACTTTTGGTTCTTGCAGTATTTTTATTCCCTTGTAAAATACTGTAGGGGCAGTACTGTGCCTTTGGTGTTTTCTAGGCTCTAGCTCATGTATGTGTAATTGTGTATCATGCAACCTGGGAGGCAGTTTGCGCATGTGGTTTTAGTTCTATACACTAGACACTGGTCCTTGTTTGCCACCAATAATGCTCCTCTCATATAGGATCCAATGTCCCTGTGAGCTCATTCCCCCCTAAATTTTGCCATTTGGAAATGGGAAAAAAAAAAGGAAAAATACACTGGAGCTACAGCTACCCCCTGATGGTCCAACTAACGGCAACTTGCAAAAAAGACCTTGCAGGCACACCACACGGGGCCAGAGGCCAGCAAGTTGGGTCCTGATGAAGAATCCACACCGACATACCTATCTGAGAATTTAATTTGGTCTGAGCTTTTTTTTTTTTTTTGACAGATTTCTAGTTTTACAACAAACGTCAAAATGTAGGCGGATTTTTTTTTTTTTGATATATGATGCCTACGCAAAAAAAAAAAAAAAGAAACGGAATTCTCTGCTCTCGGTTCCCTGGCTTGGGTGTGCCGCGATCTACTGTAGCCGCCGTGGCCTGTGGCATCTCGTGCGGTGGCACCAATTGTCTCGCTCGCGATCGCTCAGCTGCAGGTGGGCCCGCGCGACAGTGACCACTCGTGGCCGTACACCGCCACACATGTGGATGGGTGGATCACTTGCTACTACTGGTATATGCTTCCGGCCTTGTTTAGACGAAGAGTACTGAGCATTGAGTAGCATCCAAGGTGATTGAATTTCGCTCCTATTCAAATTTAGACGAAGAGTACTAGTATCCGAAGGTGACCGATTTTTCGAAACTAATTTGTAATTGGTAATTTTGTAAAACTAATTTGTAATTGGTAATTTTGTACTACTAATTTGCGTGGATTAACGGGGCACCGTCAAGGTAATTAATCCAACACAACAGGCAGATGCAGTTCGCAACGCAAGGGAACTCACCATCTCACTCTAAACAGGAGCACCTGGCACTTGCTCATGGGCCCCACCGCGCTGCCGCCTCCCGCGCCGCCGCCGCGCGGCGCCATCACGCCGCCGTCGCAGACCAGCCTGACGGGCACCATGGCGGTGCGCAGCGCGCCGAGCCGGACGCCGGCGTGCGCGTCCACGACGACCCTGAACGCGAGCGCGCGGCGCCGGTACCGGTCGCGCACGCGCGCGGCCACGGCGTCGTCCACGACCACGCCCCGGGCGGCGGCCACGAACGCGAGCGCGGCGACGGTCCGCGGCGCGTGGTCGTCCAGCCCCGCCACCGGCGCCCAGCCCAGCGCGACGTCGCCGTCCGCGTCCGCCAGCGCCACCCGGCCCTCCCCCGCGCCGTACCGGAACGCCACGCGCTCGTTCGGGTTCCACGCCACGGCGCGCGCGCCCACCGTGGCGTCCACCGCCCACACGCCGCCGGCGCCGGAGGCGGAGCCGGAGGAGGCGTTGCCGACGCGGAGGCGCACGGGGGACAGCGGCTGCAGGTGGAACGACGGCGCGCGCGGGCGGTAGTAGAGGTAGGCCAGGCAGGCGGCGGCGAGCGCCAGGCACAGCGCGAGGAGCGCGAGCCCCGTCGCGAGGCAGCACAGGCGGCGGCACGAGCACGCGCCGCCGCCCCCGCGGTGGCGCGGGCGGTGCCGCGGCTTCCGCGCGCCGCCGCCGCCGACGCCCGCCGAAGGATGCTGCCGATACTGGTGCGCCGGCGGGGGCTTCAGCGGGCCGAGCACCTGCGGCGGCGCCAGCGGGGATGGTTTCTTGAAAGGCGGAGCGGCGGCCGGCGGCGGCTTGATGTTGGTGGCGGGAGTGCCGCCCCTCGGGGCGGGCGCCGGCGGAGGAGGAGGCCTCGCCGCCGCGGCTGGCGGCTTCGGCCCCGGCCGCGGCCGGGGCGGCTGCGGCGGCTTCGGCTTCGGCGGCTTGTCGGCCATGGCGATCGCTCGCTCGTACTACGGGTATGTGTGCGTCGTGCGGGAACGGGAAGGGCCGACGGGGAGAAGAGGAAGAAGGGTGGGGTGGGGGGAGTGAAGTGATGGTTTGGTGCCTAGTTGCTGACTGATGAGCTGCTGCAGCGGGTACTTATAGCTAGGTGGCAATGGCGATGGGAATCCATCCAGCTGAGCTGAAGCTGATGGCAATTGGGTTGTTCACTCGACCACTCTACTGCTCGACTGTGCTGCAGCGTCGTCGTCGAGCTCGAGCAGATGGATGGAGGGAGGTAGTGGGCATGGCGTACGTCTAGCTGGGAGCTGGGAGGCTGCTGGGACTGGGAGGAAGGAGCGTTCGTGCGCGTCGGTGTACTGGTGGGGCCCGCTGGCAGCTGGGGATGGCGTTCCTGGTTCCGTGGTGGCGTGGAAGAGTGTTTCTGCATGCAATGCCCCTAATACCGCGCTAATCCACATGCCTTGCTTGCTGCTTGTTTCAACAGGAAATTAAACGACGTTCATGTCAGTTTTATCCCACATTATATATATGACGTACTACAGCAGCTTCTTGCCCATTTAGTTATATTAGCTCTCGTGGTTCCGTGTTCCTCGATCGATCACCTCCCATCGCCCCTTCCTTTCCTGCACGTACCACTCGCTGATCAACGCCTCTCTCCAAAGCCATGTGCTCTCCTATATATGCAAGTATGATCTTCTTGCTTCAATTCGAGATGCTGACGGTCTTCCTCGATTTGGATTTATAAGGTTGTCAAGAGTCAAGCGAGAGCCTCAAGAGTGAGGTTTGTGCTCTCTATAAGAAAATAAGCCGTGTTCAAACTCTCTATAATGATAAAATAAATCACGCCAAAATAAACAATAACTTATGATTTTTTTAAAAAAAAGACGAATTATCAAAGTTTAAAAAAAAAAATCTTTACGTGATATATATTTATATACAGAAGGAGTACGATAGTTTGGATTAAGTTCAAATCGGGGTTGAAATCCCTCTGTTGTGTGCAAAGTACACAGCTTTTAAATTTTGAGCATATCAATTAATTACTTCGAGTTGACAAACGCCAAAGCGGAGCTTTGATCGCAGCTAGGAGGATGGACATCTTGGCAGTGATAATGGCTGAGTTTGTTGGAATGATGTACAAATATTTGACGTCAATCTTCCAAGGTAAAAACCTCATCCATTTTCGGACGAACACAATATCGCGACCACCATGGAGGTGCCCTTGTGGAAGGTACTATGTGCATGGAGGTTCTTGTCATTGAGAACTACTTTGTCACATCACTCCATGACTCCATGTTGTTGCTTCTTGTCCTGCTGTACTACAGTGTCTCTTTGTGGTTTGTTAGACTATGTGCAGCAGACCGTATAAAAGGACTGCCTATACACTGTAGTGCTATTGTTCACGGAAAGAAAAATGGTTGGAATAGTAGATATGCAAGCCATACAGGCAACCTGCTGCACAGTCTTAGAGTTGTATTTGGATATGTTGTGATTCTTTTTGTTTGTTTTGGGTATCGGGTACGAGTATGTGTTCCATGATGTTTTCGCTCCATGGTTTTTTACAACATATATGCACGTGTTGTATTTTCTAATAATTGTGGGTAGATGCATTTTGGTTAATTAGAAGATGTCTGAATTCCGAGTAATAATGATTCCATAATTTATAAATCTGCTGGTTTCAGTCCAAAATGCAAGAGAAAAATTAATTAAGGAGTCATTATTTTCACCCTATATATTGATTGAGGAGCAGGCACGTCCAAATTCCAATAGATAATAGCACTAGTCAGGGTTCACTACAATATCGGTCGATAATCGACGAATTTCGATTGAGTTTTTGTTTTTATATCGATGTGAAAAACGAAATTGTCAATAAATACTGATAAATGAACTGATTTTAGCGACTATCGCGCGCTCCGATTATCGTTACCGGACCCACTGATCAATAGTGTATCACTGATAATTGAAACCCTGAGTACTACCAAACACTAGTAGTTGCGTGCTACTATGCTAGTGCTACCAGAGTGCATGGGAGGTGAGAGTGAGATGGCACCGGTCGGATAGACGCGGCGTCCCCGTATCGCTGTACCGGCCGTGTTGCGTGCATGCATGTAACAGTTGTAGTGCGCACACAACATTTGCTACATATATATATATATATATACTGCATGATCATCATTATTATTACAAATATCGATAACTATTGATTCTGCATACATTTTTCTGATTGGACCGTTTGTAGCTAGGACGGAGCTCTCTATCGACCTATCGGTGCAAGAGAATTAATGCCCAATCATGCAAAGTACGTCGTATAATATAGCGCATAGAATTATAGATACAAACAACTGGCGGACCGATCATACATAGAGACTATGATCACAAAAGTATATAGACGGATAAATACTCGTGGTACCAATCAAGACCAAATCATTTAGCTTTAGCTGGGGCCGTGGCGCGCGTCGCCATCGATCGTGCGTGTCTACGCGTTGGCGCGCACTGATGTGTGATCTCTGAATTCGCATCGTCCCCAACGGTCATGTGATGCGATGCGAGGCGAAAAACGAAAGTATACGAGCGAGCCCGCGGCCGCACCGCAAACAACAGCGCAGAACGATTAGATTAGTGGGAGCACTGCATGCGGGCCATCGACCGGGTCTAGTGCCAACCGTTAGGTTTCCAACCTAAATTAGATCGGACTAGTCAATCAATCCGTGCTTTCGCACGGATTAGAGTCTTAAATGTATTATGCGTAACCGTACAATATATATAGATTTATACCGTACAATATATATAGAATTATTTTTATACTTGGGTTTTTATAATAGCATATCTTGCTACTTTATATGTATGCTTAATTGATTTAGATAATCTTTGATCCATTGTAAAAATAGGTGATTTTAATATAATTTTGAGAGGTTACTTTCATCATATTATCAGCCATAATAACTAAGGTGAACAATTCAAATATAAATTAAAGGGGATATTTGGTATTATCCTATCAAAATAGCAAATGTAAGCAATTAGATATAAATTTAGGGTGTTATTTCATATTTTCTTTTATATTAGCAGGGTGAGTAATTAATATGTAGTTTTAGGGGTTATTTAATATTATTTTGATAATGGCAAAGGTGGTTGATTACTTAATTAGAAAACAGATCTAATGGCTATTAAGATTCCAACCTGTCAATTGATGATAGGGTATTTTTTATTATTATGAAAATTTTTATGATTTTATTTTTTTCTAGCGCATATTGTGAGGATTGAAATGAAAATTTCAAAAAGAGTCTACAAAATATCTATTTCATGTAAATATTTCTAGCATCTTTAATGAAAAAAGGACAAAAACTGAAAGTAAATTTGAAAATGAGAAAAATCTAAAAAAAAAAGAAGATGTTTGTTTTCGTTGAGAATTGAACTCACGATCTTTCGTAATAGCAGAGGTGGATAATTACTTGGAAAATATATATAATGATAAAAAGAGGATATTTGCTTTCGTTGAGAGTTGAACTCAAAACCTTTCATAATGGCAGAGGTGGGCACTTAAATAGAAAACAGATCTAATGGCTATTAATATTCCAATCTATCAATTGATGGCCGGATGTTTCTAATTATTGTGAGAATTTTTAGGATTTATCTTTTTTTCTAGCGCGTTTTGAAATTCGTGCAACTTTTAGAACTTCCAATTAGTAACTAGGATTTTCATTGGGAACCATAGCCCGTAGGTCACAAATTATTTCCCACCAAAAATTTTCTTAGAAAGATTCCCTACTTAAAACCATAGGGAAACGTTTCACCTACCGTTTTAAACCATTTACCTAGAAATTCAAACTCTAGGGAAACAAGTGGATTTTAGTACTAGTTCATACGCATAGTTGTATTGTAGAATATTTCTTGAATGTTATAATTTCATTAATATTTTATATAATTACTAAACTATAGATTAGTGATCAAGTTTTCATTATCACGCTAACCGTAGCTAATTTTTGCAACATTTTTTGAAAAAGGAATATATTTCCAGCCACTGCGATCGCACAGGACCAGTAGCTTAATTTGCACTGCATGGCTATATCCAATTTGTCGTTGAAAGATGCATGCTACTTATTAGTTCACCAGATTGGGCTTCTGGTATGGTGTGGCGTGGAGGAGCTTCGGCCGCCGGCGGTGGTAGCCTGCTGACTTAGGTGGTGCAAGTGCAATTGGCCCCATGACAACCAAACAAACGGTTGCACGGCTGCCAAATTTTTTTCTGTCCTGGTCCAAGTAACAAGGAAAATCATAAGAGCTTTGGTCCAGGCGTGAAGACCACTAGAGCAGATTTGATCTGAATAAGGCTTATCATTCAAATAATCGAATTGAAAAGGGTGAAATGCTGCTGTCGTCGTTACCAAATGTACTTACGAGGACGAAGAATAATAAAACTGTATATTGTGTTTAATTATTTTTCTTGTTTCGCTGGGGCCTAATAATTTCAAGTTAGTTCGGTGTTACCATGCAAACAAATTAATTTGCTGTGCACGCAATGTCCTTGATGTTGATCTTACACAGCACCACTTTTAATTTCCTGCGAACACAGGTCATTTCGCTCCGCAGCACCACACACCACGCACGTTCCCACACCGGGAGCGCGTACACGAATTAAAGCATAAAGTGTTAGATTTAGAAATCAATGGAAATTATGGGTTAAGGATCTGGTTTACCTTGATTGTAGAAAGACGATCGAGGCCATCGTTATGGATGATACGGCACATATATACATTGTGAAGCTCCTGCTGTACGTACGGCCTGTAGTATGTAATACTACTGCACCTTGAGACTTGAGTGGATCCTCTGAGCTGCGTGCATTGCACGTCCAGATTCATTCTTCAGCTAGAGTGGATATAGGAGCAGTGTTTTACCAATCTCTGATTGGTGGCAATCACGAAAATATACAGTTACTACACAGGAGCTAGATAGGAGGCAGATTGCGTGGCACACATCGACGATCTATGTCTATGTATGATATATACACAACTAATCATTGTGGATTATTCTTGCGTGCCATCGACTCATGGTCACCTCTCGCTCGAGATGATTATTCTCTCTCCAGCCGAACGCAATGTTGTCGCTATATATGCCAAGGGATCGACTCCAGTCCAGTCCATGTGGGAGAATGTGTGTGTCCATGATTTGGGAGGGCAGGACAAAACGCTTCAGTCCTTTGGCTTTGCTCCTGCTGCCAAAAGGGACATGGCTCCATGTTCTCCATCGTCGATCCATGTCATGGATCATGATCTGTCCATCTCCTCTCCATTTTATTATTCCATTCGTATTTATGGAATGAGAGCAATGCTTGTTCGACCATGCATGTTATTAGTCTTCAGATCATTTTGTGTGGAGGACAAAAGGAATTATTGGACATGCAGTGACGGTGCTACCTAGCTAGGCCCGTCATATCCACGCGACCAATGCAAGCAAGCTACTGAACATCCCTAGACGACCGTTCAGAATTGATCGACATGGAAGAGTTCCACATGATCATGATCATGAGAAACTGATTTGTAATTTAGAATGGGTAGGTCGGTTAACGTCTGGACAATCACTTGAACTGACACAACACTTAGATTACCTGGATTTCGTGGTTGCTGCAAGCCGCTTGCTTTAATTTTGCCGACAGTGTTTCTACCAACCGCTGATTGCCGACCCTTATGTTACTATATACATATAAGCACGCACCTATATAATTAATTAGCTTTCTGTGTGTGATTAGTCAAATAGAGCCTTGTGCTAATGCGCTCATTTTCGGATTTAATTGTTCTTCTGTTCTTCGATGGCTCGATCGATCGAGCCACGTCACATCGCGCAACAGTGTACCAGCCCTAACCTGTCGGTCCTATATGCATGACACGGTGTCCAACTCCAAATTACTACACGCACGTACGCAACATGCACGTACGTTGTACGTCCACTTTGATTGGAATCACGGCTCTAGTTTATGAGAGATGAGACGGACTGGCCAATGAAACAGGTTGGAAAAGAGACTGAAATTCGAAACGTGACAGCGTTGAAAGTACTAGTATGCACTATCTTAGAGGGGCTGGGCATATATCGAACAAACTTTGTGTAATAGTAGACCCACTCAATTATCGTGGCATTAATTATTTCTGTAAGATCGTGTCATCGCCATCATGATGAAGATAAAACACGCACTGTTCGGTGTTTGGATCCAGAGGCTAAACTTTAACTCATGTCATATCAGATGTTTGGATTCGATGTTTGGATCCAGAGGCTAAACTTTAGCTCATGTCACATCAGATGTTTGGATACTGGTTAAAAGTATTAAACGTGATCTAATTATAAAACTAATTACGTACACAGACGAGAACTAAACGTCGAGACGAATTTATTAAGCCTCATTAATTGATCATTAATAAATGGTTTCTGTAGCACCACATTTGCTAATCACAAATTAATTAGACTTAATTAATTCGTGTCGTCGTTTAGTCTTCATCAATGTAATTAGTTTTTTAATTACACATTATTTAATTCTTTTAGCTAGCGTCTAAATATCCGATGTGATAGGACTAAAAATTATCCCGTAGGATCCAAACGGGTGGCCATGCATACAACGAAAAATCATTTGAGGGAGCCTACTATATATTATATGGACCATCCAATCCAATCAAATACTGTATTTGGAATTGGATTGAGAATCGGCAGAATGCCACGGCTGCAAGCAAAGCAAAGGCACCTGCAGTCTGCACAGAATCCGTCAGATGGTCAGAAATCTGAACCAGATCGAGGGAAAAAGTGTCCAGCAAGTCCCTCTGCTCTCCAGTATGGACTGACGAAGGGTGTGCCTTTTCCTTTTGAAGATATATATATAGAGAGAGAAAAAAAAATATGTTGTCTAGCTAGTAGCCTGTTAATTTGGCTTTTACGTCCTTTGCTAAATCTAGAAGAATATATTAGAAGGAGCTTATTCCTTGAATATATAAACACAGGACTTGCGTGATGTAATTGAATTAGCAGTTTATAAAAATGGAACTTGGATATAAATCGTCAACTAAATTAATTCATATAAAAATATTTAACACGACTAGCCAATTGAGAAGATACGTAATTAGGTTCAATATTGTGGTGATGGAGGTAAAAATTGTTGATAAAACTTATAATGCTTGAAATGCTTAAAGCTAAACAGATAATCAATTTGTAATTTCATAAAGAATGGAAAAAATATGTTGCTACAGGTTATAACATTTGATGACGTAAGGAACCACTGAACTAGTAAGAGTATAAAATTAGTAAATGTTCACTAGAAAGTAAGTTGATATTAAGAACACATGATAATTATTTAACCGTGCAAATGCAACGTTGCATTGCTAGATTTAAACTAACTAGAAGAATTTCCGCCCGTTGTTGCAGAAATTCGGGAGATATCAATGCATATGCCACAGAAAAGCACTGCATGCATGTACGAAGTTATAGAAAATCGACAGAAGATATACATGTATTAGTGGATTGTGACACGTCATGAAACTTGGTGGGCCCTGTGATGACGTGGTTTCATACATTCAAAAAAAATATACAATGAAGGGCTCCAATTTAGGTATATAAGATATAAGATAACCTGGGCAATCTTACTATTATTAATTGGAGGTTCTAAAAGTTACACCAATTTCAAAGCGCGCTAGAAAAAAAAGATAAATCCTAAAAATTCTCACAATAATTAGAAACATCCGGCCATCAATTGATAGATTGGAATATTAATAGCCATTAGATCTGTTTTCTATTTAATTGTCCACCTCTGCCATTATAAAAGTTTTTGAGTTCAACTCTCAACGAAAGCAAGTATCGTCTTTTTATCATTATATATATTTTCCAAGTAATTATCCACCTCTGCTGTTACGAAAGATCTTGAGTTCAATTCTCAACGAAAACAAACATCTTTTTTTTTAGATTTTTTCCATTTTTAAATTTACCTTCAGTTTTTGTCTTTTTTTATTAAAGATGCTAGAAATATTTACATGAAATAGATATTTTGTACTCTTTTTTAAATTTCCACGTCAATCCTCACAATATGCGCTAGAAAAAAATAAAATCATAAAAATTAAAAATTGCACCAATTTCAAAGCGCGCTACAAAAAAAGATAAATCCTAGAAATTGTCACAATAATTAGAAACATTCGGCCATCAATTGATAGATTGGAATATTAATAGCCATTGGATCTATTTCTATTTAATTGCCCACCTCTGCCATTATAAAAGGTTTTGAGTTCCACTCTCAACGAAAGCAAATATCCTCTTTTTATCATTATATATATTTTCTAAGTAATTATCCACCTCTGCTATTATGAAAGATCTTGAGTACAATTCTCAACGGAAACAAATATCTTCTTTTTTTTAGATTTTTTCTATTTTCAAATTTACCTTCAGTTTTTGTCCTTTATTCATTAAAGATGCTAGAAATATTTACATGAAATAGATATTTTGTAGACTCTTTTTGAAATTTCCACGTCAATCCTCGCAATATGCGCTAGAAAAAAATAAAATCATAAAAATTAAAAGTGGCACCAATTTTAAAGCGCGCTAGAAAAAAAGATAAATCCTAAAAATTCTCACAATAATTAGAAACATTCGGGCATCAATTGATAGATTGGAATATTAATAGCCATTAGATCTGTTTTCTATTTAATTGCCCACCTCTGCCATTATGAAAGGTTTTGAGTTCAACTCTCAACGAAAGCAAATATCCTCTTTTTATCATTATATATATTTTCCAAGTAATTATCCACCTCTGCTATTACGAAAGATCTTGAGTTCAATTCTCAACGAAAACAAACATCTTCTTTTTTTTAGATTTTTCCCATTTTCAAATTTACCTTCAGTTTTTGTCCTTTTTTCATTAAAGATGCTAGAAATATTTACAAGAAATAGATATTTTGTAGACTCTTTTTGAAATTTCCACGTCAATCCTCACAGTATGCGCTAGAAAAATAAAATCATAAAAATTCTCATAATAATAAAAAATACTATATCATCAATTGACAGGTTAGAATCTTAATAGCCATTAGATCTGTTTTCTAATTAAGTAATCAACTACCTTTGCCATTATCAAAATAATATTAAATAACCCCTAAAACTACATATTAATTACTCACTCTGCTAATATAAAACAAAATATGAAATAACACTCTAAATTTATATCTAATTGCTCACATTTGCTATTTTGATAGGATAATACCAAATATCCCCTTTAATTTATATTTGAATTGTTCACCTTAGTTATTATGGCTGATAATATGATGAAAGTAACCCCTCAAAATTATATTAAAATCACCTATTTTTGCAATCGATCAAAGATTATCTAAATCAATTAAGCATACATATAAAGTAGCAAGATATGCTATTATAAAAACCCAAATATAAAAATAAATCTATATATATTGTACGGTATAAATCTATATATATTGTACGGTTACGCATAATACATTTAAGACTCTAACCCGTACTTTCGCACGGGTTGATTGACTAGTAAGATTATAATAAGAGAGAAATCCATTTTTCAATCCTCGGGGTATTACAAAGTACAGTTTTGAGTCCTCGACTATAAAAATATCCACTTTCAAACCTTAACTCAAATGTAGAGTTGTTTTGGCTACATGGTCAGCACCTTTTTCAAATTTAAAATATAATAGACAGTTTCTTAATATAAATTTTGAAAATAATATGAATAACTTTTTTAAGTGAAATATGAAATAAAGCTAGTACAAAATAGATACTGCATCAAACTAAACTAAACCCATTTAACTATGATGATCTAAACACACACACCCACACCCACACCAAAAATGATTTAGCCTATGAATAATCCTATTGCAATTGAACTTTACAAGAAATGTATAACTTCATCTATAGATTACCTTGGAACATGTGCCCTAGTTTGGAAATTTAGTATGTTGCTTTAAGCAAATATAGATGAATTATGTGTATATTAGCATTAAGTTAATTTGATCTTGAGAAGATTATATTTCATTGGAATGCAAGAAGTTAGTTTTCTAAATTTTATACAAATAGGACTTATTTGTGATATATGAATGTATTCAAGTTGCACATACTCCACAGTTGCAAGGAAAAAGCTGAAAAGTTTTTCTATGACGATACTCTACAAATTTACCAAAACAATAACCTTTTGCCTTTTGGCCTTGTCTGTGCGGCCGCCATGCCAAGGACATGTTATCTGAAGACATCCTAGGCTCAAACCAGTGGTTTTTAGAGTTGATGAGGGTCACAAAGTGAATGGTTTCATAGTTAAAGATTGAAGGGGGAAAAAAAATGGTCCGCTAAGCCCATTGCTGAGGGACGTAAGATGGAATTTCCTCGTGTATTAAACAGCCTTTCGGTACAGCGAATTGGAAGAGCATGTGGTGTTGACCTGAAAACAGATACAGTGCGTGGATGGGAGCCACGGCGCAAGGAACGAGCAACAGAAGGGTGCATGAGAAATATGGTTTTTGATACAAAACAGCTTGGTGTCAATGCAGATTGGCAACAGAAAATCAATGAGACTCAACCCAAATGAATGGGCAGTAGTGCAATACCATCTCAATGCCCCATTATATATACTAGCCACAGTGCCCGCGCTTCGCTGCGGGTGACTCAGTGATCGTAGGCATATAAGAGAGGTCGTGGGTTTTCTTTTGTAAAGACTTTGCTAGGGTTTTCATGTTTATTATTATTTCAGAATTTGGTAGATGTGTTCGGAAATTATTTTGAAATATTTGGATATTTTTGTTGAGTTCATAAACGGTTGATGAGATCATATTGATACACACAACAAACAAGCAAGGTTTTGACAAACGATACAAGGATAGTTTTACTACAGAATAGGGCCGTTGTGCAACCCTACTAAACACAAAGGGGATACTTCTGTACCTTCTACTTCATGAACTTGGAAGGTTGAACTATCGCCCGCAGCTTACAGAGGAGTCTAGAACATTGAGAGGGAGGGGCTTGCTTCTTGACTGGTCTTGGGCTTCCTCATCTTAACACAGCTTTGCTAGCATGAAGCATCTCCCAGCTTTTGCTCGGCCCGTGGGTGCATCACTAACCGGAGGATGATTAGGAGGCATAGGACAAGGAGTATGGCGAAGAATATGTAGCGAAGAGGGATGCAGACCCTGTGATCTGGGTTCATGCCTCGGATGGGTTTGGGGGATAGTGCGCAAGGATTTGGTTTATGCGGTCCTGGAATCGGACTATGCTCCTGGCAAGCAGAAGAAGAACTTTTGAGATTTGTAGAGCAGAGCGCACTGGATTAGTAGGAGTATGATGATGTCTAGGTTCATCATCTGGTGGTAGAGTTGGCAGGTGGTTTGCGGCGATTTACTTCCGAGGGAAGAGGGCGATGGATTACCCAGAGGAAAAGAAAACCGGCTGGGAGAATGAGAGCGGCGAGAGTGAAGTAGCCCAGGAGGAACTGTTCTATCCAGGAGTCAGAAAACATGGAAAGAGAGGGCGTTGGCTGCCGTTTCAGTTGGAGAGGAGTGGCGTTTGCTCTGCGTGGTGAGTGAGGAGCTGAGTTCGCTGGGCGGGTTTTAATGGCGCGGGGGGAGCGGTGGTTGCGGTGCGTGGTGGCTTGTGCACCGAGGTGACATGAACGGTGGAGGTGGAGCAGGGAGCACACGGCGGCATGCGAGTGAGGATGGAGTAGGGGCCGGGCATCGGCCGATGGTGGAGCGAGGACACGCGGCGGTGAGTGGCGTGTAGGGGCCAGTCGCACCGACAGTGGGGTGTGGGCGCGCTGCCAAAGGTGGCAGATGGGGCAGGCGGTGGAGAGTTAGGAGTGGTAGGGAATTGTGAGAGCTACTGTGATTTTATCAGGACATAACAAGGGCAATGTTTGCTTTTACTCACAGGGCAAAAGACAACCCACAAACAACGAACACCTTCATCTTTTGGATGCTGGAGACTCCATCATGCAGTGTCTACTGAACTCTGGACCCTGATGTTGGATACGAGAGCGTCAGAAATGCACCCATGCTCGTTATATCTTCCCGGCTGATGGGCTCCATTTGGTTCTCTACACGGATCTGGAGCTGATGTTGTGGCCTGGTGTTCCTTGTAGGGTAAGATGCAGCATTTCTCTTGGGGTTGGGCAGTGGGGACCAATCAAACTCCTTCTTCCGTTTCATCCAGAGCAGGGAGTAGTGATGTCCCTTGTACCTTGACATAGTCGATTGATCCTACATTGGAACAATTGCTCTTCTAATTCTTGGTAGGTTACCATCCTGTTGTATAGGCTACTCAGCCTATCGTTCTCGTCATCCAAGTCATCCAAGCAGTGATCAAGGTAGGTTGTGGTGGGATCCTTAGAAGTTAGATCACGTGTCAGGATTGCTTCTATCAGAAGGCTTTGACTTTCTTTAGCTCACGAGTTTAAGATGGGAGAGAGAGCAAGGGCGAGAGTTGGGTCTACTGAGGACATTAACTTTATTAGAGGGCAACGCACTCACAGCAAAAGGCTTGCTTTGGCTACCAGAGCCAAGCGGGCCACATATAACAGAAACACACGCACCCAACAGACACTAACACACGAAACATTAACACAGCTATTTGAGTTGCACTGGTTCTAGCTTGCTGGAGGCTTCATTCTGTGACGGATGCTGAGAACTGGATCCTTCTCCTGGTGATGAGAGCGTCAAGAAGGCACCCATGCTGGCTCTATCTTCTTGGCTGAGGTGGCTCACTGGGCTTTGTTGACGGGCCTTCCATTGTTCCAGCAGTGAGAGTTGCACACTGCTTAAGGGCCTTTGCCTTGGCTGAGTAGGAGGGCCTGACATTCCTCCTAGTGGGGTTCTCAGTTCATGTACACAACTTGGGCATTGAGGATCGAACTCATTCCCACGACGTGCCAACTGATGTTGGCATGTGGTCAAGAGAGCCTCTAATGCTCGGTAGCGGGCCTCTAGCTTCCTGTACAGGAGAGTGAGCTTGTCATGTTCATCGTCCAAGGCATGCAGGTACAAGGCAAGGTAGGCCACTGTGGGGTCCTCAGCGGTCTTCATCCCGGCTAGTTCTGAGACTCGTTGTACCCATCTTGGAGTGGTCTTGTTCACCGGCGGGAAGAACATCATGGGGGACGTCCTGCTAAGTGACCGATAAGCTGAACTCAGGACTCGTAGCATTTCACGGGCAGCCATGTGGCAAGCGTCCCGGAACTCGTACGCAACTGCGGTGCTCCACCATCCTTTTGGGTCATGGGTCACTTCGAGGTGTATCCCGACCAGCCATTTGTGCTCTTTTCCATCGAGGAACATTCTCCCATGGTACTTTGGACGGCCAGCGAGCTTGAACCATTGCAGGGTCTCTCTTAAGAGCATTGGGAAGCCACCTTCTTCTTCGCAGTAGCTGACGCATCTGGCGCTTTCCATCTGAGCGGAGCTTGCAGGACTCGGCCTAGCACTACGAATGCTAACACACTGACTACAATACAACAGGTGCTGCCCACAGGGCGACAGCAACACACGCGAACTTATATATTACCTCTTACAGAGTGCTAAACAAAGCGAAACAAAAACTCTACTAACCAACACCAAGAGGGAAACTGGACACAGCTATCTACAGACCACGCTGCTTCCTCTCTTGGCAGGCTTGGAGGCTTCATTCCGAGTCGCTGATGACGATGACTTCCGGCACTGGCTGGTTTGAGGCGACGGAGTCGTCTTCTTCCTCGCTGTAGGGCGAGGCCGGACTTGCTGGTTCTGGGCGTTCTATGAGGGGCGATCCTGCTTGCGTCCTAAGAAGCTCTTCCTCACTCAGTAGCTCAAAGGTAGAGGATGGGATCTCTTCCTGAGCGAGGGGTTCTGCTAGATCTGGTGGAGGAACTGGGTCGAGTTCTGGCTTACGCGGAGACTCTGGAGGGGTGATTGGAGTGCTGTCCAGGACTGGGACTCCATCTATGAGGTCTCCAACCTTCCTCTTCTTAAAGGGGAGGGGAACGCCAAAGAGCACTGGAGGTCGCTCGTCCATTGTTGCCTAGACTTGACCGGCCCTTTGGGTGGGCTTTTATCTCGGGCTAGCTGCTTGTGTTCTTCCGAGGTGGGAGACACTTTGCTCGGCGGTGTTTCCGGGTTGCGCTGCTGATGTACAGGGCTGCCTGACTGGTTATTCATCAACTTTATTACACCGGTCTCCCATGTAAGGTGAGGCGAGTGGGATTCACACCGCTGTTTCCCAAGGCCGCGGGCTGCCTGACTCGTCATTCGTCAACTTTATTGCTCCGGTCTCCCATCTAAGGTGAGGCGAGCGGGATTCACGCCGCTATTTCCCAAGGCCGCTCGGGCATTTAAGGCGAGGCGAGCGGGAACCAGGCCGCTGTGGAGCGGGGCTGTTCCGCCATTTAAGGCGAGGGCAGCGGGAGCGCCGCCTTGTTTCCCGGGTCCGATGTAGCCATTTTTAGCACATTACTGTAGGGTTAAATATGTATATTTAAACTCAATTAGTTATTTGAATTTATTCATGAGCGCCATTATTAATATGTTAACTGCAACTTAAGATGTACACATGGGATACTCAATAAGTTTTTAAAATTTATCCAGGGACACCATTATGGACATATTTATTGAAGGTTTAAATGTACACATTGAGGTCTCAATAAGCTTTTAAAATGCATTTACAGGTTAAAACAGCATGTGAGGCAAGTTCAAAAAAGTAGCAAGAAGTTAATAACTAAACCCCACTAATTAGCAGGAAGCACGCTCAATGTAGGTTCGGATATGTGCACGTAACATTCAACAAGTTTGTAAAACTAATTTAATGATGAGATGTGGTTTTTAAGGCAAGCACTGATAAGCAGCATGTAGTCTGGTAGCTGGTGATGCACAGGTTTGCCTAGCTGGTCACTTGTTAACTTTATTGCATCGCTCTGCCATTTAAAGCGAGGCTAAGGGAGTCACTTCCCTGTTTTCCACGGCCGCTCGGCCATTTAAGGCGAGGTGAGCGGGAGTCACATCCTTGTTTTCTTGGGTTGCTCCACCATTTAAGGCGACGAGGGCGGGAGTGGCGTTCTTGTTTACCGGTTCAGAGGGCGCTATAGTTAGCATGCAAAGTGCAGGTCTAAATATACGACATACACACATGGAGCACGCAATCAATTTTTAAAATGTAGCCACGAACCTAAAACGGGTTTCAAGACAAGTTCTCGTAAGTAGCAAGATATACGCTAATCGCACTTCACCAATTAGCAGACGGTATGATAATTGTAGATTTAAATATGTGCATGTAACATCTTTTCAGTTTTTAAATTTACTCGGTGATTATATGTGGATTTTAAGGCAGGTTCTAATAAATACTATTCTATAGCGGCCAATAAAACAAGGACCGATTGAGTGCACGCAAACTCGTAGGCACGCGTACACGTGTAGTGCAAACACCGCCTAGTAAAAAAAAAAAACCACACAGGCTACTACAAAAATTTGGAATATATTTATCCAATGTTACTCTCTCATTTTTCCTATTTAGCAAGCAAACAGCCAACAAATTCTAACGTTTGAAGGACGCATGTATAAGTTACTATTTCACATGCCGTGAAAGCAGGCAGTAATACAGCTTAGAAAATTAGTGGCTAAAATATACATGTGCACATGTATTTTAAATACGCCCGCACCAACAAAGGGTTCACTTTCTATAAAATAACCAGGCCGACGTACCAGGCTGGCAAACTGTATACATGTATCGTTAGAACTAAAGCTTATTATATTATATACGATATAATTTTGAGACAAAATATCTAGTAACATCCTCAGTCTACCTAATCTTTGCATGTACCCCAAATAATCTGCAAGCTGGGTTTGCTTGTATGCAGCAATATATACAAAGAATCCGCAGAAACATGGATAACTTTGTGTTCAATAATTTCTAAATTTTCCATGCTTGTTTGTTGGGAATGGACGTGGTGTTCCAGGTTAACCATTGTTATTATCCGGGGCTGCCTTCTTAGGAGTAGGTACGTTCTACTTATATATATACACGTTACCAATCGAAATGCAAGCTCAGAACAATGGAAAACCATATGATACCCATACACAGCACATTAATTTGAAGCCAACAAATATTAAACCACTGAACATACAATTTCCCCGGTGAGGAAAGCATATAGTTCTGGCCGACCATACATGG
Organism: Paspalum notatum; assembly: GCA_022530915.1. Lineage (NCBI taxonomy): Eukaryota > Viridiplantae > Streptophyta > Magnoliopsida > Poales > Poaceae > Paspalum > Paspalum notatum. The sequence continues at coordinate 38,312,018 of CM039687.1, read as the reverse complement.
ATTTACCTAATATTATAGCAAACATACATATATTTCACAGGACGCAGGAACAGAATATACCCATAATAAACACAACACATAACCAGCTCCAGAGACGGTAGTTTGCCACCTCGAACAGATAACATACAATTTCGCCGGTGAGGAAAGCAAGTCGAAGCTGGGATTTTAGCTGGTAGGAGTTGGGCAACAACACACAGATTCCAAGCTCAAGACAATGGTCAAGCCATGACTTGACGATGCTCTAAAAGGCACTGAGCATTTATTTCGGAAGCTGGATTCCCTGCGAATAAGATAAACAGTTCAGATGCATAAATGGGGTAATCATCTAGAAAGCTGCAGGTGAAGGATTACTATGATCAACAAAACCAATGCTTACCATTCAATTTATTGTGGGATTGCCGATTGGGGCATACTCCTGCAGCACGTTGAACAACTCTTGAGCAAGCTCCTCATGGCGAGTATCCGGTGGATCTGACCCGATATATGTCACTCGCTCAACATGCGAACCAAGTGGATAGGTTGGAGGAGAGTGTGCAAGGGGAAGAATGTCACCATAGGTTGCACAAATCAGGCTAAGCCGCTTCAGAAGGTTTATGTGAGCATTGAAAAGGCCATTTTTTTCGGTACGTAGTAGGTGGCATCTGGTCTGTAGGATGTGGGACCAGGTTAGGTGATTGTTTAGCTGGCTGTATGTTGCGTGGAAGGCCCCATAGTGCACATCATTGATGATTACATTTTTCTGTGTCATAAAATAGGTTATTGCTACCTCGGAGACATTTTCTTCAGCATCATAATCACTCGTGCAAGGGCTGCCATGAAAGCTCTCACATATCACATCTTCAGAGCTGGGGATTTCAATTGCAAGCCATGCTATTCTCCGGTTTTGATCTAGCTTAACTATCCCTTCTGTGCGGATAACTACGCCTAGCTTGCTAGTGATTTGTCTCAGGATGCTTTTCCGTGAAATGGTAACCACTCTCGGATAGGCCTGCACAGGGATAAACAAATATAATTAGTTGTTGGGTAAACAAAGCACTGAATACCAAGGCAAACAACAAGCAGAACATGGCATTAATATAGAATGGAGCGAGAAAAGAAATACATTTGTTCCTACACCATGCACATTAGGGCCCTGTGCAGGCTGCGAGGCCGATTCTCCTGCCATGCCTTTGGCCAAGGAGCTGGTTATAACCTGCACATGGAAAATTTATGAATGGGGAAAAAATCAGGGGGGCCCCAATACGATGACTGTATTAATTATGCTAGCTGATCAATCAACATATAGGCAATGGAAATCACACGAACACCTAGTCTAAGAAAATAAAGTAAAAAGCATAGTCATTGGGCATAGTGTCTTTTGTATCCCTTTTATGCGACATATCTGAGCAAGCGGCACATACATTGTTCTTCCTTTCTCTGTCCTAAAGATAGAAAGCTATGCACTGAAAGGTTTTGCTACTTACTGCATGTCTTTGGATGCACAAGCTGGTGAGAAGTGAAAACGAAATTCTCATATAAATAGGCAAGAAGGTCGGCACATCTCCAAAAACAGTACAGCGATGTGACAGGTGATGACCATGAGGAGGATGTGACATAGCAGCCTGGAACAGAACCATACATCAGCCTGGCACACGTGATGGGGAAACGTCTGACGCCATATGGGGCAAACTTGCAACATAGAGCTGTCCATGACCTAACTATCAGAGAATCCGTACAAGCATGGTACATGACAATGGCATCCCCTAGAAGATTAATTTTCCTAGGACCTATGTTTTTAAAACTCCCAATACACAAGCACTTGTTTTTTGATCCACACCTGTAGGTTGTGGCTTCAGCTACGTGATTAACAGAAACTTCTAAACACCATGAAAAAACACACAACAGAAAAGGCAAATAAGATCTCCATCATGGGTCATTCCATTGATACATTCATCGAACCCTTCCTGATAGAGAACTACGACTCTGTAAGAGGCTTATTAGCGTATTTGGCTTGACCATGTATAAAATTTCAGAGATAGCACACAACACACGATCTGCTGGGTTACTGGGGGCATGTGTGGACGTGCGGGTGGGTGGGGGTGGTTGGGGGTGCAGGATGGATATCAATACTACTAAAAAGGTGACAATCAAACAGCGTTGCAGTCTGCTGAAGCTTCTCGTCGCATTGATGGCGCGTCGTGGGGCTGGTGCACCAGTTTTCTAGAAACACAGCAAGGTTGCAGGTTCGGGGTCGGGCGGAGCTTCCGCGGTCCAGCCCCGGAAACCCACGGGCAAAACCGGACCGCCCCCGAACCCTGCCACGGGGGAAATCCGCCGTCGCCCAAGAACCCGCCGAGGACTGGAGACTCGCGGGGAATCCGACACTCGACGACAACCAGAGAGGGCAGAGGAGGAGGTACCTGGCGGCGGCGGTCGTGGCCTCGCAGGACTGCCGAGCTGGAGAGGAGGCGTCACCGCGTCGAGGTGGCCTGGCGGCGGCGGGCGCGGGACGTTCGGAGGCGGGGAAGAGGAGGCTGGGCGGCGGCGGTCGCGGGACGTGGAATCCGAAAGGCTCCCTGGCGGCGGCGGTCGGGACCTGGTACCGCCGCGCCGAGGCGGCCTGGCGGCGGCGGGTGCAGGACGGCGCAAGCCGGGGAAGTGGAGGCCAGGCGACGGCGGGATCTGGGCGGAGGCCGCACGACGGCGGGCTGGAGAGGAGGCATGGCGGTGGGCCGGCGGCGGTCGCGGCAAGGGGATGACGCGAGGTGAGGGCGGCAGGGGTCGGGGGACTGTAGAGGGTGACGCAGGCCGCGTGAATGGGGAGCAGGAGACACCCATGGGCCAACCTAATGGGCCGGGCTTTCTATTTCGGGTTCCCGCAGCAAAACCCGCAGGTGGAGTATGAAACCCGCCCCACCCTGTGGGTTTTCGGATCCTCAGTTCCGCGGATCCGCGGGGCGAGAAATCGAGAATCGCCTGCGCCCTCGCTCCCACCGGGCCTAAAACGTGCGGGGACCCACTCCGCTGCTAACCATTCTTCGGTACGGAGGAAGAAACAAACAATGAAAACAAAAAAAAAATCCCGCTGCTCAGTACCAAGAAAGAAAGAAACAAGGTATCGGCATTTTTTTTGTGCCGGCCTTATGCACTGGACACACACATGGTTTAATTTTTTTGGCCTTACATCTATTCCGGGGGCGTAGGGGAGCGATTGGTGGATGGATGAGTTGCGGAGACACCGAGTAAAGGAGACGAAGTAGGCAGGTACTTTTCGAGGGAAAATGCGCCATTTCATTGTATTGTTCCCTATAAAATCACCAAGCATGAGCTCTGGCGAAATAGCGGGATTTTATCAGTCAGCACATCTATCTATACCGTAGCAGCCGAGTCGTTTGGATGTAACATGGAGTTTTTTTGCTAGATTCTCGTTATTTATCTCGCCGAAACCAAATGCGGCCTAGGTATAGGACAGGAAGGTGCAACAGATAGATCGGTAGCTGTGATGGAGGCGAGCGTCGAGGCCGACCGCAATATTGGAAAATAGGAGGCGTAATCTGGGCCGCGATATGCAAATTGAAGGAAGGGCGGTGAGTGTGGGAAAAAGATTTTCTTTAAATATTTGAATCCGGATATATCCATGGAATAAGTTCTATGTTAGTTATTTTGAGTACGCGACAAAGCAATGAGATAGTAATTTTTCTGGGCACAAAGATATACAAATGGGGAAAGAATTACATCCATCAACAAATTAAACAAAGTATTGACTTATAACCGCTAACTGGTTTTATTCATAGATAAATAAGGCCAGGCTGGAACATAAGCAACGCCCAGTCGGAACGGTAAGAGGATAGCCATATTACAAGCACCTAACAGGGAAGCTCCATACAACAACACAACTGCTAAGGACTCTAGATACGTACAGTGGATTCCTAGGTAGAGCTGACTCATGAACAACGGACACGTGGCAATACCCTAACATAACCCACTACGTACAACCATATAACTTTTACTTAAAGGAACAACAGCCAAAATAAATGACACTGGATAGTAGCCCATTTATTTAGCGGAGGAGCCGGCAAAATATGTAGCAGTCCGCACCACGGACAAGAAACTCATAGGGTCACTCTTCAGCACTGCAACATAAAAGCAAAGTTCTTTAGTTTCGTGGAAGACAAATTCTGTATCAATGTAGGAAACTTGTTCTCGCTAGTAACCAGCTTAAATTACCTTGCCTTCTCCTTCTTGGAAGGAACCAATTCCCTACGAACAGGCTTTGCTCGTTTACCCAAAACAGGCCTGCAAGCCAAGCACCGGTTAGGACGGCCTTATAGTTTTCTTTGCTTTTTCAGCGGGCAATGAACTAACAACATGCATTGTTACAACAATAAATATTTTTTTCCCATGGCCACGGAGCGACACGGTGATACAAAGGGTATCAATAGTTTCTAGCGCTCCAATAGGGAAAAGGGAATCAGTACTTGTTTTGTGCCACCCCTCACCCAGGTACGGGCATACAGTGCATACGGGTACATTTCGTTTAAATAATAACTCATATGTAAGTTAACTGATTTTACGGCCATTTGTTACCTAGAATCTCAAATCGCTACTGCAGTTCTAAATCTCCAGAAGTATACAACATACAACAATCATTAGAGACAAATGCAGTCCTCTAACCCTACATGTATGAGGAAGGAATGAGTTTACTTATGGTAAGTGATATGTTCAGGCATACAATGGAAAAAACATTAAGCTGCAGTTGGTTGGGACCCGTGTGTCATCGCTCTCTGGTGCCATCTTGCTTGCGCCTCCCATCCTCTCTCTCCGTCTCTACTCCGCCCGCGCCGCCGCACCGCTCCTGCCTCCCCGCTGCCAACCTCTCCCGCACCGGCGCCGGCGACGGCGTGCTTCTCCTCTCCCGCACCGGTGCTGGCGCCCTCCTCCACCGCGCATCCTCCTCCCCTGTGCCCTCACCGGCATGCTCCCGTCGCACCTCCTCCACTCCCTGGCGCCATGGAGAATGCAAGATCCATGGGGCTTCTCCTCCCCCGCCTGCCCGCCGGCGACATCGGCGCAGGCACCTCCTCCGCTGGCCCTCCCGCCGCCTCTTCTCCCTTCCCTGCCGCCTCTTCGCAAAGGGAATCGTCGTCTTCACGATCCGCCGCCGCAAGCTCCTCCGTCCTCTGGCTGCCTCTCCCTGCGGCGGAACCGGCTCCCCGCGGCGCAGCGCCTCCGCCTCCGGTTTCATCTCCTCGCGGTGTTTCCCTCTTCCCGCGGCGGCTCCGACTCTCCATGGCGCGCCGCCCTTCTCTGCCCCCGCCTCGCGTGCGCCACTCTAGGTCAGGGCCGACCGGGATGCGGCAAAGGTACGGGGCCAGGCGACGGCCCTGCCGCGGGCGGGCGGGGCACGGCCGGGCGCGGGCGGGCGGGGCACGGCCGGGCGCGGGCGAGCGTGGTGGCACGGATCGACGGAGAGGCACCAGCGTGAGGGAAGAACGGTGTCGCTCCTCCGAATCGGAGGGGTACGACGCCGTCCATGTCTACACCAGACAACGATCAGCGCCAAACAAAGCAGGTGTAATGCCCTCCCCCGAAACAAACTTATTGCTACTTTCTTCAGTTAAATTCTGGACACCGTCTGTTATGTCTACAATGCAAGATTATTGTCAAATTAATTTCCGGACCACGTTACTGTGAGGCTATCTAAAACAATGTAGCTATACCAACAACATGCAAACTCGCAGATGGAGCCTAAATCAATTGGGAGGTCCTCTGGCAGGCATAAGCAGGTAGCCAACAAATTTGACCGTTTGCTATGTAGATAGAAAAAGACATAGAACTAGGCAAAAATACATACCGATGTTCCTCACGGGTGCCAGAGGCAGACTCCTTTCCCTTGGCACATGAACCTGTTATGGGGGTAGAGGTATCCGAAACAGGAGGTGGAGGGGTTTCCTCTCCAAAAGAATCAATAGAGTTTTGGGTTAGAGTGGAAGAACCATCTGCAGGTTCTTTATTAGGAGTGGTGCTTGACGATCCAGCGCGAGCTGGGGCAGTGAAATCCTTTGTAGGATTACCTTGCAGATAAGCATTAGAAGAACGACTCTGTTCCACCCTTGGAGGCATAAACACCCTCCTAGCTTGGAAACACAGAACCCCCGTCCTAAAAGTCTGGTCACTAATAACTGCTTGAAACACATAGCTGCGCCCAACAAGAGCGCGGAGGGCAGCAGGGAGTAAGATCTGGTTAGAAGAACTTTCCTCAACAAGCTCAGAAGCAGTCCGCCGTACAACCTGCTCAGCCACACCACCGAACATGAATATTTTTGCACGGCCAGTGGAATCCTCAATGGCCACATTCAGTTTGTAGCTGTAGTACAAATGGAAAACAACTGTAAGGAGACAAGATTTTATGTGGATAAAAGATTAGAGGCAGCAACATGGGAAACAAAGAAATCTTACCAGGGGATGACCACAGGCTCATCTAGACTACAATTCACACACTCAAAACTGCCCTGAGGAGTTGACTTTAAACCTTTTTTGCAATTACCACAACCTTTGTACCACCAGCCATTTGTGACATCGATTTCCCTTATAGTGGCATGGCATGTAAAACGCACATCCTAATACATAGAAAAATAAGCGGAGTAGTTAAGATGCTGTGGCCTGTATCGCATATACATCTCAAGCTGTAGAGGTGCAGGAAATACATTGCTGTCGTGGGGATTTAAAGACAACAACTCTGAAACAGTCTTCCTGTTTGCATTCTCCTCGTCCACACCACCTGCTTCAGCATCAGCATCCCCGGGTAAAATTTGCACCTCAGATCCTCTCCCCTGTAAGCTGGGGGTAAACATAGAGACAATAACAAGCCTCAAACAACGGCAAACACATAGCATCTAACCAAAGTAATAGAAAGGGTATAGCGAGGAAATTGATAGGTACCTCGCACGGAACGCATTAACCTCAGCTATATCAATGTTTATATACCATTTTGTTGCAGCATTACTCCGGCAGCTGGGAGTGCCTTTTTTTTTGAATTAAAACACACATTAACAAATCGAATCTATGTGGTGCGCTCAAATCCCAATAAAACCAATATGCATCAGTATCACACAAGCAGCGCTTACCTAGAAATAGTCTAACTTGCATCCCAGTAAAGATAATCACAACAGGCTCATCACTTCCTATAGTTTCAATGAGGAACTCGTCCTCAAAAGACGTTGCATGCTCACCCCACAGAGTGACAGATAAACTTCGGCCACTGGAAAATCACAAACATAACTTAGTGCAGTACTCTACATGTATACTTTAGAGATTGACCAAATACAAGGAAAGCAAAGGGATGCACCAAACCTTAGGTCGCGCAGCTCCAATTCCCGCCTGACTGATGGACCATTCAAGGTGCTAGAATGCACTACTGGGTGCATGACAGTAAGCTGTCCGATAATATCTGTCACATAAATACACAATTAGATGTGTCACTGTCTATATCGCAGCACGGTATTGGTGCTTAAAACAGAATATTCTAATCTGTGGCGTAGGACCAGGGTGTATACCTACTAAACCGTCTGCGTTCCTTGCTCTACTATCTAAATCTTCGAAGTCCACAAAATTAAATATGTAGAGCGGAAGATTAGCGGACTCTTCAGCAGATATCTCTTCAAGAGTAGTCCAAGAAGTGAAAAAGATTGTGTGGGTACTGGGCACAGCTTTGAACCTTCTTTCCTGCTTGCTAACTTGAAAATTCCTTATGTAGTAGGAACACCCTTCTATTATGGAGCCTGAAAATTTGTCCATATTTTTCTGCCCAATACAGGCGGTAATTCCTACGCCCTGTACAACACTTCTAGCAATAAAGATACAAATACAACTGAATCTAGCAAACAAAATAGGCATATTAAGCATCATACCTCCTCATCAGCAAGGACAAGTTCCGTAGAGGCAAAATTTTTGCCCTTAGCAACTCCCGAAACGTGCCACATCCTGACAACTCTAACCTTGATACACCAGTTATACCTGGTTGGATTTAGATCTGATAGCAGATTGTAACCCATCTGTAGTTGGTCAGAGAGAATGAAAAAGGATGAGGAAGATAACCAAATAGGACATGTTACGCAGTACACATACAGTTGGTAGAGCATAGCTTCTCTAATACAGTTGGTAGAGCATAGCTTCTCTAATCAAAGCCACACCGCAACACGAATAAAACGAAAAAGACATGGTCACATGGAACATGTCAACATAGGCAAACTTTTGACGCTATATAAGGCAAACTAACCAGAGGGACTGAAGCACTTCCCTGTAGACAATGTTTAATGTGGCACTGGGACACGAGTCCATATCATCATCAACTAAAATTCTAAGCCCATTTCTAGAGGTCACACGTGACACAGCAACATAGAGCTGTCCATGACTAAAAACCGGCCGTGGCAAGTAGAGGCCAACGTTTTGCAAAGTTTGTCCTTGGCTCTTATTTATAGTCATTGCATAACAAAGCCTAACTGGATACTGTCGCCGACTCAGCACGAAAGGCCATCTAGTACTCGACACGTGCAAGGCGATTCGAGGAAGAAGTACCTTATCACCTATATGGGATCCAGATATTATTTGGGCCTCCAAAACCCGGTCACCCAATTGCGTAATGATGAGACGTGTACCATTGCAAAGGCCAGCACTTTGATTAAGATTGCGTAAAAGCATCACAGGGGAACCGATCTTACACATGAGTTTATGAGGAGGAATACCCTTGAACTGTAAAGAATTTAGAAACTCGACTGGGTAAAGCAAGTCCAAATTGCCTTGCTCCTTTGAGGACTCAACCAAGGAATCTGAGCTAAGATATACCTTTTCGTGGCCTGGGACCAAAGAAAGAACACGGCTATTAATTGCATCAATAGTGTCATTTTTTGGAGAAATGATGGCCCTTTCTCCTAGATACATAGGATCACAGTAGGATTTCTCCAAGTTTGGATACGTACATCTTATTATATCATCGATGGCTGACTCTGATCTTGGAATTAAAATATCACGTGGTATCTCAATTAAATCAGAATCTCCATCGTCGCATGGCACCCCTTTTGCAGTGCCATCTCCAATACTTAACACCCAGTCATTAAACTCTTTAACCTGCTCAGTGGACACACCACTATTGGTCATGGCAACCAGGCGCATATTTATGGTAAGCCTTAGGATGGTAACATGTTTCCAGAGGTATGAGTTAGTTATAGATGCATCTAATGTTTCGGACCTACCCCCACCCTCAACCACAGGCAATACTTGACGGAAATCTCCGCCAAGTAACACAGTCTTACCGCCAAAAACTTTGCCAAAACAGGAAGAATCCACTTTTCCAAGAATGTCACGCATGCTACGATCTAGGGATTCAAAACAATGCCTATGAGTCATTGGGGCTTCGTCCCATATTATGAGAGAGCACTGCACTATTAAGTCAGCAAGGAACGATCCCCTTCTTATATCACAGACTGACGACTCATCAATAACTATGGGAATTCTAAACCGAGAATGTGCAGTACGCCCTCCAGGGAGCAAGAGGGAAGCAACCCCTGAAGAGGCTACTGCAAGAACAATAAGTTTTTCAGACCGTAGGCGCGAAATAATTGCATTCCAAAGAAAGGTTTTCCCAGTCCCACCATACCCATACACAAAAAAACATTGGCCAGCTCCTTCATAAACTGACTGTATGACAACATCGTATATATGTTTCTGATCTGAGTTCAATCGTTTGACAAGCTTTTCATTCATAAGAATAAGTTCTGCAGGATCATATGCCAACTCCTCAGCCAGCAGCCTATTTTTGACCTTGCTACAAAGATTCATATCAGGCTTTGGTAAACCATGGTCTGTCATTGAGGCACCATTCTTACTGAATAAAGTATCAAACTCTGCTAAGATTTGGTTTTTTAAATGGTGTTCAGGGACCTTATAGGATGGTAACCATAACATTCTCCGAATTTTATTAAGTATATCATCTGTGAAATAAGTATAAAACTCGGTAAATAAAGTAGCTGCATCACAAACGGAGCAAAAGAGCACGATAGTAACAAAAAGCTGGCGCAGCTGAGCAGCTGATGCCCAAAGAGATGCTTCTCTAAGAGCCTCACGCCACTCATTATCGTCTCCAAGAAGGCCAAGGGCCTGGCAAGCATCTTTGAAGGTGGGGTGCAAACGACCAGCAACGGTTCGAAGATCCTCATAGCACGTGGCACCCTTCACAACATTTAGGAGCATACGGAGATAATAAAGCTCGCCACAGCTAGGATTTATATAGATAGTCCTCCCGATTTTTCTAGACCCCTTGCGTGCGTGCCAAGATCTATTTTTTTTATCCCAGACCCACTTTGTTGGAAATTCTATATATGTGAGTCCTCGGGCATCTGGGAACATACTATTAGCAGAAAACCACTCGGTCAATGTTGTTTGGGTGGAACGAGGGTCATCTATGATGTGAGATAACAGTCGTTTAGCGGGGTACACAACGTTGTTCATCAAAGGCAGGTGTACAGCTAGCCTCTCAACTGCAGGGGTCCTATAGTGTATATCAAACTCGAACATACGCCAAACAGCCTCATGTGAGGATAAATAGCGGCAATCGATATACTCTTTAACCTCATTTTCCTGGTCACCTGTTTTCTGAGCACCTACCGGCTCAGCACTGACAATACCTCCAACAGGGTCCTGGTGCGAATGATTCCTAGAAATATCAGCATCAAAGCTCTCAATAACCGCTCTAGCACGATCCGGACCCTTAGTGATGTATTTAAATAAATACTTGATTAGATGTGTTTTATTGCACCACTCCACATTTATATGGGCTCTAAATCTCTTTAGCAAAGCCAAGCTATAAGGCACAACCCACCTGTTGTCAAGTTTAACACCATTTCGCTCTACGTAGGCACCAGTCTCAGGACGTTTATACAGCACGAACCCATCCTCACCAACAACCGTGGTCTGCTGGTAGGCTTTAGGGAAAAATTTCGAGCACTTATCATTCTTCATACATGGACAACTTTTGTTTAGTTCCCCACAGGGACCATGCACCATGAACTCATCAACAAGACTATAGCCCAAAGGATCAGAAACCCTATCAGGAATCTCAGCACTAATTATTGAATCAATAAACGAGGGGCGGGGGTCTTTGGTATTACCTTCGAGCCAAACCAAAATATGGACGTGGGGCAGACCTCGCTTCTGGAACTCAATAGTATAGAGCACTGAAAGCCACAACCAAAAGTAAGCACCCAAATTAGCCACACACTTTGTATCTGCACCTACACATTCATGTAATATGATAGGACAACATTATATAAGCTATTGGTTGCCTGCCACTGTAATCTTCTATTACAGGTTTATAGGCGGGGTGGGAATTCTATCCACTTTTATTGCAATGGCAGTTCTCATCCTTTCCACAGGCTAGTAGATACAAAGATAAACATGGATGCCAACTTTAAGCTGATAGGCTCCTTTTATAAGGTATCAATATTTCTCCTGAAACAACAGGACATAAAAATAACTAAAAATTCCTATGGGCAACTCCTAACTACCCTGATACATCGATGCTGCTAACTTGGAGAAATCACACAGGCCAAAACAACCAGACTATATGCTACTAACACCACATGCTTGGTTGCTACCTATGATCGCCATACCAACCTAAGCAGGGCAAACCAATTATTAGCTTGAGAACAGTACCTGCAAGCGCCTTACCAAAGGAATCACCCTTCTTCAGTACAGATATAAGCTCTTCAACCTTCAGTTTGAAAACTCGACTAACTATATCTGGTCTAGCACTAGGTTTTTGTCCCGATATAAATGCAAGAGCATCAGCTATTTCCTGCCACTTTGTGTTACACGTGAAGGTGATAAACAGGTCCGGTGGTCCATAGAACCTACATATTGCCATTGCATCTTGATAGTTTTGCACCATATATCTTTTACTTCCTGTAAAGCTAGCTGGAAGGATAACTTTTTTACCAAGACTATCCCCATCAAAATCACCTTTGTAGAGTGCATCATGAATACCCTTGTAAACTTCAGACCTTAAGTTTTTATTATTTTTTATGATGAATCGGAGCCTATTTTCCTCCACAGATGCAAATGCATCAACTATATATTGTTGAAATAATCGATCACCACAAATCAGTGTAGTTCCCTCGCACCTACGTTGCTGTAACCGAAAAGCATAATATTCAAGCATAGTTACCTCTTTCCTGGTTCTAACCCGCAAGACCCCTGACTGATTATATTTGATCTTTAGTTTGAAGCCCTCCTCACCATAGGGAAAAAGAATTGGGTACTGCAAAGCCATATAATTTGAATGAAGGTTACTAATTCTTTTAAGACCACCACCTCTATCCTGAACTATAATATCAGGGGTCCTTTTTTCCTCTGTAAAGTCACCAACAATCAAAGCAGCTATCTCAGATCCTGTGGGGGCACCATACTGAGGGGCAGCTCTGGACCTATCATGCAACAACCTAAGACGCAAGGGTTGGAAGCTGCTCTGGACCAGCAGGTCCCTGGCAGCCCTGAAGGATTTTACCAGCTCATTTGTTTCATCAAACATCTTCATTAAACCCTCAACAATCCTTATATCATGTTGCTTATCCTTACCACAGTCCCTATCCCTATCAAAAATAGATATTCGATTTTCAACCTCGTTCTCAGTGTCATAAATATAAAGCTGTGCATATTCTGGTGATTTACCCTCGTCTGGTAGCAAAGATCCAATTCGATGATGAACTTGGCCATTAATTTTGAAGACATAAGGTCCAGGCCCCTTGTTTATACTTTTATCAATTTTAGCACCCAATGATGTGAAAGCAAACATGGAATTGTATGACCTTATAGATTTAAGAAAGTATTTTGATAAAACGCCACCATTAGGATCCAACAGCTCAGATAGAAAAGGAGGAGGATCTTTCAGAAGAGGCAAGTGAACTTTACCCCCCCTACAGCAAAGATGGAAACGGGCACGGTTTTCTTCACCTGAATATGTTCTCTTCACACGCTCTTGGTACCAAAACTGGGCACCACAATACTGGCACTCATGGGCAGGAGGTCCGTAGTAGGATGTCTCGTCAGGAATGGCTGCAGGAAAAAGTGAACGCAAATCTTTTTGGAACCCAGTCGAACCAACATATACAGATTAGCCACCCAGCCCACAAACCTGAAGGCTAGCTAATGTTTTGGACCAATGATTACCTTCTCTCTTTGCTCCTGTTTTGCAACTTTGAGGAGTCTGTGTTCCCTCGACAGACCCCTTAGCGAAGCCTGCAAACCAAGCCATACCAACATAAACAGATTAGCCCCAGCCCACAAATCTATACCTAGTAACCTAAGGTATCCCTCGACTCTGTGAATAGGTAATACAAAATATCCTTTTCCTAAAGCATGAACATAAACATATACTGAGAATTACCTTTTTTCTTTGCTCGCAATATAGATTTCCTGAACTCCTGTCTCTCCCGAATTGTCGCGGGAGATGATGCAGCACCACCTGCAAGAATTATTATCAGTCGAGCCGCTTATAGATAGACACCAACCGCAAAAGGAAAACGTGTATAAAATAACCTTGCTCGGAAGAAACCTTTTTCCCTCGTAACCTCTTCCTTGCGCCGCTAACAAGCACGCCTGCCATAAACCATTGGTACACCTACATTGATGATGTACAACCTTCTGATCAAGGATGGTATGTGAAAACCAAACATGAAGGTACACATACAGGCTAGTTTCTAGCCGGATGGTTCCTTTTAAAAAATATCTAGCTCAACATAATGCAATCTAGACGGTTGCTCCTGAACATGCATATATTTCCTAGTGGCACATCCAAACTGGTAGCACAATAATAAACTAAATTTTACAAACGGGTTTAATCTACCATTTAGTCCACAGGCATGCCCATGTTACAAATGCTTTCTTCCAATGATGCTTAATGAGGGTCTCACCTTGCTACTGAATAAGGAATTCAAGGATCGTAGCTATGAGGCTAAGGAGGCACTAAACAAAGGCAAATGTGGAGATGAGTTCCAAGGGCAGAGCGGAGAGACCACGTTTATATAGGAAGGAGGAGGCCATGTCCCTAAAGCTGGCATAGATGTAGTGAATATGGATAGTATACTAACCCATTCAGATTTAAGATGACATGACATGACGTTGTAAGGGATAAATATAACATCGACTGAGGTCAATGAGCTGGTCTAGTCTTTTTGATATATGGCCCTATATTTTTTTAATTGAAATATATGTGGCACATCATAGAATTATTTTGCTTTTTCATGCTTCATTAGGATGTGTAGTGCGATGATCATTCGTTGCAATATGAAGTGCTGGATTGAAAGCGAAAGGTCATTGTCAATTGAATATTTTTGTCATGGAAGTAGGAAAGTACATTGCCAATTGAATATTTTTGTCATTGAAGTAGGAAAGTACATTGCCAATTGAATATTTTTATCATGAAAGTAGGAAAGTAGGAGTGAAGCGGGAGGAGGCCATGTCCCTAAAGCTGGCATAGATGTAGTGAATATGGATAGTACACTAACCCATTCAGATTTAAGATGACATGACATGACGTTGTAAGGGATAAATATAACATCGACTGAGATCAATGAGCTGGTCTAGTATTTTTGATATATGGCCCTATATTTTTTTAATTGAAATATATGTGGCACATCATAGAATTATTTTGTTTTTCCATGATTCATTAGGTTTTTCCATGCTTCATTAGGATGTGTACTGCAATGATCATTCGTTGCAATATGAAGTGCTGGATTGAAAGTGAAAGGTCATTGTCAATTAAATATTTTTGTCATGAAAGTAGGAAAGTACATCGCCAATTGAATATTTTTGTCATGGAAGTAGGAAAGTATATTGTCAATTGAATATTTTTGTCATAGAAGTAGGAAAGTAGGAGTGAAGCCAATTAAATGGAGTGTGGAGGAGGCAGGTGGTGTGGGTGAGGAGAGGTGAGGAAGTGTAAAAGTCGAATGATGCATCAGGTGGGTGAGGAAAGGTGAGGAAGCAGTATACGAAGGTAGATGGTGTAAATGTGAAAGGTCACTGTCAAATGAAAAGTCGCTGTCAAATGAATGCTGCTGTCGGGAAGTTGATGGCATGGAATGTTGCTGTCACTTGCAGAAACAGTCCCAGGGCGATCACAACCGTAGAATCCAAATCCAAAGCAGCTAGTAGAAAAGATAACGTGGCCATGCTAGGAGGCCGCGAAAACGGCGCGGCCTCATACTTCTGATATACATAAAGATTAACGCGAAGGTGCTGGCACTGGTGCACCGACACTGGGGAGGAAAGCGAGCGAGGGGGCCGAGGGCGCGTGGTGGGAAGGAGGATCCGGCAGGACAGGGACGTTGGCAGCGGCCGCGCACCCGACCTGAAACCCAACCCGGAGTTCCGCCCTTCGGATCGGATGGCACCTCGCTGTTGTTGGCTCACAGTTGGGGCGTCGCGCGCGGGCCACTGGCAGCGACGGCGATGCAGCAGCAGCTGCACCTGCTGCACTGCAATGTGGCTCCTGTGGGTCCAACGATAATTGGTGAAACTTTGAACAAACTGCCCTCCCAAGCTGAAGATGTTGGTGCGTGCCACTCAGGGCCCTGCTCAAAGAAGCAGCTACTAGTAGATGTTTGCTCGCCGACAGCAAACGGTTCAGGCTTCAGCCAAAAGGGAAAACCTACCTACGTACGTAGCAATGCAACAACAATTCCTTCAAACACGTCACTGCATCAGCCGTCCTTAATCAACAGCAATTCAGCCACAAAACGTTGGCATTTGACTGGGGACGTCTTGCTGCCAATGCGGACCTATATATTGAAACACACATGATGCAAACACACACAGTTCACTGCCCGACAACCTGGAAACTTGCACACGACTCAAGTTTGTGAGGTTTCCCATCAGACATCTTTCTTTTCTCATATGGTGTAACAACTTTGGCTGTTCGGAGACAGAGATCATACAACCTTCTTGCGATTGTAACAAAGCGGGCTTTCAGCCTTTTTTTTTTTACTTGTCATCACCAAACTGTCTATTAACAAAAGGATTAATGTGCACGGACAAAGAAAAACAAAAAGGATATCTGCAGCACGCAACTTTTTTTTTCAATAATACCCAGAGTTGGGCGCACTCAAACTGACGGCAGGCATATCGCGCAGGCTCTCCGTCACTCTAGGGTTGCCTTATTGTCAGCTCAGCTCTCAGATGCAACATCCCGTCAATGAAGAAGAGGCTGTCGTCGGCCATGAATGTCTGCCATGGGATTGCAAAGAGATTCCTGTACCCAACTGCCTTACCCCCAGTGAATGTGTAGTTACCCTTGTACTTGCTCACAAACTCACCCGATGGTCTCGTCCTTGCGGCAAACTCGTAGTCTACTGTCACACTCATTGAGCCCTTCTCTTGCATCCCTAGGAAAAGGCCGAAGCAGTAGAACGTGCTCTGCTGCTCCATGTTACAGTGAGCTGAGAGGAAGAAGCCCTGGCCTGCAAGGTGGAACGCTTGCGAGTATATCCGGCCAGCAGGAAAGAGTCGAGAGCACTCCTCACGCTTGAGATCCAAGTATGCTATGCACTGCGGGTAGGGCCGATCAAACTCAACAACCTTGAGGGGTCGGTACTTGTAAGCCCGCTCTGAGAATTTCCGAAAGGTTGTTGTATCCGCTGCAAGAGCACGTTGCCGGTGAGGTGCATCGGCTTTGTATAGAAGTGCCTCCGTGACACACTTGGTTGCTTGCTCATGGTCTATATCTGTGCATGCTAGGACCTTCCGCAGCTTCCTACAGGTCATGTGACTGAATCGCACAAGAGGGAGCAGCCGAGAACTCAGGATCTCACGCCTCTCCTCTGTTTTTGGGTATTGCGCCCGGGCCCATCTGAGCAAGAAGTCATAGATGGTATCTTCAGATGCCACCTGGAGGTCATTGCTTGACAAGATGGCTTCGATTCCAGCAAGGGGGATGTTCATCACTTCTTCTTGGAACCTGAAATGAGAAAAATCAAGACTTCAGTATATCGACAATAATTTTATCAGAAAAATGTTGGGTTAAACTTTCCCTGAAAATAGAAACAAATTTCCATCCAATGGATGCCACTTACTTGGTCAAATCCTTGTATTTTACAGCAAGAAAATCTTTGGCTGCATCTGTCAGAGGTTGAACTGCAGCTGCCATTGAAATTGAGCAAGGAAGATCTAGGTATAGTAGTGCAGATTCTGTGGTCATAGGCAAGCTTGTGAGCAACTGGCTGCAGTACCTCATGCATGAAACAACCTCAAATTTGTCGGCAGCCATCAAGATATCCAACAGAAGAGTGGGCTCTGTAGTTGTCAACTTTCCACTGTACATAAAGCTTAAAAGCTCCATGAGGGCAGTTTCCTCTGTTCCAAGAGAATTAAGAGTAAGAAGATGACATACAAGGCAACTATTCACCAGAGAATGAAACATGTATACTGTTTGTGTGTAAAGTATGGCAACTGGTGTTAAGAGTACAATTGACAAAAGCTGTACATAAAGAAGGCTTAAGAAATATCCATTTGGTAAGTGAAATTATGAGGGAGGGAAAAGGAAAACACAATTTCACTATCAAAATTGGAAACTAAGGCCCTATTTGAAACCAAAGTATTTCAAAACCATGGTTTTCAAATACTGTTGTTTACAATTGTCATGACACAAATACCATGGTTTTGACATACCACAGTAAAATATCAGTTTTGTCTAAAACTGAGGTCTGTTTGGTTCCATGGTAGAATCACGGTATGAACCGCCCCCAACCCCACCGTTCCCCTACGCCGACCACACCCCGCGACCAAGACAATGCTCCCCGCGCGACGCCTCTCCAATCGCCAGTCCTCGCTTCGCACCCCCTCTCCGGCACCTCCCATCGCCGGTCCTCACTTCCCTCCCCCATGCCGGTGCCTCCCGTCGCCATCTGCGCTCCCATCACTTGCCCCGCTCCCGCCTCTAGCCACTCTTCCCCGCACCGGCACTGCTCCCATCGCTGGCCCCGCTCCTGCCGCCGGCACCTCTTGTCCGCCGCAGCAGCAGGAGGTGAGAGACGCGGCCACAGGAGGCAAGTTCGGCGACGGGAGGAGGGGGCGGCGGCGTGGGGTGCGGCCGCGGGAGGAGACGACGATGGCAAGTGGCACGGCCGCTGGAGGCGGGCCCGTCGGCGTGGGGTGTTGTGGTTGGAGGAGAGGACGGCGGCATGGGACGCGGCCGGAGGAGAAGGGGACGACGGCGCTGGTGCGGCCGCAAGAGGAGGGGGCGACAGCACGAGGAGTGGCCGCAAGAGAAGGGGACGACGGCGCGGGGTGCGGCCGCCGGAGGCGAGCCCGTCGCTGTGGTGGCGCGGCCGCTAGAGGAGTCGGCGGCGGCGTGGGGCGCGGCCGCCGGAGGAGAGGACGGCGACGGCGAGGGATGTGGTCGTTGGTCGCATGTGCCCGTGCATGAGGTAGGGGCGGGGCGGGGTAGTGCAGTGAGCAGCGCGTGGGAGAGGCGACGCGATGGGTAAAAACTTTGGTTGGGAGTGCAGTATCCAAAACCACAAAAATACTGTGATTTTGGTTAAACCATGGTATTAAAAACTCTGTTTTGCAGTAGTGGCCAACCAAACAGGTTTGGGTCAAAAATACCATGGTATTCTCCAATACTATGGTTCTACCTGAAAACTGTGAAAAACCGTGGTTCCAAACAGGCCCCTAAATATAAAACTTGGAAGCATAAAACATTCCTTAACATAAATAATCATAACAATAAACTTAAAACAAAGTATTATTAAGAAATAAATTCAAAAGAAGCAGGATGCTCTAGTTTCCTAAGTTTCCAGATTACCTGAATCAGTAATTCTAAGGGTTGCATGTCTCTGATCAGATTCTTTCATGCCGTTTGAGAAAAGCTAATAGAAATGCATTAAGCTTATCAGAAATCAGCAAACGGACTGGAGAATAGAACAACTGCATTTCAGGGGGGCATGAGGATTACCTTGAAAAAGAAAGGGCTCTTCGCAGCAAGAATCGCTGAACTGATATAAATTGTCTTTACTCGTAAAACAGGTGTACCCACCACGGTCCAAGATGAATCAATAGTCTGTCCGTCATCACCTGCTAAATACCAAAGAGTAAAGGGTAAACAGGGAAGGAAGCAAAAGGTACAAAACACAGACAGTAGACAAATATTCAGAAATCAAAATAATAGAAGCAAATTGTCCTTTGTCCTTTGCGTGCGGGATAGTTTGCTACCTCCAGAAAGACAGGTAATGCCTAATTTGAAAATAAAGGGCAGACAAATTAAAAAAACACATAAAATGAATAGCCATTTTGTCTGCTTCCAAATATCTAAGCATGCTTCTAGCACAGAGTAACAAACATATATGTCTACCACCATGGATCAATCTAGTGCAAGTTCAAGCAACCGCCTAGCTTTTCAGAAGACTCTACCTAGTTCAGTAGCATACATTGCATTGTATTGCTAAAATGTTCCTACAAACATATATATTTTATAATTGAATATGGAATTAACAATCAGCAGCTTTCATGTAATGGTCAGGAAGAATAACAGAAAAACAGTATGCACCACGGCTTTAGTTCTCAGCCTGGGGCGCAAAAATAGAACATGGCAATTACAGAAATAAGATAGCTTTAGGCTCCAAAACAAGGACCGGCTTAAAATTTCGGATGATCCAATTTGAGAATTCAGTCTTTGATATTTGGAATGTAATTACAACTTAGAAGAATCATATCTAGAAACAAAAACTCAAGAAGTGATCAAAATTAGGGGTTTGAAGGCCTAAATAGGAACATAGGAAGTGCTTGGAGAAACTATAACCAGACTGGCTGTGGTTTCTCAAAAAATTCTGTAGCATCTCAATCTAACTTAATCCTGAAAAAGTTCAATTTATTATGAAGTAAACTTCGCCAGATGCCTAAATAGACAATAATTTTCTGACAGAAAAACTTTTGCCGAACTTCACTAATGATCATAAAAGAAAATTCAATCGTATATCCCCAAAGAATAATTATTAGTAATGGAAATTTAGTTGTACAAACCATCTTGACCAACATCAGGTGGAGATTCTTCTATCATTGCCACAGGTTCCTCTTGATTTTCTTCATATGCATCACACTCTTCTGCTTCAACTTCATTGCAATTTGTCTGGTCTGACATGTGAGTTGTAGATTCTACAGAAGAAAAATGACAACAAAAAAGGCGGCTGATCAGCACAAAGGCATATGGTAAAATAGCACTGCAGAAAATCTAGTCGAACAACAAAGGGATTTAACCAATATAACAGCCTATTATGGAAGTGCTACATGGCAAAATGATCATACAGACACATCAGTGTCATTATCAAGAGAAAGAGTGGGTCATAAGTCAGAATTTAGCATCCATAAGCAAGACCCATGATTGTATCACTAATATGGACTTAAATTGAAGTTTGGAAAATGCCAAAAGAAGCACAAGAATGAAACAAAGACTACCACGATCAACAAGCATACTCAATATTATCTTAAAAAAGTATAGAATTTTCAGAAAACTATTTGTATCTTGGTTTGAAATTGGCTTATTACATCACCCCCATTATATTATTTCAAGAATCTGTCGACTATTAATTTGGCTATATTATTTCTGTATAAAGATTTTTATTTTCCACAATCCCACCAGGAGAAACATAATTGCAACTAAAAAATTGTAACCTTGAACAAATTTAAATTATATCCCCTCCAGTCAATTATATTTGATGTCCAGACAGGGAAAGCTAGTTATTTTTAGCTTACTTTTGTTGTCTGAAACATCATTTCTACATGACCAGGGGTAGTAGTATTATAAACACCCTTGGTTTAATTATCATTCATTCTTTACCAAAAAAATGTTTTTAATACATTCTGAAGTTGATTATTATTAATGACAAAAAATACTTTTATATAACTATGCAATAATCACGACACCACATAACTTACAAAATAGGGAGACATGAATAAGAACAATGTAATTAAACAATTAGTTTCATGAATAAAAAACTAATTAAACCAAAAATTTTCAAAATAAAAAAAACTAATGTTAACACCCTACATACATATGGCTGAAAGGAGAAAAGGGAAACAATAGTAAATTAGCAAATCAAGAATTTCAGACAGGTTGCCAGTCGGACTCTAAAGAACTTCCTTGCAAACTATCTTATGTGCGGAAAGGTGCCCTCAAACTAGGTCGGCAAGAACAAACAGGCACTTTCACAACAGAAGTCCTTTACATTTCATAGAAAACACAGAAGAAATTGCTAGAGAGACAGATCAATCAAAATGAGATGTTCAGAATCTAACACACGTGATATTAATAGAGAAATAAATATGTAAAACAAAGAACAATGATATATAAATCAGAATTGCCACAAATGATTCCTCTTAAATAACTAAAACGGAAGCTACCACTTAGATGTCTATGTCTATATTCCATGGTACAAATCTATGTCATCTTGATATGCATGCTCAGGATATATATATATAAGCAAGCACAAATTGCCATTCATAGGGTGGTACCTTGGGCCCAAAGGAACCACACCACCTACATCCACATACCCTTGAATCAAAAGTAATGTGTCACCAATATGTGATACGTCGATACAGGACCCAATACGGCGACATTGCAATTCTCTAAATCAAGGATATGCCAATATGGCGTATGGCAGTATATATATGAAGATTTTTTTATTTTCTAAAAATCACTAATGACTGAATATGCACAGATTAAAACAATTTTAAGACAAAGCAAACAATAAAGCATAGCTCATCTACGCTCTACCAGAGAAGGAGCTCAGCTCTAAATAGTGAATATTCAGTAATCAATTGCATCAGTAATTCAGTAGTAAGAACCCCCTGGCCTCCCAGCAGGGGCGATATCGGTCCACACCTCCAGCCCGCATAAACTCCCAAGGAAATAGAGGCTCTAAGGCAGCAGCAGCAGGCTAGGTCCCCACTCCCCAGGCACAATGCTGATCCTGGCGTGAGAAGGCAGCAGCGGTGGCGCAGCACAGGTAAGGACAAAAGCCGAGACCCCAACTGTATGTGGCAACTGCACCCGCACATGAGTATGGTGCATTGGGCAGGAGTTTGGGGGCTTTAATTGGGCTTTCAGCAAGTTGTGGTAGGTCTGCCTTATGGTGCTGCTGTATTGCCAGTATATATGACATATCGCCAAGTGTTTTTCTTTTTTTTTATGATGGAAAAAAGAACCAATACTCCCTAATACATGTATCAGGCCGTATCTCGCCATATGGATATGGTACAGTAGCCTTCGAGCTGTATAGGTGATACATATATAGATCAAAAGTACATATGTTGTCAGCTTAAATAGTACAGTGATTTCGAATCTTTCATTCTTAACTGCACCCAGCACCCCTCTGGTTATGCAATGGATGCTCAACCAGAATAATTAGCGCTTCATTGTTACATTCGAAATACTTCAGTGAGTGAATTCTAATTCAAAGTACGGAGAGCCTAGTAATACCTCCACCAATTATTTAGCCGGTGACAGATCACAATGTCAGAGAATTCGTATCATGATGACAAGTCAAAATTGAGGATCCCCACGTTTCCTGTGCTATCTATAGCCTATATCGTTGGGTACCTACAGAAATCGGATTTGCTACCAAAAGGGTCCCAGACGATGCGCGAAATTCCCCACAAATTCACAGCCGAAACATCACAGAAACCGCACACAGATCGCACGATCGCAAGGGAGACATCCACACCGCACATGCAACGAGGTGATGCGGGGCCAGAATCTCTCCACCTACCTTTCTCCCTGCGGAGCTCCTCGCGGCGGCGCTTGCGGTGGCGCGCCCAGTCGGCGAGGCCCCCTCCTGCGGTGGATCCGCAGCTGGACCCCGGCGCGTCGTCGTCGTCCCCCGCGACGACCTCGATCCGCAGCTCCCGGTCCGAGAAGTTGACCTCATTGAAGGCGAACTCGAAGTTGGGCCCCCCGCCCCCGGGCGAGAAGTCCGGGTCCATCTCCGCCGCCGCGGCCGCGCGCACGCCGACCACCCTCCTCCTCCGCCGACGGGAATTGGGGGAGGCGGTGGCCGTAACCCTAGCCGGCGGAGGGCTCGAGGGGGGAGGGCGAGATGAGAAGTGGCCGGGAGGGGAAGGAGGAGGAGGCGGTTATAATAAGGGTGCAATGGAGGGGGTAAACCCGGAAAAAACAAGGTCTTCGTCTTCAAACGTTTTGGTCGTGGAGCTGCCGCGATAGCGGCGTGGATTTCGTGCTTGGACAGCGTCCTTGCGCTGCATTGCATGCCGTATTTGGCGTTTCAATATGCAACAGCTCTGTATCGGTTTAGGTTTGCTATAATATAATCTCTTTTTACATCGAAGGCAATTCTGAGCAGGGCCCTGATCTTTACCTCTATTAAAAAAAGACGGATGTATACATGATTGCATATGGGTTTTCCCATCAACAATCTGCATCGGTCCAGTTTTAGAGGTTCTTCTGTTCAAATCAAGGATTCCACATAAGGCTCCATCTCCTCAACCGGTAGATCAAGACACTCGTTGGCAACCTCCACCCCACTCCGATTTCGCTAGCCGCAAAGACCTTGAGGATCAGCAGTAGAAATCCTTTTGGCGCTTAATGCCAAAAGAGGAGAGTTAGCTAGTTTGGGGAGAGTGAGATTAGAGATACAGGTTTCCTCTAAAAAGATTAGAGATATAGGGGAGGCTATGGGTATCTATTTTTTACTGAGTTTGATTCGTTCCTTTGTGGATTGAACCTGTATTTAAACTTGTGTGCTTTGGTGCCGTTACTGTTACATCATTTAGGAAGCAGGGCTGATATAGCAAAAGTCAAGGGAATAGATCGATATCTTAATGTATGCTTATATTTGATATAGCAGATGGGTGTGCCACATTGGAATTTATTGGTGCAGAGGAGTTTGGGCCAGATTGGAATTTATTGGTGCAGAGGAGTTTGGATCTGAAAGTGAGGACCGAAAGAGCGATCTAGACGGGGGTGAATAGGTCGACACCTAAAAACCTATGACCCCAAAAACCCTATCTTCTCACCCGTGTAGAATCACGTATCTAGGACAAGCTACTAACCCTAAGACACGTCGAGAAAAACACTATGGAAGCACTACACAGCACTTGCTCAAACGCCGAGAGAAAACGACACAAAATGAGCCTAAACCGCCAGAAGCAGGAGCCACCGGACAGTCCGACGGTACCACCGGACAGTCCGGTGCTTAAGCGTCGGACAGTCTGGTGCCACCCACCGCACGATATAGACCGAGGGCTTGACCCTCGAGTCCAACCCACCGGGCAGTCCGGTGCACCACCGGACAGTCCGACACCAAGCCGTCGGACAATCCGGTGCCACCCACCGGACGAAATAGGCTGAGGGCTTGACCCTCAAGCACCACCGCCGGAGAGTCCGATGGCTCACCGCCGGACAGTCCGGTGGCTGCTAAAAGCCTGAGAGGCCGAGCCTCGTAGTCTCCGCTCAGGCTGAACCCTAGGCCACCGGATAGTCCGGTGCCTACCCACCGGACAGTCCGGTGGTATGAAACAGGACAGCCCGAGGAGAGAAAAACAGCCTGAGAATCCTCAAAATCGATCCAAATCTCAGTCAAATAGACTCCAAACTTTGCAAGGACTTTGTCTAATCCATGGAGATGCTCTTCCTAACAGATCAAGCCCTAGGCTTAAGTTTTTCTTCACGGATTTGACTTGCCCCCCGAAGTGAAGTCCACTTGCCAAGAACGAAAGAGGAGGGGCTGCTCGTGGATTCAAAGATTGGGCAACACAACCACAATCAAAACCACGTCCTAGCCGTCCAAAACACCGGCAATAGAATGATCTTGCTCTTGCCCAAAGCCAAACACACCAAAAGACAAGAAAACGAACATAAAAAACCAATCAAGAAGGGAGGGAGGCAAGCACACACAAAAGAGCCATGAATTCCATCTAGTGAATGCCTTAACAAGGTCTTAGATCCAGATTACACCATGAAACTCGTTCTCCAAGCTGCCACCCTACTTTCTATCCACTTTGGTGGAGCCTAGATCTCTCTAAACTCGCTAATCTTGGTTGCCCTTCTTGGATGAACAAAACCTAGAGTTTCTAAGCCCTAAGCACCTTCTAACCAGCCAAGAGGGGGAGATTGGACAGCCATCTCCCTTATTTATACTACAAGACCCATTTTAGACTGTTTTGCAAACAGCCCCCTAAGATACAGACGCAATTACACTAAAATGCCTGTAGAGGTCTGAAAAGACGCAGGAAACTCAGATGAACGGTCACGATGGAGTCCTTGATCTTCTTCGGCTCGAAGTAATCTCCCGATATCTTCCACGTGGTCAGTAGCTCATCCCTTTGGATAACTACCGGTTTTGGGATACCGGCAACTAGCCCCTGGTTTTGACGGTAGAACCAGGAAACGATTGTTGGGCCTCCATTTGAGTGATTTTACGGCTCGTGACACCCTCCCGCACCCACGGTCGCACTTGTGGGCCGAGCCTAACTTGGGCCTCCACCCAAGCCACCTGCCAGTCCACTCGGCAGGGTTTTTGTCATGCCAAGTCCACTCTGACGCCGCCTCTCAGTCCACTCGAGAGGGCTTCTCCTCCAGATCACACTTAGGAGGTGCTCACTCGTCCTTCAGCAAGTCTTCGGTGTTGACAAGCGCTCATCATAGCCAGGACGAAAGACCAGACTTAGTACACTTGAGTCCCTCAGAAAGATGGTTTACTTGATATCATCCTTGAGTACTCTTAGATTGAGATGGTTTGGGTGGAATTTGGATGAGTTTAAATTGACATAATTTAAAATCTTTCTCAATGCATCCCAATATACTCAAAATCTCTTTCAATCCATGTGTTGCCAAACTAAACTTGACGGGTGCATTTGCCATCGCTAGTCAAAGCCCCCGGTAGGATTGAGGTTGTCATTCCGTCATCTAGTATCTATTTTGTTCGCTGCCAACATCATGGCCAAACTTTGACTATGCCCTATATGGTTCAAAAGTGTACTGCATTGACCATGGAATGTCTTGGAAGCTGCAAAAATAAACATTTATGAATAGTGTCACCATTCCTCTATAAACTAATTAATAGCGTTGTTTGGATCCATAACATGGGCCCCACATGTCCACAAGCCCACATCATTGTTGAAGAGTGCCACACGGATTGTTTAATATGAATTACGAAGATTTAGACATAGATGGCACAATTAGCAATATAGTGACACCATGGGTCATAGGTTGAGACAATTGAATATTTGTTTTTCGATTGCCGCTTTACACGGGCGGTATCTTACTATTACTAATTGGAGATTCTAAAAGTTGCACCAATTTTAAAACGCACTAGAAAAAAAGATAAATCCAAGAAATTCTCACAATAATCAGAAATATCCGACCATCAATTGGCAGATTGGAATATTAATAGCCATTAGATCTGTTTTCGAAGCAATTACCCACATCTGCCATTACGAAAGGTCTTGAGTTCAACTCTCAAGTAAAGCAAATATCCTCTTTTCTCATTATATATATTTTCTAAGTAATTACTCACCTCTGCCGTTACGAAAAATCTTAGTTCAATTCTCAACGAAAGCAAATATCTTTCTTTTTTTTAGATTTTTTTCATTTGTAAATTTACTTTCAGTTTTTGTCTTTTTTCAATTAAAGATGCTAGAAACCTTTTCATTAAAACAGATATTTTGTGGACTTTTTAAAATTTCCATGTCAATCCTCACAAGATGTGCTAAAAAATAAAATAAAATTATAGAAATCCTCACAATAATAAAAAAAATACCCTATCATCAATTAATATGTTGGAATCTTAATAGCTATTAGATCTGTTTTCAAATTAAGTAATAACCCACATTTGCCATTATCAAAATAATATTAAATAACCCCTAAAACTACATATTAATTACCCACTCTGCCAATATAAAGGAAAATATGAAATAACATCCTAAATTTATATCTAATAGCTCACATTTGCTATTTTGATAGGATAATACCAAATATCCCCTTTAATTTATATTTGAATTGTTCACCTTAGTTATTATGACTGATAATATGATGAAAGTAACCCCTCAAAATTATATTAAAATCATCTATTTTTGCAATCGATCAAAGATTATCTAAATCAATTAAGCATACATATAAAGTAGCAAGATATGTTATTATAAAAACCTAAGTATAAAAATAGATCTATATATGTTGTACGGTTACGCATAACACATTCAAACTGTAACCCGTGCGAAAGCACGGGTTGATTAACTAGTGGGATATAACTCTAATGGCATTGGGAATGCCAAAACCGATAAGTGTAGTGCATATGTTTGAGAGATGGTTGGAGGTGTTTAATAAAGACTTTATATCTTTTGCTCTTTTAGGTGCAGTAACCACTCATTGGGCAATTTGGATAAATAGGAATGAATTTATCTTTGAAAGAATTTTTTTTTTCTCATGTGTAGGTTACTCACTGGCTGTGTACTTGGGCTGTGCTCCAGAGGCTAAAGCATCAAGTTTTGGTTTTCAAGACGTCGGAACGCTTGAGGAAGGTGGCTCCAAACTTTTTTATCCGGGCAGCTGGTGGTCTAGTCATGGGAATGGTTGTTACTAGTTGATTAGTTGATGCTTGGTTTTATTTATTTTAGGCTGAGTGCTTTTTATAGACAGAAGCCAAAAGTGACTTCAAAAACTTTATATCACCTTCATGTAACACTCTTGGTTCAATAAAATTGCTTTTTTTATTGGAAAAAAAGGATATAGTAGTATGTTACCTAACGTCATGACTCATGAAGCTGCATACCTTTATTAAAAAGAGTTGCATGGTCTATACAGACCTTATGTTTTGACCCATTACATTACATCTAGATGAAACACCATTGAGATGACCATGATTTTCCTCAAGGGGGGAAGAAAACGTTTGAGGTGACCAATGGTCATTTGATATTTCCGTGTCGTGTCAAGCTCAAACTTTTGAGCTACGCAACGCATGGACATGTACCATGGCTACTCACCATACAGCTACCAATAAACTTAAACCTAGAAACCTGGCAGTTCAAATGTAGTACATCAAAATAGACTGCTCTGCTTAGTATCAGGAAGGTAACAAGACACAAGATGCCATAACCAAAATCCTTCAGAATATTGAGCTATTAGCCTATTGTGTGCCTGCACCTAACGAACAGCCAAATTTACATGGAACATGATTCATATACGGAGCTAGGATCTGCATATTTAGATAAACCCATGATCGATGTACAGATACTGAACCAATTGAGAGAGCGGAAAGAAATTACATAGATACATGTTAGATATATTACACCTCTTGTTTCTTCGTGTGGGCCTCGAACCCCCAGAATCTACAGCACTCATTTTCTCCTGCTGTTTGAGGAGCCACCGGATGCCTTCAATCGGGCTTGGCGTCCCTCTAGCCTTGCTTGAAGCAATTTTGCCTTTAGGGTGTTCTCCATCACGCCTACTGGATATTCCGGTGGGCATTCCGATATCTCAGGGTCCAAAGATGTGGACTGGTATTTCAGTTGCCGCGTTGGGCTACAGAGATTACCCAAATCCCCTGAAGTAGTGCCTTCACAAAAGAGACTTGTTCGGGAGAAATGATCAAAGGATTCCTGCCCCAGGTAATCAACATGATGCCCATCCACGTTGTTCTTTGATGACCCATTGTGAGATCCTTGAGTAATTTGGGTGCTTGTCGCTCCATTCTGCTCTTTAGCTGGAGTAGTTCTGGCATTGCTTTGTGAGTTGATTTCTGATACTACTACTTTACTGGCATGCTGCAATTTGTTGCTACCGGACCTTGAGTTGTCTTTCTGTGAATAAACTGGCAAACTGGCCATGTGTGAACCTCCAGCAGCTCTACCATGAAGATTCTCTAATCTTCTATTCGGTCCTTCCATGGCACCTGTACTACTTCTGTGAGGTCCGGCACAGTCATGCATGTTCAGTTCAAAGCAATGCAAATCACTGGCAACAGAATCATCGTCATCATCTTCAGCAAGCTGAGGAGCACTGGTGGCTCCATTCAAATGGACAGACTCAAGGGATTGATGACGTAACCTAGTACTACCTGTTCTTTTAGAAAGAAGAAAAGCCTGAATTTCACTGCTGAGCCTCTCCGTTATTGTGGTTTGATAAGCCAATTCCTTATTGATGTCATTTTGCATTTGCATGCGCTCATCAAGCCATACTTCAGAAATATGGAGCACTGATTTATCAAAATTGAGCTCATAATTCTTGACATTTCTTTGCTTTACCACCCTGAGTTCCTCTTCATAGCTCCTGATGCCAATTGCGAACTGATCACAAAGGTCTTCTAAGAGGCGATTTCCTTTCTTCTCCTTCTCCAGGTCCTTGACTGCTTTGAGAAAAGCCGATTTTATTTCAGATAACTCCTTGCCTAACTTCCTGTGGAGGTCATCAGAATGTCTTCTTAGACGTTTCTCATCCTCTAGTTCACCTTGCAGGGAATGCAAAGCCGTGTCAATCTTTCCGTGCTCCTTGTTTTTCCTACCAAGTTTGTTCTCAGAGAGTTGCCTCATTAGTGATGAAACTTCGTTTCGGTACAGCCGCCTCTCTTGCATGAGTTCTTGAATATGTGTCTGAGCCTGCTGTAACTCCAGTTTCAATCCATTAACCACTGACAAGTTAGCAGTGTGTTGTTCTTCAAGGCTCCAAATTCGATTAAGAACCTTCAATAGTTCTGTTGATGTTTTAAGGCTACAACCTTCCCCCATAGATCTACCCAAAGAACGAGTTGGGCTAATAGTCTGATTTATGTTGGAAACCTGTCAAATAGAGACATAAAAATTACATGTTTGAGAAATGTGCTTCACTGTTCTGAATTTTATAGCCAGAAAACGTAAGTTGGATACTCATTCAATTGCTCATTAGACAGAAAAAAAAAAACATTATATGAAATAGGGCTAATTTGAACCACAAGGGAACTACTACATTGTGGTAAAATTAATGGCATGTTCCTAGTAAAATGCATTTCTCATATAATGGCAAAGGACCTTGCCCATTATCATTAGTGCAACAACGACAACAAAGCCTTAGTCCCAAGCAAGTTAGGGACTTAGGGTAGGCCGGTAGGCTACAGTTGAAACCAACAATTTATAGCAGAGAAGAACATATATATACGTACCCCAACTGAGCCAGTATAACTTGCAGGAGAAAAAGGTTGTATTCTATGGCTCCTCTCTTGATGCAACCTATGATGTTTCGAAACTGCAAGATGCCTACCAATGCCACCTGAACTCTGTGGCTAAAATAGCAAGAAACACGTTAGCTGCGAAAAAAAAGAAAATAACTCCAATTGAGAAAACAATGAAATTTAGCATACAGATGGTTAAAAATCTGACTGTTTGTTTGGCCTGTGAAAACTGTGTAGTGTCATAGTGGTGTGTAGTCTATTCCAAATGGTTTCTTTGATTTGGTGTTTGGACTGCATCTTAATGAAAGCTGGTTATTTATGATTTAGGATTGTTGAAACTCAAATGTCAAAAGTGATCCTTGGGTTCAGTCCGAGCGGAAGCAACCATCTGGCGTCATAGGCTTAAGGTGGAAGATAGATGGGTGGTGGATGTGTGGTGTTCCAAACTTGTCTTGGCAAATTAGCTCCTAGAATTGTAACAGGCCGCAAGTGCCAAAATCTGTAACAAAACATGATGTGGGCCATTTTGGGGCCAAATGATCAATGAAATTCAAGACTGTGCAGCAGAGTGGTTTGGAATACATGTGTAATTAAACTGGTGATAGCTTTCACAGTAGTGGTGGCAATCGCTGCTATTGCAGCAGTAGCAGCCAACATAGTGGTAGCAAGGTTGTATTTACTATTATCGTAAGGGTATACATTTGGTGTGCTCAAAGTCTGAAATATGATAGTTATTCTTCAGTAGTTTGATTCTGTAAAAGCTTTATGCAAATGAACATTGTTAAGATTTTAACACAGTGATGTATCGTATGCCACATCACCTACTACCTGAACACCTGATATTTGATACACCAAAGCAAATCTGCCACCACCTAACTACCAGGCTATTTAGAACCTTTCAGTATTGATAACATTCTAGCCAACTATTTTATGCTCACAGAAAAGTGGCACTGTGGCGTTCCACTTGATTTTCTGCCGGGGCAACACCAATGGTATTACCAACACGCTGGCATGTAGAGACATGTCTGACACCGAAGATTTTAGTAGCCTATGCATACAGATCAATAAATTGATGGTGCGTGATTACAAGCTTGCAAAGAACATCACCCCTTTTGCCTTATATTTTACTGGACCAACAAATGTGGTCATATGGCGCCACCACTGAGTACGCAAGTAGGGCACTCTATAAATCCTTCCCAATTTGTTTGTTGGCTTTAAGCCCCAGCATGCAATTATTCTTGCCAAGGAATGATAGGAAAAGGAAATCGTACTTGCGTCGCACCTACAGAAGGTCCACAGTAGTATCGACCTTGTGCAAACTGCATTGAGTGGTCAAAAGCCAGTACAAACAAATGAATGAACTGGGGCCAAGACCTGGGAGCCAAGCAACGGAATTTTCGACAGAACGATGTGCAGGAACGAAGCAAACGGTACATAATCAATGGCTATATATGAACACCAAGAAACACTGCCAGCAAGAAGAACAAAATTCGACGTCTGAAGAACGAACAGAACAAGGCACAGGCAGGGCAAGGAATCCGCTCCGCCGGCGCGCACCAATCCATCGTCGGACTCTAGCATCAAACTATCTACTATGCCGCCCACGCGGGCAGCGAAGGAAGAGTGCGCGGGAAACCCCCTCACCTGGTCCCCATCTCTTCCGCCGGCGCCGCCCCTCCCGCTCCGTCGTCGGCTGCCCCGGCGAGGCTCCCGCAGCGCGACGTCGTGTATCTCCCAGAGGCTAGCGCCCAGCTGGCGCGCCGAAGCGGACGCGGAGCTCCTCCTCGCCGCAGCCGCCGCGGCCGCCCCTTCACCGACTCCCTGGTGGTCCTCCTCCATCTTCCACGACGGGGTGGGCGTGCCGGGCCCCGCCCGCCGCCGCCGGGCCCTCCCGAGCTGCAGCCGCAGCGGCAGGTCCCGGGCCCCCACGCGGCTCGCGCTGCCAGTCCCAGAGCCCTCGGGCCGCGTCTCCTGCGCGGCGCCTCTGGCCCCAGGAAGCGGCGGCTCCGCGGCGTCAGCCTCCGCCCCTCCTCCAGGCGCTGCAGCGGGTGCGGGCGCGGGCGGGCGCGGCTCCATGCCTATGTGCCTGCTCCGGTGTGGACACGCGCGGCGCAAGAGGCGCGAGGGCTAGCCGCCTAGGGAGGGCCTAGTGGCTAGTCCATGGCCGAGGGTCGAGCTGGCGGCGGCGGCGGGACAGGGCGGAGTGGGAGGGTCTCCTTGTCGTTGAGCTGGTGAGGGGTCCGTCAGGGGAGTGGAGAGGACGGGAAAGGTTTCAGCGTGGTGGGCCCAGTGGCCAGCGTGCGACGTGATTTGAGGGCCCTTTTTTTGGTGGGTTTTTGTTTCGCTTCCTCCTCCCCGCCCCCGCCTCCGCCTCCCGTCCCGCCTTTTTCCACCCACGCGCCACGCCTCGCTTTGGGCCTTTTTGCCTCCCCTTTTTCTCTACGAATTCCGCTCAAACAACGGCCAACCTGTCGGACAGGCTCTACGCTGGAGCAACCGTAAGATTAATAAATGTTCTACTAGAAGGGGAAAACCTCTTGCAGAGAGTTGAGGCTTCCCTTTTCTTAAAAAAAAAGGAGGGGAAATGTACTACGAGGAGAAAAAGTGTTGTAGCACAAAAAAAAAAAATTTGAGTTCAGTGCGTGATCGAGCTTCTGCCAGTTGCATTTGTTCTCAATTTCTCTTGGATTGTCTTTTAATTAGAGTGTCATTTCGATTGTTATTAGACAGAAAAAGAGGATTAACATGGTCGAGAAGGCCCAAAAGCCACCAGGCCAGCCCAACAATGACCCTTTTTGGCGGCCTAAAGCTGTTGTCTTCGTTTGGCTATGGAGTTTATGCCGCAATGGGCCTTTATAGAGAGCTCGGTATACATGTCTATCCTTTGTTGCTTTTTTTTTAATTTGATTTTTTCATGCGTAAAGTTTCTGTTAGCACCATAATTTAGCCGATGGACCGAATTAGAAGAGCCGATTCATGAGTAATTGATCGGCTAATGGGCTGAGAGGAGTTGTCCGAGGAAGAGATAACGCCAAGAGCCAACAGGTCATGTATCTTTACTTTGAATAGTCCTAGTAGAATTTGCTTAGTTAACATAGAAGTTTTAGTTATAGAAAAAATTAGACTTGTTGTCCAAGTCTACGGATTATGAATATGTACCCATATTCTACGGAATAAACCGACGATATTACGCTCACGAACAGCTACGTGTCTTCAACTTCTCTCGGCGCATTGCTACCCCTAGCAACTAGGGTTTTTCAAGGTAATTGTTCTGATGCTCTAATGATTTACTTCGTTAGGGCATTAGGGCATGAGCCATATGGTGAACCATGTACTGAAGCTTTTTTGATGGAACGGTCCGCTAGTTATCCCGATGAATCTCGTGACGAGTCTAGCTCGGCACAAAATCCATCAGTTATCTCAATGAAGCTCGGATCAAGCTTTTTGCTTGGTACAAGATTTATCTCTTTACTTTGCACGTTTGCTGATCTATTTCTACGTTTATGCTCCACGCTGTAGATTTGTTTTTGTGTAGCTCGTTTTACGCTACTTCATTGTTTGTTACAATCCACGATATGCCGTTGCAGCGTGTGCACGCGACTTGCCGATAAATCAACGTAGATCGAGCACTCTATTTATACATGTCTTAATTTGTATATGTTTAGTGAGATGGATTTCTTTACAGGTTCTAGTTTGAAGCCGATCTGGCTCAATGGATCTGTTATATCATGCTTTTAGATAGAGCTTTATATCTCTTGTACTATGGATGCATGTTTTGGCTCTTTTCGCACTATATGTATACACATCATGTCGACCAACCGATGCCCGCGCATCGGCCGACTGGAGTGCACGAACCTTCGTGTTTGTCGATCCTAGCGATCGGCAGAAATTTAGCGTTTATATTTATTGTGTACGCTTTTCAGGAAGAACAGGAGCTAACAACAACATCCACACAACCTCTCTGGCTGTAAGGTCAAACCAGGTGGTACGCCCGTATCACCACGCACAACCAGGATCGGTTTTCCTGCAGAGCCGATCGAAGCCGCACTGCAGGAAAACGAGTGCAGCAGCAGCGCGATCCCCGACTTTTGTGTGCCCTATGCCCGGACCTCACTACCCGTCGGTATCCGAGTGCAACAGTTTCACAAGATAGATGCGGATTGGCATATGCTAGCAGATATGCGTGTGATGCGCACCTCAACTATATACTCTGTACCAAACTCATGCTGGGTGTTACTGTGCTGTTGCGCTGTAGCAAAACTGTATTGATTCGTTGTGTGGCATTGTGCCAATCTATACAAATCTTTAAGCGTGTAGAGGATCTTTTCTCCATCCCTGTAGATCAACAGAGCCACACCCGTGGCAAGACTCAATCCCCTGTAGATCCACAGTTCGTCGCGTGCACAGTTCCCGCTCCCATCCTCCTCCTCTCCTTCCCGCGGCCGCCTCCCCGTCCCGCGCCCGAGCGCCGCCGCCGGGCGCTCCGCCCGCCCGCTGCCGCCCCCGCCGGCACCTCCACGGTCCCACCGCCACACCGCCATCGCGGGAACTCCACGCGCCCGCCATCGCCCGTCCGCTAGGAACTCCGTGCCCCGCCCCGGCAGCCAGCCGCCGCCCCCCACAGCCTGTCCCCGCCGAAGCCGCAGCCGCCCCTCTCGCCCTCCCTGGCACTCCCGCGTCATCCTCCGTGGCTCCGTCGCCTCCTCCTCCACTTCCTGACCGCTGCACCCAGGGACGGAAGCGCGGGAGGTTGCTGGGCGCCGGCCGGGGAAGGAGGGAGCGGTGCCACCCGGATACCGCGCTGAGCGCCTCCTCGCAGGACCGTGGGTCGCCGGCTGGCAGGCGCTGCAGGCCGCGTCGCCCCGGTGTGCCACCGACCTGGGCCGCGTTGCCCCCGCGCCGCCGAGCTGGGCCGCCGCGCCCCTCGCGCCGCTGAGTTTGGGACCGCGCCGCCCGTCGCACCGTGCCGGCGGGCTGCACCGCCCCCGCGCGTGCCGTCGACCGGGGCCGCGCTTGGCGGGCACACTGCCGTAAGCCGACGCCGCCGCTCTGTGGGGCCGTGGAGCGAGCGACCATGGCGGCAGCTGCAAAGGGAAGCTGCCCCACGCGCAGCGCGGGGGCACCAGCTAGTAGGAACCTAAGGGCCTAGATTTTCTCTAGTTTTTGGAGCTTTAGTACAGATGTACTGATTTGAGCAATGGTTATTAAAAAAATCGAATAGATAAATTTTTTGTAGTAACATTGATTGATATGGTAGAATCACCTGTTTGGCTGCTTGCTGTAGATGGTTAAAGAGAATTCAATGTCATTTTTTGTCTAGGGAAATGTCCATTTTACACCCTCGTATTGGTCAAGTCGTCCGAATTTCAGCCTCATATTACGAAACTGGACAACCCGCACCCCTGAACTGGCAAGAAAGTCCGATTTTCAACCTTGAAGGCGGTTTTCAAAGCGGTTTTGCTGACATGGCATGCAAGACCCACATGGTAGCGCATTTACTGTTCATTCTTTCCCAATGACATGTGGGACCCACTTGTCATGCCCTTTCCACGTCATCCCTTTCTTCTTCTCTCTTCTCTCTGCTACGGTGGCTGCTCTGTCGATGAGGAGGGAGAGGGGGAAGGAGGCCCCGACTACTCTGCCGGTGACGAGGGAGAGATGGAAGGAGGTCGGCGGCCGCGACCAATCTGCGACGCTAGTGCGGCGGCGGCGAGGCCAACTGGCGAACGAGGCGTCGCCACGTGGCCGGGCCGCATGGATGAAGCACCGTGGGCCATGCATGGAGGAGAAAGCGGCCGCCGTGGAGCTGCATGCCAAAGCAGAGCTGGGGTGGGGCGGATTCGGCGCCAAGGCAGTGTGGCGGGGGAGGAGAGACGGATCAGGCACCAAGGCGATCACCGCGGCCAAGGGAGGAGGAGACAGAGCATGGCCGGCGGCAGGGGAAGGAGCATTCGGGGCGAGAGATTGGGGAGAGAGAGGAAAAGATGACGTGGAGAGGAATGACAAGTAGGCCCCACATGCCATTGAGAGAGGATAATAAATGAATGCGCTGACATGTGGGGTCTACATGCCACATCAGTGAAATCGCTTTGACAACTGTCTTCGAGGTTGAAAATCGGACTTTCTTGCCAGTTCGGGGGTGCGGGTTGTCCGATTTCGTAATATGAGGTTGAAATTCGGACTACTTGACTACTATGAGAGTGTAAAATGGACTTTTCCTTTTTGTCTAATCTGTAGGACTGTTACTTTGCAAACCCCTTACCGGTGGAGTCTGCCTCAACTTTCGTGTTATACTAGAAAACTTGGGGCGCGGCGCGCCATCTTTGAGTTGTCCCATGTTGATTATACTATTAATGTAAAAGTGTCCATTAACTTCTCTAAGTTAATCACGTCACCGGTCCGTTGATTTAGAGCAGACAAAAGTGTGGCGGATGGAGCTAATTATGAAAAAGGAGTTATGCGCTCTTGTTCTACCGCTCAAACACACACAATAGTTAGCGTGCATATACAGTATCCTACCGCTTCTAGATTTAAAAAGATTGCAAACATTGGCTTGGAGGGCGGCACAAAATTGCAGATAGGATAATCAATTCTGTATTGTGTTAAGCAGTTCAGCCAATATGATGTTTAGGTTTCCAGTACACTGTCTCGTTGTATTTTTGCATAGTCATCTTATTTACTCTGCAGCTTTTCCATCACACCTATAAAGCATGCAGAGGGTCAAGAAAAGCAATTGATATCACTTGTCAGCCCCAATCCTTTTATGTTAATTTCGTTTTTATCTATAGCCTTTTGCTCAAAAAGGTTTTTATGTACAACATGATTCATGACTCCCCAGCCCCATAAACTGGCTGACAAGTTTCAATCATATAAACTGAGCCCTTGAGCTTGGACTCATTTTTCTTGTTGTGGTTGAGGGGCTAATAAATTAAATCTGTAAATGAGTTGTATGCCTTCATCTTTACATGTACATGACTACATACATGATCAGATGATCTGCATTCAATCTCACATATGTTTTACCAGATAAGCTGACCTTTTCATTGCATCAAACTCTAGAAGTTGCCAGAGGAGCTGTCAGCGCTGAAAGAATCTAATCGTTAGCACAAGAATAGACGGTGGAAATTTTTGTGAGTGACGTGGTGCAACGAGAAGATGAGGACGGCCTGAGAGCTTGACCAAGTTTCGTATATTAGAGCTGATGGAAAGGCCAGGTCAGATATTATTGTGTCTGAAACAGTTGACTACCCCCTAAAAGCTCTTGTGTGGAACGACTCCGGGGGCCAATTCGTGCCGCTTGTTGGTGGAAACTCAACCCTAGTCGCCGCCGCCGCCGCCTCCAAATCCGTCCGCCGTCGCCGCCAAATCTGCCCTCTGCAGCAACCAAATCACCCTCCTCCGCGATCCCTAGCAGCTGCAGCTGCCAATCGCTCTTCTCGGACCCTCAATCGAGAAACCGAGGACTTTCGAGCCCACCACCAAAGCGCTATCGCCCCCTGCAAAGTTTGTGTGAATCCGGAATTCATCGCGTCCACCTAGGTGGACGCGAGCCGCCGTCCACCCAACCCCCTCCCTTCACTTCCTCCTTCCCCAAATCGGCCCACGTCGGCCCATCGCCGCCGGCCCGCCTCCTCCATGCCACGCCCCGCCGCCGGCTTCCTCCGCGCCGCCGCTCGCCGTCGCTGCGGGGGTTAGGGTTTGGGGTTCGGGGTTGGGGCGTCACGCCGGTGAGGTCTCCATCTCCTCCCCGGTCTTAGAGGGATGGCCGGGGAGGCAGGCCGGCCCGGCGGTGGTGGCGGGCGGCTGAGGCCGGCGCCGCCGGCCGGGCGGGAAAGGATGGCGGTTGGGCCGAGGTGGGGCGGGAGAGCTCCACGGGAAGACGGCGATGGCGGTCGGCGGGGTGGGGCGGTGCCGGCACGGAGAGGGGTGGCGGCCTGCGGGCAGTGGAGGCCGCGGCGAGGATGCCGATGCGCCGGCGGCCTTCGGGTGGTGGGGGCGGGGTGAGGACGGGGTGGCGCCGGCGGCGAAGAGGACGGAGATGGTGGCGGTAGGAGGAGGAAGAAGGAGGAGGCGGAGGGGAGGAGGAAGAAGGAGGTGGGCCGACGCCAAATTTGGCCCATTAGGGCGAGTGGAGAAGCGGCGGGGTAGGTGGACGGGCTGCCCCCGTCCACCTAGGTGGGAGCGACGAGCCCCCGCGTGAATCCGCACCCCTCCGCCGTCTCCCCACTCACCGCCTCCACGCCAGGCCTCTGCCGCTCCTTCCCGTCGGCCGTGCCTGCGTCTCTCGTCTGGATCTGCAACGCAGCGACGGGGACGTCGTCCTTCCTCCTCCCAATCTGCGCCAACCACGAATGCGCTGCTTCCGCCATTGACGTTGCCTTCTGATGGCCGTTCGACATAGGGACAGGGGTCAATCGAAGCTCAAGCGGTGGCGCTCCACTCCCACCGGCAGCAAGGTAAGTCAATCGAGGTATTACACATGTCTTACCAGGTCTTTACTGCTATGAATCCCCGCTTTACTGGTTCCTACTTCTTGGTGAAGTTTATATTCTTAGTCCTAGCCTTGGTTCAATTCTTTCTCGCTTCCTGCCCTTGATCTCCCCATGTAACCGACAGGAGACCGCTGCCGACAGGTGTGCTACACTAGCCGGATCCTCCCAACAAGCCCAGCGTCATAGCCATCCCCTCACTCATAGGATCCCTGCAAAATCTCAAACTCTGACCCCAAGCCCCCAAGAACCTTCAAGATGTTCAACAGCTTCACCTAAGGGCATTGGCGCCAGCCCCCAAGGCGCCACGGGAGCGATGAATCTGCTGGCCTAGAACTGTAGAGGCTCGGGTGGTGGCTAGGTCATATTTCGGGTGCTACCAATGCTAAGATTATTTTCATATCTGAAACCAGGAAGAAAATGCAAAATATCAATACTTTGAAAACTAAACTTGCTTTTGACAATGGGCTTGTAATTCTAGCTGTAGGCCAGTCTGGAGGTTTATGGGTTATCTGGAAGCTGGATGTTGATATCAAGGTTATTAGCGCTTCCCCAAATTACATTCAAGCTGAGGCTATTTATGTCCCTTTAGCTTACAGCTTCACCCTGGTCTATATTTATGGCGATCCCCACCATGCTAGAACAGATATGATATGGCAGGATGTGTTCAATTTTGTTGCAAACTATCCAAACACGCCTGTTTTATGTATGGGGGACATGAATAACATCACGAATGTTAGGGAGAAGTTGGGTCCTAACCCTGCTAATCAGGCTTGTATTTCTAATTTCTGTGCTTGGATTAAATATTGTGGTCTTTTTGATTTGGGTTATCATGGTCCAGCTTACACTTGGACTAACAAACGCTTTGCTTCAATGCCAACTTTTGAACATTTGGATAGATGCTTAGCAAATACTGATTGGATTGCTGCCTTTCCTAACACCTCCGTTCATCATTTGCCTATGTTGTATAGGGATCATTGCCCCATTCTGATTAAAATGGATTCTACTGCTCAGAAAATTAAAAAACCTTTTAGATTTAAAAATTGGTGGATACAGGAACCTGACTTCCAACAGGTGGCTAAGAAAAGTTGGACCAGATCAAGAACAAGAGGCTTCAACTTGAAAACCACTTATCTTGCAGCTGATCTCAGGTCTTGGAGAAGGAAAAAAAAAAAACCAAATATAACTGAACAACTAAGCACAATTGAAAATCAGTTATCTATTGTACAGGTTCAAAGTCCAACCCTCCACAACCACAGAAGCCAACAGATGCTAGTCCAACAACACCACGGTATTATGCAGAAAAAAATGAAGAATACCACAAGCAGAGGGCAAAAAAGCAATGGGCAAAAATGGATGATAGAAACACAAGTTTTTCTTTTTCACAAATGCATTCTCAAAAGAGCTAGGAAAAATAGGATTCCCTTCATTATTACTCAGGATGGCCACACTCTTACTACTAATGAACACATGGCTGACTACTTCAAAGCTTATTTCACTAACCTGTTCACATCCCAGCTCAATGATTTGCCAATCCAGGAACCCCCAACTCAAGATGCCCAGGACACAAACACCATTCATGATGCTTACATAGACTCCATTCCCACGGCTCAAGAAATATGGGGCCCTATCAAGGCCATGAGGAATAAAGCAGCTCCAGGACCTAACGGCCTCAATGCTACCTTCTACAAGGCAGCATGGCCATGGATTGCACAAGATGTGGTGGAACTCGTAACCAACTTTTACCAAACAGAGGATTTGCCTCAAGAACTTAACAAGACATTCATAACGCTGATTCCAAAAGGTATGAATGCAAACAACCCCCAAAGCTTCAGACCTATAAGTTTGTGCAATGTCATCTACAAAATCATTTCCTCTACCATAGCCAAAAGAATTAAAAACCACTTTCCCTCCTACATTCACCAATCTCAGGCCGCTTTCATTCCTGGAAGACACATCACAACCAATATCATCCTTGCTCAGGAAATCACTCACTCTTTCTCCCTAAAAACCTAGAACCAACAAGCCTTTATGCTAAAAATTGATCTAGCCAAGGCTTTTGATCGTATAGAATGGTCTTTTATAGCTCGTGCTCTCACTAGAAGAGGCTTCTCTCAACATTTTTGTAACCTTGTGCATCGATGCATATCTACGGCCTCTTTCTCTGTTATTATTAATGGTCAGCCTTACTGTGATTTCTCAGCTCAAAAGGGTATTAGACAAGGCTGCCCTTTATCACCTTACCTTTTTGTCTTGGCTGTCAATGAACTGTCTAAAGCTTTGCAGGATGCTATGCAAAATAGCCAAATAAAAGGCATATCCCTAGGTCACAACTGCCCTCCAATTCATTCTCTTATGTTTGCAGATGATCTAATCGTTTATGGGCAGGTCACTTCAAAAGAAATCAATAGCATAAATAGCATTATTTACTCCTTCTGCCAAGCCTTGGGTCAAACTCCCAATTGGAGTAAATCTTCAATCACTTTCAGCAGGAAGGTCACACCTCAACAAAGGGACATGGTCCTTAGTGTTTTTCCAGGTTCCACTCATGCAAAATGACACAATACACCTGGGTCACCCTCTCCTCTTAACTTACAGGAATAGAAATGCTGCCTATACCTTTTTACTAAATAAATTCAGAACTAAGCTCACAGGTCTTAAAACTGATTCTCTAAGTCATGCAGGCAGGCTGGTCTACATCAACTCTGTGTTGGCTGCTATCCCTATTTACTATATGACTAACATCCTGTTACCAAAAAATCTTCTAGACAAAATCACAGCCATATGCAGGAATTTTTGGTGGAAGGGCCAACAGCAAGAAGGGACAACGAAATCAATATGCTACAGAGCCTGGGATGACATCTGCCAACCCGATAGTCTAGGAGGACTGGGCACCAAAAACATTGCCGCCGGTGAACAAAAGCTTGGTCACTCACTCTGGTTGGATGGTTGCAGCTCAGAAGGATCCTTTCCTTTCCAAGGTACTCAAATCAAAATACCATCCTCACTTCTCCTTTTGGAAAGCTCCCACTAACGGGACAAGATCAGTTTTTTGGCATTCTATTCAGGTTGTCAAGAACCATATTACAGATAATACCTGCTACCAGATCCACGAAGGCAAGGTCAATATCATATTACAGATAATACCTGCTACCATATCCACGTAGGCAAGGTCAATATTTGGTCTGACCCTTGGTGCCCAATCTGGAACAACATCCACTCACACCTAAACTTGGATACGATTGTCAACCGTCTGCCTAATCAAGTTCAAGACCTTTGGCACCCTAACACAAAAAACTGGAACACTGATCTAGTGAACCAAATCTTCGACCACCAAGCTGCACAGATCATCACTTCCACACCAGTAGTACACACCCAGTCTAAAGATATCCGAGTTTGGAAACCTGCCAAAAATGGTCAATGCTCTACTAAAGAAGCTTATAAATTAATCTGCACTCCTTTGCCTACTACTACTACTAGTACGCAGGGATCAAGAGCTGTGACTCCCCTGGCTATGCAGATTTTGAACAAAGCTTGGAAGGATGCAAACTTACAACCCAAATTAAAAACCTTCCTTTGGAGATTGCTAATGTATGCACTTGCGACTGCTGACTAGATTCTCCCAACACAAGGAGGACAAATGCACTGCTTGTAATTGTGTTGAGGATGATCTTCATTTATTCTTTGCTTGTGCTCTTCCAAAGGACGTCTGGTTCTCGACCAGTCCCTCGATTAGAACTGATACTTTAGTTCAGATCCACCCAAACTTACAGGATGCAGTCTGCTCTGTCCTATCCTACAGTGATTTCTCCAGATCTCTTCATCAAACTGTCTCTACTTTGTAGTACATTTGTAAGGCTAGAAATGATAAAAACTTCAATAGTAAATACCGGACAGCACAGCAGATTCACATGCACGTCAGAGCTGATTTAGAAACTCACTACATGATGCTAAACCTGCACCATAATATGAATAGTCCGGGTTTAAACCAAACTAGTCCGACTACTAATGATTCAATTCAGGTAACTGAGAGCCACTGTATTTCCACGGTGGATGCCTCTTTTATCATGGAGCAGGTTCATGAAGATACATCTACAGCAGGTCTTGGAATGTTTCTAAAAGGAAGATTACATGGCCAAAATATCAGGCTAAAGATCCAAGCGCATGCAGTACAGGTGACTTCCCCGCTTCAGGCGGAGGCACAAGCCATTCTTCTAGCACTTTTGGTGCACGCCAGGTTGCCGTTGAGCTCGGCGACCATCTTCTCCGACAACCTGGACCTATTCACAACTCTCAATAATCCTGATCCAGTTTCCAAGGCGCCGGATTGGAGATTAAGACCTGTCCTGGCCACCATCGTCAACCATGACAAGTTCCCTGAGTGCTCATTCAGGAAGATAGCAAGATTACAGAATACGATGGCGCATAATCAGGCTAAAAGGGCCAGACAATCTTTGCCCTCACAGGCCACTTTTAGTTGCTCCAATTCTTCCCATGGGATGTGCCCTATCACTGAGCTATTCCAGTCCCCGACTATGTTTGATTGGGGACCAATTAATATTCAGCATGTAATTTGTTGTTAATCCAATAAAGCTGGCGTTCTTATCAAAAAAGAAATCTCTTGTGTTCACCAGCAACAACCTTAAAGCACTTGTCAGTGTTGTCAGTGAAATATCGTTTTCTCTGCACGACAATAATACTGCATACAGCCTACTGATTTCCAATAACGGCACAAAGATTTTCTTGTTTCCAAAGGTGAAACTATTAAACTTTTTTTTTCCATTTCTGAACAAATTTTATTTCAGCAGCCAAGGAATGCAAACATATGAATATCTGATATTTGTTTTTTAAGGTTCAAAATCAGGTTACTGGTTGCTCTCTATCTGCATGGGAGTGTGGTGGCTACTTTGTTTACCACACCAAGTTTGATTTCGACAAGACTTCTGAGCCCGAAATTTCCAGCAGAGTGTCCTCCGCTTCGCTCCAAGACAGCGCCTTTGAAGATCTAAAACATCTTTGTTGCGCTATTGCCGATGATCTCGTTTTGTAAGCTGAAGCAGAATGTTACTGCAGTGCTAAACAATGTGTGAACAGCTATATATGTTTAAAGTTCGGCTGGGTGCCTACATAAATAGTGTGGAAACCATGCCTGAACAATCCGATCGATCATAAAGCTTGCTGTTTGTAACATGGATCAGTTAGGAAATTGTGTGAAGTGTAGCACTTTGCTGATTGCTGGGGACAGGGATCTGGATTTGCTTGAAATATCTCTTCTGCATGTTTTGCTTGATTGCAGACGTTGCCTGAAGCACAACAGAATATCTTCTTTTCTGATGTCTTTTTCTGGTCAACGATGCTAAAAACCTTTTGTCGAAAATGTGCATCTAAAAAAAAAAACCCAACTTGGGCAAAAGAAAAAAAAGAAAAGAAAATAGGGATATCCTGCGTTGCTCCTTTCCCACACAAAAACGGGAGTTTAAACGTCGATTTGTACTACGGACTGCAGTATACACTTAGGGGGGTGTTTGGATACCGGACTAAATTTTTAGTCCCCATCACATCGGATGTTTGGACGCTAATTAGAAATATTAAATATAGTCTAATTATAAAGCTTATTACATAGATAAGGACTAAACGATGAGATAAATTTATTAAGGCTAATTAATCCATGATTAGCAATTGTGATGCTATATGCATTAATTAGGCTTTATAAATTCGTCTCGCCGTTTAGTCCTCATCTATGTAATTAGTTTTTAATTAAACCATATTTAATATTTCTAAGTAGCGTCCGAACATCCGATGTGACACGGGCTACAGTTTAGTCCCTGGATCCAAACACTCCCTTAAACCCACAACAACAGAAGTGCACAAAAGAATATATTGCACGAGATGGAAATTGAGTCAATATCAACAAGTATTTGACAAAAGGATTTATTGATTGATTCTAAGAGTCAACTTGGATCACCACAATTTGAATTTGTAAGTTGAAACTAATTATGGTTGCTCTTATTCATCAACAAGTCACCACAACAGTTGAAAGTGGAAAGTCAAAATGAATGCTTTTGGCCAGGAAAGAGAGAAAAGTTATCATAATTAGTTTCAACTTACAAATTGAGATGGTAGCAAGCAATTTTATTTGACATTGGTGAAGCTCAAGCAGCTGTCCACTCTTGACTTGCCATGGTGGTCAGGTCAGGTCATTGCCGCGTTTTCGGTGGCGTGGGATTATGGCGCTGCCTCCCCTCATGCCATGGACGACGACTTGCCTTTGACCTTTGTGGACTTATGGTCTATCGTG
The DNA here is from genome assembly GCA_022530915.1 of Paspalum notatum. Taxonomy (NCBI): domain Eukaryota; kingdom Viridiplantae; phylum Streptophyta; class Magnoliopsida; order Poales; family Poaceae; genus Paspalum; species Paspalum notatum. Next base: position 38,267,052 of record CM039687.1, on the reverse strand, counting down.
ACCGTCCAATTTTATACTGCTGCACAAATCTTGATGCATTGAACCATTTCTCTCATAATTCTCTCACCTACCTTTGGCCATACCAATCTCAATGCAGCTTGAACGTTTGAGATTAGCCTTGCCGCCACAAGGGTACGCGAAAAATCCACTTACCGACTTGCTCAAGGCAAGGACTGGTCAGTGGGCACTCTACTGGCGGCGTGTCGGTAGGGATGGATATCGACCCAGCTTGGCTCATTATGGCTTGGCTCGTTATACTAACGAGCTGAAAGTCTGGCTCGGTTCGGCTCGTTAGGCAGCTCGAGCCAGCTCGTAGCCTCGCGAGCCAGTACAATGATTTTTTAGATAATGGAAGTAAATTTCGGCTTCAGACACCACCAAAGATGATGCATTCGACCAAATTATTACAAAGTGTTGGCGCATAACCTACTGGTATGTGACCAAAGCACTTGGAGAAAAGAAAAAGAAAAAGAAAACTCTCAAACTCCAACGTACAAAACCAGCGTACGCCTGAGTGGCTTGTTTTGATAAGCCTCTGTAGAGCAAACATCCTCTAACAAGTAATATTCATGGCATCCTAGAAAAACGAGGAGCATGAGTCGAATCCACCCTTGCCGAAGAACGTCTATGACAGCTTGAGTTGATTCACCTCTGACAACCAAAATCAAACCACCACAGGATTTGTCAACACCGAAGAATGTTAAGTATGTTGAGGGTAGAGAGCTTCGCGTCGAGCACTGGACGATATCTCAGCAACTAAGGATCTTCAAACATAGAAGTATTCTACCACGACACCTTCACGAAGGAGACGACGATAACCGCTGCTGCCGTGCGTCCAGAGGACGAGGTTCTCACCATGTAGAATAAAGCAGAGGCGCTGAGATCGAGTTGACGCCTCCATGGAGGGGACGACGCCCGAGGGCGACGCCGTCGACGTGCCGGATAAAATCCCGCATGGCTTTCTCCTTTGATCCAGCCTTGTACAACTAGCCATGTGCTCCGAACCTTTGCTAGGAGTTGTTCATCACCAGAGAGACACCAGGGCTTGCCCGCCGCCGCTGTTGCACAGAGAGAGTCGCCGAGGGGAGCGCCATCACCGGTCACCACACGGAGGAGGTCACGACGCCACCGTCGGCCGTCATGCCAGTAGGTTGCCTAGTAACACCAGCAGATCCGGCCATGGGTTCGCCGGACTCACCTCATCGATTGTGTCGGCCAGATCGATGTAGACCACCACCCGCGCGACCGGCGACGTCGAACCACCATAGCGCCGCCGCTTCCCAGCCGTCGCCGCCAGGGGGAAGCCATCACCGCACCCACCGGCGCGACCACACCATCGATCGGGGATGGCCGACGCCGTAGGTCAGCACGGAGCACAACACGTGCAGCGCTCCGCGCGTGCAAGGGCGGATCTTGGTGGGGGGATGCCCGATCCGGCCAAGGAGAGCGTGGATCCACAGTGGGGTGGCCCGATCCGGCGATCTCCGGCGTAGAACATGAAGAGTAGGGAGAGGAGGAAGGGGAGGGGGGTTTTGGTGGGGCGCGCACGGCAGCCTAATCGGCGCCGCCGCGGGCCGCCGCCGCCGCCAGCTGGGCACAGCCGGTGCCGACGGCGGCAGCGGCCGCCAGTGGGAAGTGGAGGGGAGCGGGCGGCGGTGGGGTTGCGACGCCCCCGAATCGCCCCAGAAGCGACGCGAGGGTTGTTGTTGTGCTGTTGTGCTAGTTTTTCTAGCTAGCAGTCTCCTTGATAGCTGAATCGTCTATTCTTCAATAATAAAACAAAGTGTCGATTTTCTGAAGTTGCAGCGGGGAAAGTGGAGCATCATCAAATTGTTAAATTCTGAAATTCCGATCGACTGGTGCCTGCTGCACATAATTTCTATGCATCATGCATGATTCAGAGCAGCTCAGTAACAGTCGTTGCGAGCCAGTACAATGATGCACATCTTTTAAATATATAAAGCATATATATCAAAAACATTACCACTATAGCTCTATATACATTAATAACATAACTTGATTCACTTTATTGGTAGTTTTAACTTCTATTATTAAATCAAATAAGTAAATATGCTACATTTTGACCGATGAGTTAGCTTATTTGTCAATTTATAAACATGTGTACTGACTCGTTTGGCTCGCGAGCTAGCTCCAGCTGGCTCTGAAATGTTGGCTCGACTCGTTACAAAATACAAACGATCCGAGTCTAAGGCTAGAGTTACCAGAGAGTAGAGATGGGTATGAAAAACAATGTTTGCACACTGTACGCAGAGTAAAAACACTGTTTGCGCACGGTAGACAGTACGGATCCACACGACCATGGTCTAACCTTCGAGTTTTTTTCCACCTCGTCAGTGGGCACCCTACCGGTGTCGAGCTACCGCTAAATGTATTGAATCCTTATTTATCTATTATTTTTTCACCAACCTCTTGTCGGTAGGAACACGTTGCCACCTGAATGGTCGTGATATACATTACGGCCACAGGTGAATGCGCTCGATCAAAAAAATAATTTTGACGTGCACTACTGATCTTTATCTACGGTGCTAAACCTATCTGCAGTTAGCAAAAGGGTTTTTAACCAAATGTTGATCATCAGTAATTAAAAATTAATCGAGTGTGGGATCCACATTTTCAGACAAACCAGTCGCTTGCCATCACATCAAACTGCTGTCGTACGTGCTGGAAGTCTCGATGTCGAGTGAAGCCGCCGTGGCTGCCGCGCTGCCGCCGCCCAGGCTCATCACCGCTGCTCCAGCCGACGAAGTTGTCGACGAGCCGGAACCGGAGCGATCAGCGGGGGGCCCATACGTCGCGACCGGCATCATCGCCGGCAGCCTCGGCGGCGGCGCCTCGAAGCGGAGCACGTTGACGGCCTGCCTGATGGTGGGGCGCAGGCTGCGATCCGGGTGCGCGCACCAGAGCCCCACCAGCATCGCGCACGCCATCTCCTGGGCGTTGAAGTTGGTGCCGAGGCGCGCGTCGGCGGCGTCGAGGACGCTCCCGCCGCCGTACGCGTCCCAGACCCACTGCACGAGGTGGACCAACTCCTCGTCCTCCTCTCTCACCTGCACGGCGGGGCGCCGGCCGCACGCGATCTCGAGGAGGAGGACGCCGTAGCTGTACACGTCCGACTCCACGCTTGCCCTCCCCGCGAGCACGCACTCGGGGTCCATGTACCCGAACGTGCCGGCGATGGCCGTGGTGTGCGACCGCCGGCCGTCGTCGATGAGCCGCGCGAGCCCAAAGTCGCCGAGCTTGGCGGTGAAGGACGCGTCCAGCATCACGTTGCTGGGCTTCACGTCGCGGTGCACCACGCGCTGCTCGGCGTCCTCGTGCAGGTACAGCAGCGCGGCGCCGACGCCGAGCGCGACGCCGTACCTGATGGGCCACGCGAGCACGCTGTCGGGCCGGTGGAGGTGGCCGTCGAGGCTGCCGTTGGGCATCAGCTCGTAGACGAGGAGGAGCCTGCTGCCGCCGCCGCCGTGGCACCACCCGATGAGCTGCACCAGGTTGCGGTGCCGCAGCCGGCTGATGATCCTCACCTCGGAGACGAACTCCTTCCACCCCTGCCGCGAGGTCTTGGACACCCGCTTGACGGCTACGCCACGGTTCCCGTCGGCCAAGATCCCGCTGTACACGGACCCGAAGCCGCCGCTGCCGAGCCTCCGGCTGTCGGAGAAGTTCCTGGTGGCGGCGGCGAGCTCACCGTAGCTGAACCGCCGGGGACCGGCGTCCACCTGCTCGAGCTTCTCCACGGGCAGTTTAAGTAGCCCTGCTTCTTCGTCTTCCCGCGCCGCCAGTTTGCTGTTTGGTGGCGCCGCGGCGGCAGCTTCTTCATCTTCTTGAACCCATCGCTGGAGCCAAGCCAGTAGCGCCAATATCGCAGGATAATGCTTCCAGATGCAGTGCAGTGAAATAGTCACAATATTTGCACCGAAAACGAATCTGAAACGATCGACGTCCTGGTTAATCGAGGAGAGAAGGGAGACAAACAGAACAAGCACAAGAAATCCTGCCGAGATGGCTTTCATCTTCCGGCTGGAGGAGTTGCAGAGGTACAGACAGCCGACGGCGGCGTAGCCCATTAACTGAACGATTAGCCGTATTGAATAATCTCGTTCATAACGAGTACTCCTACGATAACCAGGAATAGCAATATAGGCAACTATGGTCACAGATAATAGGATAGTTACGATTGCGCCGTGCAAGATGGTTCTCATCACTTCCTTCTTCGGAGTACAGTGGACAGTGAAGTTAACCTTCCAGACACAGTAGCAGGATAGAGCCACAATATTGGCCCCGAAAACGAAGTCGACGCGAAGCTCGCTGGTGGAAACTCCAAGAGACGAGAGGAGGAAGACAAGCAGGACAAGCAGAAGAAACCCAGCGAAGATGGTCCTCTCTTGCCGAACTGAGTTGCGGATGTAGAGGCAGCCAACGGCGAGGTAGGCTAGTAACTCGATGACCAGTGATGCAACACCATAGCTACTAGTACCAGTGTCATCGGTGTCACTCCAATCAAAATGAAGAAGAAAACGATAAAGATAGAGATAAAGGTAGGCAAATATGATCACAGAGAACAGGGTGGTTACGATTGCCCCATGTAAGATGCTTCTCACTATCTTGCGTGGGTTGCCATGGAAAGGATCGCCGACAGTATTACTGGAGTCGGCTTCTAGGTCCGCCATGGTTGTAGCTCAGTCGAATAGACAACGCGGGGGTCAATGTTGGAAGTGAAGAAAAAGCGGGGGGGGGGGGGGGGGGGGGGGGGGGGCCCAGAATGGTGCGCGGTCTTCAATCGGTCAGACATTAGGAGTCTTTGGCACGGCAGTGGACGTACACCAACCATGTGAAGATCCCGAATGGGCCCGTTCCGGCCTGTTCCCGCTTGCTTGCGATGGTGAGACCGAGTCCACCGGTCCGGTTAGAAGGCAGTATAAAACGACACTGTTTATGACGAGGAGGAGGGTACCTCTGAAACAGTGAATAGATGAGTACATGCACTCGGTCTCACCGGTGGAGCCTGGGATTACATGAGCTGAAGCTCTCACTACGAGAAGAGCAAAAATTAGTCGAATAGAAACAGTCGACTCCAGTACTATTGCAACGAGGATGATGAAAGATACATGGTTTTTGGATGGGATTTTAGCCTAAAAACCGTTCAACTTAAGGTATATTCGATGGCAACCCATTGAATTTATCTGACAAACATTCTTAGATGAAAATAAAAGAACTAATTCAACGAGGATGGTGAACTTAGATTAAATTCGGCGACTTGCGCAAAGTAATCGAATTCAATGTGCTAGCACCGAAGCCGTCAAACTTAAACGATAAATTCGACGGACACTGATTGGTTTGCTGCTCTTTTTACCATTCGCTTCGCTCCGCCGTTTCACTCGCCAACTTAGCCACCTCATAGATTTTGGATCACAATTCAACATCAATTGCCAATTATCATATAATTTTTTTTCCACCAATGTCCGTACACCATGGAAGCTCCACGTGTGTTTGACATCTACCTAGCTGAAATCTTTGTTTCAGATATGTGTTTGAATATATAAACTAAAAACAGATATGATCATAGCTCCATATATACATGTATATATATATATATATATGATGTGATGAATGGTGGCACTGGCACACATGATGGACATATACCTGTAGTTTGTTTTTCTATTTTAAAAATAGTACAATCTAGCGGACATTTTAAAAAGTATATATTGGATCATTCGGCGGCTCTTTGTCGTATAAAGATATCACACATATGCTTTTACTACTACAAAATTGCACTGTACGAGCACCTCCGGCCTACTCACATTAGGAGCGGCTTCAATAAAGATCCGCATCCGTTGTTCTTATGACGGCCCCACGAGATGAGCCGCTCCTGTTGTATTCTTAGCAGAAGCAGTGCGTGACACCAACCGCTCCTAAAACTAGCAGGAGTGGTTGGTGCTGTCTACCGCTCCTACTAGGTCTCCCCCATATAATGCCTTTCTTTCTTCTCTGGTTACTGTACGCCCGAGGAGGAGCTTCATTCTTGGAAGCAATGCAGCCAAGAATTGAAAGGAGCCTCTCCATCGATATATTACGTATATGTGAACTTTTAATTTATAGATGGCACGTGGTTGGATGTATAACTAGCCAAGGATGGAGATGCCTTTCCGTGGGGAAGTGGATAATTTTATTGAAGCTGCGAAGATGGATGGGATCATGATGAAGGTTCCTGGCATATGTTGTCTATGCAAAACTCTAAAAGCTGAAGGTTTGGACAGATCCAGTCAAGATTATATCGCATTTGATCGTTGATAGATTTGTGAAAGACTACTCTGTTTGGATTCATCATGGCGAGCAAGAAGCACCTCCCAAAGCAACAGATACCTACTAGGTTTCAGATGAACTCATTGGTGGCTACGTGGATGATAACAACGATACATTCTTCGATGCAGATCTTGACATGTTGGATTGCGGTGGCGATGATGACGAAGACAATGGTGGTGAAACATATGGCTATATACCTTCATAGAGTATCGAAGACTTGGGACTTGATGTCGATTCAGATGAAGATGAACTTGATGAAATGCTGAAACACTTTAAGGCGGATATCCTTCTTGCGAGTGCAAAAGGGTCAGAGAATTTCAAGGCGACAAAGGATGCTGCAAAGAAGGGTGTGTATGAGAAGTCAAAGGGTTGTTCGACTCATTGGTCTATGCTACGGTTAGATCTGTTGATTCTAAAGGCCAAGTATGGGTGGTTTGGCTCTAGCTTCAACGATCTATTGAAACTCTTATCGTGGTTGCTTCCGAAGCCTAACTTTGTGCCTACCGAGACATATCAAGCCAAAAAGGTTACATTGACAATGAGAGTTGAAAGTATACATGCCTATCCAAACCATTGCATCTTATACCAAGGGAAATTTGAGAAACTGGAGAAATGTCCAACTTGTGACATATACCGCGATGTTGATGAAGGTTCCTCTAATGGCAAGAAGAGGAAGAAGAAGGGTGCACCCGATCCTCTCGGAGAAGATACATGCTTAGGCATCAACGAGAACAAGAGAAGAATCCCCGCCCTAGTCATGTGGTACCTCAATCCAATCGATTGCTTAAGACGTCTATTTGCAAACCCTACCTTAGCAAATTTGATGCATCAGTGGTATGATGAGCGAACAAAGGATGAGGGAAAGCTTGCACACCCAGCTGATGACATGCAGTGGCAAAGGTTTGATGATATGTATCCTGAGTTTGCAAAGGATCCAAGAAATGTGAGGTTTGCACTTAGTACTGATGGAATGAATCCTTTTGGAGAAAGGAACAACACACAACACCTGGTCGATGATATTGACCATATACAATCTATCACTATGGCTTTGTCAGAAGAGGAAGTACACAATGTTATGCGGTCTGATACAAGGGCCTAAACAACTGAACATTGATATAGATGTCTTCATTGAGCCCTCGATGGAAGATATGGCTAAGCTTTGGGACGATGGGGTCAAAATGATGGATTCATTAACAAAGCAAAAGTTTACACTTAGAGCAATTACAATACAATCAACGATTACTCTGCGTGCTTCTCGCTCTCCGGACAGATTAAAGGAAAGACATGCTGTGTAGTATGCTTGGATGCAACGACATTTGAGTTCCTCGGTGGATATAAAAATGTTGTGTACATGAAGTACCACCGCTATCTAGTTGAAGGGCATAGGTACCACAGGAAACAATTCAACAACCACTTTGACAACAAGGAAGAGAAATGTTCAGCACTAAAAAGAAGACACGATAGCAAACATGTTTTCGATATGGTCAGGAAGATCAACATTCGCTACGGGAAGAAGATAAAGAGAACTAAACCCCCTATTGAAGGCATGCCTTTCAAGAAGATGTCAATCTTCTTTAAGTATTTGCCATATTGGAAGGACTTGGAGGTTCCACACGCCATCGATTGTATGCACCTAAAGAAGAACATATTTGATAGTGCTAGCGTCTCTTAGCCTAAACAGATCTTACTCCACAAGCGCACGGAGACCGCTGTAGCCTTTCACCCGGAGTATTCCAAGGTATCATATTTATCCCCAGGGAAGCGACAGACAAGAGAGTATAGTTGGATGAACTCAAATCGAAAGAATCCTAAACTTAGCTAAATATTCCACTAGTGATTTAGACAGGGGTAAACTGATAAAAGATAGGTGTATGGTGGAGAAGCAAAATAAAACTACCAAAGATATCGGTAGAAAGGTATAGTTGCATGAGAGAGAAGAGGCCCAGATAAAGATGAAGGCCAGAAGACACCCAATTAGGCAGGGTCGTCTAACCCTAACCCCATAAGGTCGGTCGAGCCCTCCTATTCATGAAGCTTCCAAAAAATGTCTTTGAGCGGTGTGCAAGTTTTTTTCTTATCAACAAAGACGTACGATGAATATGCTAGAAGATCGAGGGAAGACCGCGAGATACTCTCAAATATGGAAGATTTGGCATAAAATTGACTTATACCGGCCTCCACCGAAGGATCCAGAGCTCCTATGGCCCACATTTAGCGTCTAAATGAACTAACAACCAATATACGCAAAGATGAAAGTAGTGGCCAAGGGAAGGGCCCGGCTCGACCAAGCCAAAGGCCTTGGGTCGGCTGCCCCCCCAACCCTATGTCAGCTTGCACTTTCCTTTTTACACCACCTCCCCTGGGGCATAAATAGTGAAGCTGGGCCTCAAGGTTAATCATCCAATTCAGTATCAAGGCATAGAGAAGAAGAAGGGTGGGATATCAACTAGAGAAGAGCTGAGGGTCGAGTTCTAGGCAAGGGATTAGAGGTTTTCTAATTCTTCAAGGTGATTAGAGGCCTTGCACGGTGCTCTAATTACCTAGCTCTAGAGGTCTAATTGTATCATCGTGTGAGGTATGATCATGATTAGGGATGGCAATGGGGCAGGTTAAAATGCTTTAACATCTTTTATCTAACTAACCAAGATAAAATTGCTCTAACATCTTTTATCTAACTAAGCAAGATAAAATTACAACAGATGATGCTTTAACATCTTATTTATGCTATATATTGTCAACTAGGGATGGCAACCTCCGCAGCAGTGGATATACCCTGGTCAACCAATGATGAAGTATCGTGGGCAGCCGATGTTTTACCCCACTGGCCAGCAGCCCAACTTTGTGCCGTGGCGTTCCACACCTCCCCGACGTCACCGCCGGTATGTAAGCATGTCCAAGTCATCCAATAGGAAACCAAACAAACATAGAAACTTATGTGCTATTTTGAACAGATACATCTTACATTCAATGACTTAGTTGAATTGTTGACTTATTAGTTGTACCGAATTGTTGACTTATTAGTTGTACCTAAGTTTAGCTCAAATTATCACCTTGAGATTACCTTGAGTTTGCCTTTTTGACTTGAATTTAGGTAAAGTATGTCTCTACCACCCAAATTTATGTTAAGTGTGACCTATATATAGATATAGTTGGAATTAGGTTAAGTTGCCATTTTAAGTCAAATTTGGGTTAAGTTTGACTCATATACATATATATAGGTCAATTTCATGCTAAGTTTGTCATTTGAAGTCAAATTTAGGTTTAGTTTGCAATTTTAAGTCAAATTTAAGTTTACTTTGCCTTTTTCGCCAAATGTAGGTTAAATTTGCAATTTTAAGCCAATTTGTGATACAGTTGCAGGGTTTTACTTCTCGTGTCCCATCACAAAATCGTGAAGATGTGGATGGCTTCCTTAACCAATTTGGCGGCGGCGGCGGAGGTAGCGGTTACAATTCAAACCATCCAAATGATGAGGCTAGCTAAGTTTCAACCAGAGGACTTTGCATGTATGTGATGAACTTTGTATGGTGGTTTCCATGTACCCTAATTTGGACTTCATATTATTGCCTGGACTTTGCATGTGGGACTCAAATTTGTATTTGTTGGACTACTTAAAACTTTGCTATTGTTAAATTCTGTGTGGTATGATATATATTAATCTTGTCTATGATTTTCTGAAATCTTGGATGGCCGGATGGGGAAAATCTAAAAAAAAAACAGTTAAGTTCGTTGGTTTGGTGGCCGGTGAACTTAACTGGTGCGGATCAACTAAGTTCGTCGGCCACCGTAAGCCGACAAACTTAATCTAAGTTCATCGGTCCGGTGCGGCCGACAAACTTAATGGCGCCTCCTTGTTAAGTTCATCGGTTAGAACAAAACCGACGTCGGGACCGTCGAACTTATTTGAATAATTTTGTTGAGTTAAATACGACGGATAAGTTCGACGATTGGCCGACGAACTTAAGTTAAGTTCGTGGGTATTGGCCTAAATTCGTGAGTTCTTGGCCGACGAATTTTAGCTGGATTCTTGTAGTGAATTAGAGCTAGATTAAACTCTGCCCTTTTGATTAGTTGCTCTAGCTACGTTCTAATTGCTTATCACCTAACTCTCTAGTTTAGACGTAGATTAGAGGAAGATTAGATATCACCTAATACTCCTGTTTACTTCAAGCTTGGATTAGTTTATTCTTTATTAGTTGATTCCATGGATTGATAAACCATGATACTCATCTTGGGAAAAAGCTACACCGATATTGTCGCTTGCAGTATAAGGTTTGACATGCTTAAGTGCCATTAACAGCAACTAGGCTCGTGCTTGGCCCTGCACGACGGCCGTGTCGTGCCCGTTGGGGAAATCGAGCACGCCAGGCAGGCCCGTTAACAACAGTTGGCCCATCAGGGCCCGTTCCCCTCTTAACGAAACCCTGCCGATCCCCTATCCCACGAAACCCTAGCCATCCACCTTGAATCCCCGATTCCCCAACCCCGCAGCCGTTTCCCACTTACCAGCCACCGCTCGCCCAGCTCGCTCAGCGGCCGCAGCTGACCCCGCTCACCTCCTCGCTCACCGGCCCCGCTCGCCTTCTCGCTCACTAGCCACCGCTCGTCTGCCCGCTCGCTCACCGGTCGCCGTTCGCCTCATCGCTCGCCTCCTCAACGTTGAAGAGTCCCTCTCTCGTCTGTCCCTCCCTGGTCTAGATCTCCGCCGGCCTTCGTGTGTCGATGGTGCGCCGGCGATGGAGGATGGTGGTGACAATGGTCACTCCATCAACGATGACCTGAGGATGATGGGAGAGACCGGCGACAACGAGGACAGTGGTGGTGACCTTGGACGGGATGATTTGTTCGACAACTCAAATTTAATTTCTTATATCATGTGTTTGTGGCTTTGTAGCTCTGCATTGTAATATGTCATCTGTGTGTTTTTTCGTTCATTTTCGTTTTTGTCATGAATTTTAGGGTTGATAGAGTGATTTTTTGGAGAGCGGGCCCAGCCTAGCACGACCCAGTTATAGTGTCGTGCACGATTAGGCACATGCCGTGCTCGTGCAGCCATTTCGTCATGCCGAGTGGCCCGGCTCGGCTAGCTAATCGTGCTTAGCCGTGCTGTAAGATCAAGTCCAGCAGATCGTCTATAGTACGAAAATGAACTTTGTAGCTAAAATTTGAATATAGATAATGGGATAGACGATTTACTGGGCTCAGCCTAGCACCACCTAACATCCGCCGCCTCATCGATTTCATTACCATCGACCGCAAACTTCCTCCCACCATCTAGCAAAATCAGTTGCTCAAGAACTTCACATCTCATGTGTGCTATCGATTTTTGCTTCAGCCACGCCTACAGGGCTACATGCTTGGTTTGTTGCACCTATAAGGCTCTATTGCTATGATAGAGCATAAGACATGAATTTTCTGTACACCATCGGCACCTATAAGTGTATAGTGGTCGCGTAGTCTTCTAGATCAAATCACTAGACTGTGTGTGCATCTATGTATATGCAGTAATGTAGATGCACTCTATATAATCAAGTTTAAAATATTGTATATACAATAATGTTGATGTACTCTATATAATGAAGTTTAAAATATAGATAGTAGGGTAGGAGTAGATCATTTCGCGAGCTTTAACTAGACCAAAAAGCAAACGAGTACTGTGATAAACAATAATTGAATGACTATAATTATTAAGGCGTTATTTGCACTACAATATCCCCTATAGTTAAATCTCAAAACAAGGTTGCATTTGGTATATTTTTTATGAATATTTTTGAAAGTGGAATACACATGCCAAACTCACACTAGCGCCGAGGCAGGAACCTTGTATGTACAGTTTTTGAACGTTGTATGTACAGTATCCCCTATAGTTAAATCTCAAAACAAGGTTCCTACTGCCTCTTCTCGCGCTCCCGCATCCCGGCTGGGTAGGAGGACGTGGCGGCCGGACTGCCGCTTGCAGGCCCTTCCCCCACGGCACGTCGCCGCCGGCCCCGCACGCTGCCTCGCGCTCCCGCATCCGGGCTGGACAGGAGGCCGTGGCGGCCGGAACGCCGCCGCCTGGCTCCTCCCCCGTGGCACCCTGCCTCCGGCTCCGCGCGCTACCTCGTGCACCCGCATCCGGGCGGGACAGGAGGTGGTGGCGGTCGGACCGCCGCCGCCGGGCCCCTTTCCCGCGGCACGCTGCTGCCGCCGCCGGACCAGCGCGCCGTCCTGATCCGTGGGATGCCGCTGCTAGCCCCGTGCCCCAGCGCCGCCTGCTCTGCGGCTTCGCCTGCCGACACCGCCGGTCCTCCCCCAAGCCGCGACCACCACGGATCACCCCGGCCGACGTCCTCCGCGGTATCATCTTCACGATTTCAGGCTAACCTCGGGGCACTGAATATTTATGCAATGATAGATCTTCATGTTTAGGGTTAGAGCTGTTAGGTTAAATACAAAATGCTAAATCAGTTCGTTGTTGATCCACGTGGATATGATGCAAACTCTAAAATACTCTTGAGAAAAATCTACAGGATATCGTCTCCCCTATATTGTTCCACATAGAGTCATGTACAGGCGGCTGCTGTTTGATACTTCACTAATAACCATTGCTAATGTCCATGTCAATGCTACATGAACATATTTTCATTCTTGCATATTCAATTTGGCTGGATTATTTCATTGGAGATAATCTGCTTGTGCAAGTATTGTTCAATCTAATAGTGTTTTGTTGATTCCATGAAGCACAAAGTTTGTTTTGACATTGTGTGCAATAGAAAATAGCAGGAACATGCTAATTGATTGATGGACGGTGGATTATTGCTACTACTGTAAGCTTGTTATGTTGGTCTTTTTTTCTGTCTCCGCTCCTTTGGCATCGATGCACATTCATGGCAGTGAAATGATTACAGCGAAATGCTTCTAAAATCCTTTGAACGTGATGTATATACAAACCTATTGCCAGCTTTTGAACGTTGTATGTACAGTTTTAATCATCGAGGCCTAAGGTGAGTTTCGGTGATTGAATGACAAGGTTATTTGTTGTCTTATGAGCTCATGAGTGCAGGTTTAATAATGAATATAAAATGGTTGCTCATTGGTTGATGTTAAGTGGCCCCGGGCATCTCCAATGTATTTAGACCAAGAAGTCCATATGGGTGGGCCATGTTGTAAGTGGTCTTTAGTTATTAAAATTGTCACAATGTGTAAACTTAAATAGACCATAATAGTAGGACCCACATATACTTCTACATTAGAAAGAGAGAGTTTGAGGAGAGATGAGAGAATATGAAATGGAATAATATTTTATATTCTTTATAGGCAGCCCATATGCATATTGGTACCTTTAGCTATAGACCACTATATGGACTACTCCCACGATGGTTCAGCTAGGTTGAATGCAATATTTAAATCACTATGGATTACTTTTGGACTCCATTGTGGAGGCCCTAATTTGAATGGCAAATTTTATGGAAGCGGATTTGGTTTTCATCCGTATCTCGAGGGCTAAGGACTCTTCTAGAGTCAAGGATCAAAGGAGATGAAAGATCCTTGCTTAGATAGGGTTTTCTAGTTTTCTAGTGTCCGCACTATTAAGGGGGGGTCAATGGTTGAACCTTAATCATGAGATACTCCAAGTTTTGGATGCACACACACAAGCCAAAAGAATCAATATCATCAAAGGTGCAAGAAGCAAAGGTATAAGGTCCAAGAAAAATAAAAAAGAATCAAAATGGTTGAAGGAAATCAAAGGCAGAAAAACTTGCAAGGACCGTATAGTCCGGTCTAAGCTTTTTTCCATGGAGCGTACCAAGTAACTTCAAAGGCTTTTGTTTGGACGTTATGGTCTCCATGCAAATCAGAACAACAGGAAGGTCCGATCTAGTGGTTACGTACTATTCTATGTACCAAGTAACTCGAGGATAGGATTTTGCAGCAGGGAAGCACGAAATACACTGACCGTCCAAAGACCATCCATGGACTGTACCAAAAAACCCGCAGGAACCAAACCCTTAGACTTCAAGCAAATTAGTATGGTTTGATCTAACTGTCCATGAACCATACTAATAAACCGCGAGTACCAAACCCTCGGACAAGAAGTAATATAGAACAGTCTATGCAGACCGTCTAAGCACTGTCCCATTTAGCTCGGGAAAATGGACCCAGAAGCTTTGGCAGTTCACACGAACCATATAGTTCAGTCTCTCTAGAGCGTACTATCTCACGGACATAGTGATGTATGTGTTTCAGTGACCGTTGGAAAAGTGTATGGACCGTATAGTCTGGTCCTCACAAAAAGGCCAGACCGGACCATCCGGTCTCCTCTGCGTTAGCACACCTCTTTTACAACGGCTCTACCAGCTTGGGGTCTATATATATGGGTCACTTGGGATCATTTCATGCTCTTTGACACTCTAGTAACTCAACACTTTCAGAGAGCCACTTGAGCTTCATCCTTTGCTACTCATACACTCATTTCCCCTTGAGATCAAGGGAGAGGTCAAGAGACTTGTGTGCATCCACTTGGTGAGGATCAAGATCAAGTGAAGACCGAAGACTTGTTACTCTTGGTGATTGGCAGCACCTAGGTGGACTTGGTGACCGGGGTGCATTCTCGGAGCTTGCCAAGGTGGTTGTGGAAGCCTGAAGAACATTCGTGTACAAGTCTTGAGCTCCACCTTGCCGGGATGGCGAACGGAGACTCTTAGTGCGCACCCACAAGCATGGGAGGCAGCAAAACACTCTAGGGTGTGCTGCAACGTGGACTAGGGGAGGGTGTCAAACCTCCGATACCACGGGAAAAAAAATCTGGTTGTCCCTCTTCCTTGTCTTTCTACTTGATGCATTCTTGGTTCTTGCTATTTTCATTGTGTGCATCTTATAGTCACCATGCTTAGCATTCCTCTTGGCTAGTATGTCCCATGCAAGTTTGGTCAGTAGTGTTGCTAGTTCTAGCTTCCGTTGTTGTTTTCCTTCCACTAGCATGTTTAGGGCTGTTTTTCTTGTTGTGTAGGGTAGTTTTCGTGTAGAGGGTGAAGTGGGCTAATTTGTAGCTTCGTTAGGTTAAGGATTCTCGAGTAGAGTTTGAAATTAGCCCAATTCATCCCCCCTCTTGGGCACCCAATCCTTACAACAGTCTCTGGTGCATTGATCCATTTTGGTGGTCTGCTTAGGGCTGCACGCGTTAGTGGCTTCATTACAGAGCATAGTCTGTCACTGATTGCTCAAGCGCCATAAAAAAAGGACAGGGAGTGTGAGGTTTACTGATCGAAGTACTGCGGCCTAAGCTCTCTTGAGGTAAGGCATAAAATAATGGTGATAGAAAACATATAAGTATTGACAATGGAAAGCATACATTTAAATTGTATATTTGATTCATGAATCAGGTCCAATTCAAATAATGTTGTAGCACTTGTGAGTGGATGGTTAGATATTGCTTTCATTTATGTGGACTTTGATGACAGATTGTGTTTTGTGTGTGCCCCCTTACGAAATCACGTCTCGTTGTGTTGCAGATGGCACCTTCAATCAAACGTAGGGATCATGCTCCACTAACTGATATAACCGATAACAATACCGAACAACCACAAATTGATGATCCTAGGGAACGTAAAAGGCAACATGACAGGGAGAAGTATGCACAAATGCCTGAACAACAAAAGCAATCTCTACTACAAAAACGTCGTGAACAACGACAACAAAAGAAAGCTGCAAAACCGAAGCCTCAATCTGATAGTACATCAAATAGGACAAACACATCCAATGCAAAAGGTGCTTATAACAAAGAGAGATGATGTTATTGCCAATCATATTGATTCTCGGTCCTAATATATATTGCACTTGCGAATAGATGGAGCTGGAGAGTGCAAGTATAGTTTCATCAAGGGAGTGGGCTCATATTGCAACTATTGCATGATCACCGGTCATCATACTAGGGAGTGCCCCATTCCTTACCGTCCTCCTCCAAAATTGTCTTCTAACTTCAAATCTATGTATGACAATAACATTTACTTGTTGAGCAAGGTCAATGGCAATGTGAAGGCAAAATTCATTTGCAAGGATATTAAGAGCAAGAAGGGAAAGCTCCCCAAGCAACTTTGGGTCCCCAAATTTCTAGTCACCCATGTGCAATGACCAAAGCTTGCTTGGGTGCCAAAAACTCAAAAATGACTTTTCTATGTGTAGGTGAACTACAAAGCCAGTGGAAAGCATTGGGTACTTGATAGTGGTTGCACACAACACATGACCGGCAATGATGGTATGTTCACCTCACTAGAAGACCCCGGCAACAAAGAGCAAGTCACCTTTGGTGATAATTCAAAGGGCAAAGTCATTGGGTTGGGTAAAATTGCTATCTCTGACGATTTATCAATTTCTAACGTCCTCTTTGTTAAGTCTTTGAGTTTCAACCTTCTCTCAATCGCACAATTGTGCGATCTTGGTCTAACGTATGACTTTGACAAGAATGGTGTTGTAGTGAGGAGTGAAAAGTATAAGTCCATGGTGTTTCAAGGGTTCCGGCACGGCCATCTCTACCTTGTGGATTTTAGCGATATGGAGACTTCATCAACAACATGCCTCTTCTCCAAGTTTTTCTTGGGTTAGCTTTGGCACTTTCGCATTGTTCATATTGGAATGAGCCAACTCAAGAAGGTTGTCAAGAAAGGGATGGTGACCGGCGTGAAGGATGTCACATTTGAGAAGGACAAGCTTTGTAGCGCATGTCAAGCCAGCAAGCAAGTTGCAAGTCACCATCCAATGAAGACTTGTGTCTCCACCTCCAAGCCGCTCCAACTCCTTCACATGGATCTTTTCGATCCTACTACTTGTGAGAGCATTGGTGGTAATCTCTATTGCCTAGTCATTGTTGATGATTTTACACAGTATACTTGGACCTTGTTTCTGGTGATAAGAGAGAGACTCTGGACAAGTTTGAGATCTTCGCCAAGCAGGCTCAACGAGAGTTCGGGCTCAACATTGTGAAGGTCCGCAGTGACAATGGCTCCGAATTCAAGAATTACAAGGTGGATGAGTGGTGTGATGAAGAAGGCATCAAGCATGAATTCTCCGCCACGTACACACCTCAACAAAATGGAGTTGTTGAAAGAAAGAACAAGACATTGATCACTCTTGCAAGAGCCATGTTGGATGACTATGGCACATCAGAAGATTTTTGGGCGGAAGCAATCAACACAGCATGTCATGCTTCAAACCGTGTCTATCTCCACCGGCTACTTGGCAAGACACGATATGAGCTCCTCATTGGGAGGAAACCCAACATCTCCTACTTCTGGGTCCTCGGTTGCAAGTGCTTCATCTACAAAAAGAAAAGGCTCAGTAATTTTGAAAAACGTTGCGATGTTGGTTTCTTTGTGGGTTATGCGTCAAACTCGAAGGCATGACGAGTATTCAATCAAACCACCGGAATGATTGAAGAAACGTGTGACATAGAGTTTAATGAGACTAATGGCTCCCAAGGGGAGATGTTTACTCATGATGATGTAGATGATGAGCCTCTACGCGACGCAATGAAAAATATGACTATAGGGGATGTGAAGTCGGAAGAGGTGCATGAAGACAATGATCAAGGGGGAGGACACTCTCCATCAAGACCAAACACCTCCATGGCACCTCAAGTGGATGAAAGTGAACAAGAATAAGATGGAGTTGAGGAAGTGTCGGACAATCAAGACCAAGATATGCCGCAAGCACAAGCGTCAAATGATCAGCCACCACCACCTATTGCACTAAGAAGGCCACTAGTGAGACATGGATGCATCTCCAAGAATCATCCCAATGACCACCCGATCTCGTAACCTTGTCTCATTTTGTGAGCATTACTCGTTTGTTTCTTGTGCGGAGCCTACTTGTGTAGAGGAAGCTCTTAAGGACCCCAATTGGACATAGCCATGCAAGAGGAGTTGAATAACTTTACTCGCAATGAAGTGTGGGTGCTCGAAGAGCGTCCAAAGGACAACAACATCATTGGCACCAAGTGGGTCTTTCGCAACAAACAAGATGAACATGGTGTGGTGGTGCGCAACAAGGCATGGCTTGTGGCAAAGGGATTTGCACAAGTTGAAGGGTTGGATTTTGGCAAAACATTCGCCCCGGTTGCAAGATTAGAAGCCATCCGTATCCTTCTTTCTTACTCTTCACATCATAAGATAAAGTTTTATCAAATGGATGTGAAGAACGCCTTTCTCAATGGCTACAATAATGAACTTATTTATGTTGACCAACCGCCCGGATTTGAAGATCCGAGGAAGCCTAACCATGTATATAGGTTAAACAAGGCCTTGTATGGACTCAAGCTAGCTCCACGGGGTATGAAAGGCTAAGGGACTTCCTCATCATGCAAGGATTCAAGATCCGCAAAGTCGACATGACATTGTTCACCAAAGACATCAACGGGGATCTTTTCATTTGTCAAATCTATGTTGATCATATTATCTTTGGTTGCAGTAACGAGAAACTAAGCCATGAGTTTGGTGATGTGATGTCTAGAGAGTTCGAGATGTCCATGATTGGCGAGCTCAATTTCTTCCTTGGTGATGTGAAGGGAAGAATATTCATCCATCAAGATAAATATTGCAAAGATCTAATAAAGAAGTTCCAGATGGATGATCGCTTGCCGATTGAAACTCCGATGTCAACAAGAGAACATCTTGACGCCGACATGGACGGGAAATCTGTTGATCAATCCACCTACCGCTCCATGATCGGTTCGCTACCCTACCTCACCGCATCTTGGCCAGACATCATGTTTAGTGTGTGCTTGTGTGCTCGCTTCCAAGCGGCTCCTAAGGAATCCCACCTTACAGCCGTAAAGAGGATACTTCGGTATCTCAAGCACACCCCAAGTATAGGCCTATGGTACCCCAAGGGCGCTAAGTTAGAACTCTTGGGATACTCGGATTCGGACTTCGTAGGATATCGTGACGATCACAAGAGTACTTCCGGGGGGTGCCATTTGCTTTGGCGGTCCTAGGTCTCGTGGTCGAGTAAGAAGCAAAATTGTGGCTTTGTCCATTGTGGAGGCAGAATATATAGCAGTCGGTGCTTGTTGTGCCCAAATTCTATATATGAAGCAATCCCTTTTGGACTATGGTATTGTTTGTGGCTCCGTGCCTCTCCTTTGTGCTAATGAGCGCCGTAAAAATCGCTAAAAATCCTGTCCAACACTCTCGCACTAAGCACATTGATATTCGTCATCACTTCTTGCGTGATCATGAGGCCAAGGGTGATATCATCCTAACCGGAGTGAGATCCCAGTAGCAATTGGTGGATATCTTCACAAAACCTTTAGAGGAGAGTACCTTTGTTAGGTTGCGAAGTGAGCTTAACGTGTTGGACTCGTCCACAATCATGTAAGTTGCCATGCCATATAATCTTGCATTGCATGCATTTTGACATGAGTAAGTGCTTGTCAAACTCTTTCAAGATAGGTGTGAGCAGGGTCTAGCTTGAGCCGGTAGTTCTTGGTTTCGCTTAAGGCTTGTAGTTGGGCTTACCATAAGGAAGCTTGCGAGATGTTCCAACTTAACAAGTTAGATTCAAATTCTTGCAATGCATTATTCTTGTCATATAGTTGTGCACGCATATTTAAATTCTTGTTTTTGCTTGGTCACTTGCTTGGCATTGCATGCGTGAAGGACCTAGAGAGCGACCTAGAGGGGGGTGAATAGGTCGACACCTAAAAACCTACTACCCCAAAAACCTCTCTTCTCACACCGTGCAAGATCACGTAGCAACAAGTGCTACTGACCCTAGGACACGTTGAGGAAAAACTACGCGGAAGCACTACAAAGCACTCGTTCAAACGCCGAGAGAACCGCAACAAAATGAGCCAAAAACAGTGACAAAAACTACCACCGGACGGTATCGGCAAGAGCCACAAGACGGTATAGAAAAGAGCCACTGGACGGTATAGCCTACCACTAGACGGTATCGGCAAGAGCCACCGGACGATATAGACTAGCACCGGACGGTTTAAACAGGAGCCACCAAACAATATAGACTACCACCGGACGGTATAGCATGAGCCATCGGACGATATAGCATACCATCGGACGGTCCTGTGGTGAGCCACCGGACGGTCCTGTGGTGACCCACCGGACGATATAGCTCAGGGAAAAACTACAGCGCAAAACTTGAGTTTCCGAAGCCAAAACTTGACCAAACCTTCACCAATCATCACAAAAATTTGCACACACTATCCTAGCTCTGTTCTAAAGCTATTTCGAAAAGATCTATTGAAAAAGATCATGGGATTAGTGGAAATTTTAAAACTTGTGAAGAGGGAACCTTTGGGCAAGAAAGGGGGAAAGCCCAAGAACAACTTGCTCGTGGCAATCCTTTGGGATTGAGATATTCTAAGACATAATCTCCACGTCCTTGCAAGTCCAAAACACCAGCAAAAGAAAGATCTAGGGATTTATCAAGCACAAACACACCAGAAGACCAAGGAACCAAGATCAAAAGCCAATTAAGAAAGGGGAACGGAAGAACACACAAGGTGCTGCAAGAAATCCATCTATTAATGGCCCAAAGGGGTCTCAATCTCAAATTACAAGATGGGAAATTCGTCTCCAAGCAGCCACCCACTTCCTACCGACTTACAATGAAGCCTAGATCTCTCTAAACTCATTAAACATGATGCTCTTGCTTGGATTCCAAAAATCACCCCTAAACCCTAGGTCTAAGGACTCTAAACCAGCCAAGAGAGATGGCTAATGGCTGCCATCTCCTTATTTATACTATAGACACTTAACCCTAGCAGTTTTTCACTTAACCCCCTATATTACAGACGCTTACACTAGAAAGGCCCGTAGGGGCAATAAAAAACGCCGGGAAACTCGGATGAACGAACATGATGAAGTCCAAAGCATCTTTGGTTTCTCCGCCTCGTCCGGATGGTCTCCACGTGTCCAGTAGCTCATCCCTCGGATAACTACCGGTTTTGGGATACCGGCAACCAAGCCCCTGGTTTTGACAATGGAACTAGGAAACGCTCTGGACCCCCGGTTTTGACGCTCGAACCGGGAAACGATCATGGGCTTCAACAGTAGAGTGATTTTACGGCTCATGACACCATCCAGGGCCCAATGTCACACTTATGGGCGGAGCCTAACTTGGACCGCAGCCCAAGCCACCTGCCAGTCCACTCGGCAGGGATTTTGTCACGCCAAGTCCACTCTGGCGCTGCCTCTCAGTCCACTCGAGAGGGCTTTCCTCCAGGTCACGCTTAGGAGGTGCTCGCTAGTCCATCAGCGAGTCTTCGGTGTTGACAAGCGCTCATCACAGTTAGGACGAAAGACCAGACTCGGTACACTTGAGTCCCTCAATGCGGTAGTGTCACAAAAGAGCCACTAAATGAGAAACAAGTATTGCCCTCAATGCAATTCATTCAACTCATAAGAGTGGGTGAAGTAATGTTTTATGAGTGCTTAACGCTTGTTGAGTATGTTCTCGAAGGACAAGAGTAATCAATTTCTATAGAGCTCTTCAGAAAAGACTCATACATTTCTTTTGGTTCTTATCGGATCCTCATTTGCCTTTGTGAAAATAAAACTATATGCACAAGTTTGGTGCAAACTATTTTGAGGGGTGTGGGTTTCGTTCCTACTAACACAACGCATGTGTTTATTTGAATCTTGTATGTGGAAGACCAAGTGGGAAAGCAATTCAGCTAAAACTCAAATTTTCTAAGGACCGTACTATCCGCTCTACCAAAAGGAAACAAGGTTCAGACTATACGGTCTATGATATATGGAGAAAGGAGCAAATATTAGCATTCTCAGGTTATCTTGACGGAGGAAAGAACGGTCAACAGGAACCATACCATACGGTCTACATTGGAAGGACCGGACTACAGAGTTATTTGGTACGGTCTAGCCCAAAATCGCAGAACGGGCTACACGGTCCATGGAAGATGAAAATTCAATAGAAAATGAACTTCACAAGAAAGATGGGATGGAGGTTAGTACGGTCTTAAGGACTGTTAAATTATGAAGTCCGAAGGTTAGGAGGCTACGAGTTATTTGGAACGGTCATAGTACGGTTTTGGGGACCGTCCAAATTTATCCATGCACCTGGAGAAGCAAAGAGGCACTGAAGACCGGACAACATGTTGATTGGTACGGTTGGCCCAAAAATCCCAGAGCGGACCATACGGTCCATTGGAGAGAGACCGTTCACATGTCCTCGTTTTTTGGTACGTGACTTGGAACGGTCTTGTGGTAGCGGACCATCCGATCTCCTAGGGTTACTGACATGTGGGTCCCTTATCTCAAATCCAACCAATCATTTCTCCCCATTATCTTCCATACGCCACCGTTCTCCCCCGCTCCTGCACTTGAGCGACGCCACCACCGGCCTCACACCGCCGCGTCCTTCTCTGCCGTTGACCGGCTTCATGCAGCCGTCAAGCACTCCCAGCGCCGCGCTCCTCGCCGCTGCCGGCCTCACACCGTCGTGCGCCTCGCCGCCACGCCGCTTTTCACCTTGTGCCGTCGCTCTTCTCCCACGCCGTCATTGCCATCACCGCCGCCCGTGTGCGCCGTTTCGAGCGCCATGGCCGCCATTCTTCTCCACCGCCGGTTACCTCCACTCAAGCTCCGGCGGTGAGCTCCTTGGTGTACTCCCCCTACCTTCTAGGGTTTTGGTAAAAAAATCCCTAAATTCTTGAAACCCTAGGTTCTAATCCGAGGAATTAAGATGAAATTCAGAAATTGGAGTTAAGATTGAAGCAATTGACATGGATTTGGCAATAAATTTAAAATTTTATCATCAATGTGCTTGGATTTAGGGGGAGTTGTGAGTTTTGCATAGTCCTAGCATGGTAATTAAGTATGGAATTGAGTTTTTCATGTCAATTAAGCATGGACAAAGGAATTTGGCTTTAATTGTGAAATGGTCACGCAATTTTAGCTAAAATTTCTTAGATTTGGGTAATTGGCATGACTCGCTAGGCTATGTTCACTCTATTGCTTTGCTTTAGGCTCTTACCTTGTGTCTAGTTATCTTGAATACTCATATATTCCCTCTTTCCTATCTTGTGTTTGCTTTTTGTCAGATGGCAGGTGACAAGAGGAAGGGCAAGGAGTTGGCTCGTCAGGAGCCCAAGAAGAAGAAGCTATCCAAAGTAGAGAAGGAGGCAACTAGGGCACAGGCACTGGAAGAGGCAGCAGAGAGAGCCTAGGCAGGGGGAGTAGGGGGTGGCAACTGCGACACCACAGAGCACAGAGCACCTTTCGCTCTTGCACTCGAGGCAGAGCTACACCACTGGGTTGAGGTGGTCGTACTCAAGCACCAAGAGGTGCTACACCTTTAGCTGGGAAGCTTGGTGTTGACGGTCGTTATTTCACCATTTCGACCGTCAATTCCTCGGTAAATAAATGGGTATATATAAAGTTCTGTGCATTACTTACCTAACACTAACAAATTCCACGAGTTTTGATGGTTTTCGGTGTACCACAAGGAGAAGCTCAGATTCTATACAAAAGAAGACTAATTGGAGCGAGAGAGAATCACACACAAAAGGGGCTTGAGAATGAATTGCAAATATCATGACTAAAATGCATCTCAAATGCCC
The DNA here is from genome assembly GCA_022530915.1 of Paspalum notatum. Taxonomy (NCBI): domain Eukaryota; kingdom Viridiplantae; phylum Streptophyta; class Magnoliopsida; order Poales; family Poaceae; genus Paspalum; species Paspalum notatum. The sequence goes on along the minus strand of CM039687.1, from coordinate 38,243,153 downwards.
CCAAGACCTACACCATTGCGTAGAGCTCGTCGACACGATTCCAACGGACATATTATTTGCATCGTTCGGAGCTCGTATGGAAAAGATATGGTGAAATCAAATTAAAAAGGCAGTGCTGACGTCATCGCTGACGCCAGCACTGCCAGGCCGTACAGGGCGCGCGCGGGAACTCACCCGGGGGCGACACGTGGCAGCGGAGGCAGCAGCAGCGCTGCGCTCAGGCTAAAACCAACCATTCCCCCATCCCCATCCCCTATCCACTATTCCAACTATCCTTCTCTCTGTCTACAGTGCAGAACAGTACCAAACAGTGTACGGGGGATCTCATATGGGGGATCCCCTAGCTTCAGCCTCACGCGCGCTCGTACGCCCGCACAGGGAGCAGGAGGGCCTAGGCGGTAGAGCCACCCACGATGCGCGCGGGCGGTGTCAACGCGCAACGCATGGGAGCCAGCGGCTCGGCCCGTCCTCGGACACATGTCACGCGGAGGACGAGGCGAGGCGCGGTTCGGCCGTTCGCCTGGACAGGTGGCATGACGTGGACGCTCGCCCTCCAGTTCAACCGCCCAGATATCCGGTTTTTCACCTGAAACACCGCAAAGCTCCCGTTTTCAATTCCAACGGGGGGTTCACCCACCTAGGGTCCGGTGCTTGACCGGTTTTCAGCGCCTGCACGTGGGGGACAATGTTACCAACCTATCTAGGTCAGTTGGAGGCCAGGTGGCACCGTGGGAGAGGTTTGGGGGAGGCTTCCTTCACCCTCAAGGCTCCTCCTCCACCTATAAATAGAAGGGCACACCCCTCTCTCATCCTTGTACCATTCACCATGTGAATTCTCTCCTTTTTTCTCTAGGAGGCGCCCCACGAGAGGTGCCTTCATTCTGAAAGCACTGTTTAGGTAGGAGTTCGAGGTAGGGCTCCATCGTTCTAGAGTCGTCTTCGAGAGTTCGGTATGTTTGTATTTTACTTTCCTGTGAAACTTGAGCTGATTAATATATTTATCTTTCTTTATTTTTGTGAGCATTTACATTACTCTTGCTTTCGGTATTATTCATGCCTTAGCATAGTAATGTCTTTTAGACGAGTTCGCAATGTCCGATAGGAGAGCGCTCGCTTGGCTCGCTCCGAGCGAGCGATGCGGTCCACGCGCAAACGTTGTGGGCCCAGGTGATGGGCGCTGCCCTTCTGCGCCGCTCCCGCGCAAGCCAGGTGAGATTTTTTTTCTTTTTTTATTATTTTTTTAAAAGAACTTTATGCAACCATAATTTATCATGATTTTTTATAAAAACATAACTTTAACGCAACCTTATTTTATCACGATAACTTTATGTAAGCATAACTTTATCACGAAAATTTTATGCAACCATAACTTATGACAAAAATTTTATGCAAGTATAATTTTATCACGAATATTTTATGCAACCATAACTTATCACCATAACTTTATGTAAGTATAACTTTATCGTGAATATTTTATGCAACCATAACTTATGATCCTAAAGTTGACATAAAATTATGCTAACATATTTTATCATAATTGTATGATATAAAATTATGCTATCATAATTTATACTCATTGGTATAATTTTATGGAAACATAATTTATACTTTATGCTAACATATTTTATCATAATTGTATGACATAACATAATTATGTTAATATAATTTATGCTAGCATAATTTACGATAGCATAATTTTTCAGTATAACATAATATATAATTTATTAGCATAAAATTATGCTAACATAATTTGTTCTCATGAGAATTATGCTAACATAATTTTCTGCCAGGTTCAAATACAACAATCTTTAGGCTCTTATGAACAAACGGAGCGAGTGGTATATTGGTATAGTAGTGATGTTCTAGAGCCTGTGGTTGTGGATTTGAACCACAGCTGTGGCTATTTTAGGCTTTTTTTTTGTGTGCCGTCTCCAGGTGCGGGAAAAGTTTTTCAGTTGCGGAGACCACGTGCGGGAAAAGCATGGGACCATCGCTCGCGCGATTTCTCCCTGGCAAGCGTTCGCGAAATAGTGACCCGTTAGAGTTGTTCTGAGAAGTAATAAATATTTAGTTTGTCATGCTTATAGATTCCTCGTACGCTCTTTATAGCACTTGACTATACAATTTACTTAAAGCTCCCCAGTTTCCATAATAGGATTAAAATGTGCTTTATTACCATCTCAGGGTTTGGTAATCACATTCTTAGATCAGAGTGATACAGATCCGCCCTAACGGGTTGGACAACAAAGGGGCGCAGCCCTAAAACTAAGCAGCGAAATATAAAATGTAGGCCCAAACTTCCACACGTCATGGTTGGAAAGTAGGTCGTAGCCCTAATCGCTTCCATACATGGTGGCTTCATCGTCTCCACTGGAAAACATCAACAAAGCAAGGGTAAGTACATACGTACTCAACAAGCCCACCTTCCTCCGTAAGGAGTAGGGGTATAGCTATAACTACATGCAGGATATATCTGGAGCTCAGGGAGATTTTGCAGAAAAACATTTTGTATGCAGGGTTTGAGCTAGTTGTCAAGTTTTAATCATTCAGAAAACAGGGTTTCTCTCAAAAAGGGGTGCCACTGAACTTGTCTGTCCACATGGCCAATGACTTTCCAGCCATCACACACACCGTTATCGGGTTCTACCCCGTAGCTCAGCATTCACCCAAAAACAAATTCTAAACCAAAACCAAACCATTTTCCCATCATTTTAGTTTATAAAATCTAATTGAAGAACCAAACCGTAACTCATCTATACCAGAGGACTCGGACTATTCGAATAGGTTTTACTCTGATCAGAGGTTGTACTAATTCCCACAAGTTGGACTCAGCGACACTTGTGGCCAAATAAGCATTCAAATTCCAAACTAAGCCTTTGCCTTTGTTTCATCACCTAGCAGTACTTTAGAGGTTTGGGCAACCGAGTCACTGCAGTACCCCGCGGTACTCCCGTGACACCCAACCCCTTCCTAGCCCGTTGTGCGCCAACACAGAAGCTACTAGGCTATCCACTCTAGCTTGAGCGTAGCCAATGCCTCATATAGAGCGAGTGGTTATACTAAAAAAGTTAGACAAGATGAATATCAACGCGGTCGTTACAGTGCTTAGGTAGAACCATTCCCACTTTCTATTGCTCGACACCGCGAGCATCCACCTACCCGGTCTTCTCCACGAATCTCGGGACATAGGGTAACCGCGAGTTGCTAAGTTACCGTTCATACCCTGCCCTTTAAAATGGCGTATTCCGACCCATAGGTCGTTTGCCAAGATTCTGCCCTATTTTATTTCAAAAACACACACGATTAACCACTTTCCCATACCCATCAAGTCCCACATCCATAATCCAACATAACGTCAAGATTATGATAGATAATTAAGTGAGTGATCACTCCTATGCGCGCTACATCTAAAAATTGGCTTAGGTGGCTATATATTTGTGGAGTTACCTTAGCAACTAAAACATGCAAGTTTATATGTGATTATCAGGCCAAGGGTTGTGGTCGTAAAACATAGGAAATTTATGCATCAAGTGGGGATTCTAGTGGGCTTGCCGTATGCTTTGTTGAAGCGGTTGATTCATCAAGTGCTGGGCATAGGGAGCGCTGACCGTCGCGTAGTACACCGCGAGGGGCAGGCGAAACGGACTCTCCGGTGTAGCCTACGTGCACAATCAATAAAACTCACAACACATAGAGGCATAACATGAGCTCAACATTATTTGGTTGTGATGGGATGTTTGGAGGGGATATGAGCTATTTGTCAGTGGTGCTTACCAACGGTGTTGGTTTTGATAGGACGGGCAGCAAGTTGGGCTACGAGTTACCAGCTACGCTGCCATTTACAATAGCGGGGATTGCGATAACGCCAGGGAAAAGGAAGTGGGTGGCTATGGCGGAAACTGAAACGGCGAGATGGGGGCCGCATGGTGATATTGGGGAGAAGAAGGTCTTTTGTGATAACAAGTAAGACTTGATAGAAAGCAATGGAAAATATTTTCAGATGATTTTCGGTATCGTCATCATATGAATCAAGGATTTGGAAAGATCAATACAAGAATCTTTTGAGTTGATAGAAAGTAGGAGGACAACGGCATCATCACCAGACACACAAACTTATGTGGGACCAGTGTGAAGCACTGACTGGGCTTAAGACGACGTCATGATGGCATGATGGCGTCTTCCGGCCAGAGAAAAAGATTATGTGGAGTGTACCGATGGATAGAGTACCGGTGGATAGAGTTTGATTTTAAAGAAATTTAGACGGAGGAATGGCTAGAAACGGAATTCGATTTTAAAGAGACATGAAGTTCGAAGCTATGGGAGGCTGTATATTGAAAAAAAAAAGAAAAAGAAATATTTTTGGAATATTTTAAAATCCGAATACTTGAAAACTAGAGGATAAAATCATATTTTTGGATTCTGGAGGAACATAAATTATTGGTGGATTGCTCGTGAGCAAAGCTACGTGCTGGTGTCTAACGGTCCGCGCAACGGTGTCATATGTGGCACTGACTTGTAGGCGGACTCTGAAAACTCCTAAACTCATGAGGTTAATATGGACGGTAGATATTGATTTTAGATGAATTTAGAAAGAAGAATCAACGAAATCGGAATTCAGATGGGTGAAATACTAATTCAGGAAATAAAGGAGAAAGTGAAATGATGATGCAGAATCAACCAACACGGGCTGCTGCTTGCTGGTTGTTAGCGAGAGAAAAAAAAATAAAGGACGGGCCCACTTGTAAGTGAGAGGGAGGGAGGCGGAAGCACGGACAGGCTGCCGCTGCCGCTCGGCTGCTCGGCTTTTCGTCTCGCGCCGCCGTGCGCAGGCGCAGAGTTGCCGGGGCTCCATCGGAACAGCGATTCAGACCGTCGTTCCTTAAGCCGAGCGTACCAGCAGCGCGAGGAAGCGAAGGGGAACTCGTCCCGGGAGTTCTTGGAGTAGGAGGAACTGCAGGAGAGGGCCGGCCACGGGTGGCCACGGGCGCGAGCAGGGAGCTCCGCGGTCAGCCCAGTACGGCAGCGGGGAGGAGAAATTGAAGCTTGGCGGGGTTGAGGAGGGTGTGGTGGTGCTCATAGTGGAAGCAATCGAACCGCAGTGGCCGGTGGGTGGGGAATTTCGGCCGGCGGCGTGTGCATTGATGAAGAACAGAGCATGCTCTGCGTGAGGAAGAACACAGCTTTGGCGCGTCACCACGCCGGGAATTTCCCGGGGCGGTTTCGGGCCGGGTAGTGGTGGTGTGCTCTGCGGCTAGCGGCGCCGGAAGTGCCGGGGCCGGTCGCGGCGTGCAGTGTGGTGGAGCAGCGAGCCATGGAGAGGGGGAGGCTATTTATAGAGGGAGGCAGCCATGGAGCTCGGCGCGGCGCGACGTGCGGTGCGCGCGGCGCATCCCGCGGCGCGCGTCCGGCCAGGAGGGAGGCGACGGGGGTGCTGACAGGCAGAGGTATTGCGGTGGGGTCGACGATGTGGCTCGACATCAGTGTGAGGCCGAGGCTGGTCAGGAGATGGGACTCGTCGCCGCTGCGGCTGGGGCCGAGTCTGCGCGCCGGCGTCGTGGCGTGGCCATCGGCAGCGGCGTGGGTGTCGCAGCGGTGCGCCGGGGTCGGGCAGGGTGACATGACAGGTCGGGGTTGGCTGGTTGCCCTTCAATTCGTTGTTTGGGAGCAGGCTGGACAGCGAGCTTCGCTGCGTCGCGGCGCCGTGGGCATTGCTCGGCGGACTAGGGAGCGGGGCTGACAGGTGGGCTGTTGGGTCGGCGCGGCAGATGGCGGCGGGGATTGCGGTGGCGCAGTGGGGTCGGCGTGGGCCGGGATGGCGCGGTGCCATGGCGGGGCCGGAGCGCTGGCGAGGCGGGGCACCGACAGGTGGGGCCGGGGTGGCAGTGGGAGGAGAGGAGGGGCAGTGCTTGGTGGGCCGCGATGGGTTAGCAGGCCGCAGCTTGAGAGGCGGGCCGGCTGCGGGCTAGGCTGAAAGAGGCGAGGGGAAAAGTAGATATGGGCCGCGGAGGTGGCTGTTGGCCATGGGAGGGTTTTCTCCTTTTTGTTCTCTGGATTTTGGTGGAGAATGTTTTGGGAATATTTGGGAATTTTGGAAAACAATTTGAGAGGAAATTTGGGATGGATCTTCATGAGAACTTTGAAGATAATTTCTATAAGTCCTTAGAGAAGATTATCCTTGAATATTTGGAGATTTTGTTGAGCTTATATTAATACACACGACAACAAACAATCACAGTTTTCGAAAATTTGATTTTGAATTAGGGAGAGATTAGAAGAAAATTTCCGGAGCTAATTTTCGGGGTATTATAATACTTCTACTTGTTAGTACTAGTAGAAGTAGTGCCTGTGAGCGTAGACGTCTTGTCTACAATTGCGGTCACCTTGGTTTCGCAAGTTCTTAGACCCCCATATGGTTTTGGGTAGTCGGTGTGCATGTAGACTAGGCGCACCTGGTTTTGGTAGGTCCTCTTAGTGACAGTGGGAGTGTACCCTGTGTAGTCCACCCCCGTCGTTCGGGTTGCTTGTAGCCGCATAGCCAAGTCCCTGCGACACCCGCCTTTCTCGTCTGGGCTATCAGCACTTTGATACCCGGAAGTGGTTACAAGCCTTGGTGGCTAAGTAAGCATCCTAGATAACTAGATAAGTCATTATCTCAGTTAGAGCAATTTGTTTGGTCTAGCTTAGTCTGTCTGGCTTACTGTAGTATAGGAAGTCCTTATCAGGAGGATGAGCTGTTACCTCGTTGTCCTCCTGGCTTTACCAGTTTTCTTGCCAACAGTGTTTGGCTTGTATCCCATGGTGCTTGGTGTCAATCATTCCTAGCTATTGGTTGATGTGAATGAGTAGTAACAGTTGGATGAATGATAGTTTGATATCTCTATCTCAATAATTCCCTGAGGATAAATACGATACCTTGGAATACTTTCGGGTGAAAGGCTACAGCGGTCTCCGTGCGCTTGCGGAGTAAAATCCGGTAGGCTAAGAGCCGCCAACAAGCTTTTTTGGCGCCGTTGCTGGGGAAGCGCCGAGTTAGAATATCATTCTGCTGTTCATCCTTTTGTTGTTGCTCTTTCATTTTATTTGAAAATCCAAAAAAACTACAAAAAACCATTTTCTTCGATGATGCTCTATCCGTTGTGTAATTCTTGATCATGTGAGGTTCTTGTACCTCTTTTTCATGCTATCCAAAGTCATGGGAAGCCAAAGTTGAAAGACTGTATTTATAGTGCAACATAGCTTGGGCCAGATCCTAACGTGTGCCCAGAGGCTATTTTCCAAATTAACCGTGGTGCTTAGGTTGGGATTAGTTGCCTTCTATCAAATTTGATGTAATGTCGAGTATGGTAGATAAGCTGTGGATGATCTTTGGTAGTGAATGTTCTAATGCTAGTTCATGAGGCGCGATTCTTGAACTAGCTGGATCTCTCAAGTTTCATGAGGCGCGATTTTTCAAAAATGCACCCGTTTTTTTAGAACGTGGATTTGAGCAAACGTTGAAGAAATGGAAGTCATGGTTTAGCAATATGGTTTGTGCTAGGTTTTAAGTGAAAATATTTTGCTAGCACTCTGTGAACAACAAGCAGTGTTTAATACTCTTTATACATTTTGAACCCTTGTATTTGTTGTTCACTAACCTGTTGCAGGAGCATTCATTCCCCACATGAGAGGAAAGGCCCTATGGCCGACACTCTCGTGCTCAACCTCTTGTGGGCTATCTAGCCCCTTTTTGGGAAATGAAAGCATCGTGATATGCATACCAAAGTAAATGGTGGTGATCAATGGAGAAATCTTGAACACGCCATGGCAGGGGTAACATGACAAGGCATATCACATTATGCTATCATCCATGCTTAGTTTGCAAGCTAGTAGGCCACTGGTCTACTACCCCATAGGAAAGTTGTGTGCCCGATGGATTTGTAGTGTAGATCCCAAAAGCGGCCGGCATATATGTCTCTCATTGTGGGGGAGCTCAGTCTTAAGCACCACAAAGGCAAACACAATGACTACAAGCAAGGTGGGAACGTCGACATCATGACGTGCAGTCGATGGTTGTGTGGCAAAAAGGCAAACAACGACTGGTGGCACATGTCATACCTAACAAGTATCAAGCCCAAGAAGAACATGATAGGGAGCAAGTTTAGAATTAGCATTCAATGCAGAAACCAAGCTTGGGGGAGTAAATTGTCTGGCATAAGACAAGCTTTCTACAAAATGATTAGAATTGCAAGCCCACGAAGCAGCACTTAGAGGACATCCGATACAGTAATATTCCGGTTGACCAACCATGGACAGAGAAGAAGGAAAAGGTTCTTCGTGAATCACATCCTCCGCAATGCCCAACCCCGAATGACCTCTTAGAAGGTATGTCATCAGTTGAGATGGAAACTTTAGCATCAATTCATGCTTCGATGAAGGTAAACCTCACTAACAGCTATTTTCGGCATTCTCTTTTAGAGCCCGCTTTAAATTGCAAGCCTGTTAGTAATAGCACTGAAGCCAGTCTTTTACCATGTCTAAGATTCTAGCCATAGGATCAACTTGTAGTGCTATCTTAAGCTAGCTGAAATACTCAGCCAGACCCTCTACTCTACCCAACCTCTGCAAAACCTTGAAAGATGAGGTAGACAATGCACATGTCAGACCCTAACATGCAGGAAAAGTAGAAAGAGGTTTTCCAGAAATCATGAAGAAGGATGAAAAGGCCAACATGGACCCATTTCCTGACATCCTGGGTGTTTCTCTATACCGTGATTGGGCAAGGCCTCCCACTGGAAACAAATGAAATTCAATGCGGAATTCAAGTTGCTGTATCATGGCACCACATAATCAAGTTTGAGGGAGTATATGCTAAGAAGCACCCATCCGCTGACCCAACCCCTAAAAGGAAGGACCTCGATATTCAACCTATGACAATGGTTGAGCGCTTGAAGAAATCGAAAATGCTCTGCATTGAGTTAAGTAAAGCGGTAGCATCGATCTGCTCTACCGGTCGGACTCAACTCCAACATATGTCCATCAACCAAAGATTTATGACACACTAATAGGATGGATATTAAAGTTGACCATGTGACAGGGACTCAACTCCAACATATGTCCATCAACCAAAGATTTGCGTCGCACTAATAGGATGGATATTAGAGTTGACCCCGCCATAGCATCTGTCTCTATCTTTCCTACTCAATCTATTTGGGAATGAAGAGCCTGCTCAAGTACTTTCTGGGAGGGACCAAGGCTCTGCGAAACATGATCCCGAGCCTCAACAACCGATGATATGACAGTAGCAGTAGCAGAAGAACCCCTTTGGAAGTACCTGGCCACGATTGCAATTGTGTCACTTGGGAAGAATGTAAGACTACATGCAAACATGATACTGGAGCGGGAGATCCAACATCAATGCAGGAAACATTCACCAAAACGGAGCAATACCATGACACTGAATTTATCGACACTCCCAACACTATGCAGATGGTCCAAAAGGCAGCATGACGGAACAAGAGTGAAGAGAGGTTGACCTTGAAAGGATCAAGATGTCCAAGAGGGTGTCCAAGAGGGGGGTGAATTGGACTTCTAATTTCGAAACTTAAAATTAAATCCTATCGCACAAGTCCCAATTCACCCTAATGCCTATACAAGTGTGTCTAGAGCTCTACACGATACAAAAGTTTTGCAACCTAGAGCTAAGCATGCAAGACTAGGAATGTAAATTGCGGAATTGAAATGCGGAATGTAAAGAGAGCAAGAAGTGACACGCCAATCTTTTTCCCGAGGTATCGAGGAGTCGCGACTCCCCCCTAGTCCTCGTTTGGTGCCCCTCGCAAGGCTTTGCTCTCGCGGGCTCCTCGCAAGAATCCCGGCCCCAAACCTCGCAAGGAAAGGGGTTGGCAAAGTGATTCCCATAGGAATCAAGCTACCTCTTGACCTTCGCAAAGATCAAGCGCTCTCTTCTTGATGCTCTTCTCTACTCCAGAACGGTGAGCTTGGATCGTGTACAATGCCTTCGCAAAGGCCTTCCTCCGCTTCTCCCACAATCTTCGGAGAGCTCGTGGAAGGCACGACCGCAGCCGTCTAGGTGATCGCGATCACCAAGAGTAACAAGCTTTGGTTTCACTTGATTCAACCTCACTCAAGAAGTTCTCTCCTTTCAAGTCTCTTGCCCAAAGCTCAAGGATTTGTGTATATTGGTGGTACTGATGACCTTTGAGTGTATGGAAGTGTTCTCAGGTCGCAAAGGTGGTAAAATAAGGAAGGGGGAGCGCTTTATATAGAGGCCAGCCCAAAAACTAGCCGTTACTGTACGAAATCTTTTTTTTTTTGTGTACCCACCGGATAGTGCGGTGCATTGCCACCAGACAGTCCGGTGCGTTATATTTTCAAATCCCCGTTTACGCGCCATGGGCTGTGTCCGGTGGTAAGCCACCGGACAATCCGGTGGTGCATTTTTCAGCACACGCCCATGAACATGCCCTCAGTCTATAACGTCCAGCGGCGGCGTCGGATGGTCCGGTGGCTTACCACCGGACTGTCCAATGGGCTTTGAAAGCCCTGGACGCTATAGACAACCCTCAGTCTATACTATCCGACCGAGGCATCGGACGCCGGACTGTCCGGTGGTGTATGAAGCACAGGCCGAGACAGCAAAGACTTAGCGCATTTTTGACACCAGCGGACGGTCCGATGGCTAGCCACCGGACAATCCGGTGGTATATAAAACCTTGTTTTTCAGCGCTGTTTTGAAATGAAGATTGGGAGATTTTTAGAGGGTTTTTCTTTTGATTCAAACGACAGAGGTGAGTGGTTTTAAGCACATTTTAGTCGGTTTGAGCTTTAGGACTTAGATGCACTTAAAATGAGACAAACTCTAGAGAGAAATGCATCAAGCTACTCACCTCGGCCCCCCTTGATAGTACGGCCCATCTAAAACTAGCAAAAGAAATCCTAAGTGCGCTTCTTTACACTTTACGGCGCTTAGAGCTAACAATCCTTGATCTTCTTGCTAGGAATCCAATCCAAGGGCCATCCTTCATGAATTTTGAATGGAGGGGTCTCTTTTGGTCAACCAATGAGCACAATATAGAATATTATCCCTTCATATCATGAACTCATTAGTGACAAAGTTGAGTTGTCATTAATCACCGAAACGTCTACCTCTTAGGGTCATGTTTCTCACAATCTCCCCCTTTTTGGTGTTTGATGACAACACAAGTGCGGAGCTTACAAAATAAAGAAACTAAGAACAAAGCTCGAAGTAAATGACATGAATGTAAACACACAATCAACCACAAACATGGATCCTTTGAAGAACATAGTGAGCATCAAATGCAAATGCCCTCAATTGCTTGGAGATGGACTTTTTGGGAGGAGCATTGCACTCAAACATGAAGTGACCTTCGGTCATGCATTCGGTGCACCACTTGGGCTTCTCCAACTTGATTGATGGTGCCAGCTTGCATGTGTCCTTGAATGGTGGTTAACCAAGTCCGTTCTTCTCAAAGTGCATGGCTTGAAATGAGAGCATTTCATGAAATTTCTCACTTCCTTTTAGTCCTGCACGCGTTAGTGGCTTCATTACAGAGCACAGTCTATCACTGATTTCTCAAGCGCCATAAAAAAAGGACAGGGAGTGTGAGGTTTACTAATCGAAGTACTATGGCCTAAGCTCTCTTGAGGTAAGGCATAAAATAATGGTGATAGAAAACATATGAGTATTGACAATGGAAAGCATACATTTAAATTGTATCTTTGATTCATGAATCAGGTCAAATTCAAATAATGTTGTAGCACTTGTGAGTGGATGGTTAGATATTGCTTTCATTTATGTGGACTTTGATGACAGATTGTGTTTTGTGTGTGCCCCCCTTACGAAATCACGTCTCGTTGTGTTGCAGATGGCACCTTCAACCAAATGCAGGGATCGTGCTCCACTAACTGATATAACTAATGACAATACCGAACAACCACAAATTGATGATCCTAGGGAACGTAAAAGGCAACCTGATAGGGAGAAGTATGCGCAAATGCCCGAACAACAAAAGCAATCTCTGCTACAAAAACGTCGTGAACAATGACAACAAAAGAATGCTGCAAAACCAAAGCCTCAATCTGATAGTACATCAAATAGGACAAACACATCCAATGCAAAAGGTGCTTATAAAAAAGGGAGATGATGTTACTGCCAAGCATCTTGATTGTTGGTCCTAATATATATTGCACTTGCGAATAGATGGCGCTGGAGAGTGCAAGGAAAATACACCTCTCCATGAAAACAATGATTGGTTGCATCGAAACGATGCATACCAAAGGCAGGCAGTGTGTACACCATGTGAACTTCAACAAAGTCACAGTTGATACTGACCCGATAGATTTTTCTATAGAATTGCCAGGTATATCAAAAATCTATCTTTCGCAAGATTATACTATTCCACAACTAAATACATATGTATTTTAGGTGGTGCTGATATCACCAATGTCATTGGAGCTCCACAATCCAGTTCAAATACCCCACAAACAGATCCTATTGAGAGAAAAAGACAGCATAAGAGGGACCGCTATATGCAGATGTTGCCTCGGTCAAAAGAGGGACCAGCTAACAAAACAACATGAATATTGTCAGCATAAGAAAGCATCACTCAGTCCTGACGATATGAAACACCTGTGTGCCAAAGATAAGGCACGCTACAAAAGTATGAGTGCTAATAAGAGGCAGGCAAAGGTGAATCATGTATCTATGCTTTGTGCTTTGCGACGCAACACTCCGAGCTAACATTCAATAGCCAAGGAAAACCCTTTGTATACACAAGTTGATATGGTCTTTCCTTCAAGAGAATCCATATCAATTGGCCCTAAAGTCACTGTTGATTTCGGTAGTTCTCAGTCAATTGACATAGAGATTCACGTGGGTGATGGGAGAAGAAGATGACACAAAAAGAGTGTGACATAGAGATTCACTGGTAGCCCTTCGTACCACAAAATTTGATTCAAATAGTGTTATGTAGCCACAAGGTTCTATAGCTGAGGACAGTGGTTCTCCATCTATCTCTTGTGACATCGATATTGATACTGAGACACAGACAACCAATGCTAATGATGGTAAATTCCTCACTTTGCTTTTAAGTCATGCACTCTAAGTTCCTACTAACAAGTTCCGTTGTTGAACGTCAAAAAATGTTGCTCCAACAGAGTCACGCATGGTTGATGAATGTGGTGATGAACTAACATTTGAAGAAGAACATAGCGAGGAGGATAATATATTTGCTGGCCAATGTACTATTCAACAAATTATGCTCCCTGAGAGCCAATGAACCGGCCTCATTGCTCTCCTGGTGTGATGAGTGATTGTCAACGAGCTCAAGTCCTCTGATGGACTCGAGGCCCTCCGATGGACTGGAGGTAGAGGATGATCAAGACCTCGATGGACTGAGGCAAAAGCCCTTCGATGGACTGGAGGCAAGTCTCGGCGTCGGTCGGCCATGGGAGCTCGGTACACGAAGTGACGGTTCGGCAACGGTGGTGTAAGCCCTCAGATGGACTGTGAGGCGACTCCGATGGACTGGAGAAGCCGGGTACCACCGTGGTGCTCCAACCCGAGTGTATGGCGCGAAGGCGTACGAGGGAGGCTTTGGCGTCTTCGGCTCAAAACCGCAACCCAAGTTCAAATGACTTGGTGGGTTGGGCTCTGACTCGCCAAAATAGAAGATTGGGCCAAGACCCAGCCCAGGAAGTCCGCAGAATAAAGTTTTCCGGTTTTTGACTTCAAAACCGGGGAAACCTTTCGGACTACTGGCTACGTGGCGCACATCCAAGCGAGGCATGGAGAAGAAGAAGATCAAGACGTCATCGTAGTTGTCCTTTTTCATGGATCTTTTGGGAATAGCTTTGGAATAGTGCTAGGATAGCCTGTGCCAAATTTCGTGAAGATTGGAAAAGGTTTGGTCAAGTTTAGGGTTTGCAAACTCAAGAACCGAGGCTGTTTTCTAGGTTCACCGGATAATCCGGCTTCAATCACCGGATAGTCCGGTGGACTTAACATCCTCCAAATGGGCTGATTTTTTGATATGTTGTTCCCATGTTTTTGTGAGCTTTTGGTTAAAATTTCATGATTTTTGGAGTCCGTTGGAACTGGTTTTGGCATTTTTCTTTGCAACCTGTTCTGTCTGAAATTGCCCTGTCGGACTATCCGGTAGAGGATAGCGGACAGTCCAGTGGTGCCAGGATTTTTGCCTCCAAATCTGGTTTAAGTTGTTCCTAAGGTTTGTGGCTTGTTCCTAGTGCTTTGTGGGGGTGTCTAGGATCGTTCCTAAGGCTTTTAGCACCTCATTTGCTAGGAGGTCTTGGCGATCGCTAGGTGGTTCCTTTTGTGTTATTTGGAGGTTGTTGCTTGGAGTACCTTTGCTTAGACCTCACGTTTTGTGTTTCTCACCACTGGCCCATACTCTTTGCTTACTGTTCATCAGTGAGACGCATTTAGGTGAGTCGTTGTCTTCTTGTCTTACGATCATCTTCTTGGTCGTTGAGACAAGTTTCTTCCGTTGTGTTTGGCTAGGTACGTATCCGATCATTAGACGGTACCTAGTGCTCCGTCTTTGCGTCAGTGTGCACCGTGGGGGTTGAGTTTGAGTTTTCAAGTGCTCCTATTCACCCCCCTCTAGTCGCACGTCTCGGTCCTACAAGTGGTATCAGAGCTGGTTAGGTTTCTTCATACCTTAACCGGTGATGAAACCGTAGCGACGATGACGCACTCTAGGAAGGTTCCAGTTCTCGGCTCAGATGGTTACCCCTACTGGAAGGGTAGAATGGAGGCATTCTTGCTTAGCCAGAGGCATGACATATTGGATGCTACTCAGAGTATGACTTTCAAGGTGCTTCCAGCTGCCGAGCGTACTACGCCTGATATCATGGCTCAGCTGCTACTCAGAGTATGACTTTCAGGGTGCTTCCAGCTGCCGAGCATACTACGCCTAATAGCGTGGCTTAGCATGAGGCGAATGCCAAGGCTGTGAACTTTCTCTTTTCAGGGCTTGGTCCCGTTGATTACAAAAAGGTGAGTCACCTTAAGACGGCGCGTGAGATATGGTCCCTGCTCAGTGCACACCATGAGGGTACAGCTACGATCAAGGCCCGTCTCATTGAGACCTACCGGCGTGAATATGAAAATTTCGTGCAAAAGCCGGGTGAATCTGTGGATGCCTTGTTTGCTCGGTTTCAATCGATCATTAACAAGCTCCGGGCCAATTCCGCACCTGCTGAGCTCCCATACACTGACCATCAGCGGGCTGTCAAGCTGCTGTACTCCTTGGAAAGGAAAGTGTGGGAGATCAAGAAGAGCTCAATCATTGAGTCAGCAGGATATGACACAATTGGAGTAGATGAGCTATATAGCAAGCTCAAAGCCACAGAAGTCATTACCGAATGACAGTCTCTCAATGGTACTGGCTCCAAGAGCTTAGCCTTGGCTCCTCCCTCCCGTGAGGCTGCTACTAACCTTCTGATTCACAACTTCTCGTTTTCTGCTGTAATGTCTGTGACAGAGGAGCAGTTGATGTCATTTGGGGATGAAGAGCTTTGCCTGGTGTCTAGTCGCTTTCAGCATGCCTATGACAACCGGATGAGCAAGAAAAAGGGGCGAGAGGCCCAAGTGCTTTGAGTGCGGAGAGGTCGGCCACTTCATCGCCGAGTGCCCCCAACAAGAACAACGACTACTACAAGAAGGGCAAAAGCTACTCTCGCGACTCCGACAAGTACCACTCTGGGAAGCCCAGCTATGACAAGCATCACTCCGGCAAGCACAGCTCCGGCAAGCGTCACTTCGGCAAGAAAAACTTTCGGAAGGCTTCCAAGAGCTACCAGAAGAGCACTCGGAAGCGGGACAAGGCGTTCTTTACTGAGATCGGGCTATGCAGCAGCGGACCTTCTTCCTCTTCGTCCGCATCAAGCTCAAGTGATGAAGAGTTCACGTACAAGAAGGATAAGAGAAACATCAAGGAGGTCCAGCTGGCTTGTGCTTTGTCTCCACCAAGTCCAAGCGCAAGCACAAGATCAAGAGGAGCTCTGTTTGCTCCATGGCGCTTGAGAACAAGGATGACGGCAGCAAGTCTTCTTCCGATGATGAGGTAACTCCTGAGGAAGCCAAAATCCTTGAGATGCTAGAGTCAAATAGTCGGGAGTTGAAAGCCCAAAATAAGATGCTGGAGAAGCAATAAGGCAGCTAAGAAGCTGCAGAAGTTGAAAGCCCAGCTTGCTGAGGCTTTAAAGGAGAATGAGAAGTTGAGAAGTGAGAAACCCTAGCCCAGTGAGATTGAGTGATGTACCTGTGAGCCGTTCATGATTGAGCTCAGTGATCAGAGAGATAAGTATGCTCATCAGGTAGAGGAGATGGATAGGCTGAAGGGTAAGTTAGGCAAGCTCTAGTCTAAACTGGATGAGCCTATAGTGAGTGACGTTCCTGAGTGTGAGTCTTGTCCCTGTTTAGCTAGTGAGTTAGCTGTGCTGAAGGACAAGAGTGAGGGGCAGCTCAAGAAACTTGAGGAGCTTAGGGCTAGACCTACACTTTTGGGTGCGCGTATGGTCTGTCCTACTTTGAGAGGCGAGTTAGAGCAGTTAAGAGCTGACTTTAAAGTGCTTTCAGCACCTGCAGATACCTGTGAGAACTGCCTGACCCTTAGGATGCAGCTGGTGGATAAGGATGACACCATTAAGAAGTTGGAGAAAGCTACTCCTATGTTTCTCTCTTTAGATTGTGACACTTGTGATGCCCAGACATTAGTTCTGGATGACTTGAGAGGGGAGAACTGCAGGTTGAGAGAAGTGTTGAGCTGGATGTATGGCAGGGAACCTCAGCTTAGGATGATCATAGAGAGTAACAAGCGTGGTGAGGGTGACATGAGTGGGCTTAGTGCAGTAGAGTGCAGTACCTCGGGTGAGAAGAGTGCCCCAATCAAGCTTAAGAATGCTTCTCCTCAGCCTGTCTCCACCATTGATGGTGTCTACCAAGAGCCTCCCAACACTAGGAAGAAGAAGTCTTACTGGACACCTAAGCCCCCTCAGGCTGAGCTGAGCAAGATTGTTGAGGAAGTGCTCAAGCCTAAGGACAGTAAGCCCGTCCAGCAGCCTGCACCACACAAGACCACACCACCTAAGCCCAAGTCCTAGCCTAACCCTTTTCCTAGGAGGCCTGTCTACTACTGTGAGTTATGCTAGTGGAATGGCCACCTAAAGGAGTTTTGCTTTAGGAGGAAGTGGATTGTGAGGTAGGAGAGAGCTTGGGGGAACAAGGATCAGTTCTACTAGGGTGGTAGGCAAGATCCTCCCCATCGTGGTGAGATGAGAGACCGCTTTGCTGGTGGTAAGCGTGAAGGTGGTTTTTAGGGCCGTGCTCCTGGTGGTGAGAGAAGCTTTACCGGCCGAGCTCCTAGTCGTTTTCAGCGCGGCTATGGACCTCGTGACCGAGGCTTTGTGAGAGAGTTTGAGAGGCCACGCTTTGAGGGTCGTGGTTACTCTAGTCGTGGTGATTTCTTTGACTGTGCTTACCCCACTTTTGAGCAGATGGCTCGGCACTGGTACAGCAGTTTTGGTACTAATCCCAGTGCCGGACAGTTTGCTCACCGTCGTTTCACTTGACTTTGCAGGATCGAGGCCTAGAGGACGTGTGGATCATGGATTCAGGTTGCTCTAGACACATTACGGGGAACCGCAGATGGTTCTCTAGCCTCAACCCCGTGGACACCAAGGAGTACATCACATTCGGGGATAATGGTCAAGGTAAAGTGTTGGTTCTATTTTGCTCTCTGTCAAGCTTTCCCTGAGAAAAGTTGTTTTTGTCCGAAATCTGGGGTTCAATTTGGTCTCTATTTCGCAACTTCTCGATGAAGGATTTGAGGTTCGTTTTAAAAAGGGTGCGTGCCGCGTTCTTGATACTGAGGAGACCCTTGTTTGCTCTTTGTTGCCTTTTGGTCAGGTTTTTAGGGTTGACCTCACATCTGTTTCTGGCCCTACGCGTTGTTTGGTTGCTAGTCCCTCTGCTGATAGATGGAAGTGGCATAGGAGGCTTGGTCACTTGAGTTTTGATTTGCTAGTCAGGTTGAGCTCAATGGGCCTAATCCGAGGATTGCCCAAATTGAAAGCAGAGAAGGATTTAGTGTGCCACCCGTGTCATCATGGCAAGATGGTTGCTACTTCTCACACTCCTGTGTCTCAGGTTATGACCTCCTATCCGGGTGAGCTACTCCATATGGAAATAGTAGGTCCCGCTCGGGTAGCGTCGGTCAGTGGGAAGTGGTACGTGCTTGTCGTTGTGGACAACTTTTCTCGATTCTCGTGGGTATTTTTCATGGAGTTTAAGGATGAGGCGTTTGGTTTTGTTCGGGATCTAGTAATAAGGTTGAGAAACGAGAGTCATAAGTCCATGGGGACTATCCGCAGTGACAATGGCGGAGAATTCAGAAACCCTCAGTTTGAAAACTTCTGTCGTGACCTAGGTCTTAGGCACCAGTTTTCTTCTCCATATACCCCTCCTCAGAACGGTGTTGTGGAACGCAAGAACCGCACACTCATTGAGATGGCACGGACGATGCTCGATGAGCGTAGTACTCCTAGACGTTTTTGGGCTGAGGCAGCGAATACAGCTTGTTACATTGCGAACCAGATTTTCTTGCGAGCTTTCCTTGGAAAGACCTCGTACGAACTTCGGTTCGGTAGGCAGCCCAGCGTCGAGCACCTGAGGCCGTTTGGGTGTAGGTGCTTTGTGCTTAAAAAGGCAGGTCATATGGACAAGTTTGTGTCTCGTTGTTTGGATAGGATCTTTCTTGGATATTCTTTAAGTTCGAGAGCTTTTCGTGCGTGGATCTTAGAGACTCGTCGAGTGGAGGAGACTTGTGAGGTTTCTTTCGATGAAACTATGCCTTGCACAACCCCTACTTTTGAGCTTTCAGGTGATGATGAGGAAGGCACCCCCCATCTTTGAGGATGAAGATGATGTGGATGGTGCGGGTGATGCGGGAGTCACTGCACTGGCTGCAGCTCCTACCCCCTCTACTACGAGCTCAGATGATGAGGATGGACCTTTGCTTACGGCTTCCTCTTCGCTTCCACAAGTTCAAGCTCAAGCAGATGGCGGCCCTGCTAAGGACACAGGGGAGGTGACCTCCGAGATTGTTCCATCTTAGCAGGTCCAGCGGGATCACCCTCCACACAGGATGATTGGAGACATACATCAGCGTGTCACACGACACGCTCGACGATTAACTCTCTAGCCTTCTTCTCCCACTCCGCATTTGTTGCTTCCTTTGAGCCTTGGGATGTGTCACATGCATTATCTAATCCTAACTGGATGAACGCCATGCATGAGGAGTTGGAGAACTTTGAGAGAAACCATATCTGGGATTTAGTTGAGCCTCCACCAAACTGTCGCCCTATAGGTACCAAGTAGGTTTTCAAGAACAAACAGGGTGAGAACGGGATGGTAGTGAGAAACAAAGAGAGATCGGTAGCCCAGGGTTTCTGTCAGAAAGAGGGGATAGACTATGAGGAAACCTTTGCCCCTGTAGCCCGTTTAGAAGCCATTAGAATTCTGCTTGCCTTTGTGGCCTCCAAAGGCTTCAAACTGCAGCAGATCGATGTCAAGTCTGCTTTTCTAAATGGGTTCATAGAGGAAGAGGTTTATGTGAGACAACCCCTGGCTTTGAGAGTGCCAAGTTTCCAGACCGGGTGTATAAGTTGAGAAAAGCCCTTTATGGTCTGAAGCAAGCTCCAAGATCTTGGTATGCTAGATTGAAGAGTTTTCTGCTCAAGTCTGGATTTGTGATGGGTTCAGTAGACAAGACCTTGTTTCTTTTGAGTCGTGGCGGTGACATCCTGATAGTTCAGATCTATGTTGATGACATAATCTGTGGTGGTTCATCTCACGCTTTGGTGTCTAGTTTTGCTGAACAGATGAGCAGAGAATTTGAGATGAGTCTTATGGGTGAGCTCCAGTTCTTCCTCGGGCTGTAGATCAAGCAAGGCTCTGAGCGTACCTTCGTCCATCAAGCCAACTACACAAGAGATGTCCTCAAGAAGTTTGCCATGGACAATTCCAAGCCTATGTCTACTCCGATGGACACCAAGATAATGCTTGATGAAGATGAACAACGGGAGGTAGTGGACCAGAGGGAATTTTGAGGGATGATCGGCTCACTTTTGTATCTGACGGTGACCAGACCGGACATTCAATTCGCGGTCAGCCTTTGTGCACACTACCAAGCTTCTCCACGGATGTCACATCTCCAAGCGGTGGGGCATTCTCAGGTATCTGAAGTTTAACCCTGAGCTTGGTCTTTGGTACTCCTCGGGTTCTTCTCTTTCTCTCAGAGTGTTTTTAGATGCTAGCTATGCTAGTTGCCGGGTTGATCGCAAGTCAACTTCAGACACATATCAGTTCCTAGGAACCTCTCTTGTCTCTTGGTTCTCTCGCAATCAAGCTAGTGTATCCTTGTCTACCACAGAAGCAGAGTATATAGCTACTGCTAGCTGCTGCTCCCAGCTCTTATGGATGAAAGCCACCCTTAGTGATTATGGCCTTAGGTTTGGGAGGATCCCTCTTCTAGTGGACTCTACTTCTGCTATCTCTGTAGCTAAGAACCCCGTCTTGCACTCTAGAACCAAACATATAGACGTGAGGTTTCACTTTCTGAGAGATCACTATGAGAAGGGTGACATAGACTTGATCCATGTAGTAACCCAGAACCAGTTGGCCGATATCTTTACCAAGCCCTGAGATACCAGTGCTTTTGTGCGCTTGAGAGGTGAGCTTGGAGTGTGTTATCCCTTTTAGTCAGGGATAACTTTAGGTTTTGTTCTTTCTTTGCTTTTGTTTTTGCTCTTCTTTGTTTCTTTTGCATTATGTATCATATCATGCATTGCACTGTATCATATGCATTTTCACTTCACTAGCACTAGAGCTCTTTTGGAATGATGAGTTAGTACTTGCTTGTGCTAGTTTGTACAGATGCTTGATTGATCATGGTTGTCTAAGCTCTCTTGAGTCTGTTGAGTACTAATTGTGAGCTAAGTCTTTATTTCCTGAAAACCAAAAACATGATCACCATTTGACTTGGCTACCTAGCATGTGTAGGAATGTTGAATGCTATGCTATCTTTTCATACCTGGATATGCTAGTTGTATGCCTTTGCTAAGTTAATGCCTAAGCTTTTATGATACCTTGCTTAAATTAAAAAACTGAGTGGAAATATTTATAAATGGTGTCTTTTGCGCTAAAATTGAGAAAGATTCAGGTGGGTTTGCTTATCACACTGATCTAGTTTGAGACGGCTTGCCATTGCACTTTGGCATAAACTTGAACTAGGCTGTGTATGACCAAAACCTTGTCTTAAGCTTCTGACGGTTCTTTGAACCTAGGCTTGGCATTGGTTGGTAAGAAGTGGCAAAAGACAAGCAAATAACCCCTGGCATATATGGAACTTGCAATGAATACAAGTGGTTAAATCTGAAATATGCAAGTCTCTAAAATGCTTATGACTTGTTGTATATGCTTTGGTTGAGAGTAGCACACCTTGTATGCATTGCTAGCATCTTGTTGTTCATGCCTACCGTGCTAGATGCTATTCATGATGGTGATGCTTTCTTTTAAACTACCCTAAAAAATATGCTTGCTCCTGATCCGTATAAGATAGATTCATTTGAGCTTGTTGCATGCTTCCTTACCCTCACTTGCTCTGTATGCTAGAACTTGTGAATACTAGCTTTCCATCCCTTCTGAGCTCTTTCTAGTACACTCCTTGCACTTTATGGCATATTTTGAAAGGGAGTTATCTAGTTTAGGGAGAGTCCTATGAGTCCTTGATGTGTCCATTGTCAATAAGGGGGAGAAATTGGGTATTGGACAAAGGGGGAGGACTTGGGAGAGATCTAGTTGAGGGGGAGCTTTGCATTCATCTTGCATTTGTGAGGATGCATTTCAGGGGGAGTTGAGCTTTTAGCATGCTCCATGCATCGGTGCGCTGAGCCTTTTGCCTCTGTCTTGAGGAGCCGATACTTTGTTTTCTTTTGTTGTCTCATTATACCCTGTTTCTTTGCTTGTATTTGGTTCTTGGGCATTTTGAGCAACTTTCTTCTTTCTTTCTATCTTTTTCAGTTTTATGCTTTTCTCTTGTCTTTGTTCTATTTCAGGTTACAGGTTGAAGGTGTTGACAATGCACTCATCAAGGGGGAGATTGAGAGCCAATGGACCGGCCTCATTGCTCTCCCGGTGTGATGAGTGATTGTCGACGAGCTCAAGTCCTCCGATGGACTAGAGAAGCCGGGTGCCACCGTGGTGCTCCAACCCGAGTGCATGGCGTGAAGGCGTACGAGGGAGGCTTTGGTGACTTCGGCTCAAAACCGCCACCCAAGTTCAAATGACTTGGTGGGTTGGGCTTCGACTCACCAAGATAGAAGATTGGGCCAAGACCCGGCCCAGGAAGCCCACAGAATAAAGTTTTCCGGTTTCTGACTTCAATACCGGAGGAAGCTTTCGGACTATTGGCTATGCGGGGCACATCCAAGCGAGGCATGGAGAAGAAGAAGATCAAGGCGTCATCGTAGTCATCCGATTGTATCGTTTTCATTTCAACCCATTCCGGTCATTCTAGAGTAGGGGTCTTAATGTTAAATGTTGTCGTTAGGTCTGAGGTATAAATAGACTTGTGGTTGGTTATTTAGGTGACTCTTTCACCATTAGAAAACCCTAGGCTTAGTTTCCATGCAGCCAAATGCTTAGAGAGAAAATCGGATGCTAATCTAGGATTTGGAGTCCCCTAGGCTAGTACTTTGCATCAAGAGGGAGGATGAAGGGTGGTTGGCTGTAGGAACCTTGTATGAACTGATTTCCCACTTCAATTCAAGCAAGATTTGGCCTCAATTTGAGTTCTTGTGTGCAGCCCTCTCCCTTCCCCCTTTCTAGCTTGGATTTTGGGTGATTCTCAAAGGCTTTTGGTGCTTTGCTTTGCCTACGAGATTTCTCCATTTCTTTTGGTGCTTTGGACTTGCAAGGACGTGGAGATTATGACCTAGTTCATTTTAAGCATGCAGGTTTGCCACGAGCAAGTCGTTCTTGAGTTTTCTCCTTTTCTTGCCCAAAGCTTGTTTCTTCACGAAATCTGAAATTCTCACTAATCCCTTGATCTTTTTTCATGGACCTTTCGGGAATAGCTTTGGAATAGTGCTAGGATAGCCTGTGCCAAATTTCGTGAAGATCGGAAAAGGTTTGGTCAAGTTTAGGGTTTGCAAACTCAAGAACCGAGGCTGTTTTCTGGGTTCACCGGATAGTCCGGCTCCAATCACCAGATAGTCTGGTGGACTTAACATCCTCCAAATGGGCTGATTTTTTTATATGGTTTTCCCCATGTTTTTGTGAGCTTGTGGTTAAAATTTTGTGATTTTTGGAGTCCGTTTGATCTAGTTTTGGCATTTTTCTTTGCAACTTATTCTGTCTGAAATTGCCCTGTCGGACTATCCAGCAGAGGGTGGCGGACAGTCCGGTGGTGCCAGGATTTTTGCTTCCAAATCTGGTTTAAGTTTTTCCTAAGGTTTGTGGCTTGTTCCTAGTGCTTTGTGGGGTGTCTAGGATCGTTCCTAAGGCCTTTAGCACCTCATTTGCTAGGATGTCTTGGTGATCGCTAGGTGGTTCCTTTTGTGTTGTTTGGAGGTTGTTGCTTGGAGTATCTTTGCTTCGACTTCATGTTTTGTGTTGCTCACCACTGGCTCATACTTTTTGCTTACTGTTCATCAGTGAGACGCATTTAGGTGCGAAGTGGCTAAGTGAGACACACTTTGTGTGATTCGTTGTCTTCTTGTCTTACGATCATCTTCTTGGTCGTTGAGGCAAGTTTCTTCCGCTGTGTTTGGCTAGCTACGTATCCGATCAGTGGACGGTACCTAGTGCTCTGTCTTTGCGTCAGTGGGGGTTGATTTTTGAGTTTTTAAGTGCTTCTATTCACACCCCCCTCTAGTCGCACGTCTCGGTCCTACACTCCCTACTACTACCATGTTAAAACATTCCCTCACCACGTAAACCTATTTTTTTAGATGAGGAGAATGATGAGGAAGTTGAAATTGAGCAATTCGAGCACGAATCCACCAATACTTCTAGCATCCCAGATCTATATGACCATGTGTACAGTAACATACCTAAAGAGACACACATGTTGAAGGATGTCCCAAATTGCAAGCATTGTGGTGCATAGAGGTTCCACAAAGAGCCTAAGCGTTTCTACTGCCGAGATGGCGATATTAAACTTTCCAACATTGAAACGCCACCTAAGCTTATGCGGCTATGTGAAGGTTGGACCGACACCTAAGAGGGAGGCTGAATTAGGATTTCTAAAACCGAGGCTCTCTAAAAACTAGAACTACTAAGCAAAATCTATGCAAGATAAAACTAACTATGTGGACTAAGGTTTTGCTAATTGTTGCTAATTCTATCGTGGCCAAGTCTTGCAACCTAATTCCACCTAGAAACTAACCTATCAAGCTAATCTAGGAAAGTAAGTACACAACTGCAAGAATGTAAATGCGGAAGATAAAGAGATAGGTAGAGAATGCAACTCCCGATGACGATGTGGCGATGGCACATGATGATGACACGGAGATTTCTTTTCCCTGAGGTTCAGGTAGGCCAACGTGCTGTCTCACCACCGACTCCACATTAGGTGCCTTCCACAGGCTTTGCTCTCGCGCAATCCTCAAAGGAGTTCGGCCTCACCCACGCAAGGGTGGATGATGGCAAAGTGACTTCCTCGGAAGTCAAGCAACCCCGGTCTGGTCTCTGGATCTCCTCGGTACACACCCACACGAGCCCTTCTCTCGTGTAGTCTTGGACTACGGCCTCGCCTACTCAAGGGTAGAGGATTGTTGGGGTTGTTGGGCTCTTCCGAGTCCTTCTTGTGGAGCTACCTCGCCGTCTCCACTATGGGAAGCTTTTAGCCAAACCACCGAGGGCATTCCTTCCTCTCACAAGTAAGGTGGCGGCCACTCCACACTCTGGAGGTTCTCGCAAGACTTACAAGCCCCACACTTACAAAGGTAGACATGCATGCCAGCACGGGGATAGACAACAAGGCTTAAGCAAAGATGTAACTAAGCTCTAGTTTTTGCCCGGATATGTCTAGTTTTGATCTAAAGGTGGTTGGGCTCACAAATGTGTGTATTTGGCTCTTTGGATGAATCAAGGTTGTGCCTCAACACTTGTGTTAGCTCAGGAGTCTCCAACCACATTGTGGAAGCTAGCCATGGGGGTATATATAGGCCAAGCCTCAAAACTAGCCGTTGGGAGCAACTTGATCTGCACTGTCGTGACCATCGGACCGTCCGATGCGTGCACCCAACTAGGCATGGGAGTCGACCGTTGGAGCTTCAACCGACCATTGAGACCATCAGACTGTCCGATGGTGGCACCATTGGACCGTCCGATGCGTGTAACGTCCGCGGTCTTAGTTTGTTAATCGTTCTGTCCAACTTGTCCGATGGACCATCGGACATGGTGGCCATCGGACCGTCCGATGCGTTGAAGTGCCGGAACTTGGTCTTCTCCTCCTCTTCTGCCCAGATGGTCTGATGCACATCGGACCGTCCGATGGTGGGACCATCGAACCGTCCGATGCGTGCAATTCGCACCGGATCTTGAATCTTTGACTTCGGGCTTCTTCTCACCAGACCTCTCGATGGGGCTTCTCCGGATGTCTTGATGCTCCAAAAAATTGGGGCACTTCGCTGGCAACTTGATGGTGGCTTGAGACTTCTCTTGTGTCTTTTGGTCCTCCTTTGAGGTGTTTGTACCTAAAGTCCATCTCTTGCACCCTGGGACTTAACCAAAAATACTTGCAACATAATATTAGTCCCAACCACCAAAACCACATTAGGGAACTAAGCACAAGGCTTATGGCCCATTTTCCTTACACTATGGACAAGCATGGATTCTGATGCTTGTCAATTTTGTGACAACATTAGATTTTTCAATGGCCATTTCTCGTTCACATCCCTCCACTGCATGCTCGATAAGGACACCACAGACATTAGGAAAAGTGGAGTCTACACATTTTGAGCTCATGGACATATGTACCATACCATAGCTAATTTGGCTGCAAGTTGCAAGACCAGGAATCCTCTAGAGATGTACTTTTATGATGATGATCCCAGTCTAGAACATCGGTACCGCTACTGCCGCAAAAAGAAGAAACAAAAGGATCAACAACTCATTCAGCAACTGGTTCGCATGCTAAAAGACAACCCATACTCTGAGCAGCTCAAATAGATGGGACAGATTGAGGAACTAGTGGACTATCGTATCATGTTCAACCTTGATCATCACATGGACCAGAGGATGCATAATATACTCTCACTTCAGAGGTGGCTGCAGTGTGGGTTGAGGGGACTGAGCAACGTAGGAAGTTTGACTGTGGTGTCGTACTATATGGGAACAACAAGGAAGAGTATGGAATCCGGTCCTACCATGCATCCTATGATCCATTGGCATAACCTCTATTCTTCCCTAGAGGTGAAAGCAGTCAATGCGGTCAATGTGGTCAATTACCTAAAAACCTTGTCTCTGTCGATGCGGTCAATGCCGCTCGTGCACATAGCAATAGTCAAGGAAACCCAGATAATATTCTTGAATACTTGTTGAAATCTATATGTAAGTGTGATTTCCTTGCTTCTCTCACATAGAGCATGCCCTGACCTTCGATGTCATGTACTACTCAGATAGTGCTAACTGTCTTTGTGTATCTGTGAGGGACTACTACTGCTACAGGTTTCAAATGCGACCAGGGATATTCAACCCAGTCCTATTTGGCAAGCGTCTTTTTCAACAATTCGTGGTCGACACATACATAAAGATTGAGAGCTCACGATTAGACTACATATGGTCTCATCAAAAAGAGATATGGGCATTCATTGGGGGGATCGAGATATAAGGCACCGGTACCTCGATGCCATGGCATTGGGAAGCCTGATTTTTTCCTAACAATGACGTGTAACCCTAACTGGGAGGAGATCAAGCGTGAGCTTAAGGTTGGTTAGATACCCCAAGATCGTCCAGACCTTGCCGTGCGTGTTTTTAGAGCAAAGCTAGAGGAAATGAAAAGACTATTGCTAGACGAGAGAACTCTTGGCAAGGTGCAGGCATATGTTTATGTGGTGGAGTTCAAAAAGAGGGGCGCCACAAGCCCACTTCCTGTTGATCATGCAGGAAAAGTACAAACTCATGTGCCTAGAGCAATACGACTCTATAATCTTTGTCGAATTGCTAAACAAATACAAGTACCCAGAGCTATACCAAATGGTTATCAAGCATATATGATGCATGGCCCTTGTGGTGTGTTGAATCCAAATTGTCCCTGCACAAAGGAAAGTGGTGTTTGCAAGAACTATTATCCACGTCCTTTCAACATGGCCACTCTACAAGGAAAGGACTTTTATCCGTTGTATAGGAGACATGAAGATGGACGTAAAGAAAAGGTTCAAGGGCACGAACTAGACAATAGATGGGTTGTTCCTTACAACCCTTTCCTTTTGAGATATTTCAATTGCCACATCAATGTCGAGGTTTGCTCGAGTATCAAGGCTGCCAAATACCTCTACAAGTACCTATACAAGGGACACGACCGTGCATTTGTATCTGTGAATAAGGCAGATGGTGAAGGAAACGTCGATGAGATCAAGATGTATAGGAAAGGTAGGTAGGTGACTCCTCCGGAAGCATTGTGGAGGATTTACGGATTTGACCTAAGCAAGAACAGTCCACCCGTGATGCAATTACAGCTGCATCTCCTTGGCATGCACATGGTTACTTATGAACAGGGTCAAGATATTTAGGAAATACTTGATCGGGAGGGAGCAAAAAAGTCAATGCTAACAGAGTATTTTGAGGCAAACAAGAAAAATCCTGAAGCGCGAGGAATCTCTACCATGATTTTCCAGAGTTCCTCACTTGGCAGAAATGCAAGGCAAAATTTCGGCAAAAGAGGAAACGTGAGGGTGTGAAACAGATTGGTAGAATAGTATCAGCCCATCCAGCTGAGGGTGAGCGTTACTACCTTAGGGTTCTTCTGAACCACGTGACAGGCGCTACCTCGTATAAGGAATAGTAGAATCTATTTGTTGCTTAACTTTACATACTATAATTCCTAATTCTTATTACTACAGTGTAGGATGACATGAAAAACTTCAGATTAAAATTAATTGCCATTTTGTGGGACTCAGAACTAAATACAAGGTGTCGGTGTTTTGTACCGGCTGCCCACCACGGGACGGATCACGTGGAGGTTTTGAGATCAGTAGAGGGTTGGCAAAGAGATCACGATGGTATACAGAACGAAGAACATAGCGATTTAGATAGGTTCGGGCAGCCAAATCGCTGAACCCTACGCTTGAGCGTATGAACCAAACCTAGGCCATTGTGACCTAGGGTCTGGTCGGTTGTGGTTGAGATATGATATGATGGTTGTGCCAAACTAGGGTTTCTAGCTCCTCTTATATAGGCCGAGGAGCTTGGAGTACAAGTAAAAGAGTCCTAGTTGGATTACAATTATAAATCCATATCGTCTTGCACCGTAGGCTTCAAGGCAAACCACTCGGCCCACCTGGCAGAGTGGTTATAATCCGTCGTCATAGGGTACCCATGGATATATGACTCACACACAAGGAAAGCATGCCCGAATTCTAAACCTGATGACAACAAGGAAGAAAAAAGTGACTGAAGTTGAAATCCTAGATAAGCCGCTCAATGTATTAAAGAAAGAAAAACTCAGATGCCGTTTCCATCAGCAACACGTTGATTGGAGAAGAAAAACTTATACAAGCAATTTACAACTACATCATGTCAACTAAAAATACTAATACTTTGGAGTAAGCTTCTCAGTTACATACACCTATGTATTAGCATTTTTTTCTAACCTTTTAATAATATGCCTTATTTTCATGTTATCTTTTCATAGGTCCTTCAGACAGAAATTGTGTGCCATCATGCATGAGACAAAAACACACGCTCTTTCCATTCGTAGCATGCCAGTGGGCGAACAAGAGTTAAGAGACGAAATCTGCAACTATATCATGTCAATCGATCACGATCAAGCTTTAGAGTAAGCCACAATTATTCATACGCGGCGCAACTACAAATGTTATATTTATAGTAGTAAGACAGATGTTATTTGTTTGGATTTATACTTATGCGCTATCACATCAACCGCTCCTACTAAAAAAATTAGTAGGAACGGTTCATAACATATACCGCTCTTGTTAATTTTTTTACAGGAACCGCTCCTACAGTGGGTTCCACTACAGGAACCCACGAGTAGGAACACTTCACAAAACCACTCCTATAGGGGTTCTTGCACCGTTCCTGTTGCAAGTTATTGTAGTAGTGTATATGGACCTGAAGTTTAGTGTAAGTTTTTTCAGTGCCCTGTAATAGCTTCTTTTTTTATCATTTTCCTAAGCATTCGACCTGTTTACTGTAGGCGGCTTGCCAATTCGGGAAAGGCCCTAAGTATCGTACCAAAATTGATTATAAACAACTAGCGAAATTGGTTCTTACCTGGCCTTGGATAAGCTACGATGTCTCAAAGTGTACTTCTGTAATGTTCCTTACTTTTTGTACTATAACACCATGATTTTCGGGGTATTAATGCTATATTTTCATTGCAGATTGTTATCCCATGTGCTAAGGATGTCAAGTTCTTGTTGTTTGTGCTAGACCTTAATGCCAGGATTGTATCTATATTAGACCCATCTTATGATCAACGTCCACTAGGGGTGCATATGCTAAAAGCTCAAAGGATCATTGAAGTGTTAAGGTTTATCATGGAAGTGAAATGTCCTGGGTGGAATGGAAATGCACACCCCTAGGATCATAGGACCCCAAATGACGCTCAAATAAACATAAATAGGTAATTACATTATTTGAACTCACAAATAACAGTTTTAAATTTTTACATAGCTTTGTAACTGTTGATTTGTCTGCAGGGAAGAAACTGGTTATTTTGTCTGCGACGATGGTAAATGAGCCTTAATTTTTTTATATGCTTATATGTATTGTATTTTTTATGATGCCTATGAATTGAGGAAGCACGTATTGATAAACCTACTAACATTCAAGGAAAATTAATGTGAAAGCAACATGCCTGAAGCTATACGGAAATATCTTAGGTACTATATTAGTCTCACAAATAGAAAAGCATGAGATATTGCAGCGTTATCTTGTCTAGGTGATGTTAAAAACTTGTACCAAGTCTTGAAGCTGAAGATTATTTTTATGTGCCTTCAAACGAAATGTGACTATATATGCAACGTCAACTGAAATTTTTTACTCAGAATAAATATTTTTTGTTGTTCATATGTATTGCCCGTAGCAACGCATAGACCACTAACTAGTCTTATCCTATATATCTATATAGATGGAGACCACTAAAATTATTAATTGCTATAAAACTGCTATAACATTGAGCCACGTCAGCACTTAACACTGTCCACCGGATCTTAAGTCCATGTTCAATCCTCTCCATCCATTTAACTAGAACCATCGTGTCCTTTTGTATCCTCAGACCCACTACTTCACCGATAAACCCCATCAGCTAGCGAAGAGTCATTGGAGCGTTCAGCTTCATAAATATATGAATAGAGGATGCAAGCAGTCTACTCCAATCTCTCCCTCTTCTTCCCGTCGAGTTTTTCTTCATCGCACCTCCTTCCTGTCTTTCTCTTACGGTTTCAGCGTTTCACTTCACCGTCAGCCATGACGTCTTCTCCTTGATCTCCTGGCATCTTTCTTGGTCGCAAATGGAGTTGGGTTTGTTTGTGTGAGTACTAACGGCCGGCTTGCATGGAAATTCATTTTACACACACATATTGGCATACATATACAAAAGAGGTACGTCTGTTTGATTTTAGTTCCAGTCAAGTTTCCCAGCAGAGCAGATTGACTAATTCAATTTTATTTTCATCGATGTTCGCCGGTAATAGCACCAGCAGAGCACAGGTCCATTTGTATGTATTGCTATTTTCTGCACCAGTCAATCAATCTGTGCTTTCGCACGGATTAGAGTCTTAAACGTATTATGCGTAACCGTACAACAAATATAGATCTATTTTTATATGTATTATACGTAATCGTACAACAAATATAGATCTATTTTTATACTTAGGTTTTTATAATAGCATATCTTGCTACTTTATATGTATGCTTAATTGATTTAGATAATTTTTGATTGATTGCAAAAATAGGTGTATTTAATATAATTTTGATGGGTTACTTTCATCATATTACCGGTCATAATAACTAAGGTGAACAATTCAAATATAAATTAAAAGGGATATTTGATATTATCCTATCAAAATAGCAAATGTGAGCAATTAGATATAAATTTAGGGTGTTATTTCATTTTTTTTATATTGGCAGAGTGGGTAATTAATATATAGTTTTAGAGGTTATTTAATATTATTTTGATAATGGCAAAGGTGGGTGATTACCTAATTAGGAAACAGATATAATGGCTATTAAGATTCCAACCTGTCAATTGATGATAGGGTATTTTTTTTATTATTGTGAGAATTTCTATGATTTTATTTTTTGTCTAGCGCATTTTGTAAAGATTGACATGGAAATTTCAAAAAGAGTCTACAAAATATCGGTTTCATAGAGATGTTTATAGCATCTTTAATAAAAAAAGCACAAAAACTGAACGTAAATTTGAAAATGGAAAAAAACTAAAAAAAAGAAAATATTTGTTTTCGTTGAGAATTGAACTCAAGATCTTTCGTAATGGCAGAGGTGGGTAATTACTTAGAAAATATATAATGAAAAAAAAAAGGATATTTGCTTTCATTGAGAGTTGAACTCAAAACCTTTCATAATGGCAGAGGTGGGTAATTACTTAGAAAACAGATCTGATGGCTATTAATATTTCAACCTGCCAATTGATGGTCGAATGTTTCTGATTATTGTGAGATTATTTAGATTTTATCTTTTTTCCTAGCGCGTTTTGAAATTGATGTAACTTTTAGAACCTCTAATTAGTAACAGTAAGATAAGATGTTTACTAAGTTTGTTATCATCTTTTATTTTCCTGTTTAGTCCGTAGGTTTGCTACCTGTTTAGTAGGCCAATTGCATTTGTCCTCCATGAGATGATTTTTCGAAAGATTTTCAAGTAGGAAAAAACAGGAGCTTCATTAACCTGCACTTCTGTGCCGATCTTGATGTAGCGGTGCCAAAGGATGTATAAGTCATGACCAGACCAATAATATATCTGTATCAGAATGATCCGAAAAAAATTTCTCGATGCACTCACGGTTCATGAGTGCGTTATTTGTGGTCAGTGGACGGAAGTTTATCATTGGTTCCTTAAGTGGCTGGTCGTGTATGCTGGTGATGATCTACACTTCTACTGCCTCTCTTAGTTTTTTACTACTTTTTCTCAGTTATTGTGCAAGATTTTATCTAGATCGGGCCTAAGTTTCTTACACCACCGATTGAGTCTGTAAACTAAAGCTCGGAACTGAGGTAAGTTAAAAAAAGAGGAAAATCCATAGTTAAATTGCTATAAAGTTGTTCTCACATTGAGCCACGTTGTGGGTTAACAATGTCCGTTGGATTGGATCCTAAATCCATGTTCAATCCTTTACTTCCATCTAACTAAAACCAATTAAACTGTTTTACCTGTTTTATATTGCTATAATATTAAAAATTTTCGCAGCAACGCGCGGGAAATCACCTAGTATTAATTAGCATGCACATGCAGCTAGCGATCCATCTTATCACTCTCTGCTGAGTAGTAGAGATTCTCAATTGGCATTGGCTCATTTAGTGTTTGGTTACCAATGGATTTGAGAATCTAGGTAATGTATGCTAAGAAAATACATATAAAGATGAATAGTCTTAGATTGTGTCTTGAAGCATAAAAGCCAAGAAAGAAGATAAGCTAGTGTTTGTTTTTTCTCATGAGATAATATTATCTAGATTCCATTATCTCTAGGAACCAAACACCGCTAATTAATTTAGCTGTGGAGGTTGATCTTTTTTGGATGAGCAACCTTAAAACTTTCAGAAGCAATATATCAAGGCGATTGAAGTTCTTGAAAATGGGTTCAAGGACTTTAATCACCTCGATGAATTGTTTTTTGAAAGAGATTGCGGGCTGGCAGTTTGGGTGCACCCACATGCATCATTCATGACTTCCTGGTGCATGCGTACTCGATCTGAAGGAAGCTTTGACGCATGGTAGATCTGGAGCCTGCAGGGCAGCACGAGCAAAACGAACAAGAAGCACAGCTGTCTGTTGCGTTTCCGTTTCCCATGCATGACGAAGCCAGCTCAGCAGGCATTGATGAGTTTCTCGCCAGGAGCTGACAAACGCTGAGCACAGCTCCCAACAATCACCTCTCACCTCCTCCATTTTCAACATACGCCTTCAATTCGCCTCCCTCGACAAGACGGCAGGCGTACGGTGGCCTGCGTAAGCAGTAGCAGGAGTTCCAGTAGTATACTGTAGTACTGCTACTGTATACTATCATCGCAGCGCCGCATGGCACGGGGGAGCGAGAGCAACGGAGCAAGGATGAGGCCAAGGGTAAAAATTGGGCATTGCGGCAGCCGAAGAAGACATGCTTTAGGCTGAGTTTAATGGCGTTATCTAAAATAGTTTTTTAAAATACTGTTTTGTATTGTTTGATATAAATGCTATACTATAGATAAAAAGAAGAGTAGTTGAAATAGTGATAGAGAATGGAGTTTGAAAAATGTATTTAAAATAGTGATTGGGAATGAGATTTAAAGAAGACCATTGCACTCAGCCTTACAGTCCAGCAGAGAGAGCATCCGCATGCATGCGATGCAGGCGCATGCTGTGTCCTGGTCAGCTGATCTGATATCTGATGGATGGTACGGCGACGCAGTGCAGGGGCTGGGCTGGGTTGGATGTCGTGCCATCTCTGCCTCCTGCATGCCAAAGCAATGCGCAATGGCGACGGCATTGCCTCGGCGGCAGCATTCAGCCAGCAACGTGTCGTTGACGGGCGCTGCTGCAACTGCAAGCAGGGCCATTGCGCCGGGCACCGCAAGTCCGGAACCCAGCCGGCCGCTGCCTGTGTCCGGGACCTACTGTACTTCGACTTGGGCAGAGGGCATTGCTTGGATTGGATGTTCAGCCAGAGCCAGCAGGGGGAATCAACGTTCAGCGATCAATGTGCTTCACTCCGCTGAGACCTCCAGTTCGTGCTTCACACAAAACGAAAAGTTGTCAATACTGATCGACGACAAATCCGGCCAAACACGTTGTACAAGGCAGAATAAAAAATAATCCGTACATTTATAAGCCTCTGAAGCGGGATTGGCGACCAAGGTCAGCAGATCAAGTGAATGACGGTGTATATGCATTTTAAACTATTGATAAGATAGCTCAACAGATCGTGTAAATGTATATTGTAAAAGCTTACAGAAAACGAGATGTTAGACCATATAAACTTATAGCCTAAAACACAACCTGCCTGATTATTTTAGTTTTTTATTAGATTGTATAAGGCTCTCGTTACCATACCCATCATCACACCGTCTATATTTTAAATTTTTTTATATCTAGAGTATGTGCATAGTGTTTTGTACGTCCTATTTGATTGGAGTTTTCTCACAGGATTTTTAGAGGAATGAGATTCTTTTAGTTTGCTTATGTTCCCTACCGTACAAGAACCTCCTCGGCCCCTCAAGAACCTGCCAACGATAACTCAATAAGTAAACAATGAGGGTCCTCAAGAATCAACACAAGCATCCTGACTTTGACTGATCCAGATTACTTTTTCACTGGAGCGCAAGGGTGGTCGATGGGAAAAATGTTTCACCACACTTAAGCCCTTCCACTGAATCTCAAAATCGGAGTGGCCGCATATCCCGACTAGGCTTTGCCGTAATGGTTATGCTTAGTCATTGATGTTAATGTTGTTTTTAGTTCTTCACAGGTTGATAGTTGAGCAATAGCTAGTAAGTTTCCATCTCTAAAACTAAAACTAGGCTACATTCGTTTTCGAGGGGTACATGCGCTTATTTGATTTAAAGGAGATTGAAGACAGTCGAGATTTGGTTAATCACTTTTTAAGGCCAGTTTGGCAACTCTATTTTCCCAAAGAATTATCCCATTGAGAAAATAGGGTTGCCAAACTAGTCTTTAAGGGATCGAGAGAAATGCAGTGGATTTTGATTTGCAGTACATTAAAACCCCCCTCCCCCACCAACCAAACCCTAATCAATCCCCTGAACTCCTTCAACCCTTACAAATTTTAAGTGTTTGGAAAAAATAAAAGCCATCCATCAGATAAGATCTAACGGTTTAAAAATAGACGGTATCAAGATACTGGTACCAGACGGTATAAAATAGGAGGGTCCGGTACCAAAAATGGTAGGATCGGTACCCATATTTTTATTTTTTAATCTCTATAAAGGGCATAAAAGCTTTTAAAAATTTTAAAAATAGTGGTTCCATCCGGTACCAGTTAGTATCTTCCCGACCACCGCAAAATCTCTTATAGTCAAAACTAAGCGAAAATAAGCACACTTCGAACCGCTTATAGAATATCATATATAATCTGAATCCTTGGACTCTTTCGACTTGCCTTGTTCTGCATTTAAAAATGACCAGTGCATGTGACTCTGTCTCAAGACTTTAAAAAATTAGCGCTCCCGTACCGCGTTGTCCCTTGTTTGGGCATGCGACGCGTCGGCATCACAGGTATTCATTATTCATGTCAATCTCTCCGTGTTCAATTTGTTAAACGCGTCGGCTTACTTCAAAACACTGGCATGCTGTCATGCTTGCATAGAGAATTGCTCTGGTGGCGCAGCGCAAGTAGCCGCTGGCGAGTTCGGCTCAGCTGGGGCGCTCTGCCGAGGCGCGCAGGTAGTTGGCCGTTGAAAATGGATAATGACCTGATTGAGGTTTAATGTACGGAGTAGTACTTTATTTGGAGGGTCAACGGGCTAAAATATGAGGTTCTTTATACAATATTTTTTGAATGGTAGGACGGATGCAATAACTTTAGTGAAAAGTTACAGAGTTAGGTTGTCTCCAGCAGACCGCCTATACTACGAAAAGACACTGTAACATTACCATAGCCAGAATGGAAACAATAACGGGCAAAATGGATAGACGGCCTACGACATGGTAGCGTTATTGGAGATGGAGTAGGAATAATGTGGGAACAGCGATAGGCAAAATAGATAGACAGTCTGCTGATTGTCTAAGATCTATAAGTTTTTCTTGTTGAAAGTAAGATCCATAAGTTCGATGGCATGCATCTCAGTATCTAAGTATAGCGGTAGAATCTCTCTCTCTACTGAGAAACTACTGAACCAATCTAATACAGTACTACATCTAGCACATCTCCTTCGGTACATCATTAGATCTCTTCTCGTTTGAGGCTCTCTCCAACGGTCACCTATAACAAAAAGAAAAAGTGACGATATTCTGCATTTTAGATAGGTAGAATTTAAATTTGAAGAATGGGGATAAGGAAATCGTTGAAGATAACCTAACGCTATCAGTCCTTTGAGCTCTCAAACCAAATCTAGCATACCGTCTGTATAGTTATCAGTTATGTATAGTAAGTAAATGATATTATAGCCACATTGTAAACAAAGTGAAATTCGAACATAGACAATGAAATAAACGATCCGTCGGAGTCGAACCTCAACTGCTTGCTACTATTTACCAGTAAACCAGGATGATACACTACTCAAAAAACAATTTGCATCCATCCTCGTAGAGCAAGGATGGCCTTTCACAGGCTTTAATAAGCAGCAAACATTTCATTCGGGGGCAGTGACAACAGGCATGAGCATGAGGATATGCAGACGCTGCTTTCTAGGATGGTAGTAGTGCTAACCACCCGGTTTCAGTCAGGTTGTCAGATAGCTCAGATGGGGCACGAAAATAATGTGACGGCTCCATCCAAAACACAGGCAGAGAGAAGGAAGCATCCAAATGTACATCATGCACTGCGATGTAGCGTGCTTCTTTACCTGTCTTTGCACAATCCCATGCAATGCAATGCATGGCAGGGATGCAGCAACTAGGCAGGCAAAGATTCTGGCACAGCACGACAGCATGTAGTGCTGCTTAATTGATGCAAGATAAGCGGTTTAGCAGCAAGAAAAGAGATCATTAGCCATTGCACCTACAGCCTTGGCTTCAAATGGTTGGAAAGAAACTGAAGCAGGCTTAGCACAACATAACACATTATGATTAACATGATTTATATTAACAAACTAGAAGCAAGATAAGCAGTTATTGCATTTACTTAGTTGTTATACAATTGCTGGAGATTAACATACAAGCTAAAACACTATCATAGTTTAGTGTTAGGCAGATTAATTTTATTTGTACAAAAATGGGAAGAAAAGTATGTAACCACTGGCAGAGACACAGTTGTCTCTACTCTTGAGGCTAAGGCTGCCTCCAGCGCCTCCCCCATCCCCTTTCCCATCCTCTTTCCATCACTATTTCAATTAGGCTAAGTCCAATGGATGCCTCGTATTGGCTCCCCAAAATTTAATGCGGTACTATTACGGCACTGTAGATGTGAGTTGGAGTAGTTAGAATAGTGATAGGAAAGAATGAGATGGGGAGCCTTTGGACTCAGCCTTACCCCTCTCTTCTGCATCCCCTTTCCCATCCTCTCTCCATCACTGTTCCAGATACCCCTTCCTCTGTCTACAGTCCCGTGCAACATCTAATTTTGCAGAACCAAAATGGAGAAACCACTAGGTTGAGCCTAACTCCAACGGTTCTCAGGCTGAGTCCAAAAGCTCCCCCATCTCCTCCTCCCCTATCACTATTCCAACTACCACACCCACATCTACAGTGTGTAACAGTACCGTAACGGTACCGCATTAAATTTAGGGGAGCCAATATGGGGCATCCATTGGACTTAGCCTCACATCCTCAGTCCCCCGTTTCAAACTTCACTGTGTCTATATGACAGCCGTGCAAGATCTCCCATTTTGGGGAACTGTTGGAGCCAGCTTCATAAATGGTTCCTCCTAGGAAGCCATAGTAGCTACTTTGCACCAAGTTCATAATAAACTAGTAGGTTCCCCCACGCTTCGCGCGGGCCTTTTGCTGCGGGAGGAGCCAGAAGCAGGGATGCCGCGACGGGGAGGAGCAGGGGCTGGCGAGCAACCGTGTCGAGGAGGAATGTACATGGAGGGGGCGTCGAAGGAGGAGGGGGCCAGCGCAACGGCGGTGCAGAAGAGGGGACCGGAGCGGGCCAGCGTAACCTGGGGGAGGGAGGACGGTGGACGGCGGAGCTTCGTCGCGACGCGCTGGGAGAGGAGGGCGGAACGCCGTCTCTGGGCCGTGGGCGCGACGCCACCTCGGCAGCGCGTCGGGGCCGCCGTATCTGCCGCTCCTTGGACCCGCGTCGCCGCACGCCTCCGCTTGGCCTCGGGCCGCGCTTCCGCTCCGCCGCGCCTTAGGGCCACGCCGCATCGCCGTCTCGGGGCCGCGGGCGGCCCGCCACCTCCGCAGCGCCTCGGGGCCGCGCCCTGGGGCCGCAAGGTCGCCTCCGCCTCGGGGCCGCCGGTTCGCGCCGGTGCCGGCGCACCTCGAAGCCGCCGCCGCTAGGGTTGCGCCTTGGCTCCGCCGGAGAAAGGAACGGTGGTGTGCCGGTGACGGTTGAGAGGCAAGTGAGGCGCGGCGGAGGCGTGGACCGGTAGGAGGTGGCCTGATCCGGGCCCAGAGGAGGCGGCGTGGGGAGGAGGTGGCGTGGATGTGGCCTCCGACGGCCAGCAGCGACGCGGAAGCACAACGGGGAGGAGAGCGCGGCGCGGGGAGGGGCCGGCACGCGCTGCAGAGGAGAGGGAGCTATGGGGAGGAGGCGGTGCGTGTGGGAGCCGGCTCGCGAGGGCGTGGAGGAGGAGCATGCTCGGGCGCGGCTACCTTCACGCGCGGAGAGGAGGGTGCGCCGGTGCGGAGACGCCTTCTGCTTCCGCGTGGGGCTGGAGCAGCGGCCGGAGGGCCTTGCCGTCGGCGGAGGCGGAGGTGGCGGCGCCCCTGTTGGAATGCGCCATTTGGGAACAGGGAGGAGGGATTGGGTTTTTTTTTCCATCGGTGATTTGGTCTGTGGAGAACGGGGAAGGATAGGGAC
This sequence comes from Paspalum notatum, assembly GCA_022530915.1. NCBI lineage: Eukaryota > Viridiplantae > Streptophyta > Magnoliopsida > Poales > Poaceae > Paspalum > Paspalum notatum. The sequence goes on along the minus strand of CM039687.1, from coordinate 38,204,001 downwards.
GAAGGGAGGGCGCTGCCTGAAGCCGACGGCGTGGCGAGCATCGGCTGGCGAGGTGATGATCAACGGGTGATAATGGCGCGCTGTGGATATACAGGAATCTGAGTCTTGGAGGCACCGGTGGTTCTGTTCATCTACAGGAAAACAGGAAGATGCTCTACGCGCGTAGAGGTTTCTATAGATAGATGGCTCCTAGGAAGCCATAGCTACTCTACACCAAGTACTTCAAACAGCAAAGAAGAGCGTCTGTGTTATTATGTAAAGGTACTATATGTAAGCAGTGCTGTTAACAATTCAGTAAAACAAAACATAATTCAGTAGCTGCAGAGACACCATGTGAATAGAGAGGAAGGCTTATGTAACACCCCAAAAATCCCATCCAATCAAAACACCTCTCTAAATACACACGGCTTTCAAAATGTTTGCAAAGAAAACCCCCTCACTCAACTCCAAATCTCTTTCAAAATTCAAATTCCAAATCCAATGCAAAAATTAGAAAAAGAAAAGCCTTCTCTTTTCTCATGGGCCGAAAATCCCTTTTCCCTCCCTTCTCCCTTTCCTTTCGGCCCAGCCCAACACCCCCTCCTCCTTTTCCCCCTCTTCCCCGCATGGGCCGTGCCCAGGCCCACTCCCCTCTCCCTCTCTCGGCCTGCAAGGCCCGCCCGCTTACTCCCCCCCCCCCCCCCGTCCCCTACCTCCAGCCGCTCGGGGCGACGCGTGCGCGCGCGCGCGACGCCGTCGCCCGCCGAGCCGTCCCCCACCTCTACGCCATCCTAGCTCACGGCCTTGCACGCGCCTAGGCGCCATCATCGCCTGGCCGCGGCGCGCAGGCCGCCGCCGCCCAGGAGCGCCCGGCCCCCGCCTGCTCGGCACGCCGCGTCGTGGCACGTCACGACGCCGCGCCGCCAGCGTCCACGGCCACGCGCGCACACCCCCCCCCCCCCGCTCCTATTCCCTCTGCCGCGAGACGACCGCCACCTCGCCCGCGCACGAGCGCGTCCACGCCGCTCCGCCCAACGGCCTCTGCCGCACGCACGCGCACCGCGCCACCCCGTTCCGGGCCCCCCCTCCGCCGGAGCGCCGCGCCGCGCCTATAAAAGGGGCAAGCCCCTGCGCCGGCCTCCTCCTCCCGCCCCCGCTCACCCCGACGCACACACGCTCACCACTTCCACCCTCGGTGAGCGCCTCGGCTCCGCCTCGGCTCCCCTCCGTTTCTGGCCCGGCTCCGCCTCGGCTCCGCCGGAGCGCCGCCGCGCCATGGATCCTTCCCCCCCCCCGACGCATGGCGTCGCCGCCGTCCGCCCTCCACACTGCACCTCGCACGTCCACGTCTACATCAAACGTCTCGGCATGGATCCGCATCACCCCTGAGTCGGCCCCTGGCGACGGAACCGGATCACCGGCGGCAAGCCGCCGGTGAACCGCTCCGCCCCCGGCGACCGGCTCGCTGAAGACCCGGACCGGCTAGGTCGGACGGGCGTTGACGCCGCCCCCTGTCCTTGTGAGGATGACAGGTGGGGCCGGCCAAACGCCGTCCGCCCGCCGTCCCTCCTCCCCGCGCGGCACGTGGGCCGGCCTGTTAAGGCCCATGGGCGCGCTGAGGGGTGGGCCGAGCCAATCCGGAGGAGGGAGATGGGCCGCACGCGCTGAATTCGGCCTGTGTAGCCTTTTCTCTTTTTCCAATATGATTTATGATTTTCTTTCCAAAATTGAAATGTGTATATCTTGACCATTTTAACTCCAAATCCAGTGATTCTTGCACCTAAATTATCTATAATAATAAGTTTCACCCTGATTTTGGTATGTATGCATGTATGTTTACTTGTGTGTTTGTTTTTGCAGTAGACGAAACAACTGAGAACCCGCCGGAACCGGAAGAGGCTATCGTCGACGCCGAGGCCGAGGAACCAACTCCCGAGCTTCGCTGCGACGAAGAACTTGACGACGGCAAGTCCACTGAATTCCCCGCGATTGATGCATAAAATGTCTGATTTTATCATCACATCCTCGACCTAGTTATACACCAAAAATTATGCATTGTTTTGCTAAGCTAAGGTCTCCCACGATAAAATAGCCTCCCAAGCCTTTTTAGAAGTAGCGCGCATAGGTGGGATCGCTCATGTATTATATCACTCATAATCTTAATTGGAGGGTGAGTTGTGGTTGGGAGGAAGGGAAAGTGTTTTGTGTAAGACGCGGGGAAAGACCCCGGCAGACGACTTCGGTTGTTGAAGCCACTAGGGGGTAGAAACCCCGGGGTGACGTTATCACGGAAGCCCGGAGTCCGGCCCTTGTTGCGAGGGTTGGACTGGTGATGGCTCAGTTGATGAGCAAAATGTGGGAGCTCTACCCTTAAGGACCGAGTTTACGTCTCATCTCACCTAACCCGCTTATGCAACCACTCGAGGTTGTATGCGGCAACCCGTGGTCGGAACCTGCAAGGACAAACCGGACGTAGACCGGTGTGCTGGGATGCATGAGAGATTGGAAAGTGGGCGCGGTTGCATGGCTGCGGTCAGGGGTCAACAGTCGCGTGGCTGCGGGTCTGAGCGACAGGTGGTCCCGCGTCTCTCATGGTTGAAGTTTGGGGAAGCCTTGCTTGGGAAAGACCTAGATAGGATTGATATGATATGGTCGCTCCTATCATGATATCCGAACTTGTGGGTAAAGTGCACACCTCTGATCAGAGTTTAAAATCTATCCGGATAGTCCAGTGTCCATCTGTATGGACGGGGTTATGGTTTGGTTTCGGAAACTAGCTTCTTACAGAATGTGGGATGGGATGGGCTAAAAAGGATGGTTTTGAGGCAGCTGCGGTTGCCGAGGAGGAGTGTGTGAAAAACGTGGTGGCTCTGAGTCACGGCGCCATTCGGACCGGCAAGTTCAATGGCCCATACTTATTTTGCTGGGAACAAAACCCGTTTTCCTAATACTTAAAACATGCCAACTAGAGGCCCCAAGCATATGATATCTTTTCTACGGCAAAAACCCCTAAGCCCCAGATATCTCCTTACATGTACTAATAAGCCTTGACCCGTCCCTCCGCGAGGAGTGAGGTGGGCTTGCGGATTACGAAGTACTCACCCTTCCTTTGCTGTTGTTTTTCAGAAGACTTCAACGCGTTCGCTGAGGCGCTCTTTGGCTAGGTCGTGTTCTTATCCCCAACCGCCTGTGGAGTTGGGCTGAATAAAGGACGCTTGTTTAATTTCCGCTTCCGTTCATTTATGTAATATGTGTTGTAATCGTTAAGTCAGACTCTTTACTGCTTTGAATAAATGTGTGGCTAGCCTCCTGAGACTAGCTATTGTATCACATTTAGCTTCTGAGAAATCAGGAACACTTCAGCTTAATAGGACAGTAAAACAGTAAATGGACAATTTTCTGAGACAAGGAAGCACAAAGTTTGCAGTAAACTGAAGATAGGTAATTTGTTAACAATAGTTCTTGTGTAATTTGTTGACACCCGCTCTCCCTCCACTGTCCAACCAAGTCAACACAAAAGTTTGACAAAGTTAATTGGTCACTCCAATTAGATATACCCAATACACCCAGCAATGAATAGAATAGGAACTATAAATTCTGCGTTCAAATGGCTTCCAATGGCAGCGCCTCCTGACTGTGGACACTCCAAAACCAGGCAAAATAGTGTGGAAGTGGAAGAAATAATAAACTAGGAAGCAATGTCCAGCCTTGGCTCGAAAGAGAAACCAGTGAACAGCTGCAGCGGAAACCTCTTTGACACAGGGCTCTTCACCGACCACTTCCACAGTTTCTGGTTTATTTCAAAGGTGAGAAGAGCAGGCGACCCATAGCTCTGGATGTAGATAAGGTCATCTGCCCCGCAGCTCGCAAAAACATCATCAAATTCACCAAATCCTTGAAAAAACTTGTGAGGCATCCGAGCAACCTCACGCCACTCTTTGCTATTGAGCTCCCAAATGCCAATTCCCTTGATGATCCCAGGCCTATCTTGCTTGCCAATGCCGCCAACCAGCACAAGCCTCCCGCTTAGGTTCATCAACCGACCACATGTAAGAGCACATGGCACTGGAATAGCCATGCTCATCAGAGAAGTGTGGTTAGGTCTTGCAGCGAGATCATACATGACAAGACAATGGCGATGCTCATTATTGTTCACCAGAACTCCTGTGGAGTACACCAAATAGTAGAGGACTCCATCACAGATGACACACTCGTCGCCTCCTCTCCATCCAAGCAATACTCCAGTAAAGGGAGTCACCCAGTTACCAGTGACCGACTCATACAAATGGATGGTAAACTCCCACTGATAATACTCTGATGGAACTTGGTTGCTTCTTGCAACAGCAACAGTATACTGATGAGAACTCCTGTCCACAGAAAAGGCAAGAGCACTGTAATCAGCTGTTTTGCCTCCAGGAGCATCAAGAAGTCTCTTCCAGTCCTTAGTGATGGGGTTGCACACCATAATGCGGCGTCTGTTCTCACTGTCCATTAGGCAGACCAACCCAGCTGACGAGGATGTGGACCAGTTGCTCTTCTCAATGCAAGGGAAATCAAATCCATACCACTTGCGGAGGCTTGGGTCAAAGGCAAAACCTGAAACTGCCTCCTCGCTACAAGTAAACATAAAGTACCATGGCTTCTGAGGCACCATTTTGCTCCAAGTATGCCTCTGGGCATGCACAATCTCATGCCACCTCTTGCAAACAGACCCAGATCTTATGATGCTTGCAACAGGCAAGAGGGAAAGAACCTTCTCCAAGAGATCATCAGGGAGAACAGCATCCATCGACACTGCTGCATCCCCATTCCAATCATCATCGCTGTCTTCAGAGATCGGTCTGTATTCTATGACCTGTGGACCAATGTAGGAAGAAGGATACAGTTCCCACTCTTCTGACCCCATTGCCAGCATCCAGTGAATAACAGAGTAGCTGATACAAGACCCTGCAAGAGATAATATTTTGGTAAAATAAGGGATGGTGCTATACCAATATGGAAACCTCATCGCAGAGCAAATCAAGTATTTTCAGCCTAAGCCTACAACAACAACAACAAGCCTTTTAATCCCAAGCAAGTTGGGGTAGCTTAGAGTTGAAACCCAAACCAAACTGCTAGAAAGGAAAAAGTTTTTTTTTTTTTTTTGAAAAGGTTGTTTCCAACAAGAAAACAAGGGTTTTAAAAGATTTTGGGAAGAAGCACATGGAAGAGCCTAAGCCTAACAACATTTTTTCTGGGATAATAGAGTTCATTTATACAGATCAGCATCGTTAAGGTAAGTCTGAAGTTTACGCTCTATAATCCGTATCACTATATGCAAATAAGACTAACACGTCTTTGGTGGATGTCTACATCTCGGAAGAGAACTTCATAGCTCATCATAACTGACAAGAACCACTAAATGAAAGGGACACAATACTCAAACGATACCAATCGACCTTTCAACGACAGGAAAGGTGGTAAGATTAACAAACAGGGGAGATCTGCCCAATCTTCCTCAATCCTCACATTTGTTCTGTCGTGAGAATTATACAGATAAATATGACAGACAGCTATAAATGAAACGGATCGCAGGGAGAAGAAATAGCAGGAACATGGACAGTAACGTCTCCATCACAAACGGAACCACTTCTTTTTTTTCTCCCAGAGAGAAAAGATGGATTTTTGGCTACCACACTCAATTTGCCGCGGAAAGTGCCACATCACGATCATTAATAAAGGCACAAACAAATAAAGCAACCAGCGCAGGCAAGGTACCCCAAGAACAACACTATCTACCAACCAAATTTTACCAAAACCGCACGAGGAAACGCATGCCCAATGGCTATCGATCCTTAACGCCCACACAAAATCAAGCACTAATCAGGATATTAATGCGAGAAGTACAAAAAAAAAATCCCCCAAATAATCCTGCCTCGGCGTAAATAAACATAAATGGGGGGGACGACGCGAACCTCTCCTGAATAACGGCAATCCAAGAAAAGATCCTCCCTTTGCCTTGGCGAATCCACCGGCTGCCGCCTCCTGATTCTCTAGAGAAATTGAATAGAGATTCAGCGCCAACGAAACAATACAACAAAAATCAAATCTTTGCCGCAAATCAACCAAGAAACTCTCCGTGGGGAGAGAGAGAGAGAGAGAGGATGGGGGAGGTATACCGGGAGCTGGTTGTTGCGCCTTGTACGGCCGGTGACGATCGGATTGGTTTGCGGAATTCCCGAATCCCGCCCTCTCTCTGCTCAGCGCGAATTCGGCGCCGTCTCTGCTCAGAGCGCGGCTCGTGGCGCGTGCGGAGCCCCGGCAACCGCGCTCCCTCAGCTCCACGCGCGGACACTTTCCAACGCTGGGTGGCCGGCGCGCGCGCGGTAAGATTTGGGAATCCGGTGGGGGCGAAGGGGGCTTGGATTGGAAATGAGGGCGGAAGCGAGAGGCCTTTCTGCCCTTCTACTCCAAGAGATGGAACAGTGGGCTTCCTCCTCCCCTACATTAGGTCAGGCAGGCCCCCCATGGCCGTCGTGTCTAGGGGGAAGAGTGCCACCGCAATGGCGTATATATGAGGGAGGAGAGGTAAAAGAGAGAAGAAAGGAGAAGGCGATTGCTTCAAGCAAAAATCACAAGGCAGGAAGGGGGAGGAGTGGTAGACTGGCCGTAGGGGTACAAGAGGAAACAAAAAATTCTATGGAAGGTCTTTAACTCTACCGGACAAATCCACCTGACAACGCTAATCTTGGAAGGTTGCTGTCATGGTATTAAAAGATGTCCACCAAATAAAAAACTTAGTTATACTTTCTTTGGAACAAAAGATAGATAGAGAAATTTGATAGGATGTAAATCCTACGTGATTTTTTTTCTACGTGGCCTTTTAGAAAAAAAATATATAGAACTACTACCGATCTTAAAAAATTCCTATCAATGGTTTGTTGCATTGAGATTTAGGAGCAATTCAAACATGGGGTAAAACTTCTTAGAAATTTACCTTTGTGTCTATGTCTCTTCTAATTATTGTGTTTTTTCTACATTGCATCTAAACATCTTCATTAGAAACTTTCGTGCTCTTCAATTCCTAATATAAGTGACGTACAATTCTATTCTTGTTTCTTTCTTTTATGTTCATGTGTTCTAGAATCATGCACTAAAAAGAGCCCTTACAAATATTGATTATACTATGCCTCCGGAGTGAATATATAGAGGCATTTTTTGGTTAGGTTTAGGGCCGGAAATGTTGTCGGAGGAAAATTGTAGAGAGATGAAACCACATAAAAGGAGCATCGGGACAGTGATTAGAACGCAAAAATGGTTTATTCCTTCTTGATAACAAAAGCTCTAGGTAAGAGATTTTTAGATGCCCGTTTTATTTTAAATGTTGAGCAAAAGCATTATACATACTCGTGTAGAATTTAGATGAACTGTGTATTTTGAGTGAGAAGATATTTTCTCAGCACCCCTTTAGCCGCCGTTGATATATACTGTAGGAGTATCTCTCTCCCTTGGACAAGAACTCATGATGGAAGGATTATTTTACTACAGAGCTTTCCTATGCATGGATTTGATGTTCCATCAAAGAATGAAGGACCACAAGAGAAAGTTGGATGAGGCCTATTTTATGATTGGTGGGTGTGGCACCATGGGCCTTCTTTACCTAATTAACCCTGATCCATCTGTATCACTCACACAAGTCACAACAAAATTGTTTATCTGACGACCCATCCCCCTCATCGCAATTGTTTTGTTGGGGCATGCATGCGCGGCCGCCTCCTCCCGTCCCCATCTTCCTATGCGCTTGCACGCTTGCTTCTAGGCTCCTTTGTAAGGTCACCAAAGGTCGTCTAACCTCACCTGTTTCCGTGGGCCTCAACTTTTTTGTTGCTTTGCTTCTGATGCTGTGTGCTTGTATAAAGACTGAAAATCTACCTACAGTTTGTCATGTAAGCGCTTTCACTTTCAGTCTATATGGAAGAGGAACTGCTGAGAAAAGAGAGGTAGAGCAAAGCCGCCCCTTCACAAAACACTCTCTGTAGTTCTAAAAAATAACAAGCTTCTCCTTCCAAATACGAAACTAGATTTTAGTCTAAGAAAAAATTGCAAGTTGATTGTGCAGATAGTGGTTGTAGAAAACCTACTTGAATGCAAGTAACATTTTACTACTACCAATTGAAGACTTTATTTTAGCATCCACGTTAATCCTCACCAAATAAAAATGCTTGGAAAAAGATCAATTCTAAAAACTCTCACAAAAATTAAAAATATCTAGCCGTCCACAAGATAGCTCTAATAATAATAGTTGTTAGATCTATTATATTTTCTAGAAAATTATCCACCATACCATTATAAAAGATAAATTAAAATCATTTTATAAATTTTTTATATAAATTACCCACCATAATATTATGCAAGATGGATTAAAATAACCTCCTAATGGATTACTCGTCATGACATTAAGGATGAATTAAAATAATATGAATTAAAATAACACTCTAAATTTACACGGTATGGTGGTGTATGTGAAAATGATTTGTGTGTTAGTGCCACCAATGAAAGAATCTTGTACTGCACACACTCAGCGCTTGCAGTCCAATTGGCATGACAGACCTACCAAGAGCATTGTGACTGATAAGGACAACACTTCATACATATCCACTCTTGTCTCAGTCTTAACACTGTGTCATTTCTTTTATTTTTACTAATTAAGTGTACCTACAACCCCTGTCAATAATAAACCTACACTGCAAAAGAATGAGTTTTTAATACCATTTTTCACCTAAAAAAAACTTCTATACATCTCACAATTGGCCCCACTGAACAGATCGTAAATGGCCCAAAAATGGTAAAAGGAAAATATTTACACCATTTAGTCTTTTATTTTCTCACTTTGTCTTATACCCATATTCACCGGGTAGTTTCTTTGTTTTGGAATTAATGAAAAAATAAAGACATCAATTAAACAACCATTTATTCTTTCTTTCTCTTTCATTTCCCTCCTCCTTGATTGCCTAGCCAACCAATTCTTTCTTTTCCCTTAACACCTTCAGTACTTCACCTGATTCGCATAGACCGTCAAGTACTTAGTATAAGACACATTCATAGCGTGCGTGCGCTAGTAGGCTTAAAGAATTAAGTTATCAAAATGAAGCTCCTAATAAATATTATTGAATTGTTTTTCCTACCATTTATAGTTATACTAATTAAAAAAACATAAGGACGGCTACATGGTGCTAGTTCTTGAAGAAGAAATACAATTCTGATCGGTACACCTATCTACATGCTTTATATATATATTCATGGTTAGACTATTCACTTTTAACTGAAAATATAAATCGTGCATCATGCAAAAAGTCTGGTAAACTCAACCAAAATAAACGGCAGATAAAAAAGATGCTGATTTTGTTGTATCCATGACTAGACAATGCATATCTGTTTCTTCCACGATGCATATTGAGGCTGTATTGTGGTAGGGACCAACTGAACGAGTCAAGAGCACAGCAGCCAAAGAAAGCTTGCCTAGCTTCATTTTCACACTATATAGATGCAGTGGATACAAACAAAGGGACAAACAAGGTGCAGGGCTTGGCATGTTGCACAGCATATGCATAAGGCATGGCGTGAGAGGCTGCCCTTTGCATTTGGACACCCAAAAGCCCAAGGCGATGCACATAATCTGTCCCATGTGCAAGCACATCACATGCCCAAAGCTTCTTATCAGCCTGTCTTCTGCAGCTTATTGCTGCTGTGCCTGTGTGTCCACTGCACTAGAATCTACTAGTGATCTTCCATTTCATGCATATAAATGCAACCTTCTGCAGCTGCCATTTCTCCTCTCATGTCACTGCTCCAAAATGACCAAAGAGGACATGCTAGTCCTTTAGGGTGGTTGTGTGAGGTTGCTGCACGTTCCTATTTGAGATTGCTTGCAGATGTGGCGATGCCTAGCCTGTCCTGTGCTGTCTTTCCTTCTTTTTGGAACAAGTGTTTGACTGTTTGAACAGGAGCATGCTAGTACTTTTCAAACTATTGAATTGAACCACCACACCACTCACTCCAAATTAAAGATCAGGTTACCATGACAGAAATTTCAAGTTGCATTTATTTTTATTTTTATTTTTTGCAAAGGAGCATGAACATACTTGCCTACCTATTTTCATCTTTATGAAATGAAGTCACCTGACAGCAATATTATTCTTGTGGTGGCAAAGCAGTAGGATCTCAACTATGTCCCAAAAAAATATTGAAAGGCATGCTGCCTAGTGCACTAATGAGAATGGCCACTAGATATATTAGTGTCCACTACTCTATATGTATGTGCCATGTGCCGCTAAGCATGCTTCAGTGCCTTTTCATGTTGCATGAGAAAGCTAAGATCTTGCTTTCCAGCTCTGAGCTGGCATGAGTCGGATGCAGACCAGACCTATAGTGTAAGTGCAATTCACCATCACATAAGACCATGATAACTGCAAAGTTCGTCGACATAGGATTTTGAGTCACACACCAAAACTAGTACTGCAAAAGCTAAGCTCAAGAATGCTTGGAAGGGGCCCTAGTTTTATTTCAGGTTGTGATTCCTCCACTTGCAAAAAAGAAAATGAAAAATAAAAACCTTTTGCTTGTTGTTGCAGAATAATTTGCCCGCACTGAATTTCCCATAAACTTTCTGTGATATTTCCATGTTTCAAACTTGGACCACAACAATGCCACATTCTTCGTTGAAATATACACGGTATATAAAGCGGAAAATAAATGTATATTTTGATATATAAATAGGGATGAAGAGACATGGATTCGGTGGGCACTGGGTAGATATCGTTAATGTTTCAACATAAAAAACTATATTATATCTATATATATGTTTTTGGGAAAAATAGAGTAAATTATGTGTTCGTACAACAAAAACTGACGTGTGTTCAACCGGCGGTAGAACATGCACTTCCATAGATATCTTTCCAGATCCAACACTGCTACTAGTGTTGGCACCACCACTGGATCAGATTTACCTATCCATCTATCTATTACTAATAGACTCTTTTAAAGGTTTCAAATGTTAATCCTTACAAAACATGCTAGAATAGCAAAGAGAAATCCTGAAATTCAAAACAAAAACAACATCAATCTGATTAACTCCATTTGTCATTCATCATGATGATCTACTCCATTTTCTGAAAAGTAACATAAATTAATCATTTAATCTTCATCTAAATTACCCATGGAACCAGGATTCCCTGAGCCCCCGTAGGGTGCTGTGGTACTCGAGGCCCAAAACGCTCGAGTACTCGGGTCCAAGCACAGGGAAATCACAAGATGCACATTGTAGACATCACACAGAGGTAGTGTGTTACTACCTCTTTAGCCTCTAGGTAGCCTCAGGGTTCAACTTTCCGGTTCATTGTTCGAAAACCATTTTGTTGACCAAAATTTGACTTTTATATTATTGATGTAGATCTAGAATATATAAAAAAACTGGACCAGAAAACCATCTCGGAAAGCACCGGAAACGGAAAAAATCTCCGGTTTTCCATCCTTTCCGAGCGGAAAGGGCTTCTGTGGGTAGTCCCAAACCTATCTAGGCCTGTTTGAAACGTAGAAATTTCACATAAAACAGTTCAATTTAATAGGGAAAACGCAGAAATGAAAAGAAAATCCTGCATTTGAAACGGGGCCTGAAACTTTCTCACGTTCATCTCCTGATCGAAAAGAGCTCCTTTCGTGCATCGGAAGCTTACATCGAGGCGCTCCCACAGATCCAGCCTCCCTAGCTGAACCTCAAAAGGGGGTCCACCTAGGCCCCTGCAGAGAGTTCAGGCCTAACTAACTTGTGCCATAATAAAAAGAATATAATGTAGTCCACAAAATTTGTATCTAAATTACTCCTATTTATCATTTTTTTATGAACCTGGAGGGGTTTCCCCCTATCTATTTAATTATTATAAACATTACTATAAATAACCTAACATAACTCTTTAATCTTCATTTATGTTATCTACCTCTACCATTAGAAGGACATCCCAAAGTTATATATATACTCTGCCACTGTTTAATATAGAAAACACTAACTCAAGGTATATACAAGCATCAGCGAGCAAACCATGTGTATATGTGTAGTTAGTAGCAATAATCATACCAAGAAACTACTTATAAATAACAATATTATAATTTTGTTTTCTAATATAGACACTGCGATTCGTAGACAAATATTCACTAGGCAGCGCCATTGCAAGCTTTTGCGATACCTCGGCAAACACGTCCTGGAAGGACAGGTGTGTACAGGGAAAAAAAAGATCCTAGGCAAATCCCTCTGACGGAAGATGCACCACAAAATGGGTATCGGCATCAGCTCCATCGCTGTCCTTGTGTCCTTGTTTTGATTGACATCGATCTTAGCCATCTAGGACACTTCCAGCATGCATATGGGTGCAAAAACTTGGTGACCAAACTTTGTTTGAGACTTTGACATACAGTCACTTTGCTTTGCTCTTTAATGAATCATTAACCACATTATAGCGATTACCGTATCATACGCTGTATTAATAGTTGCATGTTCGCTATTTTCAAGGGTTCTTGGCTGGATTACTTTCGCTCTTGTTTTTATTAGCAAAGTGATGACCAGAAGATAATTAAGAGAACACATCACCCCGCAAAGTGGAGTACCTTATGCCGGCCTAGATGTAATCATCTAGTTATCAGTAAAGCCTTTAAAAAATGTAAATGGAACAAGAAATGTGTCTCAAGCTAAGTATATATGTTCAAAACTGACAGAACTACTATTCCCTGGTAAAACTGCAATCTCATGATATGTTCAAATGATCAAATCCGAACAACTGAGAGTTTACTGAGAAAAACACCAGATTTTGTAAACAGAAACACATGAGCAGAGAAGCTCTCATGTGCCCCCTCTCTTAGTAGCGTTATTATCAGCAAAAGAGACCAATTGTTATATGAATATCGCGATGGACAGGCACACTCAACAAAATTCAGTTCAAGACGCCAGCATGCTGATGCTACCGGAGGGCATCCACGCTTCTGGGAATCCTGAATGGTGGTCCACAGGATTCGGTCAGCTTGGTATTTTTACATTTGTAGCGAGAGCACAAGGGGACGGCATGAATTGCTGACTATGTGCTGATGAGTGTGTTCCAACGACAGGATATCTTATGATGTTTGGCCATGCTCTCACCTTCTTTTTCTCAACTTTCTCTCCATGTTTTCTTCTAATAATGGATCTACTTGCTTCCCATGAACCAATAAACAAGACGAGTGCAGAACCCATGATCGGGTTTTCTTGGCAAAGTAGCTTTTCTCTTCTCTCCGGAAAGGTAGGTAAACTGAATGTAGAATTATTCACGCCAGTTCAAAACCTATTTCCAAAATCTTCCTTGATGGGCCAAACCCCCTCTCCTAGCCCAACCTGCTTGCGCCATTCTCCTCTCCATCCCTGTGCCATTGAATTCCTACTACGTTCGAAAGGTCCCCTAACCGGATATACAGCGTTGTAAATCGACTGAACATTTGTCCAAAACTCCCAATCATTCGACTACAAAGCATTTCATTAACCTGGATGCACACTACAAATACAGCACATACGGCCTTGTGTTGTCTAAAAGAAAGTGTAGGTTCACAACACAGCTGCACATTGCACAAACATGTACATATGAAAAGTAACATTGGATTCATACACCATGACCTCAAACATCATCTTTTTCAGTGGACTTTGGCCGTTGCATGCCTGGACGGCCTGTGCACCCTCACCTTTGGTCTCTTCTTGCGTGCCAGCCTCCTCTTTGGGGTATTAGCTTCGTCTTCGGCAGGGTTCGCTCCTATTGTGTGTGCTGGACCATCCTTCGGTGTCTCCTTGCATTTGTCAGTCTTGGACAACCGCAGATCAGGATCTTCAGCGGAACTTGCTCCCTCCTTGCCTACTGGAGCATCTTCTTTCAGAGTTTCTGTGCATTCATTGGTCTCAGTGACATCTGCGCTGGAACTATCTGAACTGCCATTCTCTTTCAGAGCATCAGTTTGACCCTCTAATGGCCCTTTCATCTGTCTCAGGTCTCTCATCTACCGTGATTTATCTGAACTGCCATTCTCTTTCAGAGCATCAGTTTGGCCCTCTGATGGCCCATTCATCTCAGGTCTCTCATCTACTGTGATGTCATCATCATGGGCACATTTCACAGCTTTCCAATTCAGGGAAGACTGTTCCACCTCTTGTATCGTCTGCCTCTTCTGCAAGGCTAGAATGGCCTCCCTGAATGTTAGGTTCCTCCCTTGATTCCTCACAAAGACAATCGTCCTCACCATTTGCAGAGCCTTCGGTTAGTTTGTCAACAGTAGTAAGTTTAGTTTTATCGTCCACATGTGGTGGCTCATCCTTGCTAGAGACCCCACATGCATTGTATCTTCAGACTCGTCCAAGTTAGACACCAATGTTGGTTCCACCAAGGCTATCTGATCATGTTTTTTTGCATCTGCAGGAGCAGCAAGTTCTGAATCATTGGTTGAGGCCTCAGGTGTTCCATCCGGTTCTTTGGCTGAGTCTTGCATGGTATCCAAAGCTTGTTCCTGCATGCTGAAATCCCTGGCTTCTTGTTGATCTTCTGTGTTGGACACAACAAGGTCATTTGCAGTAGTTGGATTACATTGCTCTACATGTTTCAAAGGCCCCAGCGAATCCTCCTCCAAATGAGCAACAGGGATGCTCGTTTTGTTTTGCTGATCTTCAGCAGAAGAAACATCATGTTTCAGCTCCAGATTTTTCGCAGTTGTAGTTTCATGCACCTGACTGTGAACTAGGCTATCCTGTTTTCATATAGTACAACATTAATTCGTTTTTCACAAGTCTAATAATCAGAGAGCTCATCACCAAAACAAAATAAGAAGAGAACTTACTTTCTCAGTTGTCACTCCAATTTCTACAGATATCACCGCAGCACTGCCGTTAATGTCCTTGGTGGAAGCAGGAGACAACCCTGTATTTGATCGGACATGGAGGTTCTGCTCAGTCGAAGCTGGGCACTGTTTTAGCCCTCTAGAGTCCCCTGATAACTCTGCATCGTGCAATGGTTCCATGGAGCTTGCTGATGGCACCTCTTCTAGTTCACCCATGGCTGCTGATGTCTCCTGATAACAACAGGAACACTATCGGCACTCAATTGCAATACAAGGTGTCATCTTAAACAATAAGCGGTAGTGTGAATGGAAAAGACCGCTTACTTCCTCAATCACTTGACAACATTTATTTCTTCAATTCGGTGCTCCTGGTTGTCAGTGTAATGTTCATGCAAAGCTGTCACTCATCATATCCATCGATGATTGTACCTGAAATTCAACCCATCCTACTTGTAAATTAAAGTAACTTTTTTATGAAGAAACCAGATACAAAGAATCAACTCAACTTTTTTCGGGTTTTCTTCTAAATTGATTTGTTCTTATTTATTATTGTCTCCTATATTGTTTAGGGACCCAACTTCAAACCAAGCCAAGCTTGAGTTGACTTTCATTCAAAGTCAACTGATTTTGACTTTAGAAGAAAAACAAATGTAATCGGAGCAATTTTAAAACAAGCCATCGAGTCTTCTTAACGAGCCTTTTGTCCAACCTTAAGTGGCTAAGTACCACCTTTTAAGTATAAATATACTCTTATAACACTTCATAGCTAACACAAATTACATGTATTCGTAAAATGTTGCCACATGCTCCCATGCTCAACAAGACAATCCCATCATGTCAATGTTGCAACAACATTGACCAAATAACGCAAATCAAAATTAACTTACCTCTTCATGTGCCTTTTCCATTTTGGTGGTACATGACTCTTCTTTTTTATTCTTCTGCTCACTGAAAGTGGGTCACACAGATCCACAGAGTCCACTGAAGATGGTTCTTTTGCTTTACCCAGTCCAACAGCTCTGTCCTCCTGATATTTTTTAAGGTAAAATTAGCACATCAAAACAACTTGCTCCAGTAATGTAATCACAATGTTTATTGAACAATTGCAAAATGAGATTTAGAGCGTTATTAATTCAAGCAAAACTTACTCTGTCAGAAGCTTCAGCCAACCGCTAATGGCCTTGAGAAGCATTCACCTTCTGCCCTCTCATACCATCAGCTTGCTTACTTATCTTGTTTTGTTCATCCTCATCGATCATCATCTTCCATAGAACACATGGATCTTAGCCTTGTAGCTCTTCTCCTGCCCTCTTCCCTTATAGCAAAGAACTTGCCTGGATTCAAGAATAGGGCTGCTCCATACAACTTTTGCTCCATTTGAGTGTCCCATCTCTTGTCATAGCAACTCAAAACCTGGTTGAGTAGTTGTGGTTTTCCTTTCAAGGATTCCTTGATGGTTCTCTTTTCAACATCCATAGCTGCGATAATTTCAGGAGCTGCTGGTGTTTCATCACCAGCTGCTATCCTTAAAGCTACAAGAAGTGGTTGTGAAGCTCTCATACAATTTTCCACTTTTGTCCAAAATGCCATGGAAAGAACAGTGTTCTCAACCACCTGCCTTAGCCCTATATACCAAAACCTAATGGGCCAAATATAAGAGCCCAGTTCTTCTGGGCCTGGCCAAAATCCCCCGTACACCCTAATCGCCCATACACCCTAATCGGATGATTAATCGGCCTATGATTGCGATTAATCGAACGATCAGAGATCTAATTGAGCTAATCGAATCGAGGATGGTTGCTTGCATAGGGTATCAAGCTTCTCCTGCAAGCAAATCAGTTCTCAAGCAACGGACTTCCTAGCTATAGTGCAGATTCCAGCAGGAGAACCATCCTACAGCCCAAATTCAAACTCCACTCTGTATGCACGCACAGTGTTACTATAGTGTAGATTCCGTACTTTAGTCCGTTCTTCTTGCTGAACACAGCCTAAGAGGGTTACCAGAGAGCAAGCCCATGTAATTTACCAGATTCATATACCATGGATGTTGTTACTTTTAGGAATATGCCATCTGTCATATACTTATTAATAGAAAGGCATGGAGTCTTCTTAAAGAGCAATGATATAATCGAATTATCTATCCCTTCTTGTCTTGAATTTCTGTCGGCTGTCGCTGTTAAAAGAGTAGTACCCAGCAAATCAAGTGTGGTTTGGCATCTTTCTTGATGAGAAGGTAGTTGAGCGCTGTGTAAACTAGGACATTAGTTGTTACCAAGTTTGATATGAACCTGTCTATGGAAAATACGATTCTTAAAAGTTTCTTCTGTCATTGAGTAATTTGGCTATGAGCCAGTAAGGGCATAGGATACAGTGCACTGCTTTTATTTCTTTGGTCTTCTTTAAATTATGTCACTAGTACAGTACGAATTTTTAGGGGTGGTTAGGGGACCATTTTCAGGGATGGGTCCCTAAATCGCTCCCGCCAATACGTCGCTAAAAACAGGTATTTTTAGGGACGGACGTCGGACAACCCCTGAAAATCGATTTTTGGATGGTTGGTAAGGTACACCGCCCCTGAAAATCGATTTTTATTGGTGGTTGGTAAGGTCCACTGCCCCTAAAAATATTTTCTAGAAAACAATAACGTAAAGTAAAAAAAAAATCATTGCTATTAGGAAGGAACACCACAAACAAGCAAGTTTTATATGCACCGCCTTTTTAGGGGCGGTTGGTAAGGTGCACCGCCTCTTAAAACTTTACAGAAAACAACAACGTAAAATAAAAAATAAAAAAACATTGCTATTAGGAAGGAACACCACAAACAAGCAAGCTATGCGCACTTTGTTCCACGAAGAAATACCATATTTGCAGTCTCGAAGAATTAAACCCGCAACCTCAAGCCCACGCGACACACTCCCACGACCCACCACCAAACCACACCATCACATACAAAGTGGCGTGTGCCTTTTTGTACTTGCTTTGAATCGATTTTTATCTACGGTTAATAAGATGCCTTAAAAATGATTTGTAGAGACGGTAAGACAAGCCGCCATTTTTAGAGGCAGTTGGTAAGATGCACCGTCTCTAAAAATTGACGGTTGGCAAGATGCACTGGCTCAAAATCATTTTTAGAGGCAGATGGTAATACTAGCCCAGCTCTAATTTCCAACCACTTCTAAAAATAAAAAGGAGACATTTTTAAAAAAATCAATGTTGTAGTAGTGTGTATCTCTTTGCACTAACCTTGCATATTGTAATCATAAAATTATTTTTCTCAGATAAATTTAGCTTGTAGTATCTATGTAGCAGAAGTTGGCCCTGCTAAGTTCAACCTTTAGGATTAAAACAAAGTTCAACCTTTTCGCAACGCCATCACTTTCTTAACGCTATCACTCAGATGGTTTTTAGCGTGCAAGGGCCGTACAATACAACCTGCAGAAGGGTTCTTTTATTACAGGTGGATACCATCAGGCAACACCATAACCTCTGTTTAAGTCTTTTAAATTAAAAATTCACTATTGTAGATTTCTCATATACTATATATGTACAAGATTTCAAGAACGAAGTCATGCCAATGCCAGCTAGAACGAGGTCAAAAACTCCCAGCACCAAGTTTTTCGATCCAGATTCCCAATCACCATATATTCACCATATAATGTACACTTTTTTACACGAAAGAAATATCAAAACCTTACAGTATCAAAACAGCATAAAGAAAGTTCACACAAAACAAAATTTCATTCCCCAAAGAGATGTCAGAACATTGCCCTACGCAAACAATAGAGGTATTCTTGTTTCACACATATAATTCTTTATGGCAAACTTAATTTTCGTGCATTCAACTAGTAACACAAAGGCTCATTGCATACAATGTTGTACACTGTTTTTGTTTTCATTGTTTTCTGTGGTCAGAAAACACAACTAAAGCCCTAAATTTACTTGTTATGAAATGAATATGAATCAAATGAATTTCCATCAATGTTCGTGTTGTCATTATAAAAAAAAATGTTGTGTTGCACAACAGAGTTAGCATATTAAACAGTGTTAGCCTAAACGGTAAACAATAAGGTGTTTAAACAGGCTAAACAACCGTTTAGACGAACAGTGATATTAAATAGCTGAACACCACTGTTACCGACAACAGAATCAGAGACTTGTGCCACTGGAATCTCCATCCGGATGAGATATCGTGTGCAATTACAGTATATATTGCACCCGTATTGTCATCCTTAACTTTAATGCTCGACGAACCTGAAATTACAAGCAGATGGACAGATAATAAGAGGCAGCCAATGCATAGTATTTTAGAATTCAGAATGATGCACTAATCAACCATGGCATTTTCACTTTCCTCTCCCGTTCTTCCAAAAAAAAAAGATAAATTTTCTTTCACCAAAAGAAAGAAATAAAATAAATGTAGGTGAAGTCCCAACCCACTATTGTGGTTGACGGTTAACAAGAATATAAGATAATCGCATGCTCAACTGATTGTTCCCAGTATGACACAATATAGTTTGGAATTAGTCAAGATTTATGATAGTAAACAGCAAACTATGCCTGCAATATGAAATGAATCGTTTAACAATAATATAAATAATCGTCCACCCAACTCATTGTTCCCAGTTTGATGCAATATGGTTTGGCTAGCAGCAAACTATATTTGCAATATGAAATAAATGAAGGATAAATAAATTAAACATGCCAGCACATACAGTTGTAGTCAGTCCACCCAATGACTTGATTTTCCAAGTCATAGACAACCAGTTTGTTTGAAAGGACAAGATCTGAAAGAAAACAGGCAATATCATAAGAAATACAGTATTAAAATAAAAAAAGGTTTGCTAGTGCAGTACAATGCTGACCTCCCATAAGCACAATGTCCTTTCCATCCTTTGATTGTAGTGCACCATTTTGGAAACCCACACAGTATATGTCATTCTGCTCCAATGAAAGAAAAAACATGGATCATAAGTCATAACCACATACTTTTCATGCACTCGCAAACATAACTTGCATGCCAATAGCACTGTTTATTTCAAACTATTGTTGTGCTTCAATTAAAAGATCAAAAAAACGGACTTTGATTCAGCAGCACCCTTTGAGAAAAGCTCACTAATTTTGAAGCAAAATTGAGTACAAATCGGTGATAACCATGATCAATTGTAGTGCCACAGTTGCGAAATTGCTACCAAACCATTAGTGAAGTTGCACTTTGCCAACATTCCATGGAGTGCGTCAATGGCATGTGTTACCACTGACCACAGCTACCACATATTGTTAGTATAGATCAATGGTATTTTTGGCAAATTAGTTTTCGCTATTAAAGACAAATAGGCGAAATAAAAATTCAGCTGAAAATTACAAACCAGCGTGGAGGTTTAACAAGGAGTACTTAAGAAACTTTTGGAGAACTGAAACCCCAAAAATATGTGGTGGAAAAAAGATGCCATAAAGTTGTGCTGAAATTTGTCTGTGCAGTAGGTGCATCATATGTTCATTCATATGTACCAATTTCAGCACTAGGTCTGCCTTTATTCATCATGTACTTTACGGCTACACAAAGGGGGAGAAATGCAGAAGAGGGCAATGATGCTAAATTCAAGTGCTTTAAGTATCAACATGCTGAAGAAATGAAATGGGCGAATAAAAATTTACTCATCTTGCAAGAATATACACCAGGAGAGAAATGTCATCTTACCCCATTTGGGAAAAAGTACTCATGTGGATACACATGAAGGGCGAGATCATCCTCAAAATGGAAGGTGATGGTTGGGAATCCATCATCTACACTGCAAGAGAAACAAAAAAAAACAGTTAGAATCATAATCATAATCATAACAAGAGAACATTATTTGTGGGCCACTGGTCATCTTTGTGCCAATCAAATGAAAACAGAGGAAGTGAAGAAAGGAAATTGACCATTCATGAAAGAAATATAGGAGAGCATCATATCACAATTTCGATATAACATATTATTTCAGCATGTAAGAAATGCAACGTAGAACAAATTGCAGGTAATAATTAGTACTTGTCCAACTGCAGTTATATTATGTAAACCGTACCTTCCAGAATACTGGAAACACAAAAAATCTTGAACATTATGGAAGGTTATATCCTGATGCTTGTTAAACACCTACAATTCAGTCAGAAATATAATATGTAAACAGTAAAGAAATGCATATGGTACTCCATTACAAGGGAAGAACTAGTACGGCAACTTTGTCATACCGCAAGCATTACTTCTTTGAAAACCAATTCTGGAAGGTATGTCAAGGTTGTACCACTGTCGATTATGGTACCCTTTTTCTCTCCTGTTTCAAAAACATGAGCCGGGAGCTGTAATGTAGTACCGCCAACATCGATTGACTTAAGGTTCACATTGTAGTGTGGCCTGGAAAGTAAAATCATGACAAGCTGTGAGTATGCTATGGATGAAAGTAAACTGTACTTTATTATCAATATCAAGTATAACTAAAACACTATGGGGATGTTTTGTTCAGAGCATCGATCTTCATTGCCTAGGCAGCAAGTTGCCTGGATGCTGCCTGGTTGTCATTTGGTTGCGACCCTGGCTCCTGGGATGGTGTCTACACCAGGCAACAGCCACCATACCAGGCGAGCAAAAATGAGAGCCAGGAGCTTGCCTGCTGCCTGACGCTTCAATATGCTGATTTTCTATTGTTAATTGAAGCACCACTGTTGGTGTTTATCAAAGTAGTATGCAACTTTTACTATCCATTGGGAAACAGTGTACCATCGATTACTGCAAAAAAGGTTGTAGCCAAGTTACTGGCAGCCAAAGGCATAAAAATGTGCTGCTAATATTCATCATTCTTGCTGATTATTTATTTTGGTGATGCACATTAACTATATTATAGTTTAGTCATATAATTAATGGAGGTAATGAATTTATATTTAATTTTTAAAGAATATTGTTAATAAAGCTTATGTTATAATTATATTAATAATTTTTTGAGTGGTTTATATCATTAATGGAGATAATGAATTTACATTTAACGTTTTAAGAATATCATTACTAAAGCTTATGTTGTAATTATATTAATAATATTTTTAGAGTGAAGTTTACATTAATAATATTGTTTATCTGGCAAGCATGTTGTTGATAGAACAAATACATCTTCATCAGACCAGCAAATTATTTTATCTCTTCATTAGCCTTCTCATAGGCCTCTAACCAAATAGACCATCAATCCACCAACTTGCCGGGCAGCAAATCCCATCAGATTCCAGGCAACAATTTTTGCCAGGCAAGTAGCCCAGTCCTCCAACCAAACAGGCCCATGTGCCAATAAAGTGAAAAACAGGTTTGTAACAATGCCATTGATACAAGACTCTTACCGATTCAAAATCTCAAAAATAATGTTGTGTTCAAATAGGCACATGGGCAAACAAGATCAAGAAGGTTTACTAGCACCCAGAATTAGTGAATAATATGTTTCTAGCATGACATGAATGCCAGTGACAGACATTTGTCTGCTTATATTTCTTTTCTTCGCACATGCTGTGTTATCAAATTTTATTCCATACTTAATTATGGTCCAGTTCTCAAATAATTTTCCTTGTTAGGATACTAAGCAATGTGCCTAGCCAAAACCAATGGTTGTCACTGGTCAGAATTAAGTCAGCAGTCAGCACCCCATGTCAACCTCTTGGACACCAGTTGGTCAAGTAGCTACCAGTATTCATTTCATGGAACAAGTACAATAACAACAGGTTTTCAGGGCTGGGGCAGTTTTTTTTTTTTTTTTTTTTTTGAGGGGGGGGGGAGGGGTGGGGGTTGATTCCATCATAGTAGGCACAGGTAGAATTTTTACATGCAACTGTTCAAAGTTGGTTCAACTCTAACAGACCTCAGAGTTTACCTAGAAAGTAGAAACCAGCTGGCTCAATCCATTTTTAAATGGCTCAACCAGCTTAGTAAGATTGGAAAACTAACAACCACAATAGCATGCCTCCTTTTTGATTTATACAGTAAAAAAATGTAGCAATGGAGGTTCAATCCAGCATGACAGCTAGACACCCCCCTCCTACACGTGTGCGAATGCAGCACTTCGAGCCTAATCATTAGAACTGTCTTTTGAAATGCACTGCAGATCACTAGGTTCCAAATCATTTTCCTTTGGACCGAATTAATACAGCATAGCGTTATGTGTTAATGATGGGTGAGATAAGTTCGAAGGTAGCGTGTGGTTGCTGGGATCTTGGGATAGAGCAGGATTTGGGGCATTCAATTATCTGGCTGGGATTGGCTGGCTGGGATTGGAATGGGCCAGCAGGATGCATGGATACAGCATATGGGAACGCCCCATTGAAATATTGGACGGTGAGATTCAACTTCCATGCCACAGCAGCTCATAATAATTCACTAATCACATCTTGTAAGTAGTCGATAGTAGTTGAAGTTTAATCATATATTGTAAGTAGTCGTTAGTAGTTGAAGTTTATGAAGTAGTAATGAAGAAAAATACTTTTAAACTATATAATAATTAGTTTTTTCATGACAAAATTATAGTAAAGTAACTTGGCCAAGGTCAGGTTTTAAAATATCATGTGTTCATGATTGCACTGTGCATAGAGTATCCCCCGCCCCTATCCACTACGATTGGTGCAAGGTCAATTAGATCATGGGTTATGTTTTTTAAATGCTTATAGCACAAAACCATCCATTCTGGTTCTACATTTGTCTGAATAAAACGTTTCGCCAATTGTATGTGCCTAATAAAAAAACTTCATTTCTTTTCCTATCTTCACATTCATCTCCACTATACCCCTTGTCGTCTGATTCCTCCCATTCAACCAAGGCATTCTCTACAGTAACTCAAAATCTAAATCCACTAATTCCCCTCTAATAGTACCTGGTCCTGTTGTAATTTCTTAAATAAAAGTGTATCTGTGAAGAGTTGTGGAATGTGGGTACTCCATAGCTCATCAGAATATGCCATTTAAGTTTATGGAGGAAACATAATGTCATCATGGTCTAATATGAGCTCAGCATGAAGTAATTAATTGAAGAAGGAAGTACAAATATGTACATTGTACAGGCACAAAAGAACTATGAAAAGGCTACTTAGTGATTAAATGAAAGTGAACTGATATGAACAATTAGCCAAAGCATCATATTTGACATGAGACCAAGTCGTCAACCTAAGGTTGTAAAATGCATCATTGACATCAATCAAATTACAAAATTTTATAAAAAGTGGCATAGAATTTCCCATTTAAGTCCAACTAGAGCTTGTAGTTACGGGAAATGACTGATTGTTCACTTTTTAATTACAACACGTGCAAGAGCAACGATGTTATCCTACCCATAAAACATTTCACATGTTGCAAGTATGTCTCATCCATTTTGGCCCTTAACACAGAACTTGTTACACACTTTTATGCCTCTTTTATACGGAAGTGTGATAAACCTCCCAGGTCCTGAAGCAAGTTTTAGAAACTGAAATTAACTACAAACAAAACAACTATCAACATAGAAGACAGTTCCAGAAAGGTTCACAATGAGCGCAAAGCAAACAAAATAATAATTAGTATAATAAGGTTAACAAACATACATGTCGGCTACTAGTGGTGTTGTTTTAACTTTTGGCTGCACCACATTTCCAATAGCGAAAATCCCACCTCCTTTTACGGTATCCAAGCAATGAGCAAATATCTTCTTCACTTTACCAGCGGCAGCTAGCTGTGACAACACTGATGTATTTGCCTGGCCAAAACCAAGAATTCCATCAAGGGCTTGGTTTGAACTTCCCAAATCCCCACCTTGCTGAGCACCACACCTACAAAGGGAAGAAGAGTCATTTTTATTCCCACTGATATCTTCAGCACAGTCAACAAATGTTAATTAGTGGATCCTTGTCTCCTACTCAGTTCTCTATTGCAATACTCTAGACAAAGAGTACATGATGAATATTAGTATACCCAACGGCTGTGTTTGATGCCTTCCCTGATACCTATCTTTTCAATGAAGTAATATCACTACTCACAAGCACATAGCCAATATAGATGGCAAAGAATACAACATGATTACCTCATACTGAGCATAAAAAAATTTTCAAGCTCATGCTAATAGAAGAATAATAGTCATATTTGAGGCAATGGCCAAGGACCATGCTAACCTTTTCAGGTAGCGTAACAACAAGTTCAAATCCCACCCAGTGGGATTCCCACATGATGCAAGCGGATATATAAGAATAATTGCACAGCGTTTTCTTACAGGTTTTATTAATTAATAGAAGTTATCCACCATATACGTCTGAATTTGATTAACTATTAAGCACCAGCGGTGACACAATTAGGACCAATAAGTGCCCATCTAATGAACGCCGTCTAACAATACCTCATACGGAAACAGATGTAATGCGATAAACCGGAATGGCTGTCTGACTCACCCAAACGTGACGCTGGAATTACCAGGGTGCGTCTGGACATTCCCAGTCACCTGATCAAACTGCAGCGCATCGGTGATGAAGAAACCTGTCGTCGAGCTACCATCACCATACACGACACTGTACTCGCAGGGCACGTTGGCGGTGCACCGGGGCAGCTTGCCCCCGTAGGTGGCCGCACAGAATCCCTGGTCGCACGACACGGTGCTCCCGCTTGAGGATGCCTTGGGGTCATAGAGCGTCAGGTCTAGCTGCACAGAGACGGGCACACCATATCTCACATCGAAATGGACACGACCGACCGAGTAAATCTGCAATTCATCATTCAGACAGAGAGAAGGAAAGAGTGGGACATTGTATGTACCCCTAGTCCGCTCTTGCGGGGACATCGGTCGCAGGAGATGCAGTTGACCCAGAGGATGTCGCTGCCCGTGTCGACCTGCACGTAGTAGCGCTTGGGCGGCGTCCCGAGCTTGATTTCCGTGAAGTAGAGCCTGCGCCGCGCTCCCGGACCGACCCAGTAAATCTCACGCACAAATCAACCAAAACACCCCGCCGGGCGCGAAATGTGCCGAAACAAAAACGCACCCGGTGTCGGTGGGGAGGCCTAGGCCACCGAGCGAGAGGTCGGCGGCCGCGAGGAGGCGGCCGTGGCGGCGGCCGTCGTGGGCGCGAAGGGCGCTGATGTTGCCTCCAGCATCCCCGCCCCCGGCGGGGAACTTGCGGCGCACCTGGAAGACGCCGGTGGCCGCGGCGCCGGGGGCGGAGGCGGACCAGGCCGCCACCGCGGCTAGGGCGAAAACCGCAGCGGCGAGGAGGAGGGAGGCGCGCGGAGCCATGGATTATTCGTGGGCGAGGCAAACGGCAACCGGCGCAGGGAGGCGGGCGGCCGGGTCCTTGGCGCGGGGGCGGCCGGACGGGGAGCAGGGGGCGCAGGGATGCAAGCGGGAGGAGGAAGACGTCGAGTTTATTGCACATTTGCCACTGCATAAATATAGCTTCGCTCGCAAAATTGCCGCCAACGTGTTTTCCCTGCTGTTTTCTCTTTGAAGATGCATTTGGTGGCAAACAGCCAATAAATTTCAAGATGATCCCTGGCGTCTGGTTGGAGAGGTTCTGTCACAGATTCTGGGAACGTGCTAAATTCCAGAGATGGAATGGGTCCGTTCAGATTTCGAGCTTGAGTCCACTGTCAGTCTCACATTTCAGGTGGAACGGTTGCGTTATAGAATTTTTTCAGAACGTGCCCGTCCCGAATCTGAAGAGAATATTCTCATTTCTGAAACGGATCTATTCATCAGCTTTTCAACCAAACGCTAGAATTGGTGGGATAGAATGGTTCCATTCCACTCCGTCCCACCAGACAAACACTTACTACACTTATTAATTGATACATTTATCCATCCACATGGGTCCCATGGTTTATGGGCCCACTTGTCAGTCTAGACTAAGAACCTTACTTTTTCCTCTGTAATGGCCTATGGGTGTGATATTATTTAACATGTATATCAGGGCCAGCAACTTAAGCCCTGTTTGGATACGTTTAAAATCCGATTATGGGTCATCTACCGCGAGAATTGGCCCCCAAACGGTTCGCTTCTGTTCAAAGCCCACTTACGTAGGAATCCACCTCCCAGTACAAAACCCGATTATCTCGTACGCAACCCTTCGGCCTCCACTTGCCCAACGCGAGCGATTCTCCCCCATCCGCTCGGCAACGCTCGTCTGCCTCCGCCACACCCGTGCTCGTTCCGGCGCCAGGAACTACCACCGACGGGGTCCTTCGCTATCGGCGTTCGCCTCCCCCGTGCGCTGGGGTCGGCCTTCTCCACGCAGGATTTGTCGGCGGACGCCCCTGTCCCACCGCCGTTGGCACCCGGAACTGCTGCCGTGGGGGTCCTTCGCCGCCGGGGTTTGCCTCCCCCGTGTTCTCTCCGTTGGGGTCAGCCTCCTCCGCGGGGATTCGTCGCCCGCCGCCGTGAGCCGCGCCGTCCGCCGCCGGACCTCCTCTGCGTCGTTCTCCTTCGCCTGGTTCCTCCGTGTGGGATTCGTCTCCACCACCAGGAGCCTCGTCATCCGCCGCCGAGAGCCTCCAGGAGCTTCGCCCGCCGCCCGACTCCTCGGGTCTGTGTCCAAGCCAGCCTCTGCAAGGTGACCATAATCGGGATTGCCAAACACCTCGATTTTACCCACGGTAGATTCTACCGAAAGTGGATTGTGAGGAAAGCATGTGTTCCTAATAATCGAGACTGAGAAAAGCAGAAATAAACAAACCCAAGAACACTTAGGCTGACACAAGGGTCTACACCAAAACAACCGTGATAGATTAGCCCGACATGGACTCAACGATGGACGGCCTCCGATCGGGTCATGACTAAGACGACCCTTGTTCGTGGGGTGGCCCAATAATGAAGAGCATGATAGAGCGTGTGCGCGCCTAGAGAGGGTTCGCCCTCTCCCAAAGAACCCCAGAGGAGTGGTCTAATCCTGTTCAGGCATCCCGAAGAGTGGGTCGGCAATGTCAACACCCTAGGGCCGGGTGGGCACCCAAACAGTTGAATGAAAACATTTAACAAAGCAAAACCTGTGGAACCAAACATTTAACCAAGCAAGAATTCAAAGAAAAGCGAAGGATAAAAGGATCAAGTGAATGAAAGTAAAGAGTAACATGTGATGCGCTACTACATCTGTCCCAAAAGAAAGTAAGAAATTGACAATCAATCAACCTAACAAGGATTACAATCCTCGAACACATATTAAAAAAACAAATGCCGATAATCTAATTAAATTTCTCTAAAAGCAATTAAAACTAAGATAATATCACTTAAGCTAAAACTAACGAAGAGGAACTACAACTAGCGTAAGAGAGGAGCAGAAACAATCGTGATGATGGTACTTGAATCGCCGAGCTCATTAGATGTCAATCCAACTTGCCGTCCCTTCTCTTGGAATCCCTTTAGCTCACCAAGTTTCTGCCTAGAACAGGCACCAAGGCTGAAGGTCTGTTAGCACCCATCGCCTGTTGCTATTCTCTTGCAAATATTGTTGTCATTTGCTCCGATCGAATTAGCCCCCACTGCTACAATAACTTCCAACAGGATCCGTGCATGAACTCTCTGCTAGAGCGGTTTTGCAAAGTGTTCATACTCGTGGGTTCCCATAGTGAAACCCGCTGTAAGAGCGGCTCGTGGAACGTTCCTATAAAATGCGTAATAGAAACGGTGGACGTTAAGAACCGCTCCTGCCAAAGACCCTAGCAGCAACGGCTCAAACCATCCACCGAAAAGTTCTCATTCCGATCGTTTTCCGAGGAAAATGCAACTATTTGCTGTGAATTTAAAAAATATAAAAAAAAACAGCTCTAGGCAGGGCCGCCGCCGCGTTGGACCGCCGCGCCTGGCTGCCGCTCCCGCTCCTGCCTGCCGCCATGCTGGGCCCCCGCCACACTTGGCTGCCGCTCAGCTCCTGCCCGCCGCCGAGCCTCGGGTGGCATCGTGGTGGTGGCGCAGCCGTCGCCGCGGTGGGGGACTCTGACCACGGCGTCGTGGTGGCGCGGCTGGGGAAGACAGCGACGGAGGAGGGAGGAGGGGAGTCGCACCGACGTGGTTGGAGGGCGGGCGGAGACCTCGAGCAAGCGGAGAGGTCAAGGTCGAGCTCGAGCTCGGAGGACCTTCGTCGTAGTCAAACCTCGCCTTCAAGGACGACGCCGCGCGCTCGCCGCGCCTGGCCGCCGCCGAGGACCCCGCCGCGCCTGGCCGCCGCCGTGGGCCCCGCCGCGCCTGGCCGTCATCGCGCGCATCGTCGCCGCCGCGGGCTGGCCGCGTGCCGGCCCAGCAGCTGAGAGAAGAGTGTTAGGAGGAGGAGCGTGAGGAGCCATGGTTGGAGAGAAGAGGATGAGATGCTGCAGCTGAGAAGATAAGGGAGAGAGAAGCAGGTGCTGCAGTGGCCTCACCATACGTGTGTAGCAGGAGTGTCCTGTTAAATTGCTGGGAGTATTTTAAAAGAAAAAGGGACATTTTGATTTTCGCACCAAGAATGAAAAGTTTGAGACGCGCTCCAAAATCTAGCAGGAGCGGTGGATGTCTCCAACCACTCCTGCGCTCCTGTAAACAAAATAGCAGGAGCGGTTGGTTCCGTGCTTACCGCTCCTGCTTACCGCTCCTGCTAACTGCCCACGACAGGAGCGGTGAGTGGCACCTACCGCTCCTGCTATTTGTAGGAGCGGTTGGTGGAGTCTACCGCTCTTGCTGGGCTTACAACAGGAACGGTGCACTTCGTGGGGCCCACCTTGAGCAAAATAAGAGCGACTTCCCTAATGTTATTTGGGTGACGTTCCTGCAGTAAGTTTTTTTAGTAGTGCCCGCTCATTGGCAGGCTGCTTACCAAAAACCAGGGTAAAGGGCAGCTAGCCGACCAAAAGCGGCTACATGAGCAGCGGCGGGTTAGGGTCGGGACGGCACAGGCGCGAGGCAGAAATCTTCCATCCGTCCACCCAGTCTCCCTCTCCTCTATGTTGTTGGATTTAATTTGACTCATATATTATTTCTCTACCGTATTTTTTCCATGTTAAATTATTTTTTCTTTTTTTTCTTTGCATATTCTATTTTTTTAATTTATTGATTTTTACAATTTTTCAATACTAAGAATATTACCATTATAAAGATAGAATATTTTTGTTTTAAATGTGGAATATTTAATTCATGAAGGTAAAATATTTTTTTATTTTTCTTATAAAGTAGAAATATTTCTCTTGTAAATGTAGATTATTATTTACTTATATCTTTACTATAATATTTATCTTAGGAAGGTAGAACATTTCATTCGCACTTATATCTTTACTATAATATTTACCTTGGGAAGGTAGAACATTTCATTCGCAAAGATAGAACCTTTCTTATTTTTCTTAAGTAGTACTCCCTCCGTCCACAAAAGAATGAAATCCTAGTTTTGTCCTAAGTCAAACTTTCGTAACTTTAACCAAATTTATATCAAAATATATTAAAAGTTATGCTACCAAATTAGTATCATTAGATTCGTGTTGAAATGTATTTTCATATTATATATAATTGATATCATAAATGTTATTACATTTCTATATAAATTTGGTCAAATTTACGATAGTTTGACTTAGGACAAACTCAGAATTTCATTCTTTTGTGGACGGAGGGAGTATATTATATTTTGTCTGAAATTTTTTTATTTGAATTGTTATTTTTATATAGATTTGGCTGATTTTTTAATTTGATATGGACCAAACCAAAAAATAGGTCCAAATAGTGAAATAACTTAAAATGGAGAGGGAGTGGATGGACGGATGTTTAATTCACTTAGGACACATGCTTAGCCCCTCTTGGCCCTACGCTCGCCATTCTCGTCTCCTCCCGTGTCTTTGAATTCGGATTTGGTGTCTTTTTTTGAAAGAAATGGCAGGAGCTCTGCCTAATCATTAAAAGGAGAGGGTTCAGAAAACAAAAGGCACGGTCCGAGGACCGAGACAAGACGGTCCAGCAAACACAACGGGAGAAAAGCTTCCAACAGACCACACAAAGCAGGTAGAGGCTAAACCACTGCAGCAGCCCTATTACAGAGGGGACATAGCCCTCTTGAAAGTTAAAACATCCTTTTTAATCCTCAAAGCTAATTGGAGAGGGGTGAGGGCACTGTTTTCAAAGATCCTTCGGTTTCTCTCCTTCATATGTTCCACAAGGTGTATATCACGGTGCCGTTGAAGTCACGCTTTTGGCTTTTTGGGAGCGGGGAGGATGCTGCTTCCCACCAGCCCTTTATGCTGGAGGAGCGAGTAGGGTCAGCCTGGGACGGGAGGGTCAAGCCTTCCCAAGCTAGAATCTGATCCCACACAGCACAGGCGAAAGGGCAATGCAAACAGAGGTGGAGGCCGGTCTCTAAGGGTCCATTGCAGAGGGAGCAGTTTGGTTGGTGCGGCCAACCCCGAGTGGCAAGATTGTTAGCAGTGAGAAGCTTGTCCTGTAGAAGAATCCAAGCAAAAACCTTGCATTTTTGTTCAGCCCGTGCCGGCCAACCTCAGATTTGGTGTCTAGATTCACCATTTTGGCAAATCACCGGCAACCCACCCCTCTTTGAATTCGGATTTGGTGTCCGGATTCACCATTTTGGCAAATCACCGGCAACCCACCCCATGTCGGGCGACACCAGCCTACGAATCTTTTACCTGTGAGCCGTGTCTAACAAATCGTCTATTCCATCGCTATATGTCATTTTCGTACTAATAATCTGTTAAATTTTCTTTTATAAGGTTTGGCCTTCCAAACTAGCAGTTATGGAAGGGCAAGCTTTTTCGGTGTCTCATAGGTAAAGGGCTCCTAAGTTTAGACCCGGTTGCAGATGTTTTTTTTTTCAAATATCTATGTTTTTCATATGAAATTATATCGTCCTTTGTAAAATTCCTGCATTTCAAATGACTTTGTAAATCTACTCAACATTTGTCCCAAACTCCCGATCATTCGACCGCAAAGCATTACATTAGCCTTGGATGCACACGACATATGCACACATACAGCACATACGGCCTTTTGTTGTCCAAGAAAGCATATGGCCACAACACGGCTGCACATTGCACAAATAACATGTACACATGAAAAGTTACATGGGATCCATACACCATGACCTCATACATCATCTTTTTCAGTGGACTTTGGCCGCATGCCTGGACGGCCTGTGCACCCTCACCTTTGCTCTCTTCTTGCGTGCCAGCCTCCGCTCGAGTGCATTGACCTTCTCACTTAGGTCTGTGATGACCCCCATCTGATCGTTGCCCGATGCAAGAAGCTTCTGTAGAAGCTCTTTCAGCTTCTGGTTTTCTTCAGCCAGCTTCTTCTCGTCACTGTCCTTCAGATCACCAGGTGATGCGTTGCCAGAGGAAGCCTTGTTCTCCGTCTGCACAGCTAAGTCTTCTTTTGCGGTATTAGCTTCGTCTTCGGCAGGGTTTGCTCCTATTGCATGTGCTGGACCATCCTTCGGCGTCTCATTGCATTTGTCAGTCTCGGAGACCCGCAGATCGGCATCTTCAGTGGAACTTGCTCCCTCCTTGCATACTGGAGCAGCTTCTTTCAGAGTTTCTGTGCATTCATCGGTCTCAGATACCACCACATCTGCACCAGAACTATCTGAACTGCCATTCTCTTTCAGAGCATCAGTTTGGCCCTCTAATGGCCCTTTCATCTCAGGTCTCTCATCTACTGTGATGCTATCTGAACCGCAGTTCTCTTTAGGAGCATCAGTTTGGCCCTCTAATGGCCCATTCATCTCAGGTCTCTCATCTACTATGATACCATCATCATGGGCACACGGCAATTCACAGCTTTCCAATTCAGGGAAGACTGTTCCACCTCTTGTCTCGTCTGCCTCTTCTGCAAGGCTAGAATGGCCTCCCTGAATGTTAGGTTCCTCCCTTGATTCCTCACAAAGAGAATCCTCACTATTTGCGGAGCCTTCGGTTAGCTTGTCAACAGTAGGAGGTTTAGTTTTATCGTCCACATGTGGTGCCTCGTCCTTGCTAGAGACCCCACATGGCATTGTATCTTCAGACTCGTCCAAGACTAGTTTTGAGGCTGAGTTAGACACCAATGTTGGTTCCACCAATGCTGTCTGATCATGTTTTTCTGCATCTGCAGGAGCATCAAGTTTCGAATCATTGGTTGAGGCCTCAAGTTTTCCATCTGGTTCTTTGGCTGAGTCTTGCATGGTATCCAAAGCTTGTTCCTGCATTCTGACATCCCTGGCCTCTTGTTGATCTTCTGTGTTGGACACAACAAGGTCATTTGCAGGAGTTGGATCACGTTGCTCTACATGTTTCAAAGGCACCAGCGAATCCTCCTCCAAATGAGCAACAGAGCTGCTCGTTTCGTTTTGTTGATGATCTTCAGCAGAAGAAACATCATGTTTCAGCTCCAGATTTTTCACAGCTGTAGTTTCATGCACCTGACTGTCAACTGGGCCATCCTATTTTCATATAGTACAACATTAATTCGTTTTCACAACTCTAATAATCAGAGGTCATCACCAAAATAAAATAACAAGCAAACTTACTTTCTCAGTTGTCACTCCATTTTCTACAGATATCACCGCAGCACTGGCGTTAATGTCCATGGTAGAAGCAGGAGACAACCCTGTATTTGATCGGGTATGGAGGTTCTGCTCAGTCGAAGCTGGGCATTGTTTTAGCCCGCTAGAGTCCCCCGATGACTCTGCATCATGCAATGGTTCCGTGGAGCTTGCTGATGGCATCTCTTCTAGTTCACCCATGGCTGCTGGTTTCTCCTGATAACAACAGGAACACTATCAGCACTCAGTTGCAATACAAGGTGGCATCTTAAACAATAAGCGGTAGTATGAATGGAAAAGACCGCTTACTTCCTCAGTCACTTGCTTCACTGAAACAACATTTGTTTCTTCAATTTGCTGCTCCTGGTTGTCAGTATGATGTTCGGGCAAAGCTGCATCACTCATCATATCCATCGACGATTGCACCTGAAATTCAACCCATCCTACTTGTTACTATTGTCTCCTATATTGCCTAGGGACCCAACTTCAGGCCAAGCCGAGCTTGAGTTGACTTTCATTCAAATTCAAATTCAACTAATTTTGACCTTAGAAGGGAAACAAATGCAATCGGAGCAATTTTAAAACGAGCCATCGAGTCTTCTTAATGAGCCTTTTGTCCAGCCCTAAGGGGCTAAGTACCACCTTTTAAGTATAAATATACTCTTATAACACTTCATAGCTAATACAAATTACATGTATTCATAAAATGCTGCCACATGCTCCCATGCTCAACAAGACAATCCCATCGCATCAA
The DNA here is from genome assembly GCA_022530915.1 of Paspalum notatum. Lineage (NCBI taxonomy): Eukaryota > Viridiplantae > Streptophyta > Magnoliopsida > Poales > Poaceae > Paspalum > Paspalum notatum. The sequence goes on along the minus strand of CM039687.1, from coordinate 38,169,900 downwards.
GGTTGCAACAACATTTACCATAACACAAATAAAAAATAACTTACCTCTTCATGTGCCTTTTCCATTTTGGTGGTACATGGCTCTTCTTTTTTATCCTTCTGCTCACCGGCATCTGCGTCTTGCCTCACCTCCAAGGGAACTGCAGATGAAAGTGGGTCACACAGATCTACACAGTCCACTGAAGATGGTTCTTCTGCTTTACCCAGTCCAACTGCTCTGTCCTCCTGATATTTGTTAAGGTAAAATTAGGACATCAAAACGACTTGCTCCATTAATGTAATCACAATGTTTATTGAACAATTGCGAAATGATATTTAGAGCATTATTAATTCAAGCAAAACTTACTCTGTCAGAAGCTTCAGCTGTTACGCCAGGAGCTGCAGTTTGAATAATGTTCTCTGCCCTCTCGCCATCATTGTCTGTGTGCCCACCAGATGGTTGCTTGCATAGGGTATCAAGTTTCTCCTGCAAGCAAATCAGCTCTCGAGCAACAGACTTCCTAGCCTCCCTTACAGTTGGATGCAAGCCCTGAATTAGATGTATCAAGGGTTAGAACCAACCTAACTAGACAGCACACAATTATATAAGCACCACAAAGAAAATAGTTAACCCAAGATACCTGGATTGTGTCAAGCTTCAGGAGTAAATTCATAATAGTTTCACCAATGGCGACCTGCTCTTTTTCCGTCAGCTTCTTGCAAGAATCTTCAAGGCATTGGAGCTGCCTCCTCACATCTTGCATTTGTTTATGCACATCCTTGATCTTCCGGAGCTTATCCAAAGGTTGCCATCTTCGGACATCGTACCCTCTGTACACAGATTGAATACGTACTGCAGCATCTGGTTCTGATAAATTGACTATGTGTGTTTGGGCATCATCTTTTGCAGATTCACTTTCAACTACTGTTGCATCCTCATTTGTTCTTTCATCACATCCCTTCAAGCTTTCTGCACCAGCATTTTCTTGCACAACACCTGCATCTCCTTGAGCATCAATGCTAGTGTTACCAGCTTGTGCTTTCTGGTCATGTTTACTTGTGGCAACTTCCTCCTCCCGTGAATTTTCTGCAGAAGCAGCTTGCATTGTTTCATTGGCAAAACCCATTCCCCTCTTCATTTCATCAGGTGATTCGTCTTTCACCTCAGACACAGCGATATCCCTCGTATTAGACTGTTTAGGCTCCACATTCTGGTCTTGGGCCTTCTTCACATCCTTCTTGGCCTTGTCACCTTCTTTCCTGGTTGGTGGGCTGGGAGACCTTGAAGAACCATTTCCAGATTTCTTTCTTGGCAAGGGATCCACTCGTAAGCATACTGGGGGTAACTTTGAATGTTTAGCAGCTGTTGCTTTCCCATTCCCTTCCACCTTCTTGGCTTCTTTCTTTTCACTTGTAGTCTTCTTCTCATCACTCTCTCTCATGACTGGAATGTTTCTGCAAGTACTGGCCTTCTTTTCATCAATCTCTTTCTCTGATACAACTGGAATGGTCTTGTAGTTTTCCCTTACAGGTTTCTTCTCATCGTTTACTCTTTTGGGCAAAGCTGAAGTTGTTTTAGGGCTTCCTTCAAGTGTAATGCCATCTTGATGGTCAGTGATTGCAGATTGGTTCTTCATTGTTGATCTGTCATTGTGGTCTCCCGAGCCATCATTGGCAGCCGGCTTCTGATCATGATGGCCATTCTCAAACCATGATGATAGGGGAATGATCTTGATCTTGGGTGATTGAGGAGCCTCTCCAGAAATGTTTGGGGCCTTTGGGATCTCTTGCATCTCCTCCATCTCTTTAGCCTTTTGCTTTGGCTCATCATATCCTGCTGGCATCCAAACTATTGGCCATTGAAACTGTTTCTCCTTCTGATTGTCATGTTCTGTCCTCTTGCTACTGCCAGGGGGCCATCTATTTAAGAGCTGAGGTGACAATTCGTATTGCTTTCCATTCTCCTCGCCTTCCATGTTGCCAGAAGGAAGCCATATGAATGGATACTGGTTGTTCGGATGGTGAATTATACTTCCTCTATCAGCATTCTTATGCTCACTCTCTACCTTGACATCAGGCCTTTCTTCCTCGATTTTGACATTGCTCTTCTCTGCCCCATGACAGACATGGTTTGGACATCCACAGCAATGGCTTTTGAACTTGTCATAACCGTATGGCGTTTGATCGGCAGGATAAGGATGGGGTGGGACAAAGTAAGACGGGCAGGCATTAGAATGCTGTGGAAATGGCCCATGATAATATAAATGAGAGGGTGGAAGTTCTTGAGGGAATGGGGGTCTGAAACTATAGTGATCAGGAGGATATGTTTGGTAGCAGCAGCAATGGTAGTCAGAAGGATGCGGGTGATGCATACCAGTATTGTATGGCCAAGGTCCATAGCTTGCTGGCCGATAAGATGAGTCCATCACCTGTGGGGGACCCGGAGGGACTTCCCATCTGGGAGGGGGATAGTATGGGTAAGGAGTATGGTTTCTGTAGTGTGAATGGTATGGATCCATGTAGTGGTTTGCTGGATACATTATTTACTAATAGTCTATATAGACTATATACTGGTAGGATAAATGCCTAGACCTGTGAACCAGGTACTAGAGCTGTGATACCTGCAACAATAGAAAAGATATATACATGTATCAGTTTGGATATAGTTGGTGGAGCCATCAATAAGAACAAGCAACCGAACAACAGTACAGTAGCATGCTAATTCTGAAAACATACAAGGAACTGAAATAACTTATTTGTTTAGCTAGCATCTGTTGATAGCCAACAGTCACTAAGGCTATCCCCAGCCATTGGGTATATGGGCTGCCTATAACACTGTTTGACACTGTAGCGCTACTGTAGACAGAGAGGAGGGTATTTGGAATAGTGGATAGAAAAGGTTTTTTAGGCAATGGTTGGGGATGGTCTAACAATGTTAAAAAAGTTAAAACTACTCATGGAAGAACAGAGAACAATACGGATAGATTGTCACCAAGTTTTTGAACACTAAAGCAATATCTATTACAAGCATGCACCAAAAAAATTTGAGTTCCGCTGCATACTTATAGAAACAGTGCAGATCGTTATGTTTGCCAGATTCCGTGTGCATAAGAAATTACGTGTAATAGTGCCTAAACATATTTTTCCTATTCATACGACATAAGTGATTCCCCCCGTGCATTTGTCGCAGATGTACCTAGGAAATTCATCATTGCTCCCAAATTAAGCATCTAACATGAACACCATCACGGATCAGTTTTCATTCCGTCCGATGACCGTTCCCACCTCGCTCTCGGCCCTTCCGGGCGAGCCGCCGCCGCCACCCCTCGCTACCAGTCCTCCCCCTAAATCCACCAAATCCCTGACCCAATTCAGCGCTCCGGCAGCAGATCCGGCACCTCGCTACCCTGATCTGCTGTCTGGTGGACTGCATTCGGCGGCTCCAGCGGCGGGTTGGGTTTGCCAAGGAGCCCCAACAATCAAGCCCTCGCCGGTGGCCACTCTAGCACCGGCGTCCGTCTCCCCTTCCCTCTCCCCAGCGGCAGCCCAGCGCTCCCCTTCCCCCTCGCACCTGCCACCTGCCACCCCGGTGTCGGCATCCACGCTCAACCCCCTCGCCGCCCCTTTCTCGCCAGCTCAGCCCCGCTCCTCTTCTAGGCTCGACTGGCTCCGGCTCAGCGGGTCACCTGTCTCTCTCTCGGAGGTTGAAGACTCCGATGATGGCTCTGTTTCGTCGTCACTTGCGGATGCCAAGGGCAAAGGTATGGCGGTGGCCAGGTCTGCTGATGGGCTTAGTGATGCGCGTCGCTCTCCCGAGGGGCGCGGGGATGGCTTCATGGCGGATGCGAGCAATGCTGGTGCCGTTGCGCTCGAGGAGCCGTCCAGGCGCCTCCGATCGGAGATTGTGTCCCGGGGACATGCTGTCTCGGCTGTAGTAGATGCAGATGGGTGGACTACGGTAGTTCATCGTCGTCGTCAACGTTCCAGGGAGCGTGTGCCGGCTGGTGGCGGGGTCGAGCGCCGGCGTTCTCGTCCGGTTCCGCCGGAGCTGGAGGGTCGATGCTTTAACTGTCTCTCGCAGGATCACGTAGCGGCGGCCTGTCGCGCGTTGTCACGCTGTTTTCGCTGCGGGAAAGAGGGCCATCAGGCTCGCGAGTGCTAGAGGGCTCGTCGCCGACGCCGACGGCGCTCGCCCACTAGGCGTCATCATCCGTTGGGTCCTTCGTCCTCTGGCTCGAGGTATTTCCCGTCACATGGTCCCGGATGGGGGGATTCCTTTCGGCATCAGCAACTTCCTGCTACATCCCCGGCAGCGATGGCGCGCCCTAGGTCATCGCTGGCGGCGGTGGCGTTCCCTGGTGCGGCAGGGCATGCGACAACATCAGTGGTCCACTATGCCGGAGCGGGATGGTCATGGACCGGGTGCTTGCGCTTCGGTACGGTGGGCGCCGCGCCGGCGCAGGGCATGGGCACACCTGCGCCTGCCGCGTCACGGGTGTTGCCTGACCCCTGCGCGCTTCGGCCGTGGTGCGCAGGATTAGCGACGGAACCGGCCTTTGACCCGATGTTGGTGGAGGTGGAGGCCGCTTCGAGCTTTGCTTTGGCTGATTGTCGTGTGAGGCGCTCGTTGAGTTGCCCCGAAGTGGAAAGGGTGGCTCTGTCACCTACTGCGTGCCATTGTTTGAGGATGGGCTTGGTGTGGTTTCCGGTGGTGACGAGCATAGTTCAAGGCATGGTGGTGTTCACGTGTCGAGGGTGTCCGTTGGCCCTTCTGTGGACGCCGTGCGTGTCCCGGTCGCTTGTTCACCGTCGCGGGTTGTGGCTGAGTTCGTTGCCTTGGTGAGGGCACCTCTAGCACCTACTGCCATACAGGCGCCACCAAAACTGAGGGTGTCCAAGGTCACCTCCCCGGCCGACGATGTGCGACGTCGCAGCGTCCGTTTGGCTGCCAAAAGTAAGTTCAGGGCCCCCAATGCTGAGCTGCAAGCGAGGAGGGTGTTGCTTGCGAAGCTTGGTGACACCTCTACTCAGGTCCTCACCAGCGCTGCTGCATATGCTGCGTGCCGTGCTAAATTTGGAGGAGTTCTTTCGGCAGGAAAGCGGGCGGCGATCTGCGAGCTCTTCCCCAGCACAGTATGGGTTGAGGAGGCGTCGTCGCCATGAATGGCATGGACCGTCGCCTAGTCGTCGTGCTCGTCGCGTTCTGTTCTGTTCGCTATGGGAAGTGTGATTGTGTTTGTGTGCTTTGTACGGGGACCTAAGCGGCCGTGTGCGTCGTGATTCAGTAGAAGTTGATCAGCTGCTGCCGTTGCTACTTTCTTCTTTTCTTGGGGAGGCTAGTGCTGGCGTCGTTTTGCCTGGGTCGCCAATGGTCGATGTAATATAAACCTTTAGTGAGTCGGGTGTTGTCCTTTGGCGTGTGTTCTCGGCAAGCCTTGGCTTTCCAGTGTTTCTTGTTGTATTTGTGTTTTCCTTCTCTTAGTGAAATACGTGCGGGAGGTCTTCCCGGACGCTTGAAAAAAAAAATCCATCACGCAATAGAAGAAAAGAACAACTTTTTCCAAGAAAAATAACTCTGTCTCTACTTAAGATTGTCCTAGTCATACGAACTCATTTTTTTTTATATATTTTTACTCAATTGACTCATAGTCGTAGTAATAAAGCAAGCACGGGCTCAAAGCGCACTATGCATGTTTATCACCGAAACCGCCTTCGCCGAGTTAGTAACAAGACCTTCCGAGGTTGCATCCTGCAGGTAACGCTAATGAACTGAAATCTGACACAACAGTGTTCCTAAAGAAACGCAGGCCGCACCGTCATTTTGCACTTGCCCCGACCAAACCATGTACTAACTCGCTACCAAAATCGCAACCGGGGACGCATCCATCGAAACCACGTAATCGCCGATCAGACAGACAGACGAGGAGGTAGGGGCAGACTTACAGTGCGACGAAAAGCAGCGGAGCGAGCGCGGATCAGAGTCTCAGACAGACGAGCCACCACCAGAGCTTGGAAAAAAATCCACCACGGGGCCGAGTGACGTCAGCTACCGGCGGGCGATGCGGTCCGCGGGTCCCAGGCCGTCGTCTTCCTCTCTCTCTCTCTCTCTCTTCGCTTGGCTTGGTTTCCTGCGTGTGTTGTTCTTGCTTTCCGAGTGCCGGGCCTGCCGGGCGCGCGGCATTTATGCAGAGACGAGGACGAGAAGGTGGGAGAGGCCTCCGGGCCCCGGGGGTTGGGTTCCGGAGGGTTCGCGACGCGGCAGGGAAGGCTGACTCGGTTGTGTGTATCTCACTCCCGCGCGCTCGCATCCCTTCCCTTCTCGACGGTTCCAGTGAAGCCTGTCTCATTCTCACCAACAGGACCAAATTGGCAACTCCACTGACAATGGCCTTAGATATTTCAAAATAAAGATTAAAATAAAATATATTTTTTTAGTGACCATGGCTTAATCCCAATTAGTGTGGTAACTCTGACATTGGAGGCTAAATTACGTCGCAATTTTACTTAGAAATTTCACATAAGACGGTTTAATCTCATAAAAGAACGCATAAATAAATCCCGATTAGTTTCATTATTTATCCATCAGTTAACCATACTGATCATTTGATCTGCATCCAACGGTTACCCGAGCGCCTCGCCCCTTTCTTGCCCAACAAACACCCTTGCACCCCTAACTCCGAACTCGTTCTTCTCTGACACATCACGACAGCGAGAAGGAGACACGCCGTAGGTGAAGGAGGCAGTAGACTAATTGGTACGCAAATCTTCAATCGACTTAATATAAAAGGCCTGCTTGATTTGATGTCAAACATTTGGTATGCTAAAATTTTGGCAATTTTAACCGTGTTTGATGGGGTGTTTGAATCCGAAAGCTAAACTTTACTCCATATCACATCGAATGTTTGGAGGCTAGTTAGAAGTATTAAATGTGGTTTAATTAGAAAACTAATTACACGGACGAGGATTAAACGACAAGACTAATTTATTAAGCTTAATTAATCCATAATTAACGAACGGTTACTGTAGCATCACGTTTGCTAATCATAGATTAATTATATTTAATAATTTCGTCTCGCCGTTAAATCCTCATCTGTGCAATTAGTTTTATAATTAGACTATATTTAATACTTCTAACTAGCGTCAAACATCCGGTGTGACGGGGGGCTAAATTTTAGCCCCCGATCCAAACGGAGCATGAATCTAAACTAAAATTTGACTAAACAACATTTTTCACATTCAGATGAATTGTTTGAGGGTCCAAACAAACCATCAAAATGAAGAAAGCTTTATTGTTTGATTAAAATTTTACCTAAATTCAAATATGATCAAAATCGTTAAAATATGCCAAAAGTTTGGCATCAACCAAACAGGTGTTAACACAGGCCGCTCTACATGGTCGCAGACAGCCTCACCCTTTGCCTTCCGTGTCGATCTCAGCCGTCCGCATCCGGTCTAAAGGTCCCCGTGCACTCCGTCTCTCTCTGTCACGGCCGCGACCCGAACCGTCCAACCTCGCCGCCGGCATCCTCTGATCTCTCGCCGCCTCTCCTTGCCCTTGGGCGCCGAACCCTTCCTCGCTAGCAACCCGCGTCCTCTCGAACCCTAGGAATAGGACCCAAGTCTCGTAGCCGCCGCGTGGCCGAGCCTTGCAGCCGCTCCGCGCGGTGGTGCGGGAGAGTAGAGGAGGAGGATGGAGTCGGAGGTGGTGAGGACGGAGATGGTGCTGCCGCCGGCGCTGCCGTTCAAGAAGGTGCAGACGGCGGACAAGTACCCCAAGGGCCAGTCCCGGGGCCGCCAGTGGAAGCACCTCCGCCTCCTGCTCCAGGCCGCCGACGCGTCCTCCATGCCCCCCGACCGCCCCAACTGTGAGCAGAGCACCCTCCAGGATCCTTCTTCTTCAACTCTGGGTTCTTCATCGGAATTTTGCTAGTTGATTGTTGTTCAACTATTTGCGTATTTTGTGCCCGTGCCTAGCTTTCGATTGTGGAGATCTTCGATACAAACTGACATTAATCTACCGTGATACAAACTGACATCATCAATCTTTTCGATTCTTGCAAACAGTGGTAAAAGGAGTGCTAGATGTTTGTACTCCCGCCGTCCACGAAAAAAAAAATGAGATCCTGGCCTTGTCCTAACCCAAACTATCGTAAATTTGACCGAATTTATATAACATCATTTATGATATCAAATATGTATGATATGAAAATATATTTCAACAAGAATGTAATGATACTAATTTGGTAGCATAAGTTTTAATATATTTTGATATAAATTTGGTCAAAGTTATGATGGTTTAATTTAGAATAAAGCTTGGATTTCATTCTTTTGTGGACGGAGGAAGGAGTAAATTGTCAGCAGACTGCCCCCCTCTTTTTGCATGGCAGTGAACTGTCCTTGAACAGGCATATGTTGAAAGTATAACAATGTTCACAGATAAATCAAAAATTCCTTTTTTGCTTTTATGGTCAAATTATCTCATCCTTGGACCTTGGGTGTTTAGTTGATGCCAATTTATTGAAATAAAAATAGTGCCCTCCCTCCCCTTCCCCTCAGAGTGGTTAGCACCTCATGTAGCTATGTGTAGAGTTTGCGTTGGACATGGAGGACAGCAACTGAGGAATTTATGGCATCAATACTTTAGATATGAATAGAACTTATAGTATCATCGAGTCATGCTTTGTTGATGCTTGATAAAATACTATGCAACTAGAAAAATCCAGAGGTCTTTATTCATAGACATGCCTTATTCATACTGTTTGTGCACTTTTAGATATTATATATCCTGTACTGAAAGAAAATCAGAAGAGTATGGTCTTCTGGTAGTCTTGTATGAGTTTTTTTTTTCTCAGTCAGTCAGTCCAAACATTCAATCTGGGTATTTGGAAAAATAAGAACCTGGCATCGCCTGAAATTAAGAGTGTTGCATTGTCAACATGTTATCTTTAATATGCTGCTTTTGCATGTTGAGACAAACATCTTATTTGACACTGTTTGGTGCTATGCAGATCTGAATATTCAATCACCCCCATCCATTTACCCACCAAAGAGATACTGTGACATAACAGGTTTTGAGGTAAGTTTACTTCAATGTTAGTTCCTAATTTGGGTTTACATATCCCAGAAGGCCAGTAAATGGTTATATTGAGTGTCTAAAGGTCAAACTGAAGATGAAAACAAGGGTCACGCTATGCTTCCTTACAAACACCATACTGATTACACTGTTTAATTACTACCGCTATTTTTATCTCGAACATGCTACGTACCATTGCATCGATGAAAGTAAAGAATCCCCCTCCCCCCCCCCCCCCACCCCCCCACACACACATCTGCTAAATAAAAAGAAAAAAACAGAAGCACCACTTTGAAAGGAAAGAACATGATCCAGAGCACATAAAGACCCTAAATCAGAGCATCCAGCTCCAATGGACACGTAGCCTAGCCAAGCCCCAAAAATGCGCCTCTTCTGTAGCATGAAGCAGCACCTGTTGTACATTTGGCAACCCTCCATTGAAGACACAACCTTTCCGATGCTTCAAAAATTGTCCAAGCACCTAGAATAATAATTGAATTCAGCTCTTGTTTGAGTGGTTGGGCCACTAGGGAGTCATCCCTAAGCACCAATCAGAAGTCAGAACACCTCATCCTGCAAATTTGGCTCCAGCACATCTATTCATAGTTATTAAGGGTCTGTTTGGTTCAGGAGCAGGATGGGATAGAGCCATCCCGTCCTCCGTTTGGTTCGCGAACTGGGAATCGGTGGGAGCAGAGCCATCCCAGGAAAGGGAATATTCCCACTTTATTCGGGATGGACTCGGTCTCGCAAAAAGGCTGGACGAGCTCGCTCCCAACTCACGCCGTCTCTCGTCCTCTCATCACCGGCTCACCGCCGCCCGCCCATCCGAGCTGGAGCGCCGCCGCTGCTTCCGCTCCTCGCCCCCACCCACCGGATCTAGAGCCGCACCGCCATCTCCGCTCCTCTCGCGCCCGCCCGCCCGCCAAAGCCCGTGGCGGTGCGCGGAGGCGGAGGCCGGAGACGGAGCGGGCAGCGACGCGTGGAGGTGGACCAGCGGCGGCTCGTGGAGGCTGGAGGCAGACGGAGTGGGCGGAGACGGAGCGGACGGCGGCGCATGGAGGTGGAGCGGGCATGGCGCGCGGAGACGGAGGCCGGTGACCGTGCAGGCGGCGGCGCATGGAGGTTGAGCGAACGGCGGGAGCGATGGCAAGGCGGCCAGGGGCAGACCCGAGCCGGCGGCCATGGATAGGGGAGAGAAACAGAGTGTTGAACTATTGTTCCTATGACACATAGGTCCCACGGTTAACGGTGTTAAATGGAGTCGGTTCCATTTTATTCTCATCCCTCAAACCAAACGTGAGGATAGAGCCGCTCCGTTCTTCGGCCAAACATGGGATGGAGCCGTTCTATCCTAAAATCTAGGAATGGAGCCATTCCATCCTACCTCGCTCTTCAACCAAATGGACCGATAAAACGATGAAACTATGGAGGGAAGATTTTGACGTTTAAACAAACGTTTAAACGTCGTTTTAAACCATGTATGAAAATGGCAGCAGGACGAAGATGAAGAAAAGAGAAAAGAGGAGGGAGGAGAGGAAGAAAAGAAGAGGGGGGAACCGAACGGCCCGGCCCAGCCCAGCCCATTAAGCCTATTCCTTCCCCCTAGCCCGCTCCCACCACGCCACCAGCCACTCATCCCTCCTTTCCCTTCCTCCGCGCCACCGCCTAAGCCCCATCTCTCTTTCTTCCGCCAGCGCCTTCGTCCGTCTTCCCCACTTCCTTCCCCACATCAGGCGCCCGCCTCCCCCACCCTCTGTGCCGCCGGCATCCTCCCCCTTCCACCGTCGGCGCCCGCCTCGGCCGCTGCACCTGCTCCACCCCACGGCCACCGCAGATCCGGGGCCGCCGCTCCTTTCCGTCCCTCGCTCGCACCACCGACACGTCCCTCCGCCTCTCACTCCCGCCGCCGCCGGCAGAGAGGGAGGACGTGGCCAACAGACAAGGAGGACGCGGCCGCGAAGAGGAAGGAGGCGACCGGCGGACAGGGAGGACCGGAGGAGCCGGCGGCGGAGAGGGAGGAGGAGGACTCGATCTGGATCTGGGACAGAGTGGGGGCGACTGGGAGGGCTAAACGTTTCAGAGTTTCAAGATTCCGGAGCGTTTTATCGTTTTCATGACGTTTTAATAACTATGCATCTATTCCTGTGATTCCACAATGTCCATGGCTCCATGCTCTTTAAATCACATCACTGTTAAATCCTTTCTTTTTACTCTTTCCAATTTTTCGAAATGCCTTCACCATTTAGCAAAACACTTATTGTTGCATCTAGGTATGATGTTTTCCAGACCGATAGGAGCCAATAATTTATGCCATTGCCAGGAAAAAACACAATAAGTGAGGAATATGTTGCAGGCAAAAACACAAGAATTGGAATATGTACGTGTGTATGTTGTGAGAAATGTATATATCTATCTATCTACACACTCACGCATGCACGAGGGGACAGTTTACAAAGTTTATGCACATAAAAAGTCACTTTCTAAGTTTGTGGACCAAGTGAAACTCTCCAATATGTTAATGGACTTCTGTTGCATATAACTCTTTTTTTTATCAAACTTATACATCTCATACTGCTGCATTCACTGTCTGCTTTTTGGCTGCCAATAAGCAATTGAACTAAATATCTTATTGCAGGCACCGTACGTGGATCCAAGGACAAAGCTGCGATATGCTGATCCAGAGGTGTTCAAGCACATCAGGATGCTTCACAATGATTATGTCCAAAGGTATCTGGCCTTGAGAAATGCATCAACTCCACTGAAATAACAATCCCTGTACACGGATGGCGTCTTGTTGCCTTAACCATGTTGCACCGCTCACATGAATGCTCTCACTGTGATTTGAGGACGTTGTTTGTGAACGCTGATCATTTTAAACAGATCTTTCTTCCTAATCCCGCTCTTGTATATTGATGGGTTTGCCTATGTGATTATAGACATTCTGTTGCGTATTTTGCATACTGACGTTGTTTCATACCAAATTTGTTTGCATCGTGTAATGCCCGTACTACAGCCTGAGATATGGTTGTCAAAATCTCAAACTCTTTTGTATAGGTTTGCATTATACAATATGGGATGGCCTGAGTGTACCATTAGCTGGGTTTATATGATTTAGTTAATATCCTATAATTGCATTTTAGCGATTTCTAATCCAATTCAGAATTCGCAATTCTGACAATATTAGCCGAGGCCATCTTCAGCCGCATACTCATCCACGATGCTAGAACACAACAGTGTCGTCACATTTCTCAAATTGAGGCGACCTCTGGAGAAAGATTGAGACCGTGTTGTGCACTCATTGAACAGAACTTATATTTTGAAATGGTTAGCATGCCGTCCCAAGAGAATGCACCAGGCAAATGCAATCGAATTTGACAATGCATTTGATTCACACAGCTTCAGGCCATATGTAGACAGTAGTTTTTATTTTTGGGGGGTTACCAAAAAGCTTTAGGCCCTGCTTTTATAGAAAGCATACTGCTTACATGACAGAAAGTTCTCGGCATCACAATGCCACCTCAAACAAAACTATAATTTGTGAGCGATGGAGGGTGCCCATGTGGGCGTAGTAAAGCCTTTGTGATTTCTTAACCCGATGCAAAATAATAGGATGCCAACTGATAATGTACAGCGCATTTATATTGCTGTCCGCAATGTAACATAAGCATATTGTATTATCACTACCCAAGCAGAGGAAGTTTTGTCGAAGAGAACATATCATCAAGTAGGATACAAGCCTTAATCTAGGATAACCAGCAGCCACTGCTCCTAGATCAGCTCATTTTCACCTTCTCTTCAAACCATGCCGCCGCCCTCTACCCTGCCCACCAACGCCATGACTAGGAGAGTAGCGCTACCCCAAGCCTTCTTGCTCAGATCGATGGGTGCCGCCATGGCACCACACCACGCCGGCCACGAGCCCACTTTGCGCTCCATGTTCCTCAAGGCAGCCACTGCTCTACCCTGGTAGCGAAGACGATGAGTTTTGCAGCATTGAGGAAGGATAAGAGACGTGAGAGGATGGAGCCATGGAGGTAGAACACAAGGCAACTTGGTTCAAAAGTAAACTGAAGAGGTACACAATGTCATATTTAAAAGAGTTATAAAAATAGTAATGATATATCTCAGAAATGAGACATTTATAATGCCATGGATCTAATTAACCGAAAAAAGAAAAAATGGAAGTGTTGAAATGCTAGCCTTGTTAATTCAAATTTCCTAGCGCCCTTCGCCTGTGAATTAGTAGTCCAATACTGTTATCATCATGGCTACTGCAGTCCGAATGATCTGTATAAATCATTGTAGCAACATGTGTGGATGATCTAAACCGGTTCCAATTTCATTATATGTTTATTCCACGGGACCACGTTCAATTCATATACATAGATATGGCATCCTATAAGCAACAAAAGTTAACCCCAAATTAAGCTTTATGCAGCGAAAACAGCAATATGAACATTCAACCATGAAGATAGATTTTTCAAGAGATCTTCACCTACAATAGGTAGGTAAACAGGGGAATGGAAAAAAAAAAAAGAGGGATATGATAGAAATGTGAGATCTGGCTGCTCTCAGAATATTGGTTTGGGGAATATAGATTGAAAAAGTTAGTAAACTTTCCACTGGAGGGATTCATTGAAAACTGGAGCAGGTTTGGGAGAGCAGTGTAGTTTTGTATGCGAAGGCAGGAGGAACGAAAGCTTTGTTGCTGTTTTTGTAGGCTGGATGGAGGCCAACGGCTACCTAGGCAATGATGTACTATTCAAAATTTTCAAATACTATTGTTTATTGTTTTATGGCCTGTCCATAGCACTATAGACAGTTTTTGCGTTTCCATACAGACTACTCTCACAATGTATCAATTCACATGAAAATAATATTATAATAGTTATGGATTGCTTTTGTGCTACATTGTGAAGGTCCTGATTGCAAAATAGAGAAACACAAAACACAGGAAATGAACGTGAAGCGGATGCAGGATGCAGTAACACAATAATCATAGAAGTATGATAATTTTAATAGTACATTTTATTACTTAATTAGTGATGGAGTAACACAATAATCATAGAAGTATGATAATTTTAATAGTACATTTTATTACTTAATTAGTGATGGATGGTTACTTGATGCACACAAAAAGGACAAACGTAGATTGTTTTGACAGCCAACGAGAACAAATGGACATAGGAAAATTTCCATCCGCTCATAGTTCATTTTTTGATTCTTCCAAAAATACAAGTTTCTAAAGCCTCTCTTTTAGAAAGTTTGCTACCGATTCCTCCAATCCAAACGGCGAGATGCTGAGCTTTTCCAAGGTGCGATTCCTACTACGTTCCTTTGTTTCTCCCGCAATCCCATCGCGTTTGCAAAGGTGTCTTAATCTGACACACAACACAGCAGCATAGACCATCGCGTAGAGATTTTGCTACTCTATCTTGATATGTCCAAAGGATAGGGAATGCATGTGGCATGAACTCCGTGTAATTTATGCATAAAAGCAATTTATACATAAAACTTGAGTATATATATATTACATGCAACGTAGGCAAACTTTTGGTAAGAAAGTATTTTTTTATATCAATGGTAAGAAAGTATTAATACACATAGGGGCTGTTTGGTTGCTCTTTATCAGTTGAGACTGGCTGGAAGGTGGATACAGGCTCAATGGGGCCAGTATCCATGCATGCAGCTGTTGTTGTTTGGTTGTATATTTAGATTGGATGCAGGCTGTACTGAGTTTTTGTTTGGTTGACTGTATGGTTTTAAAATAAAAATATAGAAATTTTTTTTAAAAAAAATTTATATGGCGAGTCTGGTCTAGTTTTACTCGTAAAAAGGTTAAGAACATAGATGCGAAATCGGTTTTGTGATTAGAAGTGCTAATCATGAGATATTAGAAAAAACAGCACTAAAAACGATTCTCGATTTGCGTGCCTACACCTGGGCCTGCGTCACTCCAGCCTGGCTCGGCAGCGAACCTCGCGCGTGGCGTTTCCCGTGGGCCTGGCCAGGCCACGGCGGTACGGCTGCATGCATGCAGCCTGTCATGCAGCCTGGCCCTGACGAGCGCACAGGGAACCAAACAGCCCTCACCTGCATGCATAGGACCTGGCCCGGGGTGGAGCAGGGCAACCAAACAGCCCCATAGCCTCAGCATCTACATATAGTAGTCGTAAGTGTTAACTCAAATAAATATTGCATATAAAATTAAGACGATGAGGCTGGCAACCACGGAGAGGTAGGGGTGATGACAATAATAGAAGTAATTCTGTTGGTAGATAATGAATTAATGTACATTTTAAAATTGAACCCTATGAAGAATTGTGTTAATAAGCCCTTCTATGGAACAGGAACTGTTACATCTGCTGGAAGAAGCGAAGCACCAGAGATTTGGTGCAAGAGTGTTGTAGTTACGGTCCAACGACCAATATCCTGCAGGTAAAAGAGAATAGGAAATAGGATACCATATCAAAAATAATAAAAAGAAGTGCCTTGCTGGAACATTATTTGGGTAACACAAAAATGTAATCATATAGCGACCACAACAGCTTTGTAAGGCGTTGTCGTAAACTCTAAATTATCTAATTATACAGATGTCACCTTCCAGTAGATGACCCTTGGTTTGTATCTTAGGACTGTATACAAAGGTAGCACAGCACACAAAGGATAGGCAGAACCTAATCAACAATTGGAAGCATAGGAGGATTGTTGTTTGGAGTAGCACCTTTTCATTGAGTACAATATAAATGTGAGTTATAGGGTGATCAACTATGACGCCATATTATTCCCATTTCCTTGACCTGTGAATACGGATTATGGCAAGTTTAGTATGGGGATGCAAAATACCAAGGTCGAATTCATCCTGTCATCCTGCAAGGATTATGAATTAGTTAAGCAAGTAGATAGGTAAAAATCGTATTATGCTATGCAGGTTCAAGGTGGAATATAGCATACAAAACAGGAAAAAACAGAATGTAGACTAAAACAATCGTATGGCCAATGGTTCTGTGATGGGCATTCTCATGGACTCCATGGGGCTTATGGTATATCCATGCAAGAATAGGCAGATGCTCCAACTATCTACATGAAAGGAGGATCTGTTATTCTAGAAACATGTATACTAAGATGGTTGTCGTGCTTATTTGGATCACATACACTACACTCATAGCATTCTACCATAAAAATATAGCTACCATCCAAATTAGCTGCTTGGGGACCTACCAGACCAAGGACACATTTGAGTTTCTTGTCTTGTGTTCTATCATATACCTGTGTTCAACATAAGATACAGAGAGGAACCGAGTGAATCTTTCCAACAAAGAGAGGATCAGAGTGATTCTGTGTGCTCTAATGATTATGAAAGCAACCACGAACAGAATGTACTTGAGATAAGTGAGCATCTAGACAGGCAACATCACATCATGTTAACAAAGAATAGAAAACTATATTTTCTTTTTCTTTCATCGAATATGCAGGACAGCTGCATATCATTATATTAAGGATAAAAAGAGTCTAAGAATAACTTTGTCTCATCTCTGCACTACAACATTTATTTCTCTGTGTCCAAATACTTCACGCCACCAGCATGACAAAAGAATTGCAGCCCATTTTTATGTTGTCTATCAACATGCTGCAATGCTCAGACACCGACCGTTGGTGCATATGCTGACATGTGATATGGATATGCTCCGTATGGTGTTGCAACTTTAGGGCATGATGGTCAGCTTTATGGTTCTCAGAATTACCAGTACCCATCAACATACAAGCAACAGAATTCCACTGCTAAGTTGTCATCCAATGGTAAAAGTGAAAAGTTCGCTCCATCACCGCAAGGGGATATCTCCAAATTGGTGTTAATGGGGGTGCAAGGTCTGAAAAACTGTATATTTCTGAAGAGTTAAAGTACATCATAGGATCTGAAAATCTAATGAGGTCGTACCTAGCAGAGTCTGAAAAACTGTAAGTTTCTGAAGAGTTTAAGTACGTCATAAGATCTGAAAATCTAATGAGATAGTATCTAGCACAGAATTCTCATACTTCACTTTGTTAACAAACTGATAGCTAGAAAAAAGTAAGGGCATGCTTGGAACCTGGGTAAGCGTTGCCTTGCCTAGCTGGCTCGGACTACAAGAACCTTGCCAAGCCAGGAGAGCCGATCCAGCTCTCTTGCTTCCGCAAGGAAAATCTTGCCAGCTCAGGAAACGAGGCAAGCTAGCTTGAAAACCAAACGCACTGCTTCCTCCAATTTTCTAGCCTGGCAAGGAGACACAGTACTAGGCAAAGGTTCCAAACAGCACCTAAAATTAACACCATAGTTAGGAGTGCAGAACAAATCAAATAACATGGCTACAACACGGTGTGACTGGTACCATGTACCAGCACTAGGCCAAGCGGCAGACCGCAGACAGCAACCAGGCCAACCACAGCAGAAGACCAACGTAAAATTTGATAAAGACTAGCTTATCTCTGTTTGTTAGCTTATTTTTAGCAGAAGTGATAGGTTAGTGTGCTTAGGCTATATAGCCAGGCATTGTTCGGATGAGTTCTTTAAGCAAGATCAACAAAGCTGCTGCTTCCTTGCCCCTATCTCCCTGTTTCTGCTGTGCATCAAGCATGGCACCTCTTCGCTGCCGAGGGTTCAAGCCCCAGCCTCCGATCTCTCACCAGTCACCACTACACCCTACGTCGTCACTCAAGCTCTATCACACCGCTGGACCATTCCAGAGCTGAATTATGTGGTAATGATATACATCACATTTTATAACAAGACATGGAACATAAGGAAACCCATTTTGATTCATAAGCTCCAGCAATAGTTGAATATAAATGGAACTTGTGGGCTTCATATCAAACTGTTTCCTTTGGCATTCTGCTTATGGATAATCTAACACACAACAATACATCAACATCAACAAAGCCTTTTGTCCCAAGCAAGTTGGGGTAGCCTATGGATAACCTAACAGAATGACTTAAAGTCTAGCGATAAACAAATAAAGACCATAAACACATACTGCTTGTAGCTCAGTTTATTTTATAATTCAAAACATTACAGAAAGATTACTTCAAATAAAGCAGCCAGGCAAGATGCTAGTTGTCGTTACCATCGGGGGCTGTTGCTCTGCAGGCCTCATTGAACTCAATATGGCCGAGCAGTTCTGGCTCAATGGGTGAGCATGCAAGCTTCTTCTGATAGTATGAATCTCAGAATGAATGGGTAGATATTTTACCTGAAATTTCATTCTTTTCAACAATTAGTCTGGAAAAAAATATGAAAGTAAAATACATTAAGTAGTGTATGATTATATACAGATAATATGTGTGGAGCTTCTCATTTGTTGAGTTCCATGGCATTGCTCTGGGTCACATGAATATCATACGGTGCAATTAATAGCACGCCACACCTATCAGCCTGCATTGGCGTGGCATGGACTTGCCAGACATGCCAATTTGTGGCCCCTTGCTCATTTCCATAGCCAGTAAGTTTTTTTTTTTTTACTCAACAAATTATATTTTGAGATGACCAACCATAACGGAGTAATGACAGCTTAACCAAATAATATAAAAATGATGTGATAATCAGCTCCCCATGTCGGTTTCTTTCACATACTTTCTAAGATGCCACAGATATTAAATAACTTGAAAACCCTTCTACTTGTTTTAGTAACATAAACATGAGCGGAGCCCCTATTGTGCCTTTCTGTTAATGAGGAAAAAGGTACATGTATGTGGGTGGACCTTAGGTCCAAAGACAGATCTTATGCTGTTTACACTGAGCATTAGAAAACGTGACTCTAATATTGGGTTTGACTTTAAAGAACTGTTTTAGCATGTGTGCACAAGAATAATTCTTCCTGCAGGGCCATTCCTCCAATGTTGAGAGGACCAAGAACCATTGTTGAAAATGATATCATTCCTTAAAAGATTGACCAACGTGCAGGGATCAAAAACTCTCTGAAGATTTGCAATCCAATGCACTGGCAACCCTCAGCCAACATGTCTAAAAACAACATAACATAGATCCCAATTGAAACCAATAAAGCACCAGCAGTTCTTGCTGAAAGAGCATTAGTATAAGAGATGAACTCCAGACTCTTCTTGAGATACAGTGCAGTGGATACATGATACAGTGCAGTCATTTAGGTAGACATTTTTTCCAGCAAACCAGGTTGAGCATGTTCAATCTACATTTCAAATTTAGGCAGAAGGACTTGTGCTTGCTTGGCGACAGGATTTTCATAACCAAACAAAGTCTGGATTAGCCATGCAAACTCCAACAAGATGCAGGATTGTTTGGCAGACAAGATTAGATTTTCCAACAGACAGGCCAAATATCCTTGTCATCTTCATTGAAAATGAAGACCTTGAGAACACTATGGATTTGTAAGCTGAGCCAAAGCATCCATTGATAGGGATCAATGAAACTGCTGATCATATGGTCTGCAGCAGAAACTGCAGTGCCAAAAGCTCTTATTTTCCTTTTCCCAAGAGAAAACAGACTGTGGAAAAAAAACATTCCAGAACATCAAAATCCATTAATCAAGCCAGAATGTTGCAGTACTTCCATCCTTTACTTGGCAAGTAGCAAGCATCCAAGCATCCTGAGATTATCAAGAATAAGCAGAAGATCCCGCAACCAAAAGGAGCCCACTCGTCTGTCATTATCAGGAACTCAATTGTTGGCGTACAAAACTGTCTTAGTGACGCTAACACAAGGAAGATCATGCAAATTACAGAACTTCAATTTTAACAAGAGACATTTTGATCTCTCAAATTTAAGACGCCCAGGTCTCCCTTGGTATGAATGCTTATTATATCAGAACAACCTTTGCACTCAAATTAAATCAGCACAATAACACTGATGATAAGTAGTAAGCTTTGAGTTTTCAATTTAGCAGTCGCTTTGAGTTTTCAATTTAGCAGTCTACAGCTAGAAATAATGCAGATGAGCAAAAAAGACCATTAGCTGATGTTGATTCATTCAACCTCAGAATTTGATCTTCGTAGGCCAATATCAGTACAAGCTTGGGAGCACCCAAACCTGCTTTCTAGCAGTATCTAACTCTGGTGCACCTTGGTACTCAACAGTGACGAGTTCAGAGGTGTCATCAACTAAAGAGTACTCGCTCCAACCTGCAGCTCTTGGCAGTGCCTCATATATGCAGTCCCCTCGAATTCCAGGCGAATCTGGACCAAGCCAAGCATCGAAGCCATTCCCAGACATGAAGAGCGTCCGCCTTCCCAGGCTCATAGCCCTCACCCACCTTTGCTCCCCAGGTTCCCACCGGAAAACCTTGTACTCTGGCTTTACCGACACCTTGAAGATAAGTAAGGGTTCCCCAGCACACTGCCCAAGCATGAAATCCTTGCTTTCCATCCAAGCTTTTCTGACATGGTCACCGACTTCCCCTCCAAGCAGCTTCAGCTCAACCTTATTGTCCATGAGCTCTGCGACGGCGAGATGACACGTGTTGAGGAGAGCATATAGGACGCCATTGACAGCGAGCATGCAGACCATCATGTACAGGCCGCCGTCACGGCCCCCGAGCCGGCAATACGCCTCCTGCCATCGACCCTCCCCGAGGCGGCAGTACTGAACCCACCCGGGTGCGATGAGGAGGACGAGGTCCCCGGCGAGGACCGCGCGGGAGAACAGGAAGGGAGCGTCGGGGACGCGGACCCGCTCGCCGGAAAGGAGATGCGTGATGTGGAGCTCGCGCGCGAAGCGGTCGAAGGTGACGACGCGGGCGCCGTCGGAGGCGACGACGGTGCCGGGGAAATGGGGCGAGGGCGCGCGGAAGCGAAGGACGCGGCGACGCTGGAGGTGGATGAGGGCCAGAGAGAGCGGGAAGGAAGCGTGGTGCGGCACCAGTAGGTGCGGCGGCTGGGAGGCGAGGACGGCGCGGGAGGGGGGCAGCGCGGCGCGGTAGGAGCGGCAGGCGGCGCGGAGAGCGAAGAAGTCCTGGAGGGTCGTCAGGTGCCGTGCGATGTCTGGGATGAGCTCCGCCGGGAGGTACGGCGCCGCAGCGGCGACGCGCTTGTCCTTGGCCATCGGTTTGCTGGGAAGGATCGGTAGCGAATTGGGGAGCAGGCGGCGGCGGCGGCGGCGGCGATGTCGCCGGATCTCGGGCGTGATTATTCTGCCTCTTGGTGGGGAACTAGTTTCTTTTTTTTCTTTACCTAGAGAAAACGTGTACATAGCCACCACACGTTTGGGGCATCTTTGGAATACAAGATTTTATAAAAATTGTATAAAATTTTCAAAGGAATCAGCAATTTCACAAGAAAAACGTATAAATAGAAAGAATACCGCATTTGTTGCACCAGAAAACCGACGGGTAACACTCTGGAGAGCTTTACACAATAGGGCCGTGAGGTGTACGTGGACCGTAGGGATCGCTCCTACTTGCTGCGATCCACGATCAGCTGGACGGATCAGCCGATCATCTTGGATTAGTGGTGGTTGGTCGTGCCACTTGGCTGATGAACTAGTCAGGGAGGTTATGGTGGTAGTGATGGCGTTGGTTGGCTCATGTTTTCTCTGTATGAACAGATCAAACGTTAAATACTAGCCGGATCGCTCAGATCGCTCGGATCAGCTCATCCTGGGTCGGATCTTCTGCGTCGGCAAGGCCCTACTGTCTTACCAGTAGCACATCCAGATATAATATACAAAGTAGTTAAATAAAGAAAGAAAAATCACGACTAGATCTATTCCAGTCGGCTAGAAATCCAGATGAGCATCAAACACGTCTTAAAATCTACTATTGCACCAAAGATCACACAGGAAAACTATAAAACCAGATGCATCTTTGATAAAATCTACAAAAGACATGACAGGGTATACATCAGATCTTCCTAATAGCATATGATCTGTAGATGAAGCCGTAAGAACAGATCTAATCTATGCTTTATGCTTTAAGCTTGTGCTATGCTAATCTAGTAACGAACCAGCAGCGTAAAAGTATGCACCATGGAAGATGTTAGCATAACAGCAAGTCGTACATGAGTCAATATGCAAGAATATCGACTCATGTGCATGATGGATCTCATGCTAAGCTAGACTTGTCGTGAGATTCATCGGGATAACTAATGGATCTCGCGCTAGGCTAAGCTAACGCGAGATTCATCATGGTAACTAGCAAACCGTGCCATCAAAAACGCTTCAGTACACGATCTGCAAGACGACTAACGTCGTAATGCCTATAACGAAGTAAATTATTAAGGCAGCATGACGATTACCTGAAACTCTAGTCGCTAGAGGTGGCGATGCGCTGAGGAAATATGGAGACAACCGCTGCTTGATGAACGTATGTTGTCCACTTTATTTTGATAACAAAAGGTACATATTTATAGTCCGCAGACTCAGGCGACAAGTGTGCCCTTCCTTAATTAAACTACGAACCCTAACCGATTCAAAATGGACTCTTTTAGCTAATCATTAATCTACAATACAAGGCCCAATGGCCTGTTTTACATGCGCCGTCGCTTCCTTGGACAGCTTGTCTTCAGCCCAAAGCCGATTTTGGCCCATTAACAGGGACGGCCAAATTCCGCTGTCAACAGCATTTCAAACAGGCCCGAGTATGTCTATATGTAAAAATCGTTTTGCTTCATGTGCCTCCCAACGTTCGAATTTTTCGACCATCCGATCGTGATCTAACAGTTGAAATCAGATCCACGTCCACCTTATCTTCTACCCCTGACCTCGTCGTCCAACGCGTCTTCTTCCTCGGTGTATCGCTGCCTCCTCCATCCTGGCTCCGGCAGTGTCCCCGCACGCCTCCTCCACCCTGGCTCTGGCGGAGTCTCCACTGTGGCCACCACCACCCCAGGGCATTGGCCGGCCTCACATTCCTTCTAAGGCCGAAGATGACACATATAACCTCCAATCTTACCCTCACTCCGAACCCTAGCCTCACCGGCTGGAGTTAGAGAAGAAAAGTAACGTGACCTTTTTTGGATTAGTTAAAAAATTCGAATATTGGATCCCCTTGAAACAATCGATTGAGGTACTCTTTCGAGCCATCTCATCCTCCTCTAATCCAACAAATACAAACAAGGCCGCATGTGACTCATGCTTGGAGAAATTATGAGGCTCAAGTAATCTCATGAAACTAAGTTATCTTTATAAGCAAGCTTTATTACTTGCTCAATAATAATTTATAGCTAAGGACAACACCCCTAACTCTTGGTACGAAGTGCCCGGAGGCCGCACCATGGGCATAAGTCACTAGGGGTATATGTGTCACTTTTAAGAATGAGGAAATTCTTTACTTAATATCTAAAAAGTTATCAATTCGCTCTTTAGCCCTCAAAGTTAAAACTTTATTATCTGACAACTATCTTATTTTTTATTTGACCTGTTTGGCCACTTGGTGTAAAATAGCATGTGAAAAGATATTTTGCTCCTGCTGAAGATATTAGCCAAAAATTGATATATAGTTTAATATTTTGCTAAAATAGTGTATACACGCATAGTTTGAGAAGACACCTCTGAAGAGGACTATTTTTCCAACGTGATTTTTACTAAAATAAAAGTTTTTTGTCTTGACTTTTGTTATTTTTCATGATTATTTCTAGCATCATATTATTACGATAACCAGAATCAGACTTTTGATAACATACAAGTACAAGATCTCTACAAAAGTACATGCTATAACATACACAATTTGGTCACAAATACATACATTAGGGTCCCATCTCCATTGAAGTCAAGTTCACATTGTTGGCGTCCCAAGAGATCTATACCCTAGGAACGTGTACCCCTCATCGGTTCGAAAAAGGCCTTCCTGTGTGGGCCCGGGGCATAATCTGGCGGTCGGGCCTCACGCAGGACCGGTCCTGGTGGGGGTGCAGGTGGTGCGGCCGCAACGGGCCCCCGAGATCACAAGGGCCCCTAAGTATGCATGGTTATGACCAGGTTCTAGGTCTGCTAGAAGTCCGTTGAGGTCCATGCCAATCTAAAAATCTGTCCCGAGTTGAGAAAAGAACCATCACGATTCACGTAAAGAGCTCAAACCTTTGACCCCAATGCTAATGAAGCCTCACGGATGATTCACGCCATCACACGATCAGCCCTCGGCCGGCCGTCGTTGCGGAGTACGACGAAAGCCGGAAGTGGCCAGCAAGCACACATGAAGTCAGGTTGATCTCCCGTCAATCCCGTGAAATATTGCAATGAGTGTTCTCTCACCATTGCTGATGGCCGTGCTGCCGTATAGATGTAAGTACATATGTGACGCAGACGCTGCCGCCTTAGGCTGCTGTCACCAGGTGGCCCAAAAGGAAAGCACAAAACACTGTTTTGCACTGTAGATAGAGAGAAAGGTAGTTGGAATAGTGGATAGACGGGGTTGGATAGGCTCACTGGTGACAGCAGCCTTGCAATTCTGGATCAGATGATTACTTACATGGATCGAGGAGATATGGGTAAGTTTTATAAACGTAATCCTATGATTGCTACCTCTGCTTAATATATGACGGTTTTTAAATGTAAATTGCACTAAAATGTTATACCAAAGAAAGTAATATTTAAAGTGTTATATGTAAGTAATTATTGCACATTGAATATTTTTTTCAATGAAGTGTGTTTTTAAAAAATCACACCCGTATAGATAACATACGAGGAGAACGACGTGGCATCCGTATAAATTTTCGTAAAGGACCCCAAAATCCTAGGACCGGGCTTGGCCCTACGGCTAGGCCCCACGGGGCATATGCCTGAGACGGCAATGCCGGACCATGGTGTGAGCCATGAGGCCCCCGAGGTTAGCTAGTGCACCCTATACAAGGTGGCAACCCCCAGGAGCCTCCCGGGCTTGACGCGTATGCCATGGAGGAGGCTCCTTCCGAGCGAAGGAACTCCTCACCTACCCATGCAGCAGTGTAGCTCGGTCAAAAAAGCTCCTGTACGTGACGTGCAAGTTCCATCACCGTCTCGGCACGTCTTCCGCCCAAGCCGGAGACGTGAGAAAATAATAGTACTCCCACGTCAAGCTTGAGCATTCAACTGGACATCCAAGACCAGTGCCCGTATGGCCAAAACGTGACAGGCCGAGCGATGCATTGTCGAGCTAACCCAAGGTCATACTGTAGTAGGTGGTTCATTGAGACCACCACTGTAGCACTATGCTACCAACTCTGTATTGATCGCTTCAGCCCTTACTAGATCTGGGCATGGGCTGTCCGACCCGGCAGACCTGACCCGCCCAAAAGTAACCCGACCCGACCCGAAGAGTTTGACGGGCGGGCTCGAGCCAAGATTTTCAACCTGGTCTGCCTGTCGGGTTGAGTCCGGACCAAGAGTTTTGACCCAAAACCCAAAAAAAATCCAAAGAACCCGACAATTTATAGCCCGACCCTACCCGCTCGAACCCGACTCGACCGGTTCTTGGGTCGGGTGCGGGCTCGACTTTTTCACCTGACCGTCGGGTCGGGTCGGGTTCGGGCCGTCTGAGAAAACACCGAGTTTTTTTGGCCCGACCCAAGAAATGCCCAGGTATAGCCCTTAGCCTATAAAAAGGGTGGAGTGGTGCTCTGGGGAGAGGGGGGGCTCACATTTACATATGCATTGTCACCGGGGAGACAAACTCTTTAGTTCCGAGTTGTAACCTTGTGATACTCAAAGAGGACGTATGGCCTTACACCTATAAGGCGGTCCGAATCTTTCCAAATCTCGGATCTGCCTTGCAGTTGTAGGGCTTAGCAGTAGCGTCCACGTCCCTGCGCATTCTACGGATCTGGGAGTACTACTTCACTGTCGACCTCGTCGACACACGTATATGCAAGTTCACAAAGAAATGAGAGTTCCAATTCACACAGACATGTCCACATGCATTACTATTAGACAAATACATATATGCATCATACTGATACAGATCACAAGCTTTCGAGTTACCTGACCGATGTGAGCCGTTGGTTCTCAATCAGATGGCCAGTTATCCTCTCCTATCCACAATATTATCCCTCCCTCGGACGGTCGGACCTCGTCACCCATGCTGCCTCCCCTCCCCGCCGCGGCCATGGCCACCGCGACGCTGCCCCTCGGCCTCCTCCCCTCCAAAACCCTGACCCTCTCCACCCTACCCTCCGCGCGCCGCTCCCTCTCGGTCGCCTCATTCGTGCCCCGCCGCTGGCGCCTCCGAGCCGCCGCCGAGGAGGCTCCCGAGGCCGTGGAGGTTGAGTTCGTGGAGCCCGAGGCGGAGGAGGCTGTGGAGGAGGAACTCGCTGTACCGGCACCCGTCGAGGCGCAGCTCGCCGCTGCGGGGGCCGGGAAGGACGCCGACATCTTCGCTGTTGTCATGGTGGGTTGTTTTCCTCTCGCTCCTCCAACGATGCTGTGAACTGATTTGCTGGAAAATGAGCTCCTCCGTTATGCTGCATTATTTGTGATGTTAGGCTTGCCACACATTGCATGGAAAATGACTAGGATGGTGGTATCAATACTAACAATGTGTGCTCGCTACTGATATATTTTCAACTGGCCATAGCGGTTACCATGGTGATGCTGTCAATTGCAGAGCTTCAGATGATATACTAGTAGGCTTACATTGACTGATTTATTTAGAAACTTTTTGAAATTTTGACATATGAAAGAGTGCATCTTGTAGTATCCCATTCTTTGTGTGTTCTTGTTCAGATGAGCATTTTGAAGAAAAAAATAAAGTTAATCTGTTTTGACTGCTTTCCTGGTTTGCAGATTGGTTCAAGACAATACATTGTGATGCCGGGCAGGTATATATACACTCAAAGATTGAAAGGTGCCAATGTCAATGATCAGGTTTGCTAATTCTCCTTATCTGCATGACTGCATACTCAGAACTGATAGTATAGTTTATGAGATGCTGCATTGTGAACACCATTGTTCTATAATCTGTATTAGTTCGTCTCCTGCTCGTATATACCAATAATACAAATCATGTGGTATCGATGCATAGAGAATTCCACCGTGATGGGTCATCAGCTTATGTTTTGTGTTTGTTTCTAATTTGGTTACCTGAGTCAATATGGTGGCCAGAAGGAAAAATGTAGAGGGTGGATGGATAAGATTGTAGGAGGATAATTCAAATTTTGTTTTCTTCATTCTTTATTTAATCTTAAGGTTATGTAGGAAGTGGTACTTTCTAAGACCACTGACAACTTTGGCCTCATTGGTTATTTGATATCAAGTCCATGTGCAAAGAAAGCAATAAAGCATACTATGCCAAGGAAGATTAGCAGAAGGGTAGTGAAAAGGGGTGGTTGAAGAAAAATAACTAATTTCAATCTACTACAATTCTGTTGTTTTTTCCACGACGTGCTACAAGCCTACACAAACCCTGAAATGCCAAAATGGTGATACATATTGTTCAGTACATTTAGCAATCATGTAATGTGAATATGCAATATTGATGTGGTACTAGAACCGAATGAATAGTTAACCTGTAATTATGAAACCCTTTCTTATTATCTGCTGTTTCTTCATTTGCAAAAGTGTAGTTTTCTTATCTGTTGTAGCAAATACAATTCGTATAATAAACTGATAAAGTAATTAATATGTTGTAGGGAGCCTGTTCAGTGCTTCAGTCTTGACCACTGATCACCCATCAATCACTCTCCATTTCAGTGCCTTCCTCAGCATTGATTTGTATTTTGTCAGAATTTCACTTCCGTTGATTTATTTGCAGATAATATTAAACAAAGTGCTATTAGTGTCAACTAGAGACAAAGCTTACATTGGCATGCCAGTGGTGACCAATGCTGCTGTTCACGCAGTGGTCGAAGAACAAGTATGTCATCAGCATGTTATTGGATAACTGATGATTAAACTATTAATTGATGCTGGTTTCTAAGCCTGCTATTTGCTCCTCAGGGACGTGATGATAAAGTTATAGTCTACAAGTACAAGAAGAAGAAGAAGTACCAGAGGAAACTTGGTCACAGACAGGTATGTTTCAAATAACATCCTCAATCAATTCCTGATGAAAAGTAGAAGTATGATGATAGGTACTGAACTGTATTTTTACATTTCAAACTCCAATCCGAACGGAATGGTTGTATGTTTACAAGTTCCTTTTTTATTTTTGTAGCCAAACACAAGGTTAAGAATCACGGGCATAAGTGGATACGAAGAGTACCCTGCTGACCCAATACTCGACCCAGCTGCAGCTTAAGCTAAATTGTAAGTTATGTAGTTACAAACGGCTGGTAGCACAGTAGCATGCAAGTTTTCCTTTTTGTCTGGGAGGAACACTTTCAGGAAAATTTACTTCATGTGTTTCCAAACGCTGCCAGTCAATCAGTGGTTCCATCCTCTATTTATTCCATAAGCTCTGTTGTTCTTGTTCATTTTCCAATTGTGTATGCTAGCCAGTTGTATACATGACTCACTCCTAAACAAGAGTTGTTTTTCCTTCTACAACAAAATGGCCATTTTAGCTTTGGTCTGGGCCGTTTACATAGTAGTTGATATGCAGTCTATAACAAATGTCAATTGTGATATTATAGATCTTTGTCTGTTTGTTGTCATAATATTTACTGAACAGCTATGAGAATACAAGTTCAAAGGTCAAAGCAATGGTTGGGTGCAGCTTGTGCTGCAATCTTGTCTTTAGCAAAGGTATCTCTGGCATAGGAGTAATTTAGTAATACTTCACACTACAATCTTTATGCAAGTTGACTGTTAAGTAATTCATATGGTCTCATTGCTGTGTTGGATTATATTTTGGTTTAAATAGGCAAAGCCCAAAAACTTCTGAAAGTTAAAATAATGCATTTCAACTGAAGAGTACATAATTGAATTTGACCACACTGCACCAATCCACCATGTTAATTAGGGGTGGGCAAAAAAACGAAACCCGAATCCAAAATATCCAATCATCATCTCAGGTTTCAAGTCTAGAAACCCGAATCTACTTTGGAAAATTCGGTTTTAAATCCCGGTACCCGAATATCCCATATTACCCGAAATACAAATGCAAGACCCTTACTCAACATAGCAGCCTAACAAATGTAAGTTGCAATTTTAGCCCAGCCCAGGAGATGCCTTATTCCCACACCCCAAAACTAAACCCTAACCGGCATGCCTCCATTCACCTCACGCACGCCGCCTACCATCTTGCTCTCCTCGGTTGCTCCTCCGCTCACCCTCCACCGCTGCTTGCCAGCAGCCCAGGGTCCGTTCGTTTTGAGGGATTCGATACGATATCTGATCGTAATAGTAACCGCGAAGCTTCTTTACCCTTCGACTGTCCCATTGGACGGTGCGCATGGAGAGGCACCACTGTTACATTCCGATCCCATCTTGAAACTTAAGAAACGAACGGAACCCCAGACCAGTACGGCTCCCGGCCACCCTGTCTCCCTACATCCTCTGTCCTCCCCGATACTCATCAAGACTTCACCTGCTCTGTTCTCCCTAATCCCCATCGGCATTTAGCTTACTGTCCAACATCTTTTGTCCGCCTCCATCCTCCCTGTACAGCCAGGCCACAAGCATGGTCTGCAACATGATGGTTGATGGGGAGGCGATGGGAAACTCTGGAACATGGCTCCTGCCTTTGCTATACATCCAAGGCACTGCTGCTTGCTGGGGATATGCAACCTGAAATGAAAGGACGCAAGGGCACTGATTCTGTCTCAATGTTTTTCTTTAACAATCCTGTATGTTTGGTCATATGATGCGTTTTTTCATTTTTTTTTTTTGAATCTGAGATGTGATTGTAAAAACCTGTAAGATTGTTATATGTGTTTTTTTCCTGCGAATCTGCGATTGTAAAAACTGTAGTTATTTTATTGGGCATCTCTGTTCCGATTACCCGGAACCCAAAATACCAGGTACCCGATTTTCCGGGTTTCGTTTTTTCTGGGACGACCTCGGGCAACGTTTTTGGATACCCAAATTTCAGATTACCCGTAATTTTCAGGGTTACTGGCTGACCCCTGTGTTAATTGTGCCTAAGGTTATATACTCATATCTACTGTTGAATGTGGGGACCTCATAGAGGGTGAATTGAGTGCTTGCTGATGTGAAAGAATTTGCAGATTTGGGGGGCAAAGCAAACAAATTTTTCGCACTCTTGTGCCTCTGAGTTCCATAGCCATTATAACTTCAGAAGCAACTATGTAATCTGCATTTTAGTTAGTTCTTTTAACTATATGTAATGGAATCAAGGGGAATCCATGTTCTAGAAGAAAAGGTTTAATATGAATTATTTATGAGCAATGGTGCTGGAAATAGATAATGGAAACTAGGGGTTATCGTAAGGAGAAGCTGTGCCTTGATTGCACAATAGTTCTGCAGCCCATGAATATAAACTATGCAGGTATCCACATCCAGTGGTTGTTGATACGCACACTGCATAATTTTAAATTTTGTGATTCTGTACAGCTTTGTGCATTCATTGTCATGGTATTTACTGGCCGATTATGACCATACAAGTTTAGAGCACTGGACACAGCTTGTGCAGCAATCTTGTCGTTAACAAAGTTATTTCTGGCATAAGTGTGTTTTAGTAACACTTGACATTAACTTCTGTGCAAGTTATGACTACTGTATTCAGTAATTGTGTAGCTGGGCTGCCACGTTGAACTCTAATTGGAATTTTACTAGGTCGGCAAGGCCCAAAAAACTTGTGAAAGTAAAATGTGACGTGCTCGATGATCTGAAAGGATTAGCAGATTTGGGTGCAAAGCTAAGAATACCACTCAGTTCCATATCCAATATGACTTCAGAAACACCAAACTGTTTAATCTGCTTTTCTGTTAATTCCGTTAATTATAAATAAAATGAAATCTGCTTCTGCGGGTAGGAAAAAAGTTTATTCAGAGTTATTAATGTGCAAATGGTGGTCGAAACAGATGATAAAGGAAACTAGC
Organism: Paspalum notatum; assembly: GCA_022530915.1. Classification (NCBI taxonomy): domain Eukaryota; kingdom Viridiplantae; phylum Streptophyta; class Magnoliopsida; order Poales; family Poaceae; genus Paspalum; species Paspalum notatum. The sequence goes on along the minus strand of CM039687.1, from coordinate 38,138,991 downwards.
ATGGGCTACTATGAGGAGCCGCGCAGTGCCTTGGGCCTTGGTTGCGCAATAGAATACGCAGGTATCCACATCCAGTGGTTGCTTCTACACCGTGGGCACCATGCTTAATCTGCTTTTCTGTTAATTCCGTTAATTATAAATAAAATGAAATCTGCTTCCGCGGGTAGGAAAAAAGTTTATTCAGAGTTATTAATGTGCAAATGGTGGTCGAAACAGATGATTGAAACTAGCATGGGCTACTATCAGGAGCCGCGCACTGCCTTGGGCCTTGGTTGCGCAATAGAATACGCAGGTATCCACATCCAGTGTTTGCTTCTACACCGTGGGCACCAAACTGTTTAATCTGCTTTTCTGTTAATTCCGTTAATTATAAATAAAATGAAATCTGCTTCCGCGGGTAGGAAAAAAGTTTATTCAGAGTTATTAATGTGCAAATGGTGGTCGAAACAGATGATAAAGGAAACTAGCATGGGCTACTATCCGGAGCCGCGCAGTGACTTGGGCCTTGGTTGCGCAATAGAATACGCAGGTATCCACATCCAGTGGTTGCTTCTACACCGTGGGCTCCTACAAAAATAAAACAATCAATGGTTCGAGTTCAGACAAGTTGGTTTTTGAGAATGCATTTGCCAGAGACCAAAACGTGGCTAACCACTTGGTGATACTGGTTGTCTATTTAAGGCCTCGGAGTACATCAGCAAATTTACTTTTTGACTGAACCTACCAGCTTTGGCTGTGCCCGGTTTGTCAAGGGAGGTACTACCAGGAGGACAAAGCTCTGGGCCTTGGAAGCACATCTATCAGTCAGCAACATGCCAACAAGAACCGACCTTTTTTGTGGCCAGAATATACATCCATGGTAGACCTTTGGGTATTCTGCGTTTAGATGCAAGTGCAGGAGTGTTTCCTACCTGGTGTTACAGGTCTTGTGTGAAACTCTAGTGTAATCTCGACAGAGATGCAGTTATCTGCAACAGGCCAAAGCTGCTGCCTGAGTGAGTGAGTGCTGCTGCAATTTCCACTGCCTTTGCCTCATCACTGGTCAGGTCCTTTGCTAGCGTCCGCCAATCTTTTAATTAACCACTCCAGTTTGCTCGTCAGGGCTGCAGCACAAGCTGATGCCCAGCTGCTGATGCTGCGGCGTGAGTAGATTCCACGTCGGCCGGAGAAAACGACGACGCGCCGAGTTGGGGGGCTGGTGGTGGTGCTGGGGATCACCGATCACGCGCGTATTCTTCTCTGCTTGTCCCGTGGTTGGGTTCATTATTATACTACGATAATCATGCCATCAATCCATTTTGTTTATGGTTTGGAACTTTGGGTACTCGCAAGTCTGAATACATACAACTATCGTATGGGTGTATGCTTGCTAGATTCATCTGGGGCGTCAGATCGGGTCAACTTAAAAAAATCATGAGAATAGTAGTAGTAGTTTGTATTTCAAAGCATAAGAAAGTGGGACGAAAATGTACTTATAGGGCATGCACACATTTTTAGGTTAAAATATTGTAATTTTGTTTATCACTGTAGCTACTCTATATGACAACACGTATATGTGGTGGTATAAAATTATGTCGGACCTGTGTCTGAAAAATGCGTGCACATATATTGTTTGTGTGAGCAATACGGCAATAATATCAGCAAGTGTTTATCAAATTCATTTCGAATACCACGACGGATCAAATTGGGGTCTTGCGTAGTCTCAGCTGTTGGAAGTACCTCATTTGGTAAACATTTTTGGAAAACGCTTTGCCTTTCTTTGGTCTTCGTCTAATATATATAATAAGTATAGTATGATGACTGACTACATAGGTTAGGACATTGGTTGCTGCGCTAAATAATTTAAATACCTGCACTATATTAAGAAAAGATGATTAGGCACTCGTTGTCCTGGCATCCCAAGAGGTAACAAGGTTCATTGAACCTAGACAACTCTTCCACTTCCCCAATGCCACGGTCCGTCCTTCAGTAATTTCTAGGATATTCACACATTTTTTAATTCAAATATTGCAGTGTTGTTTACTAGTACTATAATACATCTACGTTGTGATACAAGACTATATTCTATCCGTGTCTAAAACTACTTGCATATAACGCTTATGTGAATAATTAGATAATGTACGCGAAGTACTTAGGACATTGGTTGTTTTGCTAGTATGTAAATAGTTATATATATGAAGAGAAATGGAAACACAAAAAGGGCAAATCACACATAAGGACACAAGAACTTTTAGGCACTCATTGTATTGACGTCCAAGAGGTAACAAGGTCCATTGAATCTAGACAACTCTTTTCCACTTTTTCAATGCCACAATCCTGCCTCCTTTAGTAATTTTTAGGGCATACTCACATTTTTAAAATCAAATGCTCTACCTTTGTGTATCAGTAACTACTTTAATGCATATATTTTGTGATACAAAACTACATGAGATCTTTGTCAAACAACACTTTGCATAAACTGTTTGTGTACAATATAAGCGAAATATTTATCAAATATATTTTGAAGAGTTCAACGAATCAAACCAGGGTCTAACATTTTGAGCAGGTACAAATACCTCGTTTAGTAAATTTTGAAAGATTTGAAAATTTCTTTTTGTCTTCATCTAATATCAAGTATCAAGTGTTTGATGATTGTATATGTTATGATGTAGGTTGCTTTGGTAACTTATAAATACTTTTATATGAATACAAAAAGGCATGGAAAGGGCAAATCACACACTTAAGAAATGGAAACTTCCCATTGCTTTGGCATACCAGAGGGGTAAGCTGGTTTATTGGACCCTAGACAGGTAGTTTGGTTCACAGGTGCCGCAACTATATAGTCGGAAGAAGGTCCAATCCTCCATGGTCGAATCAGTCAGCGAGGAGCTCTGCATGTGCATACGACGTATTGATTTCTACTGCGGTGTCGCCAATCCTCGTTTCCATCGTCTTTGGGGCTTTGGTTTCCACTTGGTGCTCCATCCACGTCGTCGCTGAACCCAGATAGCAGATCGAGAGCACTAGAGAAAAAAAGGGAAACGCAGTGACAGCAACAACGTCCAGGTACAATAATGAACCAATAGCGCACAGCAAATAAAAGCTACTCCAGCTAGAAGCCGATCGACGACGCACACATGCACTGGTGCACACGCCACTGTGGCCGTGCATTTCCCGCCGTCTTCCTGCATGCAAACAAGAAATGATTAAACATCGCTGCTCCTACGACTCAGGCACGGCCATCATCTTCATCTCCAAAAAGGTCGAAAAAATATCGCACATCGTCACTAATAATGGCTCTATTTCTAATCGACAATAATATGTCGTCTTCAGTGTGTGGCGGATCAGCTAGGTAATAGTAGTAGTGCGAGGTGACATGGATCTCTAGAGCTAGACCTAACCATTGGGAGATCCGCGCGTATGGTGCTCAGCCTCGCCAAAGCGACTCGTCCACGTCGCTAGTTAATTTACTTATATAACTACCAATAACACATGCATCATAGCCTCCGCCAACAAATTAAAACCAAACATGGGCAGAAAAGACACCGCGCGCGAGACGATTAGCGTGGCGAAGCATCCGTCGAGTGTCTTGCCAGCTAGGACAAGAATGATATTACTCCGTCCGTCTTAATTCTTTTATTTAACCTGTTTCAATTTTCAGGCGTACGTGGTTAAACTTTTTCGACTTCGACACTAAGCCTGATTATTCGTTCCATTTGAAAATTTCAAGTCATCGTCAGAAGTATATGATATTATGAACTAAACCACAATAAGAAGAATAAATAAGAATTACAAAGATAAAGCCGAAGGAGGGAAACTTGTGTTTTTCGTGTAAAATTGAAATGTTTTCTGTGAAATTCCTATACAATTTCTGTGTGTTCGAAACAGACTCTGAGTGATTTTAATGTGAAAACAAAATGATATATAATTTAGAACATGGACAGTGTTTATTTATCGATATTAGTATTTGTCTACACTTAGTAGCGACCGGTGACACAATGTACAGTACATGCGGCTATGTCTAAGCCCAGGGTCGCAGTGGCGGACCCAGGATTTGAGTAAGACTAGGGCCACAATTCCAATGCCTCTCCCCGACGCGCGCGACAGCGCTCATGCGGCCGCACCCGCAGGGCCCACACAGGGCAGTGAGGGGGAGCTGTGGCGCGCATGCGACGAGCGCATGCAAGGTAAGAATTGAGCCTAAATTATCTACAAATAGAAGGAAAAATTACCCATATATGTCGCATCTAAAGCATTAGGTAACAATTCAATTAACCTAAATAGTCCAAATTAAATCGATAAACCAATTCAGTTCACCCATTCATAAAAAGAAGAAATAAACTTCAACTAGAAAACAAGATGGGCTCTTGGATATGCTGCAGCGCCTTCCCCCCTACGGTGCTCAGTGCTACCTGCTGCGATGCTGTCACGTGACGGCGCGGGTGTAGGCTGATAGCAATGATCGACGGGCGATGGGGCCGCGGCCGCATGGGAGCCACAACGGGCGACGTGTAGACGACGTCGACGGGGTGCAGCCGCACACTGCTGTGACTGCAGCGGCTGCGGACTGCAGCGGGCGCCGACGTGTGCGAGACTGAGAAGGAGGATGGGGGCACGACGCGAGTCGAGATGGAGCCAGAGAGGCGCGGCGCAGACGGCCAAACGGCGGCGGCAGTTACAGACGGAGGCACTCCTTGTCTAAGGTATGGCTTTGGACTGTTAGGCTATCCCCAGCGGGATGTATATACATCTTTCCTATCACTATTCTAACTACCCTCTCTGTCTACAGTTGCGAAACAGTATCAAACAGTGTCATATCCATCCCCTTAATCCATCCCATTAGGAATGGTCTTGCGGGACCAAAAACTAAAGAGGGATTCCTAGATTTACCGGGCTACAACTAGGACCACTGCCCTAGAGGCCCTAGGCCTAGGTCCGCCCCTGCGGGGTCGGGTTTAGGCTGTCACCAACGGGAGCCGGCAAAGTGAAAATTATGGTATTGTTTCGCACTGTTCTGACACAGTACATGCAGCCGAGTTTGAAATGAGCATTGAGGATACGTCGATCGATACAGGACAAAACAAAAATGTGGCGTCCTCGATGGAGTAAACCATCAACATGTAGGCGGAATTGCCAGGGAAAAAAAATCTTGCACCGCTTCATTGGATGATTTGTTTAGCCGTTTCGGGTCGATGGAGCCGAGCCCAATTTTGCTTCTCCACGAGCGATTTATATATACTACACACGTACCGAGCGATAGATCAGCCGGACACGTCAGCTGGGCCCCACACCCGCGAGGCAAAACAAACGGCACCGAGAAAGGGAAGGCGGGAAAGCGACCGGGACCCGGCCGCCGCGACCATCCCTCGCTCGGCGCGGGGCCCACACACACTCCCAGGGTGCGCGGGTGCGGGTCGCGTCACCCACCCGCCCGGCGAGCGCCGCCCGCGTGAGGCGTGAGCGCCGCTGATGTGTGGGGACACCGGCCTGTCTCGGCCCACCTGTCAGTCTGTGGGGGTGCGGTAGATGATGTGGGGCGAGCGCAGGATGCGCCTGCGCAGGATGGCCGGCGGACACGGATTCTTCCCGGCGGCTTCGCTTGTTTTCACGTCGCCTTTTGCGGTGACACCCTTACCAGGCGGCGGATTCATATAGTTGCACCTTTTATTGCACAACAGCCCCTCAGGCTGTCCCCAATCGGGAGTCTCAAATGGTTCCTCGAAATACTGTTCGGCACTGTTTGATATAAATGCTAGTAGTTGGAATAGTGTTTTGAGGAAGTGGATGAGAAGGACTATTGGGGACAAGCTCATGACCCATGCACGAACGAACGCTCGAATGACATTGGTAGGCAGTAGCTCTTGACACTGGTAACGCCATACTCACCAACAAAAACTTGGATCTAAAATTGAATGAATAATGTTGTTAGTGTCTAAAGCAATTCCTAGTGCAAAGTCTCGTACTGCCATAAAGAATCTAAAACATGGTATCGTTACAAAGGAAACGCTCTCCACGATGCATACCATCATACATAAATATTTAAAATAATTAATTAGTGTAATGTTTGTATCTATAAAAATGGACCGTCGTATAGATTTTTGTGCAATGGCCTAAAAAATCGTGCCAAAACATTATCTTCCCCCGAGATACAACTTTTTTCTCATCAAATTAAATGTTTGTGCCACATCAACTTAAACCCCCTACGTTGCAGCATATTAATGAGTATGATACCACCCACGGGGAATAACCTAATGCTCTCTCTTCATTCTGTAAGAACTGTTACTTCCGCGATGGTTCTGATAATTCAATGTAGATGGGCAAGGACACATGTACTCTCGAACAATCTTTCTTTCCTTTTGTGATTCTGTAAGAACTGTTACTTCAGCAATGGTTCTGATAATTCAATGTAGATGGGCAAGGACACATGTACTCTCGAACAATCTTTCTTTCCTTTTGTGGTATATGCTAAATTCCCTCTTTATAGTTGATAATAACCACAATTTTAATTATTGTGGCACAAATTTTAATCCTAAAATAACAATTATTACAGAACAAAGTTGCTACAAATCTAGCTAGAAAAACATCAGTCATATGAAATGTGGAACTTAAACTTAAATAAAGATGTTCCACCGCAAGAAATCTAACCAAGATATACTTAATTCATAGATTTTGTTTTTATTTTTTCCAAAAAAAAAATGAAAAATGACACTATATAGTAGAGCTGGAAACTTCAAGTGAATGACACAGAGAGGGGTAACATGTCTTTGTTTGTAGCAGTAGTGTATTTGCCTCGTTGCTTTGTTATTATCAGCTAGCACTACCACTTTTTTAATGTGACTTCTATTCCGATGTTTGATGGTATTAAATTTACCTAGCTTGCAATGCTAGGACAGATTCCTTTTCATACTTTTTGACTCTTTTGACAATGCCCCGTAAAACAGCAGGATCATGCTGCCCTAATTTCCTTCCATCTGCAGCAGGCAAGCAACAGCAACTTGCTTCGTTGTTCAAAATTTAAATCAGTTGAACTTGTACTGTACTCCCTTCGTATAAATATAAGTCGCGGTTGGCGTTTTTCTAAAAATTCAATCATTCGTTTTATTCAGAAAACATAAAAAATAAGTCAGGTTCAAACTCTACATGATGGTAAAATAAATCATAACAAAATAAATTATAAATTCCAATTTTTTTTGAATAAAACAAACAATTAAAGTTTTGAAAAAAAAGCAAAATGTGTTTAAATATGGAGGGAGCACCGTATGCTTATGAGATGGATTTACCTCAAATAGTAGAACTTTTGGGGAAAAGAGTGTCACGCATACGTGATTTGATAACGAGATTCGTGATGCTTAACGGTTTCCCCATGATCAGCATCTCTGCTACCGCATCTCTTGTGATTGACCTGACAACATTTGCAAGAATATTTCCCCTAGAAGAAAGTTCACTCAAAAAAAAAGAAAAAGAAAAATGGGACACGTGCGTGCAATTACAATTACCACGGGGGGCCTTTGCTGCTAAAACCCCCCAAACAAACCTTGTCACCTCGCGGCCCAAGGCGTGTCGAAACGGAAGGCGACTTTTCCATTAAAGCCCCCGCACGAATGCCGCAATTGCCCCTGCCTCCCTCCCCGACCGGCAAGGCGAAGAAGAAGAAGGCGGCCTCAGCAGGATCTCTCTCCGCTGCTCCATTTCTCCCCGTCCCCCTCCTCCCGCATCGCATCGCCGCCTCTCGCTTTCCCCTCTCTCCCTCTCGCTCCGCCTGCGTCCCCGAGGCGCGGACGACGGCGACGACGACGACGCGAGCCCGGCCCCGCCCCCCCGCCGCCGCCTAGGTATCTCCCCCTTCCTTCCCTCGGGGCGCGCGCCGCCCCCTCGGGCCGGCCGGCGACCTCGTATTTTATTTATTTTTACCAACGATTTTCGTTTCCGTGCTCTCGGCTCTCGCTCCCCGTGGTAATTGCCTCGTATTGCCCCGGCGGTTTCTACCGTGCTTTGCGCCGCGGTTGTTAATTTGGGGGTCCTTGTCGCGGCCGGCCGCTGCCCTTCTTTTTAAGGCCCCCGCGGGCAACACGGTGATCCTTCCCAGCTCCGCCGCAGTGTGTCCCCCGGGGGAGAGGAGAGGAGAGGAGGTGCGAGCCTGCTGGTATGGCGCTCTAGCTTCACTGCCTCTGTACCCTAGCCCACCCTTCGTTTGTCCTCGGTGCTTGGGGGGGTTACTGAGTTCGGCCGCCACCTGCGGGATGTATGCGTTCGGTCTTTAGCTCTCACCCCCGTGCTCTCGCCGTTGATGACGGGCTTCGCGTGCGGAATTGAACGGGTGTTGGTGGAGATGCGTTGAGTCTCGTCTCATCTGGTCGCTGCGCCGCTCTTGTACCGGGGGACCTGTTTCTGAGTCAGATCTTTTGGTGAGACAACCGAGAGGAGAGGGAGCCTGAGTCGGGTGGGGGCACACTTTGTGCGGGGAAGAAACTATAGAAATGCTTTACAGCTTGATAAAAACGACCTTGATACATTTCTGAGTTATGTCTGTGGAAGAAGAACGTATGCTACTATGCTTGGTTTCAGTTTGCCCCCCTAGTTCTGATGATCCTACGTATACAATAATAGTTTTTTTTTTTTTTTGCATTCCTTTGTTTCAAGGGCTGGTATTTCTTTAAAAATTCAGTGGTGTAAAAAGATTGATTCCTTTGACTGTTCCTTTCTAGTGAATCTTCTGAGTTCTGACCTCCTCTCTCATGGTACTAGTTTTTCTAGAATATTCTTTCACTGTCGTGACTTCCGCTCATGATGAAAGACAGACGAGAGTATCATCTAGGCATCACTTGAAATTTGTCAAGATTATTGTCTGGTTAACTGAAACCAAATTCCATTTTGCTTGTTGGGATTGAGAGGAATATGGAATATTATTGTTCTATATATTTTAGTCCCTATCTGAAAAAATAGCAGTCCTATAGACGCATTGGAGATATATGCTGGTTCTTTATTTTTGCAGTGATCAAGACATGCTAATATTCTTTCTCCTGATATAAAGTTGCAAGCTGTGGCATGCATGATGAGATTTTAGCTCCTGTGTTATTTTTGCAGGCACAGTTGCTGAGCACTAGGGCAATCACTTTAAAGTATATGTGGCCTTGATTCTTACTGGTAAGGTTCATAAGCTTCAAATTCTGCCACTGAATATTTTTGTAGCAGAATCTTAGTACACTATGCTGTGTGGTCGGTGTACAATGCCTGTTGATTCCGTTTTGCTCTCCTCAGATAGCGCTTGGCCCTCACAACCTTTGAAATTCAAATTATTTGTGACTCAACTCCTAGCAATATGACCTCATATGGTACAATTTACGATACATTTGAAACTTGGTTGTCTAGCTTTGGGGCTGTATTTATCATTAAACTGCAGGTTTGGTTGAATTCTTTTTTTTAAAAAAAAATTAAGTATTAAACCATTTCAAGGTCCCACTTGTTGGAAATTCACAAAACAATCTCGACTATTTAGGATATTTTGTATTTATTAGTACCGCCAATTTACCTTAGTTCCTTTGTAGATGCTGTTTGGTAAGAATCTGGACGAAAACAAGGGAAGAGAGATGTTGATAGACTTACAATCCATCCATAAATATAGCAAATCCCTGCCTTAAGGGTACTAGGTAGATAACCCCAAAATATATTTTGCAAAGGAAGAGGCGCAGTTCTGGAGTTTGGCTGGGGCTCGGGGGATCTCCTCCTTGACAGCCTTGCAACAGGGTTAACATAGACCTGGTCGTTTTGTTTTTCTTTTGGTTCTATTAACTAGCCAATCAACCCGTGCGAAACTTTCGCACGGGTTAGAGTCTTAAATGTATTATGCGTTACAGTACAATATATATAGTTCTATTTTTATACTTTGTTTTTTATAATAGCAAATCTTGCTACTTTATATGTATGCTTAATTGATTTAGATAATCTTTGATCAATTGCAAAAGTAGGTGATTTTAATATAATTTTGAGGGGTTACTTTCATTATACTATCGGTTATAATAACTAAGTTGAATAATTTAAATATAAATTAGGGTATTTGGTATTATCCATCAAAATAGCAAATGTGAGCAATTAGGTATAAATTTAGGGTGTTCTTTCATATTTTCTTTTATATTAGCAGAGTGAGTAATTAATATGTAGTTTTAGGATGTTATTTAATATTATTAGCAGAGTGACAAAGGTGGGTGATTACTTAGAAAACAGATCTAATGTCTATTAAGATTCCAAACTGTCAATTGATGATCGGGTGTTTTTTATTATTGTGAGAAATTCTATGATTTTATTTTTTTTTCAGCGCATCTTGTGAGGATTGATGTGAAAATTTCATAAGGAGTCTACAAAATATCTGTTTCATGGAAAGGTTTCTAACATCTTTAACGGAAAAAAAGACAAAAACTGAAGGTAAATTTGAAAATGGAAACATCTAAAAAAAAAGAAGATACTTGCTTTCGTTGAGAGTTGAACTCAAGACCTTTCGTAATGGCAGAGGTGGGTAATTACTTAGAAAATAGACCTAATGAAAAAAATGAGGATATTTGCTTTCATTGAGAGTTGAACTCAAGACCTTTCATAATGGCAGAGGTGGGTAATTACTTAGAAAATAGATCTAATGGCTATTAATATTCCAATCTGCCAATCGATGGTCGGATGTTTCTGATTATTGTGAGAATTTCTAGGATTTCTCTTTTTTTCTAGCGTGCTTTGAAATTAGTGCTTCTTTTAAAACCTCCAATTAGTAATAGTAAGATGTGTGTGTGATGTTTGTTCTCCTGGCTGCTCGCCTAATCTTTTGCTTAAAAAAGATAAGGTGAGGGTGGAGGAGGTTGTACTGGGGCTTTTTGTCCCCTTGCTTTCTTCTATTAATACAATGATACGCAGCTCTCCTGCGTGTTCGAGAAAAAAAAATACTTAACACAGCAGAATGCAATAACTAGTCTCTGGACAGTGGACGCTGCTTCTAGCTCTGTATAATCGCTTCTGCCTAAGACTACTGAACTAATACCCCCACAGTTGAGAAATACTTTAGTGAAGAGTATTTTTTTAAAGCTTTAAAGAAGATAATAGTGATATCAGGGAACTAACAGATGATCTAAAATGAAAATGAGCCTGCTGTGATGCCTTATCATAGACATAGAGAGCTAAAACCAACGAAACTTGAGCGTTAATAGATTGCTACCGAGAATGGGTTGGCCACTTTTGGTTTCTACTTGTTTCTGTTAACGGGCCACGGCTGTGTTGATCACTTGTGATATGTTACCACTTACCACACTCGATGGCTGTCTCCTTTTTGGGCATGACTGGAATTTCTCTATCTTGTTAATTCTGATTATGTAGGATGACTTCATCCCTTACTTTTTACTGTTGAGGTCTAGTTGAGGAGTAACAATGTAAGATTGTGTTATTGCATATAAGGACCCTCCTTTTTTTTATTCTTGTCAATGGCATATATGAAGAACATTCATTACGGATATGAAGCTAAATGCACTTAAAAACTATGATACCCAATTTCTCTGCAGCTTTTTCATGTTTATATTACTTCGTTCTATATTTTTTAGAGTAATTATACACTTTTTTCCTGTCTTCATAATTATTTTAACTGATGGGCACTGATCTCATCTGTGCTCCTTTCACTTGTGCAGAATTTCAGTCACTTGGTTGGATGAGAGTGCAGGCTGGAGATTTACAAGTGTAGGATTGTTTTTGGCCTGTGATTAAATAACTTAACCTCACATACAACACTGGCAAATGGATCGTAGGGATACTTCAGGGTTTGTTAGTGGAGGATGCAAAGATAGTGAAGCCTGCTAGTGTCCCTAGATTTTCTAACTTGGTAGCTTTGCTGACAATTATTTAACCCAGAAGTGAGGCCAGCTGGTACTTCGCACAAAGTTTGGTTGCCTGTAGGAGCAATGGATCCCAGGCACGGACGCTCAGCATTCACTATAAGTTTCTCGAATGATCCAAATTGCTTTGTGAATCAGTGCACTGTTATTCCAACAGCCAGTCATCCAGCAGCTGGTTCTAGCCAGCTTGATGTGCTAGCTCCTAGAGGCTGCAAGAGAAAATTGACTGAGTTGGCTCTATCATCAAGCTCAGACAGCAGCAAGCAGAGCATGGGTACTGGTTGCACTGTTTCTTCTGCCCGGGTAAGCGATGATGTCTCATGTATGGATTATGACATAAGTTTTCAGTTATCTCTTGGCAATGAAGGCACTTCCATGCTGCATAAACAGGCTTGTGATTCTCGAAGGACTTTGGAGAAGCCTGGTTTGGATCTTAAGTTATCTTTGGCTCCATCTCAATCTAATGTCACTGAGGCAGACCTAATTAGAACCAGTGCACATCAGGACATATTTGTGCATCCGCACTTTATGGCTCCAGTGCCGACCGTTGATGAAGGATCTACATCTGCTCGACGTTCATCTGGGGGGATGGTGATTTCTTTTCTTAAGGAGGCTGAACAATTGGCTGGGTTTTCTATAAACCAAGCATTCCCAGTTAATTCTAATCAGGTTCAAGGTCCAGCGCCTCCAACACCAACAGTGCTCCAGCTACCAAAAAGTTCAGCAGCCTCTTCTTCTGGGTTTGTCCATCCACAGCAGCGCAATAATAGCACAAAAACTTGCTCATATCCAAGGTGTGCAAAAGGAGCCAGAGGTTCATCAGGGCGATGCATTGCCCACGGTGGGGGTAGAAGGTGCCAAAGGGCAGGCTGTGACAAAGGAGCTGAAGGCAAGACCATCTTCTGTAAAGCTCATGGAGGGGGGAAGCGCTGTGACCATCTTGGATGTACCAAAAGCGCTGAAGGCCGCACTGAGTTTTGCATAGCTCATGGTGGTGGCCGGCGTTGCAGTCATGAAGGGTGCAAAAGAGCAGCACGAGGCAAATCCGGCCTCTGTATAAAGCATGGTGGTGGGAAGAGGTGCCAAAAGCCAAACTGCACAAAGAGTGCAGAAGGGCGGTCGGGCATGTGCATTGCTCATGGTGGCGGGCGCCGCTGTCAGCATACTGGTTGCGGAAAGGGAGCTCAGGGAAGCACTAGTTTCTGCAAAGCCCACGGTGGTGGGAAGAGGTGCACGTACCCTGATTGTTCTAAGGGTGCAGAGGGGAGCACGCCATTCTGTAAGGGTCATGGAGGTGGCAAACGTTGTTCATTTGAAGGCTGCAAAAAGAGCGTACACGGTGGGACTCAATTCTGTGTCGCGCATGGTGGTGGGAAGAGGTGCGTGGTAGAAGGATGCAAGAAGAGCGCAAGAGGCCGCACCGACCGCTGTGTTGGCCACGGTGGTGGCAGGCGATGCCAGTCTGCTGGCTGTGGGAAGAGTGCGCAGGGAAGCACTGATTTCTGCAAGATGCATGGTGGAGGTAGGCGTTGCTTGTGGGGTCATCCAGGATCAGACCTCGGATCTGGCGGCACTCCTTGTGACCGCCTTGCAAGAGGCAAAATGGGCTTATGTAATCAGCATAACCCGCTGGTGGACGACAACAGCGTCCATGGTGGTGTATCATTTAGTGCTTTCAGTATCGTCAGCAATGCCCTTTCTCAGGGAGATCGCCCTCCAAGCGCCGAAACAAGCATGCACAGTTTCTTCATGCAACCAGTGGAGGCTCCTCGACGTGCCCCAGCTTCAGCCCATGAGGGCCGGGTGCACGGTGGTAACTTTATGCCCATCATGCTTGATGGTGGTGTGGGCCTCGGAAAGACGCCTGCCCACAGCGCTGATGCTAGTACCTCTGCACCTCGCAACTGGAAAAATATGGAAAAGCCTTGCAGCTCTGCACGGCGCAGCTGGCTGTAATGCCATAGTTCGCCTCCTGCCCCCGTCGGTATGGTAGTTCACCTCCTGCCCCCATCTCGGTATGGTCCTCCGTTTCATCTGGAGACGCAAGCATCTCCCTTGCTCTCCCATGCGTGATATGATTATGTGTGTGCTTTGCTATTGTGGACTGTTGTGGTCGTGTCTCGTGTGTGCTCTGTAAGTTTGTAACATTGAGTCTGGTCCCGTGCTCCCGTATGCTGTCATAGTAGATGTGTCAAAGTAACCCCTCGTCATCATCGTGATATAAATAAATGGAGGGAGGTCGCATTAATTAAAACAATCGAAGTGTGAATCATAGGCAGTTCTTTGAAGGGTTGTTATGGTTTCTTTCCATCTATGTATGAATTGGGGATACACAAGATTAATCTTGTGGCTGGTCTCGTTTGATTCATCTATGGGAAGTAGTGTTTCAACTGAGGCCCGAATTTCATAAGAATTGTGCAGGAATTTCATAGAAAACAGTTCAATTTCATAGGAAAAACGTAGAAATGGAGAAGATTTCTTGTGTTCCAAACATGCCCGAAGCATTTATGAAATTATGTCACGTTCCGTGTCTGAACTAAGGAATTATTGGCGACAACACACACCTAGGGTATTTTCCGCCGTCTTTGTTTGCCTGTCAGAGGCTGTTATGAAGAATTTGCATGCTTTCGGTTGTGAGCTTCGTGCTTGTCACTTCAGACAATAACTGGTTTTGGGCTACAATAAAAAGCATTTCCTGTACGTTTGGAGCAGTCTGGACTAGCAAACGTAGCTGCATCCTAGGCCATGGATTGAGGAGAATTCCAGAAAAATGTATCATCCTGACCAAATTTGCCTGCGAATAAACTGGCCTGGCAATCATGCACTGCTGCTGAACAGGTATCTAGGCGAGCATTTAGGCAAGCGTATACATGCAAAGAGGATGAAACTGGAACTAAAAATTGTTGAATAATAAACACGGTACCACCAACTCTATAATTATCTCAATCATCCCAACGAGGCAACATGGAATTAGTTTCTGAATCACTCCGCTCAATTGTACAAGTTCCATCCAGCTCGCGCGTCTTTGTTAATCGCATCGAATGAATCAGCGCGTCTGTATCGTTATCGTATTGTATCTACCAAAAAGATACTAGATGGTACTCCCTATATGAGGGAGACGATGAAACTAGACTGCGAAAATGCAGTATATATATATATATATGCAACAGCAGTTACTATGGCAAACCGGCATTACTCCAGTACTTATTTCATCATTAACAAACACACCTTAACACTCCAGTAGAACACATTACTCCTACCACATCCACATGATACTTCTACATGAGAGCAAGCCGAGACTTGCACACAGATATACCGTACTGAATTACCGACTCCGTAATGCACTCGATCGAGAAGAAGATGAACTATTCCACGATAATTCTTCACGAGTTTCACTGGCCTGCCTGCTAGGTGAATAGGCGGCGGGAAATCTCCGTCTCCATGCTCCATCGATCAATAATCTGGGGACTCTTACCAGCAGCTGCTGCTGCCACCTCGTCAGTACTGGTCGGGCCAGAGGAAGGCGCCCATGGCGAACTGCCGCTTCTCGCGGAGGTCGCCGGCGACGGGGAGGCCGTACTCACGGAGCAGGCAGTCCACGCGCCACTCCGGCATCGCCTCGTAGTCCGCCTTCTTGTACCGCGGGTAGTGCAGCGGCATCCGGAACCCGCTGCCGGTGCTCTGCTGCTGCTCGTGCTCGAGCTCCTGCTGCTGGTGCCCGCCGGCGCCGCCGGCCGACGACGGCGAAGGCTTGCCGCCCTTGGGGCGCTGCTGCTGCTGCACGGGCACCACGCTAGGGCCCAGGGAGCCCATGTTTTCGGCTGCAGCTACCTGCAGGGTTTGGATGCTGCGAATGCGATTGATTATGATTCCTGGGGTTTCTTTCTTCTTTCTTTCCTCCGAATTGGCTGCCCCTGGTTTGTTCTTCTTGGCTGTTGCTGCGGCAACAGGTCGTTCGCCTTTGCTGGGGTATTTATAGCGGCAGGCAGGGTTCCTTCCGATGGAATAACAGGTGGATGCCAGGGAGGATGGTCTCTGGTTGGATTTTGTTCAAAAAATTATGGGCTGTGGCTGCCGATCTTTAATGGTATGTTTTCGGTAATCATAAATTGTGATGTGTATTGAGTTCTGTATAAAGTCCACAAATTCAAATGTTTAATACGGACTAAGAAAACGCCAAAAATTAATGATGAGTGTGGAGGGAGTACTGTCTTACAGTATTTTGCTGACAAAAAGAAGCCTTCAAGTTCAATATCAAGGCCTAAGAGTCACCACGTTGATGAGAGAAAGAAAAATCATAATTATAATTTAATTTTTTAATAAAATTGCCCCCACACATATTTATAATTACCCACCACTGCTGTTATAAAAAAGAAAAAGGAAATGATCTTATATCCCTTTAGAAGTGACCCACCGCTATCATCATTAGAAAAAAATGTTGAAAATACCCTCGTACTATTATTCACCTCTAAAATATGTTCCTATTATAAGGTTCCGTTTGGTTTTTGGGGTAGATACTAATATCGAATAAATAAAAAGAACATGTACACCGTGAATTTGTATGTCGTGGATGACAAGTAAGGTTGGACCTGGACCTAAGAACACGAGTGGTTCTCCAATAATAGACATATTGCTTGCTGCATGCTTCACACAATCACAGCACGAGAATGATTTGTGCTGATTAATGCGCCATCATCATATTGGGGACACGTGCATTCCCAGATGAGCACACGTACATATATGTGTGCCCAGTCGGGCCCTGGAGAAGGTGCATGATTGCTGGTGGATTTGTGGTTCGTTAATTCAGTAATCAGTACGCTTCTAGGTGACGTGAGGGAGTGAGCTAGATGGAGCGGGAATAAGGCGTGTACGTACGACGATAGCACCAATCTCCTGCTCTCCCTGCCCACACATTCAGGCAATGCCACCTTAATTCCTGCAACATTTGGGAACTAAATCTTGTTGATTACTCCATCCATCTAATAATAATGTCTAGTAGCCGCCACTCGGAATTCTAAAAGTCTGATCGTCTTTCTTTCTACTCCTGTAGTCCTATATGGCATCTCCATTTCAGGCCGGCAGCAACTTGGTTGCTTGATTGCATTGCACTGACCACTGAATGCAATAACTCCGGGCACTAGCTTGTGCAAATTGTTCTCGTCGTCGCTAACTCGATCCCTGATGATTGGCTCACGATGGTCGCCTATTTAGTTGATGATTGGCATGTATAGCAGCTAGCTGACGTGCAGCCTGAAATGCGTTTTAGGAATGGCCTGGACTGGAGTACGTGTTAACGTCTGCCCCTACTCCACTAAACGCGCATGTCTTCTTGACTTGTTCCTTCCCAGAACAAGTCCTGTTCATGCTGGTTTTTCTCCACCGTCTGTATGTGTAGTCTTCCTGGGTTTTATGATTTGCTTCTCCCTGGTCCATGCTGTGGTCAGTGGATGCATTTGAGTGGTCTGCCTGGCAGGCAGAGGTTCAGAGCGAGCCTCCTTCAATCCATGGTCTAGACCTTTTTTTGAACGTAATTTTTTTTTGAACGTAATTCATGGTCTAGACCTGAACCCTTTATTTTCTGCTTCAAGCTCACGTTTCGGCAGGCAGCAACATTGCACAGGGCGCGCGTTTCATCACGGGCCCATCACACAAATACGTTTTAACCGAGGTCCAGGTAGACCTGATCATCCACCGGGTCGGACCAGAGGAAACCTGACGTTTTATTGAGCTGGCCCGCGCCCGACCCAACCCAAACACTAGGCTGAATTTTATGGCCTGCCTGACATCTGGCCCGACGACCCACATTTTGGCCCGTCAGCCCGAGCTCCCGGCTCTGGCGAAGCTGCCCGGGGATTCCCTATCTGACTTCCAGAAGATGGTCCATCTTTAAGGCCCACGGCCCACTAGCATGTTTTCAACTCCAGTTGTGTTCCTTCAGATTTTTTGGTTCGATTCCTTTTAAGTCTTTAACAGTACGGAAGTTTTGGCATCATGTAAGCCTGATAATGCAACTCGTGTTTCATTTATTGCAATTGTACACGTACTTCAACATTTTGTTTTATATGATTCAACATTTTGTTTTACGCGATTCAACATTTGGGAAAATATAGCGCAACATTTCAAATAACCAGATTGAACATTTTATCTAGAAATGTTGAAATAATATATAAGAAATGTTGAAACAATATATAAAAAATGTTGAAATAGCATGTTTCAAACGCTGATTTAAAAAGAAGAAAGCAATAGTTGGAATGTACACGTAATGGACCTCATTTTGTTTCATCAATCCTACATGACATGGCTAAAGCGGTTGAACAATAGTCACTTGAAAGTTCAAATACAGAATAAGTCAAAGCTAATCTCAAATAAAAAAAAGGGACGAACACATGTCCAGCGTGGTTTGCCACAATGCCGCTGCATGCATGCAGCCATGCACTGGCCGACTCGCGGGCTGCTGTGCGAGCGCCGAGCAGGCCGCTGCTCGTCGGCCCATAGAAGCGGCTCCTTGCTGCACGAATACACGAATATTGAGGCTGGAAGATAGCTTGGTTAGCGAACTTCCGGGAGATGTATAGGATCTGCGAGCTGCCCGCGCACTCCTAGGTCTAGGCCCAGCACCACTCCAACCAACAACTAAGCGACTTTTTGCCCACTTCTTGTTTTCACTAGGTCGGTGCCCGTGCGTTGCTACGGCGGCATCAAGTATTGACACGAAATATATATAGAATAACATCATTTCAAATTATGATTTACAGAAACAGTGTATGCCAATATAACGATAATATTATACGGTGATATGCATCGTCTCCAAATTGAATATAATGATGTCACAATAGATGTGACTTAGCGCACGATTCAACAAGAAAAAATCAACATATATTACAAAAATATTCCTTCGACCACCATAGTTTACAGACCCAAATCTTAAAAATATAAATAACTATCGCTACAAATATATAGTAATTTGTTGTTTTTCTATGATGCGGGTAAGATAATTTTGTATGTTTCAAGGCATGTTACATTGACATGAAATCCCCTCGTATGCCAGCAGATCGATCAAAAATTTCTATGCATCATCATGTCCCATGACCCATGCAGCAAGTTTGACTAAATCAAAATTTGGCATTAATCTTGGTAAAGTATGAACAAGCAAGTAGCATCCATTCAATCAACATAGTTCAAAAAGCCAGCAAAACATCAGTGGACATCTTGTGCAGGAGTTGCAGAGCACGAGTCAAGCTGGGATGCAATCGGCGTGGCAGATGTGCGTGATTGGCCAGCACGTCATCCATGAGCATCGACGTCGGCGGGAGGCACATAGGCACAGGCGCAGCGGTCCTTTACTCATTGTCATTGAACATTTTAACTATTTTCTCAGAAAAACATACACAATACATAAGGCTGAGAAAAAAGAGTACATTTTACTTGGAATCAAACTGAAACATTGTAGAAGCAGTATGCACATTTAGTTGAAATAGAAAGGTGTTAGGTTGCAGCTTTGTGGAAGCAACGACGGGGCTATGTTCAAAATGCTTACTTTTAGAAACAGAATCACATACTCCATCATTCACACTGGAACACATTTAAAGCCAGACACCTACATACACAACAAAATGCTAAAAACTCTATAAGCATCAATCATTCAACTGCTAAAACGTGCTAATGAAGAGCAGAGGATATTTATGAACCTCAGAACGAACGTGAGATAAATAGAGTTCAAGATGCATTGAGATAAAAAAGGAACATCAAGAAAACTTTTGATTTAAACTCAGCCTAAAATCAGAGATAGGAATTATAAACATCTGAGAAACAACCGGAGTTTATCAAATTTTTGGAGTTTGGATCAACAAATTGAAAAAAATTAGCATATAAGAAGTTTGGGCCAAAAAAATCACTAATCTAAGAACTGACAGATATATCATTCGGTAAACATTTCATGATTCAACAAGAAAAGCTTGGAAAATATCTTTCTACTAAACCATCTCAGTTCGTAATTTCTCTTCGACCAAAATGTACTCCAACTTTAGAGTAAAAAATAGAAAATGTCACAGTAACCTCCTTGTATAATAGTGACAGCTCTGTTATGCCGGCAGGTCCTAGCATATGGACAGTCATCGACTTGGTAGAGTTCACTCACAGGCTCTTAGCTACACCTCGTATAAGCAAATGATCATTCAACTAAAGCGACAGCAACTATATATGGCTGATGAATAGGAGTAAAGAAATCATGATCAAAAGAGGGGGTGCTATATGGCTGGTATGCAATTTTAATTCAGAGTGGTCTAGAGATGTACTTCTGCAAGCTAACCTCACATCAGATAAAAGTTATTTTTTTGAGGCAATGATAGTAGTATTAAATTTGCAGCCTTGTTCTATGCACAAATATATGCAAATTTTCCTTCAGTCTAGCTAGGAATTGAAAACTATCATTTATATATTTTTTTTCACAAATGAAAGGTAACTTGCTGCTACTCTATAAACTGGTATGCAGTGACCTCAAATTCCAAACAGCAGCACGCCTCCATTAATTCAAGATAAAACATAGGAAAAGCACAAAGATATAGGCTTACTTGACAGTCACCTGCCCTCAGGACAGATAGAGCCATCACACAACATATTTAACAATGATGAGAATCAATGAAAACAAATATATAGAAACTGAATCACTGGATTAATTTATCAAGAATGAGAAGAAATGTTAAAGTTGTGTGTCAAGACAAAATGTGTTAAATTTGGTAAAGTCTTTTTGGCAAGCTAGCAGGAAAAACTGAGGAATCCTAGACAAATATATAACTTGTTCATAACAACTGTATACTGATATACTACTGAAATAAGTGTTTTACGTTGTAAAAATCCTAAAGTTTTTCGGTCTTCATGCATGATTATGCCCACCAAAGATAATAACAAATTTAAGAAAATAACCTTTGCTTGTTGCTTGCTGCAACATAGGACAATCCCATTTTACTGGAAGAAAAAAAAAACCCCATTTCACGGGAAGAAAACTATAAGTTTGGCAGTTCAATCAGCTTGCCGAACCACTCCTCCCATTTGTGCAGGTGTCCACATCCAGGTTCTGCTATCTTCTAGCTTGGACAATGGTGGGACAAGATGCACTGGCGGTCCGATGAGAGTTAGCGTATCAGCGATACAGATTACCTAAGAAGTTGCTGACTAAAATCAACAAAATTCAACCCAACAGATGGAGAATCTGTCATAAAGAAAAGAAAGGATTACAAAAACAAAGGGGGCGGGAAAGCCGGAAATAAAGAGATGGTATTTAGATACTCTAAAAACTTTGTTTCTTTTCGGCTAGTGCACAGTTGCTAGGAAGAGGCTACTTTGCTGTTTCAGATACTCCAAAAACTTTGCTTCTAAAGACATGGACTAATGGACAGAACTAAAGCCATTTTGCCAATCTAAAAAACATAGCAATGAACAGGTTGTGGCATCAAAATTTATGCAGAGGTGACTACCATTACAAATTTGCCTCGTTCATGTTCCTCAACAGAGGAGAATCAGTCCCTAGCTCCTTTCTGCAAAACATCCTAGTGGGTCAAAGAGGAGTGCTTCTGCATTTCTTTTAATCCAAATACATTAGCCACTGTGCCTCTCTCTCAAAAAAAAATTCAAACTCATGCCCAAACTAAGGATGGTTCAAGACTCAAAACTGAATATCTATCACTTGAGGAAAATTCTTGCATAGGTGATTACCGAGTATACAATCACTTATAGCCTCAAAATCACTGCTTCGGGATATCAAAAGTGGCTCCTAACTTTGCACTAAACAAATAAAATGTATGCTGGTGAGTTATCACTATTATAATGATGAAATGTGATTTACCAAAAGTTAAGAAAATAACATGTGCACACTACAAAAATACTACCTTGTTAGGAAGAAGCAATGCAATGTAAATACAAACAAAAGACTATCTTTTTTTCTCACTGGTTTTAGTCAATAGTCGCTTTTTAATTTAGACCTAAATTCATCCACTCCACAGAAACCGTGAGAACTACAAATATATTGAACATTGATCTGGAGGCAAATGTTGCAGAACAACAATAAAGACACATAACAGTTGGCGAGAAAAACTGTACGACAGGTGACATATGCCCAATGTACAGTACCATCATCCACAGATGGTTCAGAGAGAGTGACCTGTTGGCCTGCTAGTCCTTGCGACGTCCGCTGAGGCAAATCGGTTCGGAGGCGACGCGGGGTGGAGGCGACGCAGTGCCCGAGCTGGTGACGGCGTCGGTGGTAGCTCGAGGCGGAGTTGCGGCGGCGTGGTGAAGCCGGGCGCTGGGGCTCGCAACGGAGACGGGCAGCAGGTCAAGCCGCCGTCTCGGGGAGGAGAAGAGGTAGCGCGGGTCGGGTCGTGGTGGGGCAGAGAGCACGCGGCCGCCGGCTTGGGGTGGAACAGCAGCGTGATGGCGCTAGGACGTGGGTGTGTGGGCGCGGCGAGGGCGGGGCTTGACGGCGGCGAGAGGGCTCCCAAGGACGAGAGTGAGGCGCGGTCGAGCGGAGGCGCGGCGATGGCGCGCCGGGGTGGATTGGTTGGGGGGGAGGGGCAGGGTCGAGCGGGCGCGCGGGGGGGTCCCGAGCGAGGGGGCATGGGAGCCGGGGCGGATCCGTCGGGGGGCTGCGTGGGAGCCGGAAGGCACGGCCGAGCAGAGGACGGGAGGAGCGGCGATGGCGCCAGGGCGGATTAGTCAGGGGCAGGCGGGGCCGAGCGGGGGCGCGAGGCCGCGAGGCCGTGGTGGACGCCCTCCTTCCGTCCTTAATAGGTAGTAGGGATTGGCCCATTGTGCCAAACGGTTACGGAGCGTATCTCAAAAAAATGTCACGGAGCGTGCCTGACAAACAGAAAAACTAGGGTATGCTGGGTCGTGCTCGCAGAGCGCGTGATCCGCGCGGCCTGCGACCCATTAACATGCCGCTGTGTCCTTGCTGCCGGAGGCAGAGGAGGAGGATCGGGGAAGGCGGCGGCCGGCGGTTGAGACAGTTGGTGGACGACGAAGCGGAAGTGGCAGAAGATGCCGGAGTCGGGTGTCGAAGGGCGACTGGTGGGTGGCAAGGTTAGCGTTGGGGAGGGGTGAGGAGGCGGAGACGAGGCGGCTGAAAGCATCTAGACCTCAAGGTGAGTTTCGGTGATTGAATGACAAGCTTAATTGTTGTCTAATGAGATATTGAGCGCATGTTTAATAACTAACATTAATATGGTTGCTCATTGGATATGGAAGTGGCCCCTTTATTTCAAGGTTTTATCGCTTAAAGATAGACTTGGTTCTCATCCGTATCTCAAAGGTTAAGGACTCTTCTAGAGTCGAGGGTCATTGGTGTTGAGGAATCCTTGCTTAGTTAGGGTTTATAGCTTTCTAGTGTATATGCACTATTAAGAGAGTCAATGGTTGGTAGCTTGATCTCGTGATTGCCATGGATAAATGCACACACAAGCCAAATCAATCAAACACAGCAAAGGTGCAAGCTACAGAGGTTCTAGGTCCAAGAAAATCAAAGTTCAGATCAAGATACTTGAAGAAAATTAAGAATCAGAAAATGATGAATGGACCGGACAATCTACTCTAAGGAAAGCAAGGGAGGGAACAAATGAAGAAGTCAATGAAGTTATCCGGTCTAAGGCCCATGCAAATCAATCCGCTCTAGTGTAACCGAACAAAGCTATAGCAAAAAAACCCGAGGCTATGCACTTTTGAAAAATCTGTGGAAAAATGGACCAGACAATATCCTCTCGAAGATCGGACAATGAGACGAACAAAGAAACCCGAGGCTATATGTGTTTTTAGTGAAGTCCGAGTGTGACATGGACCGGATTGTCTGAGGTGTGTGGACCGAACAAAGCTCCGGACAAAACAACCCCACAGTAACGGCTAGTTTCCAGGATTCAAATATTTGAGTAGACCGGACTGTCCGCTCTAAAGGACTGGACCCTCAGACAATAGTACAATGATGTATTGAGTCAATGACCTTTGGAAAAGTACACGGACCTGATTGTCCAGAGTTGGAAAAAGTAAAGGACCGAACAATCCAAAGTACACTGCGTCAACAGTCCTTTCTTTGCAACGACTCTATCTCCTTAAGGACTATATATGAGTTCCTTCAGTTCATTTCGTGTTCTTTGACACTCCAACAACTTCACCAACACAGAGAACCATTTGTGCTTCACTCTTTGCATCAACCACTCACATATTCACACATTTGAGAGCAATATCAAGGTCAAGAAGCTTGTGTGCATCCATCTTAGTGAGGATCAAGATCAAGTGAAGACCGGAGGGTTGTTACTCTTGGTGAGTTGCAGCACCTAGGTGGATTTGGTGACCGGAGTGCGTTCTCGGAGCTTGCCAAGGAGATTATGGAAGCCCGAAGAACAATGGTGTACAAGGCTTGAGCTCCACCATGATGGCGAACGGAGACTCCTAGGAAGCGTCCACAAGCATGGGAGGTAGCAAAACATTCTAGGGTGTGCTGCAATGTGAACTAGAAGAGGGTGCCAAACCTCCGATACGTCTCGTCCCTTTGTCCCCTTACTCTACCTTGTTTGTTTTCATGGATTGCATATTGTAGTTACCATGCTTAGTTTTCTCTTGGCTAATATGTCCCTTGCCACGGTATCTAGTGTTGTTCCTAGCATGAGTAGGTTTTTTATTTCCACTAGCATGTGTAGGGTTACTTCTATCTTGTTCTAGGGCTGTTTTCGTGTAGAGGTTGAAGTTGGTTAATTGTAGTTCATTAGGTTAAGGATTTTGGATTAGAGTTTGAAATTAGCCCAATTCACCCCTTCTCTTGGGCATCCGATCCTTTCAACGGCACCAGCAACGAGGGCAACGGGGCGAGCGTGCGATCATTTCGATATGGGCTTTATTTGTTGAGATTTTAAAGAGTTTGTTTTTCTTAAACAACTATGTGTGCCTAGTTTGTGTTAAAAATGGTTAAATGCAAACATTTTGCAATAAAACTTCCCCTTCAAAAAAGAATTTTACTATTTGTCTGTCCACGGTTTTCTTTGTGCTAATTTGTCTTATTCTTATCTGTTAATATGGGCTTTAAGATTCATGCAGACTAGGCTGCATATTTCCACAGCAGAGAGCATGTGAGTAATATAAAAGAGCGAGTTTTAAGAATTTTTTTATCTATGATGTTCCCACAGTACTCCTCACATTGGCTTCATTGTGCAGGTTGGAGAGGGTAGAAAAGTGTTGGAAAAAGTCTAAAGTCGATTAAAAAATGTTTTCATCCTTTAGTTTTTTATTTTCTCACTTTATTTTATATCTATACCCACCGGTTACTTTTTTCTATCTTGGATTTATAGAGAAAGGAAAGATGGTAATCAAGCACATCTCTTTTTTTAGTTCATTCATTCTTTTCTCCTTCTTTGTGTTGCCCAAGCAGTAATCTAATGACATATGTTAGTGAGACTAACGTGTGAGTATACATGGACGGGAGGCAGTCAATGAAATATATTTTTTTTAAAAAATACTACGGTCGTCCTGCTACAAGCTACAAAGAGGACTTCTGTAATTTAGAACCAAGAAGGCGCCTAGCGCTTCTCGGCGCTCGGGGCAGCTCTGCCCGCTCCCCGACGGCGGCCGCCTGATGCGGCGATGTGCGGCTGCCCGTGCGCGGGGAGCGGCTCCGGCGGCGAGCGGGGGCGTGTGGCTTCGCCTCGGAGCGGCTCTGCATGGGCCCCCCGGCCGGCCGGCCGTCCTCGGGAGGCGCGTCGTCGTCTGAGGAGCCTGGAGTCCTACGCCGTGGCGCCGACGCGTGCCCACGGTCAGTCCTGTTTGCAACAGTCGCAAGGTTGCGTTGGCAGCCGTCGAGTGGGCGCCGGCTTCCTCCTCCGTGGCGGTCGAGGTCCTTGTTTACTGTGCAGTCCGTGGCCGGAGGAGTGGTTGGCTGGTAAGAGCGGCTCCGCCTCTTCCATTCTGGCTGGGCATGGTGGCGGTCCTTCCGTCCTGTGCGGCGGTATGGCGCGGCCGACGGAGTGGTTCGTCGGGGCTTGCAGCAAAAAAGAGGGTCTCCACCTCGCAACACCTGCTCCATTTTCATTTGCCTGCCCACTCGCCCACCCTAGCGCCGAGAGATCCAACGCCGACACCCGCGGCCCCACTTCAAACCCTATCTTCTCTTCTCTGGATCTGGCTGAGGAGGAGCGACGGCCTGGCCTCTAGCTAGGCGTGCGCGGGCGAGCGGCGGCGCAGGCTTGCGACCGGCACTGGCGAGTGGAGTCTCCGTAGCTCTATGGCGCGGGGCGTGTGCGGAGGAGCCGTGCAGCGAGGCGGCGCAGCGTGGGGTGTGGCGCCTAGCAGCCCTTAGGAAGACGTGGCCCGGCCTTTACCCCAAGTCCCCAACCCCGCCGCCGCCCCGCCCTCGCCCTCCCGCTCCTTTCACCCGACCAGGCGGCGTAGGCGAGCGGGCGGTGAGGGGAGCAGCGCTGCAGAGTACCCAGTGGGTGTGCTTCAGCCGCCGGCGGCGCCCCCATCGCCGGCAGCGCGGACCTGTCCTCTTCCTCTTCCACGACCCGGCGGCGCGAAGAGCAGCCACGGCAGGGGATCTGGCAGCGGGTGGGCCGGCCACGCGGCTGAGCGGCTAACACGGCGGCGGTGCTTGAGTCTCATGGGAGAGGTGGTGCTGACGGGCTGACGGAAGTGGCTTGCTGCGGCCGCTCTTGCTCCTCGCCTGCGGCTACGGCGACAGGCGGCAGCAGCCGTGCGCAGGTACGGCCCTCTCCGCCTTTCCCTCGCTTTCTTCTTGCCGTGCCGTGCTCATTTGCGGCCCCATTTTTGTCGGCACCACCGGCCCTCCACGCACTCTCGCCCTTGTGGGGTTTGTGGATCGGTGTTTTCTGTCGTCGGCGCAGCGGTGGTGGCCAGACGCGGCGGCGTCTCAGCAGATCGGGGCAGAGGACAAAATGGCGAGGACCAGGCCCACTGTCGCGGCACTTTGGCCGACCGGCAGTACCCTGGCCCGCCACCCGCAGTGGTGATGCCGCGGTGCTGCGGTGGTCATGCACGGCGCGCAGCAGCGCCGACCCGGCGATGTCCAGCTCGACGGGCGCTGATAGGCGGTGCGGCACAAGTGGCGGCGCAAGTGAGCACCCCAAAGCACGCTGCCGCTGCCGTGCTCGCCGCTCCTCTCTCGATCTCACCAGTATCTGCTCCTCTCACATCTGCTCCCTCCTTACCTTGCCTGGACGCAGATCGACGGAGGTGAGGACCAATCTCCTCCAGCACTCACCGTCTGTACTCAGTAGTTACCTTTTATTGTTTATCTTTTGAGCAGAGACCATGGTGGCGCTCCAGCACTCACCTTCTGTACTCCGTAGCTTTCACCTTCTCGTTTCATTGCTACAGGATGTTAGAGAGATCGATATCTCTGATGTTGATGATTTCTTAACGATTTTGCAGGCTCCACATCATTCTTGCTTTGCTTTCTGCCTATTGCTTGAAAAGAGGGTTCAGTTGTATTTTTACGTCTCTATTCCCAAAATTACAGTGTCGTTTGCTGAATCGGTAGCATAGGTGCTGTTTCCTCTCCATTAATTCTTCGTATCATAAAGGCATTGGCTGCTACTATTTTTGTCATCAGATTGCTTGATCGTTTAAGTTTAAACAGCTCAGTTCTCTATACGGAAGCTATTTTTGGCAAATTCTCTTGTGTTCGTGTAAGACTAATTCATTAGTATTAATCGTTGTGCGTTATAAACAAATTGATGTTAGAGTTCTAAAATAACATGTGCTCGCTGTTTCTGCCATGTTGTCAACCTGCGTTATCTAGTGAATCTTTCCTTGGTTGCCTTGGAAGCTGCATGCCTAAAAGAAACTCCTTTTTTCAGTCGCTGTCAAATTGCCTTGGCATTATTAGAACAATTGTAATACCAACAACTTTGAGGATTGGGTGGCTCAAACCGTATTACCGTTGACAGGGAGATGAGTGAAACAGAGGGAGACAGATTAAATTGTTATGCTCTGCATTGGCAATATATTTCCATTGCTCTTTCTGATAATATATGCCTGTGTTTGATTCAGGTAACATGCCAATCTAATGAATTGTCCCTAATGGTGGTAGTAGTTCAAACTTCAAAGTACAGGTTCCAATTGAATAAAGAAATAAGAAGGAAAGAATCATTGCAAACCTATGACATGCCTGGTATTTCCTTACTGCACATTCATATTGGTTTAGTAAGTACTTCTTTATCTGAATACCTGAATTCAAGTTTAAATTGTTGTGTTCGTTAGGCCTGAAAACTGAGTTCAGCGCTGCTCTTGATCCACAGGAAGCGGATAGTCGATAATAAGGTCAGCTACCCTGTTTTTGTGGTGTTCGTCTCTAGCTCATAGAATGAAAGAACATTAGAACAAAATTAAAATTTTGCTACCAGATGCAGTGTTGTTTGGCCTGCGCTCCTTGGCAGTTGCAGTTGTAGCACTATGTTAGTTATAGTTGCAGTATTGTTTGCCTTTTCCTGTTATTAGCATGTGTATGGAATTTGATTGTGCAGCGATAGTTTAGGCAATTTGTCGAATTTTATTATGCACTTAGGCAACGAGATGGCCTGGTGATTAAACGATGAGCATGTTGTTTCTGCAGATGTTCATTTAGCGTTTTAGTTTTTCATAGCACTTCACTAATATTACATTTGATGATGTCACTCTAGGAACATTATCAGTAGCCGCAAGATGATCTTGTGATTAAACATTGAACATGCCGTTTCTTCAGCAATATCTCTGCAGCATGTTATATGATGAAACTTGCTGTAAGATACAATCTCATGTCTCTAAAGCTTTGCAACTAATATAAAGTGATGATGTAAATACTACTTCAGCTTATAACCATGTCTTGTGGGGGTCTACCAATTTAGTTCAGGTTAGACAGTTATATTTCGATTATCAGATGCCTATGTTGTTTGTTTCTCAGCTTTAAACCGGTGTGTTCATAAACTCAGTGTCGCATTTGGCGATTCACAACCTTAGTAAATTCTGTTCTTTCACCTTGCTGTCCCATAGTTTAATGACAATGGCAGGACCCACCTGATTGATTTCTTGTTTACGCAGATACCTTCCAACACTTGCCAGAGTGGAGGATAGATGGGGGTACGACAAGAGGGACCTACTGGCCTTAAAAGGTATTTTTATGGTCACATGGAGTAGCCTTAATATCCCCACAGGTATACAAATTCTTGGATCCTAAGACTGGATCTGTCCTTCAATGGACTTTCTTCAAAGCCAAAGTCAACCATCAATAGTTCGTTGTGATCTTAAACCAAATAATATTCTTCCTGCAGAAGACACGGTTTCCTGAGTTGGAGGTTTTGAGGTTCCAAAAAACAATCCTGAATTCACAAGCGAAACTCTTTTTAAACTCAGCTAACTTCGTTTGAATAAAAAGCTGCGTTGATTATCTCACTCCAGGTGAATTTCTACTCATACGCATTGCATTATTCAGTCTTGATTTCTATAGGTCTACCCTATTAAGTTCATGTACATGTGTGTGCACACACCTATCAAGTAATAACGGAAATGTACATAGCTATGCAAGGGCTCTGCCATCTCAACTCTTGGGGATGTTTACAGCTCCTGCATATTTTTGCTGGAGGTTTTCTGGGAAACCCTGCACAGGACATGTTCAAAGATTCCTAGACCTGCATGAGCCCTACTGAACCATCAACCATGGAGGTAGCTGATCCGGCAATTTTGGCAGCATGAAGAAGCAGAGTAGAGATGCTCCCAACACAATCCTGGCCGGTGTTTGGTTTCTATGATTGGACTTTTCATGTTCATAGAGCAGCCAGGAGAGTGGATGCTAATGCAAGATGCTCCTGAGCATATGCATGCGATTAGAGATTCCTACCTTAATATTGTCACTGCCATGCCAACTTGCTAGATGACAATTCGGAAGAACCCATCTAAACACCAAGCGGTTTGTTGTTTGTGAAATAACCATAAAAATGAGTAGAACAAATAGATCAGCCTACTCTATATTTATAGGAGTATTTGTCTACATGTAAAGCACTTTTTGTCAGGCATGTAAAATATGTATCTGTTACTCTATTAGTTAGCAGAGTGACGTGCACATCTTGAGCAGCTAGCCTTTATAACATCCATATTTTTTATGATCTTCTTCATTGAGGGTTGTCCAAATTATTGAAACGTTATGGTGCTGCTGTTTTGCCAATGTGTGCCACGGGCGCGCGAAGCGCGCACCCTTGCACTAGTTCCATACCAATGCAGATGGAGATGGAGTAGTACGAAGTATCATTTGTGCATACTGGAGGCCCAACGCTCCATGGGCCTTTTGCTCAGGCCTTGGCCTATGAGAACGGGGAAATGCAGCGCAAGGGGGCAAGAAAACTGATGATGTTCACGTTATGAGAGAGAGGGGGAGGGGCGTACTACAAGTGATTCTCCTGCATTGAACAGTTGCTTAATAAACCGCTCGAATTTGTCGGCAAGGCCTTCCTGAGATTCGTTTTCTGTTTTGAGCGCAAGCACGGAGCACAGATTCGCAGCCACTTGGTCCTTATTCCTCCTGCTCCTCCTGGACGTGAAATGAAGGTGTACATTACCCTTTGCATTCAAGAACAGCTTGTTGACAGTTCCACTCCTAGTACGCATCTAAACACTGTTACTGACATGTACTTATGTTTCTTGGGAAACAGAGTAGAGGCAAATGTTAAATGTACTACTATGCAACAACAAATACTCTCTCCAAGTCTTTTTATACGCTTTAGTTCAAAAATGAACTAGTCGACGGCAAACGTTGAGACAGCACACCATTTTCGAACCTAACAATCTTATATACTACTAAATCCCTGTTGCTCAGTTTGTTTGGAGTTTTGGACACGCATGTGACTGAAAATGCCCAACTCAAGCAAGCACTATATATGTTCCTTTTGTATTAGCACTACACTAGCACAGGCAGCAAAAGACACAAACAAGGAGAGGAGCACTTGTGGTTGTTCCCCATTTGAACCATCGTTCCAAGCATCGCTGATCCACTGACACTAGTGTGTGTACATTCTCCTAGATCAGGGAAAAAGATATGGTATCTGTGTACCCTGCTGAGCCACAGTACTGGCATAGCCCCATAGAGTGCCATGCCATGAACAGCTGCTTCAGCTGTCGCATGCTGTCGTCGTCTGTGTAGTTAACTCTCTACACGTAGTACGAATCCATCTATGCTTTGGTAGCTGAAATCCGCTCTCGAATTCGAGTGGCCAACCGGCATGGTATGCAATGACCACACACTAGTAAATAGTAATAACTAGTTACCTCACGATCACGGTAACAGCTTACTAAATTACTGCTCACTAGTGATGATGCAGCAACATCGAGTTGTCTTGTCTCACTGATTTATTAGCAGCCTCATCAAGCCTATGCAAATCAATCAGTCAATCGGACCCGAGGCGAGGGGGAAATCAAAGGGGATGCTATGCTCTACCGCGGCACTGATTCAGCTAAAGTTAAAAAAAAAAAGACACAAACCATCTTTGCTGAGGCAAAAGATGGGTGTCGGTGGAAAGCTTAATAGCTGCTTAAGACCCCAAGGTAACCAACCCTAGTTCCTAGTGACTGACAGCAGATCTCAAGCCCTTTGGATCTGAATCCCATTGCTGTTCGTCTGAATTTACGGCGAGCACTGTTCGTCTGCAGCGCCTGCCTCTGCCTCTCTGGAGACCACAGAGGGAGTATAGCGTACTGCTACCAATATTTTCTTGGGGTGTGTTTAGATGGTTGAAAAAAACACTGTTCCGAACTGAAAAACACTGTAGAACCACTGTAGCACTTTTCGTTTGTTTGTGGTAAATATTGTCCTACTATGGCCTAACTAGGCTCAAAAGATTCGTCTCGCAAATTACATCTAAACTGTGCAATTATTTTTTTATTTCATCTACATTTAGTATTCCATGCATGTACCGGCATTTTGATGTGACGGGGAATCTTCTTTTTGCATAGTGAATTTTGGGAGAAAATTTGGGTACTAAACACACCCTTGAGCTGTTTACCAATGCAATACGTTCCAAAAGGCACCTCAAAAAGGCCAATGCGTTGTTCCGGAAATCAGAAGATGAACAGCAATGCCAAGAAAACACTTGTACGTGAATCCATCTCTCGCTCTATGAATCTCTAGAGGTGCCACGTTCTCCAGTGCTCCTATATGACCCGTCATCCATATTGTAGTGGCAATGAGTGGTAGTATGAAGAAAGAGGGGGGAGAGGTGGTGAACTGGTGATGGCCACTCATCATGCATCCATGCACGGAGGCCAATGCATGGCACTGTTGTGTGTGAGAGAGAGATTAAGCACTGTTAACAGAATAACACTGACATTTTCCCCTGTCCCGTCCTTGAGCTTTGGGCTTTAATACATACCCTAGCTTTTGTTGCATGCAAAGGCCTTTTGGACTTTAGCTTTACCTCCCATCTGGCCCGCTTTAAAGGCGTTGTTTAGACTGTTTTGGATTCTAAAGCTGCCAAGTAGATATAGCCATAGTGCCATACACACTAGCACTGTGCTCTCTGCTGACTGCAACTAGTGTAACCTGACCTGAGAGTTGAGACCGATGGAGCTGTGTAAACCTTTGGACACTAGCAGCAACTAGTAGCAGCAAATGACTTTGCAAGAAGGGAAGCCTCTGGCCATACAGCATATATAAACTGTAGAGCTTGGTGGTGATGCAGTGCATCTCACTGTTTAATCGTGTGTCACCGTGTGCGTGCCTTTGCTGCTGGCTTCGTTTCACGGGGGGACAATCTTGGCTGGATGCATATGCAGGCCAGGCAGGAGCCAAGAAGGAGGACGAGGATCATATGCCCTCCTAAACAAAGCGCAGCATCATTATCTACTGGCAGCAGCAGCAGCGTCGATTTTGTTTGGCTTTCTTGTCTTTGCTGGGACTGAATGTTCCCTGCATTAGGCTGAAACCAGCCGTCTCTCAAATCCTCTTTTCTAAACACTGTTTGGACACTGTATGGTACTGTTTCTGCACTGCGAGTGAAGAGCAGTTGAAACAGTAATAGAGGTGGAGGATACGAGAACCTTCAGCCTTAGCAGCAAGGACACTGGATTATCCAACTTATCATCACTGCAGAAGAGCGGACTTGTCTTGTGGAGGTTCTTGATTGCGCCTGGCGCGTTATTCAGGACCATACGGCGACGATGGGAGCTGCAATGCAACTGTGATGCTTGTGCTCAAACAGGGAGAGGAGGAATCTTGAGACCATGCAAGAGGTGAGGCGCCGACAGTTTTGATCGGTTCAGATTCGTTCCAGAGCCCAAAACACCAAGGCCAAACAAAGCCAGGACTGAGACAGAGAACACAATGATGTTAATACTGCGCAGTGGCTTAGGGTGAACCTAGCTGTTCCCTTATCCTCCATTCTCTATCACTGTTCCAACTACCCCTCATTCTGTCTACAGTATACGCATTTACTGTCTACATAGTATAGAGGATGGATTTGAGGGAACCATTGGGCTTAGCCTTAGGCTGGAGTCAACGGCTCCCCCAAACACCTCCTCCAAACACTATGTACAATTAATTTGGATCCTGTAGACAGAGAGAAAGGTAGTTGAAATAGTGAATAGAAGATGAAAAATAGGAAACGGCTAGATTCAACCTTACTATGTTGTAGTACTGCTAGTAAAACTCTGAACTTATTATGGCTGTAGCCTTCTAATAATGTACAGTATACTACATGCAAGCAAGCATGAATGCACAGTGGTACAGCTGCTACTCATATCATTTGAGATCTTTTTTTCCTTTTCCCTGATATTAGAAGAGAATGGGCAGTGTCAGTGTGAGCCAATTATCCTGCTGCACGCAAGTACACACACGGCAACATGCGTGAAAGGGGCGGGAGATGCATATATCACCATCAAAGGTGCATGTCTGGCTTTGTGTTGCACCATCCAACAATCCCCTTTGCTTTTCCCCCTCCTTTTCAGGCGGATTGGGCTGTCGACCCGCGCCCTACAACTTTGGCTCTGCACCTGCATCACCGGCGATTGACATGCTCACCTCCTCCTGCTGCTGCTCCGTGCATAACGGTTGGAAACTGCGGAATGTCAGAGCTTAAATTCGATTGAGCACCTGTCAGTTCACAAATTTGCACGGTTAATCGTGTAACTATATTTATACAATTGGATCAAGTAGTAGTTTTTTTTTTTCAGACAAGAGCCATGGATCCATGGTTTTTTATGTATTAGGAATCAGTGGTGAAAGAAATTGTTAATTTAGGAATATATTTGTTTACAAAAATGTATGTATATATTGTGAGATGTTTTAGTTTACTTTTAGTAACAAGACGTGTGGGTAATTTTGATACAGCATTAAAGGACAATTTTAGGTTATGTATCATAATAACATACATGGAGTATTTTAGATGCAAATACAGAGAGTTATTTCATATTATCCTTTATAACATCAAGGATAGATGATTTTTAAAAATAAAACAGGTCAAATTTCAATTATTGTTGATGATTATAATCTCCCAAATTGATGGTCGATCATCTAGGATTTATTTTACCCTAGCATGTCTCAACTTTAATAAAAATAGTAATATCTATCATGTTTGCTGTGTGCTAGATTCAGTTAAAATGATTTGGTTGGCTGTTAATTTTGAAGGATTCTTTAGCCACTTTGAATCTAAATTTTTAATAATGGCTCACACAAAACTATTTTTTTTTCAATAGGTAGCCCTGTTGGATTTGGGCATTTGACATGACTCCCCACCGCACTTAGGCTGTCCCCAATGAAGGGATTTCCTAAAACACTGTTTCGTACTGTTTGACATAAATGCGGTACCGTAGACAGATAGAAAGGTAGTTGGAACAGTGATAGGGAATGGGATTTGAGGAGTGTTGTTGGAGATAGACTTAGCCAGCTAAACTTTTTAGTGTGACAGTGATAAATGCGAGTCAATCCAATTTACTTGTATAAAATTGCATATTCCGTCACGTGCGGGTTCTCTCAAGCCTCAAACGTGGAATATTGTAGTATTACCTAATTAACTGAGCATGTAAACACTAATCTACTTGTAACCCTTGATGTGGGCCAGTTGGGGCCCTGAATGAGCAATGAAAATTCAGGTGGGGAACCCCCGGTGACCGTCAAAAGACATGGAATATAAGAGTTGGCTATAATTATTTTATTTAATCTCATCTGACATGATTATTCCAGCTTTTGGCATATGTCTCTGATGCTATATTGTGTGTATCGTATATGCATAAATCGTGTAATTGTTTAGCTAATAGATTGGCGTACACCAATAAGTTTTATTAGCGTAACTAAAACGGCTATATCCTGAAATTTTAGTTTTGCAATCGTTATCACCAAATTTGTAGATCTACGAGGACCATAGAACTGTGGTGGATCACTCTAGCAAATCAAGGGACTAGGGAGGGTCGGAGGGAGGACCATCACCATGAAGCCAAGGCTCTTTTTTGCATGCAAGCCGGGCCCCCCCTACGCATGCATGTCTCAGATCGCAACAGGATCCAGAGAAGCAGCACAGCAGGTTGATGTGAGCTGACTTGGATAGATGGATAGGTAGATATAGCGGCATATACGCCGTGACGGTACTGCTGGCCAGGGTCCCCCGGCTTGCGGCTTTGGACTGACTGGCCCTGAAGGTCTGAAGGCTGAACCATATCATTTCACCCACCACGCCTTGTCTGCAGGGGCACCTCACCCCTCATCACCTACCATTGCAAAGCCAGGAACAGAGGGAGCCCAGGCTCTACACATTTCACTCACTGATGAGTCACTGTGAACAGTGAACTGTAGGGCAGTAGTATGCATGTGCAGTATAACAACATGCATGTAGTATAATGTAGGATGGGGTCAATCCTATAATGGTGTCAAAAGAATCATGCATGGCTATACCTCCCAATCATCAGACCGCTGCTGGAAGGCCCCCAAGCCAGGCTCTTTTGCTTTTGTTCTGGAATGATGCATGGGATCTCATCAACTCATGTATGTCTCCAATCCAATCCAGTCCATCGGCCTCTCAAAATCCTCGTCTTTTGCTTTTTGTGTGTTGCAATGATCGATGCACACAACATGCATATATATATATGCTAGTAGATTGTTGCACGTTGAAGGCTCCGCGGTAGACCACTCGTAGTATCAGCAAACATCTTTTCTAGCATTCACAGGGACTCATCAGAGTGAGGGTGCAATAGGTTGCTATTCAGCTTTTTTCTCAGCCCGGCAAACCTCTAAGGCCTAGTTTGCTAGGTTGTCAATCTCATTTTTACCGTGATTGACAGGAAGAGGAAAAAATGAACTATTTTTTCTTAAATTTTCTCAATTCTCATTCAATCTATGTGGAGACCGAGGTTGCCAAACTAGTTTTTACTTGTCGCGCTCACA
Organism: Paspalum notatum; assembly: GCA_022530915.1. Classification (NCBI taxonomy): domain Eukaryota; kingdom Viridiplantae; phylum Streptophyta; class Magnoliopsida; order Poales; family Poaceae; genus Paspalum; species Paspalum notatum. Next base: position 38,102,763 of record CM039687.1, on the reverse strand, counting down.
CCAATTCATAAGGCCTTTTGATTATTTTTGGCGAACGCGATTCAAACCGCGTCTTTGCATTAAGAAGATATCAAATTACAACTACAAGGAGTAAGCTGCGACTTACAAACCATGAAAAAGTAAAATACAAAGAGAAAGAAGCCTCTTAACACACCAACAATCTTGTCTCCGTGAAAAAATTTAATGTCTCAATTTTGAAGAAAAAAGGACATTTTTACTGAATATATACTTGGTCTCCGTGTAATTCTGTTACTCTTTTCCTCCAAAAAAAATAGCTGCATTGGATTGGGACATAATTCTCTCAAGAATTTTCATCGAAAAGTAGCCAACAATTAATCTAATCCATTATGCATTATGGCAACTGATTCCAAAGCTAGCAACTATTATAGTGTCACCACCATCCGTGGTTCTTCAATAATCTGGCTGCCGATGCTTTTAGCTTTTGCGCCAAAATGATGGGCTTTCAACTTTTTCAATCCATGTATGTCTTAGATTAAACCCGCATCTATTTCCTTTCCCTCTCTTTGTTGTTGGACGACGATCAACGAGGGGTGGCCTCTCTCACATTCTCTTGCTTTGTTTGCCCTTGACACGCCCCTTCTCCTCATGTGCCCTTGACGAGCGGTGGAAACTACCAAACCGGAGTACGGAAGGGGTAGAGCCGTAGAAGGAATTTTCAGTGGAGTTGTGAAATGCTGAGATAAAAAAAAACACCAACCGTGAAAGCACTTTGCTGTCGCGGACACTGACACCGAGAGACGAAATCTATATGCGAGCAAATGGAATTAGATGTCCTCTTATACCATTTTACTCATGTGTCCAAGATCGGAGACGCACCCTACTTAATTTTCATTGGATGCACGACCACGCATAACATTTTTGTGACATTCTTAAAATTAATGTTTTTTTTCCACAAAGCACCACGTCATTATCTCGATATGAGGCGGTACAATGTGAGACTAATAACAATGTCATCATAGAAAATGTCATCATAGAAAATCTAACCAAGGTGGATAGGAAAGATAAACAAAATTTTAACTGGCTCTATAAATCTTAAGATTCGCTCTCACGTTAACTGAAGATTAGTATTTGCGTTTTTTAACAAATTGTTGTAGGGTGGCGATGAAATGCAACGGAGCTGGGGGCGAGGGGTTTCCCGAGCGGCGACGGCGAGACGCGACGAGCGCCGGCGGATCGTGCGGGCAACCGCTGCTGCAAGCTCATGGCCTGGGTTGGTCCGTGGTACCGTGCGTGCGTCCCTTCAATTGGCGTCTGCACGGACGGCGCCATGTACAATACAATACAATGTCAGGTCCGTCAGAGACACCCCTGATGATCCATTCAGCAATCTTTGGACGACCTTGGCCACACACCACGTCTTCAGCCTAGGGTTCAGGCTACGCTACGTGGCCACGGGGTTTCGCTCTGTACCTGGCGTGCTTGTCTCCATCGTCTGCGTGCGCTGCGCTGCTCTGCTCTCTGCTCTGGCGCCATGGCCCCAGGCCTAGCGAGCGAGCGCGCGACGCAGCAGCTCCGCGTCCCAACGCAGCGGATGGGGTGGCCAGTAGCCATGGCCCCATGGCTAGGCGAGCGATCGAACCGCTGTGTTTAGATCAAAAAGTGGAGGCGAAAAGTAGGCGAAATCTGTTAAAATTTGGCCAAAAACATCACATCCAACACTGTAGCGCACTGTAGCACTTTTCGTTTGTTTGTGGTAAATATTGTTCTACCATAGCCTAACTAGGCTCAAAAGATTCGTCTCGCAAAGTACATCTAAACTGTACAATTATTTTTTGATTTCATCTACGTTTAGTACTCCATGCATGTGCCGGCATTTTTGATGTGATGGGGAATCTTTTTTTTCATAGTAAAATTTAGAGAAAAATTTAGATCTAAACACAGCCTATGGAAATTGGAGTGCCTGCCTGCAGTCTCCCACTCTGGAACACGAAGGTTCAAAATTAACCAGCCGTGTGACCAAGCGTCCCTGCTGGAAATTGGGAGCGGCCAAAGTAGGCGTGCCACCGTTCACCAGGGCTTTGCTAGCTTGGTTAACGTGTTTAAGGCCTTTTTTGAAACGCAAGAAACATTTTCTGTTTTTTATTATTTTTTTAGTGTTTTCGAACTGTTTTTATAAATTTTTGTACGAATTCTGTGAAATTTCTGTATTCCAAAACATAGTCTTAGTTTTATCTTAAGTCAAATGATGTTAAGTGTGACAATGTTTTTATCACGTCACATAAAGACAACGATATAGTCAATATTTTTATCAGAAATTAAATTATGTTAAATTTGATCGGTTTTGAAGGGAAGAATGATAACATTTATGACACCGAATAAGCAACGTGGCTGCTCTGAGAACCCGGTGGGCAGCTGCGACCTCACTGTATGGTCACCGTTGTAGTCGACGCCAGCTTAACCGCCGTCTAGGATGAGGGTCAAGTCCAGGTTCCCTTGGAGTCGGCCTGTCGTTAATGGAGCGATGCGCTTAACTATGTTTGGCAAATCAATATTTTTTGGGAAGGGTTAATTAGGTATAGATTAGTGGATTCGGCTGTTGAACAGCGGGGAAAGGGCAAAATTGGCATTGCAGTAAAAGATGGAGACAAATGCATAATCTTTTAGTGCTGTTTTCTTTAAAATTTACTGCATTCGCACTCATGGGATCTAAAATCTAAATGGATGGTGTTGAGAAGAAATTCTAGGTAGAGATTGGTAAGACGATGGGATAGTCCCCTCCCTGATTCTAAGCACGGGTCTATCCCATTCCATCCCTCGAGGTCTCTGTTTGGTTAGGGAAACCAAATTAGTGGGATCAGAGGCATATGACACGTGGGTCTTGCCTGTCAGCCTCTAATATGATGTCTTCTTCCTTGTGCACCTGCAACAGAGCCGCCTCTGCTTCGCTTCGTCGACAGGCGGCCGTGCGCCGTGTCTGCTCTACCTCCGGCAACGGCCGCACCGGCTCCACCTTCGGCGATGGCCGCGCCGCATGCCATCCGGCTCCGCCCCCTCGCCAACCTCGGGCCATCCCTCTCCACCCCCTGGCCGCCCTCGTGCCGGCCGACTCCACTCCCCTCACCGCGTCACGCGGACCGGCTCCGCCTCCCTTCTTTCGCTGGTGCCGCCCCTTTCCACCTCCCCATCGCGGCCCCGCGGCTCTTCGTCCCATGCTTAGGGCAAGCTCGCCGGTGCCGGCCCTCTCCAACTCTCCATCGCGGCCCCGCGGCTCCTCGCACGCCCGGGGCAAGCTACCAGCGTGCGTGCAAGGGTGAGCTCAGGTGGGAGAGAGCGCAGGCAGAGCGGGACGAGCGCGTCGATGGGCGGGTAAGGGTAAGCGTGGGTGGAGCTCACCGACGGGTAGGGCGAGCGCGTGCGGGCCGTCACATGGCTCCCTCACGCAATCACGTCGAAGAGGGACGGCGTCGTCCCCTCGATTTGAAGGTCGATGCTGCCCCAGGACGATCCCGTTCCATCTCATCCCTCCAACCAAACTGCAGCAAAAGGAGTACCGTCCAATCCCGTCCCCTCCCGACAAAACGCAATGGCACGGACCGAGGTCTGCATGCTTTGGTGCTAAAATTAGTCATACTATAATTTTACCTAGTCAATTTAACTTGCTAAAATTTTGGCATGGATAATTATAACATTAAATTTAAGATACTCATAGAACCTAATATTTTCAAAATATAGAAATAGAAAAAATACATAATTGGAATGTAAAATCTTATATGAATCTATAGTATTGAAAACTTACAGAGAATACGTGTCTAAATACTAGAAAAAACTCAAGGATCTAAGGCATGTTTGGATCGGGGGGCTAAATTTTAGCCCACGTCACATCGGGTGTTTAGATGTAGTTAGAAGTATTAAATCTTACTACGACTAATTGGAGGTTTAAAAAAAACACTAATTTCAAAGCACACTAGAAAAAAAGAGAAATCCTAGAAATTCTCACAATAATAAAAAACATCTGACCATCGACTGGCAGATTGAAATATTAATAGCCATTAGATCTATTTTCTAAATAATTACCCACCTCTGCCAATATGAAAGGTCTTGAGTTCAACTCTCAATTAAAGCAAATATCTTTTTTTTTCATTAGATCTATTTTTTAATTAATTACCCACATCTGTCATTACGAAAGGTCTTGACTTCAACTCTCAACAAAAGCAAGTATCTTCTTTTTTTTTAGATTTTTCCATTTTCAAATTTACCTTCAGATTTTGTCTTTTTTTTATTAAAGATATTAGAAACATTTCTATGAAACAGATATTTTGTAGCCTCTTTTTAAAATTTTCACGTCAATCCTCATAAGATGCGCTAGAAAAAAAATAAAATCATAGAATTTCTCACAATAATAAAAAACACCCGGTCATCAATTGATATTTTGGAATCTTAATAGCCATTAGATCTATTTTCTAAATAATCACCCACCTTGGTCATTATCAAAATAATATTAAATAATATCCTAAAGCTACATATTAATTACTCACTCTACTGATATAAAAGAAAATATGAAAGAACACTCTAAATTTATACCTAATTGCTCACATTTGCTATTTTGATAGATAATACCAAATATCCTAATTTATATTTAAATTATTCAACTTAGTTATTATGACTGATAGTATAATGAAAGTAACCCCTCAAAATTATATTAAAATCACCTAATTTTGCAATCGATCAAAGATTATCTAAATCAATTAGGTATACATGTAAAGTAGCAAGATTTGCTATTATAAAAGACAAAGTATAAAAATAGAGCTATATATTGTACTGTAACACATAATACATTTAAGACTAACCCATACGAAAGCACGTGTTGATTGACTAGTATAGTTTAATTGAAAAACTAATTACACAGACGAAAACTAAACAGCGAGACGCTTAATAAATTTGTCTTATCGTTTAGTCCTATCATGTGTAATTAGTTTTATAATTAAACTATATTCAATACTTCCGGTCCGGATCCAAACAGCCCTAAGGCCCAGAGGAACATGAAACCTAATAGATTTAGTAATTATCCGCGATCGGTATGTCGTGAGCTGATGCTCATTTTTCGTTTTTTTTTACCAGAGTCTCTATGTTCTCTTTCTCTCGCCTCTCATATAGTACTGCCAAGCAGGATATACCAGTGTCGTTCGTACTAGGACGTAGTCTTCCGTGAAACAATAATAATGAAAGGACAAGGTAAGCAGGCAGGGCCATGGATGGCTGACCTTTTCCCCGACTTGATCTGACGACCTGCAAGCAGAGGTCACTGTGCACCACGGCACCAGCGGCGCCACGGCCATCATCATCATCCTGCATGGAATGGCAGGGCAGCAGTGTGCTAGCATACCACAGCAGTAGTAGCCACTCCAGCAGGTACATGTGCCTTGGCTGGTGGTGTTGACGTGTGGGGCGGCGTCCACACCAAGAGGGCAAAACGTGGGCGTCCACCTTCACCTTCGTGGACTGATGGACATGTAGGCCGGGGCTGGTTGTGTTGACGTGTGGGGCGGCGTCCACACCAAGAGGGCAAAACGTGGGCGTCCACCTTCACCTTCGTGGACTGATGGACATGTAGGCCGGTAGAAATCTTTTAGAAATTGTATGAAAATTTCACGGAAAATAGTTTAGAATTTTTTCCGTATTTTAAAGGGGCCGTATATTTGATCCATCATGAGATGGGACCGAAGGTCGGATCGGAAGAGAGGCCGACGTGATCCTGTTACATCCAAATTTATCGTACTAAACTTTCTTTCATCAATTTCTTTTGCATTCTTTTCACTTCGTATACTTTCTCTATACAACTAGCAAATATTTTATTCATCCTTCCCAACAATCATATAAAATCGACGTATAGATCCAAATCTCTTCTTTTCCCACAATCCTTTACCCCCATCATACCCTCCTCCTCTCTGTCTCCTCACCTTTCATCACTTCCCTGCCAGTCTTTTTCTGCTTTTCTCGCTGCTTGGGCTCGCCTCTGCACCTCCTCTCACGTGCCACCGTCGTCGTGGCCTCCTCTTCCTTGCTACCAGAGGGATTGCGCATACGTTCAAGCCAAGGCAAAGCAGGAGGAGGCCTAGAGCCGCAACGCCGCAAGCTCCTCCTACACCTCCAGTCGAAAGCTCCTTCTCCCCACGGGGGTGGTGTCCCCTCCTATTCCTCTCCCTCCCCTTTCCTCACCAAGCCTCCTCTGACCCTTTATCTCCGCATCGGCCCACGTGGCCTTGTCTGTGTGTGGATCTGCCTTTGCACCGGCGGCTCCACCTCCGTGCTGGATCACTTGCCTTTGCATCGGTCGTCTGCTTCGTCTCCACCTCTAGCGTTGACCTTCACGTCCACCTCCTCCTCCGGCCTCTCTAATGTGCGTGCCCTCTGCGCCCGGCCCCAGCTTCCCCACCGCGCTGCCTTCTTTGCTAGGACGGTATGCAACGCATCGGACCAGCCTGCGGCTGGCCGCCACGGGCCATATCCCCGTCTGCCACACCGCCACCTGCCGGATCCGCGTCCACAGCCGCCCTATCCACCGCCATTGGTAGGATCCGCGTTCGCCGTTGCGTTCTCTGCCGCACCTGCTGAATCCGCATTGCCATCGTGTTCTCCATTCTCGACGTTCCAATGGAGCGGTCGATGGGCCCACGCCCCATGGCGAAGCCGATAGAGGAAGTCGCTGTACTTCCCTACATCTGGTGGAACTGAGCTCCGCGCCGCTAGCTTTAGCGGGAGGATAGAGGAACAAGATGCAACACATTCCCCTTATATTGTTAGGGCATGCAAGGGCAGGGATTACCTTTCCGATTTTTTCCCAAATCCCGGACAGCTCCGAAAACGGAAAACCGGCCGGTTTTCCGCCACTTACCGCAAAAACCGACCGGAAGCACAATTCAAATTCAAAAACGGAAACCCGAAGTTTTCCGATCGGGAAACCGGAATAAACCGACGGAAAACCGTGGTTTTTGACCGGAAAATGTAGAAAACGATGAGAAAAAGCTGGAAAATTTATGTGCGTATGTAAAAATTAGAAATTTTGGCAGAGTTTGCCCTGTTTATGTGTACATTGACAGTTCATAATACATAGAATATATGAAACTCCACCAAACAATTAGAAACACAACATTTAACACATAATTCATGTCCAAAGTGCACACCTACATAGTCCAAAGTCCATTAAAATTATTACAATTAGTCTAAAGTCCAAATGCAAAAGTCCATAGTCCAATTATTACAACACAGTGAATGGGCTTGTCGATCCAAAGAAGTCCAAAGCGCACATGAAGCCTGCAAGAGAATGCATCCATAGACCGTAGTCAATCCAAAGTCCAAACTAGTGGTAAGGCATAGTATCTGCATTTCAAACTTTGTATGAAATGGATGGAATACGTAGAGAAAGCGAAACATACAAATAAATAATAATGATACGATGAGTACCTGCATTCTTCACTCCTCCTCGTATCTCTCTCCCGGTGGTGCCTCATACGGATACGAGCCATACGGCTGACCAAATTGTTGGAATGGCAATTGCACATACTGAGATTGGTGTGGTTGTAAAGGCAACTGCACATACGTAGGCTCCTGAGTTGGAGGGAGTGGATATCCATGTGGTAGCATGCCGCTATATTCCATATAAGGAAATGATGCAATTTGCCGCGGAAGAACCGGGTTCACAGTCCCTGGTGGTGGCCACAGAAAGACTCCTTCCGGTGGAGAACTACTGTAGGGGTTAACGTTCCCCTCTGGTGGCCACTGAAAACTGGTGCCAGAGCTGGAGCTATCTTCATCATATGCAAGGAGAGCCTGTCGACCACGTCGACGTGCGAACCTTGTCTGTCATTGTGATGAGGGTGCTCCATGATCTGTATCTTGTGTGGCATGGGTGAAAGCGTCCTCACCAGTGAATGGGCTGACACCACCTTGATGCGAACCTGAACCATCCCCGCCGCCGCCGGCACTACCATCACCATCACCGTCACCATCACCATCACTGCTACTGGAACCACCATCATCATCACCGTCACTGTGACCATCGCCATCACCCTCACCCCCACTAGGTTCAGGAGTGGTGTCCTGACTACCAATGTCCTCCTCATCGTCAGGCCTCTTTTTCTTGCCTTTTCTCTATTCCGGAGCAAGCTTAGTCTTCCTTTTGCCTAGATGTGTGTCCCCAACTGTTTTTTCGGCCCATGCCTCTAGATCTTCCTCATCACCCTTAGCACGGCCTATGTCAGTGAACATCTTGCTCGGCAATGGAGTGTCACTGAAATCTGAGTGTTCATCAAAAGCTGGGTCTCCATTGGACCTTGCTTGCTGCATCCAATCTTCAATTGCTGAATTCCGCCGATACAAAGAAAGATCATGAAACTGCTAACTGGATCATAATCATAGGGATCTGCAACTTTGGTAGCACGATCCAGACGCAGCTGAAGGTTGTAGTTCACAAAGACTAATTTATCCAATTTCCTGTGGCTCAATCTGTTCCGCAGTTTGGTGTGGATGTATGCAAAAGTGCTCCAATTCCTTTCACATCCACTAGATGACGCACATTGTGACAACAAGCGTCGTGCTACCCTTTGCAACACAGGCGTATCTCCCCCAAATGTAGCCCACCAAGCCGCTGGTGCTGTATTACGGTCAATTGCCATTCGCCTAGCAATATCAGTTGAGAACTCACCAAGCTTCCTCTTGAATGTTTTAAATTCCTGCAGTGCAAGTGCCGCAGAATCAACCTCCAACATTTTATCGACCCCCTTGCGCACTAACGACATGACTGACTGTGATACTCCAATAGCGTTGAGGCGGTTTCCCGCTTGGGACAACGTGGGACAAATCGCCGCCGGGGAGTCGGTATCCCGGAGCCTCCCGGACGGATTCCCGTGGCGGCGGCCCGGGAAACCGCTTCTGGGCGGCGAAAAAAGCGGCGCGGCGGCGGCAAGCGATGGGAGCGCGAGGAGAGCGGCTCGGGGCGGGGAGTGGGGGGAGTAGGGGACCGCCGATTTTGAGTGGGGGACCAAGGGGGTGAGTGGATAAGGTCCCCCCAACGGGTTAACGGGTTCTACCGGGTCCGAACCCAATTCGTTAATTTAACCAATCAAATCAACTTGGATTTGAATGATTTCAACTGATATTGGCTCAGAAAAACATCTAGTTTTTTATCATATTTTTTTCAGAATTTTTTAGAAACTTTTTACAAATTTTTTCAAAATTTTGAATTTGAAAACGGAATCCGGCGGGATTTTTCGTTTTTTCACTTCCCGTAGTCGTCCGGAAACGGTAAGAATTCAAGAAAACCAGCGGTTTTCCGTCGAAATTTTTTTCCCTATGCAAGGGAGCCAAGGAACCAAACAATACGGTCTTGCATGAGCTTAGCTTGTCCGAACATAGCCCCACGAAGGGTATGAGCCAGCATGAGCCAGTGCAGCGATCCAAACTCTTATGGGGTATTTGAATCCACAGACTAAAATTTAGCCCACGTCACATCAGATGTTTCGGTGCTAGTTAGAAGTATTAAATATGGTTTAATTAGAAAACTAATTACAAGGTCGAGGACTAAACGGCGAGTACATTCGTCTCGCCGTTTAGTTCTCGTTTGTGTAATTAGTTTTATAATTATACTATATTTAATACTTCTAACTATCGTCTAAACATTCGATGCGACACGACGGAAGCTAAAATTTAGCCCGATGATCCAAACTGGGCTCTAAACCGTCTCCAATAACCGATTGTCCATATGGACTTGCCTATCACTATTCTAATCATTTTTCTCTCTATTTACAGTAGTGCTAATTGTTATTTTGTGCTATGGACAATTTATATACACAATCTATTGGAGATGGTCTTACACCGGAGTGCGAAGATAGTATGAACGTGGGGCGAGAGTGATCAAGAGGAGAGGGGCATGGAGATCCGCATTGGATTCGTGCTGTGACGGGCCTGATGGCAATGCAGAGATGGATGGATGGATTGATGGGTAAATCAAAAGAGGATAAAAAGTGTCATCGGATGTGGTCTCTGCTAATATACGTACCACTACTACTACTACGTAGGAGGAGGAGTACGATTTACGAATGATGGGGGTTTTGCCTCAGATCAGACTACGCCTACACTGCCTACTGGTCGTCGCCGTCCTTCCATTCGGCTTTGCCCGGCCGCTAGTCCGCCGACTCCTTTTTCTTTTGCTTGGCAAAAGCCCGATGCGCGTCTCTCAAAGGCAAAAACCACTCGCATGCTGGTACGTACAGTTTTGCTTGCTTTGTTTTCGTTTTCTCTTTTGTTTGTTCCATCTTTTTCCTTTTCTTTGACCTCCCCCCCTACTTCTTCTCATCTTCAGTAATTGCGAAACGTCAAACAAAAACGAACGGAGGGAATACTACATGTGTGCTGCCCGTACGTGGTATCTTATTATGAAGCTGTCTCGTTCGTGATTAGTGTATGATCGATCGATGATGAAACAGTAACCTTGTCTTTCATTTTAACCATCTTCACTCACCCCCTGCTTTGTGTAGAGTAGACACTAGACAGACATACATATATAGATATATAGAAAGAGTTTTATCTACATACGCATGTAGCTACACTCACCTTCAATAAACCAATAAGGGTATGTTCACGTACTTATTCATCAGTTTGGGTATGTTCACGTACTTATATTAAGATACCTCAAATGTCACCACCCGAAAAAATTACAAAACAGCCCTTGTTTTTATTATATTTTGATAATACCTTCATATTAGTACATATAACGGGGTATGTCTACATACCTCAGGTATACTCGCATACCTCGTGCACATACCACCTCGGATGGTCTAGTATCATTGCATACTCCGTGTAGATACCTTCCGTTTCACCTCGGACGGACCAGACTCATGATTGAGGGCGTATCTGGTGAAACGAAAGGTATCTACACGGAGTATGCAATGATACTAGACCATCCGAGGTGGTATGTGCACGAGGTATGCGAGTATACCTGAGATATGTAGACATACCCCGTTATATGTACTAATATGAAGGTATTATCAAAATATAATAAAAACAAGGGCTGTTTTGTAATTTTTTTCGGACGGTGACATTTGAGGTATCTTAATATAAGTATGTAAACATACCCAAACTGATAAATGAGTACGTGAACATACCTTTATTGGTTTATTGAAGGTGAGTGTAGCTACATGCGCATGTAGATAAAACTTTTCCTATATATATATATACACATATATATACGCATATATACACACACAGCCAAGAGCCAAGGTCTGGATCCAAGGAGAGGCAGTCCGCGGCTGCCGACACTACGTACACACCGTGATGCTCATCAGGTCATGCATGTTTTGCTCCGGTCCCGGGTCCATCAGATCATCGCGTGGTACGCTCGCCTCGCCATCGCCCGAAGCCTCATCAGCTGAGGTAGCAGAAGGTGCGTCAGCAGCCGCCATGCATGTGGGCGTCGAGACTTGAGAGAGGAGAGCGTACAATACATTTCGCACGAAGACGACAGCGGGTGTCTGATTGATGGTGCTGAGATCAGCGTAGTGTTGTCTTCAGGCAGAGATGGACGGGACGCAGACGTACGCGGCGTGCGTGATGCCAAAATTTCAGGCGCCCTTCTTGCGCAACGTACGCTGCATTTCTCTAGCAAAGCAAAGCAAAGCATCCAGGTTGGTTGGGGGGCATCCAGCGGTTGCGCCGACACCATGTGATCGATCGTCGTTATACGGTTGCACGTACTATATATATACTGTTTGCAACACAGGTATAGTATATCTATACCAAGTCCCAGCCGATCCGATTCGTCCTCGGCTGTGTTGTTATTTATCGTGTACCGCAACCGTCGTGCAACTGCAAACCCCTGCCGCCCGGAAGACGGTCTTGGCACACGGACGCGTACCCGTGGCAAACGAATATACTAGGAGTACTAGTTTGCATCATGTTTGCTCGGTGTACAAGGGATCTGGGGTTTCAGCTTTGAGGCCAAAATACAGACGTCCTAGGCTGTTGGCAAGGAGCAATGGGTGCATTCCATTTCCATCGTGCAAGCAAAAATGCAAGCACAACCTTCACCTTACCTTGTGTCTACTAATTCGGCACCAAGAATCCGGCGCGGACCACCGAAGCTGCAAAGGAGGTGATAAAAAGGGGTAAAAATTGGCTGCCACTTGTAATAAAACGTAAATAAATAAAACAAAACGGGGGTGCGCTCCAAAACCCGGGTTTTGCAGCGCAGGGCGGGGGGTGAACGCCAAGCGCCGATGCTTGGGTAAAGTACAGTACGTACGCATCAGATGCTGCTGCAGGGAGGAATCAACATTTCACGCAACGCAAGCAGCCAAGTTCTGAACGCCTGATGCGCTGAGCCGCTGCTGAAGCTACAGGCACTGGTACCGTGTGGTTGAGATCAGAGGCAGGGCCGCACCTCCCAAACCCAAACCCCACTGCACTTTGGCTTCAGCAAACAATTTCACCGTACCCGTCTTTATTCCCCTCCAACCTCCCCTCCTGCCAGCGGCATCACGGCAGCACAGCGGCGGCGAAAGCTGGAGAGACCCGAGGCAAAGGAAAGGAAAGGAGGGAGCTTTGCTTTCTTTGCTGGGTTGGGCAGGCTGCTGACCGGCCATTCGGGCGGGAGAGAGAGAGAGGAGAAAAGCGGCGCCTCATCACGGTCGGCTCCTCCTCGCCCTCTCCTCTTCTTCTCCCTCCCTCCCCTTCTTCTTGGGGGTACTCTTCTTCCTGTCCTTCCACTTCCACCCCTCCCCGCCCTTCGACGCATTGCGGTTCAGTTGGTTGCGTTGCGCCCGGTACCTGACCGTCCCTCCGCCTCCTCGGTTTCCTGCCCCGCCAGCCGCCCCGACCAGCGACCAGTCTTGCCGTCTTGCTCCGATCCCCGGCCCTCTTCCTCGCCGTCCTCGCGCCCGCCCGCCCGGCCGGGCCGCCGAGCAGCGCTCTTGCTTCTCCCGTCTTGTATGAGGCCGTCGTCGCGGCTGCTGCTGCTGCTCTGAGCGAACACTCGCCGCCGCCGGCATTGCTCATGGAGGGCGCGGAGGAGAGCGCCGGCTCGCCGCCCGCGGCGGCGCAGCGCCCGCCGCCCCCGCCGCAGCAGCAGGTACGGGTGGTGCGCTGCCCCAAGTGCGACAAGCTCCTGCCGGAGCTCACCAACTACTCCGTCTACGTCTGCGGCGGCTGCGGCGCAACGCTCCAAGGTAGGCGCATTGGCCGTCCTCCCTCGCCTTTATCCCTCGGATCCTCCTCTCCTCTACCCATGCGCTTCCGTCTCCGTGCGTAATAAATCCTCACCATGTTCATCTCCAGCGAATCGTTGCTAGTTCAGTTCATCTAAAGCACATCTGCACATGGTTGAAATTTGGGTTTGAAATGGGATTGTCGGGGGTCGACTGCTGCTTCCGCGGCGGCGGGGTTGGGCGGCGGTTTCCTGGGACGGCGGATGTGACCAGCTCATTTCGTCCTCTTCCGAGTTCCCAAAGATTCCCTTTTTCTTTTCTCCCCCATCGCCTGCCGGTTTCTTTAGCTTCTGGGCAGTTTCTCATCTGTTTTCCTTTTGGTCCCCCATTCTTTGGCGAATGTTCTTTCTCATATGCCTCGCTTTGTTGTACTCGCAACTTCCTGCGGATTTTGGCATCGATCGTGCCGCGCTTCATATCATGAGATTTTAGTACTGCTACTGCATTTGGGGGAAAAAAAACCTTCTGCCGTTGGTTGGTGAAGCCCAGTGCAGTAATTCTTGTTTTTTTTTTCACTGGCTGCGGTCAAAGTTTAAAAGTACCCAAATCCCTGGAACTAGTGGGCAATTTTACCTCCACCGCCACCTTTCTTTTGTTTTTGGAAAAAGAGCTTGTTTCTGCTCAAGATACAATTTACAAAAGGCTGTCTTGTGCGACATTGCCCTCGGTTCAAGTCTCTGTTGGTTAATCTTTGGTGTGTTCAACAAGAAGGTTAGTTTGTAAAACTCGGTGGATTGTAATTGAATGAAAATTTTCTCCAATTTGTTTAAACATGTTGACTGTAGGTCTTTCTTCTCTTCTTTGGATTAGAGCATAGATTATTTCTGGGGAATCATCTCAGCTTTTGTGCTTGCCGAATTGGAAAGGCTGAAACCCATTGGGTTTTCTTACTCTTCACTAGAATCCGAATACCCGATGATATAGGGGCGGGTATGGGCTTTGGAATGATTTCTTCACTATGATTGCCACTTGCCCGCTTCTTCATATTTCTTTCGACACAGAAAATGGCTGGCAACTGGGAAGGCCTAATTTGTAGTTTTAAAAAGTCTCCAGGCATTTCAAAAATACAGTACGAGAAATGATTGGACCCAACTAATTGAATTCTTAGTTTACTTGCACTTGGGCATTCTCTATTTAATTTCCCTGTCGTCGTTCGCCACTGTTTAGTTATCCTTACTTGTCTTGGCTGTTGCACAATTGGCTGGAATAGATATTTTCCTTCATCTAAAGAATCCTGTTGCACAATCGTGACCTTAATGCAGTGTCGTTAGGCAAAAGTTTGTTGGAGGTGGTTGTAGTTTTGGGCAAACTCTAGGATCTTCGCTTAGAGGATTATTCATTCGTTGAACATGCTCACCATGATTAGCTGAAATTTTCTTTTATCTCTACTCACATTTTTACCCCATGGACCATTTGCAGCAAAGAAGAACTCAGGATCGGATGCTTCTTCAGATAAGTGTGACGGTGAACATGTGAAGTACCTTGAAGTCCTTGATACTTCACCAGATAAGAAAGGAGTAGCATCTGAAGCTAGTTGTGAGGTTCGGGAAGCAGACACCATTAGGATGGAAGCTAGGCCAGAAGAGAGATTTGTACCCAACAGAATGGTGGCGGCTGCACATAGCCAATCTGGATTCAGTTTCGATAATAACCAGACTACTTGTGCGCCCAGCAGTGACATGAAGCTTGAACCAGCACTTAGAGATGACAACAGGGAAGTTCGGGAGGCCAAATACCGCCGCATTCGTCATGAAGAGAAAGGAGAAGCAAAGCAGCCAGCGAGGATAAGAGACATGTCACCAAGGCCTATGATTAACAGCATTCCTCCTAATTCTTACGCTGGAGAAGGGCCATCTGAGTGTCATATGAAGCCGGGATTCAGATATGCAAATGGTGAGAAGGGCCATCTGAGTGACAGAAATTCAGACAGTCCTAGCAGCAGAGTCAGTGGCCTTGAGAAAGACCGATCTGAGCTCTTGCGGATGCTTGATGATTTGAGGGACCAGGTACAGAGATCCTGTGAGATTTCTGACAAGTCAAGTGCATGTGCTTCGACAGATAGAATGGTAGATGCTTCAAGCTCTCACAACCCTCATGAGCGCCTGAGTCGACTGCGGTATGGTTCACCTCAGTTGCAACGGAATGGCTCTCAGCGCTCACCATCCTTGAATGGACAGGCACCTGTTATTCCTCCTGCTTATCCTTCAGTGCCTGTACAGCAAGATCTTCATGGATATGGGGAACCCATTGCACACATGGGGGCTCCAAGATACCCTGTTGGTCCATATCCATGGAGAAACTTTGATAATTATTTCCATGGACAGTATGATCCTGACCCTCTGATCTCTTATCACCATGATGGCTTCTATCATCAGCCTGCTTGCTCTTGCTTACATTGTTACCACCGTGAATTCTTACCTGTTCATGGGGCTCCACTGGGTTTCAACCATCGCAGGGCGCCGTATCTTATGAATAGTCCTAGCTTGTACCCTGTAGAAGGTCCAGTGATGTTTGGTGCACAGAACTACAATTCAAGAGGTGTGAATGGTCTGATGCGACGCAATCACATGAGGGCCACCCTGAGTAAAAAGCCTGCACAGACTTGTGAACCTATTGTCAATGGTGCCCCTTTTACCATATGCTACAATTGCTATGAAGTGCTGCATCTTCCGAAGAAGTCTCTCTCGCTGGGAAAAGATGAGTATAAGTTGCGTTGTGGGTCGTGCTCACATGCAATTGTGGTCAGACTTGATGGAAGCAGGCTTGATGTTTCAGCGCCTACACCAGTATCACACTTATCGCCTAGAAGTAAGAATTGCTCCAACAACGGCCAAGGAAGCAATGGGCACACTGCTGATCGGAGACTGCTTCCGTCTTATAGTTTTTCTGTAGGCAGCCATTGCTCTCAAGAGAAAGATTTACCATCAAATTCAAGTGATGCAGACAAGTTGCAAAGCATATCATCTTCTGCCAGCATCTCTGAGGATGGTAATAGCCTGGGAAGATCTAGTTCACAGAAGAACTCCTCTGGTTCTAGGGATCTTCCTCCTGACGCTGAAGTGGTTACCCGTGTTCCAAGTTTACCTCTTCGTGATCATTTTGGATATTCTCCATCAGAGAGGGTGGTTGATGGGTCAGGCAAAGGAAGCAGAAGTACCCGGTCTGAACATGAAAAGGGTGTGTTAACTGAAAGTTTTAAGCCAAACACAGTGAAAGACGTGCCTGTAGCAAGTGTGCTAGACTTGTCAGATGATGAGTATGATGACCCTGAGTACAGTCAAGATCCAGGTGATGGGATACAATACATCCACCCGAAGGCCCCAAAATCGGGTGATTCTTTTTTCTCCAGCCTAATAAAGAAGAGCTTTAAAATTAACGGTGGAATGGGCAATGGCAGAGCAAAGGTTTTCATCAATGGCTATTCCATCTCCGATCGTGCTGTCAGGAAGGCTGAGAAGATTGCTGGACCAATCTATCCTGGTGAATACTGGTATGGTTGCACCTTCTGCGTACATTTGTTTTTGCTAACATTATTGCAGTTCTAGTCTGTAACGAACTTTAGCTTGAATGGTACTTGATATTTCATCTTCTATCTTATAGGTATGACTACCGTGCCGGATTCTGGGGTGTTATGGGACAACCCTGTCTCGGGATGATACCTGTAAGAGAGCTTATACACCACTTGATGTGTTATTGCACCTTAGTGATATCTTGACCAAAGCTTTTAACTTGGTCTCTCTGTTGCAGCCATATATTCCGGAATTTAACTATCCTATGCCCAAGAACTGTGCTGGTGGAAATACTGGTGTGTTCATCAATGGGCGAGAACTTCATCAGAAGGACTTGGATTTACTCGTGGGCCGAGGGCTTCCAGAATCTCCTGATAGATCATACAGAGTTGAGATTTCTGGTAAAGTATCTGACGAAGTATCTGGGGAAGAGCTGTATTGCCTTGGCAAACTTGCACCAACGTAAGTAACGTAGAACATCTTGCTGTTATTCAGTTCCATTGTTCTGGAGTTCTCACTTCCTTCATGCGCGGGCTGCTCAAGTGTCCTGCGTAGTTGCATCGCTGCATGTGCTGTCACTCAAACCCAACCGAGTACTCTTGGACTTAAAGACAATTCTTTCTGAGATAAGATGGGATAAAAAAAAATGCAGCATAGGGACACTTCTTTCTGAGATTAGATATGATCAAAACAATGCAGCATAGGGATTCTTTGATATTGCTATCTGTTTGAGCTAGAGTTTTTTAGACCAACGGTTCCATATTTGATGAAACACATCGTCTGTTGTTTATAACTCAGAAGTTGTAACCACATTCTTTTGTCGTAAACAGGGTGGAGAAGATGAAGCGCGGGTTCGGCATGCGAGTCCCAAGGATGATTCAGTGAAATGGGCTCTCATAAAGAACAGAGTCCACGAAGCTAGGTTTTGTGCATGGCCGCTGCCTGGAATCGCCGTTCCATATGTCGTGGACGGCCTTCCGATTGAATGTTTCATGGTGTGATGATGTAATTTTTGCTGGCTTGGCTAGTTGTCTGTGGATTGTTGAAGCTTTCCAATGCAAGTTTCAGTGTTGTGTACTTGTGTTGCTGCACCTTAGTAATAACTCTGTATGTGAACTTGGGCCAAGTGAAGTGCGAGTAGGTGAACGAGCCTTTTGGTTTTCAATCAGTGGCCCAGGCCCAGTTCACTTTTTTATCAGTGGCCCAAGCCCAGTTAATTGTCCAGGCCGCGGCCTGCGAGGCCCATGTGTGTGGTCCAGCCCAACGAAGTTACCTAGCGACGTTCTAAAATGGTCTACGGACAGGGGGTACAAATGAAATCGGATCGGATACGTACTGATTTATGCGAATTTAAATACAGAAAATATTTTTTTTCTCGGAACAGATTCGGATACGGATTGTGCCAAAATACTCTGGATATTGATATACATCCCATCGTCGTCCTAATAGCCAACTCTGAATCTTCGGATACAGATTGAATATTAATTGTTTGAGCTCGGATATCGGGTGTCTCATTTAGTTTTAGAACCGTTCGAGACGGACGTATAGTCTGGAAATATCCGTCCTAGTTTCATCCTTAGATAGGGGTGTAAATGGTGCTAATATTATCCGCCAATCTGTCAAACCGAAACGCTCAAATAGTGATTTGGATGTCGTTTTTTGCATATCCGGATATTTTCTCGGAACCTTAAGGATTCGGATAGTTTATTCGACATCGGATTCGAATATGAGAATCGATGTCGGATTCGGATAGATTATTCAGATATTGAATATCGGATACTCCGTCAGATAATCCAAATAGTTAAATAGGATATCTGATTCCATCCGACGGACCGAAGCGCTCAAATAGTGATTTGGATGTCGTTTTTTTGGATATCCGGATGTTTTCTCAAATATCGGATACGGATTCGGATAATTTTTTTTAGGACGTCGGATTCGAGAACGGATGTCGGATTCGAATAGATTATTCTGATGTCGGATTCAGATAATTTATTCGGATGTCGGATATCGGATACTCGGTCGGATAATCCGGATAGCTAAGTAGGATATCTGATTCGGATAATGTACTAAACCAAACATAAATTGTTATTTCAAAATCAATAAAGTATATTTAGTCCTAAAAATCCATAACTAATTTATTTTAAATTAGAAAAATAAAAATTAGTATCAATTTTTTTCTGAAAATGCAATCTACCTATTGGTGCTCTTTTTGGAAAATTTTAAATTAAATTTAATTTATATTGCTAGTGTTTTACTACTTAAGTAGTATATGTTATTTAGTTAAATTATTGTATGCACTGTAATATACTAGGATATCAACCAAAAAAATCCAATGCACTCCGAGAACATATATATATTTTTTTGAAAAAACACCAACCTCAAAGTATCATGCTCTACCATGCATAGATTTTGATTTTTCATTCAAGTAGTATATAACAAAAATATATTAGCGGATAGTGCTTATGCTTGTAAGAAGTTAACAGGATTGTGCAATCAGTAACAAAGCTACAATGTCATGCAATCAAATGTTTGAAAGAGATCTAACTTAGCTTTGCTATGCTATATGACCATATTGACAACTGTTTATTAGCTTTTGAAGTATAACTAGTTATAATTTAGGTTTGTGGAGTGGAAAAAAGATTGCAAAAAATGTGATATATGTGGTTATTTCTTTTACTCAATATTTGAGAAAATATTCACTTCCGACATTGTCTACATCTGACTCGTTCCGTATTAGGTAAACAATCATCCGTACTCGTAACTGAAGTAATCTATGTTTATATTTCTATCCGAAGGTATCCGTATTCGTATTTGGCTCTGAAGAAAAATATAAAAACAAATATAATCCTATTAGACTTATTTACGGATATGGACAGACGTGCACCTTTCCTCCCTCAATCCCTCTGTATCCTGGGCCTAGCGACGTTCTGAAACGGTATGGAAGGCAAACAAGCAGACGCGCGCCTTCCTTGCAGCTTCCTCTCCCCTGGTATCCTGGGCCCACCTGCCAGCGACTCTACGGCAATAGCCGTTACACGCGCCCCCACGCGCCGACGTCACCTCCCGTTCAAATTTCAAAAATTATGACCGTTGCCCCTCCTCCCCCTCCATTTCTTCCTATAAATTCAAGTCAAACCAATGGAACCAGATCACCGACCACCCCATCGTACCCCATCTCCATCTCCATCTCGTCGCCGCCGCCGCCGCCGCCTCCTCCGTCTCTCAAGTCTCCACCGGCTCCACCCATGGCGACGGCCGCGGCAGGCAGCAAGAGGGGTGGCGGCCGGGGCCGCAAGGCGCTCGTGGCCGTGCTGGACAGCGAGGCCAACATCTCCGCCGGGAAGGCCGCGGCGTCCCAGGCGCCGGACCTCTCGGCGAGCATCCCAGCCCAGAAGGCGAAGCGGCCGTCGGCCAGGGGCAGCAAGGCCGCCAAGGCCGCGGCGGCGGTCGTGGACGACGTGGCGGAGCTGCAGGGGATGCTGGAGCGGCTGCGGCTGGAGAAGGAGAAGGCGGAGGAGATGGTGCGGGAGCGGGACGAGGTGATCCGCAAGAAGGAGGAGGAGATCGAGACGAGGGACAAGGAGCAGGGCCGCCTCCAGGCCGAGCTCAGGAAGGTGCAGCGCGCCAAGGAGTTCAAGCCCACCGTGGTGAGCTCCTCTGCCAGATCTCGCGGGTTTTGAATGATGCGGATCTCGTCGCCGCGGCTTTTCCTGTTGGGATTTGATTTGATTTGATTCCATTTCTCTGCAGAGTTTCCCTCTCGTCAAGTCGTTGCTGGAGAAAGAGCAGGACGCGGCGGACGACAAGGGCAAGAAGAAGAAGGGCAAGGGCAAGGCCGGCGCCGAGCGGAAGAAGCCCTGCACCGCGTACGTGCTCTGGTTGAAGGACCAGTGGACAGAGGTGAGACTAATCACTAATCGCGCCGCCCCTAAAATCAGCTCGATTCTTGCTTTGCCTTCGGCCTGCCTGACAAGTGTTCGACGAATTGTCCTGCCTGCCCGTGGCGTTTCCAGATCAAGAAGGAGAACCCGGAGGCCGACTTCAAGGAGGTGTCCAACACGCTGGGCGGCAAGTGGAAGGCGCTGGGCGCCGAGGAGAAGCAGCCCTACGAGGAGCGGTACCGGCAGGAGAAGGAGGCGTACCTGCAGGTGGTCGGCCAGGAGAAGCGCGAGGCCGAGGCGATGAAGCTGCTGGAGGAGCAGCAGATGCAGTGGACCGCCAAGGAGCTGCTGGAGCAGTACCTCAAGTTCAGGCAGGAGGCCGAGGAGGGGGACGGCAAGAAGGGGAAGAGGAAGGGCAACAAGAAGGACAAGGACCCTTCCAAGCCCAAGCAGCCCATGTCGGCCTACTTCGTGTACTCGCAGGAGAGGCGCACGGAGCTGGTCGCGGAGAAGAAGAACGTGCCTGAGGTGATGGGTTGTTTTAGTTTGACTAAAAATTTTTTTAGGCTGTGTGTGTCGATGCGTTGCCTGAGCTGATGCGTGCTCAGCTGTTCTAGATTCTGAAATTCTACGTGTTCCCACAGATTGGCAAGATTACAGGGGAAGAGTGGAAGAAAATGACAGATGCTCAGAAGGCACCCTATGAGGAGGTTGCGAGGAAGCAGAAAGAAGAGTACCACAAACAGATGGAGGTGTACAAGCAGAAGAAGATGGAGGTGAGAACTCCATATATCATGTAGTTCAATGATTTTTTTTTTTGGTGCTGAAAGAGAGGTGCCTAATTTGAACACTGTGAACTGTATCAGGAAGCTGCATGCCTGGAGAAGATGGAGGAGGAGCAGAAGAAAATCATGAAGCAAGAGGCTCTGCAGCTACTCAAGAAGAAGGAGAAAGCAGATAACATCATCAAGGTAGCTTGGAGATTTTCTTTAGTTAGCATGTCTGCATGTTACAGAAAGTATTTTTGGACCGAAAGCCAAAAAGATCATCTGATCTTGATCTATCAACTGCTGGATGTTGAACAGAAAACTAAAGAAACTCGCCAGAAGAAGAAGCAGGAGAATGCTGATCCCAACAGGCCCAAGAAGCCGGCCTCTTCCTTCATTCTCTTCAGGTTCGTTCAGTACAAATTTCAATTGTCGTATTGAGTGATGTAAAAGGATATATTCGTATGCTGAATCACCTCAATTTCTGTAATTTTCAGCAAGGAAGTGAGGAAGCAGCTGCAAGAGGAGCGACCGGGTATCAACAATTCGACTCTAAATGCGCTCATCTCAGTGAAGTGGAAGGAGCTGAGCGGCGAGGAGAGGCAGTCATGGAATGCGAAGGCAGGCCCTGCCATGGCGGCATACAAGAAGGAGATGGAGGAGTACACCAAGGCTCAATGCTCCTCGGCTTGATAGTTCAACTCTTAGCATGGGTTGAACTTTAATCATTATAAGGATTCTCATCTCTGAATCCTGATGTCGTAGATGGCTTTGTGTGAATCGTGCCAGTTTAATTTGCATAGTTGCAGTAACGTAGCTTATTGATTCTTGAACATTTGGTTTAGTGGCAGTTTATGGTTACTACAAGTTGAGTAATCTCAGCAGGTTTTCATGTGTTGCTTCAGATTATATTTGGCCCACAAATTACCCAGCTGAAATGAGTGTAAACAACATGAGCAGGGGGTAACAAGTTTATAAATATAAATTTAGCGACGCTATATTTTATAAAACAATTCGTTTATATAACAATAATTTTAGTGACTGTTTTCAAAACAATGTTTTCCAGCCGTCACACAAGGATCCGTGCGTGAAAACATTTTCATTACTTGACTAGAAAGGTGGTGAACTTGCTGTGAAAAACTGAATGAGAGAGTTTGACATCGAAATTTGACGGTGAATTTTTCTAGTTGCAATACGAACACAATTATTTTGGCAGAAATTTCAGTGAGAGCTCTTTTCTGAACCTTAAAAGGAAATCCTTCTTTGTTCTCATTTTCAGGTAGGTTTTTTGCGCTCGAGCTATTCTAGCACTAGTCCACTCATGACATGACAAGTGGATCTCTCTGCGTCCATGTAATTTGGACGGCTGCCAAAATGATGAAAAGCCACACACTTCACAGGACCCAGTTGAGCAAGATCGCTGTTACCCTGAAACTTTAACCGCTGAGCTTTGAACAGGAAAGTGGAATAAAAAAGTTTCCTTACCCGCTCTATATCAACAGCAGCAGCCGTCTGACCTCATTCACACGGCAAGAAAAGGGAACCATAGCATGTGAGCAAAAGAGCCGGCCGGTTTACAATGGACATATATAGGTGTGGATAAACATGACCATGAGCTGAAACCCACATCACTAGTGATGTCAAAACAAGACAGCAACTTGTACTGCCCAAAAATGGCACCCATGAATAATTTTGAGAACCAGGTTTCTTCCCTTTTGCTGAAGCTCTACTTTCGGACTCTTAATTTGGTCGATTTTCATACGAAAAAAATTCCTTAAGTGTACACAAATTCGACCAGTGGCGAATGCACAGGACTGAGTTCAAATTTCGCAGTAGTATACAAAAGTACAGATTTGGATCCTCCTCTTTGCTACTGTACACTGGGCGCGTCAAGATGCTATATCGACGTGATCTTTAATCTGGAGCCGCCCGGCCCGACAAACTTGGAGATGGTTGGAAAAAGACCGGAATTAAGCTCCGATCGACGATCGATCGAGCGTCTGTCTTGACGACGATGGAGAGTGCACGCTTGACTTAAGACCTTGTTGGGTACTTGTGGATTGGAATGGATTGGTGTGGAATAGAAGAGATTGGAGAAAATTTTAAACCAATGTGGATTTAAACACACTGTGATCCACGTGTATTCCACTCCAATCTACGTGTACCCAAACAAAGCCTAGCTTGCTGCCTCTAAACAACCCAACGTTGGACGATCGGGATGAACGCCGGCCGGCCGGCGGCCAGGCAGCTGTAAGCTCATAGCCGTGTGCGGTGGCGGCGCTACAGGAGGACCTCGAGATGCACGACGGTGGCGGCGTCGACGGGTGGGCCGACGACGAAGCGCTCGGACTTGGCCTTGCGGAGCACGGCCGCGGGGCCCGGCGGGACGGCGACGACGACGTCGGGCGTGCCCTCCTCGGAGTCGGAGCTGTCGTCGACGTCGAAGTCCTCCTCCGGGATGGAGGAGAGCACGCCGGCCCAGGACGACGACCCCACGCCGCCGTAGCTGTAGCAGTAGCAGTACTCCTCGTCGTCGCCGGCGCCGCCGCCCATCCGGTAGGCGTAGCAGCCGTAGTCCTCCTCCTCGGCCGCCGGCGGCCTGAGGCGGAGCACCTTGATGAAGAGCCTGTGCAGCAGTCTCGGCAGCCGCGCGCGCTTCTTGATCCGGCCCCCGCCGTACGCCGCCGCCAGCGCCGGTGGCGCCACGGCTGGGAACCACGGCATGCCGCCGGCCCGGGCGCCGGATGCTCGATCGATGCTGCTGCGTGCGTAGGTAGTAGGCTGCTTTGTGATCGGTCGAGCTGGATCTTGGTGTGCCGTACGTTCTCACTTGGCTGTCGGTTTAGGCCGTGTTTTTATACTATACCCGTACTCTTCCACGAGGGAGGATGAGCTGCATCAAGAATTCAGGATAAGAAAGACAGCAGCCAGGAGTCTCCTTTCCGGACAGAAAGTCCGGTTTTTGGACCGAAATTCCGTTTTCGGTCCGAACCGAAAAAGGTATTTCGATTCGAAAAACGGTGTTTTTCGGTTTCTAACCTTAAGATATGATGGTTAAATTTTTTAAACAATCTGAATTTTTTGCTACAGTACAATAGAAAGGTGAACCTGGCTCCGAGGGGCTCTGCATGATCGGTGGGCGAAAGTGAGTGGAAGGATTATTACTGGTCTTTACAGTTTGTGGTGGGCGGACGACGACCAGCGGGCAGTGTCATGCTCGTCACGGACTAGCCGGCAAACAGGCATTCAACGGCGGCGTGGTTAGCTTTAATCGCATGGCCAAGGCCGCCTGATTGACCAGCCGATGATTTATGGTTACCTAGAGACGCTGCATGCAGGCCAATCATCGACCGGCGGCCATGGATTACATATGCAGTGATATAAAGCCATTCCTAGCGGCAGTTCTATTGCACCGTTCGTTATCAATACCACCTCAGTATTTTGTCCAAACACAACCTTTATGGGACGGTGAACGCCAGGCTAGGTAGCTAGAAGCTAGTAGTACTAGTTAACACTGAACGACAACGATTACTCTAGTTCTCCTCTCGGTATACTCGTGCTCTGTTTTTAGTTTTTGCTTTCCGCGCGAGGCATCCGTGCTCAAGCCAAGGCAAGACTGGTGCTCTGTGTGCTCGGTAGTCTCTTTTCTTCTTGTGTATCACGTTGTGTATACAGTAGGAAATATAGCATGGAAAACTAGAATTCTACTCTCTCCGTATTTAAATATGAGTCGCGGTTGATTTTTTTAAAAAACTTCGATCACTTGTCGTATTCGAAATCCATAAATTATTATTTATTTGTTGTAATTTGTTTTATCATTGTATAGAGCTCGAGTGTGACTAGCAGTTTCCTTATATGTTTACATAATTTTTTTTTGAATAAAACGAACTATTGAAGTTTTAAAAATAGTCACCCGCGACTTATATTTGAATACGGAGGGAGTACTTTCCCTAGTTTGGTTATTTTATTGACACCCGGTGGCTTTGAACACGGAGTTTGACAGTGTCTCATTAAAATTTGAGTATAAACATGCAAAAATAAGCTACACCTACAAGTGCCTCTAATAATAAAACAAGCCAATATGTTCATAATGAATTCTCTACGACTCCCGAGTTTGAAGGTGAACATAAAGTTTGCTTCTCATTTTTATTGTTGGGTTGACCTTCATGTCACATTTCTGTGGACCTAGACAACTAGTTGTATTTCTATCAACATTATGTCTTTCTTTTTTTTTTGAGATGAACATTATGTCTTTCTTAGTATCTAATTGATGGTATTTTCTGCAACTTTCTAGTTAAAAAACTAATCATATTCAAACATCCATACAACATCCCCAAAATAGTTTGAACACTAAATTCTAATTAACATGTAAGGGAATTCAATTTCAATCACCTTTGGGAGAACAAACGAAATTAAAACACATACTAAAATCTCACAACTAAAATGATTTTGGTTACAGTTTAATAATGTTCAAAACTCTAGTTAATATAAACTTCTCTTTGGTTCTATTTATAATGTGGTGGAAACTATAACTAATCATCTTAATTATGCACCTTGAATAGTAGTTGACTCACGAATTAAACTCAAAATAGGAAACTAAATAACTAAAAAAATAAAAAAATCTTGAATTTAAATAAACAGCAAAAAGGAAAATTTGGCCTACCACGAGTCATTAAGCTAGACGTCATTCTGCAACATTATGGTTACCTTAGAG
Organism: Paspalum notatum; assembly: GCA_022530915.1. Taxonomy (NCBI): domain Eukaryota; kingdom Viridiplantae; phylum Streptophyta; class Magnoliopsida; order Poales; family Poaceae; genus Paspalum; species Paspalum notatum. The sequence goes on along the minus strand of CM039687.1, from coordinate 38,076,675 downwards.
GGTCATTGTATTCATACTCCATGACTCTATCTCATCACACCATTCACCAAATTGATACTAGAGAAAAAGTGGAAATTATAGTTAATTGTCATTGTTTAATGGGCATCAGCTACATAAAGTTTTTATTCCAGAAGTACAAATAATTGTTTGACAACATTTGGTTTTGACAAAAAGGAAGACATTGAGGAAAGTGAGATTGCCAAAAGTGCGCCACTAAAGGGGAAAGTGGGCGTTGTCGACTACCAGTCACTAAAAGTGTGTTGGACAATATAGATTTATTCCAACTCGATTTATATCATCGAATGTCTGTGGCCGATATATGTTTATAGCGACTACAATGGAGTCACTAATTTTGTGATGTGGTATAGTGATGGTTATTTGCTGGAGGACAAATAAAACAATTAGTTCCATATGGAAGTTGGCTATAAGTTATTTGTATCTGGGAGATATATCATATATAGTTTCCCAATCCCCTTTTCCGAAGCGTCAACATTCGATTGTACTCTCACTGTTGACAACTGTATGATGTGGTTGCTTTTTGTACAACTTTAATCATTCGTCTTATTCAAAACAATTCATAAGTTATCATTTATTTTATTTTTATTATGATTTGCTTTATCATTTAGGGTAGTTTGAGTATAAATTATTTTTTTACATGTTTGAGTTTTTTAAATAAAAAATGGTCCAAATAGAAAAAAGATCAACCACATCAACAGTAGATTTTGAATAAACGTAGGAAAACTTCTGTACGATTTTGGGCCTACGGCCTGTATAAACCTTTAGCCCACTAAGCAGGACTCGTGGGGGTGCAGAGTGCAGACTGCTAAGTGCTAACGAGGAGCATGTGTTTGCCTCTAAATCAGGAGCAATGACATGTGTCACCGACGAATTGTTCTAATAGAAAAAGTGTCACCGACGAATTGGAGAAGTCGGATGATTGGATGAGAATTCAATATTCACTCCGTTTGGATGAGAATTCAATATTCACTCCGTTCTTTTACGCTTTTTTCTTCAACAATACCCATGTTACTGCACATATATGGACCACATGTCGGGCCATGTCCTTGTTCATTTGGCCCACTATATCCACACTATCTATTTCTCCAAACATATATGAAGCAACATCATTTTAAAAACCCACTAAATTCCATCCACTAAGATCTATATTTGTATCTTCTATTGATTTTCTATGGTTTGATGCATGCAACGCTTTTCTCTTACGTGCATGTTGATATCACTCAAATTTACGCAGCAACACGTAGGAAATTCATCTAGTATAATAAATTCTTTAGCACTTGCTTCAGTCTTAATGTGTGTTGGCGTCGGATTTTATCTAAGACTAGATGTGGGCCAAAATGGTAGAAGAAGCCCACGATGAAAGAGCCGACTTGGTGAGGCTTATATCATAACTTTGGCAAAATACGATGATAAGCATATGTCCAAGGCCTAAGTTTTAGATGAAGTCACAACCCTAATCTATGTTTAAGGTCAGTTTATTCGCTAGACTGGTTTAGACTACAGGAATGGCTGCACGAGAACGGATGCCCAGACCACATATGGATTATGTTTGGAGTGTTTTATATATATAGATGGAAAACTAAGGAGATAAACTTTTTAACCTACCAAAATCATGTCCAAATACGCTCAGAGTCAATAGGAATTGAGAAAACAATGGAACGTCCAGAATCTGCCACGATTCACGGCTTGTTTCGGCTGATATAGTGATATGTGGAAGCCTCATAAAGATCTGGACCAATATAAGGAACATTCCATATTGCATTATCTAATCTAAGAGTTTTGGATTTATTATTGAATTGTAATATATTAGTCTATGAAAAAGTTTGAGTTTATCTCTAGTTTTCTGTTAGAAAAGGTTGTGATCTGAAGGTCAAGTCATCGGGAATATAAATATGTAACCAAATGCATTACGTCAAGGATCCACGACCAATACAATTTTCGGCACATCACCACTATGTTTATAACTCTCGGTAAACATCATGCAGTCTTAACACTATTTTTCTCATTAGATCTGCTAGGCTTTATGATATTTACCCCTTCAGGCTCAAACAAAGACCTATAGGTTCACATGGAACATGCAATCCATCATTACCGCTACGCACACACCACACAATCTCGTAATGATGTTATTTTTTTATTTTGAAGTGCTTAAAAGGCTTTAGTACGCCTAGAGAGTCTTTAGTATGGGGTGACTAAAGCTTCTCCATAGGCTAAAACCTTTTCAACCAGTATTAAATCTTTCATCTTTGGGGTTCTAGCATTTATATCCTCACTTTAGAGTTTGATAGTGATTTTACCCTCACTTTTTTAATCTTATGAATTTAGCCCTATGTTTTCAAATCGAAGATAGAGTTTATCCCTATTTAGTCAACTCTTCTTAACAATATTAATTCCGGTGTCAAAAGACCAACATACCCATATGGTTTTGCCTCCATTTTTTAACAGATTGTGATAATACTTTTATTCGCACCGCTGTTGCTGGGTCGTGCCCAGGCAATTTTGCGGCCGCCGCCAAGTCTCCCCATGTCGCTGCTCACCTAGGCCATGCCATGTTTAGGTTTTCACCAGTATGACTCGAGTTATGGGTGGAAAGATAAAGGGTATTCTAGTCTATTTTTCCTATTTCAAAATGTTTTCCTATTTGTTTTAAATATTTTAGTCCATATGTCTCCAACAGGGTTAGAAATAGGGCTAAACCGAGTCTTTATAATAAAAATGCATAAGTAAAACCACAAAATAAAAAAAAAAGGGTAAAACATAGTTAGAGTTGCCAGCAGGGGTACGAATACCAATCTCCCTTCGCCTTTCATCTATACTTATACTAGTTGCAATTTGTTTCGGTACCGAAAACCATTTGTAGCGCACGCATCGGATGGCGAGCCAAAGCAACGGATACAAAAGATGGACAGAACCAGACGCAGATCGATGAATCCCTGCTCGTACGTGAAAAAGAAGGTGAGGAACTCGATCTGAGAGCAACCAACCAACCACGGATGCAGAGCTCGATCGCAGAACTCCATTTACTTCGCTGCTGCATGCTCTCCCGGCCGGCGAATTGAATCGGAGTAGTGTCACTTGTACTTCTGCCAGTGTGAGTCCCACAGTGAAGGCACGCTGAATCCACATGCCATTCAGCTGTACTGCTCCCGTACGAACTCCACGCGATTAGCTCTTCAACCCTAACCCAAGTGCACTCCCTGCTGCACATCAATTTATTGCAAGCTTAGGCCCATCTCTTCAACTACTACCTCCATCTAACATATAAAGGACCCTAAAGATTTTATTACTAGACGGCTCGTCATAGGATTTTATTGACACTGTTTACTCATTTAGGCAATTATTGTGTATGAATATTAGTGCCAAATAGAGAAAGATCAATGGAGAATTGAGGGCTTGTTTGGAAACAAAGTTTTCAAAACCATAGTCAATGGAAAACTAAGTTGTATGATAACAATGTTCTAACTAGAATAGCAAATTTGTAAAACAACTTAAGTCGATGAGAAACAACACAAGCCAAATCACTTACCAACATCACATTAATATTATTGACTCAGGAAACTAATGTAGACACGAGAAATTTATTAAGGACTTTTCCTCTCACTACACCATGACACACCTTTTCCCACAGTGATGTGTGGGCAAAAAGTTAGCATTAGCAACAACTAATCTGTGAGAAAAAGTCAGATACTTTGTAGACAGGTTATCTGTCGGCAATCATGTGATTCGGTTACGTTATCTTGAAAAATGACGCTTTACTATTTTCTCTATTAAAGACAATGCAAACATGGACTTGACTTCATGTCTGGTAGAAGTACATAATAGATAATACTATTTTTCTCTTGTTTATGTCCTGATTATCTTGTTTCTTGATCATGATAGGTGCACATGCAACTTATTGGAGTATCAATCTTTTGGCAGCATGTAGTGTTACAATCTTTTGGAATGACCTTTTGTGCAACAAGAAAATAGTGATGTGTGTAAGGTTAGAACTACTAACTAGAAGAGATAAGGATATACATCCTCTCTATAAATCATGTATGACATTATTGTAGGACCGAGACGTGCGACTAGAGGGGGGTAAATAGGAGCACTTGAAAATTCAAACCCAAACCCCCACCGCAGTGCAAAAGGGAAACAACGCCCACAACGAAACTGGACACCGTCCACTGAGAGGATACGTATCTAGCTCACAATACGTGCTTGGTACCGTCCACTGAACAGATACGCATCAAGCACCAAGCGGAAGCACACGCTCAAACGGCTAAGAAAAGGAGCGCAAAAGGAACCAACTACGGGGAACTGCAGATTTCAAGCAGACAGGGCTGAAAAGAAAAATCTCAAAACCCCCTCAAGAGAAACTTTAAAAAATCCCCTAAAATTACCACACCTTCACAAGGCAATAGGAAACAACTTCAGAAAATTTCAGGCCAATTGGAGCAAGTTGTGACCACCGGACTGTCAGGTGGTTAACCACCGGACTGTCCGGTGCTTACAGCTTGACACTCCAAAAAGATTCGAATCAAAACCCTATCAAACCAACTTTAAAAATTATGAAATTTTTACTGAAGGTTAAAAAGGGGCTAAGGAACAACTTCACAAATTTTCAGCTCAATTGGACAAAGAATAAAATTCTTAGAGCCACCGGACTGTCCGGTGGTTAAAAAACTGATAGACCAACCCCAAAAGTAAAATACTAAAACCAGGTCAAAACACCTCCAAATGATCTAAATTTTTATGAGAGCTTTATGATTCACTGATAAAGAGCTCCACAAAATTTTAGCCTAAAATTCGAAGGTTTTACCCCTAAACCAAACAAGGCTTTAAGACGGACAGGACCAGCAGGAAAACTGGACAGCAGAAAACCTCACACAAAAGCAATCCGAAACTTGACCAAATCTTCTCCAAACATCACGAAAATTGGCACAGGCTATCCTAGCCCCATTCCAAAACTATTCCCAAAAGATATATAAAAATAGATCACGGGATTAGCGGGAATTTCAGATCTCGTGAAGAGGTGAATATTTGGACAAGAAAGGGAAAAGCTTAAGAACAACTTGCTCGTGGCAATCCTTTGGGATTGAGATGTTCTAAGACATAATCTTCACGTCCTTGCAGGTCCAAAACACAAGGAAAACAAAGGATTCAACCTTGGCCAAAACAAACACCCAAAAAACCAAGGATTGAAGCCAAAAACCAAAGAGAACAAAGACAGGGGAAGCACACAAAGTTGTTGCATGAAACCACTTCGATTATCAGCCTCAAAAGAGGTCTTAGGTCAGATTACAACGAAAAATTTCGTCCCAAGCAACCACCCTCAGCTTCCCTCTTGATTTGAAGGCTAGATCTCACCCTAACCCTCCTAAACTTGGAGCTTAAACCTTGAGGACGAAAATTACACAAAGCAAATGAAAACCTAGCTGCCAAGACATCCTCTAATGACCACCTCTTAGTCTATTTATACACCGGTTCAGTTTTGGTATTTTTACACATAGACCCCTAACACTAGAAACGCCCGGAGGGGCTAAAACAGAAAAGAACCCGAAATATCGGGGACGGACGACCACGATGAAGACTTGATCTTCTTAGCTTCCACGCAATCTTCGGATGTCCTCCACGTGGCCAGTAGTCCAATCCACCTTTGCACCCCCGGTTTTGAAGTCAGAAACCGGGAAACTTTAGGAAGTCTTCGTCTGGGCCGGACTTGGCCCATCTTCTCTATCTTGGTGAGTTGTGGCCCAACTCACCAAACCTTGAATAGCTTGGGTGGCGGTTTTGAGCCAAAGCCGCCAAAGCCTCCCTCGCACGCCTTCGCGCCATGCACTCGGGTTGGAGCACCACGGTGGCACCCGGCTTCTCCAGTCCATCGGAGTCGCCTCGCAGTCCATTGGAGGGCTTACACCACCGTTGCCGATCCGCCCCTCCGTGTACTGAGCTCCCATGGCCGACCGACGCTGAGCATTGCCTCCGGTCCATTGGAGGGCTTTTACCTCAGTCCATCGAGGTCTTCATCATCAACCTCCAGTTCATCGGAGGGCTTGAGCTCGTTGACAATCACTCATCACACCAGGAGAGCAATGACGCCGGTCCATTGGCTCTCAATTATTTACGAGACTGGATCTCAGACTTGTGACAGTCCTTGTTACTATTTATGTTTATTTTAAACATGTATACTTTGTTGGAAGATCCTAAGTTTATGGAACAATGCAATGATGGATATGTTTCTTCAAGTTGAACAACTTGCATGATGGAATGTCTACTTGAATTGTGATTGTGTATATGAGTACCATTACATCAACATATTATGCATATATATAAATGTGTGCACTGCTACACCCTAGTTAGTGGGGAAAAACAGGGTTAGCCAACATATTTGCTGTTGGCAAATCACTTAACCGTTGGCAAAAAGTTGTACTGTGAGGAAAAAACGAACTGTGGGGAAAGATCTGAACTGTTGGCAAAGGTGAGCTCTTTCCCCACACTTTATGTGTTGCCAAATGTTTTTACTGTGGGCAAAGCCTACGCCGACAGCATCTCTCGTTACAGTTCGTTTAATGTGGGCAAAACTTTTGCCGACAGTTTCTGTGTCTGCGCAGGTACCTTTCGCCCACATTTCCATGCATTGGCTAAAGCTGGTCATGGTGTAGTGTCATCTAATCAAGGCCGTTAATAAAAGCACACCAACTACTGATATGGATTAATGCACCTTGAATATATGACATATATTCCATAGTAGGTTTTTTGAACACGATGATTTGTATTTTAGAACAAAGAGAGTATATCAATGTTAGAAAGAAGTTTATTTTTTACCGTCAAATTATCGTCCAAGTCTATATTTGACCATGGAAATCTAATGCAACCAGGTATATGACCTCTGGGCATCGAAATGGGAACCACACCTATGTGGTCCCAAGGTAGTTTTTTTTTAAATAAAAAATGATCTAATATTTAATTATTCATAACTAACTTATTTTAAGTTAGAAAAAAGAAACTAATACAAATTTTAAAGTAATATATCTGCTAGTACTCTTCTTTGAGTTATTTGGATACTAATTTATTACCCCTTTTCTTATTCACAACCGTGTCAATTATTTATATACATTTTTTATAAATTTAATATATCTACTAGAAGTCTTCTTAGAGTTATTTGGATACTCATTTATTACCCCTCCAAGTGTTTTCTTGTTCATAATCATGTCAAGTATTTATATGGATTATTGTTTTGGGCTGTATTAGATCCTGAGATCAACCAGAAAATTCAATATACTAGTATATTGACGATAAAGAAGGTGACACAAATCTCATAGATGCAAGCTCCACCATACATAGAGGTTAGTCATAGCATGGCTAGAACTTTGCTTTACGTTGATTGCGTGATTAATTAATATGTTTTGAAAAAAGCTAAAGGTAAATCATACCATCACCAAATTATGCAATTAACATAAAGTACAAAATGACAACTTATAGGTGTACAATAAAATACTAGGAGAGGTAGTAAATGGGATTCAAAGAAATCTAAGCAGAGTACTAGTGGATATGTTATATTTTATAGAATTGTACAAGTTTCATATTTTTGAAATGAAAAAACACCATCAAAACCACACGAGGGATAAAATATAACTAGTTTCAACCGTTGCATGTCCTAATACGATGCCTGGTTTTGTAGTTCGATGGTCAACATTAGTTTGATGGTGAAAAATGGACTTCTTCTATACTACTACTACTACTACTACTACTACTACTACTACTTTAATCTCTAAAGGAGCCTCCATGTTAACTCACATGGTTAATTAGCCAAAAAAGAATATAAACTCTATAAATTCATACAAAAACTAGAAACATATCACCGAATAACCATTGCGAATATGTAATAGCAATTGTATATGTTTTATTTCTTAAACATTCATATACACCATTGGTATTATAAGGAAATAGTCTAAAATGGTTTACAAATACATATGTCAAAATTACTCACATATATACCAATAATACGGAAATAGTCTAAAGTAACCCCTCTTAGTCTTATTTAAATTATATACATCTTTGACTTTGTGGAAAACTAATTAACATAAGGTAACCCTGAGCCTGATGCCTCAAACAAACTCTATAGACTTGTACTTCCTCTGTTCTTTAAAGAATGAAATTCTAGCGTTCAATATTTTTCATAGAAAGAATGTAGTTGTAATCTGTGAGCTATCTTTTCTAAGACCATTTTCAGTGGAATATTTCATATTTGTGTTTTCAAGACTTTACGTAAGTAAAAAAGAATTGATGAAACACTGGTTGAAACGACCCCCCACATTTCATTCGGTGCGGTTTTATAGGCAACATACTCGACACAATATGTCTAGAAAATAGTGTAGATATGATTTCATTTAGGTGGAACTCATTTCATCCCTTTGTTCATTAATCATTAGTGCAGTGAGAGATCATCCAGATTGCTGACATGGAACCTTATTAATGACAACGAATTGAAACTTTCACCGTGAATAGTTTGAGTATTTAATTATTTAGTTTTTCTCTTTTCAAGTTGCATAAGCATTTAATGGCCAAATCTTCTTCTTTTTCCCTTTCCAAGATGTGTGTCTGTGATAAAATAGGAGCATGCCTGTCATTTACTCCCTCCAGGTCTGAAATTCTTGTTGTTTTAGACAATGTCACGGTCTCCAAAACATAGTTTTGACCAATATTTCTGTTAGAATATAAATGAATACCCTACCACATTTGTACTATTGTGAAAGCACTTTTAAAAAGACATCAGGGTCGGCGGACCCCGACCACACACAATGTAGCTTCGCCACTGTACAACTATGGAAGGTAATTAATATTGACCAAACTATTTCGTCGTAATATATTTATTATTATTTTATCAATATTTGATGTTATGCACGTATTATATTTTCCCAAACTATAAGTTAGTATCATAAATTACCGACCCTGGCGTCAAATTATCCTGGCTTCCCCCTGTTTTTTATGGCAAATCTAATGATATGACGTCAAAGTTTCAAAACCAAATAATTTAAAAGTTATTTATAGTCAAAGTTTAAAATGTTTGACTCAATCATTATCCAAAACGATAAGAATTTCGGACATGGAGGGAGTATCTGTCATGACTTATGACTACTAATCTGTCTTGATAATGTTAGTATCGCATTCTTTAGAACAGATGTATAGTGCATTCCGCACATCTTACAGGCTCCACTCCAATGATGTTCACATGGATTCGGAAAGCAAATAAATGTGTTCCTAGGATCAAGATTATCACTCGTTGTTGGTTAGCGGTTGATATATATGCTAAACACATGAAAACTATACTGAGGAGAAACCACAATGTTCAGCATGATACAAATTGTACTGTTGTCTACACAAATGATGCTGTTGAAGAAGACCGTACCCACATATGTCATTTTATCTTTGACGGGTCAAAAATTGATCGACTTATTCCTTCTTTGAATGACCAGTGTTCCTAATAGGTTCTAGATTAGTGCATTTCTAACCGGAACATTGGGCGTAGGCGTGGCTCCCTCCAACGGAGCTTCCCTGAACCCGGCCGGCCGGACCCTCCAAAAGTAAAGAGGTGACCTGTCTCCATTCTTGCATGTCATACCTCTTTCGTGGTGCCATTGAATGCGTGCATGGCCTCCATCGTGATCTCCTGCGCTATTTGCTTCCCCCTTAACTGTTTCCAGTGAAGCTTCGGCAGTTTGTATGCTACTGCTGTGCAGGACAGGAGGCACGTACGCGTTTGTCTCTGGGGGGAGGGGAAGCGCGGTACGAATTGCGTCCCGTGCATTTATCAGAAACGTACTCAACATTTTGTCTAGCCTTCTACTTCTAATAGCATTGGATATTAGAATAATGGACTATGTAGATTATGATTATTTAGGTTATTACTTAGAGCAAGCTACCACATCCACAGGAGTGTTGGAACTAGATATGATGGTACACGATTAACACAATAACACAAGGTATATGAATGAACAGACCAAGCGCGGTAATATATATAAGTAGATGTATTCTGTACTAGAGGTATCTGGATGGTGAGAATCACACAGTCCCGGTCGGAATCATCTATCAATGCAAACTTCTCGGTTCAGTTTTAGTGAAAGAGGGATGGGTGCTCAGTGCTGCAATTTTGTCTCCGACAATGACAACTAATGCGGAATCCCTAGTTGATGCGCTCATGGTGCAACCAGTAGCAACCAAGTGTGTGGCCTGTCACAGGAAGGGCTCCCTGGTCGATTTTTGAGAGGAAAGGTGCGCATGGTTAGGTTTAGGTTGGGCTGGTACCGGAATTCCAAAAAGCCAGTCTTTTACCATATGATTGCCCTGCCCATCAATTGGCAATGGTGTAGTTAGCGAGCTGGCAAATGTGCCTAGTGGAGGGTGAGCGAAAGCGATGACAGGGGGGCGATGGTCACATGGAACATCAATAGGGTTATTAGTTCGATCATTGGAATATGACTGGTGGTAGTATGGGCCTGCTTTGGTGCCAACATTGGCCATTATATTAGCATGGCTAGTTTTGGCATTGAACCAAGCAATATCTATTGAGGTTGTTGCAGTTTTGTTGCGGGTTGAGGGGTGGAGGTACATCACAACGGCGAAAAAACAAGGAAAAAGATGGTGAGTAGGGGTAAAAGGAAAGAAGAAAAATGATCAACCTTGACACATGCTCTCTCGTCCCTATGGCTCAACTAATGTCATGCAATACAATTGCTCCCTCAAAGGAGAAAGATGATGAGTATGGGTAAAAGGAAAGAAAAAAGATCAACCCCTCACATATGCTCTCTCCTCCCTAGGGCCTAGTAACTAATATCATGCAACACAATTGCTCCCTCAATTTTTGATATAGTACATATTGGTAGGATTAGAGAAAGTATTTCGGTGCTGTAGTTTGACGACATCATTTCCCAACAGGATTGGAGGTGGATTGAGGAAAACTAAACTTTTTCTCAATCACCTCATTCCCTTTCGATTAATCAATTCCCACGAGAAATGAGGCTCAAGGATTGGTGATCCATGCTTAGTTGCACACACCAGACAGTGCGGTGGTTCACCACCGGACCATCCGGTGTGTTCACCAGATCAAATAGGCATCTCTGTGCGTTTTGTACACACTGACTAGTCTTGTGGACAACCATGGATTGTCCAGACTACAAGACTCAACTTGTCCGAATTCCCCTCCTTTAGCAATGTAACGCCCCAAAAATCACACCCAAAAATTTCTTCTAATACATCCTTAATTCGAAATCAATTTTTGAAAACATGGTTGTCATCGAGTGTATTAATATGAGCTCAACGAAACTTCCTTAAAATCTCTAAATATCCCAGGATAACCTCCTTCAGATATCCTAAAATTCCACTTCCAATTTTCTCCCACAAATTCCTTCCAAAATTCCATTCCAAAACCCTAAACCCAAAATACAAAATAAGAAAATAAAAGGGAAATTCTTTCCTCACCCTTCGGCCCACCATGGTCCCAAACCTCCTCCCGGCCCTCCTCGCCTCCCTCTCTCCACCTGGGCCGTGAGGCCGCCCCATGGGCCCAACCACACCCCTCTCTCGCACACTGACCCCCCCACCCCCGGATCTCCATCCCCTTCTTCGCCCTTCGGCGATCTTGCCAACCGGTCACGCGCAACGCGTACCGCGTGTCGCGACACCGCACAGACGGTGCGCGCTAACGCCATCGCGCGTCGCGATGCATGACCGCCCGGCTAGCCCCGCTCTGCCAACATCTGGTGATGCGACACCGCCTCAGCCCCGCTGCGGCCCCATCCCGGATGTCCCCAGTCTTGCCTCAGCGTCACCTCACCCGCATCGCCGGTGTGCCGCGACACCACGCAGGCACTGCACCAAGTCCCCTTTATACCTACGCCCCTGCGTCGCCGGCCTATAAAAGGAGACGGACTCCTCCTTCTCCTTGTGCCTGAGCTCGCCGAAGCACTCTCCCTCTTCCTCTCCATTCCACCTCCACGACGGAGCATTTCCTAGAGCCACGCTCTTGCCACAACGCCGCTGCCCCACCTCTCGATTCCTTGTGCCATGAACTCCGCCACCCCCTCCTTTATGTCCTTTGTGCTCCAATTTGTCCCCTTCCCACCTTCTCCATTGCCTATCCCGCCGTTGAGAATGACCACCGCCGCCGCCTTAGCACACTGTGGAGAAGCACCCCACTTCCTTCTCCACCGATGAGGGTACCACCTGAGGGTTCACCTCACCAGAGTCGTCGTTACACCCCACCATGCCTAGGGAACTGGCAGACGGCGGAGAACCGCTACTACCCGCCGTCGGTGGCCACCCCAAAGCCGACCGGTTCAATTGGTCAAGTGTCGCCGTCCACTGCCGTAGTGCACCGTCCCCTCCCTCCTATCAATACCACATGGGGCCAGCGCGACGGCGTCGGCCGCGCCGTCCTGCCCTGCATGCGCGCGTGGCCTGAAAACGGGCCGACGCCCCTCCCCCGGTCTAGATTTCCATTCCCCATTGGCCAGATCCAAGAGTTCACCAAGAAAAGTCTATTACTACCATCTAAACGTTCAAAAAAAAAAAAAAATCTCCCCCCTCTCCACTAAATACTACATATTTTCTCTATTTCAACTCCAATTTCATTGACTCTTGTGCCTTTATTCATCTAAAATCAAACCCTATCCAGTGACACCAAGGCTCATAAATTTCATCACCATCTTTTCACTAGGAACCACTCCTAAACCATTGTGCACCGCCGTGAGATGTCCGTCCCTCCGATGGGTCTGTCTCCACAGCGCACACCCACCATCTCTACCCTGGCGCCTCCGGAACAACTGCTATCGCGCCCTCCAAAGTGCCTAGAATTGTTGACGGCTCTTAGCATAACCGATTTTACTCCGCAAGCGCACGGAGATTCGCTGTAGCTTTTTAACTTAGAGTATTCCGAGTATCGTAAAAGTCCACATGGAAGCAAGGGCGAATTGGTGGAATGATATGTCGAACCTTCAACAGTATTATATAACTTAGATAAACTCCCACTATTCTTACACTGGGGGTAAGAATAAACAAGATAAAGATAGTGTATGGTGGGAAGAGTAAACAAAGACCAAAACAGTAAACAATTAGGTATAGTTGCCTGGGAAGACAACAAGTGAGATTAAGATATCCAAACTCTATTTCTTAACTCTGCAAAGGAATATTCGTGGTTGAACTAAGTTAACTAAACACAAACTATGGTCTTGCATCGAGCGAAATTCCAGACTACACCGAGGAGGCACGGGGTAGATAGTTGGCCAACCGAACGGCAACTGGCTAACGCCTACGGGCTTACCAACGACGGGATTGGAATATTGAGACCTCTAAAGCTATCATCTAGAGAGGCTACCAACCAGAGCTGCGTGGGTAAGATGGCACGCTAAACTGGTGTTCAAGTAAAAACTTGAACACTAAAGTTCTTCCTTGATCAGAGGGTGAGCATTAACTTAATCTTAGATCAGAGCCTAAGACAAGTTTATAGCACCGGCAAGTCTAGCAAGATTCAGATAACTTAAGGACAACACAAAGCTAAGCCTTGATCTAGTATGCAAAAGAAGGTACACCACACTAGGCAAGTGTAAGAAATAAAGTAAAGTATAACTCAGAAGATAGATCAACACTTGTATATTATACTGGAGTAGCAGGAGAAAGATAGAATGATACAAGAGCTTTACCAAGACTCAAAGCTAACCCTAGATTCCCTGAGGCAAAGACTCAGACTCAACTCTAACTCCCAGGACTATCCTATTGCTACTAAACTAACCAATGGTGTGTTCCACTCAACATCCACACTTCACAAGTAAGGCCTAGGGACCTATTTATACCCACTCGAGCAAGAGGGGTATTTATACATGGTGTAGGTCAGTTGTAGGTCAGTAAGGCGGTTGAGGGGGGACACTTGGCAGGTCGGGCAGCCTGCAAGTCCCTTGGATCCACCGCCTTCCAGCATCCAACGCTCCATATCGACTCCCTAAGGCGGTTAGAGGTCGGTTGGCAGTTAAAATGTGTGTTTTCCTTGAGCCAATGGATCTTCACTTGTGTTTCTTCCTTAGCTACTGGATTGAAGCCATGGATTGCTGACTTCGCCAATCCAAGTGATGGATTGATGAGTTGGCAAGCCTCCCGGCACTTAACGAGTTGTATTGTGTTGACACGTCTCTTTTGAGCATGCAGGTCGAATATGAGGTGATCAGACCACATTGTCAGGTTGGGCGGCCTAGGGGTAGGTCAGGCTGCCTGACCCACTTGGCAGTGACCTTCCTGACTTAGCCATATTTTGCCTGTTTTCAGCTGTTCTTGCACCTGCAATCAAATATTCAACACAACTTGTGGAACTATGTTAGTAGCAAGGGTTAATCTCCATTTTGATATATTTTCCTTCATATTCATGGATAGTTGATGATCGTAGATAGTGCAATAACGACCATCAACAGAAATCTCACCACACAACTCAATCCACTAGAATCAACACCGCCAGTAAGAACCACCAAATCCTTATCTTCCCCATTTGGACTCCAATCCCGACGATTCTTCCACCAAAATTCTTCCAAAATTAAACTCTATCCAATAAATATGATCCCAACTTTGTTGATCTTATGTTATACCCCGTTTATGTGCTTTTCTTATTGGTGCACATAGTTTATTCCAGCGAGTCCGATCGGTCTGTCCCTCTCAAGGTACTATGCATTGATCGAAGCCAGTATCCAACCCGGACCAGAGCCCCCGGACCAGCCACCATAACAAAGTGAATGGTAAGTCCACTAGAATCCCCACTTGATGCATAAATTACCTAGTTTTATCACCACAAGCCATGCCATGTTAATCAAATAAAACCGGCATATGTTTTGCTATCTAAGGAAACTTGGTAGGATAGCCACCCAAACCTGTGCTTAGGTAGGATCACTTACTCTACTATATATATCTATCTTGATGATGTGATGGAATGTGGTTATGGGTATGGTGTGTGTGCTTTGGAAAAATGGGGAAGAACCCGAACATAACGACTTCGGTCGGCAAAGCCATTATAAGAGTGGAGTAAGAAAAGTTAAGGTGCCGTAACCATGGTTACCTGGGGGACTAGACTTCGTGGAGAAGGACGGTGATGCGAATTGCTCGCGGAATCGAGCAAGAGAAAAGTGGAAAAGGAATGTTCTACCCATGCTCACGTAAGGACCGAGTTGATATTTCATCTTGCCTAACTCTCTTTCGTACAACCACTCTATGTTGTATGCAACAGCATTTGGTCGGAACCCACAAGGAACAACTGAATGAATGCCAGTGAGCTAGGATGCACTGAGGGACTAGGAGTGGGGAAAGTGTCGTGTGGCATGGAGCCACTGGTGATGACCTTAAGAGGGAATACTTGTGTGGGAATGACCTTGAGAGGGAAATGTCTTCATGAAAATGAGAATCCTAGACAAACTTGTGGATAAAGTATGCACCTCTGACCAGAGTATAAATTCTATCTGGATAGTCACTGTCCTCTACATGGACAAAACGGCTTGGTTTCGACAACTAGATATTTTATAAAATGTGTGAATGGATGGAAAAAAAAGTGATTTTGTCTGGCAGCAGATGCCAAGAGCTACGGGGGCAAGGCCCTGTAGTGGTGTGGGAAAAAATGTGTGATGGCCCTAATGACATGAGCCATAATGGACCGGCAAGTCCTGTGGCAAACCTTGACTTGGGAAAAATGTTTTCATAAGACTAAAAGTGGGAACTAACAAACCCTGCACACAAACTATTTTTCCGCAAAACATCCTAGGCTCAAGATATACCCTGCATGTAATAATAGCTTTTACCCCAACTCCTTATGGAGGAAGGTGGGCTTGCAGAGTACGTATGTACTCACCCTTGATTTTTTTGTTAATTTACAGAGAAGAGGAAACCATTACAGTAGTGTACGAGTAAGGGCTACAACCTGCTTTCCAACCGTGTCTTGTGGAAGTTGGGCCTTCGTTCTAAAGTTCTGCTGCTTGTGTTTGGGCTGTGTGTTGCAGACCCACCCCTTTTTATCCGACCCGATAGGGCAGATCTGTAATCATCTCATGTAAGAATGTGATTACCAGACTCCTGGAAAAGTCCCACCATGAGTAGGGGTACAGTGCTTCAAGCACATAGCATTTACATCCAAAGATGCGCATGTGTCTCACTTTGGAGTGATGGCCGAACCTCACCTTATACAAGGTCCTTCCAAGGAATGCTCGGAGAAAAATGTAGTTTGCAACATACTAGATAGAGTTAAGTGATTCGGCCCAATATTTCCTAGGAGTCCTAGCCATCTCCGCAAGGGTCCAATTCTTGCGCTTCCCAACACCATTCAGTTGACGTGTGTAAGGCTATGAGTACAGATGGTTGTGAGGACCAACATCACTGCAGAGAGCATCAAAACAAGAGTTTTCGAACTCCATGACATTATCACTATGGAATGCCCTCGTGGCATTTGGCAACTCATTTCCAAGCCTCAAAATCAGCTCAAAATCATATCTCAAACCAACTCGAAAGCCTCATCTTTTGTTTCCATGAGAAACACCCACGAATAGCTAGAAACATTGTCAATGACCACTAGAACGTACCACTTGCCACAGACAGACCGCACCCTAGCTCAACCAATAGTGTCCATATGTCCCCGGGGTGTGCCACCGTCACTTGATTGACAAGTTAGTGCGAAGCGGCATCTTTCCATGACAACAGGGGTGGCATATCAAGTCCTTCTCATACCTCAATCTAGGCAATCCTTGAATTAGGTCCAATCAGCTCAACTTGGCAAGCAAATTGAAGCTCAATGTCCTAGTATCCTATGCTACTTCCAAAGCTCAATAGTCAAACCAGCAACTAAACAGCAAGAAAGGCCAAAGGACATTGAAAAATCGACTTGAAAAACACACCCAAAGGGCATAATCTCAGAAACAAGGTTGCCTCGAGAATCTAAAATGTGTGGAAGACCTCTCTTATAGTGAACCTCATACCCATCCTTGAGAAGTTGCAAAATAGACCACAAGTTGGAACACAAAGGCACAACCAAAGCGACCTCTCTCAAGGTGAGTGAGTCAGAAAGGTGAATCGAATCAACAGATTTTACGTTTCCCTTGCTTTTGTCCCCAAATATGTTGTACTCCTTCTCACTCATGGGAGTGACGCTGGAGACCCATCTGCGACTAATGGTCATGTGGCACGAATAGCCTGTGTCCATGATCCATATGTCCTCCAGTTCTCCATCCTTGCATCAGGAACAAAAACCAAGGTGTGCAAATGACGTTACACTGGGTTATAGTCATATGTGAAGCAAACCAGTGTTGTGCCACTTGTTTGATATTAGGGGATAGAAAAATCGAATCCACCTTATCCCATCATTGTACTCTCACGAGGTTGACGGCGTCCACGATGAGGAAAGTGTGGTCCATCAAAGACCTAAACTCAACACCTCTGCCACATGGTCCATAACTGTATTGAGGACATGTTGTCGCGGAAATCTGGTGGGAGGATGCCACAATGTAGACACACGTGGAATCGGGAGTGCCTTTGGGAGCTCGCTCCCCTAGAGATGTACCAAACACCTTCTAGCCGGCGTCAGGTGTCAACTGTGCGGGCATGCATGTACCTAGCTTGATCTTTCAACTAGGGAGGTTGTTGACTCAATCAATGTTTACATTCCTATAGGTGAATAACAGTAATAGTTAAAATACTTCTTAGGCCGATCCCACGATCGACCTTGCACCATGTAGATTGACTATTAAGCGGCTGATTGCATAGGAGCATGCGACGTTTACCTTCTGGCAATGAGATAGAGATAGATTACTCACTTCGTAAACATTAATCAAGCTTTCAAAGCGTAAAGTGGATAGATCCTCCTGAACAGGAACATCTCAGGATAGGACCACACACATTAACCAAATAGGAACATTCCATAGCTGAAGCTAAGAACCACACCGGATCAATACACACAAGGAGTCTGTAGACACCAACCAAACATGAACGTTCCATAGTAGAAGCTAAGAGCCATGCCCAACCGATGCACGCAAAGGGCATCAAGGTCCATATCAAAGGCCATGCTGAGGAAACCAATCCAAACCACACTAGATAGTCTAATTAATCGTAAACGAAACAAGGCATGCAGGGAAGCTAGTCTTAGGATGCTATGCCAGGTGCACTAATAAGGGCCACTTCAACCCTCTTGATGCATCGAATTTGTCAACCCGATCGACTCCACACCGATCATTAAGCAGAAGAATCCAGCAATTGACTTGACATCGAAGGATGGGCCAACCATTATACATGTATAGATCCGACTAAGGATTTGCCTCATTGCATTTAGAGAGCAAGAGGTACGTCCTCGTCGCACGTGGTTTGACCTTCAAGCGTAGCTAAGACTAGCTTCTAAACCCTAAAGACAATAGGCAAAATTCATAGCATATAGCACAAATCATAGATGAAACTTTGCATGAGATCTAAACATATGGATAACTAGAAACCTTGCCATAGAAAAAAACGCCTTAGTGTAAGGTTCCATGGTCTAGGAAACACTTTGCTGCCAAGCAGACCCGGACGAATCTGCTAGGACAGCGTGGTGCTTACTTGGAGAGATTAACCCTGAACAGGGATGGCGATACACCGAGAGTGGTTGTATTGATCATTGGATGATGATTTACATGGTGCACCTGGTTACATATTTATAGCCCGAAGACTTTGACCAAGGCAAACCCTTTCCTAAGTGAAGACTAGAAATAGACTCAAACTCGTTTCTAAAGTAATAGATTACAATTAAATAATGAATCTAAGATATTATAACTAGCTAATGTGATCTGGACTCTTCATTTTGTATGCCTATTTTTCATTGTAGTTGCCAACTATCACTTGAACTAATTATCAGCTCACCGACTTCCAGAATTTATGCAGATAGCTCAACAATATTATTGGTCACCCTATGGTAAGCTTTGTAGAATAGATACCAATCGATAGAAGAAAAAAATAGGTTTGTTTGTGACACTCTGTTCCTAATGGTACAGAGGCAATGGAAGGGAAAAGCGAATATAACGGAGGACCTGCTGCACGCTCCGTTCCATGAATCGAACGGCGTAGAATCAACCTGACCACTGTGTAGCGTTGTGGCGCGGACATGCTCTACAAAAACAAAACCTAAGTGGCATAGGAATGAATTGAAAATTAATTTTGCACAACATTTCTTGGCACACAAAACCGAGTTCTCTGCTTGGCTCTGTATGTACTGGTATATCAAATCTTAC
The DNA here is from genome assembly GCA_022530915.1 of Paspalum notatum. Classification (NCBI taxonomy): domain Eukaryota; kingdom Viridiplantae; phylum Streptophyta; class Magnoliopsida; order Poales; family Poaceae; genus Paspalum; species Paspalum notatum. Next base: position 38,057,410 of record CM039687.1, on the reverse strand, counting down.
TATTACTAATTTTAGAGCATCCACGTTAATCCTCCCCAAACACGTTAAAAAAAAAGATAAATTATAGAAATTCTCATGAAAATAAAAAACATCAGTCCGTACATCGTGTAACTCTAATAATAATAGCCAATTATATTTTCTAAAAAAAATACCCACCATATCATAATGAAAGGTAAAATAAAATAATCCATAAATTTGTATAAAAATTACCCACCATGCCATTATGAAATACGAATTAAAATAATCCCGTAAATTTGCATAAAAATTACCCACCATACCATTATAAAATATAAATTAAATAACCCCATAAATTAGCATATAAATTAAACATATGCCATCATAAAAGATGAATTAAAATAAGTCCTAAGTCTGCATATAAATTATCCAATATACCATCATAAAAAATGTATTTTAATAATTCTTAAATTTGCATATAAATACCCACAATTTATTTACAAAAGATAATTAAAATAATCATTTCTAAGGTTACTATATATTAAATCTATATGTGACATCCCGAAATTCAGTCCTGGAAAATTTCTTCTAATCTCTCCATAATTCAAAATCAATTTTCGAGGACCCTGTTTGTCTGTTGTTTGTGTGCTAATGTGAGCTCAATAAAAAAAATCTCAAACTATTCCGAGATCGCATCCACCGAAAATCCTCCGCAAAAGCACTCTCAAAATCCCTTCCAAATTCTAAAAACAAAATCCAGAAAATAGAGAAAAGTCCTGTGGGCCGAATTTTCCAGGCTGCCCATCAACTCCCCCCCCTTTCGGCCCAGCTCTCGCTCCGGCCCGCCTCCCCTCTCTCCCTCACCGCCACGCGGGCCCCACTCGCCAGCCCCTCTCTCCTTCCTTGGCGCCGCGCCGCGCCGCGCCATCCCCCGCCGCGCATGCCGACTAGACGCCGTCTCCGGTCCTCGCGCTCCGCGCCGGACCTCGCCCCTCGCCGCGCCGGGCCCTACCGCTCGCCTTCCTCGGTCGCCGCCGCCCTGCGGCCGGCCCCTATCCCTTCCCGCACCCAGCTCTGTCGCGGCGTCCGTGTGTCACGACGACGACCGGTCCCCGCCGCGGGCCGAAGTGCCCCCTCCCCCCAGCCAGCCCCGCCATCGTGCCCGTCTTTACACCCAGCCTCCTCCCTCCACAGTCCAGGAACTCTACATTACCCTCGACCCCTCCACCGCCGGACCCCTACACTCCCCACGCCCGGTCCCCGCCAGCCGAGCTCGGCCTCCCTTCCCGCTCGCCTATAAAAGGCATCGCCAGCGAGCTCTCTCCTCGCCATCTCCCTCTTCCTCCACCGGCTATAAAAAGCCCACAGAAGCCCCTGCCTTCCATCTTTCACCCTGCTCCGGTGCGCCACCGCCGCCAGAAGCCCTCCCCCCCCCCAAAAAAAAACTACCCCCCTCCAAGGCACCAGAGCTCGATTCCTTGAACTTCAAGCCCCACCATACCGTCCCCTTCCTCCTCGGCCCCTCGCCGTTGCCTCTCCACGCAGGCACTCCAAAAACCGAACTAAAACCGAGTCAAATCTCAACGAAACTTCACGAAAATTTGCATGGATGATCCTAAGTACCTTCCTAGCAAACCCCAAAAGATCCACTTGAAAAGATCAAGGGTTGCACGAAAATTTCAGATCTCGTGAGGTTGGTGAGTTGAACCCGAAAAACCTAGAAACGTCAAGAACGGCCTTTGCTCGTGGTTGGATAATTCTAGCACTTGGCTACTGAGATGCACCACGTCCTAGCAAGGCAAAATACTGGCAAAAGAAAGGTCTCATCCTTGGACAACACAAAACGAGCCAACATCCAAGAAACGGGACCAAAAAGAAACTAGAAAATGGGCAAAGAGGGAGGGATGATATTGCTGCTCAAGGCTTGGAATTTCACAACAAAGAACCTTGAATTAACCACGAAATTCAGGTTACAAGAGTTCCCTAGAGCCTACCTCCCTTCATCCTCCCACTAATGACAAGATTAGACTAAACTAGGCACTCATCTCCCAGCTAATCCTCTCTATTTCTTCTCTTTGGACCTTGGCTGCTAGGGTTAGAAAATCCTAGGGTTTGTGGCTGCCAAGATAAGCACCATGGGAGCCTCTCAAGTTTATTTATACCCTAGGCCCTAAACGACACAATTACACTAAGACCCCTAGTCTAAAAATGCTCGGAGGGGGCCAAACCGAAAAGATACAATCGGACGACTATGATGACGACTTGATCTTCTTCTTCTCCACGCCTCGCTTGGATGTACGCCACGTAGCCAGTAGTCCAAAAGCTTCCCCTGGTTTTGAAGTTAGAAATCAGGAAACTTTATTCTGCGAGCTTCTTGGGCTGGATCTTGGCCCAATCTTCTATCTTGGCGAGTCGGAGCCCAACCCACCAAGTCACTTGAACTTGGGTGGCGTTTTGAGCCGAAGCCACCAAAGCCTCCCTAGCACGCCTTCGCGCCATGCACTCGGATTGGAGCACCACGGTGGTACCCGGCTTCTCCAGTCCATCGAAGTTGCCTCGCGGTCCATCGGAGGGCTTACACAGCCGTTGCCGAACCGCCCCTCTGTGTACCGAGCTCCCATGGCCAACCGACGCCGAGCATTGCCTCCGGTCCATTGGAGGGCTTTTGCCTCAGTCCCTCGAGGTCTTCATCGTCTACCTCCAGTCCATCGGAGGGCCTCCAGTTCATCGGAGGGCTTGAACTCGTTGACAATCACTCATCACACCAGGAGAGCAATGAGGCCTTTCCATTGGCTCTCAATCCCCCCCTTGATGAGTGCATTGTCAACACCTTCAACCTGTAACCTGAAATGGATCAAAAACAAAAGAAAAGCGTAAAACCGAAAAAGAAAGAAAATAAAAGAAATGCTCAAGCTGCCCAAAACCCAACAAAGTCAAAACACAAGGCAACTTGAAGCAAAAAGAAGCAAATCATCGGCTCCTCAAGACAGAGGCAAAAGGCTCAACGCACCGATGCAAAGAGCATGCTAAAAGCTCAAGCTCCCCCTGAAATGCATCCTCAAAGAATATGCTAAAAGCTCAAACTCCCCCTGAACTAGATAACTCCCCCTCAAAATATCCATGAAATGCAAGGAGTGTAACTGAAAGAGATCAGAAGGAATGGAAAGCTAGTAATCACAAGTTCTAGCATACAGAGCAAGTGAGGGTAAGGAAGCATATAATAAGTTCAAATGAATCTATTTTACACATGTCAAGAGCAAGCTTGTTTTTCAGGGTTATCGAAAAAAAAGCATCACCGACATGAATAGCACCTAGCAAGATAGGCATGAACAGCAAGATGCTAGCAATGCATACAAGGTGTGCTATTCTCAACCAAAGCATATACAACCAGCCATAAGCATTTTAGAGACTTGCAAATTTCAGATTTATACATTTTTATTCATAAGCAAGTTCTTTTTGTGCCAGGGGTTATTTACTTGTCTTCAGTGTTCGCCTAAACGGGCTAAACAGCCGTTTAAACGACGTTTAAACGGTAAACGGGACCAAACTGTGTTGTTTAGGGTGTAAACGGTCTATTAAACGGAAACGGCCAAAAAACGGTATTAAACGGCCTAAACGGTCTAAACGGAACGGAATTAAACCTTATTAAACGGGCTAAACAGCTGTTTAATCAACTGTTTAGGTGAACACTACCTAATTCACTTGAAATTTTCATTCACAAATTTGGTATACATTATTTCATGCATAGATAAAGATGCATATTTGATTTACTACATGTATAAATTTGTATATTTATTTTTTATATGGATAAATGAGTATATTTACTATAATATATTATTATTTTTAAGTCTAATTATGTATATTTTGATGCTACAGTACAAAACCGTTTAGACCGTTTAACTCCGTGTAAACACCGTTTAAACCGTCTAAACGCTAAACGAGGGGTGACCGACTGTTTACCGTTTAGCGTTTACGATAACACTGCTTGTCTTTTGCCACTTCTTACCAACCAATGCCAAACCTAGGTTATATAACCCTCAGAAGCTTAAAACAAGGTTTTGGTCATACACAGCCTAGTCCAAGTTCATGCCAAAGTGCAAAGGCAAGCTGTCTCGAACTAGATCAGTGTGACAAGCAAACCTACCTGGATCTTTCTCAATTCAGCACATAAGACACCACTTGTAAACATTTTGTTTCAGATTTCAATTTAAGCAATGTGTCATAAAAGCTTAGGCATTAACATAGTAAAGGCATACAACTAGCATATCCAGGTATGAAAAGATAGCATAGCATTCAACAATCCTACACATGCTAGGTAGCCAAATAAAGTGGTGATCATGATTTTTGATTTGCAAAGAATAAAATGACTTAGCTCACGATTAGTATTCAACAGACTCAAGAGAGCTTAGCCAACCATGATCAAGCATGCATCTGTAAAATCTAGCACAAGCAAGTACTAACTTATCATTCCAAAAGAGCTCTAGTGGTAGTGAAGTGAAAATGTATATGATACAATGCAATGCATGATATGATACAATATGCAAAAGAGACAAGGAGAAATAAAAGCAAGATAAAAGCAAAATTTAAACTATAGATGCTATTCCTTACTAAAAGGGATAGCACACTATCCCTGACTAAAAGGGGTAGCACACTCCAAGCTCACCTCTTAGATGCGTAAAAGCGTCAAACTCTAGGGACTTGGTAAAGATATCGGCCAACTGGTTTGCAGATACTACGTGGATTAGGTCTATGTCTCCCTTCTCATAGTGATCTCTCAGAAAGTGAAACCTCACGTCTATGTGTTTGGTTCTAGAGTGCAAGACAGGGTTCTTAGCTACAGAGATAGCAGAAGTAGAGTCAACTAGAAGAGGGATCCTTCCATACTTAAGGCCGAAATCACTAAGGGTGGCTTTCATCCACAAAAGCTGGGAGCAGCAGCTAGCAGCAGCAATGTACTCTACTTCTGTGGTGAAAAGAGCTACACTAGCTTGCTTACCCCTACCCTCCCCGCACCCGGTCCCCGCAAGCCGAGCTCGGCCTCCCTTCCCGCTCGCCTATAAAAGGCATCGCCAGCGAGCTCTCTCCTCGCCATCTCCCTCTTCCTCCACCGGCTATAAAAAGCCCACATTCCGCCGTCGCCACCGAGAAGCCCCTGCCTTCCATCTTTCACCCTGCTCCGGTGCGCCACCGCCGCCAGAAGCCCTCCTCCCCCCCCAAAAAAAAAAACTACCCCCCTCCAAGGCACCAGAGCTCGATTCCTTGAACTTCAAGCCCCACCATACCGTCCCCTGCCTCCTCGGCCCCTCGCCGTTGCCTCTCCACCCCCTATCCGAGGCCGCCACATGCGCACCAACCGCGCCACCGCGAACGCCGCGCCACCGCGCTGTGGAGCCACCCAGACCCCGTCACAAGATTCACCTCGGTGACCTCCACCTCGTGGTGCGAGTCTCGTCGCCAGAACCGCCACCGGCAGTGAGAACCGCCGGCGGACCGCGCCAGATCGCCGCCGTCCGGTCTACTCCGACCCGGCCCGACGCGCCGTCACCCCTGGACGCCGTCTCCTTTTTCCCGTCGTTGCTCCGTGGGCCCCACGCGACGTCGTTCCCCCACAACGTCGCCGTCTCCCCCCTGACGCCATTCCACCTCCCTTGCCACTGACGTGCGGGCCCGGCCGAAACGCCGTCGGCCGCGCCGCGTGGGCCGGCCAACCAGGCCGCGCGCACGCGCCGTGCGTGGGCCGAGCAGGCCGAATCCCCTCCTCCCCCTGCCCAAGTTGCTTTCTCTGTGGGCCGAAACCGAGAAAAGGCCAAATCCACCCCTCCAAATTTCCAAAAAAGTTCACAGCTACCCCCTAACCACTATATACCCCATATCTTCTCCGCTTAAAGTCCGATTTAGGTGATTCTTGCGCCTAAATTCATCTAAGCTCAAGTTCTATTCATCCATACACCCCACCAAAGATATTTCCTCCTCAATCATCATGAGACCGCCGTCCCGACGGTTTTATTTCCAACCAGACCGTCAAGGCCTACCACTACCCTAGTATTTCCGCAATTTCCGCCACCGTAGACGCCAGCGTGGTCGGCAGCTCGCAGCCCAACCTGCTGCATCTTACATCCTATCAAAACCAACGCCATTGGTAAGCACCACCAACAAATAGCTCATATCCCCTCCAAACATCCTATCACAACCAAATAATGCTGAGCTCATGTTATGCCTCGACTTGTTGTGTGTTTTCTTGTTTATACACGTAGGCTACATCAAAGAGCCCGTTCGGTCTGCCCCACGCAGTGTACAACACGACGGTCAGCGCTTCCTATGCCCAGCACTTGATAAATTAACCGCTTCAACAAAGCATACGGCAAGTCCACTGGAATCCCCCACTTGATGCATAAAATTTCTATGTTTTGCAACCACAACCTTTGGCCCGATAATCACATAAAAACCTGCATGTTTTGCTTGCTAAGGTAACCCCACAAATATACAGCCACCTAAGCCTATTTTAGATGTAATGCGCATAGGCAGGATTGCTCACTGAATTATATCTAGCATAATCTTGATGCTAAGTTGGGATTATGGTTGTGGAACTTGATGGGTTTGGGATGATGATAGGTGTGTGTATTTTAAAATAAAATGGGGAAGAACCCCGGCAAACGATCCACGGGTCGGGATACGCCATTTAAGGGCAGGGTATGAACGGTAACTTAGCAAACTGCGGTTACCCAAGTCCCGGGAGTCGTGGAGACGACCGGGTAGGTGGATGCTCGCAGTGTCGGGCAGTGGAAAGATTGGAACGGTTCTACCTGCGCTCTGTAAGGACCGCATTGATTTTCATCTTGCCTAACTCTTTTAGTACAACCACTCGCTTTGTATGAGGTATTGGCTAGACCCGAGCCGGAGTGGATAGCCTAGTAGCTTCTGTGCTGGCGCACAAGGGGCTAGGGAAGGGGTTGGGAGCCTCGGGAGTATGTACCGCGGGGTACTGGAGTGGCTAGGTGGTCCGAATCTCTAAAGTACTGCTAGGCAATGAAATAAAGGCAACGGTTTGGTTTAGAATTCAGATGCTTATTTGGCCGTAAGTGTTGCTGAGTCCAACCTGTGGGAATTAGTACAACCTCTAATCAGAGTAAAACCTATTCGAATAGTCCGAGTCCACTGGTATAGATGAGTTACGGCTTGATTTTTCAATTAGCACTTTTCATAAACTAAAACTGTGGGAAAATGTTTGGTTTTGGTCTGGAATGGTCTTTTGGGTGAAAGTTAAGCTACAGGGGTAGAACCCTGTAGCAGTGTGGAAAGTGTGATGGCTAGAAAGTCATTGGCCATGCGGACCGGCAAGTCCAGTGGCACCCTTTTTTTTTTGAAAAAAACCCTGTTTTTGAATGACTAAAACTTGTTAGACTATCTCGAACCTTGCACACAAAGTGTTTTTATGCAAAACCTCCATAAGCTCCTGATATATCCTGCATGTAGAGGTAACTATACCCCCACTCAATACGGAGGAAGGTGGGCTTGCGGAGTACGATTGTACTCACCCTTGCTTTGTTGATGTTTTTCCAGTGGAAGCAATGAGTGCACCACGTACGACAACGATTAAGGGCTACGACCTACTTCCCAACCACGACGTGGGGAAACTTGGGCCTACGTTTTATATTCCGCTGCTTAGTCTTCAAGAGCTGCGCCCCTTTATTGTCCAACCCGTTAGGGCGGATCTGTATCACTCTAATGTAATAATGTGATTACCAAACCCTGGAATGGTAATAAAGCACATTTTAGTCCCATTATGGAAACTGGGACGCTTCACTATATCACCTAACGAGTGTGAGAGTACGGGTTGATGGACTAGTATATAATAATCAGTACTAGGATGAGAAATATGTAGAAGTAATTCTACCAAAATTAATGAGATCACCTCACAATGCATCACCGTATAGGATGTATGGTTTGATTCTTCAAACCAAACTCATCATAATAGACCGAGACCTTGAGCTACCAACTATGGGTATCCGTACTATATACGTGCGAGACTATAACAACGTTTTCTTTGGTCTATTATTTGCATGCGACAACTACTTGTTTATAGTAATTATTTGGCAATCACGAGTTGTGTTGAAGGTGTGAAACATTATCGGAAAAACACAAAGTAAACCAGAGGAAAAAAAAATAGAAGGTGGGAAAAATAGTTGTATTGAAGTGCTCAAACTATTGTTCCCTCGTAAAAAGCAGGAAAAAAAGCTAAATATATACTAACCTCCGTTTGCAAATACTCCCTCCGTCCCATGAATATAAGGACACGTAGCACTTGGGCACACAGTTCAAGGAAGTTGAAAAATTACACTTATACCCCTATATCCATCTGACATCACAGAATACAGATTTTAATGGAACCAGCGGAACCAGCTGGGCTTCTCGATTCGATGCCCGCGCACGTAGATCCAGCCATCCCCGGGCGAATCGTCGCTGTTTGGCTTGTCGACCTTGGAGTCGGGCCTGCCTGCCTTGACTACTCGGCCGAGGCTGCCACCACCGCTACGGTCGCGGATCCCGCGGCCACCGGCCTTGAGTTCATCCCCGCCACGGGGCTCAGCGGAGACCCTCATCTTGCCAACTCGACGCATCCGGCGGCTACGAGGACGCATGCCGCTCCCTCTCGCCATGCGCGCTGGGTGGGGAAGGGAAAGAGGAACGAGTGGAAGGGAAGGGGAACCGGTGGAGTTGTGCGGCGGACGGGCGAAAGACTAAACGAGCAAACGAGTGGACACGGGCGCTTCTGGATGGAGGGTGCGTTGATATTTTTGTTGTGCGGTGGAGCTGTGTGGTGGATGAAGGGCCAGGATGGGTCACGGGCCTTCTGGGAGGATCCATTGTTTTTTTTTCATTTTTCTTTTTTTCCCAGACCGACACCAACTGAGCCCTGCGCTCTGTCACCGTAGCCTATAGGCCTGTATTGCCACATTATATGGGAAAAAATTTGAACGCCACATGCACTTATATTCATGGGACGGAGGGAGTATTTAGCAACTTTGACCAATGCATGTTTACCAAGGTTTGCCACTTTTTAAAGGATAAAATGATCAAAATGCCTTTGTACAGGTACTTTATTTGTTTCTAGAATATTTTCTTAAAAGCTTTTGTAAAGGCAAAACATTAATATAAATTTCGGGAAGTGTAAAATGCCAAGCATTTGTAAACAAAAAGGTATAGTCAAAATTGTCACGTATTTAGAAAGGGAGGTTACTATATCTTGTAAAGTTGTAAGGCTGTGTTTGGATCCTCTCCAAAAATTTTAGCTCCCGTCACATCGGATGTTTGAATGCTAATTGAAAATATTAAATATAGTCTAATTATAAAACTAATTACACGGTCGAGGAGTAAACGACAAGACGAATTTATTAAGCCTAATTAATCTGAAATTAGCAAATATGATGCTACAGTAACCATCCGTTAATCAAGGATTGATTAGGCTTAATAAATTCGTCTTGTCGTTTACTCCTCGACCGTGTAATTAGTTTTTTAATTAAAACATATTTAATACTTTTAACTAGCATCCGAACATTCGATGTGACCGGCTAAAAATTTTCAGCCTAAGTGAGCCCTGAGCACCTTGCTGTGACCTTCGTCTTTTCTCTCTTCTGTGGCTGCCCTAGATACAGGCGCATAAGCAGGTTGACCACAAGTCCAACACACACACATAGAGAGAGACTGAGAGATCTGTCTGACAGGGCTTAGCGCATGCAGTAATATCTGCATGTACGTACGTACCACACACACTGATCAGAGAGGAGAGAGAGAGAGGTACATCACTGGTACATGCATACATATAATTAATTGATGGTCATCAAATACAGCATGGCAGGCAGTAGGACAGCATACGAGCGGGGGCGTCCGCCAGCAGGAACTGCAATTCTGTTCCGTGGCCACCGGCGAAAATACAGGAGGCTCCTTTGTCGTCTAACTCTTGTTCGTTTCTTCCCCTGACGGATCTTTCTTCTTTCCTCCCATCCGGAGCTGCATCTGCCACATGCACCAGTAGTGACCACTACAGTCTGCAGCCTCTGCCATGCCATTCTGATCGATCGAGGCCACTGCTACAGTACGTGCTACATAGCCCCAGCTCGTAGACGACGTATAGTAGTACGCCAACATTGACGACGACGCAGTCGCATCGCATGCAACTGACCCTATAGCTTCCTTCTCTTCATGGCACTGTGCCTGGAGATTAATTGGCCAGCTAGCTTCTTTCGATTCTCATCCATGCATTGAGCTAGCTATGCCTCCTCAACCAGTGGCTACTACAGAAAAGGGAGGCCTTGCTGCTACACAGAAAAGGTAGTATATATGTACTGTGTTCTCGAATGTTTGTAGCTGACTAGTTGATTTTTAGAAAAAACGAGTGAGTATGGCAGGTGCCAGATGAATGTGCTTGAATGCGTGCATAATCGAGCAAGTGCAAGTGAATGCCGGCTGTCGTCGTTCGATTGATCGAGATGCAGCAAACAAAGGCATATATATTGTAGTAGCTCGTAGATCAGTAGATCGATGCATGACTCGGCAAGAGGGCCGCCTTGATTAATTGAATGACATTTTTATTTTGCGTATATACAGTATATGTATAGACGTATAGTAGTGCATGCATGAATGGCTTATGGCTCATCGATGGATCACCACTTAATAGGGGCCTGTCTGCACCTAGCTATCCTTCTCATGTATTTATGTGTTACATAACTGTGCCATGAATTCTCCGTGTCTTGCATCATTTAATTCTCAGCCTTGCTAATAAAGAAGAGAAAGAACGAGAGAGATATAGGTGGATGTTATAGTTCTGCAGGCTGCTCTGCTCCCGGCCGGCTACTACTAAAGGATGGACACAATGGAGCTGTATGCATGGTAGCAATAATAACAACATCTGCCTTCATTTACATTGTAAGAATAATGAGTATACATGTATGCATCTCCTTGCTAACTATGCATTCAGCATGGTATTTGTATTTGAAAATTTCAGAAACTTATGTTGTACAGTGTGAGTTAAATGATGACGCATAGATCACACAGCCGTCTATTACTATTATTTATATAAAAAACTAATAGCAAAAATCAATCATGTGTGTCTCGAATAATCCAGCTATTGTTTATATAGTAGTAGTAAATAAACTTTAAGCTCCATGCATGCTGTCTGTGCGCACGCACTTTTATGGATCGATCGGATACTCTGCCATCCACACTGCGTCATTGTTGATCATGCATTTGGGCATGCACATATTAATTACTACTATACAAGAGTACTTATTTGTGACTCCAATCCGGGCAGCACCACGTCTGTCTGAACTCTGAACGGCAGCATGCATGCATGCCACTACTATAAACTAGCCCTGCTGGCGCCAAGGCGATATATACTACAGTGATGACCAATGCTGGCTACATATGTAAATTAAGTGTGGTTTAATTAATCATGTGCATTGCATGGATGCTTTGCAATAACTATAACTGCTTGTAGTATATAGGCGCAGCAGGCACAGGGAAGGGGTTTGTGTCCGGCCCCCCCACACGTCCCCTGGCCCTGCACACACTGCCTCCTACTCTGCTAGCTGTGTGTGCATCTGCACATGCATTTGCATGCATCTATCTGATCGAGCATAAGAGCTTTCTTGTCCGCTTGCGTATGTTTGTATCTGCACTGACACATATACCCATGAACATCTGATGAGACCTGCCATCTATATTGTGTATATGTTGTATGAAGGACGTACTTTCTAACTATGTATAGTACTCCCTCGTCACACATCCTTCTAATGTTGGTTAGTACTTAATCTCGTTTAACTTGAAAAAACTCTTTCTTTTTCTCATATACATACTATTAGATGACATGCATATGCCTTAATTTGTTTCTTGCATTGTAGCTGAACTTTCAAAACTCCCTGAAATACATGAACATGTTAATAATGATATTACGATCACATGTAATTGTCATGAAAAATACTTTCAGATAGAGTTTTATTTAATTTCCAGTGCATTTCACTATCAATAAATATTCATATTCATGCCATTGACCCAAAATGTCATATAAAAAAGAGCGAGTAGTGGAGGATATAATTCATCTTGCTTATTCACTCCAGCAATTTCATGTATTATTAGGAATATATAGTCTTATATACAAGCGTTGCATTGATTGGAAGGTAATTGTGAGGGGGACAATATGTATGTCTATGGCTATAAGACACACATAAGAGATCGGGAACCTCCTTTAACAATTAAAATGAGGCTTTTGTCTCTTCCTTTTGTCAACTATATGCCGAGGTTCATTACGGCTTATGGCATTGATTAGCAACTACCAGTGGACCAAATAGAACTTATTCGTATGAGACATACACAAGGAGACATAGATATGTGCGGTTCTCATTTGTTATTATCTAGAAAAGACATGCACAAACGGACATGCCCATGAAGATAGATAACCACTTTATGGCCTCAGGCTTACATAAGAGACACACACAAGGAGACACGCAAAACAACCGGCCGGGTACTTTTCTTGGCAGAGAGTGCTACTCATGTTGTTTGCCATGGTTATTATTGCATTAGCACCTTTAGATGTGGGCAAATCGAACATCACCAAATTAAACTAAGCTGCATCCATTCATGTCTACTTGGAGGTTTCGATAAGTTGCCTCTTCTAGCTCATGTATGTTAAGGGTACGGTCTTAAACCAGCCAGACTTTAATTTTTGTGGGTTGGCAAAAGGAATGTTTGATCGGGAGAGGTGCATGCACACTACTGGTGTACTTAGTTTATCCTATTTAATCAAATTTGAACAGAGAACTATCATATCAGGATTTTTTTTCTATTTTTTTAAAAAAAGTGGTGATATATATGGCGAATTAGGAAAATGGCATATAACAGTGATTCAAATGTGTATACTTGAATGCAGGGGACGGACGGGACCTCAGCATCTATAGCCTTACTATTGTGATGAATGGATGTCTGGGAAGACATGTTAATATGCTCAGTACTACCACTTGCTGCAGTGATGAATTTGAAGTTTTAATTATGCCCATTTATTATGTCCAGCTATTTAAGTTACCTACCGGATCGATCTTTTATTTCCACTAACATCATCTTAATTTATGTGTATGCACGCTGCTTCCCTGACCCCCTTCATCTTCATTTCATGTATGCGGCCATTTAATTTATGCATGTTGATCATATTTAATTTGTGCTATGGATTTTGCAAAATTCTTGTTGTTGCAAGTGGTACAAAGTAGTAGGCAGTAGCAGGTCTTTTATAATATTAAAGAGAATAAGGTTTTTTCGTCCGTCATCTCACATAACGACGTGTGGGTCCTCCTATACGTGCAAATTGGATCCAAAAAGGGCTCTGCTCTCTTAGTATGAATAGAACTTTCCCGTGCAAATTAGGAGGTCGCTCAATACACTGCGTCATGACTCTCGATGTAAAGTCCGTCTCCTTTACAACGTAACCAAGACCCTTATGGCTGCCCCTAGCAGGAATCCTTGCCGCACTAGGACTCGAACTACTATACAATCCTATGTTCATAAAAGACCAAGGGAAGCTTCGAGGACCATGGAGAGAAGACGAGCAAGCACCAAAAATCGATTAGCAAGGTAACAGTGGTGCCGGGCTATGGGCAGCCGTTGGTGCTCTTGCCCTGAGCGCCATGATTAACTCAAAGCCTTCACCCAACTCCCTGATCTGCATTGCAAAGAGGTTGAGTACGAAGACACGCAAGCTTTGGATAATAGCATGATGCTATGCAGACAGTGCGTTGTCTCCTCACAAATATGACAGGTGAGATCAATTTCATACGATACACATCCAGCACCACCGCGTCCAGCCTAGGACTAGCCGTGCTTTGGATGGCACGTGAGGCCGAAGCCCTCGAGCGGCGCGTGCAATTGCTCGTCGCCATCGAGGACCTCGCGATAGTGTCACTGCTGTTGTGTCCCTCCCTCGCAGCAGGATCCCCCCAGGTTGCCATGGCAGATCGGAGGACCGCGATGGAGAGCTCCGATTGTCATCATGGGAGGACCGGGATGACGATGACACCTCACACCTCGGCGTTGGCTTTGGAATCGCGCTTTGGTGCAGAAGCTTCATAGAGATCATGGCGTCCGTGTCCGGGATCGTATCGTGCGGGTGGCTTTCATCGTCTACAGGATGTCTGCTGGATTTGGTTAGTCGATCAATTGGATAATGGATGGACATTGGATTTCGAGCAAGTGGACATATACTAACATAAAATTTTGATGAAATATCCCAATACCATGTCATTAAATTTAAGAAAAAGGAAACAACAATCTTATGAATTGCAAATAAATCATGTAAATCTTTGAATAAATATCCTTTGAAAACAACTAAAATAAACCAATAAAAAAACAAAATACATCCATAATCACACCCGGTGCAACGCACGGCATTTTTCCTAGTAATTAATTAAGTTGAAATTAAACTGGACCTGATGAACCAGGGGGGCCTGCAAAACAAATTGCATTCATATGCTTGGTGCTAGCGGATTATTAAGGTATTTCTGTATATATAGATATTGCATAACTAGGCTGACATAGCATGAAGTCTAGTGCTCCTTATACTTACCAACCTCATATATACGCTCTTCAAACACATCAGGGCGCGTAGGATCACGTGATTTTTGATATATTCTGGACGGAAGCATGTACCTGCTGCCTCCCATATATATAAAAGTACCTCCTGCATATATATACTACCTCTATAATTGGGTAATCATGCAAATGTACCACACAAACTAGCTAGTATACGCGAGCTAGCTGTCCTTGGCATGATGCATTGATTCCAGTAAACTTTCTGTTATGGACGTACACACTTGTATCAGGAGACAGTCTCTGCTGCAAGTACTCTTTTGGAGCGTCATTTGGCACTTTTAAAGCTGATCGATCAGTAAAATACAAGTTACTATCGATCGTATCTTACCATTACTAATTGGAGGTTCTAAAAGTTGCACAAATTTCAAAGCGCACCAGAAAAAAGATAAATTTTAGAAATTCTCACAATAATTAGAAACATCCGACCATCAATTGTCAGATTGGAATATTAATAGGCATCAGATCTGTTTTCTAAGTAATTACCCACCTCTGCCATTACGAAAGGTCTTGAGTTCAACTCTTAACAAAAGCAAATATCCTCTTTTTTCATTATATATATTTTCTAAGTAATAACCATTATGAAAGATCTTGAGTTTAATTCTCAACGAAAGCAAATATCTTCTTCTCTTTTTTTAGATTTTTCCTATTTTCAAATTTACCTTTAGTTTTTGTCTTTTTTTCCATTAAAGATGCTAGAAACCTTTCCATGAAACAGATATTTTGTACTCTTTTTGAAATTTCCACGTCAATCCTCACGAGATGCGCTAGAAAAAAAATCATAAAAATTCTCACAATAATAAAAAATACCCTATCATCAATTGACAGGTTGGAATCTTAATAGCCATTAGATCTGTTTTCTAATTAAGTAATCATCCACTTTTGCCATTATCAAAATAATATTAAATAACCCTTAAAACTACATATTAATTACCCACTCTGCCAATATAAAAGAAAATATGAAATAACATCCTAAATTTATATCTAATTGCTCACATTTGCTATTTTGATAGTATAATACCAAATATCCCCTTTAATTTATATTTGAATTGTTCACCTTAGTTATTATGACTGTTATGATGAAAGTAACCCCTCAAAATTATATTAAAATCACCTATTTTTACAATCGATCAAAGATTATCTAAATCAATTAAGCATACATATAAAGTAGCAAGATATGCTATTATAAAAACCTAAGTATAAAAATAGATTTATATATGTTATACAGTTACGCATAATACATTTAAGAATCTAACCCGTGCGAAAGTACGGGTTGATTGACTAGTACATATATATGTAGATGTGTTACTGTACATGTGTTGTGGGTAGTAAAAGACATACCCTGTCCTGGAATTAATTTTCATGCAGGTTTCATGAGCAGTTGGAGCAAAACTGTACATTTAAAGTGTGTGTATGACTATGGATCTATGGTTGCCAGAATGAGTATGTGCTATTACAAAAGATAATTGTTAACCAGAGCTCATTGTAGACGTGTAAATATGAGAAAAATATTTATAACTTTGATTAATTGAGTCAAACATATATATAGGACGATTTAAGGCCATTGTTTGGAATGCCAGAATTTTTCTCCGTGTTCGCGGTTTTTTTTTTTTAATTCCTACACAATTTCTGTGTGTTCCAAGTAGACCTTTGGATAGGCTACATATTCACTTCAAAATTTAGACGTATTGTAGAAATTACAGTAGGCTGCAACGTGCAGGAAGCATGGGCCCCGGCCGGTGTCCATGCATGATAGTATGTAGTCTCCCATGGATCATGATTGGCCTCTCTCGCTCATACTGTCATGATGCATGGACTCTACTCCGATGGAAAAGCCCTTCTCGATCTCCCACAGCCACTGCCCATGCCGCCATGGATGGACGAATCCGTGCAGTGGCTCTCTAATCTCCATGCAGATTGCAGACTCGAAAGAGAATCTTCACGGGTAACGAGATTGAGATCTATATAGGGAGTCTAAAAACGAATATTGACAGGTTACAGACCGCCGACGCAGCAGATATTGATGGATGCCCGTGTTCATCGATCGCGCGCCGAGACCGATGCATATGCAGATGCAGCATCGTCCTGTCCGTCGATGCAGAGAACTGCCACTATAGCTGCATGCTCCCATGGGCACACGTACTACGCCAGCCAGCTAGGCGTTGGCGTGGCTGCCGCTGCCGCTGCTACTTCTTCGGGATCGACGTGGTCGCCGGCCGCCGGCCAGCCGGTGCACGCATTGAATGCCGGCCGGGCTGCCAGCCGCGCTCCTCCGGCCGGCCGGCAGCCGCGCCGCCGGCCGTGTGCTGTCCCATTCATACAGCCAAGCGGGCCCCAACCGCGCGCCACAATCAATCTACAGGTACTACGCTCAGAGCCTGTCGCCTGTGATGTGCCTGCATATATGCATGGCGGCCAGGGCCCAGGGCCAGCCGACGACGTGATGCTACATGCGTGACTGCAATGCTACTACTCCTACATCCATGGCAATGGCATGGCGATGAAATGAAAGAGAGAGATCGCGGTCCAATGATTTTATTGACGCTGCGGCGTCATGCGGCGCGGGACTTGAGATTGATTTGATGTATTGCTACGGCCGCATGGTCGGATGTAGGATCTGGCCTGGCAACGGCAAACCACGACTGCACAAAAAACTTTTTACACATGTAGTACACACACATGGTTAGAATATTCTAATACAACTGACATAAATATATTGATATACTTTATAATATTTATCTAGCTGTGATAGATATATTTTAGTTACCAATTACTATATACTAGATTCTTTTGAATCCCCATTCATATTATTCCCTCTTTGCATTGCACCTATATGCGTGTCAAATTGTTTTATAGTGTCACATATCATGCACACATACCTTAGCTTGATTTTTTTCTTATACTGTATTTAACAAGGGCTAAAGTGGGTAATTTATGAGAGATAGCAAACTATGTAGATTTAGGATGTTGCTTTAGATCACTAAAATAATATTGCTGGAGCTGAGTAATTTAGATACAAATACATGTGTTTTTTAATAATGGCATATGTGGTAATTTAGACCAAGATCTAGGGGCTCTTTTTGCTATTATACATAACGGTAGAGGCAAATAATTTAGATACAGATGCAAGGGGTTACTTTATTAGACCATTTTTACATTAACAAAGGTGGGCACTTTCTTAGAAAATCGAATGGCACCAAATTATTATCATTATAAATGATGATGTCTACTAAATTTATTGTTTATTCTTTTTATTTTTACAAAAAAAAATCTATGATCAATCTCTTTTTTTCGCACCCCAAGGAGATTAATGTGAAGGCTTCAAAAGGAATCTAATCTGATACATATACGATGGAAATATGTTATACTGCTATGCTACAAGGTGGGAACAGTGATGTTTGTAAGAAATATTAGTTTCATAGACCTTTGAATTGCTCGGTGGCTCCATTTCCACTAGGTTGTTGAGCCTAACATGTGAATTAATTGTGTTGTGAGGTTTTGTGTCTGAGTTAGTTACAGGCTACTACTTGACTAATAATTCCATGAAGACTTTGTTGTTTGTAGTCTGATCAGAAAGGATATTTTCAACTACTAACTACGACATGTATATATAGATAAAGGGAAAGAAATATATAACTAAAACCGTAACTAAAAATATATATAACTAATTAAAAAGGCCATATATAGGTTGTATAAGATGAATTTTTGACACACTGCACTGATCGATCCCACACATGACACACCTTCATGTCCAGCAGCACATTAAACCCCTCGCAGAGACATCTCTAGGCCCCATGCATGCATAAGATACACGAAGGCCCCAGAGCTAGGGTTGTGGCCGCCATATCTCTCAAACAGGGTCCCCATCTAGAGCCGTCGATCTCTTCCCCTATATTTATGGCTCTACGTCCTCTCACATGACTATAGAAGCAGCTAGGATCAGCAGCAACAACGGTCTACTCTTGTCTCTCTCTCTCTCTCTCTCTCTCTCTCTCTCTCTATCTCTCCTCTTCTAGCTCCTCTCACTTTTTCCAGCCTTAGCGCGTGCTCAAAAGGAGCAAAAGTTTCCTCTCCCTCTGCATACATGCCCTCCAAAATCCCACTTCTTCTATGATCAGATTCAGAGGCTATATTTAGGTACACGATCAAGACAGAGTACGTGCATATAGGCAGCAGCTGCCGACGCACCTGATTGCTCTGCCGTTTGCTACTGCGTTTTCTTCCTTCTTCCCTGCGGCGCGTGGCCATCACCATCATCAATGGGGGACGGCATGTGCGAGCTCTTGATCGATGACCACTGCGAGCTCCGCCGGAACATGTCGGGCGCCGAGGACCTCTTCAGCATCCTCGAGACATGGGAGGACTCCATGAACGCCGCCACCGGCGGTGGAGGCGGAGGCGGCTCTTCGGCGGCTACGCAGCCAGCATTGAGCCGGAGCTGCACTACTGGCGGTGGCGGTGGTGCCGAATCTGGCGGCGTGGGGGCTAGGCCGACGGGGAACAACCACCGGCGGCGGCGCTCGTCTTCGGGCAATAATGAGGAGGAGGAAGGTGGTGTCGGCGGCGGCGCTCCTGCGCAGAAGAAGCGGAAGGGTTGTTCTGCGGCGGCAGAGGTGGACGTGGCCGCCGCCGACGATGGGGCGACCAAAATGTCGCACATCGCCGTCGAGCGCAACCGGAGGAAGCAGATGAACGAGAACCTCGCCGTGCTGCGCTCCCTCATGCCATGCTTCTACGTCAAGAGGGTAACACATATAGCCACAACGACCTGATCTCTAGACTCTACCTGTTATGGTTTTTTGCATATATATAGTCACTTCTATATATAGTCACTTCCATTTGCTATACTACTAGTGTAGCAGTAGGGCCTAATCATGTTTTCTGTATATACACTTGATCTGTTTAAGTCTCTATATACTTTATTGATCAGCATCCTCATTTAATTATCTTAGCTTTCACTCTTCTGAACAAAACATTACCCATTGAGTTCCCTCCTATCGTTCTGGTCTGTCCAGAGATTGCTCTACATACATGTGCCTATCTACCTAGAAAGCTTTCTGTGTTCCATTTGGTCATTTGGATTGTGGGGATATATAGCCACAATAATTTATTAAGTACTGCAGCACCGTACCCTTATTGGGCCGTTTTACAACACCACTATAGTGGGTGTCCATGCACACACGCAAGTATACGTCCATGCAAGGACGACGATGCATGGCTAGGCATGCATATGTGGAATCTCTCTCTCTCTCCCTCCTTTTGCATCGATGCAACAGTTCCATGATTGGTGCATATGCTTTGTACTCCTACAAGTTTGCTGTGTGCGCCATGTATATATTGTACTAGGGTATAGGACAATGCAAGCAACATTATTGATTGCACCTTGTGGAACGAGGGTGTTGCATTGATGCACAGCTTGTAGAACGAGTGTGTGGCAACTACGCAAGCAACACACATTGATTGCACCTTGTGCACCCACGAACTAGTAGTTTAACAAGTTACACAACATAAATTTATTGCTCTATAGTAAACATATTTTGGGAGAGAACCTAGGTATATATAGGAAGGAACCATGCATGCATGGAGGGTAGAGATCAAAATTAAACGAGGTGATTAGCCAGTAATTCGTGCCCTGCGACGGTTATATATCTGGTTAATTAGCACAATAATCTTTACTATTACTGAAACGCAGGGAGATCAAGCCTCCATCATAGGCGGTGTGGTGGACTACATCAAGGAGCTCCAGCAGGTGCTGCGCTCGCTGGAGGCCAAGAAGCACCGCAAGGCGTACGCGGAGCAGGTGCTGAGCCCGCGGCCGCCGCCGGCCGTAGTGCCGGCGGCAGCCAGCCCGCGGCCTCTCGCCGTCAAGTCCACGCCGCCGCTCAGCCCGCGCGTCGCCGTGCCGATAAGCCCCCGGACGCCGACCCGGCCGGGCAGCCCGTACAAGCCGCCGGCCGTCGTCGCGGCTGCTGCGGCTGCAGGGAGCCGGCTCTCGCACCCGCACCCTGCCGCGGCGGCCTACATGGTGGCGTCGCCGGCGATAACGCCGACGACGTCGTCGTCGTCGTCCTACTCGCACGATCAGCAGCAGCACTACACGCAGCCGTACCTGCCGACACTGGACAGCTTGGTGACCGAGCTCGCGGCGCAGGCCGCCGGCGGCCGGCCAGCCGCGGCGGGGCTCAGCCTCCCCGACGTGAAGGTGGAGTTCGCCGGGCCGAACCTGGTGCTCAAGACGGTGTCCCGCCGCGCGCCGGGGCAGGCGCTCAAGATCATCGCCGCGCTGGAGAATCTCTCGCTGGAGATCCTCCACGTCAGCGTCACCACCGTCGACGACACCATGGTGCACTCCTTCACCATCAAGGTATAGCGTTCGAGATACAGTACATATACAGTCATACACAGCTCTCAGCTAGCTAGCTATAAGCCTAGCAGCTACCTGTGTCCTCCCTACCATTTTGGATTTTTGGCACCCTGCTCAAAATTAAGTACCAAAGGAGACGATTTGAATATCAATATATTCTGAACTCAAAAAATGAAATAATGATGGACGAGTCATTCAATAGGCAACAGTGATTTGTACGTATTAGCTAGGACGTACGATGTGCTCATTTCATGTTAGATCTATACGTAGCTACCCCACTATATATATATTCGAACCCCACGGGAAATAAGCGTATATGCACAAGCATCATTGATCCAACCATTGTTTCAAGCCCTGCATAAGCGTGGGGATATGCCATCTTTGGCTCACAATACTCCTCCAAGTAATTTGAAAAATCGGATCGAATGGTTCCATAAATGCATGCCCTAGTTTATGGGGCTAGTAGGTTCTACCTGACATATCTACTGTACAGTTCGGATACACACAGTACTTAGTGATGTACATACAGTATGCACACGCACACACTGAACAGGATTGGGTAAATATTGATTGCGTTCAGGAAATGTGCTGTGTCCCTGAGTACTTTGCGTGAGATAAACTAGCAGAGCGACCTAAATTTTTTTTTTCTTGAAACAGTATCAAGCTAGACCAGACCCCTGGTGCAAACTATGCATGACGGCATGATATAGTAGAAGCAGTACAGTTACAAAGTTGGAGTATATATATGAGAAACTCACTTTTATGGGGCTTTATTACCAATTTATTAGCAGTTGTAGTATGTAATGTTATACACTAATAACTTCTTTAAACGTTTGATACCGAAGTCTGTACACTGCCTTGCTATACCAATAAATTTCAAGAAAAAAACTGTCTGACCATGCATGCATGTGTGGCTTTCTTTGTGTGTACAGATTGGGATCGAGTGCGAGCTTAGCGCGGAGGAGCTTGTGCAGGAAATTCAGCAAACGTTCTTGTGACATGGGGTTGGCTGCTACCTGCGCTGATATAAAACTTCATGCCTACATGGCTGTCAGGCAGCTTATTAACAATCAAAGCTGTTTTCGGTGCAACTTGGCGACTAGAGAATCTGTAAGAGCTAGTTCATAGCTATAGATCAGGGTTTATTTCGATCTGTAGCTGTGCGTAGTTATTAGTACGCTAGCAATGTTTGTTGTCTTGATTTTTTACTGCTGAATAATGGATCCCTACCGATCTTGATCCACTAGCGTGTACGTACGTACTTCCCTCCTTGCTATTTTTGTTCTCATGCATTTGCATGATATGTACATAATGCATGAATATGGTACAAGCCTAGTGTTATATGCAACTTACTCCTATTTGTAGTTCTAGATAACTACCGGATATTCACTTCGTTCCAAATTATACTTTGATTTTGTTCTAAGTCAAACTTATCTAAATTCAACAATTTTCTTAAGAAAATATATTATTAACAACTTGAATAAATGAATGCACTACCGAAATATGTTTCATGTTGAACTTGGTGTGGTTGAAAGGAAAAAACACACACAAAGAACACAATGTACAACCTTCTCAAGATAACTGAAAACATTCATGGTGTGGTTAATCTTGATAAGGGGTCACGGTGACTTCAACTGTCTTCAAGTTGACCATAGGACTTTCCAATGCAAGGAGAAGAAGAGCATGAATAAAGATAAGAAGGTTAAGAAGTAGAAAACTCCCACCATCAAGTCCTCTGTCATGTACACACAAACTAACTACAAGATCGAACAAGATCAAGAGTAACCACTACATCCTTGAGAAGATAAAAAATGGTAAGATGATGATATGGCAGCCGATCATATATGAAGGGCAAAAGCAACTTAGATGGAACCAACCAATTTGGATGCTCAAGGAAATGATTAACAAAACGGAAGGGTCCCTAAAGGTTTAGGTTCTAAAGGCCTAAGGATTATCCATGGGGGATTTGTAGCTATGCAATATAATACAAGTGAAGGTGAAGATCAATGTACGAATAAAGCCAACTTGCATTGGTAAGATCAATAATAAGCCAAAGTCACAATAGGCAAACATAAAGAGGTAAGGGTAAGAAGTAACTCAATTCATGCATCATTGAAGCTCCATTGCTGCATCTAGGATTGCAAGTGCATATTGCAATACCTTGTGTTTCATATGGTATGTTGTTAATGTCTCATTCCTAAACCGTGAGTGACCTACTTGGCTCTAAACTGTGTAGGCACCATTTCCATTGCACATGTTCTTTCATAACGTGGGTGGTTTGATTAGTGTCATGTGTCCATGCTTATTGGTTAAGTTCCACATTATTGTTGGAAAAACAAGTGGATACAACTCTTGGTGATCCAAATACTAAACCCACACACATAGGAGAGTCTACTCTATTGTTTGTGATTCTGAGAACAACATTTTTGCAAGCTAATCTTATCTAGATGTTGACACAAATTTACACTAGTAGCGCATGGGACTAGGCTGGTGGTGAGGAACATATGATAGCCCAAGAGCTTTGTTTCCTCCCATCGCTGCAGGAACAGAGATGATTTTCGTCGGCCTGGAACCCACGAAAATAGGGCCCAGACCAGCGAAAATACCTATTTTCGTCGGTTTTTCCTTAAGTTTTCGTTGGCTTCATAGCGTTGAAAAAAAATGGCGAAAAACAGCCTACTTTTGTTGGCCGACGAACACAACAGAATTTTCGTCGGTCACTCGAAAACTAGTGGCAGCCCACCGCTCGGGCTAGTTTTGTCGGCCCAGCCCACCGACGAAAACTACACACCACGTGACCGCTGGTCGCCGCTATACAGGCCCCCTCGCTAGTTTTCGCCGGCTAAGCCGGACCGACTGAAATTGGCTTTTTTCGTCGGTCCTACCCCCACCGACGAAAATTAATGAGGCCTTTTTTCATCGTTTTGTCCACTACGACGAAACTAGCGACAAAAAATAATGAGCTAGGTTTTGTCGTCGGCTAATTGTTTTCGTTGGTCTCCATCCCGGCCGACGGAAGCTATATTTGTTTTCGTCGACCAATTTTGGCCGACAAAAACTAATTAATTTTCGTCGTCTGCCTCCAGACCGACGAAAACTAATTTGGCTAACGAATTTGCTCCAATTTCCTGTAGTGCATAAAGAGGGTAAAAAAATGCACCCGGTACCAAGGAAAGCATGTATTCAATTTTGACCATATAATCTATAAGGGAGAGATATAGTGTTAAATACCGAGTGGGCGCCAATCGCCACATGAGTCAGCTATACGTATTGGATCGCTATGATGATCGGGTTGTTATAACACCAACCACTTGGTTTGATAACCTAGTTTCAGAGATAAATAAATTACAACAAAATATACTAAAAAAGAGATCAATCTAATAGATCTAGCCTTATATTACTGATAATATAGATGTGATGTAGATAACCTAAACCTTATTAGAATAGGATAAGGTAACTGAACCAGTTGAGACACGAAGATCAGCTGATAACGAGGATAATCACAAAAATAATCTAGAGAATGGGCATATGACAATACAGCCTATAAACTATACTAGGGTCCCAAAACTACTAAAAGCATACGGAGTATATGATAACTTGCAAAAGGCCAAAATCGACTAGATCGTCAGACACAATCGATGCAGTAAAAGATCTACCAAGTTTTTTTTTACCAAGTTTTGGCATTGTGTCTGCGTGCGTGCATGCATCTTTACGGTTCCTAGAGTAGCTTGGTTGGGTTGGCTCTAAAGTGGGAAGAATCTCTCTAGGTAGGCAAGTAGTGCACCACATAAATTGGATTAGCTCCCTCTTAATGAAATACGGGCGCATGGCCGCTTTATTCACAAAAAAAAATTGGGTTTGCACAGCTAGGGTATCTTTGGCTCATGGCCTTTACCCGGCCAAATTTAGGCTACATTTTTACCAAATTTTGACTTTATACTAAAATTTTTCTAAACAACACAATTTATTATTCACATTGCTTATCTTGGTTCAAAAATTTGTATGAATGAAAAATAATGTTGTTGATAAATTTTAATTTAGAATCAAACACGGTAAAAATATGGCCAAAATTTGGCCAGGCCACTTATGACTTTAACCAAACAGGCCCTAGATAACTAAGTAGTTTAATTCCATATTTATCCAGTGAAATTGAATAGAGTCCTACATTAAGTGCTTAGGTTTTAAGTGTCCTATTGGCTTCCCCGCCTCTAAAATTTTCCTTTAACAATTGAACTACATATATGGATTTAAAGCCACAAAGAAACCTAGAACCAATGTATACATAAAAAAACCAAATAAGGACAAAGTGTAGGTCAGGGATTGACTTTATTTCTTATTTCTGCTTACTTCATCTTCAAAATTAACACTGCAACATTCAAGTACAAGGAAAAAATATCACTACCTTTTGCTTTTAGATTATCTAGATGAATTTCACCTCGTTACTTGCACCCCGTCCAGCCAATCAGTAGGCAGAAGTTCTTAGAAATGTCAGTTGTAACAAATAAATAGGGCTAGGGTAAGTGGGTAACCAATGTCATTTTACCTCCCAGCTAATATGCCATAAAAATTCTTATAATTTTGGACAGGGAGTAACAAAAAGAAAAGAAAGAAAAAAATGTCTTCACAAACGGGGTCTCCGCATCTTCTGGTTTATTCATCCACGACCAAAATACACATTTACAGGTCAAACATATCAAACTCTATAGAACTTGAGTCCTCAATCTCAGTCTAGTGATTCGACATTTACATGTATCAAACATAAGACAACAAAAAGAAAATCAGAGCACTTCGATGACCAGGGGACAATACATGATGTATTTACCACTGCAAAAAACTTGCCACAGTGACCACAATAGCCACACTGTCAGGCTCATAGTACAACATACACCTTTGGTGACACGCCGGCTCCATATCAACAACTCGCTTTCATTAATACCCTCTAGACCCGGTTTCTTGTACTCTTGCCTAATTAAGGTGGTGATGGCGAAGGTGAGGATGGTGGCTTGAGATCTGGATACTGCAAGCAGATGAAAGAACTATGAGCATATCCTGAAGCAAGGTTCTTTTATGCAGATGGCTACGGAATTTCAGATATACACTTACATTAGGATACGGTGACAGGGGTCTGGAGCTGGTAGGAGATGATTCTGTGCTAGCTTCTGCTACAGGTGCGGAGTTGACGGCCTTCATCTCGACTTCAGACTCCGTGGAAGGGGGTGATGGCGGTTTGAGATCCGGGTACTGTATGGAACTCCAAGTACAGAGTGATGAGCATGGCATGGGCTTTCAGGCTCAATTGTGCAAATGGCAATCAAGTATCAGGTTTACACTCACATTTGTATAAGGTGAAAGAGGCGTTGGTGCTGCAGGAGCCGATTCTGTGGTGGCTTCTGCTGTTGGTGTGGCAGAAGCAGGAGCTGCAGTAGCAGCCTCTGCTGGTGCAGCTGTTGCAAGTGCTGGTTGACTTTTTGTATCACCAGATAAGGGTAGTAGAGCCTGCCCGATTTCCTGTAGATGAAAAAAGGATTTTTTTTTCCAAACCTCAACATTTGGTATTATGTATTCCGAAAGCATTTTCTATGGAAAACAATGTAGGTTGGTATAAGTTCAGAAGAAAGGCACATATAAAACAATAACTATGCTAGAATTCCACCAGGAAAAGTTCAATTGCTGCTGGAATTTCCCAGCAATTTTATAGCGATTTCACAGGAAATGGATATGCAGTTGTCTAGGGGCACTGACAATTAATAACAGTGCATATAGAACATCAATTCAAGGAAATATTGCAAATGATAAGGTAATTGGCAAAATGTTGAATGCCATATGAAGAGAATTTTGGTTGCACCATAAACATCTTACTCTCAAGATCAAACATCATGTTTGGCTAGATAATATCTGACAAAACATGACAAATTTAAGCGATCATTTTCCTCGGTCTTGCAGTGAAAAAGCATGGATTTTCTCTTCAAACAAAGCAGTAAGATAAAGGTTTCTACAAATAAAATAACATTAACTGAAAATGGCACAAATCATCCATAAATTCTAATCAAGAAATGGACTATAATGATGCAGGCAAAGTTGCATATGTGCCCACTGAAGTGTTCATTGTGACCCAGAGGCCATGCATTATAAATCCATCAACAAGCAAGCAAGGTCTCTAACCCACACTTCAAATTCTAATTGCTAGAAAGTCTTAGACCATCTAGTAAATAACATGCGAAATAAGATAGGATCCAATCACTAGATTGATTTATTCCCCAAAAATGGTTTTGGTTTGTACTCTGCAGATTACATTTTCAATGGTATGCCAAAATAATAAAAGCAATGTTTAGATGTGTCATTCATGCATAACCATACACTCTTAAAGAAGTGAAAATGAATTCATGGATCCAATATAGAATGTCATTATTTAACCATAAATACTCAAGAAGAAGGCCAGTTACCTTTATTTCATCTACAAGCTCCTTTGGAGCAACCTTCTTGTTAAAGAATTCATCAATCTGTTTAAGGGTCTTTTGTCGATCCTGTGAGAAGCATAAATTTACATAAGGATTCATCATCGAAGAAATAATCTATTCTAAAGAACGAAGCTACTGTTGGCAAACCTGAAGCCCAACAAGAGAAAGAGGAAAGAAATACGCACCTCAGCATACAAGAGCTTGGTCGCCACTAGCTGAACAATAGCAGCTGACCCCAAAAATTGTAACAGAGTCTCAATCTGCAGGGTGGATCATACATGATGTGCAAGGAAACAAAAAGCAACTCTTGAAGAAAATAAACACTCTAATGCTACTACCTCTGTATAGGCAAGTACCCCCAAACCAGTAGCTGCAGCAAGACCAATTGTCAGAGGTAAACCATCTGAACCATCCTGTAAGTTAGTAGACTCAGTGTTTCAATCGCTGAAACCTTGTAAATCATACTATATACATTTCCAAACAGAGCAAGGAAACAAAAAGCTTAAGATGATAAATTACCCCAAGTAGCTCGCCCAAGTCAAAACTGAATCCCTTTACAGGAGCCTTCCAGGGAAGATTACTGCTCTGCAGTGGGACACTACCACATGGTGACACTTTGTTGAGTGAATAAAGATGCTATTTGGCAGAAAACACAAGCCACCCAACGCATCAAATACCTTCCATCCTCGACTTCCTTCTGCACCATCCTTCACCGCAAAAGCAGCTTTGTAACCATTGACTGTGACAAGCTCAGCAACTAGTCCGGAGTTCCCATCAAACCTGACTTCCAAAATATTCATGTAAATGTTCAGAAGAAGAAAAAACGGTGTACACAGTACATAGAAGACTGAAAAGCCGGCAAGACAACAAGTACTGAAAACACAATCTCATTCTTCTTGAGACAGAAGTGTGGCTATTTCTGGAAATAACACCTTGCTGGTCTTTTCAAGTGATCCACATGGCCATTCATTAAGTGATACAACTGAAGTAACTATTTGGATTCCAAAATTCCAATCCAACAAATCATTGTGTTCATGTTGCATATAGAATGCTACTACGTTTATTACCAGATTTAATAGTACATCATTTCTGGTTTCCACTCATAACTTTCTTTTGCATGGCTCTATCAGCAAAGATTTTTAATGATTTAGAAAATTCTTTACATACACATTACATAGGACATGGTTCAGAAGCATCAGCCATTGTGCTGTTGAAGTTCAACTTTCCACGGATAAGACATAAGAGGAACTACGGCGACAGTCTTTGATCTCCAAAAAGACACGATTGCACAGGATAGTTAATTTAGTTTTTGAAAATTTGACGCACCAAGCATTGCTGTACCTCGCACATCTATCTGGTTCTTTAGATTCTGACATTGACTCATGCCATAGAGTAGTCAGAAGGGATCGCTGCATATTGAGGACTTAACACTAAAGCAATTCCTTGACCAGCTCGATTCAATGAAATGCAGCAAAATTGGTTCATTGAATTGTGACAAGGAGTCCTAACATAACATGGAGTAATGAAAAGTAACCAAATAAACTCATTCTAAAAAAAAAAGAGAAGTAACCACACTGAAGATTGAAGAAGCAAGCACATTGCAGTTATTAAGCAGGATCTGCGGTCCTCACTTGTCAAGGATGACCAAGGTGGTGTTCTCCGGGTCCTTGAACCTCAGTGCCAGCTTCTTCAAGAACCCGTTCTTGTCCTCCCCGTTGTAAGGCACGGCGGCCGCCTTCTTCTTGGCCTCCCTGAGGTCCGGCGCGCCGTCCTCCCTCACATCCTTGAGCGGCCTGATGTCGACGAGCTGCGCGCCGGGCTCCTCGAGCAGGCGCTGGTAGGCCGCCCTGGCGGACACGACGGCGAAGGGCTTGGACCCGCCGCCGCCGCCGCCGCCGAGCAGCCGCGCGAGCAGCACCGGCAGCGCGATGGACGCGACGCTCGCGGCGACGACGATCGGGTTGTCGGCGACGAAGCTGAGGAGGCCGTCGAGGTCGAGGCCGAGGTCCGGGAGCGCGAGCGCGGCCCCGCCGCCGGCGTCCCCGCCGGAGTCGGACGAGAGGCGGAGCGCCTCCTCGTAGGAGAGCGGCGCGGCGAGCGCGGCGGCGCCCGATTGCGCGAGGGCGAGCGCGCCGGAGACGGAGAGGCGCGCGAGCGCGAGGCCCCTCGTCCTCGGCGGCGGCGGCGCTGGATGCCGCCGCGGGCGCGCGGGAGGGGTCAGTGGCGTTGGCGCGGCGGAGGAGAGGATGACGGCCATGGCATAACGGTGGGCGGCGGCCTCCTCCGGCGGGTCCGGGGCGCGGGGGGCTTTACGAGGTGACGAGGAGGAGGCAGTGGGCGGTTGGCACTGGCACGAGGGAGAGGAGGGGAAGGATGAGGCGGTCGTGGTCAGCTGGGCGGTTTCGGCCAGTGGGAGCGTGCCGCGTGGATAAAGAGATGAGCGCCGGTGGCCGTGGCAGCGAGAGGCTGGGATCCCATTTTCCATGGCTGAAATGAGCTCTCTCTCATCCGACCCTTTTAAAGGGTGCAGGGCTAAACTAAAGCCCGTGTTACGTCGAATATTCGATCTTGGTTAAAAATATTAAATATAGTTTAATTAAAAAACTAATTATATAGACGATCACTAAACGGGGAGACGAATTTATTAAACTTAATTAATTTATGATTAACGAATGGTTATTGTAACCTCACATTTACTATTCATAGATTAATTAGGCTTAATAAATTTGTCTCGCCGTTTAATCTTCATATGTGTAATTAGTTTTATAATTAGACTATATTTAATACTTCTAAGTAACGTCAAAATATCCGATATGACGAGGCTAAATTTTACCTGGTGGGATCCAAACACCCCTACAAGGAACCAACTCTTTGCTCTCATTCTACCCTAAATTCCAACTCTAAAAGGAATATTCCATCCCAGTCATCGTCTTTTCTAAATACAGTTACCAATTCTTCGCATCCATATCAACTATATTTCCCAACCATATATCAACTATCGCATTTTTTATCAATATATACCAACACACCACTCGTGGGCCCCATCATCCACCTCCTGTCCCTTTCATCCTCCCTCGCGCAGCTGCTGCTGTCTCCATCCTCCCGCTCGCGCGCGTCTTCCCCCGGCCCGCCTCACTACCGCTGCCGGCGCGCCTTCCCGCTTCGCACTCCCCTAGGCCGGCCCATCCTCTTCCCCCGCCTCCACGTCGACAGCCGGTCGCGCCCCTGCCTCCTTTCCTCGTCGCCACCATGGCGGCCGTGGCCCCGCCTCATCTCCACGCCGCCATGGCCGCTGCGCCCCGCCTCCTGCCGCGTGGATCTGCCAAGGCCCCGCTTCCCCAACCTCGCTGACCCCGGCGGCGAGCGGATCCAGCCACGTGACACACGTATCCGCCTCGCCCGCGTGTAGCGCCCGCCTATCTTGCGTCGGCCGCCGGCCCCCGCGGCGCCTGGCACACGACGCCGACGGCCTCCGCATCATCTCCTCCTCCTCCTCTCCACGATGTCTTTGCTGGGGTCGCCTCCACGCCGGGCACCCTTGTCCGCACCATGGCGCCAAGTAAGCCCATTGCCGACGTGGAGGGAGAGAGAAGATGCAGCCGAGTTCCGTACGACGCTGTATGTGAGGTGAGAGAGGGTTCACCCTATTTCCGAGTAGCAGATAGGGTGCGGCGCTGCAGCACTTCTTCACCCTATATCTCAACTGTATAGCCTTAGGGTGACCTTTAAGGTTCCCCACTGCAGATAGCCTAAGTCCACGGTACAATAGTATGGAATGTTTGTCCATATACATTCTGCACAATAACAAGACTGCAAACAGTTTGTACATTTGTGAAAACGTGTGGGATACTAGACGAAGCTGTGCATAACGCATAAGCTTAGTGTAAAAGAGCGAGTTTTCTAAAAATATTTTTTACCTAGAAAGACATAGGTATACCCCTCACGCTGGCCCCACTGTGCAGTTTGGAAAAGGTTGGAAAGGGGTGGAAAGGCCCGAAACCCATAGATGCAAAATGTTTCATCCACTTTCTCTCTTTATTTCTCACCTCATTTTATATCCACACCTACGTGTTACTTTACTTCTTTTGGTTTTAACGAGAAAAGAATGAGCCAATCAATCAGATCTCCTTCTTTTTAATTCTATTTTTCTTTTTTTTTCTATTACCTGCTCGATCATCTCACAATACATGCGTGTTGCACGTACATCTACGCTAATAGATATAAAAAACACTGTTTGGATACTGTACACGGAGTAGCAAAAAAATGATTGTGCGTTGTACAAAGTACGGATGCATTAGCAGGTGAACTAGCCTAACGCAATCCCTCACTGATGTCGTTGGCCACGGAGTGAAGCACAGTACGGTAGCGTGTAGTTCGTGTACCGCGCCGTGTGCTGCGTAGTACACCTTAGCTACCGGTGTAGCAGCCCGTATCAGTTTCATATCGCTAATTATAGAATTGCATCTTTTTAGATTTCATATACCTCAATGAGATATCATGTTAGGTCTAGTTAAAGTACTTTTGGATTCAGGGGATTGAAATGGATTGGGGAGAAATTGTTGCCCCCGGAGACCGGCACGAGGTGTGGTCCGGGGACCGGACACACGGGAGCCAAGGATGGCGCTGCTGCTGCACTCGTCTCGACTCCGATCGGCTCCGAGCAAAGCCGAATTTGGTGGTGTGTGGTGATGCGGCGTGCCACCGGCTTGACCTTGCAGCTAGGAAGCTTGGATAGACGCGGCGGTTGACTCTGATTCTCCCTGTAAAGCGTATACAACAGATATGCACGCAAGTGGCGCGGCGCTGGGCTGCCTGCCGCCTGTCCGCAAAAGCCGCATAGTCATTCCGGGTTGACGCGGCGGCCCATGTAACGCCGCAAACTCTAGCGGGTTGACGCGGCGGCCCGTGTGACAACTGACAGTGGCTTCTCTCGCCGTCGTCACTCGTCAGTTGCTGACAGCCACAAGCCACCTCTGCCCTCATGCTCAGGGCGTCACGCAAGCGCTTGATTTCCTTTTCTTTTTAAACTTAATCACTATGCTGATCTATGTACAGTATACATTGTACACTGTACGCCAAATATAAGTGCTCCATAATGAATACAGTCATCTCATAATTTACATCCCAAAGATAACGTAAGACCATAAATAAAATATATTAATTATCTCTCCACGGAGCAAACATTAGAAAAAAAACAGAGTAGTTCTCTAAAATAATTGATGAATTCTCAATCACCAATTGCACCAGATAGGACAATAGCTGTTCTCTAAAGAAATTTTCTGTCACCAACTCCTGAAGAAACTGCTACATACTGGAACCATCCAAGAATCCTGTAGAACACCCGATTGCAGTGGAAAGCCATGGGAACAACCTGATAGCAAAGAACTAAATTAGTATGCATGCTAGCATCAGCTATTCAGCTACTACTCCTGTACAGTCAAAATACAGAATACAGTCACTTAGTACTAATTCATCTAATTTGTGCTGAACTAAGATAATTTTGATAATCTAGATTGTGCTAGAACTACTGAGAAACAGAGTGACAAAATACTTGCCTGGGTCAATGTTGTTGCATCAGCAAGTTAGATCTCGTCATCCTCATCATCTCCGATTAGACTTCCAGCAATGCTATCATGAGTAGGTCCAATGAGATCTAAAACAAGTGAAATATGTTACAAGATATATCACACAAAATTTATATTTGTTGTGGATAACACAAAAATATACCTCTTCCTCTTAACCAATCTTGTAGACACACAAGTGCTTCTACTGTCTCGCAAGAGAGTCTACTTCTATAGTCATTGATAATTCTCTCACCACTAGAAAATGCTGATTCTGATGCCACTGATGATGCTGGGATTGCTAGTATATCCCTAGCCATACGTGCAAGTACTGGATATGTGGTAGAGGACATCTTCCAATACCGTAGAATGTCAAATTCACTGTCCACAGAGATTGTATCTTCCTCTAGATACTTGTCGAGTTCACTGACATTTTTCCTTAGGTTCAAGTTTTGCCGCTTCCTCCAATCTGCCCATGGTTTATCTGCCACAATGGTTGCATCTTCTTTACTCATTTGATTTGCATGCTCTGGGATCAGATGACTATACTGCAAGGAATACTCATCAAAGAGCTTTTGAAATGTCTTTTGTACTTCAAGAAAGTAAGCAGATGATGCCCCAAAACCCTGTCCTAGACGGAACTCAAGGAAACCCAACTTAAATCTAGGGTCTAGGACTACTGGGATGCAAATCTGCAAGAAAGAGAGATCCCAATATTTCTGGATTTTTTTCTGCATCTCATAAACCATAGTTCTAATGAAGAAGTCTGGACTTGAGCACTCTCTGTCCAACAACTTCTTCACCTCCCAGATTTGGTGGAAGTAAAGACTTGATGTTGGATAGTTACAGCCCGAGAGAACTTCGGTGCCAGTAGAGAATACACCCAAGATGCTGCAAAGTTTCCTTGCCATATCCCATTCCTCAACTAAAGGCTCGTGTGTGTACTGAATATCTTCAGAGGTCAAAGATCGAAAGGCTCTCTTATACTCTAAAGCACAACTAAGCATGTGGAATGTTGAATTCCATCTAGTAGCAACATCAAGCGGCGGGCGTTTCTGACAAGATATCCCTACTTCTTTGATCATCTTTTCAAACTTTTGTTTACGTCCTTGTGAACTCTTCACATACTTAACACTTTCTCTAATGGTTGAGACAGCATCACTCATCATTTTAAGACCTTCTTGCACTGCAATATTAAAAACATGGGAACCGCAGCGACAATGGAACATTGCGCCTTCAGCTAGCGGCAACCGTTTGCCAAGCAAGTTTTCTTTCAAAGATCTCATAAAGTTATCATTAACTTGGGCATTGTCTAGTGTGATAGAAAAGATCTTATTCTCCAAGTTCCACTCAGTGATACACCTAAGCATTGCATTGAAAAGATTCCTACCATCATGAGGTGTCTCGACCAAACCAAACTTGATAACCTTTTTATGGATTTTCCAATCAGTTGTGATAAAATGGCAGGTGGCACATAAATAACCAAGGGTTTGTTTAGAGGTCCATAGATCTGCAGTTAGAGAAACCCTAGAAGATAACTGACTCAAACATGCTCGTAGTTCTTCCTTGGCATGCTCATATGAACTAACACAATCAGATTTGATGGTAGTTCTAGAAACATGTGTAAACCACGGATTAAGACTGGAAACAAAACTTCTAAACTTTGGATACTCCACAATAGTAAAAGGTAATGCATGAGCCACAATCATCTTCACTAGTTCTTCTCGGGAAGTTTCCTGATTAAATTTCCAGTCTTTGAATGACGTATCAGGCAAGGGCAAACCATTGGGATTCAACCGATCAAGCATATTATCCAACTTAGCCTTTCCCTCACAACTATGCAAATGTCTGAGACAAGAACTTGTACCAACATCACAATTTACCTTGAATATTTTGTGGCAGTGCAAGCATTGAGCTTCAGCAATGGTCTTACCATCATATATAGGCTCAAAGTCTTTCCAAATTTCAGATCTAAGTTTGCGTCTCCTAGTCACTTGTGAAGTACCTAATCATTGACATGGAAAACACATTTTATGGATCAGAACAAAAATACAGAAAAAACCACAATATGATGTGCACAATTGAAACATATTTCTAACTAAATTATAACCGGACACTTACTAGGCAGCGTCACGGATGGGGAGCTTGGTTTTGATGACAATATCATCCTAACCCCCGGTGATCTTACGTGAATTGCCACCACTGGTGATCTCAACCTTTTTGCATCTGGTGCTTTGTGCTTTTCTATGGGAACCTTCCTCTTCCTCGCTAAAGGCATCAACTTTCCCTTTTGGGACTGCACAATAAGCACCAATTCAAACTATAAGTACTACATCAAATAATCTCCTCTTAAATAACGGTACGTGTTCAGATAACATGGATTAGTTGTGCACATGAGGTTGGATTCTCTTTTTAACCTATAGTAATGAATCCAAACGCTGCTGAACTAGGTGCTGAAAACCAAGTAGTCACACCTGTTATAAACTCTGACCATTTATATATGCAAAGAACAAATATACATGCAGTTATTGAACCCAAAGAACAGGAACATTACAAAAACAAGGCATGAGCAAGCAACAAACATATATGCAGTTATAGAATATCCCACACACAATCACTCATCAGGAGGACGATTTTCTAATTCTAGATTAAAAATTGAGGGGACTCAGATATGGACACAGACATTTCTTTGACTCAACTACAATTTTATATCACAGTATAGATGTACAAGAAAACAAAAAGAGTGATGGAGCATACACTGGTGGGTGGAGCTTCGGTTGGTCCTGGGGCCGGATCTGCAGCTGATCCCGGCACAGGTGCATCCGATGCGACAATTGGAGTAGCCAAGGTTTCGTTCATGATTGAGTCATCGACAACGCCGGCAGGATGCGAGAGCAGGGGTGATGATGGTGGCTGACCCGCCAAAGGGATTTGAGGAGAAGACGAGAAGATGACTTATTTGAACTTCCATTAGGGGATCTAGAGGGAGGGCATGGATAAGAGGTGGAGGGCATACACGTTGAGATGGAGGATGCGACGACGTTGGTGGGGGAGGAACTTTGCCGCGGCCGCCAGGATGTTGTCGAGCTCGAGGATGAGACGCACACACCGCCTCCTGCCTAGATCTTGGGGATGGGACGGAATGCTGCCTGGATCTTGGGGATGGGACGGAATGGGCGGCTGCCGCCTGGATCTCGGAAACGGGCGAGTGCATGGGAGAATACGGTGGTGCCATGGAAGACGGCGGCGCCCTCGCACATGAGGACGGCGGTCGGCGGTGGCCGGTACGTGGCGAACTAGCGAGAGAAATCGCGAGGGCAGGGGCAGACTCTCGCCGTGAGCCCGTGACCTCGTCTGTCGCGGTCGATGCGGCGCCGTTGGGCTCCGTGGGCTGACCCGCGTGGAGCCGTTTCAGAACATGGGTAAATTTGCGGCTCTTACACGGGCTTGTGGCGCGGGTTAACCGTTGGGCCGACAATAAAACCCGCGCCACTTGCATGCATAACAACAGACTTAAACATTAAATTCTTACATGATCTCGGATCGGCAACACGAGGGCTCATGAACTCCGATCGGTGAACGTGCCGATGGTCGATGGTCGATGAGGTATGATATAACTAAAGACACATCCAGAATATAATAGATATAAAAACCTATCTAAAATGATGATATAAAAGATCTGCATAACCAGATCGGTTTCTAACCAGGACCTCCAAAGAACTCAACTAGATAAACAGATACATATTACGACATGTATATATAGGGTACTTAATATACGTTGATCTATCGGCATGTCGCGTGGAAACGCTGCAGCGGCATGTCGTGGAGTGTAACAAGCGATTAGGTGACGTAAAACGAGCTGCATAAAAATCGATCTATGACGTGAAGCATAGAATATAGATATATGAACAGATCGTCAATCATGTAAAGATGGATCTTGCACCAATCTAGGCCTGGCACGATATTCATCTGGATAGCTGACGGATCTCGCATTAAGTAGGGCTTAACGCTAGATTCATTGGGATAACTAGCGAACCGTGCAATGCTTCAGTACAACGTTCACCATGTGGCTCACGCCCTAATGCCCTAATGAATCTGAGAAACATTAGAGCAGCATGACAACTACCTTAAATACCCTAATTGCTTAGGGGTGGCGATACACCGAGAGAATATGGAGACAATCTGCTGCTAGGGAACGTATGTCGTCGGTTTATTACGTAGAATATGGGTACATATTTATAGTCCGCAGACTTGGACGTCAAGTCCGACTCTTTCTAGAACTAAAACCCTAATTTGACCGGGCTAGTCCCAACTCGACTCGAACTAATTAGGATACATGGCCCACCGGCCTTTGGAATCGCCGTTTCCTTGGATGACCTTTATTCAGCCCATTAGCCGATCTGAACTATTCAACGATCGGGTAAATCAGCCCATTTAATTGATCCAGCCCAAATACCAATCGACTAGATTTTGGTGATAACACATGCCCCCTAGTTTTGTTAATAATAATTATTTCAAAACTAAAAGAAAATACGAAGCTAGAGAGCCACACGGTCCCGCAATTCCAGTGATGTCCATCTGTATGCCTTCCCTGGAAACCATACCCATCGCCCCATTGTCTTCCTCCTGGTAGTATTTAGCCATCGTCTCGGCGGTCTTTCTTCCCCAATCTCCACCAAGCGATCTTCCACCGATGGAGTCGTCCGTAGGAAGTAGTGCCACTCCGCTACCATCGCTGCTTCCTTTCCTGGACGCGCAGCTGGGTTTTGCCTCCCTTTGGGCTACGTGAACAGGTCAAGCGCCGCCGACGAGTGAAGCAGACCGGTCACCGATGCCGACAAGGTCTGGTTGGCCATCCGGGGCCCAGACATCCCCAATCCTCAGGATATTTAATTATTTGCCATCATTATGAATGACACCTCTTCAATCGCCATCCTTAAAATGGCACTATACATTTTGCCATCCCAGCATAGAAGTTTGTAACTATTTACCATTTTCGCTGATCTGGCAGGCCACACAGACAGTCCATGGTGGCAAAGGTAGGAGAGAAGACATGAATTTCCCTCCTCCCAATAAGCCGCTGATAGGTGGGGCCAATCGCAGTTTCATCTTCATCCTTTCGCTCCTTTTATTGGCTCCTTCCCCGGTCCTGCCCCCTTCTCTCCACACCACCCCGCCAGCCATGCCCGCTGCCGCCGCCCACCACGCCTACTGCCGCCAGCCATGCCGCACCGCCGCCGGCCATACTCGCCGTCACCCCCACTTGCCACACACACGCTCGCTTGCGGCCTTCGCTACAAAATGAACCCCCCTATACCAACGCAAATATGCGTTGTTAAAAGTCCATATAAGCGTTGCTAGGGTCTATACCAATGCATAATTATGTGTTGCCTATATTGCCGTTGCAAGGGGCTACTGCAACATTTATATATGCATTGGTAAGTCCTATTAATAAACGTTGCGAAGTTGCAATGGATATTTATCAACTACTACAACACTTACATGCGTTGGTGAGTACATGACCGATCACTTTTATATAGGTTGTGGCATCATATACGGTGCAATTGTGGCAACGCTTGTATGTGTTGCAAGGAACAAACCATTAAGAATTAATAAATATTATTGAATCATAATTAATATTTAATAATATATGTCTACTGATTTTGTTTCTTAAATAATTCTTGAAGCACGCAGGGGCAAATAACCATAAATACTATATTAAAAAAATATAGTCATATTACATATTGCTATCCAATCCATAACTAAATTCATCACATAAGGTGTATAAATAATTTTGCTACGACAATAGAATAAGTACATTGCACTCTGTTTAGGCAAATACTACAAAGCAGAAAAAAAATCAAAACACATTCTTCCATCTGTCGAATAGAACTTGATGCTACGCTTTAGAGACCCTTGCACTTTGTAGCTTAGGCATTTCCTTGTCGCTTCCTTGAAGCTGGAGGAAAGTGCAACTAAAATCAGCAATTTTATGCATAAAAATGATAAGTCGGGATAAAACATTTAATCAAAGCATATATGAGCTGATATTTCTACAGAATAAACAACTGATGTACTAATAAAGAAACAACTAAATGTATTTGACTATTGACATGGGCTTCACTTCAACAGAAGGGAATACAATGCTATTTAT
This sequence comes from Paspalum notatum, assembly GCA_022530915.1. Taxonomy (NCBI): domain Eukaryota; kingdom Viridiplantae; phylum Streptophyta; class Magnoliopsida; order Poales; family Poaceae; genus Paspalum; species Paspalum notatum. The sequence continues at coordinate 38,018,290 of CM039687.1, read as the reverse complement.
TTAGAATATAATTTCTCAACTACAGTCAAAAATAAAGAAAAGTTAGCATATATAACGAATTAGCATATTACTAGCATCTTGCCTAATTTACTTTTGTAATTTCGTCCGTTTTTGTTTCGGGTAGAAATTTCGTCGGCATGTCGATGAAAACCACTTATTTTCGTGGATTTTTGGTTATTTTCGTGGGTTTCTGGCCCACGAAAAAATACAATTTTTCTGTAGTGTATCTTATATCTTCTCATGTATAAACTCAAATTCTAGAGTACTCCATAGCAGCAATGAGAAAATACATAAGTTTACTAATTTAAGCTCAGACCTGGTGATTATGTGCAGTACTGAACTGAAGAATCATCACAACAATTTGGTACAACTAGAGGATAAATCCGATGGCCTATGTCATCGTCCCCCCTCTGAGCAAATCTTGCCGCACAAAGAGAGTTTCTTATTTCAAATCTCAGTAGATGGGACTAGTTTGCACCAAATAAGAAATCTAAGTGTTACGGTCGACTGAAAAAAGTACTAATAACCAGCATGACTGTAGATTGTAGAAATGACGGCCGGTAGAAAGAATGGCGACAGACAAGAAACTCATGATTAATGAATGGCAACCTAGATCTTTGTATCAAATCAATTTCAACCGCTCTCACAGGCAGTAATGCACTAAAGATTAGATTGACGTAAGCTAGGATCAAATACATCGGCATGGAGGTGTCTACCTTAAAAGATAGCTTCCTCTGCAGTCTTAGCATCGGGCAAGGGGATGGAGTGCATTGATGGGGAGCTCCGTCGCGACGGCAGGTGCGGATGGAGGACGCCAGGTGGACAGAGGGTACCGGCGCGGATGGAGGACGCGGCCGTATGGATGGTGCGCGCGCGGGTGAAGTATCGCCTAGCCAGATGGAGGATGCTGGCACGGATGGTGGCCGTCAGCCGGATGGAGGACGCCGACGCAGGCTGAGGACGCCGTCCGGATGGAGAATTAGGGGATCCGGGAGATATGGCAAGGTTGGTGCTGGATGCATTTACAAGCTGGATGGAGACGAGGAGGTGGATCGCGTAGGCGGCGCTCCAGGTGCGGTGACGGAGGTGGTGGATGCAGAATAGGAGCGGAGGAAATCCTGGGTGCGGTGAACTGCCGTGAGCCCACGATGGGGAGGTGCAGCCGTGCGGGACGTGTGGAGGATTATTTGGTGTGGGACCAACGTGATTTGTGGAGATGTATGTAACTAAATAATGGAGGGAAATTTCATTCCATTGAGGAAATATTGTAGGAAACGAAAACTAATATTTGGAAAGGAAAAAATGAGGGAAACCAAGGGGACTGTAGTTAGTCTGCCGCGCATCATTTTTTTACCAAGAATCTGTGGATATGGTCTAGTGGGGCCGCAGATCAGTCCCAACCAACTTTTGAGAATATGGTTTCTTCATATTTGTCCATATTTTAGTTCCAGTATTGTTCTTTCAAACACTAAATGGGACCCAAACTTGATTATTTCAAATTTGAAAACTAAGCTGTTTGAAGACACGAAATTGGATGAAATCAGGCGAATTTGGCAAAATCTAGAAAACCATGGCGGTTCGGCCGACTAGGACGAGGGAGTAGCGGCACAAATCGTAGGCAGTTGCGGTCGAGGTATTTTCTATTAATATAATACAATTAAACAAATACTAATTTCTATATAATGTTTGAAACACATGTTCAGCGTTGCCAGGTGACACAATTCTTACGGATAACGCTTGCAACGCATAACAAACGTTGTATGTAATTTCCATATTTTACGGATGACACTTGCAACGCATGATAAAAGTTGCCAGATGATTTCTTTGCAACATATAAATATATGTGTTGCTAGTATCCGTTGCTACCTAATTTATTGCAACGTATAACCCATTCTGTTGTTATGTATGCGTTGCTATAGGGGTGTTTGTATTGTAGTTCGCGCCGTGGCTGGCCATACACGCACTTGCTCATCAGCGCTGGCCTCTGCTTCCCTTCCTGTCCACGGCCGCCACCCTCTCCCCATGCCTCTCGTGCGTCCTCGCCCCCCTTCCCCGCACACGGCTACACAGCCGGACGTCCTCGCCGTCCCCGCGTGTCCCTCGGCTCCTCATTGTCCCCGCGCCCAGCCGTCATCCCACGCAGCGGATATGGCATCGCGCTTGGACGATGAGCATGTGGTGCAGGTCGTCGCCGCCCTACTGTGTGAACGCGATGTGCGTGCGGGGGATGCCATGCTCGAGAAGATGCGGAGGAAGGGAGTGAGCCGCGACAGTGGAGTCCGAGCGGCAGGCGGCGCACGAGGCTCGACAAAGGCGAGCGGCATGGGGAGGATGCGGATGTGGGCCCAGCTTTGGCACGCCTGCCGCCGGCGCTGCCGATGGCAAGGCTGGGAACGGGAACGCGTCGGCGAAGAGGTGCCGATGGTCGTTGCCGCTCTTGCCGTTGTCTTGCCGCTCTTGCCGTTGTCGTCGTTGAGGGGGACGGCGTGGAGCGAGGGGCAGAGCATGGCGCCACTCGCGCACCAGAGCACGTCGCCACGATGGTGATGGGACAGTGTCCATGTGTGCCTGCACTGCACCGGCGAGGGCACCGAGCTCATGCACGTGATGGCGCCGGGTGTCGCCGCGACGCCGCCGGTGGTCCGCGAGTTGTTCCCATGGGCAAGCAGCGTGGACACCGCCGTCGAGTCACTGCCCGTGCTGGCGAGCATAGACGCTGCTGTCGAGTCACTGCCCGTGTTGGCCTTGCAGTTCCCGGAGCGCGCTCGCCGTCTGTGCGTGCACGCCTGGTGGGAGGAAGAAGAAGCCTGCACACTTGGGACCACATGTTGGTGGGAGAAGGGGAAAGAGGAAGAGACAAGGTGAGGGCATCCTAATCTTTTCCCCGATCTTTGTCACTGTGGACTGCCTGCATGGCCTGCCACATCAATGAAAATGGCAAATATTTAGAAACTTTTATGCGAAGATGGCAAATATGTAGATGCCATTTTAAGAATGGCAACTGAAAAGGTGCCGTTCGTAACAATGGCAAATAATTAAATATCCCGATACGGGATGTCGGAGCCGGTCATCAAGGGCGGCTACTGTCTCTGGATCTGGGGTGGGAATGGGTTGTGAGGGAGGGGTTGTGCTCGGTGGCACGACAACATCCTACACCCTTTCTCGAGGATTCTTTAGAAGAATAAAAAGAATAGAGAAAAAAAAATACAAAACCATGTATTTGGAATGTAAGAACTTAAAACACAGTAATAAGGGCCAAGACTATGCATTCCTAGACGTGTTTTAGTCATAACGTCAATAAAACAAGGGCCAAGATTATACATTCCTATTTTTTCTCTCATTTTGAGGGGCACAAAATATGCGTGGACAAACGCAAGGGAAATACACCATTTTAAACAAAAGACTTAAAAAACTCCCACTTTTTTTTTGATAAGAAAAAAACTCCCAACTTGATTATTTGTTGCATCTTTGGTGGCATCGGGAAAAAGAAATCGTATAGAGTGTGTTGGTGTACCTACATCTGCATGGTTCATTTGTACCAAAACTTCGCTGGTCTCCTACATGTGTTGGTCTTCTATACATGCATACAATAGCCATAGCCAAACAAAAGCATTAACGTGGCGATCCGAGCCACACGAATGCAAACCAAAAGTATATGTGACGTTTGGTTGGTCGTTGCATTTAATTTCGATAGTTGGGTCGCGTGGGCCCACAAGTAGACTATGCCGGCCCTATCCGGCCCATTATGGCCCATGTGTGGGATCTCCGCCCCACGAAAACACAAAAGCCAAATAACCGCCGCTCCCGCTCCCGCTCTCTGCCGCAAAGGAGATGAGTATCAAGGTGAGTGCTGGATCCCATCCTCCCTCTCCCTTCCCACTTGGATTTCGGGGTTGTTGCTGTTTGGTGGCGAATCGGCTGATGGACTCTGTCCTGGCTTGGTTCGCGCCTTCGGTGTGTGTAGTGTTTGAGGAAACTGCTAGATAACAATGCGCCCAAATCGATGAAGGAGCACAGGATGCGCAATTACTTCTGCCGCAAAATTGCAGTGGATGGTAGCATAAGCATCTATCAATTTATGGTGTGCTGTGCCCCAACATGACCCTCATTAATCTGTGTCTGCTGTGATAATGTTAGGGGAGCTACTTGGGAATTTTGCTATTAATTTGGTTTAGGTTTTATAGTTAAACCTTGTGATAGCTTCTAGTTGGGGAGGTGATTGGAGGATTTATGAATCTTTTTTTGATTGTCCTAATAAACTGACAAAATTACACAAGTGTGGAAATGCAAAAGACATAATTGTTCTTGACCTTCCCCTAGCTGCCTCTAGCATTGTGTATTTTGTTTTTTTTTTTGAAAGAAAATGAAATAAAGATGAAAGCAAATTGCCGTGGAAGTTGTGACAGCTGTCTTATGCTCCGTTTAACAGACTGCGATGAGGTCAGGAGGAAACAAACCTCTAAAAAACAAAAATTTCTCAAGTTCTGCTTACAACATTTCTATCTTTATTTTGGTTTTGTTATACAGTCACCTTGTTGGCATGTTACACCGAACTGCTAAGTTTATGGACGTTTGGTTGCAGTTATGTTTTTGATGGCACGCCTCCTGATACGAAGAAACAAGAGCTTGCTAAAAGGTATGATGTCCTTCACCCTTGTATTGTTCCTACACTATTTGGACTTGCGTATATATCATCCATGCTCAAATTAGAACACTACTCTTTTCAGAATGTAAGGAGAGAAGATAGAAAGAAACAACTACATCTGACTGAGGCCGTTGAAGTGACCTGATAATTTCTTCATCAAAGTTTGTTCACTGTTTTTGTTGTTGGAGCTATGATCTTTGGCTCAACAGAGTGAAGGAGAGGGAGAGAGTGAGAGAACGAATGGGTAGAGTCTCAAAACTGCCATCTCCCTCCGCTCCCACAACCATTGGGCTGCTTATATAGCGAGGGGGAGGTGGTTGTTTTCTCTCATTTCATTAGACTTTTTGGAAATTACGAATAGGTCCTTGGATTTTACAAACATGCTCTTGTTTCCTTACAAGATAGCTCCCACTAGGCCTATTTTCCCCCAACATTAGCCCCTCAGCCGATTTGGCTTGGCTAGTACAACAAGCCGAAACGGCGTATACATGGAAAAGGCCTAGTTATTACTGTTACATCCACGTGAGGAATCCTTTCATTCCCGCGGGTGCCATCAATGACGATAGTAGGTGAGGTCTTCATCGCTTCTCATCTTAACGAGGTGGGAGGTGCTGAAGATGTGGGCGAGCTCCTCAAGCCAAGGCATGTCAGCAGAGGCGAAGTGGGCACCGGAGCCACTCCTGGCGAAGCCGTCATCGAGCCAAGCTATAGCGGCAGACGCGAAGAGGCCGTTAAGACCCTTGAGCCAAGGTGTGTCGGTGGAGGCGAAGTGGTCGTCAGCCTCCCCAAGCCAATGCGTGTCGGCGGAGGCAAAAAGGGCGCTGCAGCTGCTCTTGGCGAAGTTGTGGCCGCCGGAGACATACGCGAGCCCTTCGAGCCAATGCGTGTCGGCGGGGGAGAAGGTGCAGGCGAGCCCCACGAGCCAAGGTGTGTCGGCGGGGGCGAAGAGGGTGCCAGAGCCGCTCTTGGCGAAGTCATGACCGCCGAAGATGTACACGAAGCCCTCGAGCCGAGGAGTGATGGCGGGGGTGAAGGTGCAGGCGAGCCCCTCGAACCGAGGCGTGTCGGCGGGGGCGAAGAGGTCGACAGTCAACGCGGCCGCACTCGGTGGGGTCGTAGACGCCGAAGATGTATGCGAGACCCTCGAGCCAAGGTGTGTGCCGCGGGGACGAAGGTTCAAGCGAGCCCTTCGAGCCGAGGCATGTCGGCGGGGGCGAAGAGGTCGACGGTCGACGCAGCCACACTCGGTGGGGTCGTAGACGCCGAAGATGTACGCGAGACCCTCGAGCCAAGGTGTGTGTCGGCAGGGGTGAAGGTTCAAGCGAGCACCTCGAGCCGAGGCGTGTCGGCGGCGGCGAAGTTGCAGGCGAGCTCCTCGAGTCGAGGCGTGTCGGCAGGGGTGAAGAGGTCGACGGTCGACGCGGCTGCACTCGCCATGGTCGTAGATGCCGAAGATGTATGCGAGCCCCTCGAGCCAAGGTGTGTCGGCGGGGGCGAAGGTGCAGGTGAGCCCCTCGAGCCAAGGTGTGTCGGCGGGAGCGAAGGTCGAGCGGCGGGGGTGAAGGGGTCGACGGTTGACGCGGCCACACTCGGCGGGGTCGTAGAGGCCGAAGATGTATGCGAGCCCCTCAAGCCGAGGTGTCTCAGCGGGCGCAAAGGTGCAGGCGAGCCCCTCGAGCCGAAGTGTGCCGGTGGGGGCAAAGTGGTTGTCATGCCCCTCGTGTCGATGGAGGTGAGGTGCATGTAATCGCCTTCTCATCGTACTTGCGATCACCGACCAATATCTGAATTTTGGGACAAAATGGGACAGCTCGTCCCTCCATAGCCCCTTTTGGCTGGTTCGCAAACTTTTACACGTAGCCGAAGTAGCTGACTGAGTTAACCTTTCATAAGACCTGTTAGGTAATGAGTGCTATTTATATTTTATTATGAGTGCAACTGTGCAAGCAATGTATATACTTATATTTGATAGTTTAAATGTTAAGAGCGCTTAGTAAACCAAGCACACCGAATAGCCAAAAGAAAAAATTGTTGACGAAGTAACAGTTAATGACCTTCCGGTATGTAGACGATTGATAAGAATGCTCTTAGTGTCAGTTTCACCGAGTTTAGCTGCGATGGTTGTGGAACGAAGTCTCAGTTTGCCACGTCCCCCGGCCGGATCATGAGCTCACTATGCACTTGAAAGCGTAATTGACGCCGAAGCAGCCCAAAGCACCAAACAGTTGCGGTTGCTGCAATGTGCTAACAATTTGAGAGAGAGAAGCTTGGTGTACATAAACTGTGTTTCAGTTTTACTAAAGCCGAAGAGGCCCCATGCTGCAGTCTGGCTGTGTCACAGAATTTTATAGCTGAAGGAGCTCACGCGCTCTAGCGATGAGGCTCAGAATGAATGAAACTTAAAGTGAAGAACTGTACGCTTTGCTGTGACTGGAGAATGTATTAAGCTTAAGGAGCAAATCATCCAGTCAAGGTCTTCTTTGATGTTCTCTTTACAGTTGCCATCCGCAGCTCAGCGAAGGGGGCATGCAGCCCGGAACAGTATTAACGAAGGTACAGCGCTGCCTCACTGTGCAATGAAGAGGATTAGTACTCGCTTAAATCAAAACAAGGTGGCCGCTGCTTATCGAAGTGGCCGCTGGTTTGCTCGTGTTGTGACCCTTTATACTCTTGTAGTACTGGCACACGGCCGAGATCTGTCCATTGTAGAAGACATCATCGATGATTTTCTCAGCTGCCCTATAAAAATGCCTTTTCACGCTTCGCAGAATCTCTCTATCATCCTCATCTTCCAAACAGTACCTCAACTACATATCAACAGATAATTGAAGTTAGACTATATGTTCATGTGTGATGGAATGATTCATTCATTGATAAACATATGGAAGAAAACTCACCCAAAATTCATCCCACACAACTGACTGACAAGTTTTCCGTTGAGCTTGACTGCTGTCCCCTTCACTACTACCCCCTACACTACTACCTTCATCTGATTGGACATACTCCTTTAGACGCCAATGGGACCACTGCATGGCTGCTTGCCGCTCGCCATCGACCTCAACCATGCCCGGGTAGTAGTGGCGGCAGAGGGCCCCCAACATCGAATTCACTTTAGAACGTCTTCCTACACCGTCCCAAGTCACGTCCTCCCATTGCCTACAAGATAGACATTAAACAAAACACGTCAAAAAATGCAATCAAATTCACATGGATAAACAAGATCGTCATCAACCACAACAAGACAAGAAGAATTACCATTCTCCATGAGGCTTGATGAGCATCCTTTCAGCCAGTCTCTTCGGGACTGAATTGCAGCTCCGAAACCTAAATAAACAAATCAAATTAAATTTAGATGAAATAATTGGATAGATAGAAAAAAAATCATATAGAAACTAGACACAAATAATACATAAATCGCCTAATGGAAGAAAAATCACCAGCAACATCGCCTTCTCCCATTGGATCCTCCTGCTCAGCCTCCTCCTATGGTGCCTCCTCCTCAGCCTCCTCCTGTGCTGCCATAGGCATCTCCTGTGCATGTGCCTATGCCTGTAAACAATCAAGCAGCTGCTCCTTTCTGTGTTGACTCTGGGTGGTGCCCTGAAAAAGGCCACTGCTCGAGGTGTCCTCACTGGAACCCTTACTCTTTGTCCGCGATGACCTATGCCTGAACATCATCTGCATCATTTCATCAAAATAAGAAAAATATGTTAGTATTGAATGAAAAGTGTAAGAAATATGAAATTCAATAATATGCACAAAGATATGTTAGTACTGAATGAAAAGTGCAAGAAATATACTTATCAAAAGTCGTCTGCATCTGATGATGCTTCATTGACTCGTTGCTTATTGAGACGCTCCTGCATCCATTGAATTCGTATCGATTTCCTGACAACGACAGTTCGTTTGCGTTTTGATCTAGGTTCCTCGACTAGTTCTCTTGTATCGGTACCTAAATTATCAAGGTCTCCACCTTCAGCCACATGGAATTTATGTCATATGTCTTATTCATGCCATGCTTGTCTAATTGCCCTTTTTCTTGAAACACGTCACAGTCATCGTTTTCTAGTACTCATGTAATCAATATTTTTAGGAGGGCACACTTGTGGGTTGACTTTGAATGCAACCCACCAAACCTTCAAGCTTGGGTGAGGATATGGGAGGTAGTACACCTGCTCTGCCTGATTTGCAAGAACAACAATGTTAATACGGCTTGGAAGTCTAGAACTATGCTTGACCTCAACCATCCCATACTTGTCAACACGAGTCCCATTACGCGGGTCGAACCAGTCGCATTCAAAAAACACAACTTTTAGTTCCTTAGGACTGCTGAAGAGAAGCTCAACGATGTTTTGAAGAACACCGTAATAGTTCACTAGCTTATCACTAGCATCATATGCACATGTCATCACTCCGCTGCTGACAGTGGCTGCCAATGGCCTCGGGTGGAAGCTGGCCCGGGCCTTCCAAGGTCCTATCAACCCCCATACCAAGATCATTCAGCATTTCATCCATCCTATCATGATCCTCGTGAAGGTCTACCCCCTCTCCATGCGCTCTCCACACAAGATAGTTGGGCATAAACCCCCTTATGCACTGGCGTTCCTCGATGTCTTCCTTTGCCCATAACCACTAGTTCTCACACTTACTGCGAGGATACAGGACTACGAGACCAGGTTCTACTGTGAATGCGTGGTCAAAGAAAGCCTTTGTTACAGCTTGCCATTCTTTTGAGTGTGCCCCATCCTTCTTCCATCCATCATACATCGCCTTCCAATCACTATCCATTTCAAAAGGCTAAACAAAGAAGATAATATATCAAAAACCGTGGCTTAGCTGACAATGAACTTCTATTTGGAAAAGGTCCTAAACCCACCCAAAAGTGGAGGTCCATCCATGTGATTTGTGACTTGGCCTGCGATTGAAGCGAAATTTCGGCAGCATAATCCTGCTGTTATCCAAACACATGCCTGATCATGGTGTGTTGAAGAACAAAGGGGTTACACAACCAAAATTTCGCTCCAATCGTAAGCCATGAGTCACAAATCACATGCATCTGCCTTCACTCTCAGGCTGTCCAAAATACGTGGACAATTCTGGAACGGCGAACCTCACAAGTCAATGTGAGGTTCGTCATTCCCGAACGGGTGACGCCTATGGTTCACTACTGTTTGGCGAGAAAACCTACACTCTAAACTTGAAAATCAAAAAATAAAATGACTTCAAATAAAGTGCAAAGATGTAACACATAACAAAGATGATAAAGCATGAAAACATTACTTAAACATCTCATTATAGAATACTCATGAAAATATGAAAGCAACACTTGTCTTATGTATCATGAAAACATCAGTTAAACAACAATTAATACTAGCTAATGAGATAGCCCTAGTCATTCATCACTAATTGCAATTTACCATTACTTTAATCACTAATGACAATTAACCGATAATCTAAGCACAAAAGACAAGCATGTTTGAATCAATGATTTCGTCGGTTGTCAACGAGGCCGACGAAGTTAAATTTAAAGTACTCTTTTAACATAACATGCAAAGCTGACGAAATTGATAGGCCGACGAAGTTAAATTTAAAGTATTCTTTAACATAACATGCAAAGCTGACGAAATTGAGAGGAGTAGAGGAATCAACTTCGTCGATCGTTCGTGGAGCGGGCGCAGTGCAAACAAAGCCGAGGGGGCTTCGTGTGCAGAGGCGGCCGGCGGCGGCGCAGGAGCGGCATGTGCAGAGGCGGCGGTGGCGGCGCAGGGGCGGGGAGGCGGCGTGCGTGTGGGTTCACGGGTGTGCGGGTGTGTGCGTGTGTGTAGCAAAGGGTCACGAGCGAGGGGTGGGGCATGGGCCTGTAATTTCGTGGGCCAAAGGAAAAAGCCAACGAAATTGTACTAATTTCGTCGGCCCTCGTAATCCCACGAAATTACAGGGAATTTTAAAATTCGGAGGCACGCGGGTAAATTTGTCGGCCCAGCTGGGAGGCCGACGAATTTAAGGTTAATTCGTTGGCTCCCAAGGCCCACGAATTTATATGGATTAATTTCGTCGGCCATACAGGGAGACCGACGAATTTAACTCTATTTTCATCGGTTTCCCAAACCGACGAATTTAAATGCCTTAATTTCGTGGGCCGACACACAAAATTAATTGGGCCCACAAAAAAAATACATTTTTCTTGTAGTGATATCTTATTTGCTAACAATATACAAATAACTTACCCACCAGGATGCCACACCTAAATTCCATAGGATGATATGGCGTACTCTTCTGTCAATTCTCCCAAAAGGCTACATAAAAGCAATAGATATGTAGACGCAATGGATGAGCTCAAGGATTACAAGAATATAAATTTGTGCACTTCTCATAGGTAGATCTCAAATTAGCTACGGCACCATGCACAACACCATGCAACCACCAGCCATATGTAAATCATGCTATCAATGTGTGCTACGTCAAAGAAGGAAACTCATACTATCAAGCCATTAACGTGTAAATTAGATCACTTATACTTATTACACTTATAGTTTACTTAGACAAAAGAATTCTCTTTATAGAACCACGTTTGTACTTAACATGTTTGCGAACTATATTTTACTACGGATCTTAATTATTTTGTCTTCTCCGATCAAGCCATGTCACATAACCCAAAGCCAACAGGTCATGATTTAGTTCTGTAATTTCATTAGAAAAACTACGAATAAATATATCTGCTTAATAACTTATCTGGTGTTCATATAAAACTTCTCTTCAATTTCCGCGGCAACGCGCGGAGAATTCACCTGTTGCCGCGGAGAATTCACCTATTTTCTTGTAAAAAAGGTTTCGTGTACAAGTCGTATTCGTATGTATAGTTTGTAACTTTTACAAAGGTTGAAATTGTAGAAACGACTTTTTCAATTTACAAAAGAATCGTGCGATGATCCAGAGCAGTTCACTGTACGAACGACCTTCCCTAACCGGATTCCTCACAAACGCTCGTCAGCGAAACGTCGTCCTGCGTGCTGTACTCCTTCTCGAAGACTCGAGTAGAGTTCTCATATTCTATACTCAGCAGCACGAGCATCCGTGTCTCTTCACCTGGCGCTGCATGCATGCTGCCACGTACCCGCCATGGCCGACACCTCGAAGCTCCAGCCAGCTTACCAAGCGCCGGTGCGACCATGCTGCCTTGCCTTCTCCCCCCTTTCTATTCCTCGTCGTCCCCGCGGCTCCGCCTGCCTACCACCTACCAGTGCACCACCAGCCACCACCTCCACTCCATTGCAGCTAGCTGAGAGAGACTACTGCCTAGTAGGCGCAAACGCTCCATCCCATCGGAGCGCAGCCAGCCATGGTGAAGCTGGCGACGGCGCGCGAGTGCCGCGCGTACAGCCTCGGCGCCGGCGCGACGGCGTCCCGCAACCGGTGGGAGTACATCAACGCCGGGGTGTACGTCTTCGCGGCGGTCCTCCTGGCGGGCGGGTTCCTGGCGCAGCTCCCGGCGTGGGGCGGCGGCACCGGCAGCAGCGCGGCGGGGCTCGTGGTGACCGCGGTCGGGCTCGCCGCCGTGCTCGCCGTCAACGCGCACGACCTCCTGGCGCACGTCGCCGGCGTCGACTACCGCCTCGGGATGGCGGCCGGGCTCGACTCCCAGCTCGCCCTCGTCGAGCTCGCCGTTCCTGTTGTGCAGATCGTCGGCACCGTGCTCATGCTCCTCGCTGTCATCTTCTTCGAGATTCAGGTGAGGCCCTTCTTTTTCTTCACTGAATGTCTGAATCGCGAGCGCTAACTGCAGTATGTACAAATCCCATTTAAATTAAGTGCAGCTGGTTATTGCGTCGTCGCTTACTGTTACTGACGTGGCTCAAGTGCAAGATCTGTTTATGCACGTACTTGGTGAAACCATGAGACGCACTGGCATGGAATGGAACAGGGCATTTCCAATCGAAATTTAATTGGTAGTACAAGGTTTTTGGCCATTCAATTCCTAATCAAATCACCGTGCTATCAATAAGATTTTACAGGCATATACTTGTGTTAAAAAAAAATCTCTTGTTCCAAATAGGCCCAAGGGAAGCATCTTCAATCGATTGAATGTACCGTGTGCACCATCCTAATTCCAAACTTGCCACTCTCTGTTCTGTTTGATACGGGAAACAGAACAGTCTTATCACGTTTCACGGCTTTCACCCTCATAAACAAATATAGTAGTAGGGTTCGAGTAAGAATATGAGAAAGCGTACAGTCCCACTAAAATTAAGAGTGGAATGATCTTGTAGTACTAGAACCCTTGCACTGAAATTGTCTGGCTATGCGTAGCACTGAATCGATGTCTATGTTAGGCCATGTCTTCAAAGATTTTGGCACGAGTAATTCCTGCTTACTTGGCTGAATCGATGGGTAAAATGTGTTTAATTAGCTATGTCATCAAAGATTGTGGCGCGCATAATTCGTGCTACTTAATTGCCCGAATGTATTTGCATGAATATCACACAGCTGGAGAGAGGGTACCAGCGCAGCCTCGCGCAGCACGGCCTGAACCTGCTGATAGCCGGGCCGGCGCTGTGGTGCCTTGGGTCCATCCACAACATCTGCCAGGTGTACGAGCGTGCCAGCGGCCACGTCCAGCTCCTGCAGAAGAGCGTCCAGATCCCGCTCCTGCTGGGGAGCACCCTCTTCCTCGTCGCCGGCATCGTCAACCGGCACGACGACCGTCGCGGCCGCTCCTCCGCCTTCATGCTGCTGGTAATAACCGTTCGTTCGATCAGCACTAGTCTCATATATAGATTGATGCAGAACTGAAATGTAAATTGTGGTAATTTAAATAACATGACATGCATGTGACACTCTGTTCTTGCATTGGTCTGGGGGAGTGCAGGGGAGGAGCTGGGCGTGGTTCTGCCTGTTCGGGAGCCTCCTGTTCCTCGCCGGCGGCGTGCTGAACCTGCTCAAGGTGTTCAAGACGCAGCAGATGGGCGGCCGGGGCATGGAGAAGCTGCGCGGTGGCGCGCAGGAGCGGCTGGCCATGGAGAGGGAGGGCAAGGTGCCGCTCATCCTGGAACGCGGCGGCGGGAGGGGGAGCCGGGACCCGGCCATGCCACCGCCGCCGCCCGGGTCCTACAAGGATGCGCTCGTCAGCAGCGCCAGCTAGGAGCATATATGTAGCAAATGCCAATGCACCATGGTGATGAGAACAGGAAAGGATCCCGGCAAGACGATGATGATTGCCTGTGCACCGGCTTGTCCATGTAGATTTTCTGGATTTACGTTGATCTGTACTTTGCAATTGTGATCATCATATCTCGCATGGTTGAATAAGCTTACTGCCGCCGTGCATATGTATGTATGCAAAATAAAACTGCCTGTATATCTGGATGCGCCTGAGGTGGTGAAATACTGCTGTTATCTCTGCTCCGCTTGAAACGTATGTGCTGATCTTTTAACAAAGCTCTTATAGTATGGTGACAATTTTGAAACGGATGGAGTATGTACATACAAAATGCCATACTGAATTACTGATTCGATCGTAAGAGTGGAACAGAGGAGGGACTGTCCATTTTTCAGGTGATTGTATTTTTCCTTTTCCATCGGTCACATTTTTTTAGCTGAAGTTTAGCCATTAGACGTTGAGCCCACATCTCGATTTGTCCATCGGCGCTGACACGTTAAGCTTCTTTTAGGTTGTTTGTGGCCCATTTGTTGCTGAGCTGCTACAGGGCTTTCTAATGTTGTAGTACAGGAGTCACTGGGTTTCTCATCTATCCGTTTGCAAGTGGCTTAAGCCATGAAAGAAGTGCTTTCCACCTCCCATTATCTTCGGAATCAGAGATGTACTGTAAAGGCGCACGTGTGTTGGGTCCATTGTTTGCAAGGGTTAGGCCGTTAGGGTAGGGGGGATCCTCTAGAAAAGAGGAAACAACGTCACATGATCCGGCTGATAACTGAAAGTGAGTACTACCCCATTAGAATGGGTACTGCCGTACTACTAATATTATGCGCATAAAAGTGGCCAGTGGATATACCATATCCATACTCAAATCAAAATAGGTAAGATGTTCATGTATAACATATCAATGACCGAAGGGAATACATATGTAATTGGATAACATTGCTGGTAGGATGTTCTACTGATTTGGAACCAGTAGCAATAGAGGGGTATTACTAGTGTTTCATGTCTCGAATTACCAGTGATAGCCTCTATAGACCAACAGAAAAAAAAGTTATTCTTATGCAATAAGATACGTACCACACATGTCTAAGTTACACGATTTTTTTGCAATACGTATTAGCGAACCGAACTTGTAGCCTCACTGCACATGATCGTTCCTTACTATTGCACTATACAATAATTTTATACTATATAAGAGATGTTATTTTTTTTATTTTTTGTTTCCCAAATCTTATACTCCCTCCGTCCACAGAAGAATGAAATCCTGAGTTTGTCTTAAGTCAAACTATCGTAAGTTTGATCAAATTTATATAGAAATGTAATAACATTTATGATATCAATTACGTATGATATGAAAATACATTTTAATACGAATTTAATGATACTAATTTGGTAGCATAATTTTAATATATTTTGATATAAACTTCGTCAAAGTTATGAAAGTTTGACTTAGGACAAAACTATGATTTCATTCTTTCTTGGACGGGGGGAGTATTAGATATTTGAGTTTCTAAATAGTCTTAGATGAAAAGGTGGCCAACTATATGTCTCAAAACTCAATGATAATTACAACTTTGGTATAGAACACGTCTCCATCCGAAGTTGTTTAAACATCTAAATTGCGAATTTTACAAAAAAAAAAGAATACAAGCATATACACAAACTCAGTTGAGAAGGTTGTCAAATACAAAGATATGGATCTTGTTGAGCTTTACAATTTTAATATAAATCTTTTTCTTCATTTGAGTTTCTATTAAAAAGGTATGAATTTATTGCACATAAACTATTCTTACACACGAACAATAAACCGGCAATGAAGACCACATATCACTTCCCGGTTCATGGCTTCAACTGGCAGTCCACATCAAAATTAGTTTATTGCTTTTTTACCATCATGGAAATTGGGTTTCACCAGTTTGCCATCGGTAAAATGAGCTTCGCCCATTCACCATCATGAAACATGGTGCCACCGCAAAAAATGCCATTTCCATCATTTACTGTCCATTCTAATCCATTTTGAGAAAAAATGGTGCTGCTATGACCAAATTGCCCCTGTGCAGAAGGGAGAGGAAAGGGACAAGATTGGCTCCGTTCTTCTCCTTCCGCCTGCCCCCGTCCTTCCATGCAGCGCAGCCCGACGGCTCAGCCCCCTGCCGTGCAGTGCTCGCCGCGGGGGCTCATCGCGTCCGCCTGGGTGGATGGGGGCGCGCCGTCCACCCACCCGCGCCGTTCCCCCGCTCGCCATATGGGCCGAATCCGGACCGGCCCACTTCGTCTCCTTCCTCCTCCGTCGCCGTCTTCTTCCCGCCGCCTCCTCCTTCCTCTCCTCCACCGCCGGCGCCACCCCGCCCTCACCCTACCCCCGCCAACCGGAGGCCGCCGGCGTCGGCACCCTCGCCGCGGCCTCCACCGCCCACCGGCCGCCGCCCCTCTCCGTGCCGACCCCGCCCATGACCCTCGCCGCCGCCTCCCTCGTGCCGTTCGCGCCCCTGCCTCACCCCGGCCCGACCGCCGTCCTGCCTCGCCCGGCCGGCGGCGCCCTCGCCGCCGGCCACCCCGCCACCACCGCCGGGCCGGCCTGGCTCCCCCGGCCCTCCCTCTAAGGCCGGAGGTGGAGGATGGGGACCTTGCCGGCGAGCGGCAAACCCCGAACCCCCTACCCCGAACCTGAAGGCAGCGGCGGAGGAGCAGGAGTGGCGGCGGCGGCGGCAGCAGGAGCAGCGCGTCGGCGCGGCGTTGGAAGAGAGAGCGGGGAGACAGATTTTTGTGCTAATTGGACCAATTTGGGCTGAATTAGGGTAAGAAAATGGGAAGGGAAGGGGGTGGGTGGACGGTGGATCACGTCTGAAACGACCCGGATTTCGCGATGCCGAAACCCAAGCCTTTTGCTTCTCACGATAGTCCCAGGATACATAGTGCTATCGTGAATCACATATATCAGTCGATATCACAACCAGAACTTCGAATTATTATTACATTTAAACAATATTGGCCAAAGCCGGTACAAGTCCAACAGGACTGAATCAAGCAGAAATCGTATTCTAGCAGCGGATAGTAAGTCTTCGGGTCCATCTCCACAGGCATCCTTGAGCGTAGCACCGTGATCCTCAGTCGTACCGTCCTTCATGGGAAGTATCGCCGTCCGTCTCATCTTCATCCGTCTCGTCTCCGCCGTCGTTGGAGTGGTCGTCTCTCAACTCGTCTCCCAAACCTGCGCGCCAGTAGCGCAGGCCACCCTGAGACACTCCCCTAAGCGGCAGCATAAAAATAAAAGGGACTGGCACAAGTGGAAGGCTCTAGGCTTCCTATGCAAGCAAGCATATGGCAACAATATCCAGATTATTATATCATTGTTCCATTCGGGAATTCGGTCACACAGCCGGTTCCCCTGCTCATCACTCATACCAACACATACACGTCTCACCACCAAACACCTCTTCCAAAACACCCACTCATCATCATCTAATTCTGCGGCATGGGAAGCTCCCACCCGCCCATCCTCAGCGGCCTCAGCCGGTGTTCTATCACTCGAGGGAGAAGAGAAGAAAACCCATGCTAGATGAGGTGAGTTCTGCCCTTGGTCCGTCCTTGACCGTGGACGTCGGCTTTACGTAAAGATTTACACTCTGCAGAGGTTTGTACATCTGTACCCACACGAGATGGGATAAGGGCAGAGTGTCCGCTGCCATTGGCCCACCACACCGGTAATGACCTCCCCTTCCTGGCATCATTCTGCTTTCCTGAGCTAGAAAACTGTGCGGATATACTATCCACCGCACTCTCAGAACTGTGAGCTCGAAGAATTCGGGGCCTCCATGGGTCGAGTCTATCGGGAACGTGTGGCTGCATCACAGACCCACCATCGTTCCCTAACACTATCGCCTTACGCCTGCAGTCCGAGTACCATTGGGGAAGATCGAGAACCGGGCCTGAGGTCGCGTGGTATGCACGAAATATCCAAGAGTTATCACCCCTACTCGGTCCTTAATTTGGCGAGAGCAAGCCTTCCAGGAGTCGGTTGCCACCCTCAGCAGTGGGCCGCGCACCACCACACACCTCTCTCCACTCAGGATAAAGTTCTAGTCTCTCCCATAATTTTCGTGCCGACTCCCGCCACCCATCTCACACACCATCTCGCGCTCAGAAACCCACCCACTTCACACACGCCAAGAGTTATCACATCCCACCATCATATTACCCAATCTCACATCATGTTCATATTATTTAGTTGAAGTAGTAATATGGTGGTGGCAATATAGCAAGCAGGGTAATAGTGGCTAAATGGAAGTAGGCTCCCTATTTTTGGATTAACATAGCAAGCAATCATAAATAAAGCAGCAGCAGCAGCATATATGCGTGTCTATAGGTTTCGAAGCAGGGAAGTGTCTGAATGGTGACCTGGAGTAGAGTCGAAGTAGTCGCGCTCGTCAGGGTCCTCCGAGAGCTTCTCCGGACCTATACGCGAAAGACCGAATAAATCGAATGCACACAAACACCAAATAAGATGCATAAAGAACCATCATCACTCAAACATTAGTTATAACATGCACAGATTTATTTTAGAGTAATAACTAAATTAGTTTTATATTTTTCAAAGGTAAGATGAATTTTTATGAACCTTCAGCTCTTATTATTTTCTGGAATTAGAAGACAAGAGGGGGAAACTAGGTGCAGCCGGTGCTGGGCCTTTGTGATGTGTTTTCTGCTGTGCTTCAGGTGGAAGGGTCACACGAGTGCATGATTTACAGAAACATACGAACATGGCTCAGGTGTTGGACTGCTGGTTATGGAACCATTTGATTAGCACGCTGGCCAAGGATCTGGTTGGTGGTTAGCTAGTACTCTGCTAGCTAAACCTTGGAAAGGATTTGATTTCCTAGTCACGTTCCAGCATGCTCGCGTGTCAGGATCAAGAGGTCAGATTGGCCGGGCTCCAACGGGTCTCAACTCAACTACACAGCAGCTTCTTTGTACCAAAAACGGAGCATAAACAGGTGACCAAGCACCATGGTGCTCGCTCAAAGCCTTCCGAGGTCCAGAACAGCAACATCCATGCTTTGCAGAACTAGATCAACCTATCAGGCAAAGGGTGATCAGGATGGTCAAGTGGCCGTGGGTGCTTGTGCGCAGATTCACGGCGGCGTGGCCACTTTCATGGTGCCGTGCAGCTGCTCCTCACCAAAACAGGGAGGCCACGAACGTTCGGACACACGGGAACGAGCAGAGCTCGGCCGCGGTAGGTCTGCATAGAAAGGTGCGTACGCGAACTTGAGCACCGGCTAGGTCGCAGTGGGGTCTGTGCGATGCCCGCGGGCATGAGCTGGCGCTCGGCCGCGGCGTTCTGTTCTACGTGCGCTCGCGACGGCGAGGCCACCTACCGGCGGTGCCGCGCGGCAGCAAGGTGAGTGTGTCCAGGCAGTGAGGTCTTGCGCGCGCGGACACAAGCCTGTGCTCGGCCGCGGCGGCGTTCGCACGTGTTCACGGCAACGGCTTGCACGTGCGCGTGAGGACACACGCGGCAGCAGCGGCCGGAGGCATAGCTCCCTGCAAAAGAAGTTCTCCAACACGAAGGCCGGTCATGGGCAGACAAAGGCAACAGACAGCTTTGTCACGCGGGGAGACGGTGCTCCGTGCCCGCGGACGTGTGCGACGGCACCATCGGCATGGGATCACAGATAGAACAAGCCGCTCGACGGCGGAACAGGCAATTCAAGGGGGCTGGCTCGACGGCCATGCATCACGGGCAGAGAGGGTTCAACGGCATGGTTGCCGGACAACAGAACAGGGGAAAAAGGGGTCGTGCCTTGGCAGTGCTCACCGGGGTCGACAGTGTAGACGTGGCAGTGCTGACCGTCGGAGAAGAGGATGTAGCCCGCGCTCGCGGTTCACGGCGTGGTGCAGCAGGTTGACGCGTCCGGCTCGATGTCGCTCCCTTGGGTCAGCAGCTTGGTGTGGAGGACGGCGTTCGGCTTGACGTCGCGGCCACCCGTCCCTCCTGGTTCCGCGATGTCGTTGTTGCCGTACTCCGGTCGTCACCGTTGCAGTAGCTCCCGGTCGGCGGCGTCGTGTTCCCGCTCGCGAACGGCTCGTCGTCGTCCGGTTCCTTGAATCAGCATCTCGCGGAACGCGCGTCCTTGGCGTAGCTCCACTCCGGCTCATGGTACTCCTTCGCGTCCTTGCTTCCGCCGTCTTCTTCAGGTAGCCTTGCCCCGACGGCCGACCTCCCCTACCGCAACGCTCCTCTCTTCACTGACCCAGGTGGTGGAATTTGGGGAAAAGACAGAGCACTTGCCCGGCGGCGGCTCAAGGGGAGAGGTGAGCGATGGGATTAAGTAGGAGAGGGCTAGGGTTCCAGGGAGAGGTCTCTGCGTGGGTGGCCGTCGATTTTCGGCTTCCGTGCTCCGGGGGCACGTGGTGCGCATTGGCTGGAACAGGTCCTCGGCGTGCGATAGACAGGGAGCGCGCGAGAGCGGCCTGTGGGCTCCAACGGCAGCGAGAGCGTGAGAGAGATGGAGTGGGGTCGGGGTAGTTGAGCATGGTCGGGCGCCGGTCGGGGGTTGCCTTGGTAGCCAAGAAGATGCAGGCGACGGCAGCTCCTTCGCGTCCTTGCTCTCGCAAGGCGGCGGGTGTGGCTCGGTGAAGGGGAAAGGGAAACAGGAGAGTTCGACTCCTTCTGAGGCCCACTAGCAGCGACGGAGAGGGAGCGATGCAGGCTGGTTTGGGCTGGGTTGACAGCCAGGTTGGGCCGGTTGGACTTGCTGCTCATACAAGGAATGGCCAGCTGGTGTGACGTGTTCGTTTGTGTACAAAGGGAGGTATATTAGCGTGCATGTGTGCATTGATCTGGTTTAGTAATTAGGCTTTTGTTTAATAGATGAAGGTCTTATATTTCTGGCATACCTCGTTGCCTATAATATTATTTGGCTCAATTTAATTAATATCTACACTCAAGCTAGCACACAAATGAAATCCGAGGAGATCCAAATCACGCATGCAAGGATGATCTAGCATTGTTAGTGTGATTAATTATTTATTCAACACTTTAGTACCTTATTACTTAGGTGAGATTAGCCCTAACAAATTATTATTTAATCTAATGCTAGAGTTCGATCAATTAACTATTAGTTCTATACTCAAACATATTTGGATCTACCATTTCTATTTAGTTACTTATGTCACAAGAATAAGATGATTTTTTTTATTTAGCTTAATATTTTATTTATATTTATCCTAACATGCAATGCAATTCAACCAATTTCACTCAAGGCACTAAGTTTAAACAAAAAGTTTTTGAAAGTTCGCATTTTTGCTCTCATTGACATTCCGTAAAAATACGGGATGTTACAACGTCCACCTGGGTGGAGGCGATGATTTTCGCTCGCCGCCGCCCCTCCCGTCCGTGCTGTTCTAGCCGTTGCCCCTCCCCTGCAGCGCCCGCCGGCCACCGCCTCCCCTACCCGTGCAGCAAGGAGTGCGCCCGCCGCTGCCCATGGCCGTGCAGGAGTACACATATTGCCGCGGACACGAACATCACGGCGGTGACCTTGTGTGGGAATGTCTCTATGATGAGAGCGAGGCTGAGCCCGACATGGCTGTGGCCAACTAGAAGCAGCCGCGGCGCCGGACCGCGTGCAACAGCGAACACGAGTAGTCCTCAAAGGAGGGCACCAGGATGCCCGTTCCTTCTGATGCACGGGCACATCCAAGGACATCCACGCATGATGAGCAGTGTTTCTCAGTTCTGGTCAGAGCTGGGACTTGGGGTCGTATTATTTTTGCGCCACTCGAAGTATGACACTTTGGCACGACACGAAGCACGGCACAACACGATTTGCGCTGACGCGGCACCAGCGCACGAGGGGTGGCACAGAGCCGTGCTTGTGCGGTTAGCACGGCACATAAGTAGCACATCAATATTATACTAATAAAATATTATTAAAATAATGAATTTGTTTTTTAGTGTCTTTATTTTGTACATTATTTTACGAATTGTATATTTTTTCTAAAGATCACCATTATCTAGCTCTTATTACAATAATATCACGCTAATAGTTGAGTGGCCACAGAAGATAAGCGCAAATATTTCGAGGATCGTGCTTGGACCGGCAGCCTAGGTAGAAGTTTGTCGTGCCATGCTCGGCACGATGTGTCTAGCGTGCCTAAAAGTAGGGGACGGCACGGCACGGCACGATCCAAATCTCAGCTCTAGTTCTGGTGATGCTTGATTGGTCTTTTGGCAGCGCTTGCTGTAGGGGAGGGGCGGCGATGCATGCTCCAATGGAAGCGCTTGCTGCATGGGAGGCGCGCTTGCGGGAGGGGCGGCGGCATGCTGCAGGGAGAGGCGCCAGGCCCTGCATAGACGGGAGTGGCAGGCGGCGCTATCGCCAGCGTTGAGAGAAACGCGGACGGGGTGGCCAAAATGGGAGAAGACAACTACGATGTTATGGATTAAAATGGACAGGAAATGATGGAAATGACATTTTGGCGGTGGCACCATGTTTCATAATGGTGAGAGGGCGAAGCCCATTTTGACGATGGTAAACTAGTGAAGCCCAGTCCCTAAAATGGTGAAATAGCAATGAACTCCTATCAAAAAACTGGTCTGTGCTATAAACCTTTAGTGATGTAGCGAGAGGCCATGACTGCAATTCAAGCCCTGAACCAATATAAATACATGTTTCACTGACAGTTTTCGCGTATAACTGGCATTAATGATCCGATTGGGATGATCCTATGATGTAGTTGTGTCATAGTTTTTTAGTTGGGGGACATAAATGGACATAGATGGCAGTCGACGGGGAAGGGATAAAAAACGGAAAGTTGATAATAAACCATCATAGTCACCCCATTAAATTATGATTAGTCTGCAATGTCAAAAAAAAGAGGAAGATTCATCATTTGATTAAGCTTTTAAGAGACTATACATCACATGGATGTAGGTATAGAAACCAAATATAACACTCTAACAGAATTTGAAGCGGATTAAATAGAATTAATGACAAATAAAAAAGACCACACATGGTCATCTAAGTAATGATTAATGATAACTGAAAATAGAACCCTATATCACACTACAGCAAAATCAGCTCGTAGATACGGTTTTTAAACTAATGTTGCAGCGGTTATAACCGTATCTAAAGGTAGTAGAGACGGATATTATACCCGTCTTAGAGGCGTAGCCATTTCCACCGTATCAAAGAAGTAGAGGCGGTTGTAAAGACCGTGTCTATTATCATAAGACGGTTCTTCCACACGGTCCAAACCGTGCCTACAAGATAAACTCAAATTTAAAATTAAATTGGTCCTTACGAAAATGCCCGTTGGTAATTTAAAATCGACCGTCTCTAGTTTGAGATACCAATTTGAATTCTATCATGTTGGCACGGTTTGCAGACAACTAGATACGGTTAATCCTGTCTCAACGGTATGCATAGAGACGGATCACTTAGGACTAATCACGGTTCACTCTGTCTCAATGTTTCATGCAGAGGTGTATTAAATTTGCATGGACACGGTTGTGCCCGTCTCTAATCTATTCGACAACGTTTATTTTAGGCAACTAGAGGCGGTTTTTATTTTCTGTAGGCATGGTTACAAGCGTTGGAATTGCATGGTTAATATTTACACACAATATATTGATGATCAAACCAGAGAATTTGCCAATTTCGTTTCAACATTCCACCATCACTATTTATAGCACAAACAGGAATGGTGCAAGGTAAAACAATATTCTATATAATGTTCTCAATGGCCATAAAACAGATTTCAAATGTGACAAAGACTATGGATTTGATTTAATAGTTCAGCAAATAAATTAACCTAAACAGTAGAACACCCAATGCAACATATGCCTTCACTAAACTAAATTTTCTAGCTTGTTTCTACGCTTCATCTGAAGACGTAGACTCTTCGCCATCGGAGGAATTATGTGCTGCTCGAGTTGCACAGTTCTCAGCAAACTGCAGTACAAAACATAGTATGTTAGTTTGCAATGAATACAGATGATAGTTAAAAGTGCCAGGCACAGAAAATTAGATTGTAAATCCTAAAATCACATTAAACAAGGATGAACATTAACACAAGAAAAATCACGCAGTACGCTAGAAATGCAAGAAACAGAGTATGTTAGTTTGAAGATGGTATGCATGCTTAAATAAAGTAATATTTTTTAAGTTCCATACCTCTTGAAGAAATTTAGGTGCTTGAGACATTAAATCCTCTTTTGGAAACTTCTTTTGCAGAAATGACATCACAAATTTCATGAAACCCTTAGCCTCTTTCCAGTTATTAGTTCGTGGTGCATTGCTTCCTGAGGAGTTCCCAAATCTCATGCCATAGTAATTAGAAGGAGTAATTGTTGGGCCCATTCCCCTGACTCGACCACTATGGTCCTTTCCAAAGGCAGTGTTCATAGCTTCCTCAATATCTTCTTCAGTTATATCACGGTCTAATCTTTTCTCAGCCAGTATCATGTACACTTCATTCTACATATTTGTACAATTTAGTAATATGAATCAAGAGTACTTACTGTACATGCAACTGATATATTAAGCCCTACCATTTTTCCTTCAGTTATGGAATTGACATACGCGCCCTCCTTATTCTTATGGCATGCATCAAATAAAGTTGCTCGATCAATCTCTTCCCCACACTTATCTTCCTACATGCATAAATCAGGTTATGACTATTTTCTCTAAATGATTTAGCAAAAACAATATACATTTGAGAAGCAGGAACTTGTGGTAGAGAATTACCAATTCTTTTCTCTTTCTCGCAGTACTTGTTCTCCCTAGTGTGTGTGGGTACTTAATGTTTTTTGCATTACCTTGGTTTTTCCTACTCATTTCCTAATTAAATAATAGACCATTAGAATAAGCTAAGAAAATTATTGTTCATTTGGAAAATCAAAATAAATACGTTACCTTAGCCTCATCAGAATACCAATAGGAAACGAGCGAAGCCCATTGAGATTCGTCAACAGTTTCAGGAACATTTTGTAGTACACGCTCCAACGGCAAGTTTGGCTTGTAAAATTTAATCTTTAATTGCCTCTTGTATTGCCTCCATTTGTTACCCAACTGGTTTAGAAGCCATTTTCTTGCCTTAACATCAATGGCGAATTTTCTCTGGTCAAAAGAAGTTTGACAATTAGGCATGATTCACCCAAAAAATTATTTGAAACAGTTTATTTCTTGAAAGGCCAGAACTGTACCTCCACTTCATCAATCATTTTTTTGTGGTACACTTGTTTGAAGACTTTGTGATTCCACTTGAGAAGATTCAATGGAGCAAGATGTGGTTTTCTAACAACTGTACCTAAGTATGATCCAAGTACAGCAGCTGATTTGGAGACAGGCACATTGAACCGATCTAGTGTGACTACAATTTTAGTCCCTTCTGGAAGGCCCTCAACATCAGCCAATTTTGTATGTCCACGACGTCTCTTCATGCGACCATCAGCATCTACATAAATGAAATATTAAAGTATCAGTTTGTATGAGAAAGATTCTATAAAATAAATAAAATACTTTGAACTTACGGAATTCATAGAAGTTATTGTGCAGATCCTCCATAGTTATGTTCTGTCCATCAGAATTGTTTACGGATTCACTATTTCTTCTCATATCATTTATTTCTTCATTTTGAAAACTGTTCTCCACAAAGTCTAAGTTTCGTATTCTTCTTGACATTGGTGCCATGTGCCACACCTATAAAAAAGGAGTAAGATGTTAGGAAGCAAAAATAGCAACATTCCATGGATTAACTTTCTAATACTTCAACCTGGGCTGAAGTATATTCTTGGACATTTCCTGTTAACTAGCATATCAAAAGAAAAAAAAAGGCATGAAACATACACAAGGTTGCATGATTAAATAATAAAAATTACAAAGAACTTTCAATAAGTGTTCCATCAAAATTCTTAGGAATACAATGAAATGGCCATGCAAAATGATTCTATATATCATTTTCATCAGCACTATCTTCTGTCCTTCCCATGTCAAACAAATCTCTTGGTTTGACCCTGATGGGAATACACCAATCATTGTGTTTCCCATCTTGCACATAGAACACTTGTTCAACTTGAGACGAGAAAACAAACGGATCATCCATAAGCTTGTGCCCAGTGTGTATTAAACGGGTGGAATTTAATAATGTAAATCCAAACTCATCCTGCTTCATGCCAACACGGTGATGAACATCATACCAATCGCACTTAAACATGATGACTTTAAATGCTCCATTGTAATTCAGTTCTAGAATTTCAGTGATTCGACCATAATAGTTGGTGTCACCATCTTCTGAAACATTGACAACACCACTGTTTTGTGTTTCACGATTATTCTCACGAGAAGTGGTATGGAATTTAAAACCATTAATGGCTAATCCACTGAATTGTCGTCCCAAGTTACTAGGTTTCTCGGCTAGTCTTAGGATCTTCTCAGGGATGTCTGCATCACCATTGTTTAATAGAAGAACCTATAACAACAGTATAGTTTAAAGATTAATCATATTATATTTAGATAAATAAATTTACAATATAGAATGTTTCATAATATTTTTTTTTCAAGTTCTAACCTTCTGGTAAAACCAATCATGAAATTGCTCATTTATCAATTTTTCTGATTCTACAGCAGTAAATGTTGATTGCTTTCGCCTTTTCTTTTCTTCTTCCAAAAATTCTCTAAAACATTAATGGTTTATTTAGATATGGTGCATATTTCATATAAGTTTAGTTGGTAGCAGTTAGCATACTTACCTGCGATAAGATTCTATATCATCAATATGTCGTAACACGTAACGATGTGCTTGAATAAGAGTTTTAGCATCTAGTCTCACATTTTTTACTGCTCCTATGGGCTCTCCAAAACTATCAAATAGGTATCTATGCTCCTCTGAATTTATCTCCTCAATGCTAGAATTGCGTATATCTTTTAGAAATTCTGAACAGAATGTTAAACACTCATCTGCTATGTACCCTTCTGCCATACACCCTTCAGGTTGTGCACGGTTACGCACGTACCCTTTCAAACGAACAAAATACCTGCAATTTTAAATTCAAACAAAGTATTTAGGAAATAACAAAATATATAAATAATAAACACTTGACAAGCTTATGGACTTACCTCTCAAATGGATACATCCATCTGTAGTGCACAGGACCACCTAGCTTAGCCTCATCCAACAAATGCACAATTAAATGAACCATTAGAGTAAAGAAGGACGGTACAAATAATTTCTCCATCTTGCACAGTGTCAGCACAACTTGTTCTTGTAGATTCTCGATTTCAGATATGTCTAACACCTTAGAGCACAATGACTTGAAGAAATTTGATAGTTCAACAACAACGGACATGGTATCCTTGTTGGGGTAGCAGGTCCGTAATGCTATTGGAAGAAGGTGCTCGATTAAAATATGGCAATCATGGCTTTTAAGGCCAGTCAACTTGAAGGCTTTCATGTCAACACACCTTGAAATATTGGATGCATAGCCTACAGGTGTTTTGATGTTTTGAATAGTTGAACAAAGAATTTCTTTCTTCTCTCTTGACATTACAAAGGGAGCTTTAGGAATGTCATACCGACCATTCTCAAGTAATTTCGGATGCAGATCATGACGTATTCCTAACTCAACCAAATCAAGACGAGCTTGCAGATTATCTTTTGACTTGGCATCATCTAGTAGAGTATTAATGAAATTCTCACACACATTTTTCTCTGTGTGCATCACATCAATATTGTGACGCAATAGTAAGTGCTCCCAATAAGGCAATATGAACAAAATGCTCTTTTTTTCCACCAGTCCATAGGATCTTTTTCATCAGAATCATGCTTTGAACTAGTCTGTTTCACGGTACTTTTGGATGTGTTACCCTTTGCATTCCTCTTTCTTTTATTTTCCTTGCTCTTGTTAGTTTCCTTCTTTTTATTTTGCAATTTATTGACACCAAATTCCTTTCCTTTTAACTTAATAAGAACTGATCTTCCACTCGCAACTTTAGGAGCACTTCTATCCTCAACATGACCATCAAACTGTTGCTTTTGGGTACGAAACACATGGTCTTTTAGCAGCCATTGACGATGCCCCATATAACAGTATTTGTGCCCCTCATTTAGCCAGACAGATGATGTATGTTCAGCACAAATTGGGCATCCATATTTTCCCTTAGTGCTATAACCAGACACGGAGGCATATGCAGGAAAATCATGTATAGTCCATAGCAAAGCAGCACGTAATTTGAATTTCTCCTTTTTATTTAGAGCATCATATGTATTATCAACACCAGACCATAATTCCAATAGCTCCTCAACTAGTGGTTCTAAATATGTATCTATGTCATTTCCTGGGCCTTTAGGCCCAGGTATTATCATTGACAAGATAAAGTTGGATTGCTTCATACACAACCAAGGTGGCAAGTTATAAGGAACCAATATCACAGGCCAAGTGCTATGTTTGCTGCTAACCATTCCAAATGGGTTGAAACCATCAGTGGCAAGACCAAGACGAATATTGCGAGGATCTAATTTAAAATCTGGAAACATAGTATCAAAAGTTTTCCATGCTTGAGCATCAGCAGGATGTCGCAGCTTCCCATCCTCTGTTCTCTCCTCAGCATGCCACCTCATATTTTTTGAAGATCTCTCTGTTGCAAACATCCTTTGTAGCCTTGGAATTAGAGGGAAGTAACGGAACACCTTTGCTGCCTTCTTCTTACCATTTACAGAATCAGCTACTGCTCCTTTCTTTTTAGGAGTTAGCCACCTTGATGATCCACAAATGTGGCAAATCTCCTGTTTGTCTCGCTTACCATAGAAAAGCATGCAATCATTTGGGCACGCATGGATCTTGATATAATCTAGACCTAAGCTCTTGATTATTTTCTTAGCATGGTAGTAGTTTGTTGGGACATTTGATGCATCTGGTAGGGTCTCTGCAAACAACTTGAGTTGTGCATCGAATGATTCCTTGCTCCAACCAAACAAGCATTTGTTTTGATATAGCCTTATAATGAATGAGAGTTTAGAATAAGTTGTACAGCCTGGGTATAATTCGGTTTTTGCATCTTCTAATAATTTCCTCAATGTGATATCTTCAACTTGTTCTTCAGTATTTTGTTCAGATGCTTGACTCTCTATTATATCGATGCCACTTATTTCCTCGGCGCCTAAATTTGGCAAGCTAGGTTCATCGTGACCTCCCAAAGCAGCATGTACTAGTCCTTCTATGTCATCAACTCTAGGTTGGTGAGCTTCAACTAGGTTATTGTGTTCAATAATCTCGGAAATATTGCGTGCAGATGGTGGTAAAGGGTCCTCACCGTGATGAGTCCATCTAGTATAAGCTCTCAAAAATCCATCACACCAAAGATGCTCCCTAACTTCAGTATAGCTCTTCATGAGGCAATTTGCACAATTAATGCAAGGACAGAGTATTTTTTCTTGTCTTGACCTATCACGGAATGCAAATAGTAGAAACTGGTATACTCCAGTTTTGTATTCAATACTAGTTTTAGCTTTATTGATCCAACCCCTATCCATTATTCACTTATCAATATCTGAAATTACAAATATATATACTAAAAGGGTTAGAATAAGGATATGCCAATGTGTGATACTACTGGAATATTATAGCTATTTTTATTGTATATATAAGACAGAAAAACAAAACAGTACAAATACAACAAACTAACACATAAAGAATAATCTGTGTTGTTTAGATAGTCAGTATCATTCACTTTTTCCATACATGAAAATAATAATGTACTTAGATTATTATACCTACCACATTGGTCCACATGAACAATTCCAAGGTCTGGCATATGCATATTTGAGTAGCATGCGGAAAATTGTTAGTAAAACTGTAATTTTTAAATTCAGCATGCATAACGCAGAGTGCGTTCTGCATTCTTACAGTAACCAGGAAACAAATAGGGCCCTTACATTATAAAATTGAGTTTGGTAAATAAAAGGGTAAAAACTAGATTCAGGACACTCACCGTAGCAATGATCTTGCAAAGTTATCCTTAAATATCCAACGTCCAAGTCTTCACTAGCAATTACCAGATTAAAATATGTAGCTATCCTGAAATATAAAAAATATTATCCAGAATTAGATATAACTAGTCTACATAGGACAATGATCGAATAGGTAGTGTGCACAAACAGAACCAGTACGAAGCACTTCTTATAGAGTAAAATATTGTCTATTATACCATGTTTGGAAAGCAATTCAGAGACAAATCATGTTATAGAAGGTGAAAGAGAGTGATTTAATTTTAGATCGCGTCGGCTACATGTACCTTTGATTTCAAATTTGCATGCAATCCAGAGAGAACCGATGACCACGACTCTGACAGTCGACTGCAGCAAGCAGGTAGATGCAACTCTAATGGAATCACCCAACCTAACCCTTGACCCCTATGATCTAGATCTGCGTCACTACCAATAGTAAATCAGAAATTCCTCGCTTCCTCATCATTTGTCAAATTAAGAATACGAAAGAACTGACCTCTTAAGGGTAGATTGGAGTTCTTGCTGCTGCTGCTACTTTGGATGGGAGAGACTTGAGCAGAACGCCATGGGAATTGAATAAGATGTTGGAGTTGGAGGCTGGAGCCTTGGAGGTGGTGTAGATCGGAGAGGGGGATTGGGATAGCAGAAGGTGGAGGAGGTACGATAGAATATATGCCGAACGGAGCTCCTCGCCTCCTCCTGGATCGGAACTGCCCCTATAGATGTGGAGAAAACGCGCCAACATTTTTTTTCCCGTGGGAGAAAACGCGCCAACCAATTTTTTCGCGGCAAGCATGGTGCCTCTCGTATTCGCTACAGACGGTTTTTCTTTCCGCCTCTTGTGTACGTATCTAAACCCGAAGGGATTCGTGGCTGCAGTTTGGTTAAACACAGATTAATTAACCGTCTCAATGATTCTGTATCTAGAGATCGGTTTTGTTGTAGTGTCAGGATTCTTTTGCCCTTCATTCATTGTCCTCATCAGCTCATCATATGTATCTTAGAAGGCGGGGCACATCATCTACACCGAGAGGCTTGATGATATAGTCCTTTGCCCCAGCATCCAAGCACCTGCATAGAAAATGTATATGAGATATGATTATTAAGTTCTTAGAAAACATTGTCTATCTAATTCAGTGACTTGATAGCTTTAATCTTCACTCACATTTTCCTCCTTTCATGGATTTCTTCACTGGACATGATCACGATAGGGATGTGATTTAGCCTAGGTGATTCCTGTATAGAAGAAATATGTTTAGCCAACAATTAGCAGTGTTTCCAGACATTTAGAGATACTAGAATAAAACATTCAATATATATAGTGAAAATTTTTTCCATGGAGATTTCAAAGTAAAATTTTCTTTATGATAGGAGTCTACCTTCACTTCCATTAGAAGATCGTACCCAGTCATATCAGGCATACAATAATCAGACAGAATCAAATTCACATCATCTTCCTATATATAAATATTACAAAGGAAACATGTTAAACATAGTACATAACCAAATAAACAAAATTAAGTATGTGCAATAATACTATATTATACACTATTGATATACCACATCTAGAAACTCCAAGGCTTGCATTGGACCCTCCATGATAGTCACTGAGAAATAATAATACAACATTGACAATAAGAGATATTGAATATGCAAGCACTTAGGTGAACATAAAAAAGACCAAAGACAAGAAATCATCCTGACTATATTATATTATAAATGGTAAAAGTTCCTATTTATACTATAATTCAAATTACATGTTGTTATGATGACAAACTCTAGCCATAGCATTATATAAGATCAAGATTTTGCTATAGGATCCCAAACTCATATGTACCACAATTTTATCCATCTTCAATTGCAAGGAAAGTAACAAATAAAAATATGAAAAGAAATAAAACAATAATGATTTATTATAGAATGAAAGTGTAATAGTCACATAGTACGCACGACGAATGTCAACATTCTTCAAGACTCGTGATGCCACCATACGGTCAAGAAAGGTATCACCAACTACGAGCACATGAGGAGTAACAATGGCCATGATACTCTCCACACAAGTTTGTTTTCCTTCCTTTGAGGAAAACCTTGCAAAACAATATTGAAATGTTGTTGAGGAAGTGAAGCCAGAATGGACCTTATATAACAAGCTATATATGTACTAATGATATCTTCAAGATATAATCAATTACTTCTAGCTATACTATCTATATCAAAGATAAAGAATCATTAGTTGCGGCTATGAATGATGATATATTTTAGATAGAGGATGATTTTGCGTATACACTAAAGACATCCGTAAGATATAGAATGTATTTTTAGGAAAGATGATGATATCACAAAGATATAAAATTTAGTAGCAGGACATAACTTCCGTATCTTCTAACAAGACAAGTGAACAAATCTTTAAGATATATATTGTATCCATAATGGACTCAGTCGCATTTTCTTAACGCACAAAAGATTTTCATTTTTCATTTTTATCACAAAGTCAAGCAAGGCCTTCGACTCCCAAGGAAGGCATGTAAGTCATCCTGGGCATAAAATTTGAAGGATCTTAAATGTTATGATTCTCTTCAAGTTGAGGCACCATTTTTCAGGTCTAGCTTGATCCCTAATTGATACTGTTAGTAATAATTGATCACAAGAAATAAGGAATGTATTATATTTAAGTAATTGTAAAAACAGTCCCATTGTGCTAAATTAAAAAACATGTTTACGTGTGAAGGATCTAGGACCGTAGACTAAGAATAAAGGGGGGTGAATAGGAGCACTTAAAAACTCAAATTCAAACCCCGGTACAACTTTACCAAAGAACACACGCACTTGGCTCCGTCCATTGAACATATATGTACTAAGCATGGAGCGGAAGCACTTGCTCAAACACCAATCAGATGTAAATGAGCAAAACACATCAAAGTTGCTCCTAGCGCAACTCACTGGACGGTCCGGTGGTTGCACACCAAATGGTTTGAAGTGCACAAAGCTGGAGCAAACAGCAACCGGGCGGTACACATACCGGACGGTTTTGTGGTTGAACAATGGGATGGTCCGATGGTACCACCGGACGATCTGTCTCGAGGGTGTGCAGTACTTGGACCTCAACACACCAGACGGTCCGGTGCGACAACCGGACGGTCCGACGTGTACAACGAACTGTCCAGTGCACACAATGACTCAGAGAGGTGGCCACACCTCGTGGTCTCCGCAGACTCTTTGCAACACGCGAGTTCATGCGAACTACCGGACGGTCCCAAGGTCCACTACCGGACGATTTGGTGTGAACAAAACTTGCAGCTTGAGTTCATGCGAGAGAAAACAGCCCACGAATCCACAAGAATCAAACAAAAATCATGCCTAAAAGAACTCCAAACTTCACCAAACTTAATGTGGATCTTGTCTAGGCCATGGAGAGTCTTTTCCAATAGATCACAACAAAAGACCTAAGATCTCCCAATGGATTTGACTATCCTTGAAGTGAAGTTCACAAGCCAAGAACAAAAGAAGTCGAGGATGCTCATGGATCCAAGGATTTGGCAAAAGAAAACCACAAGCCCTCCAAGTCCTAGCAGTCCAAAACACCTACAAAATAAGGATCCAATATTGGCCAAAACACAAGCACTCGAAAAAGCCAAGGATTGAAGCCAGAATTCAACTAGAAAGGAGAAAGGAAGAACACAAGAGGCACTACACAAAAATCCATCTATTAGCTGCTCAAAAGGATCTCAAGATCCACAAGATTATAGAGGATTCATGCCCAAGAAACCTCTATACACCTACCCTCTCTTGATGGAGCTAGATCTCACCAAAGCTCTCTTATCTTGAAGCTCTTAGCTTGGGGGCAAAAAATTCTGCACTAAGCAAACCCTAAAGCAAGCCAAGAGAATCTCTAATGAGCTCTCAAGACTCTACTCATACCCTAGACCTTATTTTACACTTTTACATTAAGACCCCTAGACTAGTATGCGCTTAGGGGGCTGAACCAAAGAGTTACAAGATATTTCAAGAAGGATGACAGCGATGGTGTGTTGATCTTCTTCTGCAAGAATTCCCCGGACGATATCCATGTGGCTGATAGTACAATCCGCTCACACCCCTGGTTTTGAAGTTTAGAAACTAGAAAACTTTAGGAAGTCTCCTTCTGGCTAGGCTTGACCCACTTCTTCTAAGTTGGTGAGTTTCAGGCCCAACTCGTCGAACCCTTTGGATAATTTGAATTGGTTGGCGGTTTTAAGCCGAAGCCGCCAAAGCCTCCCTCACAAACCTTCGCGCCACACACTTAGATTGGAGCACCATGGTCACACCCAACTTATCTAGTCCATCGGAGTTGCCTCATTGTCCATAAGAAGTCTTAAATAGCTCTCGCTATTTTGCCCCTCTATGTACTAAGCTTCCATGGCCGACTGAGTTCAGTTCTTGCTTCTAGTCCATCAGAGGACTTCTGCCCATATCCATCTAGGACTTTTTTCTTCTTCAACCTCCAGTCCATTGGAGGGCTTAAGCTTGTTGACAATCACTTATCACCAGGGAGCAATGGGCTGGTCCGTTGGCTCTCAATGGACTTGAATTCTCAAATGAGATTTTGGAACCTATGCACCTTTATGGAAATTTTGATCATCAAGATTGAGGCCCTAAAGGTTTGCTTTAGTAATTATTCTCATTCATTGATATAACTATTACATGTGTATGCAAGTTTATATATTGGCTATGTGCTCGTTGGTTATTCATTAAAAGGGCCCCTCATTTTTTATTTCAAAGGTTATCATGGTTCATGAACACTAAGGACTCTTTTAGTTCCAAGTATCATCACAATGAGAAGGATGGCACTTGGATTAGCTAATGTTTTCTCATTTGGTAGCATGATCAAGTTAACTCAAACATAATTGGATGGACACATATGATCAAGTAAGGGCACAACAAAAACTTACTGCAAGAGTGGTGGAAGAGGCCTATATAGGATCGAGTATGGGAAATGCTCCTACTCGTGGACTCCCACCACTGTAGGAGTGGTTCCTGTAAAGGTCTTAGCAGGAGCGGTGGACGTTACAAACCGCTCCTGCTAAGACTCTTAGTAGGAGCGGTTCTTATCATACACCGCTCTTGCTGTGTATTAATAAATAAATAAAAGCATCTATCGTCCCACTACCGCGCGCAGGGCCGCTCCACCACCGCAGAGCCCACCCACGGCCATGGCCGCCTCACAAGCTCCACCTCGCGAGGGCCTTTCCGAGGGCGCGGTGCCCAACCACCACCGCCCGCGGCACCGCCGCTCGCCCTACCCGCTGCCGCCGGCCGTCGTCGTCTGTCGCACCACCACCGCGGGGCCAGCCCACGGCCACGGCCACCTCGCAAGCTCCATCTCGCACGGGTGGGGGAGGCGGGGGCATGGAGCCCGACCACCACCGCCCGCGGCACCGCCCCTCGCCCCACCTGTTGCCACCGGTCGTCGTCGCAGCCGAGGCGCCCGAGCTGACGCCACCGGCGGCGGCTACTCCCTCGGCGGCGGTAGCGGTGGAGGTGGAGCCGAAAGGGGGGGGGGGTCAGCACGGAGAGGCGGCCATGATGCGGCTGGAGAGGCGGCTACCATCAGGTGTGCCTCACGCTCGCCATCTGCCACCGCACCGCCGTCGCTTGGCCCCGTTCATCAGCGCCTCCACCGTCCCACGCCGCCGTCGCTTGGTCTAGATCTGCACCACCAAGCTCATCAATCTTGGCACCTCCGCTGCCCTATGCCGTCGTCATCGCTTGTCCACCATCTGCCGTGCGCGCCCAGCTGCACTAATCTCCCCGCCCGCCGCCCTCGAGGTCATCGCTGCCAGGGGCCAAGCCGCCCTCGAGGTCCACACACGGGAGCCGCCGCCTCCATCGCTGCTCTAACCGCCATGCGTGGAGAAGCTGCCGTGAGAGAGGGTGTTGAAAGTGGAGGTGATTCGGACTTGGGAGCCGACGGTGGGAGTAAATAAAAGGGGAGAGTGATGTTTTGTTTTTCGTGCCAGAATGGAGTGAAAAGTTTGGGTGGCTTTTGAAAGGATCGAGATGTCGCCTAGAGGGGAGTGAATAGGCAATCTGAAACTTAAAGACCAAAATCAAACATATCAGTGCAAAACCGATTGAACCTGCTTGGGGCCGGTTCAACCTCTACAGGATACGAAAAACTGAAAACTAAATTGATCTACAAATTGAGCCAACCAAACTTGGATCCACGAGTTGGAGAGTGTTCCTTGATGTTCAACCTTGTAGATCTGCAAGGGGCTTGCCTTGATTCCTACACAAACAAGAGATCCACACAAACCTCTCCAAAACAAAGTGAGAGAGCCAAGAACAACAAGAACACGAAGAACACAAGCAAGCACACGAGACAAGGATTTATCTCGAGGTTCGGGCGTACCACCAAGGTGTCCGTACGTCCTCGTTGTTGAGGAACCCACCCAGGGTTTGGGCTCGCAACCCTATCCTCTTCTCCCCAATCACCAAGACCGACGGAGAGTACTTACTATGCGTTGCTCCAAAGAGCGGGTAATACAAACTTCCTGGAGCAATCCACACGATATAGATGCTTCAACGGGTGACGCCTAGCCGTCTAGGAGCACTAAGCCCCAAGAGTAACGAATCCACCAAGATTGCTTCAAGGGTCACCAAAGCTCACAAATAACAAGAGAGAGAGAGGAGATGGAGTTCTTGAATACTCTCTTAAATCCTCTCAAGCTCACTCAAAAATTGGAGTGGATTGGAGCTCAAGTGAGTGAGAGGGAGGTTAAAGAAGAAAGAGCTCTTTCAAACTTTGTCTCAGGTTGAATGGAGTGCCATGAGCTTGAAGATGAAGGGGTATGGGTATATATATCACCCCCCTCCTGAACTAGCCATTACAGGCGAAACCAGTGAATACAGGTTGAACCGGGGTAGGTAGGTTCAACCGGGATTGGCTGAGAAATACAACCCGAGAGCCCATTCCAGTTAAAGTTGATCATAGAGGTTCAACCGGGATGGTCAACCAGGATTGGCTGAGAAGCAACCCGAGAGCTAAAACCGGTTAAAGTGAGGTGAACTGGTTGAACCGAGATGGTCAACCGGGATTACAAATTGAAACAGAGAGCTCATTCCGGTTGAAGTGAGGTTGGGTCGGTTGAACCTTAGGCTCAACCGGGGTTCACTGAGAATGCATATTTGAAAGAGTTTGACTTTGTGGATTGGATCTTTGTAAAAGACTTGACCTTTGTAAGCTTGATGACACTAGGAGACTGCAAGTTAGACCCCCTTTGACAGTACAGCGGTTCCTATACTCAAGAAATAAATTAGCAAATCTATTTGAGCTTTGAACTTGAGCATGAACCACTTCAATTAGTCTTCAAATAAATCAAGGGCTTCTTTTCTTTCTTGCAATGGCACCTTAGCACTTGTTTGCTTGATGTAGAGTTGAAACCCACTTTCACTTGCTTGATGTTACATTGAGTAGCACTCATTTTCAATATCACTATAATCATTCTAAAATAAGCTCATTAGTGCTTTTACTCCTTTGTAGCTGAGATATGCAATAAAGATTCTTCATGATCAGCCACTTGTCATTTCTGAAGAATTCAGCTAATGTAGTGACGTCCAAACGAAATAAATAGTTTTTATGTCACTTTCCATAATATTACAACCAAGAATCTCAAAGTGCATCAAGAATAGAGAACACATGATAACCAGCACTTGAGGTAATGCATTCAATTGAGATAACCATTTTCACCATGACGCATACAAGATAATCAGCAATGTAAGTGTCCATGTCATAGTGAACAAATACCATAATGATAAGGCCAATGTAATGATCCATGAGTATATCGAGTAATGGGTTGATCCTTGGCGAAATATCCTTCCGTAAGGATTGATATTCAATATAGGTCCATTTGTGTCAACATGAGAATAGTATACAATGAAAACCCTTGATTCTCAATACATGAGAATATTTATGCTCGATCATTAGAAACATACATGAGAATTCATTCTTTCATATTTGATCATAATTAATTATCCTATGAATATCTGTCAAGGCACTTCACAAAAAGTTAGTCCTTTAATTGTGTTGTCACTCAATACACCAAAACTACTAAAGAGCCTTGTTGCACTTACAGCTTTGTAGGAGCGGAGCGAATTCAAAGAGCATAAACGATGCATGTGGTGCATCGCTCTTGAAATTATTTTTCTAAAAGCGGCTACTAGGGTGAACCGTTTCTGTAAAAAATCCAGCAGGAGTGGTCGGTACGGTTCGCCGCTCCTATTATAGGACAGTTAGTATGAGCGGCGCAAAACACCAACAGGTCCTGCTATCTACCCTTAGCTGGAGCGGTGAAAGGTATCAACCGCTCGTATTTTTTTTTAGGAGTGGTCTCACCGCTCTTGCTGTTACGTGGCCCGCCCTGAGAGCAACAGGAGCCCCTCTTAATGTGAATTGGGAAGCGCTCATGCAGTGAATTTTTGTAACAGTGCTACACATTTGGCAGCCACAGCCATACCATTAGGCATCAAGCCCATGCTAAATAGAGTTACAATGGATCAGAACCTTCGTTAAGCACAAATGCCTGATTAAGGCTAAGCATGGCTAACGGAAAAGTTGTGGAAGGTAATGGTCGAAGTACCGGAGGTCTAAGTTGTGTTTCTTATAGTACTGGTCAATATGCGCGACACGCGCGTCTAAAAATAATATATACGTTAGTAAAGAAAAATATAGTGTAATTAGTTGCACAACAACGAGATACTACTCGTCCAAACATGATGTAAGCAGTTATTTCATGGCATGTTATTTACAATCTGGTTCGAGCCACTGGATATACTCCCTCCAGCTCCCCAAAGAGTGTCATTTTAGAAAAGTTAGAAGTCAAACTTTTGAAATTTTGACTATATATAACTTTTATATGATTTAGTTTTGAATGTTGAAAGTTACATGTATAGATTTGTCTTAACAAGTACTTTTATAAAAGTATAAATTCCTTATGATATTTATTTTTATTCTAACAAAAATATTGGTCAAACTTATGTTTGATAGACTGTGTCGATGTCCAAAACGATACTTTTTTAGGACCTGGAGGGAGTATAATCTAAGGAGTTAAACATGAATATTGTCCGCAAAATGAAGGTATGCTAATAATGATCACAAACACCAATTATTGGCAATTAATGGGTACAAAATACAATAGGCTTTCACAAATCTGTTCTAACACTCTATGTTTAGAATAGTGGGGACACTGCAAACGAATATACTAAAAAATTTAAATAGTGTGGTGTATGATTTTTCGAATCCAGCTAATTTCACATCACCACTAAATTTTTAATTATTTCGGATATTGTTAAAGAAAAATATCATTTTAGTTAATTAACATTATAAAATCCTCAATCCAGGTGTGTTGGGCACGAGGGACAGTAATGAGCTGACAAAGTAAATTGTGGGTGATTAGGTACCATGATAATATTTTTAATCAAGTTTTAATAAGAACTCGACTTGACACGGGTGTTCATGGATATAACGAATTTATTCTTTTAGTGGTAGGTGGCGTGCCGACAATAACAAGGTGCAATCTAGAGATCTCGACGTGACACGAGTTCTTGAGGATATGGTGTTGTTTTTTCAGTGGTAGGCGACGTTCTGACAGACAATGAGGTGTCTGCGGTGACTTAGGTCTGTTTGGTTGGAGAGAGAGGTAGGATGGAATAGCTCCATTCTAATATTTTAGGATAGAATGGCTTTGTTCCGTGTTTGGTTGAGGGATGAAGCGGCACCATTTCTACGTTTGGTTGGAGGGATGAGAATGGAGCGGTTCCAACTCCGTTTACCACCGTTAAATGTGGGCCCCACCTGTCATAGAAACAGGAACAATTCCTTCGTTTCCCATTCACGCCGGTGTTCATCCCGCCGCCGCGTCGATCTGCCTCCTCCACGCCCCGCTCCTATGGCCGCCTGCCCCGTTGTTGCGCATGGCTGCCGACGCCGGCTCGGCGCCCGCGTTCCCCCCCCCCCACCAGTAAGCGCCGCTGCCAGTGCGGCCACCGCCATACCAGCTCCCATGGCCGCTTCCGGCCCATCCCGCTGCTGCGCAAGGCCGCCGGCGCCGCCTCCCTGCCAGTCCGTGATGAAGCTCCTGGCCACCGGCGCCGCCTCCCTGCTGGTCCGTGATGAAGCTCCTAGCCGTCGGCGCCGCCTCCCGCCGACACGTGCAGCCCCCGGCGCCGTCTCCCCACCCGTCCCTGCCGAAGCTCTTGGCTGCCGGCGCCGCCTCTCTCCGACGCACGTGGCCCCTGGCGCCGCCTCCCCGCCTGCCTCTACCGACGCATGTGACCGCCGGTGCCGCCTCCTGCTTGTCCCTGCCGAAGCGCGGACACGAGCAGAGGTGGGGGACAGGAAAGAAACGACGTGAGAATGGAACGAGTGTGTCCGGTCATTTTTTTCAGAGCAGCCACATCCCGAATCCAGCGGGAATATTCCCTTCGGAGGGATGGCTGTGTCCTGTTCGGTGCCATGTTCGTGAACCAAATGGAGGACAGAGTGGCTCCATCCTATGGCACACACCAACCAAACACACCCTTAATCAATCTTGAGATTTGTCAATTTAGTCTTTCGGATGTGCTCAAACATGTAGGATGTGCATGAATGCATTCTTGGAGGTTGAGTTTAAATACTCCCCGCATTGATCAATATACAAAACGATTGACTTTCCGGTAACTTTAATCATTCGTTTTATTTAAATTTTTTCATTAGTTATTATTTACATTGTCATCATTTGTTTTATCATTTAAGGTAGTTTGTGAGTTATGTTTTTAGTTTTTTAAATATAAATTTTGATTAAGATGATGAAATTAGAAAAAAATCAACTGATTATATATATTTATGAACAGAGATAGCATTTATCTATGCTTGGATCAAACCTGAACCAACGGAAACAATAGGCTGGCAAAATCACTTGGATTAATGCGCCCTTCCTGTGTGTTGAACGGATAAAGGGAGGTACATGGCGTGAGCGTCATGGACACCAAGCCAGAAGAGTCCAGCCTCATGCCTGGTCTTTCCGTACGGGTACAGAAGGGGTGTGTAGAACTGTAGATGATTTGGTGCAAAAAATATATAAAAATTACTTCAAACCGGCAGAAACTCTTACAACGGCGATCCAAAAAATTTCTTCCAAATTCTACTGTGAAAAAGAAGATTCTCCATCACATTAAAATGCCGACACATGCATGGAGTAATAAATGTAGATAAAATAAAAAAATAATTGCACAGTTTAGATGTACTTTGCGAGACGATTCTTTTAAGCCTAGTTAGGCCATGGTAGGACAATATTTACCACAAACAAACAAAAAGTGCTACAGTGCTTTTCAGTTCAGAACAGTACCAGTTTTCAGGATCTAAACACACCCAACAGCGTACGAGTTTTTCGCTATCCGTCTTCATTTGCCGTACGATTTAATGTGTACGTTGGATATTAATCATAGCTGTCCTAAAATTTAGGTGTACGGTGGGGACACCTAAAAATAAACGGTTAGATCGATAGCTATTGTTATATCCAAAGGTGTAGATCTACGGTGGGTAGAAACTAATGGGTAAAAATTAATTTTTATCAAACTCGTTCTTTTATATAGTGTGTATATATGTATATATATATGTATATATATAGTATGTATATTTGGAGCTTGGGCTCCCTTTAGCTAAAGGAAGCCCTAGTCCATCGTGCGATGTCGGGGTCTAGCCGAACCACCCAAATCCCCCTCACCGAACCGCACCCAACCCGCGCCACCCCCGTCCGGTTTGGTCAACCGTGTCGGTCGCCCCCACCCCCACCCCCACCCCCCACCACGCCTCCACCCACACTCAAACCCTATCCGCCGCCCCCAACCTGTCGTAGCCCGGCGACCCCGCCGCGCACGGAGATCCCGCGCCCGCGACCAACCGCGGTCGTCGCCCGGTGACCCCGCGGCCGCGACCAACCCCGGCCGCCGGCCCTAACCCCTCGTCGCCCGGCGACGGCCGCGACCAACCCCGGTACGTCGTCGATCCATCTCTCCCGCTGCCTCCATTTCGTCGTCTCCCCGCACCCCAACCCATCCTCCTCCGATACCGGCGCCGCGGACGGTGACCCCGCCGCGGCGACCAACCCCCGCTCTGGCCACCAATCTCCACCCGCCGCACCCTCTTCCCTTTCTCCGTCTCCGCCACCGCCCCCGACCCTAAATCTGGCGTCGCCCGGTGCCGCCGCGCCCAACCCTCCGTCCGCTGCCGGCCACCAATCTCCACCCGCCGCATCTGCTGTTTCGTCGCTTGCCTCCCGCTGTCCCGAACTCAATCCCCATCTTTTTGCTGTATGCTCGCTCTCCGTTGTCAATCGCAGTTGTTTGTCTTGATTCGTA
This sequence comes from Paspalum notatum, assembly GCA_022530915.1. Classification (NCBI taxonomy): domain Eukaryota; kingdom Viridiplantae; phylum Streptophyta; class Magnoliopsida; order Poales; family Poaceae; genus Paspalum; species Paspalum notatum. The sequence continues at coordinate 37,976,105 of CM039687.1, read as the reverse complement.
TCTATTCCAAATTTTTGTCCAATTTTATGCAGTTGGTGACTGGATCGATGGGTGGAGTCGACGGTACTTGTCCTGCACGATTGGACAGCAACCATCCCCTCACCAATGGCAGAGCAGGAGCCATCCGCGTGCGACACTGGTTGGTGTCCCCTCTGTTGAAGCTTTTTTTTGTCTCAAATTTGATTTGCATCTGGCAGTTCTAGGAGCAGTTTGCATCTCGTCTTCTTGCAGTTTGGACGTGAATTTCTTTTATGCCTTCGTATGTCCCTCGTGCCACCATTTATGCACTCATTCCTAATTTTTATGCATTCATATGTCACTAATTATGTCTATCAGGCCACCATTTATGCACACAGTTCTAATTTTTATGCCTTCATATGTGACTAATTATGCCCAGTAGGCCACCATTTATGCATACAATAGCTCTATTTCTGAACAGGATCATGCATCATTAATCTGCCTATATCCATTGCACTATGTATGCCTACTATTTCACTATTTATACTTACTTGTTGCACTATTTATGCATATAAATATCCTATTTATGCCTACTTTTTCACTATTTGTGCTTACATGCTTCTGTGATTTTTTCACGGCTGATTCCATACCTTTTTTTCAATGTAAGGTGATGTTGCTCAATATGGACATCAATCAAGAGACGCCGATTATCTAGAGCTGAAATGTATATGCATTTGGAAGTGTTGTAAATCTTTTGAGCGGTGCCGATTATCTAGAGCTGAAATGTATATGCATTTGGAAGTGTTGCAAATCTTTTGAGCAGTGTAAATGTTTCACAGTTTTTGTGTATAAACTGCATATGTGTAGTTTTATGCTTGAGCAAAATATCTGCATGTGCAAGTTTCTATGATAAACATCCTTTTAGAACAATTGTAAAAACCCTTCAAAAAAAAAGCCACAAGTAGAATACATTTATGCTGGTAGCTGATAGGTTTATGCTACACATCACTTCCTTTTATGCTCCTAAATTTTTATGCTGCACATCGCTTCCTTTTATGCCCTCAAATTTACAATACATTCCACTGTGTTTTACGCTTCGTGTGCCTTGGTTCGGGGTTGGGCTGCTATTGTTCATCTCTCTTCATTCCCGCAAGCGAAGTTGCCATGTCAAATTGTCCCTTTGTGTTTTTATGCTCAGCAACTACCCAAAGGGGTTATAGAACTTTCAACTGCAAGCGTAAATATACGAATTTAAACAATTTCAAAAAATATAGTCACAATGGATGTCAAAACGTGCAAAAAAAAATGTCAACAATCTAATGGTGAAAACCGTTTGTGAATTGGATATTTCAATAAAAAGTTATCGTAAAAAAACTAGTGTAATTGATTGAACTACATGCACGCATGTGTGCGTCAGTTGGGGGGCAGAACTTGTCAGAATCGATTTATTCCGCTGCAACAGAAGCCGGAATTTACGCTCATTTATACACAATTTTACGCTTCTTTTGCTTACATTTTACGCTAAAACGGACCGATCTGTCGCAGCGCGCCCCACGTCTAATACCTGGACGCGACACCCACGGAAACTCCCCGCCAATCACGCGCGCAGTTAAAACCCAGACGCCGATTCCGCATCGTCGCCGAAACGCATAAAACCGAGATTTTTACGCATACAATGCTCTTATTTACGCAGTTGTGAATAGACATTTACGCTTTTTGACACACTCCACACTGGTCGGTCCGTTTGCGGTCGCTCGGTCTGACCAGACCGAGATTCCCCTGAAGGGAGCCCACCCCCGCGCCCGCTGGTGTGGTTGGACCATCTCGCGGACCAACCCACCCGGTCTGGTCCGCCTGGCTCGGAGGAGAGGCTCGGGCTTCCTGCATCTAAAGCTTCCTTTATACCAACCCTATATATATATATTAAGGACTCGTCTCCAAAAAATACTTAGATTATAGATAGGCTCGATGTCTGTTTATGGAATTCATGTATTTCCAAGCACAGGTGACTTAGGGTGCTACCACTATAAGCCTATTCCTAGAACTCTATTTCCAGAAGGCATAGGACCGGAACCAGCTAGAATATTTGTTGTCGGCTAGTTTATTTTTGAATTAAAATGTGACAAATGAAGAAAAAACGGAATGAGTATATTCTTTTATAAATATATATTGCGGTTGATATTTTTCTACGGTTTTGATCATTTGATTTTATTAAAAAGAACTCATTTATTTTGTTGTGACCGTTGTTCTATCACTAAATGTATTATTATCGTCTTTTGTCTTATCTATTTAAATTATCTTAAAAATTTCCAGAATCTTTTTACGTGTACGGAAGAAGGGTGTAGCATACGAGTAGTTTAGGGACCTTAATTAGCATCCTGGATCAAAGTTAAAGTCCGACTGCGTGTATATATGCACGTGAAAGATGTCGCCGCATCGCTTGCACGTTAGGCTAGTAGTAGCAGTTGATTAGCCAAATATTATTGCCAGCCCAAACCTTGATCCTCGCATCTGATCATCTTTCGTTGTGCTGAGTACTCGTGCCCCATTACAGAGAAAGATCACCATTGACGTCACTGCATACGCCATTGAAGCTTGAAGCACTGGCCGGCTTGTTTTGGCTTTCGGTACAGGACGTTAGACTGATCAAACAATCAAGCACACGTACCTGCACCGGCACTACAGTAATATTCAACGCATACGGTGAAAATGATGTGCTGATCTAGAGAAAATGATGTGTCAACGAACCCTGCAGCCAAATGAGAACGCACACTACTAGAGTTCTCCGGCAGGCCCCGGGATTGAGCAAGTGGGGCGAAACAGCTCCGCTGCAGCGCTGCTCCTGCTCCTGCATGTATGTAGCAGCGCCGCACCAGTGAAAAGTCACAGCCCCTATGCTTCTTTAGGGAAAAATTCCATATTTCCCATTTGAATAAAGCAACGTACCTTATTATCTGCCATCCGCTTAAAACTTTTATATCTTTATCTAGCACATTAGCTTTCTTCGTCCGTGATAACGGTAGCCGCCGTTAAGTAGAGAGGAAATAACGTTTTTACCGACGTGTGAATGGACCATAGATCTTTAAACGTATATATCATAGCCGTCTTAGCTCGGTTTGACGTAACCTACTTTTTTTTTTTTTGAGGAACGACATAACCTACCTATAGTAACAATGATTTCTGTTTTTACCTATTCAAGTTACGTTAGATTCATGATGACGTAACCTACTTGTAGTAACAATGATTTCCTACGGACTATATTTTAATTTTAATGGAATATGAATTTTACTAAAATTTAACTAATAGTCTTTTAATAAAAAATAAACTGGGTTTTAACCAGTATGGCTAGTACCAACGTAAATGTGTTCATTTAATATCATGTTTAGTATAAATGTGACAGATGTCTAGAGCAAACCAAATGTGACCTTTGGTTGTCATGAATCCACGGGTACCTAAGTACACAGATTATAACCACTCTGCCATGTAGACTAAGTACACAGATTATAACCACTCTGCCATGTAGACTGAGTAATCTGCTTTGGGGAACACTGTGCAAATAAAACGGTGTGAATACAAACAAGGTTAGGCTAGTTGGATAATGATGTATATACGATATATTTGCTTCCTTGTTTCCGGGATTGCAAATAGGACTCTTATGTAATCAACTTGTAAACCCTACCTCCTTGGCAATATAGGTTTGGGGGGGAGGGGGGGCAGGGACCCATGGAAACTTACGCTCTTATACGCGTTCATCTATACGCATAATACATCCATCAAACCATACAAGACATAAGATTCAGCGATTTGGCTGCTCGAACCTGTATGTTTAAATTGTTGTGTTCTTCGTATTGTACACCACCGTGATCTCCTCGTCAACCCCTCTCGTTCTCAAAATCATTGCGTTCGTTATCCTGTGGTGGGCCGTCGGTATAAAACACCGACATGACCTATGTCTAAAACCCTTTTAAGTTGATAATAATTATACTAGTTGAAACCTAGTTTGTTTTTATTAGAAAAAATATTAATTAAACCTTAGTAAAATTCATATTTAGTAAAATTTAACGTATAAGGTATATAATCAAAAGTTGTAACACAACTTGAATGGGTAAAAACGGAGCAAAAATGACCAAGATATGCACGTTTAAGGATTTAGGTCCACTCACTTAGGGGTAAAATCGTCATTTTTCCTCCCCTTAATGGCAGCAACATTACAATGGAAGGAGAATGGTAGATGAAAGACAGATAAAGGTCTCAAAATTTTTCAGTGACATAATAAGTATAAAGTTTTTCCCCAATGGCAAATAAAAAAATTCTCCTACTTCATCCCTTCCCATGCATTTCATATATATGCATGTTTCCCTCACGATTAAAACACTTTTTTCATTTTATAAAAAAAACACTTTTTTCATTAAATGTGCTTTTGGGCTAAGGTATATTAAAAACGTTTAGTCATTCTTGAACTAATCGTGCATTAGAGAGTAGAAACCTTACAATATAATAATGCTATATATCGCCTATTCGCCTTGGTCCAAGTGAAAGTCAAGTAATGCTCCGTGTACAAGCCATGGCTCGCCCGCATGTGTAGTCTAGCTTATATTACTAGCCTACACTAGAGGCATAGACATTATTGTTAAAAAAAATAGTGGTATAACCGTATAATAACCAAACCAAATAAATAAATTCTCGTTGATGCCAACGCACACGAACCTCTGTCCGACCCTCGCATTTGAATATTATTTCTAAATAACGTCACAGCAAACGCACATATACTACTACTACCGGGCTTGGCTTGCATGCATTGTGTCGGTGCATGCGTCAAGCTTGGATCAAAATACAAATTTTTAACAAACAATGGTAATTAGCTTTAGCTAGCGTCACATAGTGGAAATTGATAATGAGATCAGATTAGTGTTTTAGGTGAGTTAGATGCGATACCTTGATTATTGGTTCGAGCGAAAATGACATCGTTTTGAGCCATGACTCTCTCTTATTGACAATCCATTCGGTGAACTTTGAAAGAGAGAATGTATATATATTCACTGCCCAATCCTTTTCCATGCTCCTCATACTTCCACTTAAAAATACCCATAAATTTAATTGGCCTAAAAATTGAAAGAATATACGATGTATGATCTATGTTTATGCCAAACTTGATTGACTATTTATCCTTCTATAGTTCTTGGTGGTTTCTCAGTTTTTGTCAAGTGCGGATTGTTAGAAGTAGAGATTGGCATCGCAATTTATTGGGCCTAGAAAAAATAGTATTTTTTTCCGTAGTGAGTGATATATGATTAGAGATTCCATGATATACACAGTCAGTCATAGTCTTAGGTATAGAATAGATTCAAACACACACTCGTATACACCTAGGAAAATATATAGGAGTGAAATCACAATAACAATACAGAGAAACCATGCATTTTTAGATCCCACAAAATTTTTTCGAACAAAAATAATGTCGGTGCGATAGATGTTGCGGCAGTAGACTTTGTTTGTTCTCTTTGACGCGTCAACAGCTAGATTCTTCCAAACGGGCGGCGCGTGTGAAAACGCTCGGGGTTTGTGTTGCGTTTCCACGCCACATACGTACGCGGAATGGAACGAGCACGGAGAGCACGCGCCATTTGTCAAGTGAAAGTGACGTCGCTGCACGGATGTTGCATAGGACAACGTCAACTGCATTGCTCTCTCCTCTGCTTGCCTGATGTGAGGCTAGTATCATCAGCCAGTGCATCCGTACTGTATACAGTACGCAATTATTATTTTTCCACTCTAATGTACAGTGTGTAAACAATGTTTTTCTATGTAGAGTGATTAAATAGTGTTTTTTACATCTATTTCCACAGACCAGTGACATGGCTTAGTACGTGTACGTGTAATGGATAAGCCAGCGAACCGCCCGCCCGAGTTGAACCGAGCTGGGGTAGCGTTCCTTCAATTCGAAGAAAGTCGGAGACATATGCAGTCATGCTGCACTCCAAAGTCGAAACGCCAGTACGCCACCGGCATTCATCGTCCCCAGGCAAAAACAAGTCTCTATAAAAAAAAAAATTAGGAACTACTCCCTCCGACCTCGTTCTAAATTATAGACAACTTTTATTCACTTGTCCTATTAAAAAAATTTCATTATTAATATTTATTTTCACATAGTTTGTCACAAAATGTACTTAAAGTATGATTCAAAGTTTTGCACATTTTTTAAATGTTTTGAATAAGATGATAGGATCAATTTTGGTGTCAAAAAAATCTAACGCCCTATAATTTAAAACAAAGAGAGTAGTTAATAATAGACAAAATTAAAAAAAAATGTAATCCCACACTTCAAAATTATAGGAGCCCAAATTATAAGGAGGTTATAGACATCTAGTAGATTCAGCAATATTCATATCTACGTGTGCAAGTAAAAAAAAAGATACAACCCTTGTAATATGTGACGGAGGGTATAATTTGTGTTACGAAAAGTCCAAATTATTAAATTCATATATACATACTCCCTCCGTCTTAGAAAACAAATCGTTCTGGGTTTGTCCTAGGTCAAACTTTGTAAAATTTGACCAAATTTATAAAAAAATATATCATCATTTATAGAACCAAATTGATACCTAATGAAAATATATATGACAAGGAATCTAACAATACTCATTTGGTACTATAAACATTTACACTTTTTCGTATAAATTTAGTCAAATTTTAGAAAGTTTGACTTAGGACAAACACAGAATGACTTGTTTTCTGGAACAAACGGAGTATATAAGTCTTAGTTCCGACGACAAAAATGTTCAAATTTAATTTGCTACCTTAGCAGTCCAGTTCGTGGGAGCGGGTGACTACTGATTAGAAAACAAATTAAGCGGCCATCATCGTCGTCATCACCACTACTAATCAATACACTCCATTTGACTTTCGGCTCACACAGCGCTACCGCCAGTTTCGTACCTGCGGGCCCCACTGGCGCTCACACGTCACACGGGTCCCACGCCCGCTACAAATACGATTCTCACCCCGGCTTTCTATTCCATTCCCCCACTCGAGCACGCAACCATGGCCCGCCCGTCAACCGCCGCCGCCGCGCTCCTCCTCCTCGCCCTCTCCCTCCTCGCCGTCGTCGCGCACTGCCGCCCCATCGAAGCCGAGCCCGCAGAAGAATCGAACGCCGTCGTCGTCGCGGTCAGCGACGAGGATGGTGCGGATCACCCCGGCCTCCCCGCCGACGCGGGCGCCAGCGCCACCAAGGTGACGACGGCCGTCCAACCGGCGGAGGAGCAGCACGGCGGGTTCCTCCGGCTGCCGTCCCAGAGCCACCGCCGCCCCTGCCGCCACGGCAGCCTGCGCCACCGCCGCCACGGGTGGGTGCGGCACCAGATTTTCTCCGGCGACGCGCCGCTCCGGTTCCGCTCTCGCCACGGCGAGGAGCGCCTGGCCGTCGTCTCGCCCGCGGAGGAGGTGAAGGCCGTGGCGGAGCCGGACCCGGACCGCTCGCTCCCCGACAGCGACGGAGAGGGGGAGCTGGCCAGCACCGTGGTGCCGTCGTTCGGCGACGCCGACGGCGACGAGGGCGCGGCGGCGGTCAGGGCGTGGAAGAAGGAGATGCTGCGGAGGTGGGTACACCTCCACTCCCAGTCCCACCACGACGGCATGCGCCACCACCACCGTCTCCACCACGGCGACCAGGCGGCGGAAGACGAAGTTGCTGTTGCCGGAGAGGAACTGAGGCGGTTCCACCACCGCCGCCACCACGACGAGGAGGAGGACGAGGAGAAGGAGAAGACGATGAGGAAGCGGTTCCGTCCGGCGGCTGAGCAGCACGACGAAGACAGCGACGACGAGGAGGAGGAAGTGGAGGAGATGGTCCGGCGATTCAGGAAGGCGGTCACGAGGAGGGCGAGGTTCGGCCACGGCCACCGCTTCCACCACCGCCGCCAAGGCGAGGAGGCCGCCGAGAAGGCAGAGGGGGGAGAGGAGAGCGGTGTGATGACGTGGATCAAGGGCCTCATGAACCGGTTCTAGGCTGCTTCTTGCTTGGAGCTAGAACTGGTACGCCGGCCTCCGAGCCGGCTCTGTCTGCTTCGTGTCGTAGTGCTGCTGTGTTTCGTAGTACGGTGTGTGCATGACAGTAGGAGTACTTGCTTCCTGTTCCTGGATCATCAGTTTGTGTTTTCATGTTCTTCCATATGCACGGAGATGGATGTCTTTGCTTCTTTTCTTTCACAGGGATTAAGCTTTGTTAATATAATAAATAATGTCTGAGTATACTGTTCAGTGTGGTTACCAAGGATCCCCGTCTACGCGCATCTGATCGTTGATATATCCTACTTGCAACTGCACAATGCTGGCTCGCTCTCGATATATCGGGGCCGGGAGCTTCAGATCCTGTCTGTCCCATTATGTTCTGTTTTTCAGAAATCGATCAGTGGCCAATTTGTTGTCTTGGCTGGCCCTGTACTGGCCTTGTCTTGGAAACCGTTAAATCGATTTGCATGCCACAGACGGGTCGGGCTGAGCCGCCCTTTCCAACCTGTGTTGTTGCCGGCCATGGAACCAGGGGTCATAAATCCCGTACACCCTTGCCGCCGCAGCCATGGCCATGTCTCTGCGTCCACTTTGCCCGCCGGCGAGGTCGTCTCGTTCTACTCGAGCTCACGCGCCTGAATGACTAATCGAAAAATCACCATGGCTGGCCGTGAATGCATGTACTCTGCAGGCCCATACGTGCGCAACATTCTGGTGCCCAAACAGCCTAAGGGCCTCCGATGGAATCTTCGACCAAATTTGGCCACCATGCGTGAGGATTGGAACAAGGTGTTGTAGTTAGGGTGGGTGCTCGTCCAGACCGGCGGCGACGACAAGAATCGCAAGGGCGGGGGCGGCGGCCCACGCGAGACCTCGGAGCTCATCTTCGCCGCCGAGCCCCTATGCATTTCTATGGCAGAGGCCCGGAGGCCGGAGCACATTCCACACGCTTTCCATGGACTCGGCGCTCAAGAAGTCCGTCATCAACGAACTTTTCACGGGTTCCTTAAGCGCACATCAGCAAGGCATGGAAGCGCACGGACCTACTCTACCACCCGCGTGGCACTAGCAACCACATCTGACATCTTCTTCCATCTCTTGCTCACCAGAGAAGCCATTGATGTAGAGGTAGCATGCTTCAATGGTGGCGAAGGGAAGATCATCCTTATCCACGCTCGTTATGGCAACACAACTACACAACCCGTAGAAACCATGTAACCCGCTGGATCCAGACCCCATGATTTAAAGATACTAGTCAAAATGCACGTGCGCGCGCACGTATTTAAACAATTTCATGTAATAGTGCATCAATTCATAACAACGCTGTAATCATTAATTAAAAAATTTGTACCATTTTTGTCCATTAATTAAACTAATTTGAAAAATAGCTAGCATATGCACAATTCCTTCAACTTTTTCACGTAAATAGCTAGCTAAAAAATAACTTACAAGTTTACTTTAGCTAATACATGATTTGATTCCTTGTAGATAGGCAATTTTTCACAATTAGCTACCATTAGTTAGCTAGTAATTAATTTTTAGGTAGAATGTTGTTTGAAATTTTTAAAAAGTCATCACGAGCTGGGCCACAACCGGCCCTGCCTGTCTCGCCCCGTCACCTAGCCCATAACAAAACCGGGGGGCGTTCAACCCTAGCCACACAAACCCCCTCCACTCCCTCGGACTCACTCACCACTCCAGTTCCCTCCGCTCTTCTCCGCTGCCGCCCCGACCCCTTCTCCCGTCCCCGCCACGGATCTGCGCTGGCCCCGTTGCGCCTCTGTCGGGCCCCGTCGATGGTGCCCGGGCGCTCCTCCACCCTGCCGCCTCCTCCTCGCTCGCGGCTGACCGGGCGTCGCCCTTTCTCCGGCAGCGGTGGCGCTGGTCAGCATCCTCCCAGCCTCGAGCACCCGTTCCGCTCTTCTCCACCACCGCCCCGACCCCTTCTCCCGTCCCCGCCGCGGATCCGCACTGGACGCGCCTCGCGGCGACCGGATTTGCGCTGGCCCCGTCGTGCCTCCGCCAAGCCCCATCGACGGGTGTCGCCCTTTCTCCGGCGGCGGCGGCGCTGGTCGGCATGCTCCCAGCCTCGACCTCCGCCGCGTCCCGTTGCCTGCCGCCTTCCTCCCCTCCTTTTCCTCTGTTTCTCTTGCACGGCCGGTCGGCTTCTATCATCTTTATCCAGAGATCGAGGTTTTGATTGATCCGTTTCTTATTTTTGAAAGTCAATTTGATCTCAGCTTTGATCCAACTGTGTGTTTTGTCTGGTGTGTCGATGTATTATGAGTACCCTAATCCTTAGTTCACATCGCGATGTGGGATTATGACATAGTATTACTGCGTTTCTTTCTATATTTGTTCATGTAAATTTTTCCTTTTTGAGTTCAATTTGTTCATGTAAGTTTGGCTTCAGTGGATTCTAAACGGGTTGTGGTGGACTCAATCTGCATGACGTGTACGTTGGGCCTCAGCGTAGATGGATGCATTTTGTGATGGCATTGAGCCCTAGTGAATTAGATCTTATAGATACAAGGAGGATACGTTGATCCGGTATATGTTGATTTTTTTTATCATGTCGCGTGGGTAAAAAACCGGGTGAGAAAAAACAAGGCAATGGTTACGAAGGGGACCGAAGATTATGGCAGGAACGCTGCGTTCTGGCGTTTTCTGCCGTAGACTGGGTGGGTCAAATTAAGATGTGGGCCCAACAAAATTGCAGCCGTTAGATATTTAATCCATGTTAAATCCGACGGTAAAAATTACAAGAGGCTACAAACGTTTAGGTAAAAAGTTATTTTAATTAACTCGCGCTTTATAGTAAAAGATATACTGCTTGGGGCTGGGTTTATTTGGGACGCAGATAACGCGCGACCCATCGCACATTACAATATCGTCCGACCCCACTCGAACAAACGCATATTCAATAAAAATCGCGCGTCATAGTATTTTCGGTGTGATGCCGGTGATGACATAAGCAAGAGAAAGTTAGCCCATTTTATTTTACGGCATGTTGCTCTCTCATATAATGTCCGTTTTCAAATCCGTTTGCACCATCACGTTCACTGCGCGATGAGATCTACAAAATGAGATCTATATTATATATGTTTTAAAGATTTCTAATCAAGTAGCGAGTTATATATGGAAAGATGTAGCAAGTTATGTAAGAATGATGTAGCAAATTATGTAATATCTAAAAAATTTATATGATTATGTACATGGTTTAAAATAGCGAGCTATAGCGTCGCTATAGCGTTTTCCGGGACGTGACGCTATGCTTTGTTGATTTTCACCGTTATAGCCGCTACAACCGATTTATGCTTTTGGTATTATCTATTTGTTATGGAACTTGTTAACTGTAATCTACCTATGTTTATCTCTTTCATGTTATCTGGCCGCTTTGTTTCTCTTTCATGTTATCTAGCCATTTTGTATTGTGTACAACAACTTCAACTTTTATCGTTTGCTCACTTAAATTGTGCTCATGTTTATTCCTATTTTTTCTACTTTTTATAAAAAAACGCTATTGGCTACAGCGCCGCTATAGCGGCATAGCGCTCGAAAAAAGTTGCCGCTATTTAACATAGCGCGCTATTTTAAACCCTGATTATGTAGCAAGTCCATAGCATCATGCGAAAGTTGTTTACTAAAATAGTAGCAAGTTATTATTATAAGTCGCGGCTAAACTTATTATTTATGTTGTATACAAATTATATACGCAACTAGCAGCGAGTTATATAAATAAGTTGTTTTAACCAATGGCGATATAGATGCCTTTATTAGTGGAGAACTAGGCACTATATTATCTTTACATCATCTCTATAGAAATATAGCAAAATAGAAGTTACCACAGTATCATTAATGCTAATAAGTTGATACAATTTCTCTACATAACTTAATAGAAAGGGAGAGTATTGTACATATATAAGTCATTGTATTGTATAATATAGTTTGCTACATTACAACGCATGATTTTCTACTACACAAATAAGACAAGATGTCATCTTTAAAATACAACATAAATCGATACATACTTTGTATACAAGTTGCTACTCACGTTATACATAACTTGTTAGGCACAAAAACGATTTCAAAACATATCAAATATAGATCTTTTTTATAGATCTCATCGTAAGAAACCTAATGGTGCAAATAGATTTAAAAATGGAGAATATATGTGAGAGTAATGCTCATTGGAAGAAAACAGAATAAAATGTTGTTGTCTGCATCAGCAATGACCTAGGATGAAAGCGACTTTTTCCATACGGCGGGCACACCACCATGTGGACTGTGGCTTTTTTATATTTCTTTAATCTTGGACCACAATGCAGATAACATTAATACATCTGGTACTCCTCGCGCAAAAGCCTACCAAACAACCGTACGGACGCAAGCCGTACAGGGTCGCGATGTCCAGCCCATGCGCGACCCCCGCGCGTTAACTTTTCTGTTTATTTGACCACTAAAGCCGGTAAGCCGGACCATATACAGGCCATTGCTTACCATAGTAATTCACGTTTTCAATTTGGCATCATCATATTACTAAATTGATGAATTTTCACGTGTTACTGCCAGAATTTAGGTGCTACTATATGCATATGCCACGTGATAGTATTGAATGCAAATAACTAAATTATATATATATATATATATATATATATATATAAATAGATGACATTGCCAAGTGAACTTCTTTGATGATGTGGTGACTTATGGATGGTGATGTAGCATGCCACTAAGTGAACCGCTTTGATGATGTGGCTTTATGCATATCTAGAGAAATCTCACAGTGAGGTGCACTTATTTAAATATAGAAGATTTCCATTCAGCAAACTAACAAAGAACACACTGGCACAGTTGAATCCCACTGCTAAGCCTAGCCCAAATGCTATAACGGCCCATTACCAACCAAACTTAAGCCTGTCTAGAGCTTTACCATCAAATCAGTCAGACAATCTAAATCATGTTGTAGTCATTACAAAGATTAAGCCTATGGCGGAACCGCCCTGCTTAATCTAGACTAAGCACACCTGCCACATCTGGCTCGCAGTGCACTTAGGCCAGACTAAACCCGGTAGTCCGTCGAGCTACCCAAAGGGCACTCGATGTAACCATCGCCCGAGGATACCGACATCACACACATTCAGCCCTCAAAAGAGTCACAACAGATTACATCATCACAGACAGTTGAAGTAGAGAATAAGTAGACTTGGTTTATAAACCGAAGATAAATAGTCAAATACACGTTCAAATATAGCGGAAGCGAATTCAAAATATACATGCATAGCGGAAACATTTCAAAACATCTCGCAGCGGAAACAAAACTCAACTAGTCTTCACGCAGAGGTAACCAAGGCGAGTAGGACCGAACCCACCGATTCTACCCTCCTTCAAGCGATTGTCCAAAAGTCTTCAGTACCTGTAAGCCAAAAGTGGGGGCAAACCCTGAGTACTAATTACTCAGTAGGACTTAATGGAGTGGCTTACGGCTGACGCGAAGCTCGCTTACTAAGAATTTGATCCTTAGCTGTTGATTTTAAACCGTGATATACTGTCATAAAGCAATATTTTTTCTCATAGCTATTATCATGATACATAGCTCATATATCTCAACATTCTCATCTCATTTATCATCGTAAAGTACTTTGCAGGAATTGAACGTACAAGCACAAACAGGTAGTATTGAAAAGTATAATTTAATAAGCAATATGTTAAGGTTATTACTACGTTGCCCGTTAGTGATATTTGGCACTCTCACACCTGGTGAGCATCAGCGATTCGAATCGATTTCTAATTCTCGGGAATAACTAAAAATGCCAAGGGATATATGCTTACTGGCCATCGCGTTCCTCACATATACCCTCCATCTCCACCTGTCCCGTCCCAAGATTCGCAGTGCCCCCACCTAACCCTTGGGAGTAGCCGTCTCAGGAGCGATACCACGGTAAGTCGGGTCAGCCCTCCCTCAACTTCCAAGCACCTCCCAAGTCCATCGGTCCCCTATCAGTGGATGTGCAGTACCATGAATAGTAGGACGGGGCCGGTAAGACTTTCACCGGTCCCACGACCCGGATAAGCACTTTAGCAATGTTGAGCCAATCAACAGGCGAACAGACGAACGGGCCTTAAATGACTTGGGCGGAGTCCACCATACCTTGCAACATCATTTTTCACAATATTCCCATATCTCCGCCCGGTCTCTGTTTCAAACATAGCATATAATAGTCTTCCATAAGATTTTTGCTTTGAAAACACCTACGCGACGAGTGACTCCATTCATTCGTGTCTACTCGTACCTAGCATTACTAGGCACACTCGTCCTACGTACTCTATTTTAGGTGCTAGGGTCAGGGCGGCCAAGGAGTCTAATGCAAATGGGTTCCAAACAACTCCTAATGCAGATGCGTAACCATTCATCAAATACATTTGCTGGGTAAAGCATAGTCCTGCCTAGCTTTGATTTGCTTTAAGAACCAACAAACTATGCTAATGTTAGTTTGCCGGGTTGTGAGGCTTTGCCCCAGGCAACCCCTTGATCTCTTGGACAACTCCTCCATCCAAACACGATTGATGGGCTCTCCAGGTCGTGAGTGGGTCTTAGTTGGTCTTTTGGATCACCGTTGGTTGAAATAGTTCCACGCGCTTGCTTTTTGATCACGTATCTGCAATTACGCGTCACTATATGATTGACATGCGTGATGATGCAAGGAATGAGATGCATGGATATGAAACATACGTATGAACAACCATCTCATGAACAGGCAAAAAGGTGATTGATAAACTACTTAAACAAAGAGTACCTTTATGGACCTAAATCAAACATATACTCAATCGTCCATATGATTGCACTTATCCAATCAGTGATCATACGACAACCGTATTAATGATGTGAGCCGGTAAAAGCGAGTAATATATAAATTAGTACATGAGCAAGTTATCAATTTAACTGGTTCTTTATCATTTCATGTGTAAGCAAAACATCGTACCAGTATATGAGCACACATGCAGTGGGCTACTACACCATTCTCTTAGTATTAGTAACAGTAGTATCTTCATGAACTATAATAAGCATATCTCATCACATGGCTAACTAGTAAGTTGTTTATCGTAAGGAAAGCATGTTGGGTACTAAAGGGATGAAAGCCACATAAGGATGATGCGAAGTCAAAACATTATTAAGTGTTTTGTTTGGAATGAGTCATTCAACATGAAAAGACTACTTCATGTAAGCATAGAGGAACATTTACTAATGATATCACACATTCCGGTTATCTACTGGATTAAGGCCCTACAATAACTTTAAGTATTTTTCACTGCAATAATTTAATCCCTCAATCAAATGTGGCACAACAGTAGTAGATAGCTTGTAGTTAGGAACCAACCTACATGCATAATGATATCAATAGCAAACACCCACCCAATCTTATAATTGAATAACACATGCCCACTTTATGAATAAAAAGCATTACTTGTGTTCATATAGTTAGACAACTCCAATTGAGCTTAGATTTTTGGGACATCTACAACTCCAATTGAGCTTAGATTTTTGGGACATCTAGATTTACACTACATTACGCTACTGTCAAAATTTCAGCCACAAAGGAGTTATAAATAAATTATGAAAATTCTAGCAAGTTATCAGCCCTATAGCTTCTCAGATTTTTCATAAATTATAGGAATAGTTTTCGAAGGTGAAATTCTACCAGTGAGCTATACTTAGCATGGACTGCATATATAAAAATTTACAAGTTAAAACTCCCAAGTTTGACAGGACATCTATTTTCCATATATTATTCCTAGGTGAATTTAAGATGTACATATGAACAGTGTAATTAACCTTCTCGAATATACTTTCTGGACTCTATGCACTAACATTAAGCTACCAAATTTTTCCAGAGAATTTTCCTAGCAAGTTATGACCATTTTTTCTATTTATCATTTCCAACATGCACCATTTTTATCATTTTCAAATCACCATTAAAACTTAACATGTAGGGGCTCATATTTTACCAGTGAGATACTTATACTGTCTGAAGTATATGAAAAATGCTAGATAGTCAATTTGAGCACGTTCCATGTAGCCTCCAATTCCTAGGTTAAATAAATGCACATAACACATGTATAATGGTAAAAGAGTTAACAAACAGTAAGTGCTAGGGTTACAAAATTTCACATAGTGCTACAATGTCACAAGAAACCTACTGTCCAAGTTTCATGCCATTTGGAGTCCATTCGTTCCACTTTTAACATTTATCCTAATTAGTCATGCATGCAACAAACTAAGGGCAAAACAGACATTTCACACCTCCACATCATATCCCTTCAATAGATCTATTCAAGAGGAGTCTAACGCAACTAAGTTTGTCCATTTTGGATTTTTCTGTGATTTTATACGATTTTTCAAAGTTCACAGCTAATTTAAATGCATTTAAACAGAAAACATTTGATCTAAGGACTGGAACGTAAATAACCGTAGACTCCAGGGGGTAGCAGGTAAGTAGGCCCAGGCTCAGCGAACAGTGCACGTGAAACCCGTAGAACTCAGGGTTAGATCTGCAAAGATGCCAAGGCTTGGGTTAACTTGTAAAACGCCAGAAGATCTAGGGTTAAATCTGCAATTTTTGCAAGACACAGTGAATAGTTAACATAAAGAGCTGGAAAATGGACTCAGCTAGGGGGTTTTATGCAAAACTGTCCACCCTTCTTCTTCCTCTGGCAGGGGCGAACGGCGCGCGGTGGCCGGCGCTTGGCGGGGCTACGCCGGCGTCGTGGGGCTTCCACTTGAAGCCGACGGGGTTGGTGAGGGTGTTCCCGGCCTCGGGCTTCCTTTCCCCCTTGACGTCGTCGTGCGGGGTGAAGCGAGTAGGCGATGCGAGGCCAGTGAACCGGAGGTCCACGGCGCGGTGGTGCACGGCGGCGGCGGCAAAATCCGGCGGTCGAGGCGGCGAATCGGCGGGGCCAAAGGGCGCTCGAGCTGCGCGAGGTCGAGGCGCGTTCAGTAGAGGCAAAGTGGGGGTGCGGGGATGGCCGGAGGGAGGCTCTCCACGGCGAGCCCGTGGGTGGCGCAGGTGCACGCGAGCGGCGCTCGTGGGGAGAAGTGGAGGGGCGATGGCGGGGGAATAGAGCTTGGGGGTTCGGTGGAGGGAGGTGTGGCGATGACGGGGCGCATGTTGGGCGAAGGGGAGGCGGCCTGGGGTGACCGGTGTAGTGAGCTCGCCGCGGCTAGACCATGGCGTGGCCACGGTGTGCACGCACATGCTGAGGCGCTAGGGGTGATTTCGGTGGCCTAGGCCTTGGGGAAGGTGGTGCGCGGGGGAAGGGGAGTGCGACACGCCGGCTCGTGGGGTGGGAGGAGGTATAGAGCGGCGAGGCCGTGAGCTTGCCGCGGCTCCAATGGCGGCCGAGCTCCGCGTGCGGGGAACGGGCACAGGGAGGAGGCCGAAGGGAGTGAGGGAGCGGCAGTAGGAGGCCGTGAACGCGTCCAGGTGACGGGAAGGACGCGGACGCGCCTCGGCCGGGGCGCGATCCGTGGGCGCGGTGCGACGCCCGGTCGCCGGCGTCCACGCGGCGTCCGTTGGCTATGGAGCGCGGCGGCGCTGACCTGTGGGTCCCGCTGGCCAGTGACTTAGAGAAAGAAAATCAAATAGTGTGTTTTCTTCCTTACTGTAAATCATATTTTTGACCTACTTAAGAGCCAAATTTGGAAAAGTGCCAATTTAGTGAAATGCTCTACTCTTTGAGCTCTACAAGTTTGTCAAAAGGTTTAACACCAAATTCCAAGTAGAAACACGATTTATACATGGATTTATATAGCAGCCTTCAATTTGGACAGGGAACCTTTATTATTTTGGAAAATCACAAATCCTATTTCTAGGATTATCTCCCAAAGTGCCTCTTGACAACATTGTTTAGAATTTCATAACCTACAATTTCTCCAATTTGAACTTTGCATGAAAATGACTGTAGGTTATAGAAACATTGAGTTTACTAAACAGGTCAGATTTGGACTGGTTTTCTGTGTTGGTACAAAATGACCCTAAACTCCATTTAAACCTCAATATGTGACCAAGCTCTAATTACCAAAGTTATTTCCCAGCACTTTATCTCCAAGTTTGATAATATCAAGTTGGTCTAAATCCCAATAGATTTTGAATTATAGACACAAATATGTTCCAAGGTCTGGTGAAACAGAAATTCCACTTTGTATAGAGACCTTCTTGTTTCCAACTTTTGAAGTATCAAATGAAGTCCAATCACTTCCACAATAGGTGCATTTGAAAGGTGATAAGTTCAATTCCATTTCATAGAAAGGGAGAATTTGAAGTCGTATAGTGAAATCAAAAGTAATTTCAGAATCCACTTTGAGATAGGCTGAAAACCTAGGGTTGGGAATTATTCTTGACTCTCTTGGGCTGATTTCCAAGAGAAGTGTGGTGCCATTTATAATAGGTTAATGACAGATTTAAACCATGTTCAGTGTAACAAAAGGGTAGTCCATAACAAGTACAACAACTTTGACAATGGAGTTGAGCTCAAGTACTTAATGAATTAGAAAGTTTTATTAGGGCTCAAATCTGTTCACGATCACAACTGGCACTTATCAAGAAACTTTGGGTTTGATTTGGTCTCGACTTCTAACCCTCATAGCATATGATTTTTAAGATGATCATACCATCAAAGTTGAAGGTTACATCCTGAACTAGAACTTTTGTATTTGGTGTTTTGCATAAAAGCTTGTGGGTGGTGACTTAAATAACCAAACCGCGTAAAGTTAAGCATTCTCCTAGAAAAATTTTTGGCTTAGAGATTTCTCCAGCTAGTCTTTGTTACTCTGTAAGCTTGATTAAGTCTTAATCCATCATTAGCTTGTCTCTAGCTGCGTGTTAAAGCTCTTGAGATGCCAGGGGCATCACAAAGCCCACTTTACTTCCCCGAATTTGTTATGGAGTTTGAAAAATGCCCCTAAAATAAATAAAAAAACTGACATCTAACACACTTCAACTTTCAAAACCGAACAAACGCCCCTTTAATCGATGTATAAACACACTTTAAAACAATCCCCCACAACAAAGGTGAGATGCAACTAGTATGAATGCAAGATACATTAAGTGCCTGTTGCATTCATGGTAGTTACATCTCATATTTTGTTGTGAAAAGTTCTTAAAAGGTGTTTAGACATTGGACAAAATGTTTTAGGTTTTTTTTTTCTAGATTCTTTATATTTTCCATGAGATAATTCAATGCTTTAAGTGACCTAGAGGTATTTTTTTGTAAGCTCTAGATATATTTATTTGGGTTACTTGTCCTAACAAATCTCTAGATTTTTTTCTCAAATCTTTAAGTAAGCTTTGTCCTTCTGTGTGTTGAACTTTGCCTGTGCATCCGTCCACTAGTCAGCTTGTGTTGGAGCTGTTGCTGGAGCTCTTTTGGTCTTTGTCTAGCATGCTCTAATTAGCTTGTGTTAGATCAAGTCACAAACGTATGACAGATGTTCATTTATTTGGCACTTGATTCTAGATGGATGGTTGTTTGTGATTGTTTTGTTTTATGGGCTGTGACAGTATGCCAAATGACTTGTATGAAATATGAGTATATGCTGAAATTGGTTAATTCGGTTGATGTATTTGGTGTATGGATGTATGGAATATGCAATTGATTAATGGATTTGCTCTATATATGATCTGTGACATTTTTGGAATGGGAGTATTTTTGCAGTGGATGTCTAATATCTGGGCTCATTTTGTACGTCAAATGGGCTGCTACCAAAATCAACCCACAAACATTTATTAATGGGCTAAGCCCAAATATTAGGGCTGCGCAAAATCAGCTCGAAACAAGTTTATGACGATTAAATTCGTCATAAAAATTTTCCATGTTATCTACCACATCACCATCTATGCCATGAAGCCACATCATCAACCATATGGCAATGCCCCATGCAACTCCTTATGACGTTTCTTATGATGATATTGACCGTCATAGATGTTTGTGATGATAATGTTAGTGTCATAGATATTAAAGACATTTTGCTTAATTTTGTCAGAGAAGGTGCTGAGAGATGCACCTTCTGTGACGAGAGGATTTTCATCACTATGCTGTCATAGAGTGTGTTTCATGACATAAAAAACCATATTTGTGACGTTTTGAAAACATCATAGAAGGGGCCATCTCTTGTAGTGAGGCTTAGAGATAGTTTTGTCATTTTTAAACCTCATATGGTGTTTACTAGATTTGTTTTTAAGCTCAAACTACCCCTAAAAAGCACTTTGAATTGTTGCAGAGGTAGATTATCTGATTTTGAAAGCTAAGGGTGCAAGATACCTATGCGTTGTTTTTTCCCGGTTTTAAAAAAACTTGATGATAAATTGTGATTGCAAAATGGACTTCACTTGTATAAAAAACCAAAACCTTATGGCACCTCACCCTTTCCCTCTTTTATCAAAGCATTCTCTCTCCGTCCACCCCTCCATCTCCATTGCCCAGATCTTATGCAAGATACCCTCGATCTCTACTCTCCACGACAATGGATGCTCGACGGTGGTGCCCGTGAAAGTGCCATCCAAAACCCTACGTGAGTTGCTCAAGAACTCCTATGGAAACCTTCGCCACTATCATTGTGGTCACGGCTCTAGTATTGCTAACTCCATGTAACGTCCCAAAATTTTGACCCTGAGAGTTTTTTTCTCCAAATCCCTCTCTAATTCAAAATCGGATTTTGAAAACTTTGTTTGATTGAGTATATGTTATGAGCTCAACAAAATTTCCAAATCCGTGTCTCCAAATATTCCTCAAAATCTCCAGCAATTTTCCCATCGAAATCCCTCTCAAACTCTCCTCCAAATATTCAAATCCAAATTCAAAATCAAAATCAGGAAAAAGAGAAAACTTCCCTCTCTCAGCTTGGGCCGCCTTCGGCCCAACTCCTTCTCCCCTTCCCTTCCCCTCGGCCCGAGCCGGCCTGCCTCTGCCTCCCTCTTCTGGCCCAAGCCGAGTAGGCCCAGCGCCTCCCTCTCCCTCTGCCAGCGGGCCCCGCTCGCCCGTCGTCCTCCTCCTCCTTCCCTCAAGTCGGGTCGCACCGCTGCCGTGCTGCCCCCGCTCCGTCCCGGCCCCGCTGTCGTGCCGCCTCCGCTCCGCCCGACCCCGCTGCGACTCCACCTCGACACCACCTCACGCCGCGTAGGCGTCGCTGAGTCGGTCCGCCACCCGCTCACGCCCAACCGCCGCGCCTATAAGAAGCCGGCGAGCACCGTCGGCCTCCCCGACCTCACTCACACGCACTTACACGCGCGCGCTCACGCTCTCGAGCACGCGCACACACTCACGCACACACCTTCCCTTTTTCCCTCGCCGACGCTCTCGCGGTGGGATAACCCACCGGGAAGACACCGCCATGTGCCACCACCGCCGCCGCCCAAAATTCCACCTCTCCAGTCTTCCCCTCCCCAAATTGAGGCGAGCCCGAGCTCCGCCGTCTCTGTGCGCACCTCCCTCACCGCTTCCCCGACCGGAGCTGCCCTGGAACGCCGGAGCGCCGCCACGCCGCGACGACCTCCCCTTGCCGGCGTTCGGGTCACCCGCCGCCGGAGCCGCCCACTGCACCTCCCACCTCCACGATACCCCTATCCACTTCGCCGCCTCACCCTCTTCCTCACCGACTTGCTCTCGTCGCTGGAACCGGGTCACCAGCGGTAAACCGCCGGCGAGCCGTGGCCGCGATGCCGTCCGGTTCGGCCGAGCCGAACCATGACGCCGTCGTCACGCCGTCCCCCTCCCTGGTGTGACCGACGCGTGGGGCCCACCGTCCCTACCGTCGGGCCGCGCCGTCGCCGCGCCGTTCTGCCCCGTGGGCCGGCCTGTTAAGGCCCATGGGTGGGAAGGCGGGCGCGGGCCGAGCTAGGATGAAAAAGAGTGGGCCGCGCGCGCTGAGATTCGGCCCGCGGTGCCCTTTTTCCTTTTTTCTTTCGATTTATGATTTTCTTTTCTAAGGAATTTCATATCTCGATCGTTTGAACTCCGATTTAGGCGATTCTGGCGCCTAAATTCTCCATAAATCAATCCCTGCACATCCGTATACTTTCCACCACCCTTCATCGCTTCCACATAGGTTCATTTAATGGGGCTACGCTTGACCCGTTAACAAAACCAAACAAGCAACCACTTCCGGTCAAGGCTGGGAACCTTTCCTCGGTCGTGCCAGTGGTTAGCCGTCAGGAACCATAATCGCGATGGATGAAATGGTCTAGGCCCTTGACTGGAAATCGGACCGCCTATCCTATATCTGCTTCGTTGTGCTAACCATGATACTACGTCTCGTTCTTCACCCTTGTTGACCGCAGGAACCTTCCCATCATCATGCAAACTCCTCGCTCCCTGCGCCGTCACCCTCGCTGTGGCCAGCCACAACTGCTGCCATTGTACCCCTCCCTCGACCATTACCGAGACCAGCGGTATGTTCAGCCCTCGGCTCAGCGTCTCGCAGGCGCAGCGCCGAACCGTGGAGCTACATTGCCACGGGAGCCGAAACCGCCGGTGCAGTCCTTTGAGAAATCCTTGATCCTTCTCTCAACACAAACCCGACCCTTGTTGAGTTCATAATATGTCTTGATTGTTTGTTCTCTGTTGTTGCACGTAGGTTATACCGGAAATCCTGATTGGTGCTCCAACGTATCCGGAGGATGATGTACCCTTATCCCCAGCCGTCAACGTCTCGTTAAACCCCAACGGAGTGAACGGCAAGTCCACTGGAATCTCACTTGATGCATAAATTACCCAGTTTTTGAAATAACCCATTGCCTTGATTAATGATAAAACCTGCATGTTTTGCTTACTAAGGAAAACCTGGTAGGATAGCCACCCGAACCTTTTAGACGTAGCGCGCACAGGTGGATTGCTCACTCAATACTATGTACATAATCTTGTTGGAATCTAGGATGGAATGGGTTGGTGTGCGTTTGCGAAAACATGGGGAAAGACCCCGGCGGTTGATTTCGGTCGGCCAGCCACGTGTCGAAGGGTGGAGAGCCCGGGTACCGTTCTCATGGTTGGGGCCCGGCCTCGTGGAGAGGAACGAGCAGTGTTTGAGGAAGCTCTGCTCTTCTAAGGACCGAGTTTGAGTCTCATCTTGCCTAACTCTTTATCGTGCAACCACTCGATGTTGTATACGGCAACACTTGGCCGAAACCCGCAAGGAACAACCTCCCGATAACCGTAGGCTGGGAGCACCGAGGGACTAGGAATGGTGGAAGTCATGTGTCTGCTGGCACTGAAGCGACGTCGCGTGTCTGCTGGCACTGATGCGACAGGGCCCATGTCTCTCCTTGGTTGAGGCCGGGGAATACTTGCGGGGGTAGAGCCTTGAGAGGATTCACGTGATATGGTAGCTCCTGTCACGTATCCGAACTTGTGGGTAAAGTGTGCACCTCTGGCCAGAGTATAAAGCTATTCGGATAGTCCATTGTCCACTGGTATGGACGAGTTACGGCTTGGTTTCTACCAGTAGTGATTTATAAAATTGGGGTTTGGTTGGGTGAAAATGATGTTTTGAAGCTACGGGCATGGCCCGGGAGCAGTGGAGAAAAATATTGGCCTGCGTGCCACGAGCCACGATGGACCGGTAAGTCCAGTGGCACCCCTTTTGAAAAAAGTGTTTTCGGGAAAATAAAACTGAGAATCAATGAGCCTTGCATATTTTCTGGCAAAACTATCCTGAGCCCCAGATATATCTTGCATGTACCAATAGCTTTGACCCCAAATTTCCATATGGAGAAAGGTGGGCTTACAGAGTACATTTTCGTACTCATCCCCCCTTTGTTGTTGTTTTTTAGAGAAGACGAAGTCGCCTTTTAAAGAGGGCTTGTATGTGTAAGGGTTGCGGCCTATCCCAACAGTGTGGTCTACCGTTTAAGTTCCGCTGCAGTTGTATGTTTCGGGCTGCGCCCCGTTTGGTCTGTCCCGTTAGGGCGGATCTTTACTACTCTGATGTAAGAATGTGGTTATCATATCTCTGGGAATGATAATAAAAGCACATTTTAGTCCCGTTTACGGGCTGGGGCGCTTCACTCCATGGTAAAATTCAGCCCTCATCATGCACCTGTTGATTTAGACAAATTTGGATCTTCAAATTTTGAATATTGAAGGGAGACTGAAAAGGTGTCATGAGAGAATTAAAGTCAATTTTGTGGCTAATTCTTTGAAAACCTAAATCTCTATGTGTAGTGTGACTTTCCCTGCACTCAAGGCAAAGAATAATCTGAACTGAAGCACACACTTGAGTAAGCTTTCTAAACACATGAAGCACATGCATTGGATGGATAAGTATTGAAGCATAGGACATTCTTTTATATTCTCAGGTCATGTCCAACACTTTGTCCTCTAAATTGCAACTAGTAGGGGAAGACCTAGATGCACTCAAATGTATTCCAAAAATACCAAGGATCATACAATCTTAGAGTTTTGATGTGAAGTTTAGTCCCGCATCATGTCGTGATTAGATTGCTAAATAGTCATACTAGTACACCAAAAACATGCTTCTCCTGGGCTATTAGTGTTAACAAACATAAACACCAAAAATTATAAATAAATTTAGGATCCACAACTAACTAAAATTGGTAATTTTCGTTACCTCATGTAGTCCTAATTATTCATGGTAAAGACTTCCTTCCGTTCGGCCATATCTTTTCCTCTCTCCACACGTGCGGCTGGCTGACCGAGAGCACGACTCTTCGTCGCTTCTTCAATTCCTCCAAAGAGTGTGGCTCTTCTTCTTCCTCCTTAGCTTGACTGCACTCTCTCCCAATCCTCATCCACCATGGTGCCCTGAGATAGGTCTTCTCCTCTTCCATCTCTGTTATATTTAGGTTACGGGTTTAGGGATTCGGGGGTGTGATAGATTTGGCATAGGGATTTGGATTGCTGCAGATTAAGGGGTACTAGTGGCGGTGGTTGGATCGGAGGCAACCGTGGGTGGTGGCCAGCTAGGAGCCCAGGACACCATTGGCCAAGTGGTTGAGGATGGCCGACAGGCTTGGTAGGCGCGCGATAGGGCCGGGGCACGCAGTGGGCGGTGCGGTGCACCGACGAGGTCACCGCCGCCCCTGGGGGCGGTGGAGGTGGTGATGAAGCAGGGCATCACATGGGTTTAGAGATTCAGGGTTGGGATTTGTGGGATGGGATTTGGATTGTTGCTGGTTTAAAAGGGATGCCGGCGGTTGCGGTTGGCGTGGGTGGTAGGCAGCGAGGGCGCCGTTGGCCAGGGGGTGCAAGATGACTGCCAGGTAGGTAGGTAGCGGAGACGAGGAACCCTATAGATTAGTGGAGGCTAGGGTAGAGAGGTTGGCTGGTTGGGTGGGTTGTGTGGTACGGTGCGTCGGTGATGGGCGGTGGTGGCGGTGGTGGTGGGGAGATCGGTGGCAGGGGTGGGAATCTCCGATCTACCCGAGTGGATGAGCTCCATCGTCCAACCACACTCCCTCTCTTCCATTTTATTCTATATTGTTAGACTTATTTGTCCTATATACTATTCCTGCACTGTATTATTCTTTTGCGGGTTGAATTTTATTTTATTTTTTCATTTTTAAATAGACATATTTAATTTATTATTTTTATAATTTGTCAGTACTAACAATATTATCATTCTGAAGATAGAATATTGTTGTTACCAAAGTGGAATATTTAATTCTTTAAGATAGAATATTTATTATTTTTCTGATAAAGTAGAAACGTTTCTCTTCTTAAGGCGGAATATTTCATTCTCAACGTTAGAATATTTTTATTTTTCTTACGTTGAATATTATATTTTACGAATCCGAACATATTTTCTGTGAAGATTACGAACTTCAAATATTTTTATAAATATAAAATATTATTTAAATTGAGAAGATTTTGAATTAGATATATGCCAAACCAGAAATTAGGTCCAGTTGCAAAAAATAAACTTAAAATGGATGAGCTGGATATTTGGTCTGGTGTCATATTCATGTCATTATGTCAATGCTTTCTTATATTTGCCTTTATTATGCGATGGACTCTTGCTAAAACAACTTTATTCCAAAGTAAGGAGTTGTACGAATAAATTCTTCTATGCTAATGATTTATTAGAAATAACTCGTATATATTAAATTAAAAATATATAAGAGAGGACTGGTTGAGGTTGAGTGGGCTGGCGGATTTTTGTTTAACTGCTGGTCTGCTGGGTGACGCATCAGAATTCACACTCTGCTCAGCTGCTCAGACAGTGCTCACAAGTCACAATAATGGCGGAGGCTGCCGCCAGCGCCAAGCATGTGGTGTTGTTCCCGTTCCCTGGCCAGGGCCACCTCTCCGCGTTCATGTCCCTCGCCGGCCTCCTCCACCGCGCCCTCCCCGACGCAGCCATCAGCCTCGTCTCCACCCCGCGCAACGTCGCCGCGCTCCGGGATGCCGACGACGGCGACATGCCCACGTCGTCATCCCTCACGCTCCACGCTCTGCCCTTCAACCCCGCGGACCACGGCCTGCCGCCGCACTGCGAGTCCGCCGACGCCCTACAGCGCAGCAGCATCACGGACCTCATGGAGGCCTTCGAGGCGCTCCAGCCCGCCTTCCACGCCTACCTCGCGGCCGTCGTCGCGGCCGGCGTCCGCGTCGTCGTCGTCTCCGACGCCTTCACGGCGTGGACGGTGGCCGTGGCCCGGCGGCTCGGGTGCGGGCACGCCGTGTTCATCAGCTGCGGCGCGTTCGGGACCGCCGTCCTGCACTCGCTCTGGCGCCACATCCCCGTCCGTCCCGACCCAGCGACCGGCCGCGTCCACCTGCCGGAGCACCCGGAGGTGGCCATCCACCGCTCGCAGGTGTCCAGGTTCACGCTCCTTTCCACCGGCGGCGAGGACGACCGCGGCGCCGCGTTCTGGGACCGGCAGATCTCTTCCGGCCACGAGACGGACGCGCTGCTCATCAACACCGTGGAGGAGCTCGAGCCCATGGGTCTCGCCATGCTGCGGCGCGCCGTCAAGGCGCCGGTGTACCCGATCGGCCCTCTCGTGCGCGGCCGCGCCACCGCCTGGCTCTCCTCCTCGCCGGGAACCGGCGACGCCGTCCTGAGCTTCCTGGACGCGCACCCGCCGTCGTCGGTGCTGTACATATCCTTCGGATCAGTGTACTCGATCCGAGCAGAGCACATGATGGAGCTCGCCGCGGCGTTGGAGTGCACCGGCCGGCCGTTCGTCTGGGCTGTCAGGCCGCCGCCGACCGGACACGACCTCAACGGCGACTTCCGGGCCGAGCGGTGGCTGCCGGAGGGGTTCGAGGAGAGGGCGCCCTCGGGCAACAGAGGGCTCCTGGTCCGCGGGTGGGCGCCGCAAGTGAGCATCCTGGCGCACGCGTCCACGGGCGCGTTCCTGAGCCACTGCGGCTGGAACTCGGTGCTCGAGAGCATGGCGCACGGCGTGCCCATCGTCGGCTGGCCGCTCGGCGGCGAGCAGTTCTACAACGCCAAGATGCTAGACGAGGAGCTGGGGGTGTGCGTGGAGGTGGCGAGGAGGAACATGGAGGGCACCGTGGTAGACAGGGTGGCGGTCGCCGACGTGCTGGAGACGGTGATGGGTGACACGGCGAAGGCCGCGGAGATGCGGCGGCGGGCGGCCAAGATCAAGGAGGTGATGGAGGCGTCGTCCTGGAAGGAGGGAGGCGGGTCGTCGAAGAAGGCGTTGGAGGGGTTCTTGCTACAAATGAAGCTCCGGCCGGCCGGTGAAGTGAAGTGATGCACAAATTCAAGTACTTTTGCTCCATCCTTTTCCCTGAATTAATCTTGTGTACCGTTTGCAAACCATGCCAAATTAAATAATTGTTGCTGAATTACACACCATCATGTGCTTTATTTAAACCTGATTTTAATTCAGTGATGATGAAGTGACTTTATACCTTCTAGCATAGATGTACGTGCGTATTATGAGATAATCAAACAGACAATAGAAAAAAAAATTAAAAGAAAGGAGTTCTGATTGATTAGCATCATTCCTTTTTTATTAAAACCAAGAGAAGGAAAGTAGTATGAATATAAAATGAGGTGAGAAATAAAGAAAGAAAATGGACGAAACATTTTGCATCTATGGATTTTGGGTCTTTCTACCCTTTTCTAACCTTTTTCAAACTGCGCAGTGGGGTCAGCGTGAGGGGTATATCTATGCCTTATACGTAAAAAAGATTTTTAAAAAACTTGCTCTTTTACGGTGTCGATGCATCATCTCGTTGACAAGATAGAAAGTTGATCCGTAGATATGTTCTTTTTAGTGGACTCTTTATAGAGTGTATTTAACTCCAAAAGTTTTTATTTAAAGGCCTAATTTATTATTTATGCCATCTCTAGTGCGTGGTCAATGTAATGCAAAGCACTATTCTAGCATTATAAACATAGTTGAGTTTGAAATATGGTAGTCCGGACTCCAGATGTGTAGTCTGTTAGCCCGGCTGATATGCAAGGACAGTTGGTCTGATTACACCCACTGGCGACCTGGCCAGATTGTTACAAACATTAGCATGATGATGATATTTGTTACTATCTCTTGTTTCATTGGAATGTCATTTCGGGCAGCATCTCTATTGCAAAACGAAGTGCTTACATGTCCTGATGTCAAAATGTTATGGGGGTAGTAGCATGTGCAAGCACAACTATTCACTTAGAACTTCTAACTCATTGATTATTAAATTGCATTATTATTAATCATGTACTAATAATGTTGTCAGCTCAATTGCCCCATCCAGTGAGTCTGACATAGGAGAAACAATCACCATTTTTTTTTTGTTTTTTATGTAACCAAAGCTGATGAGCTCCTTTTGCACCCAGGTAGGGGCTGTTTTCTTTATTTTAAGTACATATAGGCATTAATATTGGTTGGTGTTACCAAACACTCCTAGGAAGTAGTAGCACTGAGGCCTGTTTGGATCCACCCAACTAAACTGCCCATGGGATTGTTTGGATCCACTAAGTTTAGCACATGTGTATAAAAAAGACATCCATACCTCTAATAATGGTGCCCCTCCCTCCCTCGACCCTCACCCTCACCTTCCGCCCGTCGGCCGCCGCTCCCTTCCCTCTGCTCTCCGGCCCTCCGCTCGCTGCTCTCCGCGCGCTTGCCTCGCCACCGAGCCGCACGCTCCTCTCACCGCGCCCGCACGCCTCGACGAGTCGCGCGCCTGCATGCCTCGACGACGACAGAACGCTCGCGGCCGCGCTGGGCCCCTGCCTCCCTCGATCCGGTGCCGTGGCCACCTCCAATCGACGGCCGGCACCTCCAATCGATGGCGCTGGGCCCCTGCCTCCCTCGAGGATGAGGACGCCCGCGAGGGGCGAGGCGGCGGAGGAGGAGGAGCTGGCGGCGCGGAGGATGCCGCCGGCGAGGCGCGGGGAGGGGCCGGCGAGGCGCTAGGAGGGAGGGGGACAGAGGTGAGAGAGAAGGGGTAGGGAGAGAGAGAGTGCGGGTGGGGAGGGCAAGGGGTGGAAAGTGGTCACCTTGGATCACTTTTAGCTCTCTTGGCCAACTTATGAGATAATGAGAGCTAAACTTTAACTTTACACTTTTAGCCTGTCTGTTTGGAGGACCAAAGAGCTAAAAGTAACTAAGTGGGGAGCTAAAATTTAGGTGGATGGATCCAAACAGGGCCTGATTCTG
Source organism: Paspalum notatum (assembly GCA_022530915.1). Classification (NCBI taxonomy): domain Eukaryota; kingdom Viridiplantae; phylum Streptophyta; class Magnoliopsida; order Poales; family Poaceae; genus Paspalum; species Paspalum notatum. The sequence goes on along the minus strand of CM039687.1, from coordinate 37,946,496 downwards.
GCCATTGTGATACCACCACTTTTAGGATGTTGTTTTTCATGATCCATGTGAAAACATTTATTTCTTCGTACGCCATTGATTGATGGTCGCTCTATGTCCCATGTTTGCATTGGCGCAATTTTGCTCTTTCTTCTTCTCCTATATTAATTCTCCAATCTTAACGCGATATTATGTGTGTTCCTACACCAGCGCTATTTTTTTGAGTGGTAAAGTCATCTTTTACCAAAGTTAACGCTTCGTCTTCTTATACTTTTTAGCTTTCAATATAAGCCTAGCCCAATACTTTCGTAAGTTAACATGTGCTTTGTTCACTTCCAATATCTTGTTGACTGAAAGACTTGTGGGACTGATTCAATCTTGATCATCTCCTGAGAGCGAGTTTTCTCAAAATCTTTTTTATCTCAAATGGTCCGCCGTATTTCTCACGTTGGTCCCACTGCTTAGGTTGAAAAGGATAGAAAAAGGGTGAACAGGGTTCAAAACCAATAGAAAAAAATGTTTTTGCCCTTTGGGTTTTTATTTTCTCATTTGATTTTGTATCCATACACACTCGTTACTTTTTTTGTTTTAAAATTAACGAGAAAAGAAAGACGTCAATCAACATGTTTTCTTTCTTTTAATTCCTTCTTATTAAGAAATTGATCATCTCACAACACGTGCGTGTTACACATACGTCTACGCTAGTCTAATGAAAAGACCATCTTTAATAATTCTACAAAAATATTTAGCAAAATACTATAATACCCTACTCATACTGTCTACAAGTACTCAACCTCAACACATAAAGAGTCTGGAAGTATAAGATTGGATGTCTGGAAGTATATATTTCAAGAAACATTCCATTATGATTTCTTCATTAATTGAAGTACTTGTTTGGTAAGGCTTTTACTTCTCTCGAGGAATAAATCTTCTCAGATGAAGATAACGCCATTGAAAGGAAGAAGGAAGGATGAAGAAATCCATTTTTAGCTCCTTGATTATTTTATGTCTTTGGCTAGGCTCCTAATCTGGCTCCTACAATGTTCCCATCCTTGTACAGCCGAGGCATTAATAAATACAAATAGCACAATAAATATGCAATTTGTATTTTTCGCCTGATATTACTTTCTAAGTATTTTTCCTTTCTGGTTTGAGGATTGTTATTTTGGAGTTTGTAACATTACGAGAGACCTTCAAAGCTAAAAATGTCATCCGCCAGACTTTAATTATACAACATTACAATTAACTCCTACAATTATTGTGTACAAGGAACTACTAAAAACTGTACACAGGAACGTCTATATCCACACTAAAAGAACCAATACAGTTGGATCTGTTGAGAATATATACTGTTTTCAACTCATGACGTGCGCCGGAGCGAGGTAATAGTGAGGTACTAATATGTGCAGAGAAAATTATGTCATATCTAGCCTAATAAATAAAATAAGTCTGTCTAATTTATATATTAGAAGAAAACACAAGTAAGCCTACACCGGTGGCAAGGCAGCTTCGTCAGCCGCCGGCGATTCCGCCTCAGCTGCTGCTGGTGGTGGGGCAGCAGCCGCTTTGGCCGCCACCTTCGGCTGTGGCGGCGGCAAGAGGTTGCAGCGGCACACTGGGCAAGTCCGGTGCGAGTGCAGCCACATGTCGACGCACTCGACGTGGAACCTACGATGCACCGATACTGGATACTGATACTCCGATACTGATACTCCGATACGGCGATACGGCGGCTACGAGAAATAAGGATACTCCGATACTCCAAGTATATAAAAAAAATTAATAAATAAAAATAACAATGAAGATAATTAAAAATAACATGGTTCAATAACACATCTCAGACAACATAGTATTTTGTTCTTGCAATAAAGTTCTAAAGAGAAATGAGACATGACTAATAATATGAGATAGTAAGTAACATTTAGCTGCATGGCAAGACTAAATGAGATTTGAAGATTAAGGTTAGTGTATCGAAGTGGGCCATAAAGTATCGAAGAGGTATCGAAATGTATCGAATAAGTATCGAGATTAATTTTATTTAATTTTTTGTCTTTATTTTCTGATACTTTTTCGATACAGTATCGAAGGAGTATCGGAGTATCGAAGTATCCGATACGTATCGAGATACTGATACTGTACTTCGGTGCAGTATCGGTGCATCGTAGCGTGGAACAGGTGCTTGCACGCCGGCAGCTGCCGCACCACCTCGCCAGCCAGGATGTCCTCGAGGCATGTCCTCGAGGCACACCGCGCATGGCTCGCCGCCGCATGCTGCTGCTGCCCCATCGGCAGCCTCGAGGTCGCCGCCGTCGCCAGTCTCGCCACAGGCGGCCTCGGCGCGTTTATTCAGCTCGTAGGCGAACGTCGGCAGCGCGTCGATGGCGGCCTTGGGCAGCCCTAACGCGCCGGCTAGCTGAAGCTGGCGCCGGCACGAAGCAGCCGGCGACGCCGAAGGCGATGAGGGCGAGTGCTCCGAAAGCGAACGCCATCCAGACGCTGACGGAGGCGGCAAGCGCGCAGAACAGGAGCAGCGCCACCGCGCAGGCCGCGATGGCGTAGCAGGCGCGGTTCCCAATCCCACCACTCACACCGTCGTCGTCGGCTCAAAACCCCGGCCGCCGCCACGGGACCGTGACCTCGCCGAGAGCAGGGTCGGCATGGTCGCTGAACGAAGCTTTTTGCACGTACTGCTCAGTGCTCAGTACTGCTTCCGTATAGTACGCGCTTGTGTTTGCGGTGTGGCGATGCTGCTGTGCTTTGCTGTAGCGCAGGAGGAAATTAATAGGCTTCTGCATCGCGGAGGAGGGTCTTGGATTTGGATCAGCGCGAGATGGTGCGCGGCCAGCGTTCTCGTGTGGAGAGCGCCGCCGGCAGCGTGGCAGCGTTCGGGTCACAGCCGCCAGGCGCGCACACACGTTTTCATCTTCTTTGATTTTTTGTTTGATTAGTGAAATTGAATGGGTTGGTCTATTGTCAACACATTCCACACTAACTAATAATTACTAGCGTAAGCAGTATAGTCATCCTATCAAAAATTATTTGTTAAACCCATGTTGAATCAACTCATCAATAGTAAAGTGATTTCCTAAACTAAAACACCTTGTCAGTCCATACGTCGACGTGAAACCTCTCAATGCCAAAAGATTGCTCAGGATCATAAACAACTTATTGAAGTTATAATTTTTTAATAGTTACACATAGATTTTTTTTATTGGTATGATTATGTAGTAGTAATAGGGGTCTCCATTTAAATCTCGTTCCGGACCCCTGAAATCTCAGGACCACCGCTGCCTCGTCGCCGGAACCTAGCCACCAGCGGAGGCTGGCGAGCCACGGGACCGCGACGGCGGCCGGTTCGGTCGAACTGGAACCGGGACGCCGTCCCCGCGCCGTCTCCTTCCCGGTGTGGCTGACGCGTGGGGCCATCGCCCCTACCGTCACCGCGCCGTTCCGCCTCGTGGGCCGGCCTGTGAAGGCGCATGGGCGGAAAGGCGGGCGCGGGCTGAGCCAGGCGACGAAGGAGATGGGCCGCACGCTGATCTTTCGGCCCGAGGTGCCATTTTCCTTTTCCTTTTCGAATTATGAATTTCTTTTCTAAAGAATTTCATATCTCAACCGTTTGGACTCTGATTTAGGCGATTCTTGAGCCTAAATTCTTCATAAATCAAGCCCTACTCATCCATGCACATTTTACAGCCTCTCACCGCTTTCACATGGGTACGTTTAGTGGGATCACGCTCAACCCATTAAACAAACCATATGCCCCGTGTCTGATAGGGCTAACCGACCCTCCTACCGATCACAACAATGGATGGCTATTGGGTCCCATTAGTATGATGGGTGAGGAGAGCTAGGAACTTTTTTTCGGTCGCGCTAGTGGTTAGCCGTCAGGCACCATAATCGCGATGGACGGAATGGTCTAAGCTCTTGACTAGGAATCGGAGCGCTTATTCTATCTTTGTCTCATTTCTGCTATACCCATAATAATCCGTCTTGTTCTTCATCATTGTGTTTTCAGAAACTTCCCTCACCGCCATGTAACCTCCACGCTCTTGGCGCCATCGCCCTTGCTATGGCCATCTGTGCCCGCAGCCGTGGCACACCATCCTCGACCCTTATCAAGTCCAGCGGTTCGATCGGCCATCGGCTTTGTGCTTTGCGGCGCAGCACCGAACCGTGGAGCAACTTAGCTCACGGGAGCCAGAACTGTTGGTACGATCTACTAGACAACCAGATCCTTTCTCTCGTCACAAACCAAATTCTTGTTGAGATCATAATATTTGTTTGCTTTGTTCTCTGTTGTTGCGCGTAGGTTATACCGGAGATTCTGGTTGGTACGCCTCTCGCGAGGATGTTTGTGATGCTCGAAGAAAGCAACTAACGCTTACTGCAGATGCCACACGAACACAATAGATGGATGGCACACCATCGCATCCGACAGTGGGAGTTAGAATGTATTCGGCAGGCGAAATGTATCCAAGGGATGATGTACCCTCGTCCTCAGCCGGCGATGTCCCGTTAAGTCCCAACAAAGTGAACGGCAAGTCCACTGGAATCCCCACTTGATGCATAAATTACCCAGTTTTTATATACACAACCTATTGTCCTGTTTAATGATAAAACCTGCATGTTTTGCTTGCTAAGAAAACCTGGTAGGATAGCCACATGAATCTTTTAGACTTAGCGCGCTTAGGAGGGATCGCTCATTCAATACTATATACATTAATCTTATTGGAACTTGGGGCTGTTGGTGGGTGGGTGGGTGCGTTTGCGAAAACATGGGGAAAGACCCCGGCGGTTGGTCTTGATCGGCTATACCAAGTGTTAAAGGGTAGAATGCCTGGATACCTCTCATACGGTTTATCTGGGGTCCGGTCTCGCGGAGAGGACCGAACGAGTGGCTTGTATGAGCACTATAGAGTTTCTGCCCTGAAGGACCGAGTTGAAAGTATCATCTCGCCTAATTCTTTATTGTGCAACCACTTGATGTTGTATGCGGCAACACTGGACCGGAACCCGCAAGGAACAACCAGCCAATACCCGTAGGCTGGGAGCACCGGGGTACTGAGAATGGTGGAAGTCGTGTGTCTGTTGGCAGTGAAGCGATGTCGCGTGTCTGCTGGCACTGATGCGACAGGGATCCTATGTCTCTCCTTGGTTGAGGTCGGGAAATACTTGAGGGGGTAGAGCCTTGAGCGGAAAGGGCCTCATGGCAGTGAGCGTTCGGACCAAACTTGTGGGTAAAGTGTGCACCTCTGGCCAGAGTATAAACATATCCGGATAGTCTGTTGTCCCCTAGTATGGATGGGTTACGGTTTGGTTTCTACCACTAGATGTTTTATAAAACTGTGTGGATTGGGCTGGGTGAAAAACTTGTGTGTTTTGGATGTTGCGGGGCGTGGCCCTGTAGCAGTGGAGAAAAACTTTGTGGCCTGCGTGCCATAAGCCATGTTGGACCGGCAAGTCCAGTGGCACTCCTTTTGGAAAAATTGTTTTCTAAAATAAAACGGTGATCTAAAGAATCCTGCATATAAAAATGTTTTCTGCAAATTTACCGTGAGCTTCAGATATACCTTGCATGTAGAAATAGCGTTAACCTCAATTCCTCATAGAGGTAGGTGGGTTTGCGGAGTACGTTTCATACACACCCTTGTTTTGTTATTGGTTTACAGAGAAGATGAAGTTATCGTGACCGTGAACGAATAAGGGTTGCGGCCTATCCCAACTGGTGTTATGGGGGAAGCTTGGGTCTACGTTTAAGTTCCGCTGTTTTGTGTTTCGGGTTGCGCCCCGTTTAGATCTGTCCCGTTAGGACGAATCTATACTACTCTGATGTAACAATGTAATTATCATACTCTAGAAATGATAATAAAACATATTTTAGTCCCATTATTAACGTGGGGCGCTTCGCGACTCCATCTGACCTGCCATAGAATCCACTGTCCGTCGCCGATGGCAAGTGAGCGTACCACCTGCGGATCCACTAAACTAAGTAGCAGGCACCTACGCCAAGCCAAGTGCAGCCAAACCCCTCAAGAACGCCAAAGACCAAGGGTGTAATCGGATCGGATACGGACGGACACTGTCGATACCGTATTTGTTTTCATTTTTTTTTTTCGAATTCGGATTGGATACAGATATTAATAGTTGATGTCGGATAAGATTTAGATGGACATCGACATCATATATATCTAATTTTCATTATTTGGATACGGATATAAATCGAATACGGATCGGATACTGAATGTCCGGACTCGGATACGGTCGGATCTCAACCCTTCTAAACGGATCCGAACTCGAATACGGACGGATAATATCCGTACCGTTTACTCCCCTACCAAAGACGATTGACAAGGCAAACCGAGCATGTGTTCCCTCACTGTGTGCGGCAGGAGCACCTTCAGCTTCAGGTGCCAAGGCCACGTGAGTTTGTGACTTCACCTGGGTGAGTGAGTGATTGATTTGCGTGCGACTAAGGACGGAGCATCGAGCACTTGAGCCGATGGGTTTATTTATATATAACCAGGGAGCAAGGCAAGGTGGCAGTCAAGTTTACAATTTCAAAAAGAAAAAGAATCGTCCCATACTGAAATATCCAAAATTTTAGGAATTTCAGATCATTTTTAATATATTTAATTATTTTTAAATATTGTTTCCTATAATATTAATATGAAGTCTTGAAATTTTGAAAATATTTTTTCAGCGCCCGGCAAAAAACATGAAATTTCAAAAATTTCAATCCCTACCTACGGTTCTTTTTTTTTATTAATTAGATAGAGGCCATGGGGAAATAAAATTGAACATGTTAGGGGCTTGCAGATGGGCAAGGGAAATGTTTTTTATTTAAGGCGAAATTGGTTGCTCAACACTGAAAAAATTATCGATTTGCTAGTGTATTATATATAAATAAACCCATCGGCTCAAGTGCTCGATGCTCCGTCCTTAGTCGCACGCAAATCAATCACTCACTCACCCAGGTGAAGTCACAAACTCACGTGGCCTTGGCACCTGAAGCTGAAGGTGCTCCTGCCGCACACAGTGAGGGAACACATGCTCGGTTTGCCTTGTCAATCGTCTTTGGTAGGGGAGTAAACGGTACGGATATTATCTGTCCGTATTCGAGTCCGGATCCGTTTAGAAGGGTTGCTGAACACTGAAAAAAATTTTTCGTTAATGTGTAGTATTAATTTTAGAAATGTGTAGTATTATTTTTAGTAGTGTAGGATTTAGAATAGTTACTCCTAGATCTGCATATTAGTGTAGTGGATCTGCATATTAGCGATATTACTTTAAGAAATTTGTAGTATTCAGTACTTAATATACTTAGTGTCATTATTTATGGAATTTTAATGTTTCAATATATTGGCAGAGATGTCAACGAAGTTGCAGTTTGAAATATATTATGGTGAAAACAGTGTAGTTCACGGACCATATAGAGTACAATTGAATGAGTTTAGTCGTACATGGAAAGGAATAGATAAACTTTGGGATAAATCATTTGGTTCTGTGCATAGGTGGCTAGAACGTGGATTTAAAATTGACACAGAAACACATGTGCTCACAGTCCAAACTCTTGTGATATAGGCAAATCAAGGTTTTTTCTGGGAGTTGATGTTGATCCGCAACACCTCTGACTGGAAGATGTACATTGCTACGGCTCTTCAACGTGGGTGGCCCCTTGCTATGCTTGTCCAGAGCCTTCCAAAGGCCATGGGTGAGGCAGAAGCCGTTGGGAATTACGGCAACACAAGTGGTGCGATTGAGAAAGATGTAGGGTTAGAACATGGAGACGCAACTGTGGATGAGCACACTTTTTCTGGAGCTCCAGTTGACCCGCACCCCACTTCTAGGGGCCCGGCAAAGAGTTGGTTGTTGCAGTGTAAGGTACATTGTCTATCGTAGTTATTTATCATTACTAAACCACAATTTTGTTGTTGAGTTAATCATATTTATCTTTTTCCATATAGGCAAGCAACCTGCATCTGGACACAGACAATGACAGCGTCCGCCGGTCCTTGGAGGCTTACCTGTTGTGTTTGTTTGGATTCATTATGTTCAAGAATGGCACTAGCAACTCCGTCGACAAGGTCCTCATACCCTACGCGCAAGAGATAGCAGACGCACCCGAGGATGTTGTTCCCATTTGGAGTTGGGGTTTAGCCGTGCTCGCGGCGACGTACTGTGGCCTTTGTGAGGCATGCATCAAGGACGACAGCAGCGCACGGTTTCAGGCGTGCGCGCTACTACTGCAGTTGTGGTTGTACGAGCGGTTGGCAGTGGGTCGACCCATTGTGGACCACAGAGCCTACAAGGGACACTACTACGGCAAGCTTGACGATGATAGGCCGACGATGGACACGCTTTGGGTGTGTACACGCGAGGTACGTTGTTTTCAGCTATATTTATGAATAAGTAAATATGTTACAATGCAGTGTTCAAACTAACACATGTGTCATACTTCTTTCAGTGGACTTAGGCAAATGAGCAGGCAAGACGTACATATCCGAACTTCGTCGTCGAGCTTGATCGACTTGTGGCCGACTTGTGGCCGACGATGTAATATGGGAGCCATACAGTGCAGCAGCTGTGGCAAGTCGTGCTCCAGACGGGTTGTCTGATTAGTGCACCTCCAACGTGGACTTGTGGTACACGACGGCCTCATTGGTGTATGATATCTACATAGAGGCACACAGTCCGGACAGAGTTATGCGACAGTTCGGTTACGCCCAGCAGTTCTCGATAGCACATGTGATTGATCGGGTTTCACAACAGGACCACAAGTACGTGCCATATTATAAAATGCACTAGTTCAAACGTAAATCATGTCACAATGCTGACCATTTTGCATTCTATTTCAAGTTGAGTAGGCTTGGGCAACCTTGCTCCGCCGTTTGGGTGCAAAAGGTACAGCCCTACGTCGAGGCTTGGGACCACGCTGACGAGGACGTGGTGTACCCCATCGGGCCACACACAGACCAGTAGTATTTAGCTTTCCTGAGGTGGTATCGGCCCCGCACTCGTTGTTACGTCACATATGCTGACACTCAGCTGAGGCAACCCCGACGGATGCGTATGCCCGCCATAGGGACGAGGCCCTAACAGGAGCAGTAAGTTAATGTTTTAATGCTTTCTTTCTTTCTATGAATATACGACACTAGGAAAAATACAACAAACTCGGTGAATGTGCAGATGCAGATATACTGCCAACTACAGTCAAGTGCCCATGAGGCGCTAATGCGGCAACAAGGCGGCAACCCTTTTACCCCAAGTGAGCAACTGGAAGGGTTGACCACGGCGAACGAAAGAATCATTTCCATGATGAAAGCATGGGGTATATCCCCTAACTTGCAGGGTCCCGCTGTCCAACAGCCACCGATTCCTCCACAGTACACAGGTACATAAAAATATGCGTTAAGTAAAACAATATTTGTTTCTTTTATATATTATTCCATGCCACATTGTTTGGTTCTGTTGCAGCCTCCTGTTCATACATGCCAATGGATCCTCTATCGTCGTCATACACGCCGATGCGTCCGTCTCCACAGCAGTTCGCACCGATGGGGACTCCATAGATGCCTCCTCCATCAATGTTTTACCGGCCGATGGGTACTCCACCGATGCCTCCACCGTCCACGTCCTATGAGCCGATGGGTCCTCATCCGTCGATGCCGTTCACGCCGATCCGTCCACAGACAACAGGTTCTATTATACAATCCTTTGTTTGGTTCTGTATTTGTGCTATAATTAACTTGTATTCACAAACACATAATATTATCTTGCAAGATTCCACCTATTTCAAGGGGCGCTGGGGTTCTCAGACATGGAAGACGAGTAGCAACAGCATGTCATTGGCTTGTCACAGTTGGGGGTGCTCCACTGTTTGCGACACAGGAGGCCACACAGACACATTTGGAGCAGCCATGCCCACATCGAGTGCATGTCTCCTGATCATTTAACGTACTCTGTGGGCCATGTGCACGCGCAGCAGAGGGCAAAGCGAGGTCGGCCTCGTAGGGGAAAGTAGCTGTGTCGACATGTATGCTTTTCATGTGATTGTACGGGATTGACCCTGCATTTATGTTACTCTGCTTCTTTTGGCCCGTGAACCATCATGGTAGGCTTTATTGCATTGGATTCTCTTGAGTAGGGCATCGGTTTCCTTTCGTCCCTGCCTTGCACTGTATCTCCATGGACCATGATGCCATGATGCTGGATGCAGAGCCATGTGGGCATCGGATTCCCTTCGTCCCTCCATATGGGCCATGATGCCGGATGCAGCAGAGCATGTTGCGCTTGGCTATAAAATAAGAAGCTCAACCATGTCTTCCTCTGCATCAAACAAACTCAAATAAACTACCAGAAAGCACCTTACTCCTCAACAATGTCGTGGAAGGATGACCCATTCGGGGTTCCACTCTGGAGTGAGCGACCTAGATGTTGTTGCGGATTCCGTGCTTGGATGGTAACGATCATGGATAGAAGCGACCGCAACTACGATCGTAGATGCTTCAAGTGTTCTGACTTGGACGACGATTTCATGGTTAGATCCTCTCCATATACACCCGTCATCTCCAAGTATTCTAATCATTTTTTTTGATCCGTAACCATGCACTTTCTTAGAGTGGATTGATACTCCAAGTGCATCAGCTTGGCCTATGCTGAGACCTAAGGAGACAGAAACGAAAGGTCGATACATGGTCCGAATGGATGAGGCCCGTGAAGCTGAGCGTGAAGCAAGACTTGAGCGTGAATGTCAACTTAGGCAACAACAGATCCGTCTTGATGGAAAAGATAAACAGTTGAATAAGAGGCGGGACAATACAGTTGCAAAGGAGATAGAACTGAAGAGAAGGGAGGATAAGCTAAAGCGGCGCGAAGATCTGCTTCGCGCAGCAGAACAACGTGAGACAACTGATCATAAGACATCATCCTCGAGGGGAGATAGGAAGGGAAAGTAGTAGGTTGTCTCGTGAAGCTAGTATTCAATAAGTCTAAATCTATTATGAGTGCTATGTAGTCCATAGTCAAGTAGTTGTCTCTATATGTCTTAATGTAATATGTTCTACTATATTTATCGTTTTTAAAATGTATTGTTGCAATAATATTAGACCCGTTCTTTGTCATATTCAATTTATCACTCTAAGACACCTTTCAGCTACAAATATAGGTTTTTGCAGAAACAAGTGCCTTAGCATGATAGCCTTTTCAGATGAAAGTGACACATCAATGCCTAGTACTTTTGTTTGGTCGATGTGAATACTCAATAGTCTTTTTAAAAGGAGGTGATGCAGCATTGCCCAGTACTATGTTGTGGTTACTATCTGCAAACTCTGAGCTGGGTTCAGTTTCATGTCTTATTTATTTTTGTCATTCTATTTTCTTATTTAAATCGTGCCTTGCAATACCAAAATAATTCTTACTATCTCACGTCAAGAAAATAAAAATTCATGTGTTCCCTTTTAAAATAAAAATTGTTAAAATAAAATAGGTTGAAAACTGTCAAAATAAAAAAAGTTGAAAAATTTATGTGTTCCCTTTTCAAATTAAAGCTGTTAAAATAAATATGTTGAAAAGTGTTACAGAAAAAAATTTTGGCAAACTAAAACTAGCCAGGGCCTGGCGCCTGGCCTATGGGCGCCCGGCCTAGCCCTGGCCGACACTCCCCTGCTGCCCGTTGCTGCGCTCCGTGGGACCCAACCTGGCACCCGGCCCCCAGGCGCCAGGCGCGGTTGGGTGCTCCACCCCCCCCACTGTGCCTGCGTGGGACCCCTCCTGCCGCCTGGGCACCTGGCGCCAAGGTGTGGGGTTGCACCTGGCGCCTGGCCTCCGGGCGCTAGGCCCTGGGCGCCAGTGGTATATTTGTGCAAATGCTGGCACCCGGAGTATATTTGTGTAAAAACGAATTAAAAAAAACGCGGGATGGAGAATTGGAGATTGACGTTGCGGCTGCAACTAGGGGAGGGTGGGTGACCGAGTGGTGTGTGGTGATGTATGTAGGTAAGGCTAGTTATGTTTGGCCTGTTGGGCTGCTGGTTGCCGTCGTCTTGGGCCAGGACATGGCCTTTGAGACTAAGACTGAGGCCGACACTACAAGAACCAGGAGAAAGTTCGTCGACCGAAAACCTACGAACTTAGGCCTATACCCACGATCTTGACTAATTTCATCGGGCATGCGTCGAACTTAAGCATCGAACTTAACGCGCCGAAATTATGCAAGACGAACTTAGATTAACTTTGTCGGTTTCCACGTGGCCGACGGATTTATCCACATGACCCAGTTAAATTTGTTGGTTTTTTAGACCCACGAATTTAACGTCCACGTGGCAGTTAAATTCGTCGGTTTCTATAGATCCACGAATTTATTTTTTTAAAATTAAAAAAATAATGTCACACCCATAGAAAATCTGATAATCCATAAAAATTACAAAAAAAAAACATAGAATAACAGTAGAACACATATTAATCACATGTAGCAACTCTAGATATACTATATAGTCGCAATAAACATGTATGCAAGAAAATTTGTAGTCACAAATCCTCCATAAAAAATAACATCGACTGAAGTAATACATCAATGAAGTAAAGTAATATAATACATCAATATAAGTCCTGAAGCAACTAGCCAACTACTACAAAACCTACCAAGTTACACTAAAAGTTTCTAAGTTACAAAGTTTTATGGATTAATCATATCAAAATAGGATTAAAAAAGAGAGAAGCATAACAGTTATGTATACGCATTTATCTTGTGAGGGACTAGGTAAGTCTCTAGTGTGCAGCTCTAGGGCGGATGGTATAGCAGAAGTTGCTGAACAGGGCTGGAAAAGAGATCTGTAGATATAGATGAAGGTCATCTGTAGTCTACAGTTTGGATTGTTATTGTACATTTCAAATTAGAAGATCTGAAATAAACTATACTTTATCTATCTGACAGCTGCTAAATTGTTGTACAGAATTGGCAGTAGATAAAATGAAATTTAAACCCTAGTGATGTTATATGGTGCTAAATGCCTAAATATCATATGCACCCAATACAATCACTGGAGAAAGATGTGAAAAACCGATGCACTCAAAACAATAGCCATTGATCTTTGCCAATCTAACAGAAGGGTAACTGATACAGACTCAAGTAATTTTCTCTGGTGTGAAATGCTACTCTACCAAGATACTGAGTGAAGAAATATGTGGAAAACTGGTGCACTGAATTATGCAGATACAGAATTATATTCCAAGTCCAGTGTTATTCCAAAAATTAACATTTAATAAGCTCATCCCTATGGTGCTATATGCTAGTAAAACACACTGAAGAAATATGTGCAAAATTGATGCACCAAGAGACTCATATGCAGGCATTGTAGCATATTTTCAGCTTGTGGCCATCTTGTTTTTGTCACTCGGAGGGCACATAGAGCGATTATATGTGAGAATCTCAAGCAAGATGATGCTCAAGCAAGATGAAGCATGCTTATCACAAATTGGACAACAGGCATGCATAGGAAACATACGATATTCCAATTTGGTATGAGTGAGGAGGCATAGACTACATGAATGAAATTTCAGAGGCAGACCAGGCTGGCAGCTGCTCAACGGTTTACTCCTTTGCGCGCGGACCTTCTGTGTCGAGAAAAAGAGTGTGTTTCTATAACAAATATTTCAATCAGACCCTAGCACAAAAGCTTTTAATGTGCAGATCTGTAATATTGGGCCAATGCACACATCAGTAGATAAAAACAAGAATACAACAGTGATCAAAGGGAAAGAGCATAAACATTTCCTAAGAAGTGTTGGAACTCAATACGCGTCCAGTTCATACTGAAAATAAGCTCATATTGATGCCAGTTTAGTAACACATCTCATGTACAGATCATATATATGTGCAAGTCTAGATAAACAATCATTGCTCTGATCTGGAGTAAACATGTCCTTGTGCCTATTCATGTGTGCACTCAACTCATAGCTATTCTAGTAGTAAGAAACAATGTTTAAATATGGAAAAAGGAAAGCAGCGCTACATGCAAGTCATTACTCGAAACCTTAGTAGCTGAAAACCTTGGAAATGGCTAAAGGAACAAGACCATTAGGCACTCTCAAGCCCCAGCCAAAAAATAGGGGAAATGAACACCGCTGTCTGGTATCCTGATTGACAATAATTCTAGCAATATCCTGTCCATGAGACAAAGGGTTCACTTATACAACGCCCAATCAGTAAACCACTAGCATGGAAACCAGAATTCTAATGGTCCAAGTGACTTCAGAACCTGGAAAGGACCTCTCAGCATGAATCAGGCACCCTGCTTTCACTAAAGTTTGTTCATCTTACCTTGAGAGTACATTTTAGTTTATCAAATTGATCTTCTCCCAGTTCATTGTCACCAGTATAATAATATCATATGTCCCAACGATTAATCGATTAATATTCCATTTATTACATTGTTCCGTGTATTGTGCAAGCAATAGATTGAAACAAAATGAAACTGCCTGTGCCTACGTGATAATTGTCTGCATGACATTCAACTAGAATTCATCCTTTCCATTCAATTCAACTAGAATACTTAAAGCTAGCACAAAGTGAAAGAAAGGAGTCACAGGCATAGCACTAAAATCTAACATTTTGTTCCACAATTTCCATGCAGTTGAACATATTAAGTCGAATGGGGGTAGATAATTAGCTCAAATTACCATATGCAAGATCAGAAGGGAAGGGAAGGGAAGGGAAGGGCACACCTACCGGATCTACGCGGGTGCTGGCTATGGTCGACGCCGCGGCGGAGGGAGCAGGTGTCGGCGGAGGGCGCAGTTGCCGGCGGAGGTCGACGACGCGGGGGACGGGGGGTGGGGGTGGGGGAGGGAGGGTACTGGATCTGCGCGGGGAATAGCGCGGTTGCCAGCAAATGTCGACAAGTGGCGGCGGCCCGTGCGGGGCCTCGGCCGGCGCCACTAGAGGCCACGCGGCGGCGCGGGGCCTCCCCGGTGCCACGTGAGACATAACACCGCGGGTCCTCGGCCGCGGTGCGGGAGGCTAGGCGGCGTGGGAGGCCGGGGGCGAGGGAGCCGGCTCTGGGAGGCGGGGTGGCGGCGTGAGGAGAGCGAGAGCAGAAAGAAAGGGGAGGGAGCGGCCCGGTAGCGCTTTATATCCGCCGATAGTTTCGTCGGGTGGATCTGGTATGGCTGACGAAGTTAATTAATTTCGTGGGTATCAAAAAACCGGCGAAGTTAATGGATTTTCAAAAAAATTTGCGGGCTAGATAAGTTCGTTGAACGCAGCTTGTGGCTGACGAACTTATTTAAATTAGTCGGGTCGCTGTCGAAACCGGCGAATTTAACCTAATTTCGTCGGGGCACCAGGAGCCGACGAACTTAATTAATATAAGTTCGTCGGCTGCCCTGCGCCCGATGAATTTAAAAAAAATCCATGAATTTTATCGCGTTTCTTGTAATGCGAGACCGACACCGAAATTCTTTTGTCTCGGTCTTGGTTAGTTGAGTCCGGTTCCTCTGTCTCATTTAACTATGCCCACCTCTGTCTACACGCACTTTTTAGATGAAAAAAAAACTTTATTTCAAGATGAAATAATGTTTCGGCTTCTGCACTTAACAAATGCACTCAGCCCAAAGTCTACACACTTAACCCCACCCATATCGACATGCACTTAAACCGTGAAATACATTGTTCCCTCCGGTGGTAGATATGTACTGCCGTTGTTATTTCGTCTGTAACAGTAAATGGTAATCTAGCTACCATAGTGACATGTCAGTAAATTAAACAGCGGTTGGACGTTGATGACATAAAAAAATAACCACCCGCTACACCGTGCGTGTCATCCGACATTCGCCCCAAGCGAAAACAAAAAAAGTGGAACATCGCTCATCATTTGCAGTCCACGGGAGCAATAGAAGTAGCAGCTGCGTAGAATCAAATCAAACTACCAAAAGTCATAAAATCGAGTTAGGTTCGATCTGGAAAACATCAAAGCTTCTATAACAAAATAAAAAAATTGCATCAGCAACCATTAAAATAAATTATTGCAATATCACAAAACATCTTACGAACGCATCTAAAGAAAAAGTTTAATTACGACATCAATTTTCTTTTGTAATAATCCAAAGCACGACTTACAGCATAAAGAAATATTAATCCAAACATCACGAGTCACAAAAGTTGCAATATCGATGAAAATTCTCATAGGAAATCAAATGTCGCAATGTCAATTCCTTTTCAACATTCTATATTACCTCTTAGCTTGCAACATAAAAGAAATAGTAACACCAACATCCCAAAATCACCAATGCAACATATGAACAAAACAAATGGAGACGATGAAAAAATAGGGAAACAAAATTTCAGAACCATTGCAACATCCGCATATAAAATGCATGAAAGATTGTACAAACGCTTTGCAACATGCACATGGCCCCCTGAAGGGTGCTGGAGGTCATGCATGTCAGTGGCGAGAGAGCAGCTGCCTGTGGTTGATGTTGGTGCCTGGCGCCTCTATTGCCAGGGTCCTAGAGGAAGATAGGCCTAGGCCACGTCTTGATCTTCCTCGACCCAGAGGACTGCGACCTTCGCCATGAAGCAGAAGCATGCAGCAGCAGCAGCAACGGTGTTACATTTTTTACCGAGCTGGGTCTAGCGGCTTGGATTTGGATGGCATAGCCGCATAGGACTATAGGAGACGACTGCGACGACCTATCCGAAGTTGAGGTGAAATCATGTGGATACAAGGCAGCCACGTATAGAGTTGACTGACTTGGCTGATGATTGGCCAAATATAACGCAGCCGGCCCTGGCCGGGTCGTGACTCGTCGCTCGTCTCCGTCCAGGCCAAGCGGAGGCTCCGGCGCGGCGCACCGCACCGCCGCCCAGCGGACGAACGGAGCCTGAGGAGGTACGTATACTTGGCGGGCCGGGGCATATGCATATCATATATATCACGCCGCCGGCGTACCTGGCTTTTCCCCAGATCTGATCACGTTATGAATAATTAACGTTGGTTTTCTCCCAGTTCGAGCACCTGTCCATGGGGAGGCGCTAGCTAGCTGCTAAACTCCGATTCGACATCAACCTGGTCGATCGAGGTACGTACACATGCCGGATCTGTTTGCTCCAAGGGGTTACAGTTTCCAGCTGTTTTCCACCGCCGGATCTGTTGACCGCTGAGCTGATTTGCTGTGTCCACTGGCGGTGGCGGCTCCTCGGCCTGGATCCGGTGCATGGAGGCCAGATCCCGGCCATGGCTTCCACGCTTTGGCCGCTACATGCCGCGGCCAGCCTCCTCTCCCTTGTGCAGCGATCACTCCCACCGCGGGAGGAACGAAGCCGTTGCACACGTGGAAGAGAGAGAAGCGGTAGGGGGCAACGCCATAAGCCTCAATTTGAGGTGAGAGAGTGCCTACTGGATAATAGGGTTAGGTATGCAGACCGCTGAGCTGATTTGCTGTATCCGCCGACTGCATCCGTGTTTGCAGTCATCGACTGCAGATAGCCTGAGTGTAGTTGACGTATAGATAGCAAGAAGGAATAATTGCACGTCAGGCTCTTGTCCATGAGGTGTATAGAGAGAGGAGCATAGAGGGATGAGGACATGTGGCCACCTGGCTCTGCCTGCATGTTTAAATTGATGAGTATTAAGGCTACCTTCAATGGAGTATGTAAAGGGATTGCACGCCTTTTAGGAGGATAGGCTCAACGTGCTACGGGTTGCACGAGGGTGCGTCAAGTCCAGTGGAGAGGAGGTGGAGGCATGGGGACAGCCCGAAGTTGGTCCCCCACGGAGAAGCGTGCACGGTGAACGGCGGTGCTCGATGCAGACTGGGAATGGTAGAGCAGAGAGGTGGAACCCATGCTCACGCTATCGCGGCTAGAGGTGGTCTGAGAAGGCGGCGGCGTGAGCTTGCCGCAGCTCGTCAATGTCGGCCATGGCGGACTGGGGCGCGTGGTGGGAGGGAGCCGCCGCCAGGCTGGGGCACGTGCGGGGAGGGAGTGGCTACCAGCCTGGGCGAGCGCGGGGAGGGAGCCGCCGCCGGGCCTGTTCCGCACATCGTCGGGGGGAGCTGATGGCCAAACATGACGGTGTAAGGAAAATGGCCTCATGTGCCATATTTCCAATGTTGTGTTTTGGTGATTGATTGACAACCAATACTTGGACTAATATGTTTGTCTAGATGCACATTATCAGACATTTAGGTCCAAGGGATGAAGAAGAAGAAAAGCCGAAGAAAAGACCCGAAGGGTCGCCCCAGCGGGGGTTCCGCTACCCGGTTAGCAGACGGGGGTCGAGGGGGAGCCGCCCCTCGCAGGTATCAGGGCAGCGCCCTGAAACATCACAGGATTGAGAGGACCGGATGGTACGGTCTGTGAAGACCAGACTAAGTATCCTCGAGGAAGTGAAAACGTGAAGGCTTTGGAAGATACAAAGACCGGATGGTACGGTCTAGATGAGTGTCCAAGGAGCGTACCAAATAACCCGTGGGCACCAAACCCTCAGACAAGCAGTAAGATAGTACGGTCTAGGAAGACCGTCTATAGACCGTCCTAAATAACTCGAGGGCATGCACTTGAAAAAAAAATCAGGATACAATGGACCGAATAGTATGGTCTCAGTAGAGCGTACCATAGACCGGACTAAAATACAGCGACGCAAGGTTTCAGTGACAGTTGGAAAAGTGAACGGACCGGATGGTCCGGTCTAGCCAAAATGAGCAGAGCGGATAGTACGGTCTTCACTGCGTCAGCAGACCGTTGAAGCAACGGCTAGTTTGTGTTTGGGGGCTATATAAGCCACCCCACCAGGTCATTTGAAGGGAGTTGGAGACACTGAAGTTCAGAGCAAGTCTAGAGGAGGATTCCAAGCATATCTACCACTCCAACCATCATATGAGAGCTTAGAGAGTGATTCAAGCTAGTTAGAGCTTAGAGAGAGTGAGCTTGCGATCTCTTCTTGAGTGTTGCTCCTGCGAGAGCAATTGGAGAAGCTTTGGCTGCGGTCAAGCCACTTTTACTCATTGCTAGACCCTCCTTCTTGGTGTGGAGTGGCGGCGACAACTTGTGCGGGGAAGAGGAGACCTCTCAAACTCCATAGTGAAGAACCCGGCGCATTGTGATCGGGAGAGACGGTGGCGGTGGCTAAGCCTTGGTGGCTTGGTGGCACTTAGCCTTTGCTTGCCGTGAGCCTTGTGTGGCGAGCGCAAGACGTGACCGTAATATTCTTGGTGCTTAGCTCGGATATTGCCTTTGGTGGCGAGCCCGTGGATGTAACCCTTTGTGGTGAACCATGTTAAATCTCCGTATCTTCCCGGGTTACGTTTCCGCATGTTATTTCTTGTGGCTTTCCTAGTTAGTTTGATTAGGATTGGCTCTAGGTTACAAGTCTTTTGGGTAAGATAGAGAGCGCATAGATAAACCTTAGACTTAACTAGCATGTGTAGGACGAAATAGGTTTATCTTATGCACTAGAGAGCCTTAGGTTTTTAGTTGAGCGATTAGTGACCCAATTCACCCCTGGGTCGTATATCCCAACACATTCCTTTCAGACGGAAGGCATGAAGTTAACGGATGGAGCTAACAGAAGGCCACACAGAAGGCCAAATAGGGATCAAAATTTCAGTGGATGTCAAATAGGGGAGATTTTAATTTCCATGACCAAACAAGGAAGCAGTGACTTTTTAGTGTCAAATAAGGAATTTTTTCAAAAAATAAATGCATCTCCACATATACTGTAGCGCTATGCATACCTTTCCAACAGGTCATGCATAGAGGAGAGACAAAATACATTGGAGGAGAGAAGGTATGCAAATTTAGACATCCTCTCTCCTCAAATGCAAAAGCTGTTGAGTGAGGGATGGAGAGAAATAATAGTTGTTTATTGGGTGGGTGTTTTTTTGGTGGAAAATGCATCTCCAAATGCATTGCCTCTTGGAAATTGAAATATTTATATATCCTATGCAAACACCGTGCAAGAGACATTCCTTCAAATACATACTTAAAAATGCCTCTTATTGTTGAAGATAGCCTTAGGCAGGCAGCAGTGTTGCAGCACAGCAGTGGTGTTAGACCATCCCCAATCCCATTGTCTAAAACCATTGCCTATCCACTGTTTCTACACTATTCCAACTGCCCTTCTATCTATCTATAGTAGCGCTACGGTGTCAAATAGTGTTATACACAACCGTTTTACTCCCCCATTGAAGATAGTCTAGGCAGCACGCTGCTCGACGACTGCGTAAAGCGACAGCAGTGGCAGGGCGGTTATGTGTAGCATGTGCATGTGTAGCATGCAGCATGCACAAGCATGCTCTTGACAGGCCAACGTGGAAGAAGCATGAGAAATAAGTTAGAAAAATTATCCCATGGAAAGAAGCAATTAACTAATGGATTGATCAATTGAAGAACGAAAATATAAATGATTGATGCATTAGAGCACTCAATTAATTTTACTTTTAGATTCTTATAACTGTTTTGGAATCTAGATTTTGAAATAAAATTTGAGTTAGGACAAAAATCGAGAAAATTTATAGGGGTGATTTTCGAGGCGTTACACTTCCATAATCCTTTGGCAAGCTCCGAAGAAAGTACCCCGGTCACTAAGTCCGCTTAGGTACTGCCAATCACCAAGATTAACAGATCAATAGCTTCCACTCGATCAAGAGCCTAGTAAAAGCGTCATTGCCGGTTTAACTGATGTAAACTTTAATCCATGCATCGGTTAAACCGGTGTCTCACATATTTTGAATTGATAAACTAGCTGTTATACTTGATGTCAACTTATGCAATGACCGATGACAATGTCGGTTGATCCGGTGAGAACAAAGCATTCTCCAACTCAACTGAAGACCCATTCTGGTAAGATACAACGATGCATTGACTAATGCATAGCATTGGTTGATCCAATGGGTTCCATTTTCTAGCCATTTCCTTCACTTCTAGAGGATTGACCAACGAGTATAAAACTTGGGGCGTCGGTTTATACGGTAAGTTGAACTTATGTAATCATAACTTTCGGCAGCCAACCGCCGAAAATTAACTACAATCACTATAAAATAAATCGAAAACCATCAGTTTCTTACTTCAAAGAATGGGATGACACTGTCCTTGGTGGTCGTTAAGGGTTGGGGAGAGGAGCCGGCCGGGGGGGACGTGTGGAGGGAGGCCGGGCGAGGTCGGCCGGCCGAGAGGCGAGCCAGCCGGGGAGAGACGTCGGTCGGCCGGCCGGCCGGGTAGGGACACCGCGCCGGGGAGGGGCGCCGCGACGGGGAGGGAGCCGGCCGGGAGGGGCGCCGGGCAGGGAGCCAGTCGGGAGGGGCGCCGGGGAGGGAGCCGGCTGGGAGGGGCGTAAGGCGGCGGGCGGCGGCGTGGGGCGTGGGGTGGCGAGCAGCAGGCGGTGGTGGCATCTGTGTGTGGGCGGCGGTGAGGTGCGTGTGCGTGTGTGGGGGTGGGGGGTTCGGGGGTGCAGGTGCCTCGATCTAGATAAGGCATACTTTCGGCGGCTACCTCAAGCCGCCGAAAGTTAGGACTTTATTTTCGGCAGCTTGACCTAACCGCTGAAAATAATTACCTTACTTTCGGTGGCTTAGGGTAGCCGCCGAAAATTGTGACCTATTTTCGGCAGCTGCAGGGGCCGCCAAAAATAACATCATTATTTTCGGCGGCTAGTTTGGACCACCGGAACTAAGCGAATTATTTTCGGTGGCCGTAGGGGGCCGCCGAAAACTACATGGGCCGCCGAAAGTGTTTAGGATTGTTGTAGTGGCTCATTGAGCTCAGTCATGAAAGACTCACTGGTAAGACACTCAATCTCACTAGGCTGGCCTTGTGCACTCCTCAACTTCTCATTCTCCTCCAAAGCCTCAACAAGCTTGGCTTTAAGCTTTTTCAGCTTCTTGCCAGCCTTCTCCAACATCTTATCCTAGGCTTTCAAAGCCTTGCTATTCTCCTCTAGCATCCCAAGGATTTTGGCGTGCTTAGGTGCTACCTCATCATTGGAGGAAGAGTTGCTGCCGTCGTCCTTGTTCACAAGCGCCTTGGAGCAAACTGATCTCCTCTTCATCTTGTTCTTGCGCTAGGAGTTGGTGGAGACAAAGCACAAGCCAGCGGGACCTCCATGATCATTCCTCCTGTCCTTCTTGTACGTGATCTCCTCATTGTTTGAGCTTGACGAGGAAGAAGATCTGCTGCTGTAGAGCCCGATCTTAGCAAAGAACGCCTTGTCCTGCTTCCTGTCGTCCTTCTAGTGGGACTTGTAGGCCTCCCTGAAGCTTTTGTTGAATAAGTTGCGCTTGTCGGAGCTGTGCTTGCCAGAGCGATGCTTGTCATAGTTGGGCTTGCCGGAGTGGTACTTGTTGGAGTCGTGGGAGTAGCTCTTGCCCTTCTTGTAGAAATCATTGTTCTTGCTGGGGCACTCACCGATGAAGTGGCCGACCTCTCCGTACTCAAAGCACTTGGGCCTTTCGCCCCTCTTCTTGCTCATCCGGTTGTCATAGGCGCACTGATAGAGACTAGACGCCAAACAAAGCTCTTCATCCCCAAGTGACGCCAACTACTCCTCTATCGCAGACATCAAAGCAGAAAATGAGAAGTTGTGAAGCGGAGAGTTAGTAGCAGCCTCATGGGAGAGAGTGGCCAAGGCCATGCTCTTGGAGCCAATACCGTCGAGCGTATCTGTCATACGGTAATCCACCTCTGTGACCTTGAGCTTGCTAAATAGTTCCTCCACTCTAATTGTGTCATATCCTGCTGACTCTATGATAGAGTTTTTCTTGATCTCCCATACTTTCCTATCCAAAACATACTGTAGCTTTACAGCCCGCTGATGGTCAGTATATGGGAGAGTAGTAGGTGCTGAGTTGGCCCGGAGCCTGTTAATGATTGACTAAAAGCGAGCAAACAGGGCATCCACAGATTCACCCGGATTTTGCATGAAATTTCATATTCGCGCCAGTAGGTCTCAACGAGACGGGCCTTGATCGTAGCTATACCCTCATGGTGTGCACTAAGCAGGGGGCATATCTCACATGCCGTCTTGAGGTGGCTCGCCTTCTCATAATCAATGGGACCAAGCCCTGAGAAGAGAAAGTTAACAGCTTTGGCATTCGCCTCATGCTGAGCCACAATCGCAGGCGTAGTACGCTCGGCAGTAGGAAGCACTGCAAAAGTCGTACTCTGAGTAGCATCCCATATGTCCTGGCTCTGGCTAAGCAGGAACGCCTCCATCCTACCGTTCCAGTAGGGGTAGCCATCCGGGCCGAGGATTGGAACCTTCCCAGAGTGAGTCATCATCGCTACGGTTTCGTCACCAGTTAAGGTTTGGAGAAACCTAACCAGCTCTGATACCACTTGTAGGACCGAGACGTGCGACTAGAGGGGGTGAATAGGAGCACTTGAAAACTTCAAACTCAAACCCCACGGTGCAAACTAAAACGACACTCACAACAACCGCTAGACACTGTCCACTGAAAGGAAACGTATATAGCAAGCACTTGGTGTAGCCCACTGAAAGGGAATACACCAAGCGAGAGAAAGCACAACACTCAATGATCACGAGATCGCAAGTCAAGCGAAGGAACACGCCTCGCAAGCGAGGATCCCACGTAGCCACTCCACACCTAAGTGCGTCTCACTGAAGGACAGCGAGCGAAGAGTATGGGCCAGAGGTGAGAAACACTCAACCGAGGACGAAGCAAAAAGCCAAAACACCTAACACCAAAAGAAAGGCAGGGCAGCCTAGAAACACCGGATGTTCCAGTAGGTGTTACCGGATGTTCCAGTAGGCACTACCGGACGTTCCGGTAGGACTATCGGATGTTCTGATAGACACAGCCAAGGTAGAGCCACTGGATGTTCTGGTAGTAGCTACCAAATGTTCCTGTAGTTCACACTGGATGTTCCGGTAGCTTCCATCGGATGAGGTGGTGCCACACTCAGCACTTGTTCTTGAGCTCTCAAACCTCAAATTTGTCCAAATCTTCTCCAAAGTTCACAAAAATTGGCACAACTATCCTAGCTCCATTCCAAAGTTATTTCCATAAATTCTATGGAAAAGATCATAGGATTAGCGGAAATTTCATATCTCGTGAAAAGGTGAATATTTAGGCTAGAAAGGGGAAAACTCAAGAATGACTTGCTCGTGGCAATCCAACGGGATTGCGGTGAACTAGGTCATAATCTCCATATCTTTGCAAGTCCAAAACACCAAAAAAAGTGGATTAACGCGCGGGCAAACACAAATCACCAAAAACGTTTGAGTTTCATCCAAAAGCCAATATAGAAGGAGGAAGGGAAAGGTGCTACACACATGCACTCACATTTCAAAGGAATATTGCTGGATTAATTCACCAAATCGAGTTCTTACATGAATTCCTACAGCCTACCACCCATCATCCACCCTCGAATGCAAAAGACTAGAGCTAGGGGACTCAAATCCTACACTATAAGCCTCTATTTCTCTCTTAGGCACTTGGCTGTATGGAATTGCTAGACCTAGGGTTTAAAAGCTCAAGAGATAGACAAAATGGCCAGCCACTTAACTATTTATATCTTGGGCCTAACGACACAACTTAACACTAAGACCCCTACCTCAAGAATGCCCGGAAAGGGCTGAAATAGCAAAGATACAATCGGACGACTACAATGACACTTTGATCCTTCTTCTCCACGTCTCCCTTGGATGTACGCCACATAGCAAGTAGTCCGAAAGTTTCTCTCAATTTTGAAGTTAGAAACCGAGAAACTTTATTCTGCGGGCTTCCTGGGCCGGATTTTGGCCTAATTTTCTATTTTGGCGAGTCAGAGCTCAACCCACCAAGTCATTTGAACTTAGATGGCGGTTTTGAACCAAAGCCGCCAAAGTTTCCTTCACATGCCTTCGGCCATGCACTCGGGTTGGAGCACCACAGTGGCACCTGGCTTTTCCTGTCCATCGGAGAGCTTACAGCACCGTTGCCGAACCGCCCCTCCATGTACTGAGCTCCCATGGCTGACCGACGCCGAGCATTGCCTCTAGTCCTTTGGAGGGCTTTTGCCTCAGTCCATCGAGGTCTCGTGCCTGAGTCCATTCAAGTCTTGTTCTTCTACCTCCAGTCCATCAGAGGGCCTCGAGTCCATCAGAGGGCTTGAGCTCGCTGACAATCACTCATCACACTAGGAGAACAATGAGGCCGGTCCATTGGCTCTCAACCAGAAAACGGGTGCCAAGTCTCTGAGGAAGGGATCATTCGACTCATTGTTTGTCCTGGTGTTCTGGAACTCGTGGAAGGAGAGGAATAACTGGATCATCTGCAGGGAAGCTCTTCAGTCGGTCTGGCGCAGGTAGCAATGGTGGAGGCCGGGCTTTGGGTCGTGCGGTTTTCAGTGGTTTGGCGGCTGTGTTTACCTATGCTCAGGTTGTTTTAGTTTGCTTCTATATAGAGCGTGCTGCTATCCACTCTCTCCCTCTGTCTCTTTTTCTTTCTTTCTTTCAGTGCGCTTTGGTGTCTGTTGGCACCTGTACTGGCCAAATATGACAAACGTTGAAGTCCTTCGATGCAACGAACACACGCTTCGGGATGAACCAGCAGATGGCGGACAGTCCGGCGATGGCCGCTGGACAGTCTGGTAACGCCGGATAGTCCGACAATGCGCGCCGGATAGTCCCTCCTAGAGCTTGGGTAGACCTAGATCCAATCTCCCTGGAGGGACCCCGTCGGGGAGAGAAGATCGTAGGGTTGCTCTAGGATCGGTAGGCCACCTAAAACGCCTCCAAGTCGCCGTCAATACTCAGGGAGAACAGCAACATAGGTTGGAAAGTAGGGTAAAGAGATAAAAAGTAAAAACGATAAAATAGATTGATTTGGTTCGATTATGGTGCCTCAATCGGCCGTGGCCCTTTATATTTATAGGAAGGGATGGTCACGTTCTAAACCGACCTAAACTCCATTGGAAAGTCCTTTTCGGATAAAACAGAGTTCTACCGGACTATCCGATGCACGGGACCGGACTGTCCGGTATTCACGGTGCAAAATCCGTCTTCTACCGGACTGTCCGGCATAGGCTACCGGATAGTCCGGTATTGCCCAGGTAGGCAATCTTCCAGAGGCCATAACTTCCCCGTCCGGACACTAAATTAGGCGATCCATATATCCGATTTGATCAGCTCGACAAGGGCTACAACTTGATGCATTGAAACTCCTGACTTGGCTGCATCTTGATGCAGTTCCAAGGCCTTCTTTGTGTCTTCAATTGAATAGGCTCAAAACCCTCCAACACGTTGCACATCACCTGAAGAACACAATTCTATACCAAATGTGCAGAAAAACTGCCATTAACACTGACCTGCCCATTTTGGTGCTCAATAGTGTCTCATTGTTCTTAGGCTTCCTGCATAACGAGAGTAGCATATGTCAATTGAGCAGGGTATGATGCAGCACAAAGCACAAGGTCGTCCCGCCTCTACGACTCTACATACCTCGCACTCTATGTACGTGTGATGACATGAGTCAACTGAATCTTTTGACGGAAGACTGGCAAACTGAAGAGCACGCAAGGTTACACACAATCTAGTGCCACATGCATCTCAAAATAAAAAGATTTTTAGAAAGGCATGGACAGATTAGTATATATTGAAGTGAACAAAATACACCATTGTGCCTTTCATCAATCCTGTGCTATCTCTTTATTGACACATTGAATTCGTGGTCATATTGGTTCGCTCAACCTCTCGTAAAAGAACAAAGTCAGGCGGGCATCCATGCGTTATTGATCATTCAAACTTAATTTATTGAGAACCACAGCACAAGTCTGTGTCCAGCAGCCCGTGGATTTTGTACTATGCGTGCCTGTATACACGTTCTGCTTGACTCAGCCTTACAAGAACTGACTGTTTTCACAAACTTCAAATTTCTTATATACTCCATCCTAAATTATAGATCGTTCGACTTTTTTGACACCAAATTTGACCAAGACATTTATAAAAAATTAAAAAAAAATTAATTCATACCTAGAATATATTACTCCCTCTGTTTCAGAATATAAGGCCTATAGATTTTTTACAAAGTCAAAATTTTGAATCGTTCACTAATAATTCATTCAAATTCATATATTTTTAGTATATACATGTTATATCCTTAGATTCATATTTAAAAATACTTTTAGATGATGATTATTTTGTATTTATTCATGACATATTTTGAAAAAAATAAATGGTCAAAGTTTCGCTTTAAATACCGTACCAAAAATCTATAGGCCTTATATTTTGAAATGGAGATAGTATATGCTAAACTAAATCAAAGTGAAAATAAATGTTAATTATGAAATTTTTTGAATAAGACGAATTGGTCAAACTTGGTGTTAAAAAAGTCAAACACCCTATAATTTAGAACGGAGGGAGAATTAAATATAGTACATGTGTCTGCTTTCCCACGAGGGATGTTGGGGCGATGCATTGCCCCTTGACATCGTTTTGTTTACTGCTTAGGAGCATTGCTGAGGTGTCGTCCCTACGGTGGAGATTCCACTTGCTCCGGTGTGAATTTCTTAAGGTTTCGCTAGGGTTTGCTTTTTGATGGGCTGTTGGGGTCAGGTATGAAAACTCTGTTGCCGGCTTGGCTTCGGTGCGGACAACGACTCCGTCTTAGATGCAGTTAGCCTTACTAGGGGCGTTATTGTTATCACTATTGTCCCTTGAGGAGCGAAAACTTAGTCCGCATGGCTAATGACGATGGTGCTACAGGCGTTGTTTTCATTTTTAAAGGCGTCGTCCTATGTTCTCCCCTTTGCTTTAGCAGGTAGTCTCCTAACCTTCTTTTTTCCACCGACGTGTAGTTCTTCTAGTTGTTTTGGTGGGAGTCAGTGCTTTGGGCGGCTAAATTCTTTGTATTTTTTTTATCATGGTTCGTAACTATAGCTTATTCCCTGTAGCTGTAATTTTCCATTTAATTCGTGCGTGCGACAAAAAAAATGAAAATAGTAGTGCTTGGTGGTCTACAAATATATTTATATTGGGACAGATTAGAATCTTTGGTGAATACTCATGTTGCCACTGTTGGACTATGTATGTATGACAGGAGGTCAGTGTTAGGTCTCTTTGAGCCATGGGTGGTTCAGTTAGGGAGGAGGATGACTTCACCATCTGTGGCCCGAAACATATGATGTTGAGAACAGGCCCGGTGATCATGTTAATGGAGATAGACTGGTACGCACATACACCATGCATTTGTGCGCTCGGCGTGGAGATTAAAATACACTCGGTGATACCCCGCGCATTACTGCGGGAATCTTAACTAATTTTAATGTTAAAATTTAAAGATAGAAATACTATTTTGATTGCAAAGAATATTTTTATATAGACATCACATTTTATAACATGTTCATATTAGTCGAGAGAGATCTACTTTTAGATGATTCTTTGTATGTTTGCAACTTGTCTATATATAGAACTTTTGTAGCATGGTACCCATATGAATTAATATGTGCATGTATGGATACTATTAGTCATAGAAAATTGATAAAAGAAATTAATGAAAGGTCCTAATGGATGCTATCGTGGCTTATAACTTAGTGGACTCATTGATAATATGGATAGCTTGTATGTTGAGAGAAATAGATTTTAATGATTGTTAGTGGGCTTCGCTTATATAGGTCATATATTGCAGAATTTTCTAGAAATTTAACAATATAATGATGTATAGTACTAGTATTTATGTGCACATTTTATTATTTCAGGGGCAATGAGGAGCACCGCCGGAGCATGATCGCCTGTCTTCTCAAAAGCATCTACGTTCTGCAGAACGATCAGCGGAGGTCTGTCAATGACAAACTCGCGCCGGCGTGGTGGCAGAACTTCAACTTCCGCCTGCACCGCGTGCTCGAGTTTCCGTGCGAGTGCCTCTGCTGCAAGTGCCGCCAAAACATCCTTGGTGCCAATATCAGGTCCTTCATCTACGGAGCAATCTTCAAGTACGACGCGCCCCCCGGCCGCCGCCACCCGTTGGCGCCATGCTACATAATCGCTTTTCGAGGCACCATGCAAAACGATCCCACAGTTTTTAGCGACATGCTCCTCAACCTCGAGGTTCTGACCAACGGGCAGCTGGGGAAGTGTCGCCGCTTCCAACTAGCACGCAACGAGGTCGCCAAACTCCTCGACTCCATTGATCATGGCGACGGACGTGCTGTGGCAATGGCCGGCACCGGCATGAACCCAGATCCCATCGTGTGGCTTGCGGGCCACTCGCTCGGCGCATCGTTGGCGTTGGACGTGGGGCAGCACCTGATGACCAGTGCAGGGCGCAACCTCCCAGCCTTCCTCTTCAACCCACCTCACGTCTCTGCGGCGCCGGTGGTCCAGGTGCTCGGCATGAAGGAGAAGGACAAGAAGGACATGTACACCTCTAGCTACAAATTCAAGTACGTACTGGGGATGACATTTTGGTGGTCCCACATGAAGCGTATGGAGGAACGGTTCGAGCAGCTATCTCCATGGGTGCCAAATATCTACGTGCACCAGCGGGACGTCATCTGCAAGGGCTTCATCGACTACTTTGAGGCTCGGCGGCGTTTGTCCAAGAGCTCCCCCGAAGTGGCAATGGTGGGCACCATGCTTTCATTCCGCGACATGATAGACGCTGCGTTTGGTAAGAAAAGCGAGCGGGCATACCTGCTACCATCCGCGAGACTGTGGGTAAATGCCAGCACTCGTGGCAGCGCGCACGCACTCAAGCAATGGTGGCAGCAACAAGGTTCGGATACACTGATGCTCAGCTCTAAAGTTTACGACTGGTCCTGATCCCCCTGTGGATCGGCCGGGGCCATATATGTTTTTCATTTTTCCTGCAGTTCTATCTACATCTACTCTGATTGCCTGTGTGGACGATCGAATAATGAAGGGTGGTTGAACTTGCATGTAATAAAAATTTACCACTACTCATTGGTAAAACTGATTTTCAGAAATCTCAGCTATATTTCAGACAAATTCAAAAGGTTTAATCTTTTTTTTCTTTTGGCATGGTTTCTTTGTAATCATGCCCAAATTGTCCCTAACAATTTAATACCATGAATCGCACATACTAGAATCATAGGTTTTGTAGCACATCCATGGAACTACATCAACTGTTAGAGATCACCGGAATACAGGTTTGTCTCCTACATGCATTGTTTATAGACTTATTAAAGATAAATAAGCCTCAGATATTCCACGTTTAGAAGAAACAACTAACTATATATATAAGCACTAGTCGTCCTTGATCGTATGCATTAGCAAAAACTCAAAATGCATAAGCCCAACTGTTAGAGATCACCAGGCATTATGCAAGCTTTGTTTCCCACATGCATTGTCTACAGGGTTGGCCGGGGGAGGTGAATTCTATGGTTTCTTTAATTTACTGAGCTGTGGGAGAAGGAATTTCGATCACATGGGCCTTTATGAGTGGTGTGATTTCAAAATTCCTTAAAAGTTTGAGTGGTAACATAATTCACCAGTGCCTGGCTGTTAAACACCCTCAACTCACCAACTCCATCTCATAACATGTAGTAATCCATGAATCCGTACAGTAGAGAGAAACTGAGTTGGGACAAGAAGCAAGCAATGAGATGAACAAGACTAGAAATACCAACGAACGAACCGGTAGAATCTAGATAGAGAGAGGACTGATGGGGAAGAAGTGGAACGAACAACATCGAAGGGAATGCTTCCGGAGCCAGAGGCAGAGGGTAGCTTCTGCTATGAATTCACGGTGCCTTCTCTCTTGCAGGGGCTAAGGCATATTGTCACCGATGGGTGCCGCTGCACCCAGAGAATATTTAAGACTTAGTTACTACCCCTAATCTTCTATATCTAAATAGCTAGCCTTCATTATTTATTTCTCTAAATACACGTGAAGCCACATCATCTTAAGAGTGTCCACTGTGTTCCATGCCACATCATCATTCCACTAAGACCTCTTTATATCTTCTATTGATTTTTCGTGGCTTCATGCATGCAATATTTTTCTATATATAGCGTAAATCACTCAAATTTTCACAGCAACACGCGGGAAATTGATCTAGTTATTCACTGTGTTCGCAACCCCGAGCCTAATTTCCTGCACCCACAAGTCCTGAAGTCCAGTAGCAAAGCAGCCCAGCGCCCAGCCACATTTTTCACCTAAATGCTAGTGTTAGGGTTTTACCAATTTAACTAGGATTTTGCACTGGTACTTTTGACTGCAATGAGCCAAATTTGATTATCTTCTCCATACAGGAACAAACTATTTTTTATGGGCAGAAAACCGACAAAAGCATTCCGACGAAATTTTTTGACGAAATTAGGTTCGACAATTTTTCAATGAAATTTTGTCAACCCCGACGAAAAAGAGATATTTTCGTCGGCTTTATACAAGCCGTCAACAATAAATGCCACAGTGGCCGGGTAAAAAGACGACGAATTTTTGGAGTGCCATGTCATGTATTTTTGTCAGCCACGTAGGCCCACGAAATTACATCATTTTTCATTTAAAAATAGTGCATAGTACAGTCAAACAATCACAGAAATTATATAGCATAGTACAGTCACGCAATCTTGTCCCAAATCAACACCACATATAAATGGATATAATATATATATATACACAAGGTTCAAGCATATACATTCTTAGACAAATGTGTAAAAAAAAGGGAAACGCCACTTATATTACAAGTAGCACTATTCGCAGGACCTAGCTGTTACAAACATTTAGGAGAGCAATGAACTTTATCTTCACGAAACAGACAGCATCAAAGGCTCAAGACGGTGAGACGGTGCAAAGGAACAGTACAAAGAACAATGATAGGGCAGATAGTAGCGAGTACTCAAAATATCCAATACTGGTGACCATGTTAAATAAGACCAAGTTAGAGCATTATTAGAAATGAAACAAGGTACAAGTGGCAACAGCTATATAAAAGAGTTGTCGTCGCCAAAAACCGGCGCATCCGTGTCGGGTTGGGCGAGGGACACACAAGAGAACCGGGAGGTATGCTGCCGCTGCGGTCGACCCCTCCTATAGCGGTGGTTTCTTGGTGGTGGTGTTGTCGCCTAAGTCCGCTCGGTTTAGACAAAAGACACACATAGGATCCGGGAAGTACGCTGCCGCTGCGGTCGACCCTCCAAGCAGATCCAAGAGGGTTCTGGGCATGCCACCCGGCTTGACCTTCTAGCCGGGGAGGTTTGCGTGCACGTGCGTGATAGGAGAATCGCCCTGCAGATACACAAACAAGGAACGGGCGTAAAATACTAGCTAGATCCCGGGGATTGGCTTAAGGCATCTCCGTGATCGGCTCATAAGAGCCAATCACCTCCTTGCATCTTGGTATGTTAGTTCGTCGTCAAAGCATAAACAAGGAGGCAACGATAAAAACCCAACTTAAAGCATAGTCTAGAAGATGTGACTCCCCTAGGTTGACATCCGTTACGCGCATAACCAGATAAATCTAACCATACATGCAACATAGATCGAAACCCCCAAGGGGCTTCACCTAGGCAAGAAGATACACTATAGAACATGTAAAGCAGGGTGCTAAACGTACGTCAATCTCTTGAGCTGCCGCGTGCACACGTTGCGGCGGCATATCGTGGAATGTAGTAACCGAACAAGCTACGTACGCTTAGCTGCATATTACCGATCTATAGCGTGAAGCATAAAATTAAATAGCAGATGATAACATGCAAGGATAACTGCAAGACAGCAAACAACCCTAGCGCAATCTACTAGAGAAAATGTTAAGGCAGATTGATATCATACGGGGTAACTAATGGATCTCGTGTCAAACAGAGTTTGGCACAGATTCAACGGGATAACTAGCGAATCTCATAATCTACAAAGCTTAGTACGAGACTCACCGAGGTAACTAGTTGACCTTGCCATAAAAACGCTTCAGTACAAGGTCCGCCATGATTCCGATAAACGCTTCGCTGCCCTTGCCGACCCAGACGACTCCGTTAGGGCAGAATGACGCTTAACTAGAGAGAATAACCCGAGATGGGGTGGCGATGCGCCTAGAGTTGATGAACGATGGTTTATTCATGAATAGAAGATACATATTTATAGTCTGGAGACTTAGCCCTCAAGGCAAATCCTTTCCTAGATAGACTCAAACTCTTTCCTAACTAACAAATTACAACTCAATTAGGACTCTATGACTTAATAACATCATCTGAACTCTCCGTTGCATCGGTCCGGATCCTCATGAAGCTTTCCCAATATCAACCGAAACATGCTGTATAATTGTTGCACATTCAGCACGTCACATTGTTTCGGCTATTGCTGTCGACTCCGAGCGTATCTGGCCGTGATTCTTGCGTCATTGGAAAGCTTATTTCCTTAGCTTTCTATCCATATATAGAACGTCCAAAACAGAGCCTGTATGTGGTTTGGCCATCCCTTTTCGTGTGGTCTAGTCCTGCAGTCCGAACCACAGTCTCACGAATAAACCGGGCTTCAACATGGATTAGGCCTGCGACTCCATCTCGGCTTGGGCCTTGAATCCATTCAATATTATATTTGGCCAAACTTATGATATGAGTCTGGCCAAGTAGACTCCTTCAACATGAGTTTCTTCTGACACTTTGGCCTGACTAGTCCGGCCTTGTCAAAATCTGGTGATAACAGGTGGTGAATGTCCTGGCGGGCATGCCACTCAGCATGACCTGCCAGCCTCGGAGGTGTTGGCGGTGTGTGTGGTCGGAGAATCACCCTGCAGATACATAAACAACAGATCGGCATTAAATTACAGCCAGATCGATCACTAGGATCGGCTTAAGGCTGATCTGTGGATCGGCTCATTAGAGTCAATTGCCTCCTTGTGTCTTATGGGTTGGTGCGTCGATAAAGCATAACAAGGAGAAAGAAAACCTGCTAAAAGCATATCTAGACTACACAATCTCCCTAGGTTGACTTTTGCCGATGCATGCAGCTAGTTACATCTAAATATATGCACGAGCATAGATCGGAACCCCCCAAGGGGTTCACCTAGGAAAGCAGATACTAATCTGGAGCATGTAAAATAGGGTGCCAAGCGTATATCGATCTCTCGAGTTGCCGTATGCACATGTTGCGGCGCATTGTGGTGGATTGTAGCAATCGGGTGAGCTATATATGGGTTGCATGCTACCGTTTTCGACTTTTTCAGAAATATATTGGTGGATGAATTAGTCATTGATTTGCGAGTCCGATTCGGACTGCAAGAGGAGCTCACGCAAAAATAGACGCCAAGATGCATACAAACTCCGTTTTCGACATTCTATATACCGATGGAAAGCTAAAATAATAACATTTCCAACCCAACTGGTGCTACCCTAAAATCTGCTCGCAGTCAATGAGAATCGTCGAAACAATATGCTGTGAAATTTATTCATGACCCGATTCGGACTGCTGGAGCAGCCCACCTAAAAATGGACGTCCAGGTCGTATATGTACTGCATTTATAAAACGTTATATATATTGTCGGAAGGTGAAAAATATAATCTTTCTAACTGACACCATCCTAATGGGGAAAGTTGAAACAATATAACGTGGAATTTATTCGATAGTTTGATTCGGACCGCAAGAGCAGACCACACCGAAAACGGACGTTCGAGTCGCATACGGACTCCGTTTTCAAAGTTCTATGTATATACTGCCGGAAAGCTAGGGTTGTAAATGGTATGGATATTATCCTTTCATATTCGAGTTTCGATCCGTTTACAAGAGCTAAGATCCAATCCATATCCGATTCAGGATATTTATTATTCCATCCGTATCCATATCCGAGTACTCAAAATTGGATAAATATGATGTCGATAACCATTCAAGTCTTATCTGACACATTTTGATCAATGTCCTTATCCGATCCAAATCTGAAGAAAAAAAATGAAAACAATAATGGTATTAGCAATATCCGTCTGTATTCAATCCGATTATACCCCTACGGAAAGTCAAAAAAGGAATCTTGTAAGAATCATGATCCTAAGAGGTAGAGGTTTCGGTGATTAATGACAACTTAACTTTGTAACTAATGAGGTCATGACATGAAGGAATAATATTATATATTGTGCTCATTGGTTGACCAAAAGAGATCCCTCCATCGAAATTTCATGAAGGATGGCCCTTGGATTTGTTTCCTAGCATGAAGATAAGGATAGTTAGCTCTAGAAAGTCGAAAGAAGGGCACTTAGGGTTTCTTTTGCTAGTTTTAGATGGGCTGTACTATCAAGGGGGGCCGAGGTGAGTAGCTTGATGCACCCCTCTCTAGAGTTTGTCTCACTTTAAGTGCATCTAAGTACTAAAGCTCAAACATACTAAAATATGCTAAAAACAACTCACCTCTGTCGTTTCAATCAAAAGAAAAACCCTAAAAAAACCTCTCAAACTTTGTTTCAGAACAGCACTGATAAACAAGGTTTTATATACCACCTGACTGTCCGGTGGTACCAAAGTTTTGCTGAGTCTTTATCATTTGGCCTGAGCTAAATATAGCCACCGGACAGTCGGTGGCCCGTCCTACGCTGCTGTTGGACGATATAGATTGAGGGTAATTTTCTCCAGCGTTAAAGGCTTTCTAGCCCACCAAACCGTCCAGTGGATCCATTGAATGTTTTAAACTAAGGGTGTGTTCATGGGCTTGTGCTGAAAATACACCACTGGACTGTCCGGTGGCTCACCATCGGATTGTCCGATGGCTCTTACAGCCCATTGCGTGAAAACGGGGATTTGAAAATATAATGCACTGGACTGTCCGGTGGCAACGCACCAAACTATCCGGTGGGTACGCAGAAAACTGATTTCGTACAGTAACGGCTAGTTTTTGTGCTGGCTCTATATAAAGCACCTATGTTCTGGAGAACGGTCAGCGGAGGTCTGTCAATGACAAACTCGCGCCGGCATGGTGGTAGAACTTCAACTTCCGCGTGCACCGCGTGCTCGAGTTTCCGTGCGAGTGCCTCTACCACAAGTGCCGCCAAAGCATCCCTAGTGCCGATATTAGGTCCTTCATCTACAGAGCAATCTTCAAGTACGACACGCCCCCCGGTCGCAGCCACCCATCGGCGCCATGCTACATCGTCGCTTTTTGAGGCATCATGCAAAAGAATTCCACAGTTTTTGGCGACATGCTCTTCAACCTCGAGGTCCTGACCAAAGGGCAGCTGGGGCAGTGTCACCGCTTCCAACTAGCACGCAATGAGGTCGCCAAACTCCTCGACTCCCTTGATCATGGTGACAGACGTGCATTGGCAATGGCCGGCACCGGCATGAACTCAGACCCTGTCGTGTGGCTTGCGGGCCACTCGCTCGGCGCGTTGTTGGCGTTGGATGTGGGGCAGCACCTGATGATCAGTGCAGGGTGCAACCTCCCAGCCTTCCTCTTCAACGCCAAGATAGAAGATTGGGCCAAGACCCGACCCAAGAAGCTCGCAGAATAAAGTTCCCGGTTTCTGACTTCAAAACCGGAGGAATCTTTCGGACTACTGACTACGTGGCGCATATCGGGCGTGAAGAAGAAGAAGATCAAAACGTCATCGTAGTGGTCTGATTGTATCATTTTTATTTCAACCCCTTCCAGGCATTCTAGAGTAAGGGTCTTAGTGTTAAATGGTGTCATTAGGTCTAGGGTATAAATAAACTTGTGGCTGGTCATTTAGGTGACTCTTCCACCATTTGTAAATCCTAGGCTTAGTTTCCATGCAGCCAAGTGCTTAGAGAGAAAATCGGATGCTAATCTAGGATTTGGAGTCCCCTAGGCTAGTACTTTGCATCAAGAGAGAGGATGAAGGGTGGTAGGCTATAGGGATCTTGTATAAACTGATTTCCCACTTCAATCCAAGCAAGATTCGTCCTAATTTCGAGTGCATGTGTGCAGCCCTCTCCCTTTCTCCTCTCTAGTTTGGATTTTGGATGAAACTCAAAAGCTTTTGGTGATTTGTGTTTGCCCACAGTTAATCTAGTTCTTTTGGTGTTTCAGACTTGCTGGGACGTGGAGATTATGTCTTAGAACATCTCAATCCCTTAGGATTGCCACGAGCAAGTCGTTCTTGAGTTTTCCCCTTTCTTGCCCAAAGATTGCCTACTTCACGAGATCTGAAATTTTCACTAATTCCGTGGTCATTTTGAGTTGATCTTTTGGGAATAGCTTTGGAATAGGGTTCAGATAGCTTGTGCAAAATTTTCATGAAGTTTGGACAAGATTTGATCAAGTTTTGGGTTTGAAAACTCAACTTCCAGGTTTCCACCGGACTATCCGGTGCAACCATCGGACTATCTGGCACAGTACTGGACAGTCCGGCGGTGTGCACCGGACAATCCGGCGTCGGGCTCTGTCTCGGTTTCTACCGGACATTCCGGCGAGATCTACCGGACATTCCAGTGTCACCGGACAGTCCGACGGTAGCCATCGGACTATCCGGTAGGTCTGGGCAGCCTGCTGTCTTTGGTGTTTTTCGCTTCCATGCTTTTGCTACATTCTCGCTTGAGTACTTCTTACCTCTAGCCCATACTCTTCGCTCACTATCCCTTGGTAAGACGCATTTAGGTGCGGAGTGGCTATGTGGGATACTCGTTGTGAGAGGCGCTGCTTCGCTTGACTTGCGATATCGTGGTCGTTGAGTCTTGTGCTTCCTCTCGTTTGGTGTGTACCCTTTCAGTGGGCGACACCAAGTGCTACTAGTCACTTTTCCGTTCAGTAGGCGGTGTCTAGCTTTCGTTGTGAGTGTTGCGTCAGTCTGTACCGAGGGGATTTGAGTTTGAGTTTTTAAGTGCTCCTATTTAAGTGCTCCTATTTACTCCCTCTAGTTGCACATCTTGGTCCTACAGGGATGTAATCTGCAAGGGCTTCATCGACTACTTCGAGGCTCGGCGGCGTCTGTCTGAGAGCTCCCCCGAAGTGGCAATGGTGGCCACCATGCTGTCGTACCGCGACATGATAGACGCTGCGTTTGGAAAGAAAAGCAAGCGGGCGTACCTGCTACCATCTGCGAGCCTGTGGGTAAACGCCAGCACTCGTGGCAGCGCGCACGCACTCAAGCAATGGTGGCAGCAACAAGGTTCGGATACACTGATGATGCTCAGCTCCAAAGTTTACGACTGGCCCTGATCCCCCCTGGATCGGCCGGGGGCATATATGTTTTTCATTTTTCCGGCAGTTCTATCAACATCTACTCTGATTGCCTTTGTGGACGATCGAATAATGAAGTGTGGTTGAACTTGCATGTAATAAAAATTTACCAGTACTCATTGTAAAACTGATTTTTAGAAATCTCAGCTATATTTCAGACAAATTCAAAAGGTTTAATCTTTTTTTTTCTTTTGGCATGGTTTCTTTGTAATCATGCCCAAATTGTCCCTAATAATTTAATACCATGAATCACACATACTAGAATCACAGGTTTTGTAGCACTTCCATGGAACTACATCAACTGTTAGAGATCACTGGAATACAGGGTTTGTCACCTACATGCATTATTTATAGACTTATTAAACATAAATAAGCCTCAGATATTCCACGTTTAGAAGAAACAACTGACTATATATATAAGCACTAGTCGTCCTTGATCGTATACATTAGCAAAAACCTCAAAATGCATAAGGCCAACTGTTAAAGATCACCAGGCATTATGCAAGCTTTGTTTCCCACATGCATTGTCTACAGGGTTGGCCGGGGGAGGTGAATTCTATGGTTTCTTTAATTTGCCGAGGTGTGGGAGAAGAAATTTCGATCACGTGGGCCTTTATGAGTGGTGTGATTTCAAAATTCCTTAAAATTTTGAGTGGTAACATAATTCACCAGTGCCTGGCTGTTAAACACCCTAAACTCACCAACTCGATCTCATAACATGTAGTAATCCATGAATCCGTACAGTAGAGAGAAACTGAGTTGGGACAAGAAGCAGGAAATGAGATGAACAAGACTAGAAATACCAACGAACGAACCAGTAAAATCTAGATAGAGAGAGGACTCGTGGGGAAGAAGAGGAACAACATCGAAGTGAATGCTTCCGGAGCCAGAGGAAGAGGGTAGCTTCTGCTATGAATTCACAGTGCTTTCTCTCTTGCAGGGGCTAAGGCATATTGTCACCGGTGGGTGCCGCTGCACCCAGAGAATATTTAAGACTTAGTTACTACCCTTAATCTTCTATATTTAAATAGCTAGCCTCCATTATTTATTTTTCTAAACACACGTGAAGCCACATCATATTAAGAGTGTCCACTGTGTTCCATGCCACATCATCATTCCACTAAGACCTCTTTATATCTTCTATCGATTTTTCGTGGCTTTATGCATGCAATATTTTTCTATAGCGTAAATCATTCAAATTTTCGCAACAGCGCGCGGAAAATTCATCCAGTTATTCACTGTGTTCGCACCCCCAAGCCTAATTTCCTGCACCCACAAGTCCTGAAGTCCAGTAGCAAAGCAGCCCAGCGCCCAGCCACATTTTTCACCTAAATTCTAGTGTTAGGGTTTTACCAATTTAATTAGGATTTTGCACTAGTACTTATGACTACAATGAGCCAAATTTGATTATCTTCTCCACTACAGGAACAAACTATTTTTTTATGGGCAAAAAGCTGACAAAATAGCCAGCATTCCGACGAAATTTTTTGACGAAATTAGGTTCGACAATTTTTCAAAGAAATTTTGTCAGCCCTCACGAAAAAGAGATATTTTCGTCGGCTTTATACAAGCCGACAAAAATAAATGCCACAGTGGCTAGGTAAAAAGACGACGAATTTTTGGAGTGCCATGTCATGTATTTTTGTCAGCCACTTAGGCCCACGAAATTACATTATTTTTCTTTAAAAAAATAGTGCATAGTACAGTCACGCAATCACAGAAATTATATAGCATAGTACAGTCACACAATCTCATCCTGAATCAACACCACATATAAATGGAAATAATATATACACAAGGTTCAAGCATATACATTCTTAGACAAATGTGTAAAAAAAAAGGGAAACGCTACTTATATTACAAGTACCACTATTCGCAGGACCTACCTGTTACAAACATTTAGGAGCAATGAACTCTATCTTCACGAAACAAACAGCATCAAAGGCTCAAGACAGTGAGACGGTGCAAAGGAACAGTACAAAGAACAATGACAGGGCAGATAGTAGCGAGTACTCAAAATATCCAATACTGGTGACAATTCTAAATAAGACCAAGTTAGAGCATTAGAAATGAAACAAGGTACAAGTGGCAACAGCTATATAAAAGAGTTGTTGTCGCCAAAAACTGGCGCATCCGTGTCGGGTTGGGCGAGGGACACACAAGAGAACCAGGAGGTATGCTGCCGCTTCAGTCGACCCCTCCTATAGCGGTGGTTCCGTGGTGGTGGTGTTGTCACCTAAGTCTGCTTGGGTTCAGACAAATGAGACACATAGGATCCAGGAAGTACGTTGCCGCTGTGGTCGACCCTCCAAGTGGACTCAGGAGGGTTCTGGGCGTGCCACCAGGCTCGACCTTCTAGCCGGGGAGGTTTGTGTCACGTGCGTGATCGGAGAATCGCCTTGTAGATACACAAACAAGGAACGGGCGTAAAATGCTTGCCGGATCCCGGGGCTCGGCTTAAGGCATCTCCGTGATCGGCTCATAAGAGCCAATCGCCTCCTTGCATCTTGGTATGTTAATTCGTCGTTAAAGCATAAAGAAGGAGGCAACGATAAAAACCCTACTTAAAGCATAGTCTAGAAGATCCAATCCATATCCGATTCAGGATATTTATTATTCCATCTGTATCCATATTTGAGTACTCAAAATTGGATAAATGTGATGCCGATAACCATTCAAGTCTTATCTGACACATTTTGATCAATGTCCATATCCGATCCAAATCTGAACAAAAAATATGAAAACAAAAATGGTATTAGCAATATCCGTCTGTATTCGATCCGATTATACACCTACGGAAAGTCAAAAAGGGAATCTTGTGAGAAACACGCCAGCACCCGTGGCAGCGCGCACGCACTCAAGCAATGGTGGCAGCAACAAGGTTCGGATGCACTGAGGCTCAGCTCCAAAGTTTACGACTGGCCCTGATCCCCCAGTGGATCGGCCGGGGGCATATATGTTTTTCATTTTTCCTGCAGTTCTATCAACATCTACTCTGATTGCCTGTGTGGACGATCGAATAATGAAGGGTGGTTGAACTTGCATGTAATAAAAATTTACCAGTACTCATTGGTAAAACTGATTTTCAGAAATCTCAGCTATATTTCAGACAAATTCAAAAGGTTTAATCTTTTTTTCTTCTGTCATGGTTTCTTTGTAATCATGCCCAAATTGTCCCCAACAATTTTACCTTGAATCGCACATACTAGAATCACAGGTTTTGTAGCACATCCATGGAACTACATCAACTGTTAGAGGTCACCGGAATACAGGTTTGTCTCCTGCATGCATTGTTTATAGACTTATTAAACATAAATAAGCCTCAGATATTCCACGTATAGAAGAAACAACTACCTATATATATAAGCACTTGTCGTCCTTGGTCGTATGCATTAGCAAAAACTCAAAATGCATAAGCCCAACTGTTAGAGATCACCAGGCATTATGCAAGCTTTGTTTCCCACATGCATTGTCTACAGGGTTGGCTGGGGGAGGTGAATTCTATGGTTTCTTTAATTTGCCTAGCTGTGGGAGAAGGAATTTCGATCACGTGGGCCTTTATGAGTGGTGTGATTTCAAAATTCCTTAGAATTTTGAGTGGTAACATAATTCACCAGTGCCTGGCTGTTAAAAACCCTCAACTTACCAACTCAATCTCATAACATGTAGTAATCCATGAATCCATATAGTAGAGAGAAACTGAATTGGGACAAGAAGCAGGCAATAAGATGAAGAAGACTAGAAATACCAAGGAACGAACCAGAGAGAGGACTCATGGGGAAGAAGAGGAACAACATCGAAGGGAATGCTTCCGGAGCCAGAGGAAGAGGATAGCTTCTGCTATGAATTCACGGTGCCTTCTCTCTTGCAGGGGCTAAGGCATATTGTCACCGGTGGGTGCCGCTGCACCCAGAGAATATTTAAGACTTAGTTTCTACCCCTAATCTTCTATATCTAAATAGCTAACATCCATTATTTATTTCTCTAAACATGTGTTGGGCAGCCGACCTAGGGGGGAGGTCGGCCGACCTTGCCCGGAGTCGGGCGGCCCTCCGATCCACCGCCTTTGCCCTCCAACGGCTTGATCTTGTGTCCCCAAGGCGGTTGGTAGTTACAGCGGTTGAAGCACGTGGAAAATGCTCCGGATGGGAGGTCGGACGACCTTGGTGGAGGTCGGGCGACCTACGTGTCAGCCTGGGATTGGTTGCATGGCCCTTCACTTGGATTGGTGATGTCATTGATCCATGTTTTCGGCCCTTGGATACATTGGATGCTTGATTCGCGGTTGGATCATCACTCAAATGTGTTTCTTCTATGTGCAGGATCAGTGACATGTCAATTGGACTCGGTCGGAGGTCAGGCGACCTGGCCAGGAGGTCGGGCGACCCTGGCTGGGGTCGGGCGGACCTGGTCGTGGTCGGCCGACCCAGCCAGGGGTCGGGCGACCCTGCCACTTCTGCCCTTGTTGCTCATCGTTGGTCCTTGACATGTTTTGAACCTGTTTTTATACATTTTTGGTACCTGCATCCAAATATTCATGTACATCTTGTGGAACTCATTAGTAGTAGGGGTTAGTCCAATTTTAGTCACATGCATTGCTTCATTTGGTGCATATTTGACGGTAGATATCATGAGATTACGACCGTCAACACCTCCCTAAGCTTAAACTGTTGCTCGTCCTCGAGCAAAGC
This sequence comes from Paspalum notatum, assembly GCA_022530915.1. Lineage (NCBI taxonomy): Eukaryota > Viridiplantae > Streptophyta > Magnoliopsida > Poales > Poaceae > Paspalum > Paspalum notatum. The sequence continues at coordinate 37,903,755 of CM039687.1, read as the reverse complement.
TAAGACTGAAAGTGGATCAGGAGTTGCTGCAATATCGAAGATGAAGAGAAATTCTTATACATAACTCAATACTCAAGCTTTAGTTCTAAGGCGTGAAATAATTGAAGTTCACCTTGAGTAATACTTGTGGTGCATCTTTTTACTTACCTTGCCTTGGGCGGTTGGGAGATGGAACAACTTATTGTAGGAGTACTTCTAACTTGTTCTTTTTGGATGTTTTACCTCAGGTGTTTTCATGATTTTCAAAACAAAGAAGCTTTCCCAAGGTACTTTTGGTCACTCGAAGGTGTTTCCTCACCAGGGGCCATGATTTGGCCAACATTTCCCTACACTAAGGCCTTTGTAGAACTTTAGGTGGGGAAAGATGTGGCACACTTAGAATGTTTATTTTGCTAAGTCAAAGATTGGACCAAAGAGTGTACTTTATCACTTCTTCTATTTGATCACTGGAGTATGAGTGGTGGCACTGGTTGTCTACTTCTCTTGATTTTCATCCCTTGTAGCCTTTTATAAATGTGGAGGGGGTATGGAGCTTTTATTTATTTTTGCCATGCTTAAACTTGCATGCTTTTCATTTTGCCGTGCCTTTGCACGCATTTTCTTTTTGGCATGCTTTTGCATGCTTTTCTTTTTAGCTCCATGCCGTTCCTCCTTGAGATTTGAAGGCTAGGGATTATGAGAAGTGTTTGGAGACTTTTTTGGTGGATGCAAAGTTCGGAGTGGATCACTTGCCTTTTTGGTCTCCAGCTATCAACAGAAGGTGATATTTCTACTCAAAGAGACTCAAAATTTGACAAAGCTCAAACCATTTCTAAATAGCTCTTTGTAGCAATTTCAACTATTTGAAGCATTTTTGGCTCTAGTGGGAATTTATGATCAAGGGGAGCTATATTTTGTTATTTTCAAAATAAAAGCCTGAGATGTTCATCTTACTTAGAGCGTGAAAGAATTTTCCCATATTCAAATCATATCAACATCTCTCAACAACTTAGGTTTGTTATCACAATTGGTATCTACAAGATAAAACCTTGGTTTACTTCTTTTATTCACATACTCAAAACTAAGCTAATCATAAGTCACATGGAAGAATTAAATCATTCACTTGATAGAGCAACTATTCATCATTTTCAAAATGAAGCTAGTATGTGAACTTATCATTTAAAGCATGGGAGTTTTTTTAAGTAAAGTAAAAACTAAATTAAATGGATTATTACTAGCAAACTCTCATGGCATGATACAATGCACGGATGGTAAGGCAAGTGATATACTATCATACATACCCAGATATCGAATGAGTTTACTCCCCAAGCTTCAACAAAGCTACTAGGGGTAGTATCCCCAGTAGTTGTAGAACTGCTGGGCCTCATCAAAAGTGCGCTGGGCTGTGGCCTCTACTTTCAAGAGGCGGTTGTACTGCTCATTCTGATTCTGCTGGATAGCCTGGGTGCACTCGTCAACTTGGTTAAGCTGAACGGCCGTCCCTGCTATGCGGTGGTCCTGGATAGTCAGTGATCCAAAAATAGCTCCCAGAGGGTCCTGTGCAAATTGTGCTGCAGATAGTCCTGCTGTGTATCCAAAGTATGTGCCTCCTCCACCGTGCTGTGGTGGATGCTGCGAATGTCTAGCATTGGATTGATCCCATGAAGTGTGAGCAGATCCTCCGTGGGGTTGCCACGTCTGATCTGTACCTTGGGTCTGCCCGGACAGGCCAGCTGTGGTCTGACACCTGGCAGGTCCTGATCCTGCGGCTTGTGCATCTGCTACTTGCTTTCTCAGGCGCTCCTCCGTCGCTCTCCTCTGTGCCCTAGTCATGACACCTGCGACACTGTGTCGTGGTGGCTCCTCTTCTGGGATATGGGGTGCATCCATTGGCATAGAGAGAGTGTCTACAGAGTAGAGTTTATACTCTGGTGCCGGTAATGGCACCTCGAACTCATACCCCTTGTAGATCATGACATAGGTGTCTTTGTTGGGCTCCTTCCGCAGGAAGTGTGCTTGGATGAAGTGGGTGTCGGTGACTAAGTTTGGTAAGTTTGTGGGTAAAAAGGTCACCTGGGCAGTCGCCAATACCCCTAGATGGGATGCAATCCTTGTAACAAAGGATGTGATTATTACGGAATTTTCATCCCAAGCTAGTTTCATCCAGTGGTAGAGTATACCAACCACTGGAGCATACTTCCGCTTGCGCCACATGGCATAGAGGATTTTTAAAACCTCTAAGGTCACGCAACAAACATCATCACGGGGGAGAACTATCATGTTAATCCAACGGGCCATGAATCGCATAGTGGGGTGCTTAATGTGTGAGATGCTCTTTTTCTTAGTAGCATCGGCACTGGCTAGCTCTTTCCAAAAATCACTTGCATTAAAGCCTACAAGATCTGTTGCTAATGAGCAACGTGCAGAAAACCCAAGAGCATCACTAAACTGGCGTAATGTCATCTCATGCTCAGTGTTGAACATTCTAAAGTGCACAGTTGTGTTGGACTGCAGTGTGACTACTCAGAGGGTAGTTAGAAACTCCTTAGTAAGGAGCACTATGCCTCCCTCACAGATATCAGCATAAACATCCCAGCCCACTGCTTTAAATATTTCATCGAATTCATCATCCATACCTGTGCTCACCATGAGCATCTCATCGAAACATCTGGTGAGGCCGATGTTCTTTGTGTGGAGCTTCCTCAACAGGTCGGCCTCATTTTGATCTCTTGTCTGGATGTCGGAGTCTTGCAGCAGTACGCGTTGAATGTTCGTCGATGTCGTTTCTTCCTCCATTGGTCCGGCACTTGAGGATCCCCGGTCGGAGACTGTCCGGGACTGCCCACGGGAGCTGGAAGATGTTGAAGACTGTACGTGCTGCGCTGCCTTGCTAATGGCGCTCCTAGTCCGCTTCAACATGCTCCTCATCCTGCACACAAAAGAGAAACACAAGAACTACACAAAATAATATGAGCGTTAGTCGTTAGTCGTCCTTCTGGGGCCTGACACCACCACAAACCGTTCTTGTTCTTGCCAAAGAGAGAGACTAGTGGCTAAATTTTATTTGCTAACCGAGATTATTCGAGCATTATTTTGGCTAAGCACTAGAGAGCTAAATCAACCACTAAGCAAGAGAATTAGAGAGGGAGAGGGGAGATTGCAGTGTATGTTTCTGCATTGGTGCACTGAGCAAGAGGCACTGGGGCTGTTTTTATAGGCGATGGGAGCAAGCAGGGGGCTCGGGCGACCGGGCATGGGTCGGCCGGCCTTGATGGCAGGTCGGCCGAACCTAAGAGTGTGTCGGGTGTGCTCTCGAGTGCATGGTGAGTTCAATGAGTGAAAAAGAGATGGCCAATGTGCATGGGTTTGTAGAGAAGAGAGTGAGAGATGGCAGTGGACGGTCGTATGCACCGAAAGTAAAGGGGGCGGGGGTCGGCTGGCCTTGAGCCGTGGTCGGGCGACCATGAATGAGCCCCCTTTGTTCCTTTGCTTTGCATGGTTGGGCAGCATCATCATGAGGTCGGCCAGCCCGACGGTGGTCGGCCGGCCCTGAGTGCTTGAGTAAAGCAGAGAGAGAGGAGAGAAGGGTCGGGGGGCCTGAGGCCATGGCCGGCCGCCCCCTGATCCCTCACTGAGTGCTGCTTTGGGAGCTAGAAAAAGAAGGGAGGCAGGTGGTCGGGCGGCCCGAGGCTATGGTCGGCTGGCCCTTCCTACCCCTCTTGAGTGTGTTTTGTGCCTTGGGAGAGAATAAAGTGAAAAGAGAAGATGAGAGGGAGATAAAACCGAGAAAGGTAAAAGAAAAGAAAAGAAAAGAAAAGAAAAGAAGGGTAAAGAGAAAGGGGAAAGGAGAGAAAAGAGAAAGAGGGGGGAGAGGGAGGCAGGCGCGGTCGGGCGGTCTGACCAGCTGGTCGGGTGACCTTAGCCAGTGCCCCCCTCGTCTTTACCTATACGGGGTGGTCGGCCGGCCCTGTGTTGGGGTCGGCCGGCCCCTAAATTTATTTTTCAAAAATGGGGGTAATATAACACTAAATGCATGAAAATTAAAGCTATGCAGAACAAGAATTTAAATATGCCATGGTGTGTTTAAAACTAAAATGTCGGGAAATAAATATGCCGTCGAAGGATAATGCCAGGTTTACCTCTTGGCAAGAGTGATCCATTTACCACCCTTTGGTATGTCGCACGGACGTACGTACAGAGTGGCAAGTGGTATTTTTGCGAGCCACTTGGAATTTGTCGTTGATGGGTCCTGGGCATGCTCATCTTCAACATACCCCATGTTGTTTATCCTAGCTTCTCCATGGGTACGTTGACTTTTGTTGCACTCTTGATTGGTGGGTCTTATAGGTCCATGAGTGCCGACCTTCTTAATAGAAGCTTTGCCTCCTGTTTCTTGGGTCCTGCGGGTAGCCTTCATTGCTTTCGCTTTCTTCCATTCGTCTTCTTCCCGTTGTCGGGTGGCAGCCTCGGTGCCTAACTTCCGTTTCATAAATGCTACTGTAACACCCTAAATTTTATTTTCAGTATTTAAAATAATTAAAGTGCTTTTCTAAATTTATTAAGGAATTTCTTGTTTAGAATGAGCATTCAAATGATTTTATATAATAAAATTAAAAAGCAAATAAAATAAATTTAGGCCAACATGCTGTTGCATTCATGCCGTTGCGTTGGTTTTATGTTGAGTGGTTGCCTTTTATAATGTTTAGTTCCTTTTAAATAAAAGAGTTTGGAAAAGTTTTCAAAACAAAAGGCAATAAATCCGATCCTCTTTTCACCTGCACTTTTGGTCCAACTCTTTCCTTTCTTTTTTTTCTTTTTTCTTTCGGTCCAACAGCCAACAGAAGTTAGAATCGACTCACCTCTTCTCGCTTTCTTGTGCCTTTACCCTACCCCTTTGTCGAGTGGTCTCCCTCGCTCCCTACTCTTTTCTTTGTCATACGGACCCTGCTCGTCATGCTTTTCTTGCATCTCGCCATAAATCATGCCGACCATCCTATCACTCCATGCCAGGCTGGTATGTTTTGGGTTTGAAAACCATACCAAATATCTTTGTTCATCGCTGAGTTGTTTCTGGAAAATTTGCAGAATTATTCTGAAAGCTTTTCCTATTTATCTTAGAGCAAATTTCATTTATTTGAGGCTCTTTCCAATCTTTTCATGAGCTCTAAATATTTTATTTGAGTTTGTTGGGTGCCAAAACATATCTAGGATTTTTTTCGGGAATTTTTGGAGCCATCGGAGTATTTTTCGGGACACGGACATTGATTCTAGATATTCTGGAATTATTTTAAAGCCCGAAATTAAATATTTCGAAAAATAGACCCAATCCAACTCGGTCCAAACCGGTGCATATATATATTCATCGGAATCCTCTCATCGCGCTCGTTCCAGAACCGGTCTCCGTTTTTCAATCCCGAAACCCTAGCTCCCTAGATCTGAAAGAGAAATTTCGAAGTTGTCCAACTCCGGCGAACCTTCGGCGTAGATTTTCTCCGCGTCCGTCCATCTCTAGCGAAATCTGAGGATACCACGACGTTCGTCTCGTCGAGATCTTCGCCGGCATAGTCTCGGATTTTTGAGGAGATTCTCGATCTAAGTTCCTTCTTCAACTCCGGTGTGGTTTCTTTTCCGTCTACTCTCACTCGGTTCACGTGCCCCCTGCGCACCTCCCGTACGGCCGTCCTTTTCCCGCTCCCGCGCAGAGACATCGCCAGCCGGGCCCTGCTTGCACCCCCTGCTTCCATTCGCCTGGGCCCCACTGCCCCGTATGGCCGCCGGTCTCCCACGCGCAGAGCCGAACGAGTAAGCAGGTAGCGCACGCTCGCAGTCCCCTGCCCTCCACCGCCATGTGTCGCGCCGCTGCTGGCTGTTTTCGCCGTCCCGTGTTCTGGCTGCCCGCGGTGGATCCTGATCTAGCCACACCAGATCCTAGGGATCTTCTGCGGTCGCGACTCTGCAGGTCACCGTGTGCCACCCGAACCATCCACTCAGAAAGCGCCACACCGCCGCTGCCGCCGCTCTTTTGCAGAACCACCCCTCAGCTTTACCAAATTTAACCCGCAGTCTTTAGCAGTGGTGAGAAGGCCCTGCTTTATCGTTTTAAACCTTGGTTCTCGATATATATTTACAGTTAGACCCTATCACCTTCGAAAGCTCATAACTTCACCGTTTTAAATCTGTTTTCAGTGGTTCTTGCGCCCACGAGTTCGTAGCGACGCGTAGAATAGTTTTATAAACCTGTTATTTCTGTTTTGATGATATGATATACTGTTTTAGCTTATTTGTGTTGTTTGCTTGCATGTGTGTGCCCGTGTGCATGTGTGTTGCTCCGATGAACGCGTAGATGCTGTTCTTGTTCGTGGAATCTCAACTGCAACTCAAGATCAAGATCCAGAAGACTTTGAGCATATCCATATTGGTTTTTCTCTAAGCAAATAATATCTGTATTGGGAATTACAGGCAAGTGTTCTTTAACATTATTGTTTCGCTACTTTTAATTGCGTATGCGATTTAATTTGAACATTTAGCGACCACCCAGGACTACAGCGCAACCATGGGGTTAGAATGGGATGACCTTGGCTAATTAATTAGGTGATACTTATGTGGACATTAGATTCATGGTTGTTGGGACGGATAATGCTTCTATGCTCATCTGCCTTGGTTAAGAAACGGGTACGGGAATGTTCCTAGGGCGAGTCTTGCCAATTTGCAGATGGTTGGGACAGGAGTATTGATCCAGGGCATACGACTGTGTGTCTAATACGCATAGGAGGAACGTTTGTAAAGGCCTTGTAGTGAGACCCTGCTGACTCACCATGTGTAGTGTTTTGGCGTAAAGGGAATCACGACCTATGGTGAAAGTGTGCAACCTCTCGAGAGTGTAAAACTGTTATAACAGCCGAGCTTACGGTCATAGCGGCCTGGACCCTTTATGTGATAATTAAATTCGTGCATATGTTTAATTGTTGGCATTTAATTTATGTTTCTGAATATCTTGCTGAGTACGTAAGTGCTCACCCCCTTGCAATTCCCCATATATAGACTTGCTCGAGAGATGATATGGTATATCCAGATGGAGTCCCGAAGCTGAGGCGTGCGTGCCCCCAGTCGGTTTCCCTGTGGATGGCTCGAAGATTTAGTTACGCTTTCCGCTACTGTATGTATGTCTTATGTATATGTTGTTTAAACGGTATGTAATAAAGCATGTTCTGTTATATCACTGTTTACTGTCCCTATATGTGTGAGATTAGATTGTGGCACACATATGGGTTTGCTCTGGTTTTGTCTGTTGAAACCAGGGTGTGACAGCTACGAGGCTGTCCATCTCTTTCCCGGAAGCATCATAGACTGGGGGCTTCGGCACATACTTTTGGCACTTGAATGTCACTTTGTTGCACTGCTCCACCTTTGGTTTTAAGGAGAATGTCTCCCTCATCCCGTTGATGTTGAGATGGACTTCTCCAGCTCCAACATCAATGCTTGCTTCTACGGTGCTTAGAAATGGCCGCCCAAGAATGAGCGGTGTTTTGGCATCAATCTCCATATCCAAAACCACAAAGTCCACCGGGATGAGGAAATTCCGGATCTTCACCAGAACATCCTCGGCGATCCCCGCGGGATGTCATATGGATTGGTCCGCCAGTTGCAGGCACATAGAGGTGGGGACAAGTGTAGCATGATTGAGTTTGTCGAAGACAATTTTGGGCATGACATTGACGCTTGCTCCGAGATCACATAAGGCTTGGTTGAAGACTTGGTTGCCGATGGAACATGGAATGGTGGGACTACCGGAGTCCTTCTTCTTCTGTGGAGGTTGGTTGAGTATAGCTGCGCTACACTCCTCAGTCATGTGCACAATTTCCGCCAATGGCAAAGGTTTCTTGTTGTTGAGTATGTCTTTTAGGTACTTGGCATATGTCGGTACCTGCATGGCATCTAGCAGGGGTATATTGACATATAATTTCTTAATAACCTCAACAAACTTACTACATTGTTCATCAGCGGCAGCCTTCTTGTTGCGCTGAGGAAAGGGCAACACCGTCGTGTCATAAAACTCATGTGAGAGAGTTTTTGATGGTGCCTTCTCCTTATCTGCATCAGGTCTGGTCTCTGGATCATCCATCTCCTCCGTTTCGGTGGCCTTCTCCTGTTCCTTGCCTGCATGGTTAGCACGTGGCGCACCACTAGGATGTGGAGGGTCCCGAGTGGACTTACCACCCCTAGTGGTGACAGCATTGATATGCTCTTTGAGAGGAGGTTCCGGTTGGCCCGGAAGCTTTCCCATATTAGCATTAGGCAAAGAGGCAGCCAACTGAGCTATCTGTGTTTCTAGCATTTTATTAAAACTCAGTTGATTTTTCATAGCACTATTCAAAGTTTCCATTTGTAATGAAATAGATTCAAAAAGTCTATCATTTGCATGAAACTTTTTACTGATGCTATCATTCACAGCTTTTTGATCAAACGGGCTAGGTTTATTGAACTGCTGTGAATTACTAGAGGAGTTACCTTGTCTGGAGAATGAAATATATGGACGCGAATTTCAGCCTAGTTGGGGACGATTCCCATTGTTGAAATTGCTGGAATTACCGATGAAGTTGGCGTCTTCCGGTCGAGTTTCGGTGCAGCTGTTCCCCGAATGCCCCGTATTCCCGCAGACTTCACAAGTCATGCGAGCATCGAGGGCCTGGACTGGTGCGGTCTCAGGATTGCCTTCCAGCTTCTTTAAGAGCAAGTCCATCTTGGCAGCCAGCATGTCAGTGCTTTCGATGTGATGGACTCCACGGGATCGGTTGTGTGACCTTTCTTCTTTCCATCCCTGGTTAGTGGCGATCTTCTCAATCAAATTTTTGGCTGCTCTCACACTTTGGGATAGGAAAGATCCTCCAGCGGCTGCATCTAGGTGCTCTTGAGCGGTACGGTTTAACCCGTGAAAGAAACTCTAAATGATCAGCCATTCTTCCATTCCATGGTGGGGGCAGGCCGCGATATACTCTTGTAGTCGTTCCCAGGCCTCCGCCACCGTTTCATCTGTGAGCTGTTGAAAGTTTGAGATCTTGTTCCTCAACGTGTTTGTTTTTCCCAAAGGAAAGTACTTGGCTAGGAATGCATTGGAGCACGCATCCCATGTTGTTAGTGTTGCGCGGTTGAGGTAGAACCATTGCTTTGCCTTTCCGACAAGTGAAAATGGGAAGAGGCATAACTTGACAGCGTTGGGGGATGCACCTTTCATGGTGAAGGTACTGCAGATTTCCAGTAATTGCTGCAGGTGACTGTTGGCATCCTCTGTTGCTAGTCCGCAGAAGGGAATGGCTTGAACCATGTGAATGACTCCCGGCTTGAGTTCAAAGTTCTCCCCTGCGTTAACTGCTGGTCCCGTAGGGACATTGTCGCTGGATGGGATGGAGAACTCACGGATGGTCTTCTCAGGAGCCACGGCCATATGGTCGGTGTTCGATGAATTGCTTGACGTGGCCGTTTCAAGGTTCAGTTCCCTTGGAACAGGTATCTGCCCATGGATGGTTTTGGAACGGAGCCTCCTGAGCAGAGACTCTGGATTATCGTGGAAATTTACCGGCAGGTCAAAACCGGTCATACACCTCTGTGTTGCATCCACAACAAAAACAACAGAGACAAGTGAGCCTGCCAAAGATTAGTTGGTAGATTTATATACGGATTTTAACTGAGAGTATCAATTATATCTCTGCCTATTGTTTCCCGGACAACGGCACCAGAAAAGCTTGTTGGCGTCTCTTAGCCTTAAAAGATTTTACTCCGCAAGCGTACGGAGACTGTTGTAGCTTTTTCACCCAGAGTATTCTGAGTATCGTATTTTTATCCACAGGGAAGCGGCAAGCGAGAGAGTGTAATTGAATAAACTCAAATCAAAAGTTCCATAACTTAAATAAATGTACCAACTAGTATCTAGGCAGGGGTAAGTTTGGTAAACGGGTAGGTGTATGGTGAAAGAAGTAAAATAAACTACCTAAGATACATGTAGATAGGTATAGTTGCCTGGGAGGACAACGAGAGAGATAAAGTTCCCACACTCTACTCTATTCGGCTGTAAAGACTATGTCGTGGTTAACTCAAGTAAACAAGTTAGGGTCTCGCGTCAAGCGAAATTCCAACGTCTCGAGGGGTCAGGGGGTAGATAGTAGACCACTGGAGGAGACCCGGCTAACGCCTATGGGCCTATCGAACGAACGGGCCTGGGATACACAGGCACACCACACGCTGTCACCGAGTGGGGCTACCAAGCAAATCTCTGTGGATAGGCTGGCACGCTATAAACGTACTCAAGCGAAGCTTGAGTAACAATAGAGCATCCTTGATCAGAGGTGAGGACCTAACCAGAGCCTGGCGTACAGGTTAGATTATAGCACCGGCAAGAATAACGAGACTTGAACAACTAAGATAACCACAGCCTAAGCCTAGCAAGTATGCAAAATAAAGGTACACCACACTTGCAAGAGATAGAAATAAAGTAAAGTACAACTGGAATTATACTAAAGATAAGAGTACAAAAGATACAAGAGCTTTTACTCACAGACTCAGAAGTATCTCCGAGAACCCCGAGGCAAAGCTTGACTCACTCTAACTCCCAGGACTATCCTACTACTAAGATATGGAAAAGAACACCCTCTAAGGTAGAATGTGACTTCTCTACTTCTCCACACCTTTGCAAATGAGCTCCCACGGCCTATTTATAGCTTGTACAAGTGAGGGAGGTACTTGTAGATGGCAAAGGTCGGTGGGGGGTTGGAGTCGGTGGCCGGCCGACCTTGCTCGGGGTCGGGCAGCCCTCCAATCCACCGCCTTTGCCCTCCAACGGCTTGATCTTGTGTCCCCAAGGCGGTTGGCAGTTACGGCGGTTGATGCACGTGGAAAATGCTCTGGATGGGAGGTCGGACGACCTTGGTGGAGGTCAGGCGCCTACGTGTCAGCCTAGGATTGGTTGCATGGCCCTTCACTTGGATTGGTGATGTCATTGATCCATGTTTTCGGCCCTTGGATACATTGGATGCTTGATTCGTGGTTGGATCTTCACTCAAATGTGTTTCTTCTATGTGCAGGATCAGTGACATGTCAATTGGACTCGGTCGGAGGTCAAGCGACCTGACCAGGAGGTCGGGCGACCCTGGCTGGGGTCGGGCAGACCTGGTCGTGGTCGGCCGACCCAGCCAGGGGTCGGGCGACCCTGCCATTTCTGCCCTTGTTGCTCATCCTTGGTCCTTGGCACGTTTTGAACCTGTTTTTATACATTTTTGGTACCTGCATCAAATATTCATGTACATCTTGTGGAACTCATTAATAGTAGAGGTTAGTCCAATTTTGGTCATATGCATTGCTTCATTTGGTGGATATTTGACGGTAGATATCGTGAGATTACGACCGTCAACAGGAAGCTGGGGCAGTGTCGCCACAACGAGGTCGCCAAACTCCTCTACTCCATTCATCACGGCGACGGACGTGTAGTGGCAAAGGTCGCCGGCATGAACCCAGGCCCCGTCGTGTGGCTTGCGGGCCACTCGCTCGGCGCGTCGTTGGCGTTGGATGTGGGGCAGCACCTGATGACCAGTGCAGGGCGCAACCTCCTAGCCTTCCTCTTCAACCCACCTCACGTCTCTGCGGCGCCGGTGGTCCAGTGCTCAGCATAAAGGAGAAGGACAAGAAGGTGAGAGCCAATGGACCAGCCTCATTGCTCTCTTGGTGTGATGAGTGATTGTCAACGGTACAAGTCCTCCGATGGACAGGAGGCCCTTCGATGGACTAGAGGTAGATGATGAAGACCTGGATGGACTCAAGCACAAGACCTCGATGGACTATGGCAAAAGCCCTCCGAAGGACTGGAGGCAATGCTCGGCATCTGTCGGCCATGGGAGCTCAGTACACGGAGGGGTGGTTCAGCAACGGTGGTGTAAGCCCTGCGATGGACTGCGAGGCGAATCCGATGGACTAGAGAAGTCAGGCGCCATTGTGGTGCTCCAACCCGAGTGCATGGTGCGAAGACGTGCGAGGGAGGCTTTGGCGGCTTTGGCTCAAAACAGCCACCCAAGCTACCCAAGCTTTGGTGAGTTGGGCTACGACTCGCCAAAATAGAGAAGATGGGCCAAACCCGGCCCAGATGGAGACTTCCTAAAGTTTCTCGGTTTCTGACTTCAAAACCGGGGGCGGATCGCGGATTGGACTATTGGCCACGTGGAGAACATCCGAGGATTGCGTGAAACTTATAAAGATCAAGACTTCATCGTGGTCGTCCGTCCCGAAATATTTTGTATCTCTTCGTTTCAGCCCCTCAGGGCATTTCTAGTGTTAAGGGTCTAAGTGTAAAACTGTAAAAAATTAGTCTAGGTATAAATAGGCTAAGCGGGGGTCATTAGAAACTCTCTTGGCTGGTTAGGGTTTGTGTCTTGTGTGTGATTTTCGTCCCTAAGCTAAGAGCTCAAAGTTTAGGAGGGTTAGGTGAGATCTAGCCTCCAAATCAAGAAGGAAGGTGAGGGTGGTTGCTTGGGATGAGATCCTTGGTTCTAATCTGAATCTTGAGACCCTTTTGGGCCATCTAATCCAAGTGATTTTGTGTAGCAACTTGTGTGCCTTGTTCTTCCTCTTTCTCATTGGTTTTTGGTTCCAAACCTTGGCTTTTTAGGTGTTTGCTTTGACCAAGCTTGGATCCATTCTATTGCCGATGTTTTGGACTGCTAGGACTTGGAGAGATTGTGGTTTTGGCGTGCCAAGTCTCGAGCTCCATGGGCAGCCTTGAATTCTTGCGTTCTTGACTTGTGGACTTCACTTCAGGAAAGGCTAAATCCGTGGAGATATATTTAGGCTCCAGCCTTTATCTATTGGGAATAGGTTCTACATGGGTTGATCTAAGTCCTGACCAAGTTTGGTGAAGATTGGAGTCCATTTGCTGGAGATTTGGCTTGATTCTTGTGGATTTCAGGCTGGTTTCCCCCTATTTCCTGCTTTTCAGTCACCACCGGACTGTTCGGCGGCTGGTGTTGCAGGGAAGCGGATTTACCGAGGCCTGATCACATCCCGGGCTTTAAGCAAGCACTGGACCATCTGGTGGGTGCTAGGAAAATAGTTTCCCCTCAGCCTATATCGTACGATAGGCCGTCGGACTGTCCGGTGGGTCCGTGTTGAACTATCCGGTGGTGCCTGCAGTAGGATGTCTTTGTCGTGTTTGCTCGTTTTGCGTCCGTCTCCTTGAGCGTTGATTCGAGTGCTTCCACTTGCAACTCAGTATGTATCTGTTCAGTGGATGGTACCGGGTTTGCGTGTTATCTTGTGAGAGAGCACAGCGGGGGTTTAAGTTTGAGTTTTAAAGTGCTCCTATTCACCCCCTCTAGTCACACATCTCGGTCCTACAAGTGGTATCAGAGCCAGGTTAGGTTTCTCCATACCTTAACCGGTGACGAAACCGTAGCGACAATGACGCACTCCAGGAAGGTTCCAGTCCTCGGCTCAAATGGTTACCCCTGCTGGAAGGGTATGATGGAGTCATTCTTGCTTAGCCAGAGTCAGGTCATATGGGATGCTACCCAGAGTATGACTTTCAGTGTGCTTCTAGCTGCTCAGCGTGGGACGCCTGAGATCGTGGCTCAGCATGAGACGGATGCCAAGGCTATTAACTTTATCTTCTCAGGGTTTGGTCCCATTGACTATGAGAAGGTGAGCCACCTCACAACGGCGAGACAGATAAGGTCCCTGCTCAGTGCACACCATGAGGGTATAGCTACGATTAAGGCCCGTCTCGTTGAGACCTACCGGCGCGAATATAAAAAATTCGTGCAAAAGCCAGGTGAAACTGTGGATGCTTTGTTTGCTTGCTTTCAGTCGATCATTAACAAGCTCTGGGCCAATTCTGCACCTGCTGCTCTCCCATACATTGACCATTAGCAAGCTGTTAAGCTCCTATATGCCTTGGACAGGAAAGTGTGGGAGAACAAAAAAAGCTCAATCATTGAGTCGGTAGGATATGATACAATTGGAGTGGATGAGATATGTAATACCCCGGAAATTTACCCTAATAAATCACCCTCTAGTCTCGCCCTTAATTCAAAATGAATTTCGAAAGCTTGTTGTTTGAGTGCAAGTGTACCTCTTTGAGCTCAACAAGAATCATCTCATGCTCCTGTAATTCTCCCAAAATATTTCCGGAGATATTCCTCAAAAATATTCTCCATAATCTCTTCTCAAATTTCTCCAAATATTCTTGTTAATCCCTTCTCAAAATCCCTTCAAATTCCAATCCTAAATTCATTTCAGAAAAGAGAAAACCTCTTCTCTCCTTCTTTGGGCCGAAACCCCACCCCCACTCCCCTTCTCGGCCTGCCTTGGCCCACCTGCCCCTCTCCCTTTCTCGGCCCACCTCCCCATGGCCCAACTCCCTCTCCCCCCTTTCCCACGTGGGCCTCGCCACCCCCCCCGGCCCGCTTCGCCCCCTCCTTCCCCGGGCCCAAGACGAACCGGCCCAGCCGGCCGTCGTCCTCCTCCCTCCCCTTCCCTGCGCGACGCGCTGCGCCGCACGCCACGCGCGCGCGCCAGCTGCTCACCGCTCCCTGTCGCCGGGCCCCGGGCCCCGGACGACGCCACAACCCCGCATCACCACCGCGCCGCGCTCCGCGATGCCACGCGCGCCTCGCGCGTACACACTTCCCTTCTCCCCGGTGACCGGCCCCTACTACCCGACGCCCCGTCGCCACCTCTATCCTCCCCCTTCCGCCCTGCTCCGTGCCCATAAAGACGAACCCCGGCGAACCACCTCCCTTCTTCCCCCTTCCTGCTTCCACTCGCGCCGCCCGCACCGCTCGCCCGCGTGACGAGCCGTGCCGACGCCGTGCTCGTCCCCTCCGTTCCTCCCTCTTCCTCCTCGCTCCCACTCGTGTCGTCCGCGCCGCTCACACCCACTGCGAGCCGCGCCGGTGCTGCGAGCTCCTCCTCCTTTTGCTCCACCTCGCCGGGCAACCGCCACCACACCACGCACCGTCGCCGCGGACAGCCCCGGGTTCGGTCCGGGAGCCATCCGCCGCGAGCGCCACCCGCCTCCCCCACTTGCTCTGCTCGTGCCCGAGAGCAAGCCGCCGCCGCCTCGTGATGAAATTCTCCATCCACAAGCCACCTCAGTCCAATTCCTCGGGCATACACCACCACACCATCGCCATCTACCTCCGCCCGGCCTCAATTTCTCCTCCCGTTGCTCCAGTCGCGCTCCCCGCGAGCACCCGCGGCCGCGGCCATGGCCGCCCGTGGGCACCCTTGCTCCGCGCACTTCCCCGCACCCGGAACCGCTCGGACGGACTCGCGCCGGCCTCCCCGTCGCGCCGGTGTCCTCGGCTTCGCGAACGGAGGTCGGGAGTTTCCCTCCCGACGAGCTCCGGCGAGCGAGCCCGGCGGCGACCGGGCGAGCGCTCTGGTCGAGCGAGCCGCTCGCTCGGCGCGCCTGCCTGCCCCCGCCCCGCGCCACATGGGCCGGCCCAGCAGCTCCCGCACGCCCGTGGGCCGAAGAACGGGCCAGGCCGAAGAGCGGGCCAGGCCGAAAACAGAGAAAAAGAGAAAAAAGAAAAAGGGCCTGCGTGGGCCGGATCTCACCTCGGGCCAGAGCTGAAGTTCGTCCAGAAAAGTCTGATCCTACCCCCTCAACTATCCCGGAAGTTCATATCTACCCCCTGCCACAAAATACCCCGTATCTTCTCCGTTCTAGCCCCGATTTATGTGATTCTTGCACCTAAATTCTCTACAAATCAGGCTCTATCCATTCATGCACTTTTCATAATATCCTCACATACTCCGCCGACCACGACACTTGAAGATCCACGGTCTACGTCGCTTTTGGGTCGATCCGCGACGACGGGACTAGGGCACCTGGGGCAAGCCACTTGTGCACTAGTTCCGCCCTCGCCGATCGGTTCACTGAAGACCCGGTTTGGTTGAACCGAACCGGACGGTTGTCAAACTCTACCCCTGTCCCCGTAATGCGGGCGACAGGTGGGGATGGTTGGCACCGCCCGAGTTCGTCGTTCTCTCCCTCACCGCGATGTAAGCCCATCGCGCTGCGGGAGTAGATCGAGCCCAACCGGAAGGAAGAGTTGGACCGTACGCGCCAGGGTTTGGCCCGTGTCGTCCCTCTCTTCTTCCAAATTAATCTTTATTGCCGACATGCTGCCCTCATGCTACCGGAAAATCCGTCTCATGAGCCCAGGCATGGATGGCACTAAAGATCAAACTCTTGATATCTAAAAGGGGGCCAAACGTGCCATTTATCCGTTTGACTCCCGCTCTATTCACATGCAAACCCTAAGGATATCTCTAGCCCCACCAAACCCATATCACGATGAGCTCAGAGTATACCTTGATTTGGTGTGTTTTGCTTGTCTGAACCTGTAGGCTTTCTCGGAGAGCCGTTCGGTTCCGTCTCTGAAATGGTTGACTCAGAGACCGGAACAGGAGTCCAATGGTGTAACGACCGTCGTATCGGCTACCCCGACGAAATGAAGGCAAGTCCACTAGAATCCTCACTTGATGCATAAATTACCTATGTTTTTATATACACATCCTATTGCCTTGTAAAACAAGAAAACTTGCATGTTTTGCTGGCTAAGGTAAAACATAGTAGGATATAGCCTCCCGAGCCACTCTAGATGTAGTGCGCTTAGGTGGATCGCTCACTCAATTATATACATTAATCTTGATGAAAATGATGGGAATATGATGGTGGGTATGGGTGGTTGTTTTTCAGTAAAACATAGGGTAAGACCCTGGCAGACGACTTCGGTTGTTGAAGCCATTTACGGGGTGGAAACCTGGTCCTTGTTGTGAGGACTGGGCTGGTGTTGCTCATGCGTGAGCATTGTGGGAGTTCCACCCTGAAGGACCGAGTTGACGTTTCATCTTGCCTAACTCATCTAGCGCAACCACTCGAGGTTGTATGCGGCAACCCTCGGTTAGAACCCGCTTTGGACGATCCAGGCGTAAGCCGGTGTGCTGGGATGCATGAGAGATTGGGTGGATGGGCGCGGTTGCATGGCTGCGGTCAGGGGTCAACAGTCGCGTGGCTGCGGGTCTGAGCGACAGGTGGGCCCGTACTCTCTCATGGCTGAAGTCTGGGGAGCGCCTTGCGGGGGGAAAAACCGGCGAGCGGAAAGGGGCTCACTGATCATGAGTGCCTGGACCAAACTTGTGGGTAAAGTGTGCACCTCTGGCCAGAGTATAACTAAATCTATCATGATAGTCCGCTGTCCACTGGTATGGACAAACGAGTTACGGCTTGGTTTCTGAACTAGCTTCTTATAAAAATATGGTTTTGGGATGGGATCAAAATGATGGTTTTGAGGCAGCTGCGGTTGCCGAGGAGGTGTGTGTGTGGAAAATGTGATGGCATGCGTGCCACGAGCCGCGATGGACCGGCAAGTCCAGTGGCAACCTCTTTTGGGATAAAGATGTTTTCTCAATTTAAAACTGAGAACTAAGGAACCCTGCATATCAAAGGTTTTACTGCAAATTTACCTTCAGCTCCAGATATATCTTGCATGTAATGATAGCTTATATCCCCCTTCCTATGGAAGAAGGTGGACTTGCGGAGTACGTATGTACTCACCCTTGCTTTGTTGTTGGTTTACAGAGCAAAGAAGATCATGGACGTGTGAGGGTTACGGCCTGCTTCCCAACTGTGTGTTGTGGGAAAGTATGGGTCGCGCTTTTATAGTTTCCGCTGCAGTGTTTTCGGGCTGCGCCCCGTTTGGTCTGTCCCGTTAGGACGGATCTGTATACATCTGATGTACAAATGTGATTACCATAACTCCTGGGAATGGTAATAATACACATTTTAGTCCTGCTTAAGGGCTGGGACGCTTCAGGTGGTATCAGAGCCGTAAGTTGGCCGTAGGACGTAACCCTAGGTTGGAAAAAGGTTTTTGAGTCCAAAATCGGTTGAAAAACACCTCTACTCCTTATCTTACTCCGTTTCAAAACGAGTTTATCTGCTCTTTTTCCCCTTCCTCAGTCAAGTGCCCCGCTTTGAAGACCGTGTCCAACCTGTCGGCAAGAAAAGACGTGCACACCCTATGGAAGTCAAAAGTGGCACCCTGCCCTATGGACGACCGTGACGTGCACCGGGAAACAAGGAAGTGACCCTCCTTGTGTTTCCCGCCTCCCTTGCCTTGAAAGGCCTTGCAATGCAGCACAGTGGACAAGGGACCGTGCATGCAGAGCCCCTCTGAATCAGTGCAACACAGTGAGCGGTGCCTAACGCCGTGTCTGCTGTCTGGAAAGGACACCAGGATTCAGCCCCAGACACGCCGGCAAGGTGTTTAAAAGCCCACCAGAAGGCCAGAAGAACTCAAGAACTGCCCCAATACAAGCAGCCATGGCCAAGCAACCTCCAACGCTCATAGGCATCCCCACGCCTATAAAGAAGAGAAAGGTCGGAGACCTCATCAATGGAGTTCCGATCCTAGAAGGCATACCAGTTGAGGAGAGTGAGCCAGATCACCCAGAGCTCTCCCCAGTTCCTTCACCAGAGCTAGCAGAAACCCTAGAAGCTGCACCAACCTCCCCGTTGTCAGTAGAAAGCCCAAGAGCTCCGCCACCAAGTCCTGTTTTACTCAGTGAGCTGCCTTGGGAAGAGCTGCTGAAGACGCGAGCTGCGTCTCCCCTCGTGGAATCTACCCCAGAGCCCTCCAGTTCAGCCTCGTCCTGCAAGGAAGAAGACTCAGTAGTCTGGCCCCCGTCGTTGCAAGAGGTCAACCGCAGATCCAGGGAGTCATCCCCGGATGAAGTCACCAGTGCCCTCCGGGAGTGAAGCCGTGTGGTCCGCAGTTAGTTATACCCAGTTCCCCTCTTACATGTGGGTAGTGGAAATTTTGTTCCACTTAGGTTAGCACCCTCTGTAAGAGTGAATCGTTTAGTTCGCGTGTGTTTCTTGCAGTGTTGTTGTAGTCGTCTGTGTTGTAGCTTTTGTCCTCTGTTGCGCTAGTGGTAAGCCAAGTCCGGCCTGTTTTGCTCAGATGGAATCTGCCGAGTATGTCAGCTGCTGCCGGGAAGAAAGTGGCTTTCCTGAGCTGCTAAGAGATACCATGCGATACCTCAGTATTCCAGGATACCCGGAGTACTGCGGGTTAGCATTCCCCGAAAGGGAAGAACGAGGATGGACCGTCACACTTTATATCAGAGAGAACCTCAATCTCAACGGTTGGTACTGCAGAGCCATCGGCAACGGATTCTTAGAAGCCTGCCACATTGCCGCTCGTAGGGCAATAAAAAGGTTATGCTCGACCTACCATGGGGCAGTACAAAGCAGCCCTATGAGGTTCTTTCCACCAGTGAACCAACGTGCTAGTACTTGGATTAAGAGGACAGCAATCCTGACAGAAATCAAGAAGTCCAGAGATCCTACCCTAGCCTACCTGGTCCAGTATCTGCTCGCCCTGGACGACGAGTATGAAAAACTAAGCCGCCTGCATGACAGGTTGGTAGACCGACACCAAGACACAGAAAGAGAGTTGGTCAAGTATAAGAGGGCGTGGATGCATCCAGGATCAGTAACAGACTCCCCTCCCAGTCATGGAGTAAGGGTAAGGGCCCTGTCCGGTCCTCGCCACCCACCTCAAGGAGAAATACAGAACCCCATGATGGCAGGAAGTTCAAACCCTCCTAACCAACCCATACCGAGTCATCTTGGAAGTTTTCAGGCCCTCCTGCTCAATCACATGCAGACCAGTGATAAGAACCCAGAAGACCTCAACAAACGAGAAGATAAAGCAAGCATGGGCGCCTTTTTGTCGCTCTCGCTCCCAGGAGAAGGATCCAGTGGTCAGCCACCAGTGCAAGACCGAGCCTCCAAGCAGCAGAAGCTGAAAGGAGTCCTGCGTGAGTAGTCGCGTTAGTGTGTTCGTTTTTGTGTTTGCAGTTTTGTTTGTGGAGTTTTGCTAATAAAGAACACATCATTTGTAGACCTAACTCTTATCCCTGCTTCCCTTCTTACCTCAAAAACCGTCTGCTAAAGAGAAGCAAAACGTCTACAAGAAGCCTCATTTAAACCAGTCAGTCAGCATGCAACAACAGTGTGTCCAAGAAAACACAGTACCAGCAGCAGAAAACGAGGAGATAAAGTGTACGCAGTGAAAGGAAATAGTGCCCTGGGAAAAAGGAAAAGACCGGATGAGACACTGCATACTACAATCCCTAAGCGAATTGTGTACGCCACAGTTTCCTGCCGCTCTCGTCTTCCCACCGCCCTCACCTCCCCGCCTTATCAGCGGCCGCTCCTGTCTTTTCGCCGCACCCACTGCGCGTGCCCCGCCACCCACTTGCCTTTGCCGCCGTGCAGGCATGCATGTGCCCCGCTCACCGCTTTAGCAGTGCACCCCCGCGCTGCCGCCAACCGAAACCGGCCCCTACACCATCGCATGCAGGCCGCCGCATGCATCCGCTCGTACCCTGCCTGCCGCTTTTGCAGCACACCTCCGCGCCGCTGTCAACCGCAACCCGGTCCCCACTGCCCTTGTTCCCTGCATGATCGCCGCGTGTACCCAACACCACCTCCACCGCTCATGTCCCTTCGACGCACAAACCACCGCACCGTAACCACCACTCTCCCGGGCGTCCATAAAAGCACCCCCCCGGACGTCGCTCTTCATCCACCCCGCCGAGCAAGCTCATAACACTCTCCCTCCACCAGCTAAATCAAAATAATCCTTCCCCAAATGTTCGTTGATTCTCTGATCGAACAAGTCCTCTTTGGTTTCTACGCTCTTGCTTTTCTCATTCTCATCATGTACCTCCTTTTTCTGTGGGAAGATTCATCAAACCCTCCCTTGAGAGCAAAACAAGAGAGATAAGCCCACACCACCCAGAATCGATGAGTTTGGGAACCCTCTTTGCCCTTCTCGTCCGATTGATCGTCCTCATCAACATAATCAAAGTCTCCTTCCGGATAGCCATCCTTTTGTTCTCCACCTCCCAAGGAGAAAATCGTCTGTGAGATTGTCTACTTAGACTAAGCCTTGCTACCCACACCCGCCACCGAATCCACTCGGGTTATGAACCCAGAAACCAGAGCTTGCCTTCCACTTCGCTACATAGTCTTTGCTGAGATCTTCGTTCTATGCCTCCTAATCCTCCTCCGGTTAGTCACTCTCCCACGGGCAGAGAAGAAACAAGAAGAAGCTCCCTGCTAGTAAAGCGGCCCCCAGATGAAGAAACTCCAAGAAGTAAGCAAGGAATCAAGACAACAAGCAGGCAATAAGTTATGCTTGGGATAAAGAGAAAAGTAACCAGAAGCGCTTGGGATAAAAAGAAAAGTAACATGAAGAAGTTTATCCCAAATGACCGCTTTTTCCCCGGCAACTCCCCGCTTCCAGAAGGGATAGTAATCCACTTAGAGGGTATCCTAATCCTTTTAAGTGGGGTAGCCTCCCCTCTGCTAGTCCTGATGAAGGAAGATCCAGAAAGCTGAGGCATGCAAATTTCTGGATGATGCATGAGTTGCCAGTGCATGCCACCGCCTGCCGTTACCGGCCAGAGCAACCTTCAAAGTGCATGAGATGAAGGAGATGGAAATATCTCTTTGTATGTGGAAGGTTTGCACGGCAAATTCCCAAAAGAAGAAACAAGTAGCCAAACAAGGGAAAGCCGTGGAAAAACCAGAAGTTGAAGTTGCTTCAAGCAGAAACTCCATCCTAGCCGAAGAAGCAAGAGCTCTTTGTTCTTGAAGTTCCATTTTCCGCTCGTGCAGGCTTAAGTTCCAGTTGTAAGCAGAAGCTGTTTAGCTGAAGTAAAGCTATCCCTGTAAACCCTTCTAACCTAATCTCGGGGACGAGATTTCTTTTAAGTGGGGTAGGTTTGTAATACCCCGGAAATTTACCCTAATAAATCACCCTCTAGTCTCGCCCTTAATTCAAAATGAATTTCGAAAGCTTGTTGTTTGAGTGCAAGTGTACCTCTTTGAGCTCAACAAGAATCATCTCATGCTCCTGTAATTCTCCCAAAATATTTCCGGAGATATTCCTCAAAAATATTCTCCATAATCTCTTCTCAAATTTCTCCAAATATTCTTGTTAATCCCTTCTCAAAATCCCTTCAAATTCCAATCCTAAATTCATTTCAGAAAAGAGAAAACCTCTTCTCTCCTTCTTTGGGCCGAAACCCCACCCCCACTCCCCTTCTCGGCCTGCCTTGGCCCACCTGCCCCTCTCCCTTTCTCGGCCCACCTCCCCATGGCCCAACTCCCTCTCCCCCCTTTCCCACGTGGGCCTCGCCACCCCCCCCGGCCCGCTTCGCCCCCTCCTTCCCCGGGCCCAAGACGAACCGGCCCAGCCGGCCGTCGTCCTCCTCCCTCCCCTTCCCTGCGCGACGCGCTGCGCCGCACGCCACGCGCGCGCGCCAGCTGCTCACCGCTCCCTGTCGCCGGGCCCCGGGCCCCGGACGACGCCACAACCCCGCATCACCACCGCGCCGCGCTCCGCGATGCCACGCGCGCCTCGCGCGTACACACTTCCCTTCTCCCCGGTGACCGGCCCCTACTACCCGACGCCCCGTCGCCACCTCTATCCTCCCCCTTCCGCCCTGCTCCGTGCCCATAAAGACGAACCCCGGCGAACCACCTCCCTTCTTCCCCCTTCCTGCTTCCACTCGCGCCGCCCGCACCGCTCGCCCGCGTGACGAGCCGTGCCGACGCCGCGCTCGTCCCCTCCGTTCCTCCCTCTTCCTCCTCGCTCCCACTCGTGTCGTCCGCGCCGCTCACACCCACTGCGAGCCGCGCCGGTGCTGCGAGCTCCTCCTCCTTTTGCTCCACCTCGCCGGGCAACCGCCACCACACCACGCACCGTCGCCGCGGACAGCCCCGGGTTCGGTCCGGGAGCCATCCGCCGCGAGCGCCACCGCCTCCCCCACTTGCTCTGCTCGTGCCCGAGAGCAAGCCGCCGCCGCCTCGTGATGAAATTCTCCATCCACAAGCCACCTCAGTCCAATTCCTCGGGCATACACCACCACACCATCGCCATCTACCTCCGCCCGGCCTCAATTTCTCCTCCCGTTGCTCCAGTCGCGCTCCCCGCGAGCACCCGCGGCCGCGGCCATGGCCGCCCGTGGGCACCCTTGCTCCGCGCACTTCCCCGCACCCGGAACCGCTCGGACGGACTCGCGCCGGCCTCCCCGTCGCGCCGGTGTCCTCGGCTTCGCGAACGGAGGTCGGGAGTTTCCCTCCCGACGAGCTCCGGCGAGCGAGCCCGGCGGCGACCGGGCGAGCGCTCTGGTCGAGCGAGCCGCTCGCTCGGCGCGCCTGCCTGCCCCCGCCCCGCGCCACATGGGCCGGCCCAGCAGCTCCCGCACGCCCGTGGGCCGAAGAACGGGCCAGGCCGAAGAGCGGGCCAGGCCGAAAACAGAGAAAAAGAGAAAAAAGAAAAAGGGCCTGCGTGGGCCGGATCTCACCTCGGGCCAGAGCTGAAGTTCGTCCAGAAAAGTCTGATCCTACCCCCTCAACTATCCCGGAAGTTCATATCTACCCCCTGCCACAAAATACCCCGTATCTTCTCCGTTCTAGCCCCGATTTATGTGATTCTTGCACCTAAATTCTCTACAAATCAGGCTCTATCCATTCATGCACTTTTCATAATATCCTCACATACTCCGCCGACCACGACACTTGAAGATCCACGGTCTACGTCGCTTTTGGGTCGATCCGCGACGACGAGACTAGGGCACCTGGGGCAAGCCACTTGTGCACTAGTTCCGCCCTCGCCGATCGGTTCACTGAAGACCCGGTTTGGTTGAACCGAACCGGACGGTTGTCAAACTCTACCCCTGTCCCCGTAATGCGGGCGACAGGTGGGGATGGTTGGCACCGCCCGAGTTCGTCGTTCTCTCCCTCACCGCGATGTAAGCCCATCGCGCTGCGGGAGTAGATCGAGCCCAACCGGAAGGAAGAGTTGGACCGTACGCGCCAGGGTTTGGCCCGTGTCGTCCCTCTCTTCTTCCAAATTAATCTTTATTGCCGACATGCTGCCCTCATGCTACCGGAAAATCCGTCTCATGAGCCCAGGCATGGATGGCACTAAAGATCAAACTCTTGATATCTAAAAGGGGGCCAAACGTGCCATTTATCCGTTTGACTCCCGCTCTATTCACATGCAAACCCTAAGGATATCTCTAGCCCCACCAAACCCATATCACGATGAGCTCAGAGTATACCTTGATTTGGTGTGTTTTGCTTGTCTGAACCTGTAGGCTTTCTCGGAGAGCCGTTCGGTTCCGTCTCTGAAATGGTTGACTCAGAGACCGGAACAGGAGTCCAATGGTGTAACGACCATCGTATCGGCTACCCCGACGAAATGAAGGCAAGTCCACTAGAATCCTCACTTGATGCATAAATTACCTATGTTTTTATATACACATCCTATTGCCTTGTAAAACAAGAAAACTTGCATGTTTTGCTGGCTAAGGTAAAACATAGTAGGATATAGCCTCCCGAGCCACTCTAGATGTAGTGCGCTTAGGTGGATCGCTCACTCAATTATATACATTAATCTTGATGAAAATGATGGGAATATGATGGTGGGTATGGGTGGTTGTTTTTCAGTAAAACATAGGGTAAGACCCTGGCAGACGACTTCGGTTGTTGAAGCCATTTACGGGGTGGAAACCTGGTCCTTGTTGTGAGGACTGGGCTGGTGTTGCTCATGCGTGAGCATTGTGGGAGTTCCACCCTGAAGGACCGAGTTGACGTTTCATCTTGCCTAACTCATCTAGCGCAACCACTCGAGGTTGTATGCGGCAACCCTCGGTTAGAACCCGCTTTGGACGATCCAGGCGTAAGCCGGTGTGCTGGGATGCATGAGAGATTGGGTGGATGGGCGCGGTTGCATGGCTGCGGTCAGGGGTCAACAGTCGCGTGGCTGCGGGTCTGAGCGACAGGTGGGCCCGTACTCTCTCATGGCTGAAGTCTGGGGAGCGCCTTGCGGGGGGAAAAACCGGCGAGCGGAAAGGGGCTCACTGATCATGAGTGCCTGGACCAAACTTGTGGGTAAAGTGTGCACCTCTGGCCAGAGTATAACTAAATCTATCATGATAGTCCGCTGTCCACTGGTATGGACAAACGAGTTACGGCTTGGTTTCTGAACTAGCTTCTTATAAAAATATGGTTTTGGGATGGGATCAAAATGATGGTTTTGAGGCAGCTGCGGTTGCCGAGGAGGTGTGTGTGTGGAAAATGTGATGGCATGCGTGCCACGAGCCGCGATGGACCGGCAAGTCCAGTGGCAACCTCTTTTGGGATAAAGATGTTTTCTCAATTTAAAACTGAGAACTAAGGAACCCTGCATATCAAAGGTTTTACTGCAAATTTACCTTCAGCTCCAGATATATCTTGCATGTAATGATAGCTTATATCCCCCTTCCTATGGAAGAAGGTGGACTTGCGGAGTACGTATGTACTCACCCTTGCTTTGTTGTTGGTTTACAGAGCAAAGAAGATCATGGACGTGTGAGGGTTACGGCCTGCTTCCCAACTGTGTGTTGTGGGAAAGTATGGGTCGCGCTTTTATAGTTTCCGCTGCAGTGTTTTCGGGCTGCGCCCCGTTTGGTCTGTCCCGTTAGGACGGATCTGTATACATCTGATGTACAAATGTGATTACCATAACTCCTGGGAATGGTAATAATACACATTTTAGTCCTGCTTAAGGGCTGGGACGCTTCAAGATATATAGCAAGCTCAAGGCCACAGAGGTCGATTACTGATGATAGAGTCTCTCGACAGTACTGGCTCCAAGAGCTTGGCATTGGCCACTCCCTCCCGTGAGGCTGCTACTAACCCCCCAGCTCACCACTTCTCATTTTCTGCTTTGATGTCTGTGATAAAGAGTGTGGATAAAGAGTTTTGCCTGGTGTCTAGTTGCTTTCAGTGCACCTATGACAACCGGATCAGCAAGAAGAGGGGCAAAAGGCCCAAGTGCTTTGAGTGTGGAGAGGTCGGCCGCTTCATCGCCGAGTGCCCCAACAAGAACAACGACTACTACAAGAAGGGCAAGAGCTACTCCTGCGACTCCGACAAATACCACTCCGGCAAGCCTAGCTACGACAAGCATCGCTCCAGGAAGCAAAGCTTCGGCAAGCATCACTTCGGTAAGAAGAACTTCTGGAAGGCTTTCAAGAGCTACTAGAAGGACAACCGAAAGCGGAACAAGGCATTCTTCACCGAGATCGGGCTCTGCAATAGCGAATCTTCTTCCTCTTCGTCATTATCAAGCTCAAGCGATGAGGAGATCACATACAAGAAGGACAGAAGGAATGATCAAGGAGGTCCCGCTGGCTTGTGCTTTGTCTCCATGAACTCCAAGCGCAAGAACAAGAAGAAGAGGAGCCAAGTTTGCTCCATGGCGCTAGTGGGAGATGACAAGGACGTCGACAACGACTCTTCCTCCGACGATGAGGTAACTCCATGGCGCTAGTGGGAGATGTTGGAGGAGAATAGTAAAGCTTTGAAGGTCCAGAATAAGATGCTGGAGAAGGCTGGCAAGAAGCGGAAAAAGCTTAAAGCCAAGCTTGCTGAGGCCTTAGAGGAGAATGAGAAACTTAGGAGTGCTAGACCCTAGCCTAGTGAGATTGAGTGACCTACCTATGAGGCTTTTATTATTGAGTTGAGTGAGCAGAGAGACAAGTATGCTGAGTGGGTAGAGAAGATAGATGGGCTGCGAGTTGAGTTAGGCAAGCTCTAGTTTAAACTGGATGAGTCTATTGTGAGTGATGTTCCTGAGTGTGAGTGTTACCCCTGTCTAGCTAGTGAGTTGGCTGTGTTGAAGGAGAAGTTTGAGGGGCAGCTCAAGGATCTTGAGGAGCTTAGGGCTAGACCTGCGCTTTTGGGTGCGTGTATGGTCTGTCCTACCTTGAGAGGCGAGTTAGAGCAGTTGAGAGCTGACCTTGAGGTGCTTTCAGCTCCTTCTGACACCTGTGAAAACTGCCTAACCTTGAGAATGCAGCTAGTGGGCAGGGATGCCACTATTAAGAGGTTAGAGAAAACTTCAGTAGTTTAGGTTTTGTTCTTTCTTTGCTTTTATTTTTTTTCTTCTTTGATTTTTTTGTATTCTGTATCATATCATGCATTGCATTGTATCATATGCATTTTCACTTCACTAGCACTAGAGCTCTTTTGGAATGATGAGTTAGTACTTGCTTGTGCTAGTTTGTATAGATGCTTGATTCATCATGGTTGGCTAAGCTCTCTTGAATTGTTAAATACTAATTGTGAGCTGAGTCATTTTATTTCCTGAAAATAAAAAATCATGATCACCACTTGATTTGGCTACCTAACATGTGTAGGAGTGTTGAATGCTATGCTAACTTTACATGCCTGGATATGCTAGTTATATGCCTTTGCTAAGTTAATGCCTAAGCTTTTATGACACCTTGCTTAAATTGAAACCTGAATTGAAATGTTTACAAGTGGTGTCTTTTATGCTAAATTGAGAAAGATCCAGATGGGTTTGCTTGTCACACTGATCTAGTTCGAGACTGCTTGCCATTGCACTTTGGCATGAATTTGGACTAGGCTGTGTATGACCAAAACCTTTGTCTTAAGCTTCTGATGGTTCTTTGAACCTAGGCTTGGCATTGATTGGTAAGAAGTGGCAAAAGACAAACAAATAACCCCTAGCATAATATGAACTTGCAATGAATACAAGTGGTTAAATCTGAAATATGAAAATCTTTGTCTGGGATACTCTGCATTTCATGGCATATTTTGAGGGGGGTTGTCTAATTTAGGGGGAGTCCTATGAGCCCTTGATGTGTCCATTGTCGACAAGGGGGAGAAATTTGGGAGAATTGGGAGAAATATTGGACAAAGGGGGAGGACTCGGGAGAGATCTAGTTGAGAGCCTTTGCATTCATTTTGCATTTGTGAGGATGTATTTCAAAGAGAGTTGAGCTTTTAGCATGCTCTTTGCATTGATGCGTTGAGCCATTTGCCTCTGTCTTGAGGAGCCATTGTTTTGCTTTGCTTTGTTGCTTCAAGCTGCCTTGTGTTTTGCCTTTGTTTGGTTTTGGGCAGCTTGAGCATTTGTTTTGTTTTTCTTTCTTTTTTGGTTTTATGCTTTTATCTTTGTCTTTGTTCTATTTTAGGTTACAGGTTGAAGGTGTTGACAATGCACTCATCAAGGGGGAGATTGAGAGCCAATGGACCAGCCTCATTGCTCTCCTAGTGTGATGAGTGATTGTCAACGGTACAGGTCCTCCGATGGACTGGAGGTAGATGATGAAGATCTGGATGGACTCAGGCACAAGACCTCAATGGATTGAGGCAAAAGCCCTCCGAAGGACTGGAGGCAATGCTCTGCGTCTGTCGACCATGGGAGCTCAGTACACAGAGGGACGGTTCAGCAACGGTGGTGTAAGCCCTGCGATGGACTGGAGAAGTCGGGTGCCATTGTGGTGCTCCAACCTAAGTATATGGCACGAAGACGTGCGAGGGAGGCTTTGGCGGCTTCGGCTGAAAACCGCTACCCAAGCTACATAAGCTTTGGTGAGTTGGGCTATGACTCGACAAGATAGAAAAGATGGGCCAAACCCAGCCCAGATGGAGACTTCCTAAAGTTTCCTGGTTTTGAGCCCCTCATGGCATTTCTAGTGTTAAGGGTCTAAGTATAAAAATGCCAAAAATGAGTCTAGGTATAAATAGGCTAAGAGGGGGCCATTAGAAATGCCAAAAATCGTGTGTGATTTTCGTCCCTAAGCTAAGAGCTCAAAGTTTAGGAGGGTTATGGTGAGATCTAGCCTCCAAATCAAGAGAGAAGGCGAGGGTGGTTGCTTGGGACGAGATCCTTGGTTGTAATCTCAATCTTGAGACCCTTTTGGGCCATCTAATCCAAGCGATTTCGTGCAGCAACTTGTGTGCCTTGTTCCTCCTCTTTCTCATTGGTTTTTGGTTCCAATCCTTGGCTTTTTGGGTGTTTGTTTTAGCCAATCTTGGATCCATTCTATTGCCGGTGTGCCAAATCTTGAGCTCCAAGGGCAGCCCCTGAATTCTTGCGTTCTTGACTTGTAGACTTCACTTTGGGGAAGGCTAAAACCGTGGAGATATATTTAGGCCCCAGCCTTGATCAGTTGGGAATAGGTTCTCCATGGGTTGATCTAAGTTCCGACCAAGTTTGGTGAAGATTGGAGTCCATTTGCTTAAGATTTGGTTTGATTCTTGTGGATTTCGGACTGGTTTCGCCCTGTTTCCTGCTTTTCAGTCACCACCAGACTGTCCGATGGCTACCCACTGTTGACGGCACTTAAGCACGGCAAACCTTATACTGCAAGCGACAGTATCGTGTGTAGTTTTTCCCCAGGATGAGTATCATGGGTTTTGTCAATCCAATAAACGAACTAATTGAGAACTAATTAACATGAGTTTATGGTAAACTAAGGGTATAAAAGGAGTTCTAATCTACCTCTAAACTAGCTCTAAACTATATATAATCTACGTCTAAACTATACTAATACTATAAGATAAGCAATTAGAACAGAACTAGAACAACAATTAAGGGGTATTAACTAGAGTTTAATCAAGCTCTAATTGGATCAAAGACATGCATGATATAGGTGCCACATTTAGATAAAAGCAACGAGATAACTAGTAGCTCATGGTAGTCAAGCATGTTCAAGCATATTCATCGTAGCACGATTAAATCAAGATCAATCAACCTTACCCCCTAGATCGGTTTAACCTTTCCCCGGGCTCTACTGTCACTAGTAACCAGGTAATCGATGAAAAACTTTCAACAGGCACGTAATTAGAGAACTAGGTTCTAATTACTTTTATGGTCTAATAACATAATTAGCACAACTAGAACCTCTAATCACCATGATCACAAGAACTAGATATGCAACTACATCATTAGTAAGCTAGATCAAACATCAAGAACGCTAGACGAATATAACCCTTAATAACATGCTCTAATCAACAAGCATCTAGATCTAAAGCTAATTAGAGTTAGAACAAGTATAATTAGAACAAGAACATGATAATTAGACAAGAACAATGCTTCGTTAATAAATTGTATCATACTTACAACCATGGCTATAGCTCTTTATGATACAATTAGACCTCTGGAGCTAGATAATTAGAGCACTATGGAAGGGCTCTAATCACCTCTACGAATTAGAGAAGCTCTAATCCATAGCATAGAACTCGACCCTCTACTCTCATCTAGTTGTTGTCCCTCTAGTCGTCGCCTCCACGCCTTGATAATGAATTGGATGCCTCGTCTCGGGACGCACACTCGCCATTTATACCCTGGAGATGTAACACCCTAGTTTAAATTCCAGCCTTTTACAATAAACTTCAAGCAATTTATTTAATTTCCTAAGGTTTATGTGCTAGTTTGCATTTATCATGATTTATTTAAATTTATTTAAATTAAATAAATGCATAAAAGTAACCTAGGCCTATCCTTCCTTGTGCATACATGCTGGTGCATTGTTTCTTGTTTGATTGAATTAAGGATTCAAATTCAAATTTATTTGAATTTTAGAACCATCTTCTATCTCAATTCAAAGGAATTCAAAATCAGAAAAGAAAAAGAAAAAAAAAGAGAGCCAGGCCGACCAGCCGGCCCAGCCGACCGGCCAGCCCAGCCACCGCCCCCTTCTCCCCGCTTGGGCTCAGCCCGGTCGCCCCCCCTTTCCGCCTAGGCCGGCATCCGGCCCACCCGGCCGCGCCGCTCCACTTCCAGCGCACCGGCCCGCAGCGCCTTCCCCTCCCTCACGCCGCTGACCGCCGAACCCCACCTGTCGGTCCCGTCTCCTTCCTCTCGCCGCAAACTCCGCGCGCCTTCCTTCTCCGCTCGGCCGCGTCAGCAGAGGGACCCGAATCTCGACCACGCCTTCCTTAATCGCTCCCCTCTTCAATCCCGCAGCTCCCGCGCCATTTTCCCCTTCTCCCCGCACCTGCCCTAACCGCGCCATTACTCGCGTTCAAGGGCCGGCGACCAGCTCGCGCGCACCCGCCGCCCCGGCCCTCCTAGACTCCTATAAACCCCCCCCGAGGCTCGCCTTCGTCCCCTTCACCTCTCCACCAAAGCTATTCCACTCCCGTGCCCACTCGAGCTCGCGTATCGCCATTGGAGCCTCGCCTCGGTAAGCCGCCCCGACGCCAAATTCGCTGTCGGCGAAGCCCCTCCAGCCCTGATTCCTCCTCCTCTCGTGTCGCAGGAGCACCCCGGAGCTTCGCTGCCCATCCTCGGAGTCCCGGAGACGCTCCACCCCGGCGTTCCACGCGGACGAACACCGCCCGTGAACCGACGCCGCCGCCACTCGTCGTTGGACCACCACCGACCATCTCCCGCCGCCCTCAAGCCCTCGGTGAGCTCGCCGCAACACCCTCACTCTTTTGGGCTAGCTCTAGTCGAGCCTAGCACCCTCTCCGAGCCGGAACGCCGCCGCGCCACCGGCCCCGCCGCGCGACGAGAACGCCATGGGCGTGGTCACCGTCGCCCTCGGCCCCGGCCTCTCTCCGCCGTCGGATCCCGATCCGACGCACGAGATCAGAGCCCCGATCCGATCTAACGTCAACCGTTAGATCGAGATCCAACCGCTCACACGCACCGATGACCGGTCAATACCGGTCAGCGCCGATAGTTTTGCTAAAGAGCCCCTGGACTTTCAAGAAATCAACCCGCAGTCCACCAGCGTTGAAAAGTAATTAGATTTTAGTCCTAGTTTTAGCGTTTTAGCCCCTGTGCTTTTGAAAAATAGAACCCGCCGTCCAGACCCTGGAGTTTTTGCATCAGAACCCTCTGCGGCTAGGTTTATTTACGCATAAGTCTCCGATTTTTGAAAACTAGCCCCTGGTTTACTGTTTTTATCACAGATATGCCCCTAGGAGCTGTTTTATGCATAACTTTCGCGTTTTAACTCCGATTTGAGTGATTCTTGCGCTCACACGACCGTAGAAACATGTAGGATGTTTTTAGTACAGTTTCATCTTCTGTTTTTATGATATGATGTACTGTTTCTCACCTTTTGATAATTGTTTGCATGTATGTATGCGTGGAAATGCTTGTACGTTGCCGTGAACGTGGTTAGACGGTGAGCAGTTTGTTGGTGACGAAGAGCAGCAGTTTGAGGGTGTTGAGCAGCAGACTCAAGACCAGTTTGAGCAAGGCAAGTATAGCATGAACAAAACCTAACAACCCTCTAATCACTTCATATGCATGTGTCTAATTTTTTTTATGCCAATAAGGACTGTACCTAGCCTCTTTTATCGATATGTTTACCTATGGGTTGCATGTTGGTTAAGTTTTGCTAGTTGCTGCGCAAACTCATGTATCTTTTGTTAATAATTTGATTAAATGGATCTATGCAATCAAATCTTGAGCTTGACCCTCTGTGGTTCATGTTCCTTTAAAAATGGCTTTTTAGCAACTTGGTTTAGGGGGCATGAGCATGTGTTTTGCTTATGGCCACTCTCCTTAAGGACCGGTTCGCAAAGCGACAACCTGGGACAACAGTGCTACCATGAGACTGGAATGGGACGGTCTTGGCTAATTAATTAGGTTGCATTGGTTTGGGGGTAACTTACCGACGGGGCAAGAGGGGAGGTGAGCTTCTGTGGCCCTCGCGCTACTTGGGTTGAGTGCGTTTATCTCCCCTTGAGGCTTGCTCCACAGCTGCGGACCCTGAAACCTTAGCGGTTACACCTTACCAGCGTGATCTTTGTAAAGGCCTCGTAGTGTGCTTGCTAGCCATCTCATCTAAGGTAATGTGGTGGACCACTAGCGTAGCCCATGACTCATGGGTAAAGATGTACGACCTCTCGAGAGTGTAAAACAGACATGTCAGCCGTGCTCATGGTTATGAGCGGCCCAGATCCTTTATACAGATTAGTGGTTCTGTTGGGTTTTGAAAGTGGTTCTTATGTTAATGTTGTTGGCTAATGTTCACATGCTATATCTTGGGTTAATGGTTTATCAACTCACCTGTAGTAACTAGTTGTTTAATAAAAACTTGACCAACTAAAAGCTCATGCTAAGTGTCAGCCAACCCTAGATGCCTCATAGTTCATGTTATGCTTGTTGAGTATGAAATACTCACGCTTGCTTTACTTTAAACCTACTGTTGGCTGGAACGCAACCGCTGCTCAGCTCCAGAAGACTTCGAAGAGTATGTTCAGGACTTCAACGAGTTCTAGGCGTACCGATCCACCAGTCGACGTCCCTGTGGCGGCTCGTTTATCTTCGTTTACGCTTCCGCTATGACTCTGGTTTAAAGACATGTTGTCTTATTGTAATAAAGTGATGTTATACTCCATGTAAACGTTTTATTTATCGTTTATGCACGTTCTGTGATGTCACTATTGTCATGATATATGTGAGACACGTTCCTAGCACATATATGATGTTCCGGTTCCATTGGTTGAGAACTGGGCATGACAAAGTGGTATCAGAGCCGTGTTGACTGTAGGACGGAAGCCTAGTTAGAAACGGACATAAATAAGGACCTCATTCCCCTTGCCCTCTTGCTGTTTTATGAAAATTTTATTTTCGCTATCAAAATATATGTTCACTCTATGTTAAATTATTACTTTTTGCTTTATTCATTCAATCATATAAAACTGATCTCCATCTTACTCCATCCTCCTTATAGGTCATGGCACGCAGCAAGCAAACCGCCCGCAAGAGTACCGGGGGCCGCCTTCGCCGTGTTGCACCACCGACCCCACGGCGTACCCCAGTACCTCGTCCACCACAGCAGATCGAGCCTCCGTCACCGGAGCTACTCGAGCCGTTGCCACCACCACCCTTCGAGTATGCTCCCATGGACCAGGCACCACACCCCTTTGAGGGGAATGGTCTGCTTCCGGCGGACACTGACCCTGAGGAGGAGGAGGAGGAGGAGGAGGAGGACCCAGTGGAGGTAGTTTACTACCTCGACTCAGACGACGATGGTGATGCGCGGAAGGAGGCTCCATCGCCACGCCTGCCGACACCGACACCTCCTTCCCCGCGTGCGCCGACACCGCCACCTTCTCCAGTGGCACCTGCAGCTTCACCGGCACCTCCATCTCCACCGCCTGCCGCACCCGAGTGGCCGTTCCGCGTGGCTGTCCCTTCCGACGAGGGTGGCCAGCGGGAGGTTGACGCTTGGGTCGACCTAACGCACCCACACCACGGTGCTGACCTGGAGTTCCCGGGGCTACTCCGCGACTGCCTCTACGACCTGGGTTACACTACCCATGAGGTCGTCTACCAGGTCCGGCAGCGAGCGCGCCCGGACCACACCACCCTCTGGTCCACCGGTGCGCAGATCATGGAGCCCAACCCCAACCACGGGGGACACACCGTGCTGCGCCGGCACTACAGCATCGCGGAGCACGAGACCATGGAGATGGCCATGGAGGATGCTGCTCAACAGGCTCTTGGGGTCCTCTGCCAGCACTACCACACTCCGCTCTGCCAGACTCAGTATCGCTACTTCCCCCGCCGGCAGTCTGGGGATACTGAGCACGAGATAGCGTCCATCCGAGGTGAGGACAACCGGCAGCTGCTGAAGCTGGTCCGGTATGTGTCAGCCCCGATCACTGCCTATGTCAGGGTGTCCGAGGAGCTCCATCACCGGAACGGTGAGGTGTTCCACCTTCAGGCGCAGCTGGACCGAGTGGCAGGTCCACCGCCCAGGTGCCAGTGGTGGATCCAGCTCAGACTCCACCTCGCAGGAGGCCTGGCACGGGAGAGTTAGGTGGTGCCACCAGGATACTCCCTCGGGATGACTAGTCGTCCTCATGTATTGCGTTAGCACGTTGTTTAAGTGGTCGTGTTGAGTTGGTCGTGTGAAACTTAAGTTAAGTTGTGTTGGCTGGTTGTTTGTTATTTTGAACCATGTTTGATTTGGATCTTTGGTTGTGTGTTATCCAGCTGTGGGGATTTGTCCCAGCATGATCAAGTTAATGTTATAAGTTAGTTCATGGGGTTAAACACTATATCCACTCTATCGCCCTTACTACTTTATCTTTAGTCGCTACTGCTTGTGCACCTATATGTTGGCTATGTGCTTACGGTGTCTCTGTTACAAACAGATGGTTAACACAAGGCGCAACGCTGCTGGTGGCAATGCTAGCCAGGGTAACCAGGGGGTGGCAACCCGCTGCCCAACCCTCCACCACTGACACCGGAGCAATTTTACAACCTCCAGATGCAGATGATGGCGACAATGACCAACGCGGTGCACGTTCTCCAGCAAGCCCAAGCTTAACCACCACCCCCACCACCTCAGGACAGGCGTGGAGATTTCCTGAAGGGTCATCCACCAACCTTCTCCCATGCCACAGAGCCACTGCAAGCTGATGATTGGCTTCGCGCAGTGGAACGCCAGCTGGACATTGCTCAATGCAATGACCGGGAGAGGGTTTTATATGGTTCCGGTCAGCTAAGAGGTGCAGCCCTGGATTGGTGGGAATCTTACAGACCCCAAGATAGGGATGCTTTCACTTGGGCACAGTTCAGGGAGAACTTCCGCAACCACCATGTGCCTGCGGGGTAGATGAAAATGAAGAAGAAGGAGTTTCTTTCCCTGAAGCAGGGCAGCATGTCGGTGACTGAGTATAGGGATAAGTTCCTTCAGTTGGCCAGATATGCCACTGCAGAGGTGGCAGAGGACAGGGAGAAACAGGAATACTTCTTGGAGGGTCTAAATGATGAGCTCCAATACCAGCTGATGAACCATACCTTTCCTAGCTTCCATCAACTGGTGGACAGGGCTCTTTTCATTGAAAGGAAGCGCCAGGAGATTGAAGAAAGGAAGAGGAAGTACAACAACTCTTCATCAAGCAGCAACACCCGTCCCCGTTTCTTTCAGGGTCCGATCTCACAGCAGCAGCGGGCTCAAGTACAGCAAGGCTACCAGTACCAGCAGCGCTACCAGGGTCAGCCAGCTCGTCCTATGTATCCAGCTCAGCGCCAAGTGCAGACCACCCCTCCCACCACAAACCAGACTACAGGTGTTGGGCCTTGCTACAAGTGTGGTGGAGCGGGCTACTATGCTAATGCTTGTCCCCGTAAGGTGCAAGGTAACCAACAAGGGCAGCAATCGGGCCAAAGGCAGAACCCTCCCCAGCCGCAGCAAGGGCGCCCCAATCAACAGGGCAAGGCGCCGTGGCAAGGGAAGGTGAATCATGTGACAGCTGAGTCTGCAGCTGAAGCCCCTAACGTCGTGCTTGGTACGTTCCTGGTCAACTCTCACCCCGCTACAGTTTTTTTTGATACTGGTGCCACGCATTCATTTATTACCAAATCATATGCTGAGCAGTACAATATTCCTATGAGGTCTACAAGTAGACCCATGGTAGTATCTACACCGGGGGGAACGTTGAGCACCAGTTTAATATGCCCTCGAGTTAGCATAAACATAAGGGTGGGTTGATTTCTGCACCAAGTTGATAATCATTGGTTCCGCGGGAATTGATATCATCTTGGGAATGGAAACGCTTGCTAAGTGGGATGTCAGAATTGATTGTGCCAAGCGAACCGTCCACTTACCAGCTCCTGATGGTCAGAAAGTGGAAGTCAGCGCCACAGAACCTTCTGGTTGTCTGCATCAGATGGAGGCGAAGCCCACGGAGGGAATTCGAGTAGTGTGCGAGTACCCGGATGTCTTTCCAGAAGAGTTACCAGGTATGCCACCTGACCGAGAAGTTGAATTTTTAATAGAACTTTTACCTGGTACAGCCCCTATAGCAAAAAGGCAATATAGAGTGGCACCCAAAGAACAAGAGTTAATAAAGGAACATATAGATGAGTTGTTAGGAAAAGGGTTTATACGGCCTAGTTCTTCACCTTGGGCCTTTCCGGTTCTGTTTGTTGATAAGAAGGATGGGTCAAGAAGGATGTGTGTGGATTATAGGGCTTTGAATGATGTCACCATCAAAAATAAATACCCCTTACCTCGGATAGATGACTTGTTTGATCAGTTGCAAGGTGCATGTGTGTTCTCAAAAATTGATCTAAGGTCAGGTTATCATCAAATGAAGATTTGTCCTTCCGATATTCCAAAAACTGCTTTCATTAACAGATTTGGGTTATATGAATATACCGTGATATCTTTTGGGTTGACAAATGCTCCTGCTTATTTCATGAATCTTATGAACAAGGTGTTCATGGAATATCTTGACAAGTTTGTTGTGGTGTTCATTGATGATATATTGATCTATTCCAAGACGGAAGAAGAACATGAAGAACACTTGAGGTTAGTCTTGCAGAAGCTGAGAGACCATAAGTTGTATGCAAAGTTGAGCAAGTGTGAGTTTTGGCTTGATCAAGTGCCTTTCCTGGGACATATAGTCTCAAAAGGTGGAATTATGGTGGATCCTAGCAAGATCAGCAGTGTCATGGATTGGAAGGTGCCAGAAGTTGTGAAAGAAGTTCGTGGATTTTTGGGTCTAGCAGGATATTACAGAAGGTTTATTGAGAGTTTCTCCAGGATTGCAAAACCAATGACATCATTGCTCGAGAAGGGTGTTCCATTTAATTGGACTAAGGAGAGGCAAGCTGCATTTAATGAATTAAAGAAGAGACTCACCACAGCCCCAGTGCTTACTCTACCGGACTTAACCAAGAGTTTCACCGTGTATTGTGATGCCTCTAAGGAAGGTTTGGGTTGTGTGCTGATGCAGGAGGGTAAGGTGATTGCTTATGCTTCGCGCCAGTTAAGAAAGCATGAGGTCAATTATCCCACTCATGATCTGGAGTTAGCAGCTATTGTGCATGCTCTGAAGATCTGGAGGCATTATTTATTCAGAAATAGATGTGAGATATATCTTCACACAGAATGAGCTGAATATGAGGCAGAGAAGATGGCTAGAGTTGATTAAAGATTATGACCTGGAGATACATTACCATCCAAGGAAAGCTAATGTGGTAGCAGATGCCTTAAGCAGAAAAAGTTATGTTAACCTGGCAGTTGCTTTTCAGATGCCCTTTGAGCTGTGTGCGGAATTTGAGAGTTTGAATTTGGGATTCGTGCATCACACCACAGTAGCAACATTTGAAGCAGAGCCTACCCTTGAACAAGAGATAAGGAACCATCAGAAAACGGACGAGAAAATCCAGGAGATCCGGGAACAGATCAAGTTGGGCAAGGCGCCACACTTTCGTGAAGATGAACAAGGTACTGTATGGTACAAGAATCGGATCTACGTGCCAGATGTGGACAGTATCAAGAAGTTAATACTTAGTGAGGCTCACGACACCGCTTACTCAATTCACCCGGGCAGTACAAAGATGTATCATGATTTGAAGGAAAGGTTCTAGTGGTATGGAATGAAGAGAGCAGTGGCAGAATATGTTGCAGTATGTGACACTTGTCAGCGTGTGAAGGCTGAACATCAGAGGCCATTGGGTTTGTTGCAACCTTTGAAGATCCCAGAGTGGAAATGGGAGGAAATAAGTATGGATTTCATTGTGGGGTTACCCAGGACTCAGAAAGGTTACAACTCGATCTGGGTAGTTGTTGATCGGTTGACCATGGTTGCTCATTTCATTCCAGTGAACACTACCTATTCGGGTGCAAGGTTAGCAGAGTTGTACATCTCCAGAATCGTTTGCTTGCATGGTGTGCCTAAGCGGATCATATCTGATAGAGGTTCACAGTTCACATCTCGTTTTTGGGAGCAGTTGCATGATTCCTTGGATTCCAAGCTTCGGTTTAGTACAGCATATCACCCACAGACAGATGGTCAGACGGAGAGAACGAATCAGATTCTAGAGGACATGTTGAGGGCATGTGCTATACAATACGGAACCAGTTGGGATAAGAGTCTGCCTTATGCTGAGTTCTCTTATAACAACAGCTACCAAGCCAGTCTGAAGAAATCACCGTTTGAGGCACTGTATGGCAGAAGATGCAGGACACCGCTATTTTGGAACCAAACAGGAGAGAAGCAGGTGTTCGGACCCGACCTTATCAAGGATGCTGAACAGCAGATCAAGATGGTACGTGAGAATTTGAGAGTTGCTCAGTCCAGACAGAAGAGCTATGCAGATGTGCGACGCAGGGATTTCACCTTTAAGGTTGATGACTTTGTGTATTTGAAGGTGTCACCAATGAGAGGTATCCGGAGGTTTAATATGAAAGGGAAGCTGGCACCAAGATACATCGGTCCATTCAAGATAGTGGAAAGGAAAGACGAAGTGGCTTATAAGTTAGAGTTACCATCAAACCTATCTGGCATACACAATGTATTCCATGTGTCCCAACTAAAGAAGTGTTTGAGGGTGCCGGAAGAACAAGCACCACTGGAAGGTCTGGATGTGCAGGAGGATTTGACATATACCAAACACCCGGTGAAGATTCTTGAAACATCTGAAAGGGTTACCCGAAATAGGAGGGTCAAAATGTGCAGAGTGCAGTGGAAACATCACACGGAGGAAGAGGCAACTTGGGAAAGAGAGGAGTTGAGAGCAACTTATCCTGGTCTCTTTGCTAACCACCTATGAGAATCTCGGGGGCGAGATTCCTGTTAAGGGGGGTAGGTTTGTAACACCCAAGTTTAAATTCCAACCTTTTACAATAAACTTCAAGCAATTTATTTAATTTCCTAAGGTTTATGTGCTAGTTTGCATTTATCATGATTTATTTAAATTTATTTAAATTAAATAAATGCATAAAAGTAACCTAGGCCTATCCATCCTTGTGCATACATGCTGGTGCATTGTTTCTTGTTTGATTGAATTAAGGATTCAAATTCAAATTTATTTGAATTTTAGAACTATCTTCTATCTCAATTCAAAGGAATTCAAAATCAGAAAAGAAAAAGAAAAAAAAAGAGAGCCAGGCCGACCGGCCGGCCCAGCCGACCGGCCCGCCCAGCCCCCGCCCCCTTCTCCCCGCTTGGGCTCAGCCCGGTCGCCCCGCCCTCCCCCCCTTTCCGCCTGGGCCGGCATCCGGCCCACCCGGCCGCGCCGCTCCACTTCCAGCGCACCGGCCCGCAGCGCCTTCCCCTCCCTCACGCCGCTGACCGCCCGACCCCACCTGTCGGTCCCGTCTCCTTCCTCTCGCCGCAAACTCCGCGCGCCTTCCTTCTCCGCTCGGCCGCGTCAGCAGAGGGACCCGAATCTCGACCACGCCTTCCTTAATCGCTCCCCTCTTCAATCCCGCAGCTCCCGCGCCAGTTTCCCCTTCTCCCCGCACCTGCCCTAACCGCGCCATTACTCGCGTTCAAGGGCCGGCGACCAGCTCGCGCGCACCTGCCGCCCCGGCCCTCCTAGACTCCTATAAACCCCCCCCCCGAGGCTTGCCTTCGTCCCCTTCACCTCTCCACCAAAGCTATTCCACTCCCGTGCCCACTCGAGCTCGCGTATCGCCATTGGAGCCTCGCCTCGGTAAGCCGCCCCGACGCCAAATTCGCCGTCGGCGAAGCCCCTCCAGCCCTGATTCCTTCTCCTCTCGTGTTGCAGGAGCACCCCGGAGCTTCGCCGCCCATCTTCGGAGTCCCGGAGACGCTCCACCCCGGCGTTCCACGCGGACGAACACCGCCCGTGAACCGACGGCGCCGCCACTCGTCGTTGGACCACCACCGACCATCTCCCGCCGCCCTCAAGCCCTCGGTGAGCTTGCCGCAACACCCTCGCTCTTTTGGGCTAGCTCTAGTCGAGCCTAGCACCCTCTCCGAGCTGGAACGCCGCCGCGCCGCCGGCCCCGCCGCGCGACGAGAACGCCATGGGCGTGGTCACCGTCGCCGTCGGCCCCGGCCTCTCTCCGCCGTCGGATCCCTATCCGACGCACGAGATCAGAGCCCTGATCCGATCTGACGTCAACCGTTAGATCGAGATCCAACCGCTCACACGCACCGATGACCGGTCAATACCTGTCAGCGCCGATAGTTTTGCTAAAGAGCCCCTGGACTTTCGGGAAATCAACCCGCAGTCCACCAGCGTTGAAAAGTAATTAGATTTTAGTTCTAGTTTTAGCGTTTTAGCCCCTGTGCTTTTGAAAAATAGAACCCGCCGTCCAGACCCTGGAGTTTTTGCATCAGAACCCTCTGCGGCTAGGTTTATTTACGCATAAGTCTCCGATTTTTGAAAACTAGCCCCTGGTTTACTGTTTTTATCACAGATATGCCCCTAGGAGCCGTTTTATGCATAACTTTCGCGTTTTAACTCCGATTTGAGTGATTCTTGCGCTCACACGACCGTAGAAACATGTAGAATGTTTTTAGTACAGTTTCATCTTCTGTTTTTATGATATGATGTACTATTTCTCACCTTTTGATAATTGTTTGCATGTATGTATGCGTGGAAATGCTTGTACGTTGCCGTGAACGTGGTTAGACGGTGAGCAGTTTGTTGGTGACGAAGAGCAGCAGTTTGAGGGTGTTGAGCAGCAGACTCAAGACCAGTTTGAGCAAGGCAAGTATAGCATGAACACAACCTAACAACCCTCTAATCACTTCATATGCATGTGTCCAATTTTTTTTGTATGCCAATAAGGACTGTACCTAGCCTCTTTTATCGATATGTTTACCTATGGGTTGCATGTTGGTTAAGTTTTGCTAGTTGCTGCGCGAACTCATGTATCTTTTGTTAATAATTTGATTAAATGGATCTATGCAATCAAATCTTGAGCTTGACCCTCTGTGGTTCATGTTCCTTTAAAAATGGCTTTTTAGCAACTTGGTTTAGGGGGTATTAGCATGTGTTTTGCTTATGGCCACTCTCCTTAAGGATCGGTTCGCAAAGCGACATCCTGGGACAACAGTGCTAACATGAGACTGGAATGGGACGGTCTTGACTAATTAATTAGGTTGCATTGGTTTGGGGGTAACTTACCGACGGGGCAAGAGGGGAGGTGAGCTTCTGTGGCCCTCGCGCTACTTGGGTTGAGTGCGTTTATCTCCCCTTGAGGCTTGCTCCACAGCTGCGGACCCTGAAACCTTAGCGGTTACACCTTACCAGCGTGATCTTTGTAAAGGCCTCGTAGTGTGCTTGCTAGCCATCTCATCTAAGGTAATGTGGTGGACCACTAGCGTAGCCCATGACTCATGGGTAAAGATGTACGACCTCTCGAGAGTGTAAAACAGACATGTCAGCCGTGCTCATGGTTATGAGCGGCCTAGATCCTTTATACAGATTAGTGGTTCTGTTGGGTTTTGAAAGTGGTTCTTATGTTAATGTTGTTGGCTAATGTTCACATGCTATATCTTGGGTTAATGGTTTATCAACTCACCTGTAGTAACTAGTTGTTTAATAAAAACTTGACCAACTAAAAGCTCATGCTAAGTGTCAGCCAACCCTAGATGCCTCATAGTTCATGTTATGCTTGTTGAGTATGAAATACTCACGCTTGCTTTACTTTAAACCTACTGTTGGCTGGAACGCAACCGCTGCTCAGCTCCAGAAGACTTCGAAGAGTATGTTCAGGACTTCAACGAGTTCTAGGCGTACCGATCCACCAGTCGACGTCCCTGTGGCGGCTCGTTTATCTTCGTTTACGCTTCCGCTATGACTCTGGTTTAAAGACATGTTGTCTTATTGTAATAAAGTGATGTTATACTCCATGTAAACGTTTTATTTATCGTTTATGCACGTTCTGTGATGTCACTATTGTCATGATATATGTGAGACACGTTCTTGGCACATATATGATGTTCCGGTTCCATTGGTTGAGAACTGGGCGTGACAGGAGATGACGTGGGAGAAAAGGAAACTCGAACCGATGTTGTGCGGGGTGGGGTCAGCCGACCAGGAGGGTCTGTCGGCCAACCAAGACTCTCTCTGCGTCCTCTTCTTTCCATCTTTCGCGGGGTAGTTCCTTGGTGCTTAGGAAATATCTTTGCGGGGCTTTTTGGACTCTTGGGCTTCTAGAATCTTCTATATGGGCCGAGGTTAATGAAATTTTCTAGTCTTTGACATTAATTGATGACTTTATTGAATAATCATCTTCTATTCCATGTAGCTCTTGACACTTTCTTGAAGCTTCAGAATAGAAAGTCTTGATTAACATAGAGGGAGGAGTGAATCAACCAAGCCTTCCTTGTTCATCTTCTTCAATAAATGTCGTCCCGGAGGTTTTTTTCTCACTCGAAGTAGATTGTTGTGAATTTTATGAAAAATAGGTCGAAATCCTGTAAAAATGACATATAGCATATTTGCAAGACAATGTTGCAAAATTCACAATAATCGGTGATAACTGTTAGTAAAAGATATAGTTGATGCTTGAAATCCATGAAAAACTATATAAAATGATGCAAATTATTCGTACATAAGCCGCGTCAACAATATCCCCACTCTAGCCTTGCTCGTCCTCGAGTAAGTCAAGAATCAGCGTGGCCCTACATTAACTTTTCATATTCTAATCTTAATTAATCAAACTAACAAGCACTCTCAAAATTTTAGTGTGTACCAGCAAATCATGAAAGAAAAGATATTCTACTAAGCTCATCCCACAACAAAAGAATTAGCAAGAGTTCAAATTTATCAATGACACATCTCCTTATTTTTGCAATATGTTTTTGAAAAAGATAATCAAACTTCAAGAGAAAAATTCTTGCAAAGCCAAGGAACACACTCATCTCCCCAGTCTCTCAATACCTAATGGTATTCAATAAGCATATATATATAAGGTGGAAGCTTATCTGGAGTTTGGTATGAATCCTAATCAAAACTTGTTTCAATAATATTGTCAAACCAAGAAAGAAATCTGCTGGTTTTACTGAGACTTGTCAAAAAGGTTATGGAATAAAAATAATGTTGAGAGGGAAAGGTTAAAACACACATTTAGAAAAGTGGAGATATGCAAGGGTCAATGGATGATCTCAAGACACAAATGAAGTCCTTGCTATCGGATTGCACATGGTTGGAATATTTTTTGGAGTATATAAAAACAGGATATCACTTACTAATGCTAAAGAAAAAACTATATATAAAACTCTCAAATTAAATACTTAGGAGATTATTGAGGGGCAACTCTTTTTTTTTAAGTGACCACATGGTCCTTTTTTTTATATACGGCGACCACATGGTTCTCTCTTTTGTTTTTCTTTTGCTCCCTAAAAACCTTTCTCTATATATATAAAAACTATATATGGCAGCTCTCCATCTCCACTCTTGAATAATACTCACACTCGCACTTGAGTATATATCTAAAACAATTTAACTTAGAGGATAGAGCTGTGTAATAAAAAGAATAATATTTAATCATTTAAATACTCCAGAAAATAATGGGTTGTGGTCAAGGAGAATACACAAAAAGATAATCTTGATTTAAGAACGGATATCCAGCGAAGTTTGTATTCTCTCCAATGTAGAGAGACACAATACATGAATAGAAAATACTAGCAAAAAAAAGATCCGCAAAAATGAATGACCAGCTTCTAAGTCTCATACCCTAGATCACATTCTTGATTCAACTCATTTGAAAAAACAAATTTGATAAATCTAAGCTTTAAAAATATATGGCTCTAGTAGGAATGACTAT
The DNA here is from genome assembly GCA_022530915.1 of Paspalum notatum. Classification (NCBI taxonomy): domain Eukaryota; kingdom Viridiplantae; phylum Streptophyta; class Magnoliopsida; order Poales; family Poaceae; genus Paspalum; species Paspalum notatum. The sequence continues at coordinate 37,859,331 of CM039687.1, read as the reverse complement.
TGCAAGATAATCTCATAAAGTTGATCTTAAAATTTATAAGCAGTAAAAATAAACAAGGAGATGATGATGATAAAGATTAAACTTTGCAAAAATTAAACCATATGGGTCTTTATGATCAATCACAATCAATCACAAATTTGCTGGCTAGTTCAATTAAACGTGTATTATGAGAGCCCGCTAATTTAACTAATCAAAAACCAAAGCATGATAAAGATAAAGCAGCAACTTTCATCATTTTCTTGAAAGCATTAATTAATTAAGCATAGACCATGGTTATAGCATTAATCACACTATAAATCTAAACTAACACATTAAAAACAAGACAAACACAAAGGGAACACCAAATTGATAGATAAAACTAATAATTGCAGAATTTAAAAATGAAAAAAGAAAGTGTTAGAAATATGTTACCAGATATTCCTTCAATTTCCTTATCATTAAATAATTCCCTGCAAAATAATTTAAGTGCACATACTACTCTCGAGGTGACGGTCGAGAGTAGAAACAATTTACCATAATCTAATAATATTACCAATGATTTTTATGGCCTAGTTATTCTTTAATAAAAGAAAAATAAAATCTAATGAGTGTATGAGAGTGTGTAGTTATACAAGAGATAAGCATATAAACAAAAACAATGATTAAATCAAGTTTTAAACACCATGTTTACAAAATGATTGCTAAGTCTCTCTATAGCCATCAAAAATTAACTAAGATTAAAACACCATTTTTTCTCAAGGTTATCAACTCATAACAGCACAAGAAAACCAAATTGCAAAACTTATAAACTAATCAAATAAAATTATGAAAAACTAGCAAGGTTAATTAACTTTATCATGATGATCAACAATTTAATCTAAGCACTATGCTTACATAAAAATTACCAAGGAAAACATTCGCGAAATATTATCATAAACATGCAAGCATACATCATGAACTTAATTAAACAACCAAGCCAATTATAATGCAAATATGTAATCTAATTCGAAATGTAACAGGGTGGTTTATGCATGAAATTAGTAACATGAAAGATAGAAACCAAACTTGAAAAGAGGTTACACCTAATATTGAACACCATGTTCACTACTAGATTGCCAAAATTTCAAAGTAAAACACCACGTTTTAGGCTAAGAAACAAATCACTCAAATTAGTTTAGAAAACCAAAACATGTTAACATAACGAAGATGGAAAACTTATACACACGAGACATGATTAGCAAGAAACTTTCGATTAAACTTAATGATGATAGTCTCAAATTAAATCTAAACACCATGTTTACACTTAATTTACCAAAAAAACTCCGTCGAGTAAAATAAAGCATCCATCATGAAGTTTATGAAAATTTCCGAACTAATAAAACAAGTGTGGAGAAACAAATGATAATCCAAATGCAAGGCGAAAAACATAATATGAAGTGATGTGATGATGATTATCTAAAAATTAGATTAAGTTAACTAGCCACAAGCTAAAGATTCAAAGGGTGGCGTCATGCTTTTCATTTCTCTATTAAAAGACTCTAAGACACTAAAAACATATAATTAAACGGGTTGCCTCCCGAAAAGCGCTTAATTTAAAGTCATAAAGCTAGACTTCTTACTTACCTTCGTTGAAGTGAAGCCATGGTCCTTGGAGTAAGAATCCGGAGTGTCTATACAGCTTGATAACTTGATTGTACAGCTACATCGTTTTTTGGTTATAGCATCACTCGTGCGCATAATCCTCTGTTTGTGTGTTTATGTGCTAACGTCTTTGAAGCTCCTCGCCACTGAACTTGATCATGAAAATCTTATGGAAGCATGGCCCAAGCCTTCTTCATCATTGTTGTCACCATCTTCCTCAAGTTGTCATCACCATTGTTGCTGCTACCTCCTTCCTCATGGTATAACTCACTGGTCTTGAACAGAACATGCCTCAAATAATAGATCCATTGGATAGCCTCTGAAATTATCTTTCCAACGAGTACTTATACGCCAAAATCCGATTCCGTATGAAGGAGTTATGCCTGTTTTACTCAAATACTGCGATTTGTCCAGATTTCAATTCAGCTCGCGCAGCCTTCAATGATTTGTACATCGTTCCTTGTAGAAATCTCCAAATTGAGTGATTCTTGTTGCGTTGAAAAGAGGATTTTATGGGCTTTCCAAATATAAGAAAATATTATGACTTTGTCTCTTGAGGTCAAGCTCCATGTTGATGACATTTTCAGTTTCCTATTTTTAGCTCTCCCGATCTTGACAATCTTCGACCTTTTGGACTTGGGTCTTGGTGGAAATTGGTGGAGTCTACCATTGTTGATCTTGAAGCTTCATGGCTTGATTCTGGTCTTCAATTTCTCCTCCATTCAGTCCACTCATCGTGAATTTGTCTTGTATCTTTCACCACATTGATCTCATTGTTTCAAATGAAGTGTGAATTTCTATACATGGTTAGCTCATAGTGCACACATATATATATAATATAATAGCATCATGGCAATGATTAGAGGTAAAAGTAGAGTTGCATGGTTGATTGGGGTTTAAACAAACATTTGATTTATGAATCAAAGACAGCTATAATTCAAATTGAAATCACATAGCAAAACACTAAGGCATATATAATTCATAGATGAACATGATTTATAAAATCAAACATGGGGTAAACAAGATGATGGGTTCCTAATGGTTTGGCCAAATTAAAGAGATAATTTAGAAAGAAATTAAAATAAAATTAGGCTTAGATAAAATTCTAACAAGTTTTTTTTTTAAAAAGACGAAACGTTTTGAAATTCTAAAATTTTAAAGATAATATTGTGCACAAATAATAAGTTATGATAAACATACACATGTTCATGTTTAAAAATTTCAAAACCATTTGCACAAAAATTAAATCTAGACCGAACCACTCAAGGGGGGCTAGTTGTCGGTCCCCTTCTACTTTTGCACAAACTTTGGCTCTTAGTTTTTTTTAATTTATATCCAACTTTAAACTTGAGAATCAACTAACTAGCATACCTTAACCATCTCTATGCATGGGTAGATTCAATCAACTAATTAAAGTAAAAAGATCAACTAAAACAACATGGAAATTCTCTAACGCCGGTCAACACGTTGGAATTAAGCATTGCAAAGCTATGGATTATAGGCAGAAGCTAGTCTAAAGACAAACTTTATTAAACGATTCTCAAGGTATGGATTAAAAGAACAAAAGTTTTAATAAAAAGCTAAAAACGAAACACAAGAAAGGATAGAAGGATAGCAAAAAACCAAACAACACTTTAATGATCATTATGAAAACATCTCTAATCAAATATAGGTAAACTTTAATTATATTTATGATTAAAACAAGAATTACCTTAATCTTGAAGTAGTGAAGTTTAAATCTTGACTCCATGGTGGCTTCATCTTCTTACTTGGAATGCGAATGCCATCATTGCATGCATCAAGTGTTGGAGAGGAATGCTTATTGTCTTTCCCGAAATTCAGCTTCTCTTTCTTTGCTCCTTTAGTATTTCGACAATAACTTCCTCATCTGAAGTCCAAATAATGCAAATTCAGACTCTATCTTAAAGAGCTCGAAAAGATCTACAACTTTGGTATTCGGATTTTCTTTATTTGACATCGTTAAGGTCTTCAAATTGGATCGACAAAGAGTCGTTGTCCTGAATTCTGAGAGTAGCTCGAGATTTGGTTGAAGCTTGGATTGATTTTGAGATAAACCTTCCGTACCTTCATCTTCCTTGTATTCAAGCAATCCTTAGCCTCCGAAACCTTCTCGGCTAAGTATCTTTGCCTCCATTATCTGTAGCTTAGAACAAACAAGCTACAAAGAACATTAGTCTTAAAAATTAATTGACACAACAGACTTACCTTTAACACCATAGTTACTCCTTCGTGATAGCCGTAGAAAAAATCAATAACAGATCATAGGCCACAAATAGCAAAGCATTAATACCTATTATTAAAGAGTTAGGTTGGAAAAAAAAATTTATTGGATCGAGGTCCATTTTTCCTAATGTTAGTTAAAACAATATATATACGAGAAACTATATTCTAATAGAGTTTATAAAAAATTAAACTAAAAAAAGAGTTAAACTTATTCTAAACAAACAAACTAATTATAGAATTAAATGCAAGAAAATAACTAGAATAAACTAAAATAAAATAAAAAGCACAAAATAATAGATAAAAGGCTAATTTAGAAAAACACAAAAACAAAAATCTAATGATAGCAAAATTGCTGGATTAGTCTAAACTATAAATGAACATAAGAACGAACGACGAACACAGGAACACAATTAAAGAATAAGAATATAACCAGAGCACGCTAAACAAATAGAAATTAAGATTAGAACACGAAGACACAAACTAGAGAATTATAGCAAACTAACTAATTAGAACACAATTAGAAAAATTATTAGTACACGATTAGAACTAGATTAGCACACAATTAGCAAACATAAACTAATTATTAAAACTAGTAATAAAAGATAAAATTAAATATATATATAAACTCAACTAAAGTAGGACTCGACTAATTAGTTCCCCAGCAACGGCACCAGAAAAGCTTATTGACGGCATTTAAGCACGGCAAACCTTATACTGCAAGCGACAGCATCGTGTATAGCTTTTTCCCAGGATGAGTATCATGGGTTTTGTCAATCCAGAAAATGAACTAATTAAAAACTAATTAACAAGAGTTTATGCTAAACTAAGGGTATAAAAGGAGTTCTAATCTACCTCTAAACTAGCTCTAAACTATATCTAATCTACGTCTAAACTATACTAATACTATAAGATAAGCAATTAGAACAGAATAAAACACCAATTAACTAGAGTCTAATCAAACTCTAATTGGATCCAAGACATGCATAATATAAGTGCCATAATTAGATAAAAGCAATGAGATAACTAATAGCTCAAGGTAGTCAAGCATGTTCAAGCATATTCATCGTAACACGATTAAATCAAGATCAATCAACCTAACTCCTAGATCGGCTTAACCTTTCCCCAGGCTCTACTATAACTAGTAACCAGGAAATCGACGAGAAACTTTCAACAGGCACGTAATTAGAAAACTAGCTTCTAATTACTTTTATGGTCTAATAACATAATTAGCACAACTAGAACCTCTAATCACCATGATCGCAAGAACTAGATATGCAACTACATCATTAGTAAGCTAGATCAAAGATCAAGAACGCTAGATGAATATAACCCTTAATAACATGCTCTAATCAATAAGTATCTAGATCTAAAGCTAATTAGAGTTAGAATCAGCATAATTAGAACAAGAACATGATAATTAGACAAGAACAATGTTTCATTAATAAATTGTATCATGCTTACAACCATGACCAGAACTCTTGATGATACAATTAGACCTTTGAAGCTAGGTAATTAGAGCACCATGTAAGGGCTCTAATCACCTCTATGAATTAGAGAGGCTCTAATCCATAGCCTAGAACTCGACCCTCTACTCTCATCTAGTTGTTGTTCCTCTAGTCGTCGCTTCCGCGCCTTCATAATGAATTAGATGCCTCGTCTCGGGGCGCACACTCGCTATTTATACCCTGAAAATGACGTGGGAGAAAAGAAAACTCGAACCGACGTCGTGGTGGGTGGGGTCAGCCGACCAGGAGGGTCTGTCGGCCGACCCGGACTCTTCGTGCGTCCTCTTCTTTTCATCTTTCGCGGGGTAGTTCCTTGGTGCTTAAAAAATATCTTTGCGGGGCATTTTGGACTTTTTAGCTTCTGGAATCTTCTATATGGGCCGAGGTGGATGAAATTTTCTAGTCTTTGATATTAATTGATGACTTTATTGAATAATCATCTTCTATTCTTTGTAGCTCTTGACACTTTCTTGAAGCTTCAGAATAGAAAGCTTTGATTAACACAGACAGGAGTGAATCAACCAAGCCTTCCTTGTCATCTTCTTCAATAAATGTCGTCCCAGAGGTTTTTTCTCACTCGAAGTAGATTGTTGTGAATTTTGTGAAAAATAGGTCGAAAACCTGTAAAAATGACATATAGTATATTTCCAAGACAATGTTGCAAAATTCATAATAATCGGTGATAATTGTTAGTAAAAGATATAGTTGACGCTTGAAATCCATGAAAAACTATATAAAATGATGCAAATTATTCGTACATAAGCCGCGTCAACACCCACTGGACTGTCCGGCGGGTGGTGTTGCAGGCGGGCGGATTTACTGAGACTTGACCACATCCTGGGCTTTTAGAAAGCACCGGACTATCCAGTGCCAATCCACTGAAGTGTCTGGTGGGTGCTAGGGAAATTGTTCCCCTCAGCCTATATCGTCCGACGGGTCATCAGACTGTCCGGTGGGTCTACCATTGGACTGTCTGGTGGGTCCGTGTCGGACTATCCGGTGGCGCCTGCAGTAGGCTGTCTTTGTCGTGTTTGCTCGTTTTGCGTCCGTCTCCTTGGGCGTTGATTCGGGTGCTTTCGTTTGCAAATCGGTACGAATTTGTTCAGTGGACGGTACCGGGTTTGCGTGTTTTTTCATGAGGGAGGACATCGGGGGTTTCAGTTTAAGTTTTAAAGTGCTCCTATTCTCCCCCTCTAGTCACACGTCTTGATTCTACAAGTGCCACCGGACTGTTCGGTGGGTCCGTGGTGGACTGGCCGGTGGTGCCTGCAGTAGGCTGTCTTTGTCGTTTTGCTCGTTTTGCCTCCGTCTCTTTGGGCGTTGATTCAAGTGCTTCCGCTTGCAACTCGGTACGTTTCTGTTCAGTGGACGGTACCGGGTTTGTGTGTTCTTTTTTTTGTGAGAAAGCACAACGGGGGTTTGAGTTTGAGTTTTAAAGTGCTCCTATTCACTCCCTCTACTCGCACGTCTCGATTCTACAGAACGACATGTACACCTCTAGCTACAAATTCAAGTACTTACTGGGGATGACATTTTGGTGGTCCCACATGAAGTTTATGGGGGAACGGTTCGAGCAGCTATCTCCATGGGTGCCGAATATCTACGTGCACCAGCGGAACGTCATCTGCAAGGGCTTCATCCACTACTTCGAGGCTCAGCGGCGTCTGTCCGAGAGCTCCCCCGAAGTGGCAATGGTGGTCACCATGCTGTCGTACCGCAACATGATAGACGTTGCGTTTCGTAAGAAAAGCGAGCATGCGTACCTGCTACCATCCGTGAGCCTGTGGGTAAACACCAGAACTCGTGGCGCTCAAGCAATGGTGGCATAAACAAGGTTCGGATACACTGATGCTCAACTCCAAAGTTTATGACTAGCCCTGATGCCCCCGTGGATCGGCCGGGGGCATATATGTTTTTCATTTTTCCTGCAGTAGTTCTATCAACATCTACTCTGATTGCCTGTGTGGACGATCGAATAATGAAGGGTGGTTGACCTTGCATGTAATAAAAATTTACTAGTACTCATTGGTAAGACTGATTTTCAGAAATCTCAGCTATATTTCAGACAAATTCAAAAGGTTTAATATTTTTTTCTTTTGGCATGGTTTCTTTGTAATCATGCCCAAATTATCCCTAACAATTTAATACCATGAATCGCGCATACTAGAATCCCAGGTTTTGTAGCACATCCATGGAACTACATCAACTGTTAGAGATCACCGGAATACAGGTTTGTCTCCTACGTGCATTGTTTATAGACTTATTAAACATAAATAAGCCTCAAATATTCCATGTTTAGAAGAAACAACTACCTATATATATAAGCACTAGTCATCCTCGATCGCATGCATTAGCAAAAACTCAAAATGCATAAGCCCAACTGTTAGAGATCACCAGGCATTATGCAAACTTTGTTTCCCACATGCATTGTCTACAGGGTTGGCCGGGGGAGGTGAATTCTTTGGTTTCGTTAATTTGCCAAGCTATGGGAGAAGGAATTTCGATCACGTGGGCCTTTATGAGTGGTGTGATTTCAAAATTCCTTAAAATTTTGAGTGGTAACATAATTCACCAGTGCCTGGCTGTTAAAAACCCTCAACTCACCAACTCGATCTCATAACATGTAGTAATCCATGAATCCGTCCAGTAGAGAGAAATAGAGTTGGGACAAGAAGCAGGCAATGAGATAAAGAAGACTAGAAATACCAATGAACGATCCAGTAGAATCTAGATAGAGAGGGGACTCATGGGGAAGAAGAGGAACAACATCGAAAGGAATGCTTCTAGAGCCAGAGGAAGAGGATAGCTTTTGCTATGAATTCACGGTGCCTTCTCTCTTGCAGGGGCTAAGGCATATTGTCACCAGTGGGTGCCGCTGCACCAAAGAATATTTAAGACTTAATTATTACCCCTAATCTTCTATATCTAAATAGCTAGCCTCCATTATTTATTTCTCTAAACATGTGTGAAGCCACATAATCTTAAGAGTGTCCACTGTGTTTCATGCCACATCATCATTCCACTAAAACCTCTTTATATCTTCTATCGATTTTTCATGGCTTCATGCATGCAATATTTTTTATAGCGTAAATCACTCAAATTTTCGCAGCAACGCGCGGAAAATTCATCTAGTTATTCACTGTGTTCGCACCATGTAAACATCTAGGCCCTAAGGTGTGTTTCGGTGATTGACGGACAAGCCTTATTGTTGTGTAATGAGCTTTTGAGTGCAGGTTTTGTCGGTGTTTTGTACCGGCAATGCACCACGGGATGCTTTTGTGGGCGTCTGCGTCAATACGTAGCTCGATGGTTAGCTTTGAGATGCGACAAAGAACACAAAACACATGGGAGACATAATTTATATAGGTTCAGGCCGCGAGATGCGTAATACCCTACGTCCTGTTTGGAGTGGTGTGTATTGCTTTGAGTACGTATGAGGGCGTGTGAGTTGAGTTTCCTAAGAGGGATCCCTATCCCGCCTCATATAGTCCAGCATGGTTTGGGTTAGAAGTTGGTTTCCTTCTATATAGTCCTAGACGGTTTAGATTACAAAAGATAGAGAGTCTTTGTTTTGTGCGCCAAGTCAGTAGGTCGTTCTCTGGATTGGGCCCTCCGATGGCCCATGTAGAGAATATGCTCCATGAGGACCCAGATGATATCTATCCCCCATAAGCCCCCCGAGCTTCAAGTTGACTTGAGAAACAATCAGCATGATGATCCAAAATCTGCTTTCTGAATGTCTTGCTTCATAATCTTCTGAGTCAACAAAATCATCGGGTGCACCGCTAAGGTGCACCCCATGGGGTAGCCCCCGAGTTTTAAGTCGACTTGAATAACAATCGGCTTGAAGGTCCACATTTTGCTTTCTGAACGTCGAGTATCTTGCCTTGTAGTCATCAAAAAATTTCTGATGGTATCCTCCATGCAGCCCCCGAGCCTCAAGCTGATTAGCATAATCAAGTTGAGGGTCAAATGTTCGAGTGGTCTTCAGAAATTTCGAATGCTCAGCTAGCAATGATGAAGTCATTCGAGTGCTCAGCCAGTGGAAATACATCACTAGTCGGGCGGCGGAGTCTCCGAGTCGAAGTAGCAGCTAGCGAGTCAGCGAAGCAGTCGGCGAGGCACGCGGCGGCGCAGCCCCCGAGCTGATGAAGTAGTGAGTCGGCGAGGCGAGCAACAGCTCAGCCCCCGAGTCGACAAAGTGGTGAGTCGGTGGCACAGCCTCCCTGAGTCAACGAGTCGGTGGCGCAGCCTCCCTGAGCGACGAGTCGGTGGCGTAGGCTCCCTGAGTCGGCGAGTCGGTGGCGTAGCCTCTATGAGTCGACGAAGTAGTGAGTCGGCGAGGTGCGCGATGGTGCAGCCCCCAAGTCGACGAAGCGGTGAGTCGGCGAGGTGCGCGGCGGCGCAGCCCCGAGCTGTCAAAGTAGTGAGTTGGCATAGACTTTGTACTGGCATAAAATGTATTTTCCTAAAATAATAATCAAGAGATAACCCGAGTAGTATTGTTCGGAGAGAAAATATACTCAAATAATATCGAAGCGACGGAGCAAACCAATTGGATAAACGACTTATGTGCAAATATAGAAGTAACTTAGCTGACGGAGATAGTGAACTTCATGTTTGAACTTCGAGTATGGCGAAGGTATTGAGCGTCGGTGGGCCAGACCGATTGCCCCGTATAAGCAAGCGAGAGCATGTAACACCAGCTGTAGGTCAGATTACGACCTGAGTAGAGGGCCAGAGTGCACCCTGTTATGAGTACTGCAAAGGCAAGTAGCACCGAGCTATCGGTCATACGACCTAGGCCGATTGCCTTTGTTTTGGTGGGCCCTGAGTGCTCCCCGATATGGGTACTGCAAAGGCATGTAACACCAAGGTGTCGGTCATACGACCTAGGCCGATTGTCTTTGTTTTTGTGGGTGTAGGACCGAGATGTACGACTAGAGGGGGGGTGAATAGGAGCACTTGAAAACTCAAACTCAAACCCCCACCGCAGTGTAAAACGGAAACAACGCCCACAATGAAATTAGACACCGTCCACTGAGAGGATACGTATCTAGCTCACAACACGTGCTTGGTATCGTCCACTGAACAGATACGTACCAAGCACCAAGCGGAAGCACACGCTCAAACGGCTAAGAACAAGAGTGCAAAAGGAAGCAACTCCGGAGAACTGCAGATTTCAGACAGACAGGGCTGCAAAGAAAAATCTCAAAACCCCTCAAGAAAAACTCTAAAAAATCCACCAAAATTTCCACACCTTCACAAGGTAATAGGGAATAACTCTAAAAAATTCCAGACCAATTGGAGCAAGTTGTGACCATTGGACTGTCCGGTGGTTAACCACCGGACTGTCCGGTGCTTACAGCCTGACACTCCAAAACGATTCGAATCAAAACCCTATAAAACTAACTCCAAAAATTATGAAATTTTTACTGGAAGTTACTAAGGGGCCAACGAACAACTCCACAAATTTTTAGCTCAATTGGACAAGGAATAAAATTTCTAGAGCCACCGGATCGTCCGGTGGTAGTGGCTAAAAACTGACAGAATAACCCGAAAAGAAAATAACCAAAACCAGGTCAAAACACCTCCAAATGATCTGAAATTTTTATGAGAGCTTTATGATTCACTGATAAAGAGCTCCACAAAATTTCAGCCCAGAATTCGAAGGTTTGACCCCTAAACCAAACAAGACTTGAAAGTGGACAGAACCAACAGTAAAACTGGACAGCAGGAAACTTCACACAAAAGCAATCCGAAACTTGACCAAACCTTCTCCAAACATCACGAAAATTGGCACAGGCTATCCTAGCCCATTCCAAAGCTATTCCCAAAAGATCTATGGAAAAAGATCACGGGATTAGCGGGAATTTCAGATCTCGTGAAGAGGCGAATATTTGGGCAAGAAGGGAAAAGCTCAAGAACAACTTGCTCGTGGCAATCCTTTGGGATTGAGATGTTCTAAGACATAATCTCCACGTCCTTGCAAGTCCAAAGCATAAGGAAAACAAAGGATTCAACCTTAGCCAAAACAAACATTCAAAAGGCCAAGGATTGAAGCCAAAAACCAAAGAGAACAAAGGGAAGAGAAGCACACAAAGTTGCTGCATGAAACTACTTTGATTATGAGCCTCAAAAGAGGTCTTAGGTCAGATTACAACGAAGAATTTCGTCCCAAGCAACCACCCTCACCTTCCCTCTTGATTTGGAGGCTAGATCTCACCCTAACCCTCCTAAACTTGGAGCTCAAAGCTTGAGGACGAAAATTACACAAAGCAAATGAAAACCTAGCTGCCAAGACTCCCTCTAATGACCAGCTCTTAGGCTATTTATACACCGGTTCAGTTTTGGCATTTTTACACATAGACCTCTAACACTAGAAACGCCCGGAAGAGCTAAAACAGAAAAGAACCCGAAATATCGGGGACGGACGACCACGATGAAGACTTGATCTTCTTAGCTTCCACGCAATCTTCAGATGTCCTCCACGTGGCCAGTAGTCCAATCCGCCTTTGCACCCCCGGTTTTGAAGTCAGAAACCGGGAAACTTTAGGAAATCTCCGTCTGGACCGGACTTGGCCTATCTTCTCTATCTTGGCGAGTCGTGGCCTAACTCGCCAAGCCTTGGGTAGTTTGGGTGGCGGTTTTGAGCCGAAGCCGCCAAAGCCTCCCTCGCACGCCTTCGCGCCATGCACTCGGGTTGGAGCACCACGGTGGCACCTGGCTTCTCTAGTCCATCGGAGTTGCCTCGCGGTCCATCGGAGGGCTTACACCACCGTTGCCGATCCTCCCCTCCGTGTACCGAGCTTCCATGGTCGACCGACGCTGAGCATTGCCTTTGGTCCATTGGAGGGCTTTTGCCTCAGTCCATCGAGGTCTTCATCATCTACCTCCAGTCCATCGGAGGGCCTCCAATCCATCGGAGGGCTTGAGCTCGTTGACAATCACTCATCACACCAGAAAAGCAATGAGGCCCGTCCATTGGCTCTCAATCTCCCCCTTGATGAGTGCATTGTCAACACCTTCAATCTGTAACCTGAAATAGAACAAAAACAAGATAAAAGCGTAAAACCGAAAAAGAAAGAAAGAAGAAAGTTGCTCAAAATGCCCAAGAACCAAATACAAGCAAAGAAACAGGGCACAATGAGACAACAAAAGAAAGCAAAGCATCGGCTTCTCAAGACAGAGGCAAAAGGCTCAACGCACCGATGCAAAGAGCATGCTAAAAGCTCAAACTCCCCTGAAATGCATCCTCACAAATGCAAAATGAGTGCAAAGCTCTCCCTCAACAAAATCTCTCCTGAGTTCTCCCCCTTGTCCATATTTTTAAATTTCTTTCCCTTGGAGAAGTACACTAATCTCTCCCCAAATTTCTCCCCCTTGTTGACAATGGACACATCAAGGGTTTCGTGAACTCAACTCCCCCTGAACTACACAAGTCCCCCTCAAAATATGCTATTAAATGCAAGGAGTGTAACTGAAAGAGCTCAGAAGGGATGGAAAGCTAGTAATCACATGTTCTAGCATACAGAGCAAGTGAGGGCAGGGAAGCATACAACAAGCTCAAATGAATCTATCTTACACATATCAAGAGTAAACTTGTTTTTTAGGGTTAATGAAAAGAAAGCATCACCAACATGAATAGCACCTAGCAAGATAGGCATGAACAACAAAATGCTAGCAATGCATACAAGGTGTGCTACTCTCAACCAAAGCATATACAACTAGCCATAAGCATTTTAGAGACTTGCAAATTTCAGATTTAGACATTTGTAGTCAAAAGCAAGTTCTTATTGTACCAGGGGTTATTTACTTGTCTTTTGCCACTTCTTACCAACCAATGCCAAGTCTAGGTTATATAACCATCAGAAGCTTAAGATAAGGTTTTGGTCATACACAGCCTAGTCCAAGTTCATGCCAAAGTGCAAAGGCAAGCTGTCTCGAACTAGATCAGTGTGACAAGCAAACCCACCTGGATCTTTCTCAATTCATCATATAAGACACACTTGTAAGTATTTTTATTCAGATTTCAATTTAAGCAAGGTGTCAGAAAAGCTTTGGCATTATCATAGCAAAGGCATACAACTAGCATATCCAGGTATGAAAAGATAGCATAGCATTCAAGACTCCTACACATGCTATGTAGCCAAATCAAGTGGTGATCATAGTTTTTGATTTACAAAGAATAAAATGACTTAGCTCACAGTTAGTATTCAACAGACTCAAGAGAGCTTAGCCAACCATGATCAAGCAAGCAACTGTACAATCTAGCACAAACAAGTACTAACTCATCATTCCAAAAGAGCTCTCGTGCTAGTGAAAATGCATATGATACAGTGCAATGCATGATATGATACAATATGCAAAAGAAACAAAGAGAAATAAAAGCATGATAAAAGCAAAAACTAAATTACAGAAGCTATTCCTTACTAAAAGAAATAGCATACTATCCCTGACTAAAAGGGATAGCACACTCCAAGCTCACCTCTTAGACGCGTAAAAGCGTCAAACTCTAGGAGCTTTGTAAAGATATCGGCCAATTGGTTTGCTGATACTACATGGATCAACTCTATGTCTCCCTTCTCATAGTGATCTCTCAGAAAGTGAAACCTCACGTCTATGTGTTTGGTTCTAGAGTGCAAAACGGGGTTCTTAGCTACAGAAATAGCAGAAGTAGAGTCAACTAGGAGAGAGATTCTACCAAACCTAAGGCCGAAATCACTAAGGGTGGCTTTCATCTATAAAAGCTGGGAGCAGCAACTAGCAGCAGCAACATATTCTGCTTTAGTGGTGGAAAGAGCTACACTAGCTTGCTTGCGGGAGGACCAAGAGACAAGAGAGGTTCCTAAGAGTTGGCATGTGCCGGAGGTTGACTTGCGATCAATCCGGCAGTCAGCATGGTCAGCATCTGAGAACCCTCTAAGAGAAAGAGAAGAACCCGAGGAATACCAAAGACCAAGCTCAGGAGTGAATTTCAGATACCTGAAAATGCGCTTCACCGCTTGAAGGTGAGAAGTCCTAGGAGAAGCCTAGTAGCGCGCACAAAGACAGACCGCGAACTGAATGTCTGGCCTGGTCGCCGTCAGGTACAGAAGTGAGCCGATCATCCCTTGAAATTCCTTCTGGTCCACCGCCTCCCCATCTTCATCAGCATCAAGCGCCGTGTTTGTACTCATAGGAGTTGTCATGGGTTTAGAGTCACCCATGTTAAACTTCTTGAGTATGTCCCTTGTGTACTTGGCTTGATGGACGAAGGTACCCTCAAGGCCTTGCTTGATCTGCAGCCCGAGGAAGAACTGGAGCTCACCCATAAGACTCATCTCAAATTCCCTGCTCATCTGTTCAGCAAAACTAAACACCAAAGCGTGAGATGAACCACCAAAGATTATGTCATCAACATATATCTGAACTATCAGGATGTCACCGCCACGACTCAACAAAAACAAGGTCTTGTCTACTGAACCCATCACAAACCCAGACTTGAGCAGGAAACTCTTCAGCCTAGCATACCAAGCTCTAGGAGCTTGCTTTAGACCATAAAGGGCTTTCCTCAACTTATACACCCGGTCTGGAAATCTAGCACTCTCAAAACCAGGAGGTTGTCTCACATATACCTCCTCCTCTATAAACCTGTTCAGAAAAGCAGACTTGACATCCATTTGCTGCAGTTTGAAGCCTTTAGAGGCCGCAAAGGCAAGCAAAATCCTAATGGCTTCCAAACGAGCTACAGGGGCAAAGGTCTCCTCATAATCTGTCCCCTCCTTCTGACAGAAACACTGGGCTACTAATCTCGCTTTGTTCCTCACAACCATCCCATCCTCACCCTGTTTGTTCTTGAAAACCCACTTGGTACCTATAGGGCGACAGTTTGGTGGAGGTTCAACTAAATCCCAGACATGGTTTCTCTCAAAGTTCTCCAACTCCTCATGCATGGTGTTCACCCAGTTAGGATCAGATAATGCATGTGACACATCCGGGGCTCAAAAGAAGCAACATATGCAGAGTGGGAGAAAAAGGCTAGAAGTTAACCGAAGAGCGTGTGACACGCTGGTGAATATCTCCAATCATCCTGTGTGGAGGGTGATCTCGCTGGACCTGCCGAGATGGTACAATCTCGGAGGTCACCTTCCCTGTGTCCTCAGCGGGTCCAGCCTCTGCATGAGCTTGCTGTCAGGGGAGTGAGGAGAAAGCCGTGGGCAAGGGTCCTCCTTCATCATCTGAGCTCGTAGCAGAGGGGGCAGGAGCTGCAGCCGGTGCAGTGGCTCCTGCATCACCATCATTAACTGCACCTTCCTCATCCTCAAAGATGGGGGTGCCTTCTTCATCATCACCTGAAAGCTCAAAGGCAAGGGTTGTGCAGGGCATAGTTTCATCAAAAGAAACCTCACAAGTCTCAACAACTTGCTTGGCCTCTAAAATCCACACACGAAAAGCCCTAGAACTAGAAGCATACCCTAGAAAAATCCCATCCAAACAACGAGACTCAAACTTGTCCAAATGCCCCGCCTTCTTCAGCACAATGCACCTGCAGCCAAACGCTCGCAAATGCTTGACGCTGGGCTGCCTACCAAACCGAAGTTCATACGAGGTCTTCCCAAGGAAAGCTCGCAAGAAAATCCGGTTCGCAATGTAACAGGCCGTATTCACTGCCTCAGTCCAAAAGCGCCTCGGAGTCCTATGCTCATCGAGCATCGTCCGTGCCATCTCAACAAGTGTGCGGTTCTTGCGTTCCACAACACCTGTGCGGTTCTTGCGTTCCACAACACCGTTCTACGGAGGGGTATATGGAGAAGAAAACTGGTGTTCAAGACCTAGGTCACGACAGAAGTTTTCAAAACGAGAGTTTCTGAATTCTCCGCCATTGTCACTGCGGATAGCCCTCCTGGCCTTATGACTCTCGTTTCTCAACCTCAGTACCAGATCCCAAACAAAACCAAAGGCCTTATCCTTAAACTCCATGAAAAATACCCACGAGAACCGCGAAAAATCGTCCACAACGACAAGCACGTACCACTTCTCACTGACCGATGCTACCCGAGCGGGACCTACTGTATCCATATGGAGTAGCTCACCCAGATAGGAGGTCATAACCTGAGACACAGAAATGTGAGAGGCGGCAACCATCTTGCCATGACGACAGGGGTGGCAAACTAAGTCCTTCTCAGGTCTCAATTTGGGCAATCCTCGGATTAGGCCCATTGAACTTAACCTGACTAGCAGATCAAAGCTCAAGTGACCAAGTCTCCTATGCCACTTCCATATATCAGCAGAAGGACTAGCAACCAAACAGCGTGCAGGGCCCGAAACAGATGTGAGGTCGACCCTAAAAACCTGACCAAAAGGCAGCAAAGAGCAAACAAGGGTCTCCTCAGCATCAAGAACGCAGCACGCACCTTTCTTAAAATGAACCTCAAATCCTTCATCGAGAAGTTGCGAAACAGAAACCAAATTGAACCCCAAATTCCGGACAAAGGCAACTTCTCTCAGGGAAAGCTTAGCAGAGAGCGAAACGGAACCAACACCCATCACTTTACCTTGACCATTGTCCCCGAATGTGATGTAATCCTTGGTGCTTACGGAGTTGAGGCTGGAGAACCACTTGCGGTGCCCTGTCATGTGCCTAGAGCAACCGGAGTCCATGATCCACACGTCCTCCATGCCTCGATCCTGCAAAGTCAAGTAAAGCGACGGTGAGCAAACGGTCCGGCACTGGGGTTAGTCCCAAAACTGCTGTACCAGTGCCGAGCCATCTGCTCAAAAGTGGGGTAAGCACAATCAAAGAAATCATCACGACGATCAGGGTAACCACGACCTCCAAAGCGTGAACCCTCGAAAGCTCTCTCAAAGCCTCGGTCACGAGGTCCATAGCCACGCTGAAAATGACTAGGAGCTCGGCCGGTAAAGCGTCTCTCACCACCAGGAGCACGAGCCTGAAAGCCGCCTCCTCTCTCACCACCGGCAAAGCGGTCTCTCATCTCACCGCGGTGGGGAGGATCTTGCCTACCACCCTGGTAGAACTGATCCTGTTTCTCCCAAGCTCTCTCCTGCCTCTCAACCCGCTTCCTCCTGAAGAAAAACTCCTCTAGGTGGCCATTCCGCTAGCAAAACTCACAGTGGTAGACAGGCCTCCTAGGAACTGGGTTAGGCTGGGACTTGGGCTTAGGTGGTGTGGCCTTGGGTGGCTCAGGCTGCTGGACTGGCTTCTTGCCCTTGGGCTTAAGCTCTTCCTCAACAATCTTGTCTAGCTTAGCCTTAGAAGGCTTGGGTGTCCAGTACTGCTTCTTTGGGGCAGCCTTGGGTGGCTCATGGTAAACCCCATCAACAGTCTCTCCTGGCTGGGTACGTGCAGTCTTGACCTTAATTGGGGCACTCTTCTCACCCGAAGTGCTGCACTCTCCAAACCCAACACCACTCGTCTCACCCTCAGCTCTCTTGGTGCTCTCTATGATCATCTCTAGTTGGGGTTGCCTCGCATATACCCAACTGAGCACCTCTCTCAACCTGTTGTTGTCATTCT
This sequence comes from Paspalum notatum, assembly GCA_022530915.1. Classification (NCBI taxonomy): domain Eukaryota; kingdom Viridiplantae; phylum Streptophyta; class Magnoliopsida; order Poales; family Poaceae; genus Paspalum; species Paspalum notatum. The sequence continues at coordinate 37,841,442 of CM039687.1, read as the reverse complement.
GCAAAGACAACACCTCCTCCCTTAGATCCTCCAGAACTACAGTCTGGATAGCACAAGTGTCATCGTCTAGGAAGGGAACCACAACAGCTTTCTCCAACTTCCTAATGGTGGCATCCCTATCCATCAGCTGCATCCTAAGGGTTAGGCAGTTCTCACAAGTGTCAGTAGGTGCTGAAAGCACCTCAAAGTCAGCTCTCAACTGCTCTAACTCACTTGTCAAGGTAGGACAGACCATACACGCACCCAAAAGCGTAGGTCTAGCCCTAAGCTCCTCAAGCTCCATGAGCTGCACCTCAAACTTCTCCTTCAGAACAGCTAGCTCTCTAGCTAGACAGGGGCAAGACTCACACTCAAGCTCTCCACTCAAAGTAGGCTCATCCAGTTTGGACTGGAGTTTGCCTAGCTCAGCCTTCAGTTCATCTATCTCCTCTACCCGCTTGGCATACCTATCTCTCTGGTCACCAAGCTCCGTCATGAAAGACTCACAGGTAGGGCACTCAATCTCACTAGGTTGGGGTCTCACACTCCTAAACCTCTCATTCTCCTCTAAAGCCTCAGCAAGTTGGGCTTTCAACTTCTGCAGCTTCTTAGCTGCCTTCTCCAGCATCTTATCCTAGGCCTTAAGCTCCCGGCTGTTCTGCTCTAGCATCTCAAGGATTTCGGCTTGCTCAAGAGTTACCTTATCATCGGAAGAAGAGTTGCTGCCGTCATCCTTGTTCTCCTTGTTATCAAGCGCCATGGAGTAAACCGAGCTCCTCTTGTCCTTGTTCTTGCGCCTAGACTTGGTGGAGACGAAGCACAAGCCAGCTGAACCGTCTTGATCGTTCCTCTTGTCCTTCCTGTACGTGATCTCCTCATCGCTTGAGCTCGATGAGGACGAAGAGGAAGAAGATCCGCTCCCGCTTCCGGTTGTTCTTCTGGTGGCTCTTGAAAGCCTTCCGGAAGTTCTTCTTGCCGAAGGGACGCTTGCCGGAGCCGTGCTTGCTGGAGCGGTGCTTGTCAAAGCCTGCCTTGCCGGAGTGGTACTTGTCGGAGTCGCGGGAGTAGCTTTTTCCCTTCTTGTCGTAGTCGTTCTTGTTGGGGCACTCGGCGACGAAGTGGCCGACCTCTCCGCACTCAAAGCACTTGGGCCGCTCTCCCCTCTTCTTGCTCATCCGGTTGTCATAGGCGCGCTGAAAGCGACTAGACACCAGACACAACTCATCATCCCCAAGCGTCGCTAGCTGCTCTTCTGTAACAGACATCAAAGCAGAAAACGAGAAGTTGTGTAACATGGGGTTAGTGACAGACTCACTAGAGGGGGTAGCCAAGGCCAGACTCTTAGAACCTGTACAAGCGAGGGAATCCCTCATCTTGTAATCTACCTCGGTGGCCTTGAGCTTACTATAGAGTGCCTCTACTCCAATCGTATCATACCCTGCCGACTCAATGATTGAGTTCACCTTGATCTCCCATATTTTTCTGTCCAAAGCATACAACAACTTGACAGCCTGCTGATGATCGGTATATGGGAGGGCAGCAGGGGCAGAGTTGACACGTAACTTGTTGATGATCGACTGAAAGCGACCAAACAAGTCGTCTACTGACTCTCCTGGCTTCTGGACGAAATTCTCATATTCGCGCCGGTAAGTCTCCACAAGCCTAGCCTTAATCGTCGCAGTACCCTCATGGTGTGCACTAAGTAGTGACCATATCTCACGCGCAGTCTTAAGGTGACTCACTCTCTCATAATCCATAGGACCAAGCCCGGAGAAGAGAAAGTTAATAGCCGTGGCATTTGCCTCATGCTGAGCCACGATATCCTGCGTAGTACGCTCAGCGACTGGAAGCACCACAAAAGTCGTACTCTGAGTAGCATCCCATATGTCCTGACTCTGACTAACAAGGAACGCCTCTATCCTACCCTTCCAGTAGGGATAGCCATCAGAGCCAAGGACGGGAATTTTCCCAGAGTAAGTCATTGTCACTACGGTTTCTTCACCGGTTAAGGTATGGAAAACCTAACCGGATCTGATACCACTTGTAGGACCGAGACGTGCGACTAGAGAGGAGGTGAATAGGAGCACTTAAAAACTCAAACTCAAACCCCCACCGCAGTGCAAAACGGAAACAACGCCCAAAACGAAACTAGACACCGTTCACTGAGAGGATACGTATCTAGCTCACAACATGTGCTTGGTACCATCCACTGAACAGATACGTACCAGGCGCCAAGCGGAAGCACACGCTCAAACAGCTAAGAACAAGAGTGAAAAAGGAACCAACTCCGGAGAACTGCAGATTTCAGACAGACAGGGCTGCAAAGAAAAATCTCAAAACCCCTCAAGAAAAGCTCCAAAAAATCCCCCAAAATTTTCACACCTTCACAAGGTAATAGGGAACAACTCCAGAAAATTTCAGGCCAATTGGAGCAAGTTGTGACCACTGGACTGTCCGGTGCTTACAGCCTGACACTCCAAAACGATTCGAATCAAAACCTTATCAAACTAACTCCAAAAATTATGAAATTTTTACTGAAAGTTAATAAGGGGTCAAGGAACAACTCCACAAATTTTCAGCTCAGTTGGACAAGGAATAAAATTCCTAGGGCCACCAGACCATCCGGTGGTCCGGTGGTTAAAAACTGACAGACTAACCCGAAAAGAAAATTACCAAAACCAGGTCAAAACATCTCCAAATGATCTGAAATTTTTATGAGAGCTTTATGATTCACTGATAAAGAGCTCCACAAAATTTCAGCCCAGAATTCAAAGGTTTGACCCCCTAAACCAAACAAGACTTGAAAGTGGACAGAACCAACAGGAAAACTGGACAGCAGGAAACTTCACACAAAAGCAATCCGAAACTTGACCAAACCTTCTCCAAACATCACGAAAATTGGCACAGGCTATCCTAGCCCCATTCCAAAGCTATCCCCAAAAGATCTATGGAAAAAGATCACGGGATTAGCGGGAATTTCAGATCTCGTGAAGAGGTGAATATTTGGGCAAGAAGGGAAAAGCTCAAAAACAACTTGCTCGTGGCAATCCTTTGGGATTGAGATGTTGTAAGACATAATCTCCACGTCCTTGCAAGTCCAAAGCATAAGGAAAACAAATGATTCAACCTTAGCCAAAACAAACATCCAAAATGCCAAGGATTGAAGCCAAAAACCAAAGAGAACAAAGGGAGGAGAAGCACATAAAGTTGCTGCACGAAACCACTTCAATTATGAGCCTCAAAAGAGGTCTTAGGTCAGATTACAACGAAGGATTTTGTCGCAAGCAACCACCCTCACCTTCCCTCTTGATTTGGAGGCTAGATTTCACCCTAACCCTCCTAAACTTGGAGCTCAAAGCTTGAGGATGAAAATTACACAAAGCAAATGAAAACCTAGCTGCCAAGACTCCCTCTAATGACCAGCTCTTAGGCTATTTATACACCGGTTCAGTTTTGGCATTTTTACACATAGACCCCTAACGCTAGAAACGCCCGGAAGGGCTAAAACAGAAAAGAACCCGAAATATCGGGGACGGACGACCACGATGAAGACTTGATCTTCTTAGCTTCCACGCAATCTTCAGATGTCCTCCACGTGGCCAGTAGTCCAATCTGCCTTTGCACCCCCGGTTTTGAAGTCAGAAACCGGAAAACTTTAGGAAATCTCCGTCTGGGCCAGACTTGGCCCATCTTCTCTATCTTGGCGAGTCGTGGCCCAACTCACCAAGTCTTGGGTAGCTTGGGTGGCGGTTTTGAGCCGAAGCCGCCAAAGCCTCCCTCGCACGCCTTCGCGTCATGCACTCGGGTTGGAGCACCACGGTGGCACCCGGCTTCTCCAGTCCATCGGAGTTGCCTCGCGGTCCATCGGAGGGCTTACACCACCGTTGCCGATCCGCCCTCCGTGTACCGAGCTTCCATGGCCGACCGACGCCGAGCATTGCCTCCGGTCCGTTGGAGGGCTTTTGCCTCAGTCCATCGAGGTCTTCATCATCTACCTCCAGTCCATCGGAGGGCCTCCAGTCCATCGGAGGGCTTGAGCTCGTTGACAATCACTCATCACACCAGGAAAGCAATGAGGCCGATCCATTGGCTCTCAGTGGGGCCCTGAGTGCTCCCCGATAGGAGTACGAACGAAAGCATGTAACACCGAACTGTCGGTCATACGACCTAGGCCGATTGCTTTCGTGAGTGGGGCCGGAGGTATCCCCGTCATGAGTAAGAGTAGGCATGTAACACCGAGCTGTCGGTCATACGACCTAACCCAATTGCCTTATACGAAGAGTGCAAAGGGATAGAGGACACCCCGTTACTGAATGAGCGAGGACATGTAGTGCCGGTTGGCCAAACCGACTGCCCTATTGTCACGGTGGTCACATAGAGTTCATGACGCCTATCGTCACATGCACAGATCTCGCCAGAAAACACTGAGACATGTCAAAGCACGAGATGCGACAAAAAAGATTTGACTCGGCAAAACACGAGATGCAATACAATAATTTCGATAAAGCACGTTGTCGGTACCCAGCAAACCGGGTACCCGCTTATACTGGACAAAAGCTAAGTACTGCCCTTAACAAGGCTCCACGCAGCCTGACAAAGAGTGTTTTCCCCTTTTTACGGACCAACGGTCCTGGCCTCCCCGCCAACCTGAGGGAGCGACCAGTGTCGCCACGTGTCTCAGTAAGGAAAGAGCCCAAAGCCACTCGCAAGCAGTTCTGGCCCACCACTTGTGGGCCGGACTGCACCCCGGGTTCATATGGAAGTCCCAGACCTGTTCCCGCGAGGTCCGGACCTCAGTTAGGGCGCGTTACGTCCCCAAGAGGGGAGCCGAACCCGATGCAGCTCGGGGAGGTCCGGAGCAGCCACGTGCCATTCACCCAGCGAGGAAGCTGCGGACTACGGAGGGTGCCCGCCCGCACGGCAGCCTGGTCTGGGGCCGCCACGTGTCCCCAGGGTTCGCGGCGGGGCCTCCGGCTGCGGGCCACGCCCACCTACTGCATTCATTGCAGGCAGGCGGGCGTGCCCTGACATCCACTGACAGGCGCTGGCACCGCCGCTGACAGGCGACAGCGACCATACTGCGGGACGCGCGTTACCGAGGAGCGGCAACCATGACAAGACGTAGCGGTCAACTTTCCGCCGGATATCGGGGATTAAACCGCATAAACAAGTACACCGTACGCGGCATGGGCTGCGCCGCGCGCACGCGTCAGCCAAGCCTAGGCTATTACGGTAGGGTCACTATGGCACGCCGCAACCTACCTGTAATGTCACGCCGGCACGCCGCCTGCCACTCCTGCCCCTGGAGCCATACCGCCGGGTACAACGGCGGATTGGACCGAGCAGCGCAAGCCAGGGCGGCGTGGTGACATTTCCGGACGGCACCAGGCCGGCTGGGCTACTTCCCGGACGGCGCCATACAGCTGCGGCAGATGCAGGTACAAGGCGCAGGGATCAAAGGTCATCACGGCAACGGAGCACGGGACATATCAACGGAGGGGTAGCCGAAGGCCCTGACCTCTGCCGGAGATAACCCAAGAAGCCAAGTCAGCATAAGGGAACTCTGTGGAGTAGAGATAGCAGGCCGGGACCACCTGTCGGGCCCCGGTCACCATGTACATGCACCCCTTGGACTATAAAAGGGGAGGCATGCGAGACGTAGGAGGACATGCTCCGACATTTAACACGCTCGGAAGGGATCCTCAGAAGGAGACACACGATCTTCTTCACTCCCTTCACACTCAAGCCAATACAAGAACACACCTCTAGTGGGCGTAGGGTATTACGCTCCGGCGGCCCGAACCACTCTAAACCCTTGCGTCTCCATCGTGCCTTCACTACGTAGCTATTAACGATCGCTCCCCCTAACTACTCATAGTACTTAGGATCGGGCGGGTGCATTCTGCCACCCGGCCGGAGCTCACGCTCCGACATTTGGCGTGCCAAGTAGGGGGTCAAGCGTCAGATAGCCACATCCACGCAGCATGATGGTTCGCATCTGCGACATCCACGATGGCGCAGCCGCGACGGAGGAGGTGGCTTCGTCAGGGTCGCACGCCTCCCTCCACGGTTCTGACGGCACGGCGCGGACGCCGCGAGCACCTCGCCGCCCTGCGATAGACGCAGTGGCGGCAAACGTTGCGGTGGCCAGCGCTGTGACGGCAAACGAAGCCGCGGCGAACCGTGCTGCTGCCCGCGGACCGCTCGCCGCGGCCAGGGAGCTGCTCAACCACCCTCTGGGGCCGGCAGCCTCCCCCAGCGCTCTCGCGCAATGGCGCAGCGACGTGGATCGCCTGATCCACTTAGCTGAGGCCGCCCCCAGCTTGTCAAGGGCTGGGTCTCGACTTCCACCCAGCAATGGTGGGAGGTCGGATCGCCACGGGCCGCACGACGCGGCAGCGGCCGTGCGCTCCCCCACAGTGAGGAGCGCGCCGACGAAAGACCTACGAGCCGAGCTTAACCGCCGGCGAGCAGGCACCCATACAACTGTGGAGCAACCACGGTTGCAGCCGAACGCCGTCAAAGGCAAGAACCTTGACGCCGTGTTCGTTGCTGCGGCGCCCAGGCCCCCGGGTTATGCGCAGGCCCCGGCCGGGGCACAGACACCGCCGGGGGTCATACCGGCTGGAGTCGGCTGTGCCGCGCTTGCAGACGACCTTCGCTCCACGCGTTGGCCACCGAAGTTCCGGCCACACTTGCCGGAGAAGTACGACGGGACCACCAACCCGTCGGAATTCCTGCAGGTGTACGTCACCGCTATCTCAGCGGCTGGTGGAGATGACGCCGTCATGGCGTCATACTTTCATGTCGCCTTGTCTGGGCCAGCCCGGACTTGGCTTATGAACCTCACCCCTGGGTCAATCCGATCCTGGGAGGAGCTATGCACGCAGTTCACCGCGAACTTCGCCAGTGCATGCCAGCAGTACGGCGCGGAGGCCCACCTCCATGCTATGCGGCAAGAACCCGGAGAACCGCTCCGGGCATTCATCTCACGCTTCGCCAAGGTGCGGGGTACCATTCCCCGCATCTCCGATGCATCCATCATCACCGCCTTCCGGCTGGGCGTCCGTGATGAGAAGATGTTGGAGAAGCTAGCGACCCGCCAGGTGCAGGATGTCGCCACGCTGTATGCGCTGGCAGACAAATGTGCCAAAGCCGCTGAGGGCCGTGCATGGCACTCCCCTTAGCAAAATATGGCTGCCCAAGCAGGAGGCTCTGCCGGTGCCGCCCGAGAGGGTGGCAAGAAGAAGAAGAAGGGCCGACGCCCTCAGAGGTCCTTGGAGGGAGCCCCCGTAGCCGCGGCTGCTCCTGGCGGCCGTGATGCCAACGGCAAGCGCCCAAGGCAACAGGCGCGGAACAGCAGCGGCGCATGCCCTATTCACCCCAACAGCGGCCACAGCGCCGCCGACTGCCGCGAGATACAGAAACTCGTGCAGCGGCGCCTCAACGAGCGGCGAGAATGCCCGCCCAGGGACGACTCGCCCCCACGCCAGCGGCCTGGCAAGGGGAAGGCAACCAGCGACGGCAGAGCCACCGCTGGGGGCAAGGAGATGGGCTATCAGCCCCCGGAGCGGGAGCTCAAGAGCATCTACGTTCTGGCCAACTCCGACTCCGACTCTAGCGACAACGAGCGTCGCAAAAAGCTGTACGTCATGTACGGCGGGAGCTGGGAGGTTTCCTCCTAGCGAGACGTGAAGGCCCTGCGCCGAGAGGTCCTCTCGGTCAAGCCTAGTGTCCCCAAGGTGGCCCCACACCTCAAGTGGAGGAACACCACCATTTCCTTCAGGCCATCCGACTGCCCGGAGAACATGGCCGGGGCCAGCCTGCTGCCGATCATCACGTCGCCGGTGGTCGCCAATATCCGGCTCTACCACGTGCTGATCGATGGCGGGGCCACCCTCAGCATCATCAGCTACGCAGCTTTCAAGCAGCTGCAGATTCCGGAGTCACGCCTGGCTCCGTCACGCCCATTCTCCGGAGTGGGCCCGCTGTCGGTCTACCCGAAGGGAAAGATCGACCTCCCGGTCACCTTCGGGACACCGGAAAACTTCCGCACGGAGAGCGTCCAGTTCGATGTTGCAGATGTAAACCTGCCGTTCAACGCCATCATTGGCAGACCGGCGCTCTACCGCTTCATGGCCATAGCCCATTATGGGTACTTGGTCGTGAAGATGCCCTCCTCGGCTGGTGTCCTCACCGTGCCGGGGGACCGCTTCGCCGCGGTCGCCGCCGTGGAGAAACTCCACGTCCTCGCTGCTGACGCAGCGGGCCCCGAGGGGACCGACCCCTCAACCTCTGGGATTAAGGCTCCTGCGAAGGACCCGAAGGTGCCCAAGGTGCACCCTGCTAGCCCAGAAGACATGCCAGTCAAGACCGTCCAGATCGGGGCGGAGCCCTCCCGGACCACCCGCATCGCGGGGAATCTAGGGGAAAAATAGGAAGATGCGCTCGTTGCCTTCCTCCGAGCAAATGTTGACGTGTTCGCCTGGGAACCGTCACAAATGCCCGGGATCCCTAGGGAGGTGATTGAGCACCGTCTGAAGATCAACCCGGATGCCAAGCCGGTGCGGCAGAAGCCACGAAGGCAGTCCGTGGAGCGTCAGGACTTCATCCGTCAGGAGGTCCGGAAGCTTCTAGACGCGGGCTTCATCGAAGAGGTCCATCACCCCGAGTGGCTAGCCAACCCGGTAGTTGTCCCTAAGGCAAACGGGAAGCTTCGGATGTGTATCGACTACACCAGCCTCAATAAGGCATGTCCTCCGGACCCTTATCCCCTTCCGCGCATAGATCAGATAGTAGATTCCACCTCCGGGTGTGAGCTTTTGTCTTTTTTGGATGCGTATTCCGGGTTCCATCAGATCCGGATGAACGAAGAGGATAAGAAGCATACAGCCTTTGTAACGGTAGATGGTCTGTATTGTTACGTTGTAATGCCTTATGGTCTGAAGAATGCTTTACCCACATTTCTGCGTGGCATGAACTTTACGTTCCGTGACCTGATCAGAAATATAGTCGAGGTTTACGTCGATGACATCGTTGTCAAGACCAGGGAAGGGTCAACCTTGCTGGAGGACCTGACCCTCGTTTTCGACAGGCTGCGCACAACGCGCACGAGGCTGAACCCCGAGAAATGCGTCTTTGGCGTCTCAGCTGGTAAGCTGTTGGGTTTCCTGGTATCGCACCAGGGCATTGAGGCAAACCCAACCAAGATCAGGGCGATCGAGGCTATGCGGCCACCTGCCTGCATCAAGGACCTGCAGAAGCTCACCGGGTCCTTGGCAGCCCTCAGCCGCTTTATCTCAAGGCTAGCTGAGAGAGCCCTGCCCTTCTTCAAGCTTTTGAGGAAGTTCGGACCATTTATATGGACCGAAGAGGCAGAACAAGCCTTCCAGGAACTGAAGCAGCATCTCACCACACTGCCCATATTGGTGGCGCCAGAGCCTGGTGAGACTCTGTATCTCTACCTCGCAGCAACATCCGAGGTAGTCAGCATGGTCCTGGTCGCTGAGAGACCAGAGCACCCCCACGAGGGAGGGACCGGGACCACCCGAGTGGAAGGTGGTGGTCCGTCCACCGCAGAAACAACGACCGGCTCCGAAACCGGAGGTCCGGCCGACACCCTACCCTGCCAAGGTAGTGAGCTGCCAGAGGCAGAGGGGCGGGCTGCCCAGGAGGCTGACTTAGCAAAGGCGGGTGGCCCGGGATCCTCCGCAAGGGTCCGGACCACCCAGAGGCCGGTGTATTACGTCAGCGAGGTCCTCCACGGGGCAAAGGCCAGGTACCTGGAAACTCACAAGTTCGCTTATGCGTTACTGGTAGCTTCCAGGAAGTTGCGCCATTACTTCCAGGCGCATAAGATTGTCGCGGTGACCTCTTACCCGCTAAGAGCGATCCTGCACAACTCTAACGCCACCGGGAGTATCGCCAAATGGGCTGCGGAGCTAGCAGAATTCGATCTCGACTTCCAGCCCCGCAGCGCTACCGAGAGCCAGGTCCTGGCAGACTTCATTGCGGAATGGACACCCACTGCTACTGAGTCAGGAGGCCCGCAGTTTGAGGCGGGTCCTTCACAGCCAGGCAGGCCTGTCCGAGTTTTCACCGAGCCACACTGGACGCTCTTTTTCGATGGGTCTGCCCGCGAGAGGGGATCTGGAGCAGGTGTGGTACTCGTGGACCCAGACGGAGATCAAGTAAAGTACATAGTACGCTTCGAGTTCAAAGCCACTAACAACATGGCAGAATACGAAGCCTTGATCTTCGGGCTAATGGCCGCCCAATCACTGGGAATCAAGCAGCTCCTAGTCAAAGGAAATTCCCAGCTGGTGATCAGACAGGTCCGGGGGGAGTGCTGCTGCAACAACCCCCAGCTCGCAGCGTACCTCATACGAGTGAGGGAGCTCGAGAAAGACTTTGAGGTCTTGGAGCTGCAGCACATTCCAAGAGACCTCAACTCAGTAGCAGATGACCTCTCCGCGAGAGCATCAACTCGGGGCCCAGTACCCGATGGTGTCTTCGAAAGACAGCTACTGAGACCAACCGCCCAGCCAGCCGAGCTGGGTGAAGGGGGCGGAACTAGCACCTCGAAGCTAGCAGTCCCGATGGTCCTCCACCTCTGGGGGCCATCAAGGATCGTGTGGACTGATGACCCCGGCACGTCATCAGGGACACATCCACTGGCTCAGGGCAGTCCCGATGCATGGATCTCCGAAATCCGGGACTACCTGAAGGACAAAATCCTTCCCGATGAACATGTGTCTGCTGAGCGCATAGTGCGGTTGGCTAAACGCTACACATTGGTAGAAGGGGATCTCTACCAGCGTGGCGCCAACGGCATCCTCATGCGATGCATAACCCGGGAAGAGGGCCGTGATTTACTCACGGAGATCCATGGGGGCGAGTGCGGGAATCATTCGGGGTCCCGTACGCTGGTCGGTAAAGCCTTTCGGCACGGATTTTACTGGCCGACAGCTCTCCAGGATGCAGCCGAGCTGGTAAGGTCCTATAAAGCGTGCCAGTTCCACGCAAAGCAGATACACACACCAGCTCAGCCACTGCAGATGATTCCGCCCTCCTGCCCTTTGTGGTATGAGGGGTAGACATCCTGGGACCATTTCCTGGGGCCGTCGGTGGGTACCGATACCTCTATGTTGCCATTGACAAATTTACAAAATGGCCAGAGGTAACCCCAGTGGTGAAAATCACCCAAGGAACCGCAACAGCTTTCCTCAAGTCCATTGTATGCCGGTTCGGCGTCCGTAACCGTATCATAACGGACAACGGGACCTAGTTCAGGAGCCGAGTCTTCCAGGGTTACTGTGACGGCGTTGGCATCCAGCTATGCTTCGCGTCGGTAGCACACCCCAGGAGCAATGGACAAGTAGAAAGGGCTAATGCGGAAATCCTCAGGGGGCTCAAGACTCGCACCTACGACTGCTTAAAGAAGCACGGTGCCAAGTGGATCGATGAGCTCCCCTGTGTGTTGTGGGGAAACCGGACCACACCCAGCCGAGCGACCGGGGAAACCCCGTTCTTCCTGGTGTACGGGGTCGAAGCATGCCTCCCGCCAGAGATTCTCTTGGGCTCCCTACGGGTCCAAGCTTTTGATGAATCTTTGCAGGAACAGGACAGGCGCGACGACATCGACCTCGTCGAGGAGCGACGGTGGCAAGCGGCAATCCGGAATGCACGGTACAACCAGGCGCTCAAGCGCTATCATGAACGGACCGTGCGGGGAAGGGTCCTCCAACCTGGGGACCTGGTCCTGAGACGCATCCTAAACCGAGAAGGGCTCAGCAAACTCTCCCCTAGCTGGGAGGGGCCCTTCAAGGTGACGGAAGTAAGTCGCCCCGGTTGCGTCCGTCTTGCCACGGAGGAGGGCGTTCTGCTGCCAAACCCATGGAACATCGAACACCTCCGTAAGTTTTATCCATAGGCAGAAGCAGGGCTTTTTTCTTTCTTTATAAGGTAGATAATACCACCATGTGGTCCAGAGCGGTGGAGGTCCGCCCTTGTAATCCCGGCCTCTGGCTGACATCACATGATTTCACCTTATAAATAAAGGAAATCGCCCCTGTTGCTGCCTTTGCGATGATTTCAATTATCTCCTTATCTCCCTATCAATATCGTTATCACTAACCCCCGTCCGGTACCCTATTATCGCCTAAAGCTTGAAACGGGAAAATCTGACTTGAGAGCAGGTGAGGAATACCTTCTCTAGTCGCTCGGGTGTGGTCCGCCGTGCTGGGGGCCAGCTCCCGAGAAAAGGAACTTGCCTTAGTGGCCCGGAGTCGTCAGCTGCTTAGCCTGGTCCCGTACCCTAAGCACTGTACACTCCCCACTTCGCCGCAAGTTCCCCAGTACCAGGAACAGAGCGTGCAGCACGCCGAACCACACCCTCGCCATTAGCAAGCTCTCCAGACCCTGACCAACAAAGTCCAGTCCCGTAAAGCCCTAAGGCACCTGAGAAAGATGTGTTTCGCTGAAAGAGGCCTGTAGCGTCAGGAGCCAGTCCGTGTCTAAGATACCTGAAACAGGGATAGTCCGGGGCTGTACAGTGCCTTAGCCTGGTCCTGCACCCTAAGCCTGTGCACCCTACTATCCCCATCCGGGCATCTTGGTCACGGCCCACGCACCCAGGAACGCCGGACCACAATCAGTCGAGAAAAGTCAACTCAGAATAGGGTCCCGCGGGTCTACTACTAACATCTACCATGAGTTGCATGCAGGTCCGATTCCTGACTTGGTGGTAGCCAGCCTCAAAACTAGAGCCTACCTACCAGGGGGCCAGGGGTCAGGCAGAACCATGCCAGCATGCAACAGGAAAGAAGGGAAGGTACAACATACAGATAAGTCACGACACCCATCCTCCCTCATTTCATAAGTTGTCCATCCAAATATCTTACAAAAAAGAAAAGAAAAGAAAAAGATCCACAGGCGGCACGAGAGCTCAACCGCGATGGCATCCTTGGTGGCAACCGCGCGGAACCAACGCGGCCGAGCGCGACAGACAGCTCGGGGTCCGCGGGGCGCGCAAGCCGAGGAGCATCGGCACCAGCGACGGGGAGACGGCGGCGAAGCTGCTGAGCTCCTGCCGTGGCCATGCCGCCTTCAGCCACGCTGCCGCCGAGCGCGCGCTGTGGAGCACTTGGCAGTGGTTCAAAAGTGCCCTGTCCCACTGCCGGTGCCGGATCCCCCTCGACAGCCACGCAGGTGAGGGGTCGTCGGGAGGGAGCTTGGCTGCAGGTGTCCCCTATGAAGACGCTCGTAGCCAAAAATCGGCACTCATATGAAGAAACTCATAGCCAAAGAAGATGGGTTCCATGGGAACACTCCAGGCTATCCTAAGAGTATCTTTCCCAACTTGAGGAAATACTCTTGAAGAAACTCCCCATGCCTTGCTGCATGGAAGGGGCCATGCCCCTCCTGGAGAGGAAGGGAGTCCCATGTTCTACCCTACCTTACTTGACTATGCAACTGGAGAAGTTGTGTTGAGGACGGGGTGGCATGCCCCTATTTATAGGGATAGCCCGAGACACTGCGGCTGCCAAGCCCAAGGCGTGGTAAGGAGCGCGGCTCACAGGCGCACTATTTCCTTCTGACGCGCCCGGGTCAGACTGAGAGCGCGCGCCTTTGTAAGGGCTGCGCCGCCCGAGAGTGAGGTGACCTATCCCTGCGATAGGGCAGGAGAGCATCCGATGCCCTGCCGCCAGCAGAGACAAGACTAGACATAGAGGGACGGGGGAGACCCTACGGAGAGCACGCGCGTGACCCGCCGCGCCCCTCGGGCGCCCCGCCCACAGTACAACCGCATGCAGGTGAGCAAACCGCTGCGACCGCATTTAATAAGAAGGAAAGAAACTGGCCGGTGCGGCGTCAACACGGCATCGTGTCACCAGTCAGCACGAGCCAGCCGCCTCAAAAGGCGGGGGATTCCCATGATCTGAATCGCCAGACCGTGGGGCCCCACAAGGGGGTCAGGTAGCACCATGCCAGCACGCAACAAGAAATAAGAGAAGTGATATAGATAAGTCACACTCTCTATTTTCATTCCAAATATTACTTCTTACATAGAAAAAGAAATAAAAAGAAGGCAAGTAAAGCCTCTATGGCGCTGGGGGAACTCCCGCCTCCGGTGCATCCGGCTCCTCGTCCGCAGGGGCCCGCTGGAACCGAGCGGCGACGATCTCAACCACTTCCTGCACGCCTTCCCGGGCGGCGGCCTCCGTTTCTTCCACCGGACCAACGACAACCGGATCCAGGGAGATGGCGGGGTCGTGGCTCCGGAAGCAGACCAGCAGGTGCTCCGCCACGGCACGGAGCAGATCGTGACCCTCGGCTTCAAGGCGCTCCGCAAGCGTGGAATCCAAGCGCCGGAGCCGCTCCATAGCAGAGTGAAGGACGGGGAGAGCGTCCACCATGGTCGACGGCAGCTCCGGCACCTGGATCGGACTCAACCCGAGCGGCACCAGAGCGGTGTTCGCCTCCCCAGCCCAGTCGGCGAAATGTCGAAGGTCGGCGCGCAGCTGCGCCTGACTCTCCGCCAGTGCCTGCTGGGCGGCCTCCCGTTTCAGCTGCTCCAAAGCAGCTTGCTCTGCTCGGAGCTACTTCGCCTGCTCGTCGAGCTCCGCCTCCCGGGACTTCACCCAGTCCTCTCGGACCTTGAGGGTACCGGACAGGCGGAAGGCCTCCATCTTGAGGGCCCTGGCCGCCGCCTCGCGCTGGGAAGCGGAGTCCTCGAGGGCCTTGGCAGCAGCCTCGCACTGAGAAAGGGTCTCTTCGAGGGCCTTGACCGCCACCTCGCGTTGGTCAAGCGCCGCCCCCTTCTCGTCAAGTTTTTTATTGATAGCGAGCTGCGTCTCGGACACGTCCAGCATCTCCTTCCTGCGCCGCTCCATCCCCTGCATCTCGGACTCCAGCTTGGCCCAATCGAGCCTCAGCTTCGCCACGTCCACAGCGACCGTCTTCTCCCGGAGTGCAACCGCACGCTCTCGGACGGCGAACTACTGTAGGTCCTTCTCATAGGCCTCGCGATCGGCGTCGAGGTCCCTGCGGGCGGCGGTGAGTTCCGCGCGGACCTGGGAGTACTGAGAGGATGTGGCGTGGATCTGTTCCCCCAGGCGGGCCTGCCAGCCAGCCAGGCGCTCATGCTCCTGCTGCAGCTGCGCCCATTCCAGCTGGAACGCCTCCTTGACGTCCTCCAGGGCCTGGAGTCCTCGGCGTAGCACGCGGGGGAGAACCGGCGCCCCTAGCAAGGGCAGGTGCGGCCGATCCCGGACCTCTTCCAAGCCATCCTCGGTTGGACGAGGGGCCCCGGACCCCGTCACAACTTCTGGCGTCGATCCGCCCGGTGCGGTCTTCTCCATCGCGGCTCCCGGCGTCGGACCACCCAGAGCGACCACCTCTGTCGTGTCCGCCCGACTGCCGGACCCGCTGGGTGGGACAGCACCGGCGGAAGGAGCAGCCGCGGAGGAGCCGACCGGACGAGATGTCCTAAACAGGGCAGGAAGTGAGGATTTGGAAAATTCGAGGAACTAACAGCGACACTGCAAAAATGCTTGGACCAACCCAAAATAGCTTACCTCGGTGTCTGCGCCGTCCAGCGACCCCGGAGGCCAGGAGCCCGTCGCTGCTGTTTGTCCGGCTTGAGGGGCGGCGGCGCATGCTGCCGCTGCTGCTGTTGGTCCGGCTTTGGCGGGTGGCGGCACTTGCTGCCGATGCTGCTGCTGGTCCGGCTTGGGTGGCGGCGGCGCATGCTGCCGCTGTTGCTGTTGGTCCGGCTTTGGCGGTGGCGGTGCCTGCTGCTGCTGCTGCTGGCCCATTTTTGGTAGCGGCGGCACCCGCTGTCAATGCTGCTGGTGCTGCTGCTGCTGTTGCTACTGGTGCTGCTGGCGCTGCTGGTGCTGCTGGCTCGGGCGCGGCGGAGGTGAAGGACGCCCCCACTGCTCGGACGAGCTTCCCCCCTCCGTGGTCCGCTGGCGCTTTGGCTCGGGCTCCGAAACGGAGGTCCCGTCGCCGCGGGACAGACTACGCCGCCTCTCCTCGCCACCAGCCGTCGCCGTGGGTTCCTTCCCCTTGCCAACAGGGGTGGAGCCCCCAGTGCGGGCGCTCCCGATCGGAGCGTCGCCAATGTTGATCCCCCAGTTGGGGTCGCCCCCGAGCTGCCGCGCCGCGAGCCCGGCGTCGTCGAGTGTCGGCATGTCCCGGAGCACCGCCGTCCGCAGGGCCTGGTCGCTGCAGAGCGGCACGACGGCGGCGGGCAAAATCAACTGCTCGGGGGCGAATGCCTCACCCACGACGCGGCTCATCAAGGATTCTAGCTCTCCCGGCGTCAGATTGTTGACCTCGCCCCGCGCAATCCGGCTGCAGTCGTTGGGGCCGGTGTAGCTCCACGCCCGCCTTGGTCGCTGCTGCAAGGGGGCGAGTCTCCGCGTGAGGAAGTCCGCGAGGACGTGCATCGAGGTGAGCCCGTCATTAACGAGCTCGGTGATCCTCACTAGCACGGAGGAGAAGTCGCCTGGCAGGTCCGCAGGGGCACCCCATTCCGGGCGGGGCGAGGTTGGACCGCCCTCCGGGAGCTTCAGCCGGTCGTTTGGGTCCGCCCTCGCAATCACCCAGTCGTTGCGCCAGTTCTCCCACTTGGCGCTGGAAAAAGGGGGAAGGTAGATCGACGACCTCCCGGACCCCCTCAGCACGAAGTAGAAGCCGCCGATGTCGCTCGCGCTCCTACCGGAACCTTTTAGCGAGAAGAAGTGGCGAAAGAGCGCCACACAGGGCGGCACCCCCACGAACATCTCACAGAGGTGGACGAAGATCGCCGCCTGGAGGATGGAGTGGGGGGTGAGGTGCTGGAGCTGCAGCCCGTATCCCTCCAGCAGCAGCAGGAAAAAGGATGAGATCGGCACCCCCAGGCCACAGTAGAGGTAGGAGACGAAGAGCGCGAACTCCCCCGGCCGCAGATCGCGGAGGGGGAGGGAGCCCGCGCAAATGCCGTTACGACGCGTCGCGTCCGTCCAGCCAAGGAGGCGACGCACGATGTCGAGGTCCTCCTCAGACTGCCAGTTGGCGGGATCACCGAGACCCATCGCCATGGATTGGAGTAGCGAAAGGCAATGGAGATGCGCGGCACCAGCAAGGGCAAGAGCTCTGCGGTGAAGAAGGCGAGGCGCGGCTGCGGTTGCTAAGGGAGCGGAGACGAAGCCTGAAAAAGCGTACCAGGCATCCGGTCAAAGACCCTATTTAACGGAGCCATCGGTGCACTACATACTTTAAACACACACGCACGGACGCACCCGCAACCCGTCCGGCCCCTGACAAGGGGCCCCAGGGGCCGCTAACCGCGACAGGCGGGTAAGAAACCGGGTGAGAAAGAACGTGAACCGTCACTCGGCTTTCGCGCGGCCAAGCGCGCGATCCGCTGCCCCCGCCTTAACTGCAGAGAGGTGGGCAGGCGGCTCGTCGCTTCGTCTGCCGGCGCAGGCCTGCCCCCTCGAAGCTCGGGAAAATTCCCACGACCTGGCACGACCGGATCGTGGGGGCCCGTCAGGCGCCCATGTGATCCGGTGCGGGTCGAGGGGGCCGGGGCCAAAGGCCACACGGAGCCCCCGATGGTGCAGACGATAAGCGCTGATGGACCCACCTTAGGTTCCCAAGCTCACCTAAGGTGGGCCCAGGGGCCACTGTCGGTACCCAGAAAACCGGATACCCGCTTATACTGGACAAAAGCTAAGTACTGCCCTTAACAAGGCTCCACGCAGCCTGACAAAGAGGGTTTTCCCCTTTTTGCGGACCAACGGTCCTAGCCTCCCCGCCAACCAGAGGGAGCGACCAGTGTCGTCACGTGTCTCAGTAAGGAAAGAGCCCAAAGCCACTCGCAAGCAGTTCTGGCCCACCACTTGTGGGCCGGACTACACCCTGAGTTCATATGGAAGTCCCGGACCTGTTCCCGCGAGGTTCGGACCTCAGTTAGGGCGCGTTACGTCCCCAAGAGGGGAGCCGAACCCGATCCAGCTCGGGGAGGTCCGGAGCAGCCACGTGCCATTCACCCAGCGAGGAAGCTGCGGACTACGGAGGGTGCCTGCCCCCACGGCAGCCTAGTCCGGGGCCGCCACGTGTCCCCAGGGCTCGCGGCGGGGCCTCCGGCTGCGGGCCACGCCCACCTACCGCATTCAATGCAGGCAGGCGGGCGTGCCCTGACATCCGCTGACAGGCGCTGACACCACCGCTGACAGGCGACAGCGACCATACTGCGGGGCGCGCTACCGAGGAGCGGCAACCATGACAAGACGTAGCGGTCAACTTCCCGCCGGATATCGGGGATTAAACCGCATAAACAAGTACACCGTACGCGGCATGGGCTGCGCCGCGCGCACACGTTAGCCACGCCCAGGCTATTACGGTAGAGTCACTGTGGCACGCCGCAACCTACCTGTAATGTCACGCCGGCACGCTGCCTGCCACTCCTGCCCCTGGAGCCATACCGCCGGGTACAACGGCGGATTGGACCGAGCAGCGCAAGCCAGGGCGGCGTGGCGACATTTCCGGACTGCACCAGGCCGGCTGGGCTACTTCCCGGACGGCGCCATACTGCTGCGGTAGATGCAGGTACAAGGCGCAGGGATCAAAGGTCATCACGGCAACGGAGCACGGGACATATCAACGGAGGGGTAGCCGAAGGCCCTGACCTCCGCCGGAGATAACCCAAGAAGCCAAGTCAGCATAAGGAAACTCTGCGGAGTAGAGATAGCAGGCCGGAACCACCTGTCGGGCCCCGGTCACCATGTACATGCACCCCTTGGACTATAAAAGGGGAGGCATGCGAGACGTAGGAGGACACGCTCCGACATTTAACACGCTCGGAAGGGATCCTCAGAAGGAGACACACGATCTTCTTCACTCCCTTCACACTCAAGCCAATACAAGAACACACTTCTAGTGGACGTAGGGTATTACGCTCCGGCGGCCCGAACCACTCTAAACCTTTGCGTCTCTATCGTGCCTTCACTACGTAGCTATCAACGATCGCTCCCCCTAACTACTCATAGTACTTAGGATCGGGCGGGTGCATTCTGCCACCCGGCCGGAGCTCACGCTCTGACACAGTGAAGTAAAAAATGTTTCAGCTTACCGAGGTTCATAACGCACAGTTTGGATGACCAGGAATAATCCGAGTAATATAAAATCTTGAGTGGTCCAGAAATAATCCGAGTGATCTAAAGTAACGTAAATGATCCAAAAATAATGATGCTAAGACAATATGAGTAGTTGAGTGATCCAAAAATAATGATTCTGAAAATAGTATGAATGATCCATAACCCGGGTGATCCTAGAATAATATAAGTATATCCGTAGCCGGGTGATCCAAAGATAATTCGGGTGATCCAGAAATAATACAGATAATCCGAGTGGTCCATAAAAAATCCAATTGATCCAATAACTCAGATATTCTAGAAATAATTCAATTGATCCACAACTCGAATGAATAAAAAATAATATGAGCAATAATAGCAGACCACTTGGACAACTGATGGCACCTCGCCAGGCAGAAATCAAAGATAGTTAATGATAGAGCAGGTTGACTGTCTAAGCGCATTGCAGATGTTTATGCTGACGTGAAATATTTTCCTAAAATAATAATCAGGGAACAAATCGATACTATCGTTCAGAAAAAAGAGTACTTAGATATAAATAACATTAGAATGATTAAATTGAGCCGTTGAATAAACGAAGAGATAATTAGCATAATTAAATGCATAAATTAAAATAACTTAGCTCTTCCAGCGTATGGCTGACTGATTTTGATTGAAGTCCGAGTGAAAACCGGCATCAGTAGTGCGGATGCGTGTGTGATCTATGGCCCGGGTGATCCATAAAAAAAATTCAATTGATCCAGTGACTCGGATATTCCAGAAATAATGTAATTGATCTACAGCCTGGAGATAATACAAATAATAACCACATCGATTTATTCTGTCATGACATATATTCTCTTGAAAAAATAGCTAGGAAAAAATCCGAGTAGCATTGTTTGGAAAAGAGAGTACTCAAATAATATTGGAGCGATTGAATCAATCGGATAGGTAAACAATAATTAGCATAATTAAATACATAATTTAAATATCAATTTAACTTAGCTGCGAGGGTCGCCGGATGGTTCGGTAATCGCTTTATCCTCTAAAATATTTCTTTGATCCGCGTCACCAGAAAAAGAAACTTGTTCCACGTAGTTTTCTGAAGGTGGAGCTTGATTCCGTTATGGCAGCTGGATCTGATCGTGTGCAACACGTCCATCTTCCTCTGTTCTGGTCTCGTGACTCAAGGATAAACCATACGACATGGCCTCTGGGGAATAAGAGTCTGACTCGAACACAGCAATATTGAGATCCCGGTTCCGAGCCGAACTGTAATGCTGCAGTCTTGACGTATTATTGGAGGATTCTGATTTGCATCTGTAGGTTAGCTTTGGCCAGGCTTGATGCCGTAATTGATTCTGAATTCTCACGACGAAGCACAAATCCCGCAAGTCACTCTGCGCTTGGCCATAGTAAAATCAAACTCCTGCTGGGCGTATGATTACTGGTGGAACTTCTTCGGTTTTGATCCGCACGCAAAAGCAGAAGACGTGCAACGACAGAGTAGGACAAGTGCCAAAGCAGCACATAATTTCCCTCTTGAATTCTTGCAGTGGTAGATTGATCCGCTCAGGGAATCTTCTGTGTGTGAACAGCAAGGCGGCACTTGATGCGGAGGCGCCGCCAGTCGCCGACTGGACCACTACGTAATAAATTACATAGAAACTCCAGTAACGAATAGCAGATCAATTCAGCCTGCTGCGGCGATGTTGACGATATTGCCGAAGATGATGCTGACGGAGCTAATTTCGCACGTCGAAATTGCTGACGCCGATCAACCATGAATTTCCTTCGGCCAGAACTTGATGTGGTTTAATGACGATAACCATGGAGCTAGCGATGTTGTTGAAGCAGATACCTTTACCTGGCGCGCCAACTGTCGGTGTTTTATACCGGTAATACATCACGGGATGTTTTTTGGCGTCTGCGTTAACATGTAGCTTGACGGTTCGCTTTGAGATGCGACAAAGAACACAAAACACAAGAAAGACACGATTTATACAAATTCAGGCCGCGAGATGCGTAATACACTATGTCCTGTTTGGGGTAGTGTGTATTGCTTTGAGTATGTATGAGGGTGTATGAGTTGAGTTGCATAGGAGGGATCCCTAGCCCGTCTTATATAGTCCGGCGTGGTTTGGGTTAAAAGTTGGTTCCCTTCTATAGAGTCCTAGACGGTTTAGATTACAAAAGATAGAAAAGATAAAGATCTTTGTCTTGTGCGCCAAATTAGTAGGTCGTCTTCTGAATTGGGTCCTCCGACAGCCCAGGTAGAGAATATGCTCCATGAGGACCCAGGGGATATCTATCCCCCACAGGTATTAACAATAAATGTAAATATGGGTGCTCATTGGTTATTGGTGAAAGGCCCCTATAATTGAATGGTTTCATTTCTTGGAAGCAGATTTGGTTTTCATCCGCATCTCAAAGGCTAAGGACTCTTCCAGAGTCAAGGATCAAATAAGATGAATGATCCTTGTTTAGATAGGGTTTTCTAGTTTTCTAGCGTCCGCACTATGCAGGGGAAGCTTGATCAAGTGAATTGCCAAGTATTGAATACACACAAGCCTGTAGCTCAAGAACATCAAAGGTGTAAGATACAAAAGTACATGGTCCAAGAAAACTCAAGGAAACATCAAAGTGATTGAAGAAAAACAAAGTCAGCAAAAATTGAATGGACCGAATGGTCCGGTTTGGAAGAAAGGAGCAGAGCGTACTATCTTATTGCATGAGGTTTTCGTCGACGGTTTGATGCCCATGCAAATCCACTCAACAGGATGGTCTAATTTAGTGGTTACGTACCAATTGACGTACCAAGAAACTCCACGATGAAGTTTAGCAAGAAGAAAAGGAAATACACTGACAGGATGGTACGGTTTGATTAAACCGTCCAAAGACCGTACCATATAACCCACAGGGATCAAATCCTCGGACGTGAAGGCAAGACAGAACGGTTTGAGTAAACCGTCCTTAGACTGTACTATAAAACCCGAGGGGTGCAAACCTTCAGACACCAGCAAGGATAGGACGGTCCACAAAGACTGTACAAAGACCGCACTAAGGAACCGAGGGTTGTGAAATTGGAAGAAAATCTGTTTTTAGTGGACCGTATAGTTCGGTCTAGCAAAAGCGGACCAACCTCCGGACTATAGTATAGTGACGTCTGAAGTCAGTGACCATTGGTAAAGTGCATGGACCGTATACTCCGGTTTGCACAAAAAGCAGGGACCGTACCATCCGGTCTACACTGCATCAGCCCACCTTTTTTGCCAACGGCTCTTTCAGCTTGGGGGGCTATATGTATGGGTCACTTGGGATCATTTTGGGCTCTTTGGCACTCCAGCAACTTCATACACTTAGACAGCCCTTGTGCTTCAACTCTTTGCATCTACCACTCACATATTCACATCTTTGAGAGCAAGATCAAGGTCAAGGCTTGTGTGCATCCATCTTGGTGAGGATCAAGATCAAGTAAAGACCGGAGGCTTATTACTCTTTATGTTTGGCAGCACCTAGGCAGACTTTTGATCGGGATGCGATCTCGGAGCTTGCCAAGGATTTTGTGGAAGCCCGAAGGTCATGGTGTACAATGCTTGAGCTCTACCTTGCCGGGATGGCGAACAGAGATTCTTAGTGAGGGCCCACAAGCATGGGAGGCAGCAAAACACTCTAGGGTGTGCTGCAACGTGGACTAGGGGAGGGTGCCAAATCTCCGATACCATGGAGAAAAATCCGGTTGTCCCTCTTCCTTGTCCTCCTTTTTGATGCATTCGAATTCCTTGCTATTTTCGTTGTTTGCATCTTGTTGTCACCATGCTTAGCTTACCTCTTGGCTAGTATGTCCCTTGCTAGTTTGATCACTAGTGTTGCTAGTTTTAGCTTCCATTGTTGTTTCCTTTCCACTAGCATGTGTAGGGCTTTTTTTTTGTTGAGTAGAGTAGTTTTCGTTTAAAGGGTGAAGTGAGCTAATTAGTAGCTTCGTTAGGCTAAGGATTTTCGATTAGAGTTTGAAATTAGCCTAATTCACCCCCCCTCTTGGGCATCTGATCCTTACAATTGGTATCAGAGCCACGTTGCTCATTGGATCACTAAGCTTCACCGCTTAGAGCAAGATGTCTAAGATGGGTGGCTCGGTCCCCTACTTTGAGGGCTAGAACTTTAGCCATTGGAAAGCTCGCATGCGAGCCTACCTTGAGTCAATTGCGCCCGAAGTATGGGAGGCTACCGAGCACGGTTTCATCACGCCGCATACTAATGATCAAATCAAGTGGAATGCTAGGGACCAAAATGCTATCTTTGAGAGCATTAGCCAAGAGGTGTTTGCTAGGGTCTCAAGCAAACTCATTGCATGTGACATTTGGGCCGAGCTTGTTGAGATTCATGAGGGCACCACCAAAGTTAGAGAGCAAAAGTATCATGTGGTTAAGGCTAAATATGATGACTTCAAGATACATTCTTATAAAAATTGCAATTCCATGTATTCTCGCTTGAATGTCATCATTGAGGACAATAATACTCTTGATGTTTGTAAACATGACAAGTGCACCATCAACCGGAAGATCCTTCGCATCCTCATCAAGCCCAAGTACAACATCATCAACACCATGCTACAAAAGGAGAATCTTGACACACTTGAAATGAGTGAGGTGGTGAGCCAAATTCGAGCTCATGAAATGGGGGTTCTTGGCATCATGGAGGAAGCCTCTCCAAGCAAGACCGTTGCACTCAAGGCCAAGACCAAGAAGGCCCTTGCTTCCAAGAAGGTGATTCTCCCACCTCAAAGCTCCTCAAGCGAAGAAGAGCAAGATGATCATGATGGTAACTCAAGTGGTGATGAGGATGATGCCAAACTTACACTCATGATGAAGAAGTTCAGCCGCCTTCATGCAAAGATCAACAAGAAGGGGTTCAACTTTGATTCCAAGAGGAAGGCATTCTAGCCAAGGAGATATGACAAGAAGAAATGCTATAATTATGGTGAAAGTGGCCACATCTCCTATGAGTGCCCTAAGCTAGACAAGCGCAAGAACAAAAACAAGAAAGATGAGTCTGATGATGAAGAGAAAGAGAAGCCCAAGCGCAAGCCCTTTTATAAGAAGAAGGGAGATTCAAAGGCAAAGCTCTTTCCCAAGAAGAAGAAAGGTCCCCAAAGAAGCTTCATGTGTGAAACAAACGAGTGCGTGACCGATGAAGAAACAAGTGAAGGCTCAAGTGATGATGATGATTTTGCCAGGCTTGCCATCTCTACCAAGGAGCCAACACATCCTCCTTCACCCATGTGCCTCATGGCCAAGAGCTCCAAGGTACGGAAAATAGAAGTAGATGATAGTGATGATGAGCTTTCTCCCGATGATCTTACTTTTTTGATCGATAAGTACGTTTCCGTGATCAAGAGGGAAAAAGGCAATGTAAGGCATCTTGAGAGCACTCTTGCTAAACTAGAGGAGACCCACCAAGATTTGTTTGAAAAACATAATGCCTTGGTTAAAGAGCAAGTTGAAA
The DNA here is from genome assembly GCA_022530915.1 of Paspalum notatum. Lineage (NCBI taxonomy): Eukaryota > Viridiplantae > Streptophyta > Magnoliopsida > Poales > Poaceae > Paspalum > Paspalum notatum. The sequence continues at coordinate 37,816,834 of CM039687.1, read as the reverse complement.
CCAAAGCATATGTTAAGCAAATTGAAGAGGGCAACTCATCTCTAAAGAAGCTGCACATTGATCTCAAGGCTTCTCATAACTCATTACTTGCCAAACATGATGACCTTGTCAAGGCCTACTCCAAAAATCATGAAATTAGCAAGATAAATGAGGAGAAGTACAAGATGCTTGTGCAAAAGCATAGAGAGTTGACTCGCAAGTATCAAGAGTTTGAAATTTCCTATGAGATCATTGACCCAAGTCTTGAGCACTCTACCACTTCACATGTGGTTAAGGTCAACACCTCTACCTCTTATGAGAATCTTGCTTCCAATCACCTTGCTACTAATGACTTGCCTAAGTGTGAAGGAGAAAGGGTAAAAGAATTAGAGGCTCAAATTGAAGGATTGAAAAGTGGGCTTGCTTAGCTAAACAGGGGACAACACATTCATCAAGAAATATTGTTCCACAATCTTCGTAATTATGAAGAAAAAGGGCTTGGATCCTACCCTGAGCCACCAAAAGTGGATGACACTCCTTCACTGGAGGTCAAAGATAGCTTCATCAAAGGAGTGGGCTTCTATTGCAACTATTGCATGACCACCGGTCACCACACTAGGGAGTGCCCTATTCCTAACCGCCCTCCTCCTAAATTGCCTTCTAACTTCAAATCTATGTATGACAATAACAACTATTTGTTGAGCAAGGTTAATGGCAAGGTGAAGGCAAAATTCATTGGTAAGGACATTAGGAGCAAGAAGGGAAAGCTCCCCAAGCAAGTTTGGATCCCCAAAGTCTTAGTCACTGACGTGCAAGGACCAAAACTTGCGTGGGTGCCCAAAACTCAAAAATGACTTTTCTATGTGCTGGTGAACTACAAAGCCGGTGGAAAGTATTGGGTACTTAATAGTGGTTGCACACAATACATGACCGGCAATGATGGTATGTTCACCTCACTAGAAGACCCCGGAGATAAAGAGCAAGATACCTTTGGTGATAATTCAAAGGGCAAAGTCATTGGGTTGGGTAAAATTGCTATCTCTAACGATTTGTCAATCTCTAACGTTCTCTTTGTGAAGTCTTTGAGCTTTAATCTTCTCTTAATCGCACAATTGTGCGATCTTGGTCTAACGTGTGATTTTGACAAGAATTGTGTTGCAGTAAGAAGTGAGAAAGACAAGTCCATGGTGTTTCAAGGGTTCCGGCACGGCCACCTTTACCTTGTTCATTTTAGTGACATGGAGACCTCATCAGCAACATTCCTCTTCTCCAAGTCTTCCTTGGGTTGGCTTTGGCACCGTCGCATTGCTCATATTGGAATAAGCCAACTCAAGAAGGTTGTCAAGAAAGGAATGGTGACCGGCGTCAAGGATGTCACATTTGAGAAGGACAAGCTTTGGAGCGCATGTCAAGCCGGCAAGCAAGTTGCAAGTCACCATCCAATGAAGACTTGTGTCTCTACCTCCAAGCCACTCCAACTCCTCCATATGGATCTTTTTGGTCCTACTACTTATGAGAGCATTGGTGATAACCTCTATTGCCTAGTCATTGTTGATGATTTTACACGTTACACTTGGACATTGTTTCTAGGTGATAAGAGTGAGACTCCAGACAAGTTCAAGATCTTCGCCAAGCGGACTAAACGTGAGTTATGGCAGGCCAGACCGAGATAGGCATACCCTCCAGCCATGAGATTCTCGAGCAAAGAGCCGAGCCAGTACTCGAGCAGGTGGCTCAGCCAGACAGCACTATGGTAGAGAGCTCATAGGCAGACACTACTTAGCCGGACACAGTGCCAGAGACTCCAAAGGCCGAGGCAGAGCAGTCACCTGAGGCCGTCGACACTACAAAAAACATGAGAAAGTTCGTGGGTTTTATTAAGTTCGTTGGGCTCCAATCAGTCCACAAACTTATAGAAAATAAGTTCGTCGGTTTTACTTAGACCCACGAACTTAGATAAATTCGTCGGTTTATGCATACAAACCAACAAACTTATTTAATTTCGTCGGCCAAACTCTAGACCGACGAACTTAACGAATACTAGGTTAGACCCAGATCTCGCGATGGGCGCCACCCCCGCTCCCCCACCGCGCTGCCAGCCCGCTTCCTCACCCCGCTTCCCGGCCACACCCCCGCCCCCACCCCCACCCCGTGCGCCAGATCCAGCCGCCCTCCTCGCCCCCTACCCCACGCACTGACGACGAGGCGAGGGAGGACAAAAGTCGGCGCCGCCGGATCCAGCCGCGGCCCCTCGTCACGCGGAGCAGCAGCCGCCGCGGCCCCTCGCCGCCGGGGGCCCCCGCCGCCACCGTAGCCGGCCGCCGGACCCCGCGCCTCCCCTAGGGCCAGACCTCGCCGCCACCGGAGACCTCACCGCACCTCCCCATGCCACCAGCCCCCGCTGTCTCCCTAGGACGCCGGCCCCCGACGCTTCGGTAGTCAACACAGCCAGACCCCGCGCTGCTGCCGCCGCCTGGTCGCCCCTCTGCTTGGAGTGCTTCCTCCTGCTCCACCGGTGAGTACCGCCCTCCCCCTCTCTCTCTCCTTTCTTGTGGTGAATCCTCCGATTTTTGGGAAAATAGGGACTTAGGGTAAGAATCTGGAAGATGATATTGCAATCCATTTTGGGGTCTGTCTCAAACTCCGGATCGATATAAAATCAAAGTCTGCACTGTTGTTGCTTGTAGAACTCGAATTTTTAGAAATCTTGAAAGGAAGCAACATTTTTTTTACTGGGTCATGATAAAACTGCTCAAGCTTCACTTGCACATGTTCTTCAACTGGCTGAAAAAACAGGGGCAAACAATTTACTAAGCCACCATCAACGTTCAAAGGTTAATTCAGAGTTGATGGGATTTATATAAACATTTATATCACACTTGTGTCTAGTACCATTGATATGGCATTGTATTGAAAGATTTAGAAACTATGAAGATTCTTGCCAAGTGAATTCCATGTGAAAAATCTAGACCAATATCCACAAAACTGTCTTGTATCTAGTCTGCAGAAGTCAGCACACACCAAGGGACAACAAGACAACAATAGCTCATACAATTGAGACTTTATCTCCTATGTTTCATGAGAAGCAACATCCTTATTAATTTCTTTAGGTACTAGGTGTATGCCCGTGCGTTGCTACGGAATAACATTTATGTGTGTGGGTGACATGTATAATTCTTTTGCACATTTGCAGTGTAGAAGCACACCAAATTTCTCGGTTAAGCATAACATGATATGGGTTACCCTATCCTACAATCCATTTGCACATAAATAATTAAACTAATGAACCATGACACTCGAATCAATTTTAGTTGATTCATTCATTTGTTTTTCAATTTCTCGTAGTTAGGAAACAACATAGCTATAAAAACACGTGCTTCGTTTGTGGATCTGAATTCTATAGAAAAAAATGTTATTATGATACATATATGAGAAACGAAGGTTGTTTTTGTTATGAAAAGCTGAAGTCCCCATCAATTTCTAGATGCTTGACAGGTTATATTGGCCGTGCAGAACATGGAACAAGTCACAAGCATCCATTTCTTTTTTTCTCCCATAAAACCAGTGTGCTTCACCAGTTTTGCGGGTTCCTCAAATCAGTAATTAACCAGCTTCCCAGTTTTGAAAAATATTTTTCCGTTCTTTAAGTGCTAGTTGAATGTACTGCAGCTTTAGCACTTTATATATCCAACTGAGCATTAGTTGTGAATCATAGCTGTCTTCATGCAAAATCTTGTAAAACACAAGATATTGATCACAATTTGCTGTCAAGAATAATAAGCTGAACCTGGGAGTATTTTGCCGTGCCTTAGCCACCCCTATCAATTTACCCTGGAGCAGAACGTTGCTGTCCATGGGGAGGGGCAAACAAGTTATCAAAGGCAAAGTACGAAACAGCAGAAAGAACACACATCCTTACCCTCAGTTCCCCTTGGAGTCAAACCATAAAACTGCACCAGGGTAATGTAGTGTTAAAAATGATTTTCTGGTCCTAGAACTTATAGAGAACAATCTGCAGTTACTCACCAGGAAAAGGAACAGAGCAAGCCGGTCAATTATAGCAGTTACCCAAATTAAATTTGTCTGTTCAGAAACAACAGTGTTGTCAATTTACTTCAGTTTGGCTCTGCATTTCACTTCAGTGTTGTCAATTATATTTTCTTAAATAATCATGCACGGGCATCCACAACACAACAAGTTATGCGCACTGAAGCATTTATCTAGTTAATTGTGCGATACTTATATTGTTTACATAATCACGTCACTTGTTTACATAATCACATCAGTTAGTGCTTCTGAACCACCTAATCTATTGATATACATGTTTTGTAGGTTCTAGGGCTGGGCGTTCGGTCTGACCGAACATTTCGGTTCGGTTGCTTCGGTCTTCGGTTAGTTCAGTTTTCAGAAACTTGGAACCGAACTAGAATCCTATGAAAATGGACACCGAGCAGTTCGGTCTTCGGTTAGTTCGGTTCGGTCTTTGGTCAGACCGAACTGACCGAACTGGTATTGCACAGCTCACACCATACAACAGACTACAATGGAGGAGCTGCCTGGCAGGGACCAGGGTACAGGGAGGAGGACGCACCGCGCCGGTCGCCGGTGGAGGAGCTGCCGTGACAGTGGAAGAGCTGCGGTGGGTGGTCCTGCGGCGAGCGGCGACCGGCGGCAGCGACCTGGGGCATGGCGCCTGGCGGCGGCGGCTGCGGCCTGGCGCAGTGGCGCCTAGCGCTGGCGGTGGGCGGGGGCGGCTGCGGCCTGGCGCCGTGAGGAGAGCGGAGGGATGGAGCGAGGATGGAGGTGGGGCGCAGCGGCGGCCTGCGAGGAGAGTGGAGGACGGGAGGAGGAGGAGCTTGCGGCTGGCGTCTGCGGCTTGCGGGTGCCGGGTGGGGTGGGGTAGGGTAGAAAGAGTTAGGGTTGGGCTGTGTTAGTTTAGTGGGCCGATGGGCTGGGTGGGCTAGCCAGTGGTGTGGGCTGGGGCATGAAAGAGTTAGGGAAGGTGTGGAACTTCGGTTATTTTCGGTTCGGTCTTTTCGGTTTCGGTTAGTTCGGTCATTTTAAAACCTGAGACCGAAATTAATTTCGGTTCCATTCGGTTCGGTCAGTTCGGTTTCGGTCTCGGTTATTTCGGTTCGGTTCCTCGGTTTCGGTTATTTTTGCCCAGCCCTAGTAGGTTCCACCTAACTACTTTAGCACTCCTATCGCCAAAGGACTATCACTTGGAGATGACTACTTCAGCTCGATGTTTTACCCCGCTGGCCAGCCGCCCTACTTCGTACCGTGGCGTTCCACAGCTCCACTCACGACACCGCCGGTAAGAAAACATGTACAAGTTATCCAATAGGAATCCAAACAAACATAGAAATATTATGTGCTATAGTGAACAGATACAGATTACCTTCAATGACTTAGTTGAATTGTCGACTTATTAGTTCTACGTAAGTTTAGCTTAAATTGTCACCTTGCGATTACCTTGAGTTTGCCGTTTTAACTCAAAATTAGGTAAAGTATGCCATTTTGGCCAAATTTATATTAATTGTGACCTATATACAAATATAGTTGAAATCTAGGTTAAGTTTGCCATTTTAAGTCAAATTTGGGTTAAGTTTGACCTATATACACAGATAATAGGTCAACTTGGGTTAAGTTTAACCCAACTTTAGATACATTTGCAGCGTTCTACTTCTCGTGCCCTGTCACAAAATCGTGAAGACGTGGATGCCTTCCTCAACCAATCCGGCGGCAGCGGAGGAGCTAGCTGCCACAACTCAAACCATCCAAATGACTAGTCTAGCTAGGTTTGAGCTAGAGGACATGTTTCTGAGCTAGCGGTGTTTATTACTTTGCATGCATGTGATGGACTTTGTATGTTGGTTTCTATGGACTCTAATTGGATTTCATATTATTGCCTGGACTTTGCATGTCGAGACTTGATGAAATAATGTTGAAATCTGTATGGTATGATATATATGAATTCTGCCTGTGAATTATTTATGACTGTGAGACTTGAAATCTATGTGGTAAATTTCTGGATTTTCTGATGACTCGAAAGGGAAATGAAAAAAAAAAAAAGAAAATCAGTTAAATTCGTGGGCCATAGGTAGCCGACGAAATTAACCTGTGGTGGCTTACCTAAGTTCGTGGGCCACCTCTGGCCCACGAATTTAACTTTAGTTCGTCGGTTTGGGATCCCCCGACGATTTTAAACCCGCCACCCCATTAAGTTCGTCGGCCTCAATGAAACCTAAGTTCGTTGGGTCCGTCGAACTTATTTGCATAAATTCGTCAAGTTAAGTACGACGGATAAGTTACTTAGACTAAGTTCATGGGTATTCGCCTAAATTCGTGGGTTTCTAGCCGACGAATATTAAATGGATTCTTGTAGTGCGAGCCGGACACACAGCAGGCCCCTGAGACTGAGCAGGCAGCTGAGACAGATCAGGCAGCTGAGGCAGAGCAACAGACACAGCCTGAGAGTACACAGGAGCTGCAGTCAGTACCTACTCCTGCTACATAGCTTGCCAGCACTCCTCCCGACCCAGTTGACGAGGCAGTCGCAGAACTTGGGAGCTCCACCGACGATGACGACAACCCTACTCATTTCCACACCGTGCCTTCTCGTCCCTCTTCTTCTCTGAGTGCATAGAGCCCCTCTTTGGTTATCGATGACAAAGGGGGAGACATAGGTTGGATTGAGATGGTAGGGGGTAGACTTTCTTTTGCTTTGTGGGCTTTTGGAGAGACATGCTTGTAGTATATGGTCTGTATGATATGTGCATCTTTTGGATCTTGTGGTCGAACATGACAATTGGTTCTTGTGTATGTACTTGTTTATCATGTCTAATTCACTTTGGGTGAGCCTTCGAGCTTCGTGTGTCTAATTCTTTGTCTAAGGCTAGAGTAGTTGATGATGTTTTTATTTTATTTGCCATCTCTACTCCTGCCGACTTGTACTTGTTATCAATCACCAAAAAGGGGAGATTGTAATCATCTAGGCCCTAAGGTGAGTTTTGGTGATTGATTGACAAGCCTTATTGTTGTCTAATGAGCTTTTGAGTGCAGGTTTAACAATAAATATAAATATGGTTGCTCATTGGTTATTGGTGAAAGGCCCCTATAATTGAATGGTTTCATTTCTTGGAAATGGACTTGGTTTTCATCCATATCTCGAAGGCTAAGGACTCTTCTAGAGTCAAGGATCAAAGGATATGAAGGGTCCTTGCTTAGATAGGGTTTTCTAGTTTTCTAGAGTTCGCACTATTAAGGGGGGTCAATGGCTAGTACCTTGATCAAGTGAATTGCCAAGTATTGGATGCACACACAAGCCAATAGCTCAAGAACATCAAAGGTGCAAGATACAAAAGTACATGGTCCAAGAAAACTCAAGGAAACATCAAAGTGATTGAAGAAAAACAAAGTCAGCAAAAATTGAATGGACCGGATGGTCCGGTTTGGAAAAAAGGAGTAGAGCGTACTATCTTATTGCAAGAGGTTTTCGTCGACGGTCTGATGCCCATGCAAATCCACTCAACAGGATGGTCCGAATTTGTGGTTATGTACCAATTGACGTACCAAGAAACTCCACGATGAAGTTTAGCGAGAAGAAAAGGAAATACACTGACAGGATGGTACGGTTTGATTAAACCGTCCAAAGACCCTACCATATAGCCCACAGGGATCAAATCCTCGGACATGAAGGCAAGACAGAACGGTTTGAGTAAACCGTCCTTAGACCGTACTATAAAACCTGAGGGGTGCAAATCTTCAGACACCAGCAAGGATAGGACGGTCCACAAAGACCGTACTAAGGAATCGAGGGTTGTGAAATTGGAAGAAAATCAGTTTTCAGTGGACCGTATAGTCTGGTCTAGCAAGAGCGGACCAACCTCTGGACTATAGTACAGTGACGTCTGAAGTCAGTGACCGTTGGTAAAGTGGATGGACCGTATAGTCCAGTCTGTACACAAAGCAGGGCCGTACCATCCGGTCTACGCTGCATCAACCCACCTTTTTTGCCAACCGCTCTATCAGCTTGGGGGCTATATATATGGGTCACTTGGGTTCATTCCGTGCTCTTTGATACTCCAGCAACTTCATACACTTAGAAAGCCCTTGTGCTTCAACTCTTTGCATGTACCACTCACATATTCACACCTTTGAGAGCAAGATCAAGGTCAAGGCTTGTGTGCATCCTTCTTGGTGAGGATCAAGATCAAGTGAAGACCAGAGGCTTGTTACTCTTGGTGATTGGTAGCACCTAGTTGGACTTGGTGACCGGGGGTGCGATCTCGGAGCTTGCCAAGGAGTTTGTGGTAGCCTGTGGTGTACAAGGCTTGAGCTCCACCTTGCCGGGATGGCGAGCGAAGATTCTTAGTAAGCGTCCACAAGCATGGAAGGCAGCAAAACACTCTAGGGTGTGCTCCAACGTGGACTAGGGGAGGGTGCCAAACCTCCGATACCACAGAAAAAAATCAGGTTGTCCCTCTTCCTTGTCATCCTTCTTAATGCATTCGAGTTCCTTGCTATTTTCGTTGTTTGCATCTTGTTGTCACCATGCTTAGCTTACCTCTTGGCTAGTATGTCCCTTGCTAGTTTGATCATTAGTGTTGCTAGTTTTAGCTTCCGTTGTTGTTTCCTTTCCACTAGCATGTGTAGGGCTTTTTTTTTTTGAGTAGAATAGTTTTCGTTTAGAGGGTGAAGTAGGCTAATTGATAGCTTCGTTAGGCTAAGGATTTTCGATTAGAATTTGAAATTAGCCCGTCATCCCTCCCTGTTGGGGATCTGATCTTTACACACCCCCAAGCCTAATTTCCTACACCCACAAGTCCTCAAGTCCAATAGCAAAGCAGCCCAACACCCAGCCACATTTTTCTCCTAAATTCTAGTGTTAGGGTTTTACCAATTTAACTAGGATTTTGCACAGGTACTTATGACTTCAATGAGCAAAATTTGATTATCTTCTCCACTACAGGAACAAACTATTTTTTTTATTTGCAAAAAACCGACAAAAATAGCCAAAAACAATGAAAATAGCCTATTTTCGTCAGCATTTCGACAATTTTTTGACGAAATTAGGTTCGACAATTTTTCAAAGAAATTTTGTCAGCCCCGACAAAAAAGAGATATTTTCGTCGGCTTTATACAAGCCGACAAAAATAAATGCCACAATGGCTGCGTAAAAAGACGACGAATTTTTGGAGTGCCATGTCATGTATTTTTGTCAGCCACGTAGGCCCACGAAATTACATCATTTTTCATTAAAAAAATAATGCATAGTACAGTCACCCAATCACAGAAATTATATGGCATAGTACATTCACACAATCTCGTGCCAAATCAACACCACATATAAATGGAAATAATATGTACACAAGGTTCAATCATATACATTCTTAGAAAAATGTGTAAAAGAAAAAAAATGGGAAACGCCGCTTATATTACAAGTAGCACTATTCACAGGACCTATCTGTTACAAACATTTAGGAGCAATGAACTTTATCTTCACGAAACAAACAGCATCAAAGGCTCAAGACAGTGAAACGGTGAAAAGGAACAGTACAAAGAACAATGATAGGGCATATAGCAGCGAGTACTCAAAATATCCAATACTGGTGACAATTCTAAATAAGACCAAGCTAGAGCATTAGAAATGAAACAAGGTACAAGTGGCAACAGCTATATAAAAGAGTTGTCGTCGCCAAAAACTGACACGTCCGTGTCGGGTTGGGCGAGGGACACACAAGAGAACCAGGAGGTATGCTGCCGCTGCGCACCCCTCCTATAGCGTTGGTTCCGTGGTGGTGGTGTTGTCGCCTAAGTCCGCTCGGGTTCAGACAAACGACATACATAGGATCCGGAAGGGTTCTGGGCGTGCCACCCGGCTTGACCTTCCAGCCGGGGAGGTTTGCGTGCACGTGCGTGATCGGAGAATCGCCCTACAGATACACAAACAAGGAACGGGCGTAAAATACTAGCCGGATCCCGAGGATCAGCTTAAGGCATCTCCGTGATCGGCTCATAAGAGCCAATCGCCTCCTTGCATTTTGGTATGTTAGTTGGTCGTCAAAGCATAAACAAGGAGGCAATGATAAAAACCCTACTTAAAGCAAAGTCTAGAAGATGCGACTCCCCTAGGTTGACATCCGTTACGCGCATAACCAGATAAATCTAACCATACAAGCAACATAGATCGGAACCCCCAAGAGGATTCACCTAGGCAAGAAGATACAATATAGAACATGTAAAGCAGGGTGCTAAACGTACGTCAATCTCTCGAGCTGCCGCGTGCACACGTTGCGGCGGCGTATCGTGGAATGTAGCAATCAAACATGCTATGTACGCTTAGCTGCATATTACTGATCTATAGCGTGAAGCATAAAATAAAATAGTAGATGATAACATGCAAGGATAACTGCAAGACACCAAACAACCAGGGCAATCTCCTAGAGAAAATGTTAAGGCAGATTGATATCATGCGGGGTAACTAATGGATCTCGCGCCAAACAGAGCTTGGCGCGAGATTCATCAGGATAACTAGCGAATCTCATAATCTGTGAAGCTTAGTACGAGACTCACCGAGGTAACTAGCTGACCTTGCCATCAAAAATGCAGGTCTGCCATGGTTTCGATAAACGCTTCGCTGCCCTAGCCAATCTGGATGACTCCGTTAGGGTAGCATGACGCTTAACTGGAGAGAATAACCCGAGAAGGGGTGGCGATGTGCCGATAGTTGATGAACGATGGTTTATTCATGAATAGAAGATACATTTTTATAGTCTGGAGACTTAGCCCTCAAGGCAAACCCTTTCCTAGATAGACTCAAATCTTTCCTAACTAACAAATTACAACTCAACTAGGATTCTATGACTTAATAACATGATCTAGACTCTCCCTTGCATCGGTCTGGATCCTCATGAAGCTTTCCTAATACAGCCGAAACATGACGTATAATTGTTGCATATTTTGGACGTCACATTGTTTCAGCTATTCCTGTCGACTCCGAGCGTATGTGGCCGTGATTCTTGCAGCATTGGAAAGCTTATTTCCTTAATATTCCATCCATATGTAGAACGTCCAAACAGAGCCCATATGTGGCTTGGCCGTCCCTTTTTGTGTGGTCTACTCCTGCAGTCCGAACCACAGTCTCACGAATAAACTGGGCTTCAACATGGATTAGGCCTGCAACTCCATCTCGGCTTGGGCCTTGAACACTCGTTCGACAATATATTTGGCCAAACTTATGATATGAGTCTGGCCATGTAGACTCCTTCAACATGAGTTTCTTCTGATACTTTGGCCTAACTAGTCCGGCCTTGTCAAAATCTGGTGATAACAATTGGTGAGTGTCCTGGCGGGCATGCCACTCAGCATGACCTGCTAGCCTCGGAGGTGTTGGCGGTGTGTGTGGTCGGAGAACCACCATGCAGATACATAAACAACAGATCAGCATTAAATTACAGCCGGATCGATCACTAGGATCGGCTTAAGGCTAGTCCGTGGATCGGCTCATCAGAGTCGATTGCCTCCTTGTGTCTTGGTGGGTTAGTCCGTCAATAAAGCATAACAACGAGACAAAAAACCTACTCAAAGCATATCTAGACTACGCAACTTCCCTAGGTTGACTTTTGCCGATGCGTGCAGCTAGAGAGATCTAAATATATGCACAAGCGTAGATGGGAACCCCCCAAAGGGGTTCACCCAGGAAAGCAGATACTAATCTAGAGCATGTATAATAGGGTGCCAAGCATATATCGATCTCTCGAGTTGCTGTATGCACATGTTGCGGCTCATTGTCGTGGGTTGTAGCAATCGGGTGAGCTATATATTGGCCGCATGCTACCGTTTTTGACTTTTTAGAAATTTATTCATGACCCGATTCGGACAGCTGGAGCAGCCCACCTGAAAATGGACGTCCATGTCGCATATGTACTCCATTTATCGGCGTTATATATATTGTCGGAAGGCGAAAAATATAATCTTTCAAACTGATACCATCCTAAATTTCGCTCGCAGTCAATGGGGAAAGTTGAAGTAATATAACGTGGAATTTATTCGATAGTTTGATTTTGACCGTAGGAGCAGACCACACCGAAAACGGACGTCCAGGTCGCTTACGGACTCCGTTTTTGAAGTTCTATGTATATACTGCCGGAAAGCTAGGGTTGTAAAAGGTATTGATATTATCCCTTCATATTCGAGTTCCGATCCATTCACAAGGGCTAAGATCCAATCCGTATCTGATTCATGATATTTATTATTCCATCTGTATCCATATCTGAGTACTCAAAATTGGATAAATATGATGTCAATAACCATTCAAGCCTTATCTGACACATTTTGATCAATGTTCATATCTGATCCAAATCTGAAGAAAAAATATTAAAACAAAAATGGTATTAGCAATATCTGTCTGTATTCGATCCGATTATACCCCTACACAAAGTCAAAAAGGGAATCTTGTGAGAAACATGACCCTAAGGGGTAGAGGTTTCAGTGATTAATGACAACTTAACTTTGTTACTAATGAGTTCATGACATCAAGGGATAATATTATATATTGTGCTCATTGGTTGACCAAAAGAGACCCCTCCATTCAAATTTCATGAAGGATGGCTCTTGGATTTGTTTCCTAGCATAAAGATCAAGGATTGTTAGCTCTAAGTGCCGTAAAGTCGAAAGAAGGGCACTTAGGGTTTCTTTTGCCAGTTTTAGATGGGCCGTACTATCAAGGGGGGCGAGGTGAGTAGCTTGATGCACCCCTCTCTAGAGTTTGTCTCACTTCAAGTGCATCTAACTCCTAAATCTCAAACCTACTAAAATGTGCTAAAAACAACTCACATCTGTTGTTTCAATCAAAAGAAAAACCCTCGAAAAATCTCTCAAACTTTGTTTCAAAACAGCGCTGTAAAACAAGGTTTTAGATACCACCGGACTGTCTGGTGGTACCGAAGTTTTCCTGAGTCTTTGTCGTTCGGCCTGAGCTAAACCTAGCCGCTGGACAGTCCGGTGGCATGGCACCCGACTGTCCGACGCTGCCGTTGGACGATATAGATTGAGGGTCATTTTCTCCGGCGTCCAGGGCTTTCTAGCCCACTGGACTGTCCGGTGGATCCGCCGGATGTTTTAAACTAAGGGTGCGTTCGTGGGCTTGTGCTGAAAATACACCACCGGATTGTCCGATGGCTCTTACAACCCATGGCGCGAAAACAGAGATTTGAAAATATAATGCACCAGATTGTCCGGTGGCAACGCATAAAACTAATTTCGTACAATAACGGCTAGTTTTTGGGCTAGCCTCTATATAAAGGGCTCCCCCTTCCTCATTTTACCACCTTTGCGACCTGAGAACACTTCCATACACACAAAGGTCACCAGCACCACAAATACACACCTTTCTTTGAGCTTTGGGCAAGAGACTTGAAAGAAGGGAACTTCTTTAGTGAGGTTGAATCAAGTGAAGCCAAGCTTGTTACTCTTGGTGATTGCGATCACCTAGACGGCTTTGGTAGTGCCTTCCGCGAGCTCTCCAAAGATTGTGGGAGAAGAGGGAGAAGACCTTTGCGAAGGCATTGTACGAGGTTCGAGCTCACCGTTCTAGAGTGGAGAAGAGCATCAAGAAGAGAGTGCTTGATCTTATCGAAGGTTAAGAGGTAGCTTGATTCCTATGGGAATCACTTTGCCTACCCCTCTCCTTATGAGGTTTGGGGCCGGGATCCTTGCGAGGAGCCCGCGAGAGCAAAACCTTGCGAGGGGCACCAAACGAGGACTAGGGGGAAGTCGCGATTCCTCGGTAAAAAGATCATCATGTCACTTCTTGCTCTCTTTACTTTCCACATTTACATTCCGCAATTTACATTCCTAGACTTGCATGCTTGGCTCTAGATTGCAAACCTTTTGTATCGTGTAGAACTCTACACACACTTGTTTAGGCACTAGGGTGAATTGGGACTTGTGTGATATGATTTAATTTCAAGTTTTGAAACTAGAAGTCCAATTCACCAACCTCCTCTTTGACATCTTGATCCTTTCAATTGGTATCAGAGCCGAGTGCTCATTGGTTGAGGCTTCACCGCCTTGAGCAAGATGTCCGGTGGGAAAGAACCCCCGCCCGTGTTCGATGGCGAGGACTTTCCATATTGGAAGATCCGTATGGAGTCCTACTTGGAAGCCACTGATCCACTTCTCTATCAAGCCACCATCACCGGCTTTCCGGAGATAGCCGATAAGAACAAGCCCACTACGACGGAGCAAAATTATGAGAAACGGAATGCCAAAGCATGTAATGTTCTCTTCCGTGGTTTGTGAAAAGAGGTCTTCAACCGCGTGAGGACTATCAAAGACACGCACAAACTATGGGAAGAGATTTGTATACTGCATGAGGGAACCAAGAGCGAGAGAGAGCAACGTCATAGCGCCCTTAGCAAGAAGCTAAGTGATTTTCGCATGTTCCCTTATGAAAATGCTAATCAAATTTATTCTCATCTCAATGTGCTTGTAGCGGATATCAATGGTCTTGGTTTGACTCAAATTGCCAAGGCCGATGTTCCAAGGAAGATAATTGATCAGCTTAACCGCAACAAGTATGGCAACATCGTCATCTATCTTCACCAAATCGACCTCTCCAATGCTACTGTTAGCGGTCGATAAAATCCATTTCGACCACCAACATTTCATGTTTCAGAGTACGATTTACCATTTTCACTTATCTCTAACTTGTTCCACGAGTTGTGCGTAAAAGTTGTATGTAGGAGCTTCCATATTTGAAACTATGGAAAAATGACCAAAGTAGAGGCAATGAGGCAAGGAGAGGTGTAGTGGGCCAAAAGCCCAGGCCGGCCGACCACACCCAGGGTCGGCCGACCACCACCCTAGGTTAGCCGACCACCAACCAGGCCGCCCAACCTCTAGAGGGGATCAGGCAGCCCAGGGCCCAGGTCGCCCGACCTTGGCCCAGGTCGCCCGACCCTGCCATGCCACTAATTTTTACTTGAATGCAAAGATACACAAAAGACATCAATCACAACCGTTGGATCGAGCATCCAATGCATCCAAGGGTCGAAAGGACATCGTACATGGGATTGATGACATCAGCAATCTAGGAAAAGTTGCATGCAGCCAATCAGGTGGCCGCCTGACCTCATCCCAAGGTCGGCCGACCCGGCACTGACCCCGTTTTGCACATGTTTCAACCGCCACAACTGCCAACCGATGTTTGGAGTGCATCGCAGCCGCTGGATCGCAAAAGGCGGTGTATTGGAGGGTCGCCCGACCTCTAGGAGGGTCGGCCGACCTTGGCCCAGGTCGCCAGACCACCGACCTTTGCCCAAACTGACCTTGCACACCTATAAGTACCCCCCTCGGCCATCCAAGCCATAAATACCCCCCGGGAGGTCACTTGCAACGTGTGGTGGATCAATAGGATACAACTGTGTTTGTGTAGTTGAGTGTAGAGTATAGTTGTGAAGCCACCCTTGGCATTGTAGAGAGAGCCAAGTTGTATCAAGAGTGAGTAGTCAGTGTAGAGTGAAGGAGTCGAAATTCTCTTTGGTCTTTCGTTCCCGAGCTACTATACTCAGAGGAATTATTACTTTATTTTTAGGATTCGGTAAAGTTCCTTGCTCCCTCCTTTATTTATTTCATACTTACTTTATTCACTTGCTTAGTACTTTACTTAATAGTTTATGGGTGCCAAGTGTGCTCTGTGTAGTTTAGCTATACAGTTGTGCTTGCTCTCTGACTTCAAACCAGAGTAGTAGTAAACTCGGTAGTGTAGACGTGGTGTCTAGACTAGAGTTTGCCTTGGAAGGTGTCTTGTCCCACGCAGTTTTAGTTGGTAGTCCCACCTGGTCATGGCGGGTGTGTGTCCTGTGTAGTCCAACCCCGTCGTTCGGATAAGTAGTCATCAACGCATAGCTGAGTTCTGTAGTGCTCGCCTTTCTCGTCTGGGTTATCAGCACTTTGGTGCCCGAAAGTGGTTCTATAGCCTCAGTGTCCAAGTAAACCTGTTGAGTAGAGTACTAGTTTGCTGAGTAAAGTTAAGTTGTTATATTTAAAGCTGTGATCCTACTCTGCTCTGTCTTTTATCTCTACAATTGCTGGTTTTACTATTAGATTGTATCTGTTCTACGTTACTCCTCATTCCTCGTGGATTTCGATACCCTGGAATACTCTTGGGTGAAAGGCTACAACGTGTTTCCGTGCACTTGCGGATTTATATCAGTAGGCTAAGAAATACCAACAAGCTTTTTTGGCACTGTTGCCGGGGAGCGGTAGCTAATTTGACTAGAACCTAGGATCATCTATACTCACACCATACACAACCACCACATATATCCCCACCAAAATACCACAATCAACATGGATTCCACACCTATCTTTCAACTCACCGCTCCAAAGGACGATTATTTGGAGCCTTCACCATCATCCGCACCTATCACAATAGAAGGCTATCAGCTACGTCCCGGCCTGATAGCCATGGTTTGGGATCAATCATTCGAAGGGCAAGAATCAGAATGTCCCTACGCACACCTCTAGGAGTTCGAGCAGTTATGTAGCTGTTTGGTCATCTCGGGAATGTCTAGCGACACACTTCGATGGTTGCTTTTCCCGTTTTCGCTAACGGGGGAGGCAAAAATCTGGTGCAAGCAGACAGTCGATAAAGTAGAAGGGAGTTGGGAGGACTTAAAAACCAGTTTCTGTCTCCGTTTCTTTCCGCCAAATAAGGTCATCGATCTCCACTGCGAAGTACTCAACTTTTGACAACGCGAAACCGTCTGGCCTTATCAGGGCCAGACTTGGGTATTTCGGAGGCACTGTTGTTACAGCATTTCGTTCGAGGCCTCACACCCGGAGCCGATCTCTATCTCGACCTAGCCTCAGGAGGTTCATTCTACCACTTGACACCATCCAAGGGAAGAAAAATTCTCAACAAAATCCTCGAGAAAGCTTTTGACCTCGGTACATTAGAAGAACCACCTCCATAGAAGCCACCCAAGACACTCAAAACCGAAGAGAGACAAACACCATCTACCCCATCTCCACCATTACCCCTTCGAATCGAGGAAATCCTAGAACCATCATCTAGGCAAACTGAGAGGGTCAGTTTAGCCTTGACGGTTCCTCCGTCGGCACCTCCATTCTCTTTCGAGGATGAAATCTTCTTGGATTTCGGCGATGCCTCTCGGTTGCCAAAATAAGACTGACGCTTCATTAGGACCTCTAGACCAACATACATATTACCAGATCAGAAAGAGCATATGAAGGAGGACCTACTCTGGCTTTCAGTAGCAATCAATCGGGATTGGCTAGAGGAGAGACGCCTGGACACAAAAACAGTCAAATTCTATCCAGACCCCAGCGTCATCCCTGGCCGAGTATAAGGCTTCAACCGCAAGATATTATATATGACCCGAGGGTAGGAATCAATATAATCCCTAAGCACGTAATGGACGAGTACTACCCAACACAACCGCTATCAAGATCTACTATGCGTCTACAATGGAAAAAGGGTAGCTACTTGAGATGCGAAGGTGTTCTAAGGGTGATCCAAACAACCTTGCGGGATACTTAGGTGTTCTTAGACTTCCATGTTTTTGACATCCCCGAGGGGTCTCCTCTATTCATCCTGGTTGGGATTCCAATCGCCGCCCTCACCAGCTCAGATATATACAGAGGGAGATTGCAGCTTCAGCTTGGCAATGAAGAAATCAATGTCAATATCGATAGGTCACTCAATGCCAAAACTGAAGCAAAGCTAGAGATTGACCCTATAGAAGAAGTGATGAGCCTTTCACTTGAGGAAATGGGTCAAGATAGCCTAGAGGAAGAGGGTTTTAGCGACTTCAGTATGGTAGAGGAGCTATGGAAGTTCAAAGAACTGGGTGAATCCATATGGCCCGAAGCTCCAAAGATAGAACTAAAGCAACTACCACCTGGCCTGAGGTACGCCTTCCTCTACGGGAATGAGGACACACCGGTGATCATCACCGACAAGCTGACGGAGTGTGAAAGCCAGCGATTACTTTCAGTTCTGGAAAAGTATAGATCTGTGCTTGGATACTCTCTCCAAGACCTAAAGGGAATCAGTCCCAACCTATGTACTCATCATATCCCTATGGAGGTTGATCACAAACCAACTAGGGAGCCACAGCGTCGACTTAACAATGCGATGAGAAAGGTAGTTAAGAAGGAAGTACTAAAACTACTTCACGCGGGAATCATATACCTCGTGAGTGACAACGAATGGGTCAGTCCAGTACAAGTTGTGCCTAAGAAAGGAGGGATGACAGTTATCAAAAATCAGAACAATGAGCTCATACCACAGAGAACTGTCACCGGTTGGCGGATGTGCATTGACTACATAAAGCTTAATGCCACCACTAGGAAAGATCACTTTCCTATTCCATTCATTGATGAAATGTTGGAAAGACTGACAAAACACTCCTTCTACTACCTCGATGGCTACTCTGGATACCATCAGATTCCGATTCACCCGGAGGACCAGAGTAAGACGACCTTCACATGCCCCTACGAAACGTTCACATACAGGCGAATGTTGTTTGGGCTGTGCAATGCTCTAGCATCATTCCAGCGGTGTATGATGGCAATATTCTCTGATTTCATTGAAGAAATAATAGAAGTATTTATGGACGATTTCTCAGTTTATGCCAAGAGCATTGATGGATGCTTAGAGAATCTTAAAAAAGTTCTCCAGAGGTGCAAAGAAGTTGATCTTGTGCTAAACTGAGAAAAGTGCCACTTCATGGTCAGAGAAGGAATCGTTTTGGGACATAGGATCTCTGAAAGAGGCATAGAGGTAGATCGGGCGAAGATCGAGGTCATCAAACAACTACCTCCACCCACCAACATAAAGGCCATCCAAAGCTTCTTAGGCCATGCGGGGTTCTATAGGAGATTTATCAAAAATTTCTCCCATATAGCCCGGCCTCTGACCAACCTATTAGCTAAGGATGTACCCTTTGTGTTCAATGAGGAATGTCTCGAAGCTTTTCACACACTTAAGAAGGCACTGGTCTCAGCCCCAATTATTCAGTTGCCCGACTAGAACTTACCATTCGAAATCATGTGTGATGCAAGCAACTTCGCTGTTGGAGTAGTATTGGGTCAGAGCAAGGATAAAAAGCATCACACTATCTGCTATGCAAGCAAAACGCTCAATGGCCCACAACTGAATTACTCAACTACCGAGAAAAAGCTACTAGCAGTGGTTTTTGCAATTAACATGTTTAGATCATACTTGGTAGGATCGAAAGTCATCATCTACACAGATCATGCAGCTCTCAAGTACCTCCTAACCAAGAAGGATGCAAAGCCATGACTGATCCGGTGGGTGCTGCTACTCCAAGAATTTGATATCGAAATCAGAGATAAAAAGGGAGTAGACAATTCAGTTGCAGATCACCTCTCACGTATGAAATTTGAAGAAACATCGCCCTTGCTGATCGATGACTACATGAGAGATGATCAGCTCCTAAAAGTGGCGATAGCCCAACCTTGGTATGCCAATCTGGTGAATTACATAGTTGCCGGCTACGTCCCTGAAGGTGCAGATAAGAGGAAATTGGCCCACGACAGCGATTTTATCTCTAGGATGACCCCTACCTATATAAACTCTGCGCAGATGGACTCCTTCGTCGCTGCATTCTAGCTTCTAAAGCACCACAAGTCCTAGATAGATGCCATGCATCCTCCTATGGAGGACACTATGGGGCTTATCGGACTCATGCAAGAATCTGGCAGAGTGGGTTTTACTGGCCCACTATGTACGAGGATGCAAAAGAGTTTGTGCGACGATGTCTAAGGTGCTAGTGCCAAGGGAATATAAATCCAAGAGATGCTATGCCACTCACAAGCAATCTTCAACTTGACATATTCGATGTGTGGGGCATAGATTTCGTGGGACCTTTTCCTAAGAATGGAGACAAGGATTACATCTTGGTTGCAGTCGACTATGTATCGAAATGGGTAGAGGCAATGCCATGTCCTGCAGCGGACTCGAAACACTCCATCAAGATGTTTTGGGAAACCATTTTTCCTCGTTTTGGAGTACCGCGGGTCATCATCAGCGATGGGGGCAGCCACTTCATTGACAAGCGCTTCAGGAAGTGTCTTGCTGAACTCGGTGTAGACCACCGTGTTGCCTTCCTTTACCATCCGCAGACAAGTGGCCAAGCTGAGACGTCAAACAAACAAATCAAAAACATATTGCAAAAGACGGTCAAGGCTATGGGAAAAGAATGGGTATCCAAGCTACCCGATGCTCTTTGGGCATATCACACTACATACAAAACTCCCATTGGCATGACACCATACCAATTGGTGTACGGCAAGACTTGTCATCTTCCAATGGAACTTGAATTCAAATCTCACTGGGCGGTGAAGAGGTGGAACATGCATCTCCAATCGGCAGGCGTAAGAAGGCAATTGCAATTGGCTGAGCTGGAGGAATGGAGGGAGAAGGCATACCACAGTGCCAAGCTATATAAGGAGGGCACCAAAAGATGGCATGATAAGCGGATCAAGATCAAATCATTCAAACCGGGAGATAAGGTATTACTCTTTAACTCTTGCATTCATTTATTTCGTCTTAGAAGTAAGTGGGAAGTACCCTTCACGTTCCTTGAAGCCACGCCAACACCCTCTAGGACAATGACGGAAATGTTTTCAAGGCAAATGGGCAACGCCTTAAAATCTTTCTTGAGCCCGAAATGCCTTAGCTCGAAGAAGTGGACGTCCTCGAGCTACATGAGGTAGTATGATCACACATCCATGGTCGAGCTCGGACCATAAAAGTAGCCTTGTACACTACCCCTTTCCCCCTTGAAGCTCTATATAATCTCACCTTATGCTGAAAATCTCAATAGAACCGACAGTTCACCTAAGATCAAAGGGTCTAGCACACCAAATAAGGGTAACCCCAACTCTTGGCACAGCCAACCAGGGTTGGCGAGGCTGGCCGACCTTCGGGTCAGGTTGCCCGACCCTTTGGTGCAGTCAAGGGAATAGGGCAGGGTCGCCCGACCCAGCCAGGGTCGTCCAACCTCGTGTCAGGGTCGTCCGACCCTGGATCAGATCGCCCGACCTCCCCGCCTGCCCAAAATTCAATTTTTGGATTTTGGAGCGCTTTTCCCAGCTCTTTCGGTTCTATTGAGTAGATAAGATCGAGATTCCAATGTTTTAAGGTGAAGGAGGGTCATCTTCTTCCTCACACTCTCATCTCATCTCATCTAGAACTCAGCCATGGCACCACATTCTCCACGCAACAATGGCAAAGCCATCATCTTCCTCACCTTGGACGCCACCGCCACATACACCCCGGTGTCCGAGGACTCTACGTGCCCCCTTTCATCCATCCCGAGAGAGGAGAGCCCCGAGAGACTCGTCAGGAGGTCACCTTGGCCGACGGTACTAGGTCCCCAGGGTCGGCCGACCTCAGGTCAGGGTCGCCCGACCTTGGATGAGGGTCACCCGACCTTGGGTACCACCCCGCGTGGCCGGCCAGCCTCCCATGAAGGTCGCCCGGACTCCCCTCGGCACTCCCACAGTGTGGACAGGCCCCCTCGTGGTCTGTCCCCCACAAGGGCCATTGCCAAGAAGGTGGCACGCCCGTCTCCTCGTCCTACCATGGGGCGATCGCTCCTATGAAGTGCATCAAGAGCCTCTTCTAGGAGGAGGCTGCTGGTCCATCTAGGGAACCAGTCTTCCCTAGCCACTCCACCCATACCCTCCGTGGGATGAAGACTCCCACGGGTGGGTACGCCAAGGTGTTTGTGCTTAGGGTAGCAATCCCGGATTCTTGCATAGATGAGTCCATCGACTCCACGCTACCACGAAGGATAGTGAACAGGGTGGCTGTTCCACCTCCCATTAGAGGGCCGCTAGGAAAGTTTGAAGATTTGTCCGACGATGAAGACACGGTGGCCTCTCTTAGGGAGGAAAACGTAGCACTCAGGGCTAAGTTGCAGAACCTAGAGGAGCACTGAGCTGAGGGTGAGCTTTGGCGGATGGAAATTAATGACAATTTGATGTCCTTAGCAAGGGACTATCCACCAAGGTTCGCCGCCTTGCAGAAGCAATAGGGCATCCAGAGCTTTATGATCCACCCCAACCATAGATGCCCATGCTTCTAGTTATCTTAGGCGCTTCTTAGTTTTAGGTATTTAATTTTGGGATTGAACTTTGTTTTGGTTTGTTTAATTTCCCTTTGTAATGAGCGCCTATAATTTTATTTGATTCAAAAATGGTAGGATAGTTTCCCTTTTCAATAAAGTTTGGGTGGAATGGCCAAGGCTATTTGACCCCCTATCACTAATCCTGCAGAAACCACGCAAGAAATACCTTGTGCAGGATGTCATCTCGCTACTCAGAAAAATTCAGAGGAAAGGCAACAAGTGCCGGGTCGCCCGACCTCACCCTAGGGTTGCCCGACCCTTGATTTCCACAAAAACAGGTTACACCGCATTGTCACGTCTCCCCAAGGCTCTCTCAAGAAAACGAACAGCGCACGGGTCAAAAGCCAAATTTAGGAGGCCGCCCGACCTAGCCCATGGCCGCCCGACCTGCTGATAGGGTCGGCCGACCCTGGTGCTGGGCTGGCCGTCCCACTACCATCTCGAACCTGCATTTGGAGGTTAGGTTTACACAATTTATGATTTACACCTCTCAAATTTTCCGCTTTTCACATGAAACCTTGCTAATCTATGCTCTACATGATCATAATGTCACATTTCACTTGTGCTTGCACCATTTTATTCCCAATGCTAGATTAATCTTGCCTTTGGATACTTTCATGAATAGGGAACCACTTGATGTTTGGTTTGTTGATTCTTGTGATATGAGATAATTGGAGAAAACCAAAGGAACCTCCCACATGAGTTAAGAGTTTTATTTGCAAAATAAAAAGAGGGCTCCATCTTGAATGATCTCAAGTTCCTATCCCATCTCACCAGCACCACATACATATGAGGAATAGAACTTGTACTTTCATGCTTCCTTGATTGTTTTTGAGTCTTATCAAGTCTTGTGCCATTAAAAGAGTTCAAATCAATTGAGAATTTTGGCCTTCACATGCACGTTCCATAAAATAAAGTCTCTTAAAAAGGTGTGCAATGAAATGTCAATGATCCCATCAATGTTCTGTTTGAAAGAAAGAGAGGCATGGAAGTTCAAAAAAAAAAGAGAAGAGAAAAGTATGAAAAAAATTAGAAAGAGAAAAAGAGAAGGACTCCAAGCACTCAACTTAAACATGGGATTCAAGCAAAGCACCTACAAGAGACAAATCCATACACTACACTTGCACTTGGCCAAATCTCACTTTGATTGTGAATTCTTCCTTGAAACTTGGTTTGATTCGACAATAGAAACATGACAGGATAGCTTCCTCTTCCAAAACACCTTAGCTCCACAAAAAACCCAGGTAGTTTAGGATGTGAGGGATGCAAGGTTCTTGCAAGGACACTCTGTCCTCTAAGTGACTGAGAGTTGGACTTGAGATCAGAAAAGTTGGCATGCCCTGTTTTGAAAATCTTGAAAACCTCTGTGCTCATGTGGTATGGGAACCTGAAGTTAACTCTGATAATCTTGTTCCATATTTCAACATTCCAAAACTTAAGTGTAGACACCATTGAAATCATAGGCAAGATGAAATAGTTGGGAATAACTTTGTGCTTGCTATGGTGAGTGTTGATGTTATGCCCTTTCCACTTGCGCTTAACTCTCTTCTTTGCTCGAGGACGAGCAAGGGTTTAAGTGCGGGGGGTGTTGGTGGTCAATAAAATCCATTTCGACCACCAACATTTCATGTTTCAGAGTATGATTTACCAAGTTTTCACTTATCTCTAACTAGTTCCATGAGTTGTGCATAAAAGTTGTATGTAGGACCTTTCATATTCGAAACTATGGAAAAATGACCAAAGTAGAGGCAATGAGGCAAGGAGAGGGGCAGTGGGCTAAAAGCCTAGGCCGGCCGACCACACCCAGGGTCGGCCGAGCACCACCCTAGGTCGGTCGACCCCCAACCAGGCCGCCCGACCTCCAGAGGGGATCAGGCAGCCCAGGGCCTAGGTCGCCCGACTTTGGCCTAGGTCGCCCGACCCTGCCACGACACCAACTTTTACTTGCATGCAAAGAAACACAAAAGACATCAATCACAACCGTTGGATCGAGCATCCAATGCATCCAAGGGTCGAAAGGACATCGTACAAGGGATTGATGATGTCAGCAATCCAGGGGAAGTTGCATGCCGCCAATCAGGAGGCCGCCCGACCTCATCCCAATGTCGGCCGACCTGGCACTGACCCCATTTTGCACGTGTTTCAACCGCCACAACAGCCAACCGACATTTGGAGTGCATCGCAGCCGCTGGATCACAAAAGGCTGTGTATCGGAGGGTTGCCCGACCTCCAGGGGGTTCGACTGGCTTACCCCTAAGGTCGGTCGACCATGGCCCAGGTCGCCCGACCACCGACCTATGCCCAAACCGACCTTGCACACCTACAAGTACCCCCCTCGGCCATCCAAGCTATAAATACCGCCCGGGAGGTCACTTGCAAGGTGTGGTGGATCAATAGAATACAATTGTGGTTGTGTAGTTGAGTGTAGAGTATAATAGTGAAGCCACCCTTGGCATTGTAGAGAGAGCCAAGTTGTATCAAGAGTGAGTAGTGAGTGTAGAGTGAAGGAGTCGGAATTCTCTTTGGTCTTTCGTTCCCGAGCTACTATACTCAGAGGAATTATTACTTTATTTCCAGGATTCAATAAAGTTCCTTGCTTCCTCCTATATTTATTTCATACTTACTTTATTCACTTGCTTAGTCTTTTACTTAATAGTTTACGGGTGCCAAGTGTGCTCTGTGTAGTTTAGCTATACTGTTGTGCTTGCTCTCTGACTTCGAACCAGAGTAGTAGTAAACTCGGTTGTGTAGATGTGGTGTCTAGACTAGAGTTTGCCTTGGAAGGTGTCTTGTCCCATGCAGTTTTGGTTGGTAGTCCCACCTGGTGACAGTGGGTGTGTGTCCTGTGTAATCCAACCCCGTCGTTCGGATAAGTAGTCATCGACGCATAGCTGAGTTCTGTAGTGCCCGCCTTTCTCGTCTGGGTTATCAGCACTCTGGTGCTCAGAAGTGGTTCTATAGCCTCAGTGTCCAAGTAAACCTGTTGAGTAGAGTACTAGTTTGCTGAGTAAAGTTAAGTTGTTATATTTAAAGCTGTGATCCTACTCTGCTCTGTCTTTTATCTCTACAATTGCTGGTTTTACTGTTCGGTTCTATCTGTTCTACGTTGAGTTACTCCTCGTTCCTCGTGGATTTCGATACCTTGGAATACTCTTGGGTGAAAGGCTACAACGTGTTTTCGTGCGCTTGCGGATTTATATCAGTAGGCTAAGAAACGCCAACAGCTACTCCATCTGATGTGCTTGGCAAGATCAATGCACATGAGATGTACATGAACATCACACCGGATGTGGAGCCACCATCCAAGAAGATGGATATTGCTCTCAAAGCAAGCTCATCCAAAGAAAAGAAGTCCCTCACCAAGAAGATCATTGTGGTGGACAACAAAGAAGAAGATGAGCAAGAGGATGATGATAGTGATGATGAGGTGGCCCATCTTGTGCACAAAATCACTTGTGCCTTGGTTCACTTTGACAAGAAGGGCATCAAGTACTCCTCAAGCAAGAAGAAATTCTTTCCATCCAAGAAGAAGCTTGAAGAAACGGAGTGCTATAATTGTGGCAAGCTTGGTCGCCTCTCCTTCGAATGCCGTGACAAGAAGAACAAGAAAAAGAAAGAGAAGAAGAGCTACAAGCACGACTCAAGTGATGAGTCAAGTGATGAGAAGAAGAACAAGAAGAAGGCCCCCAAGCAATTCAAGAAGAAATTCTTCAAGAAAAAGGGCAAAGCTTACATCAGAGAGTGGATGACGGATGAGGACAAATCAAGCAACTCCTTATCCGATGCAAGTGATAGTGAAGATGAAGTGGTTGCCGGGCTCGCCATTGCTACTACTTCTACATAGACGCCGGCTTCACCAACACCTTCATCCATATCTCACCTATGCCTTATGGCTAAGGGTGATAAGGTAAAAACCTTTGATGATTCCTCCGATGATGATGATGATTTGCCTTCCTATGATGAACTTGCTAGCTTAGTTCAAGAGCAAAACAAGGCAATTAGCAAATTGAGTGTAAAGCTTGACAAGGCCATGAGTGAGAAGAAGAGTCTCATGAGCAAATGCAACGAAATTGTCACAAGCTATGACCATAGCAAGTTTGATGAGATGCAAAAGAAGATTGCTAGTCTTGAAGTGGCCAATGAGAAGCTCACATCAAGTAACAAGCAACTAGTGAAAGAAAAAGATGCACTTGATGATGGCTACAAGATGATCAAGATGTCTCACATTGAGCAATCACAAGAGATCAAAGACCTCAATGAGACACTTGATGAAGTCAACAAGTGCCACAAGGAGTTGTCTACAACACATGAAGAGTTGTGCACAAGAAATCGTATTTTGCAACTTCATAGTGTTGAGCTTGATGAGGCTAGAAAGGAGTTGGAGGCAAAGTTTGAAACTATCAACTCAATTCGCAAGATTGATGAATCCTCCAATGACATCAAGTCTTATGAGAAGACATGTGTGCCCAAGAGTGTGCATGAGAAGCTAGTAATTGAGCTAGAGCAACTCAAGGGCAAGATAAGTGAATCTCCCAATGCACTCAAGGATCTCAAGTATTGTGCTCAATGCAAGAACAAGACTTCAAGTGAGAAAGAAGCAAACATTCTCATCAAGCTTAAGGATGAGAATGAGAAGCTAAAGCAAGAAGTGAAAAGTGTGCAATCCGGACCGTCCGACGCTGCCGTTGGACGATATAGACTGAGCGTAATTTTCTCTAGCGTCTAGGGCTTTGTAGCCCACCGGATCATCCGGTGGATCCGTCAGATGTTTTAAACTAAGTGTACGTTTGTGGGCTTTTGCTAAACATACACCACCGGAATGTCCGGTGGCTCACCACCGGATAGTCCGATGGCTCTTACAGCCCATCGCACCAAAAATGGGGATTTGAAAATATAATCCACCGGACTATCCGGTGGCAACGCACCGGACTATCCGGTGAGTACGCAGAAAACTGATTTTATACAGTAACAGCTAGTTTTTGGGCTGGCCTCTATATAAAGCACCAACGTTCTGGAGAACGATTAGGGGAGGTCTGTCATTGACAAACTCGCGCCGACGTGGTGGCAGAACTTCAACTTTCGCTTGCACCGCGTGCTTGATTTTCCGTGCGAGTGCCTCTACTGCAAGTGCCGCCAAAGCATCCTTAGTGCCGATATTAGGTCCTTCATCTATGGATCAATCTTCAAGTATGACGCACCCCCCGGCCACCGCCACCCGTCGGCGCCATGCTACATCATCGCTTTTCGAGGCACTGGCCATGCAAAAGGATCCCACAGTTTTTGGCAAGGTGCTCCTCAACCTCAAGGTCCTGACCAACGGGCAGCTGGGGCAGTGTTGCCACTTCCAACTAGCATGCAACGAGGTCACTAAACTCCTCGACTCCATTGATCATGGTGACGGACGTGCAGTGGCAATGGCCGGCGCCGGCATGAACCCAGACCCCATCGTGTGGCTTGCGGGCCACTCGCTCGGCACGTTGTTGGCGTTGGACATGGGGCAGCACCTACTGACCAGTGTAGGGCACAACCTCCCAGCCTTCTGATGAGAATATGTCTAACATGCATATGACAAGGGCCCAAGAGAAGATGAAGTTTGAATCCCAATCTGTCATAATGTCCAATTTATTCTCGTCTCCGGTTCGGACTGCAGGACCTGGCCTCAGTAAAACGGACGCCCAGGCCACATATGGGCTCTGTTTTAGACATTCTACATATCGTTGGAAAGCTAAGAAGATAATATTTCCAACCCATGTGGTCCCACCTCCAAATTCGCTAGGAGTCTAGGGGAATCTTCGACGCAAAAAGACATCCAGAATCTGCCCAAGCGCTGCAACGTCTGTTTTGGGGCCCGAAGGCCTTGTACGCCCTATGGTTGCTCGGCCACCCCCTTGGCCGCCCCTACACCTCTCTCTTGTATATATTCTATAGCCGTCATTAGATTAGATGAGTTTTGCTTAAATTAGTCTATCGTGAATAGTTTTGCCGTGTATCGGTTTGTGAAACCTCATCTTATGCAATATTGATTGTGTTCTTCGTGTTCTTGCTTGTGTTCTCGATTGCACTCGCAGGGATAAGCTTTCTTGGTGAGGTCAATCATGCACGTCACATGGTTGATAAGCAACGGAGCGGTGGTGTAGCGATTGTAGGGTTCGAATCATATTGATTAGAAGCCGGATCGTCAGCGTCGAGTCTCCACCAAATCGAATTATCCATATCTCTCAGAAGATCGGGAACCTTATTCCCCATCAAGTGGTAATCAGAGCTTCAGGTTTACCGTGAGGTATATTATCGTGTGTCCCTTAATTTGAGTGATTTATATTCCTAAAGTCTACAAAAAGCCATAAAAGATTAGGGTTTGTAGTCCATCTTGTCCTATCACCACGTTTAGCCTTTGCATAATGTTGTCGTAGGAATACAGTGGGTATATCCCTGACGTATAGCACAATGCGAGACGGGAGGTGTATGTGGACTTTGGGTCGCTCCTCCTGTGATGCGGCTCTCAACCAGCTAGGTGGTTAGTGGGTTGCTGGAGTTGATGCTTGGGCGTGCCACCTGGCTGACGACCTAGCCAGAAAGGTTGTGGTTGTGCTGGTGGTCGACTCCTGTTCTCTCTGCAAAAACAAACAAGAAACAGGATAAACGTTAGATCCTAGTCGGATCGCGTGGATCGGCTCTTATCTCATCGGATCTATAGCATCAGCACAATCTTGCCGATTCTCCCGTACTCTCTTTAATCTTTGCTCAAGAATACAATAGATAATGGAAAGCATAACTTATCTCGAGACGATCTGCTAACCTAGATTGGCTATTTGCTTAAATAAATGATCATATGTCTTGTCTAAAACATAACATATGATAAACGAGCATGGCAAGACATTATGAGCATGAGACGATCTATATATTCGTAAAGGCAAGCCATACCAATCTAATCATGAGTCGAACGGGACGTAAATATCATGCTATTCTAACGATATATGTATTGTGTAGGACTTGCAACATACACCGTGAAACGTGATGGCATAAAGACGGCATGATGATGAATAATACATGAGCCGATCTACAACATGAAGCATAGATATCAAACAGATTGGCAGATGTATAGGATAAATAGATGAATCTCACGCCAAACAGAGCTTGACTTGAGCTTCATCAAGATAACTAATGGATCTCGTGCCGAGCCAAGCTCCACACGAGATTCATTGTGGTAACTGGTAGATCGCGCCATCAAAAACGCTTCAGTACGCGAACTACCAGGTGACTAACGCCTAATGCCCTAGTGAAGTAAATCAGTAGGGCAGCATGACGATTACCTGAAACTCTAGTCGCTAGAGTTAGCGATGCGCCGAGAGATGAGGGGACAACCGGCGTTGCGTGGACCGTAAGTCATCTCCTTTATTTCGAGGGTATGGATACATATTTATAGTCCGTAGACTTGGACGATAAGCTTACTCTTTTCTAATTTTCCTAACAAATCCTAATCGAATCTAGTCCTGATCGGACTCTATCTAATATTCCTACGATACATGGCCTTTCGGGCCCCTATGATGTGAACTGGCTACCTCTTCCTTGGATAGCTTCTCACGGCCCAAAGCTGACTCAGGCCCATTGAGAGCCAATGGACCGGCCTCATTGCTCTCCTGGTGTGAAGAGTGATTGTCAACGAGATCAAGCCCTCCGATGGACTGGAGGCTGTAACACCCTAGTTTAAATTCCAGCATTTTACAATAAACTTCAAGCAATTTATTTAATTTCCTAAGGTTTATGTGCTAGTTTGCATTTATCATGATTTATTTAAATTTATTTAAATTAAATAAATGCATAAAAGTAACGTAGGCCTATCCTTCCTTGTGCATACATGCTGGTGCATTGTTTCTTGTTTGATTGAATTAAGGATTCAAATTCAAATTTATTTGAATTTTAGAACCATTTTCTATCTCAATTCAAAGGAATTCAAAATCAGAAAAGAAAAGGAAAAAAAAGAGACCCAGGCCGACCGGCCGGCCCCGCCGGCCGGCCCGCCCAGCTCCCGCCCCCTCTCCCCGCCTGGGCCTCGGCCCGGCCGCCCCGCCTCTTTCCCGCCTAGGCCGGCTCCCGGCCCACGTAGCCGCGCCTCCCCCTTCAGCGCGCCCTGCCCGCAGCACCGTCCTCGCCCCCTCCGCCGCTGAGTGCCCGACCCCACCCGTCAGCGCCTCCTTCTTCCTCCGACCGCCCGCTCCGCCGTGACTCCCGCTTGCCTTCCTCCCTCCGCTCGACCATGTCGGCAACCGGGGTGGGAAACTCTTCCCGAATCCGCACCCCGCGCCCTCTTTCCTTAACCCTCATTCAAATCCCGAAAACCCCGCGGCCGTTCGTCCCCAACCTTCATTGCACCGGGCCATGCTCTAAGGCCGCCGAGCGAAATCACCGCGCCACGACGCCCTCGTCCCTCTCTGTGCCTATAAAACCGACCCCAAGCTTCGCCCTCGCCCTCTTTACCACGTCTCCACTCCAATTTCATTCCCGTGCCTCGACGCGCCCGCAATCCGCCGCCGGAATCCCGCCTCGGTAAGCCCTTCGCCGCCCAAATTCCTCACCGGCGAGCCATCTTCGACCCTCTAACCACCGCCAACATGTTCGCAGGAGCTTCGGGAAGCCGTTTCGTGGGTTCTAGTCGCGAGCACACCACTCCGAAGCCTCTACCCGCGAACGCCATCCGAGCCGTCCGCCGTCCTCCGTCGCGAGCCCTCACCGTCGCGCCTCCGCCCGTTTCGACCCCTCGGTGAGCTCCGCTTCGGCCACCTCTCTCTTTCCCACTAGATCTAGTCCAGCGGGACGGCCCCTAGGCCCCGGCGTGCACCACGCCGGCGAGCCACCGCCGCGCGGGCCGAACCCTGCCGTGGGTTTTGGTCGCCGCCGGCGCCTCACCGTCCCCGTGCACCCTGGCTGTCGGATCTTTCACGGGTGGCCAAGATTAGAACACAGCGTACCCCTTCGTGGACCATTCAGAACACGCCACGTCGCCTTCTCTTAAACCCGACAGCAGGGACCCACCCGCCAGGCCCACGTGTCGCGCCACGTGCGCGCCATTAGGTTTAGGTCCTGTTTTCTTCGGTTTGGCCCCTGGGCTTTCCGGTTTTTGAACCCGCGGTCCAGGACCTGGCGGTTTTGCCTGGAAACCCTCGGCGACTATGGTTAATTACGTTTAAGTCCTCGGTTTTTCAAATCTAGCCCCTGGTTTCAATGTTTCCATCACAGTTATGCCCCTAGGAGCCCGTTTTATGCGTAACTTCCGCGTTTTAACTCCGATTTGAGTGATTCTTGTGCTCACGCGACCGTGGAAACATGTAGAATGTTTTTAGTACAGTTTTACCTTCTGTTTTTATGATATGATGTACTGTTTCTCACCTTTTGATAATTGTTTGCATGTATGTATGCGTGGAAATGCTTGTACGTTGCTGTGAACGTGGTTAGATGGTGAGCAGTTTGTTGGTGACGAAGAGCAGCAGTTTGAGGGTGTTGAGCAGCAGACTCAAGACCAGTTTGAGCAAGGCAAGTATAACATGGACACAACCCAATAATCATTTAATCACTTCATATGCATGTGTCTAATTTTGTATGCCAATAAGGACTGTACCTAGCCTCTGTTATCGCAATGTTTACCTATGGGGATGCATGTGGGTTAAGTTTTGCTAGTTGCTGCTCAAACTCATGTATCTTTTGTTAATAATTTTGATTAATGGATCTATGCAATCAAATCTTGAGCTTGACCCCCTGTGGTTCATGTTCCTTTAAAAATGGCTTTTTAGCAACTTGGTTTAGGGGGCATGAGCATGTGTTTTGCTTATAGCCACTCTCCGTAAGGATCGTTTCGCAAAGCGACAACCTGGGACAACAGTGCTACCATGAGACTGGAATGGGACGGTCTTGGCTAATTAATTAGGTTGCATTGGTTTGGGGGTAACTTCCCGACGGGGCAAGAGGGGAGGTGAGCTTCTGTGGCCCTCGCGCTACTTGGGTTGAGTGCGTTTATCTCCCCTTGAGGCTTGCTCCACAGTTGCGGACCCTGAAACCTTAGCGGTTACACCTTACCAGCGTGATCTTTGTAAAGGCCTCGTAGTGTGCTTGCTAGCCATCTCATCTAAGGTAATGTGGTGGACCACTAGCGTAGCCCACGACTCATGGGTAAAGATGTACGACCTCTCGAGAGTGTAAAACTGACATGTCAGCCGTGCTCACGGTTATGAGCGGCCCAGATCCTTTATGCAAATTAGTGTTTCTGTTGGGTTTGAAAGTGGTTCTTATGTTAATGTTGTTGACTAATGTTCACATGCTATATCTTGGGTTAATGGTTTATCAACTCACCTGTAGTAACTAGTTGTTTAATAAAACTTGACCAACTAAAAGCTCATGCAACGTGTCAGCCAACCTTAGAGCCTCATAGTTCATGTTATACTTGTGGAGTACGAGTTGAAGTACTCACGCTTGTTTCTTTTATTTCAACCTACTGTTGGCTGGAACCCAACCGCTACTCAGAAGATGAAGGCTTAAAGGAGTACAAATGAAGGATCATGGAGTTTTAGGCGAGCGACCCCTAGTTGGCTTCCCTGTGGATGGCCCGATGTTTTAGTTATGCTTCCGCTACTCTGTGTTAAAGACTTGATGTCTTATTGTAATTCTTGTTTAAACGATATGTAATAAAGCATTGTCTATGGTATCACTGTTAATTGCCTCTATATGTGTGAGATTAGATCCTGGCACACATATAGATTTGCTCTGGTTTTTCTTTTGAAAACCAGGGTGTGACAGAGGCCCTCCGATGGACTGGAGGTAGATGATGAAGACCTCGATGGACTGAGGCAAAAGCCCTCCAATGGACCAGAGGCAATGTTCGGCGTCGGTCGGCCATGGGAGCTCGGTACATGGAGGGGCGGTTCGGCAACGGTGATGTAAGCCCTCCAATGGACCGTGAGGCGACTCCGATGGACTGGAGAAGCCGGGTGCCACCGTGGTGCTCCAACACGAGTGCATGGCGCGAAGGCGTGCGAGAGAGGCTTTGGCGGCTTCGGCTCAAAACCGCCACCCAAGCTACCCAAGGCTTGGTGAGTTGGGCCACAACTCACCAAGATAGAGAAGATGGGTCTCCAGCCCAGACGGAGACCTCCTAAAGTTTTCCGGTTTCTGACTTCAAAACCGGGGGTACAAAGGTGGATTGGACTACTGGCCACGTGGAGGACATCCGAAGATTGCGTGGAAGCTAAGAAGATCAAGTCTTCATCGTGGTCGTCCGTCCCCGATATTTCGGGTTCTTTTCTGTTTTAGCCCCTCTCGGTGTTTCTAGTGTTAGGGGTCCATGTGTAAAAATGCCAAAACTGAACCGGTGTATAAATAGCCTAAGAGCTGGTCATTAGAAGTAGTTTTGGCAGCTAGGTTTTCATTTCTTAGGGTAATTTTCGTCCTCAAGCTTTGAGCTCCAAGTTTAGGAGGGTTAGGGTGAGATCTAGCCTCCAATTTCCCAGAGGAAAGGTGAGGGTGGTTGCTTGGGACGAAATCCTTCGTTGTAATCTGACTTAAGACCTCTTTTGAGGCTCATAATCGAAGTGGTTTCGTGCAGCAACTTTGTGTGCTTCTCCTCCCTTTGTTCTATTTGGTTTTTAACTTCAATCCTTGGCCTTTTTGGATGTTTGTTTTGGCCAAGGTTGAATCCTTTGTTTTCCTTATGCTTTGGACTTGCAAGGACATGGAGATTATGTCTTAGAACATCTCAATCCCAAAGGATTGCCACGAGCAAGTTGTTCTTGAGCTTTTCCCTTCTTGCCCAAATATTCACCTCTTCACGAGATCTGAAATTCCCGCTAATCCCGTGATCTTTTTCCATAGATCTTTCGAGAATAGCTTTGGAATAGGGCTAGGATAACCTGTGCCAATTTTTGTGATGTTTGGAGAAGGTTTGGTCAAGTTTTGGATTGCTTTTGTGTGAGGTTTCCTGCTGTCCAGTTTTCCTGCTGGTTCTGTCCGCTTTCAAGTCTTGTTTAGGTTAGGGGTCAAACCTTTGAATTTTGGGCTAAAATTTTGTGGAACTCTTTATCAGTGAATCATAAAGCTTTCATAAAAATCTCAGATCATTTGGAGGTGTTTTGACCTGGTTTTGGTATTTTTCTTTTCGGGTTAGTCTGTCAGTTTTTAACCACCGGACAGTCTGGTGGTTAATCACCGAAAGGTCCGGTGGCTCTAGGAATTTTATTCCTTGTCCAATTGAGCTGAAAATTTGTGAACTTGTTCCTTGGCCCCTTATTAACTTTTAGTAAAAATTTCATAATTTTTGGAGTTGGTTTGATAGGGTTTTGATTCGAATCTTTTTGGAGTGTCAGGCTGTAAGCACCGGACAGTCCGGTGGTTAACCACCGGACAGTCCGGTGGTCACAACTTGCTCCAATTGGCCTGAAATTTTTTGGAGTTATTCCCTATTGCCTTGTGAAGGTGTGGTAATTTTGGAGGATTTTTTGGAGCTTCTTTTGAGGGGTTTTGAGATTTTTCGTTGCAGCCCTATCTGTCTGAAATCTGCAGTTCACCGGAGTTGGTTCTTTTTGCGCTTCTTTTCTTAGCCGGTTGAGCGTGTGCTTCCGCTTTGTGCTTGGTATGTATCTGTTCAGTGGACGGTACCAAGCACGTGTTGTGAGCTAGATACGTATCCTCTCAGTGGACGGTATCTAGTTTCGTTGTGGGAGTTGTTTCCGTTTTGCACTGCGGTGGGGGTTTGAATTTGAGTTAAGTGCTCCTATTCACCCCCCTCTAGTCGCACGTCTCGGTCCTACACCCATCAACTGGGTCGGCTAAATCTTGGCGTCGACACATGCCCCCCTGGTTTTGGGAAATAAAAGATTTGTTTCAAAACCAAGATAATAGTGAATCTCTGACTTCTGTTTCGCACGACCCATCGAACTGAATCGTCATGCAATTTTCCATGGGAAACGCAATGATGACCGCCCTGCGTCTTGGAAACCGCACGACGCCCCTTCGCCTTCTGCTGACGGGTACTTAATAAGGGGTGGGGCTCCTCTACTTTCTCCATCATCGGTAACCGCATCTTCTTCCCCTAGCCAAGAAAGCCGAGAAAAAACTCCCTTCTCCACCATGTCTTCCATCGGCAGCAACGACACTCCACCATCATCGTCGCTTTTCCCGCCGCCACTCCTCGACATGCCGTCGGGCTTCGCTCCCCTGCCGGCAGCAGGAGACGGCTCGGCTCCTGCGCCGGCCAATGCAGAGGAGGCGTCACCCGACCAGGCGGCCTGGCTGGCCTTCTTCGGGCCGGACATCTCGGATTTGCCGTCCGGGGTGCGGGTGAACCTCGGCATCGCTGAGGATCCTAAAAATGTAGTGGCGTCTCCTCCGTGGAACCCTCCTCCGCCAACGCGATTTCCATCACTGGAGCGCCCCGCCAAGAAGAGGTGAGTGGAAACATCGCCGTCCTCAAAGGGCGGCGACACTGAAGACGACGACGACGATGACGAGCCGGAGGAGCCGGATGAAGACGAGGATCTCCTCGCCTAATACGAGGAGAGTCCCTCGAGCCTTGGGCCTCCAGCAGCGAGGAGGAAGCCGACGACAGTGCCAACAACACCGGCGAGAATGCCGATGAAGCATCGTCTAGCAATAGCGATGCTTAGATTATCATAGTTTTAGACTTTTAGGCTAATTAGTTTAGCACCAGCCGTTGCATCGGCTCTACTAGGAAGAAATCCCCAATTTTGGTCATGTTAGTAGCTGTGGGATCGGCTCTAGGGATTTGCCTTTTGCCACTTATGTTCATACTCCCTAATGGGAATATGTAAATTAATGGAATTTCTTTTCATGAAGTATTTCTTCCATCTTTTGCCGATTCCTCTAATTTTGACTTTCTAAGGAAAGACCCCTTGATATCGGCTTAAGCAGCATCGTGCTAAGCCGATAGCCAAAAAATTGGCTCTTAGAACCGATGCAAGGAACCAAACCCAATAGCAGTATATTCAAGCCGATTGTCATGACAAGCCGATCAACTTTATCCCTGCCGATTCCTTGTAGTGCTCAGAATCGATCATCGGCTAAAAATCAGCTAGCCGATGAGTCTATAAATAGCTGACCAGCCCTTTGGCTAAATTCCAATTCCTCGCGCTAGCCTCTCTGTTGTGAACCGCTCCTCACATTGGCTTGAATCACAGAACTTTCCTCGCCACAACACCAGAACACTTTAGTACCGCAATCCAATCCTTGTTCTTGTGGCATGGCGGACTTGAGCAGCGTGGCAACAGAAAAAACTCATTGCGAACGAGTTTTTGGACTACAGGTAACAACCCTAGATCCCTTTCATGGATCCCGCTATCATTTCCTTGACTCTCATTCTAAATCTTGCTATATTTTTTTCTCTATGATTAGCCCATGAAATCCTCATTCTAACATCAGTCAATTCAAAAACTTTTAGCCTAGGGCCCAAATCCTATGAGCCTCCGTATGAACTTGTTAGAACTGTGACCAAGCACCTGCCCTTTTGTTCATACTGACCCGAATTTAGACCTATGGGCTGACCAACTGCGTGCCTGGCCGTTTCCCATGGAGGGATGGGTCAATTGGTACAAACGCGTTGAGCGAGTACACGGCTCCACGTGGCAAGTCACTCGCATAGCCGATGCCCTGTCTCTTTCCATTTCTCCTATGGAGAAAGATGACAATCTACTCAGATCCATTGGCTATTTCTAGTCAGACAGCCTAGACTGCTTTTTGTTCAGCTCAGGGCCTATGACTCCTACACTGATGGATGTCACCATGATCCTAGGCCTAGATGTGCAATCCTCCCGCCCTTCTTCCTTTTCTTTGACTGAATGTCCTCACAAGAACATAGTGGAGAAGAGCAGCACCCGCAACTGGGGTCAGTATATCAGCCAACACAATAAACAAACTGGCCATGTCTCAGTAAAGGAACATATTGCATTCCTGAATCTCTGGCTTGACCATTTCCTATTCAATGGCCCCTCTTTGGCTCCAACCAAAAACTATCTGAATCTAGCCAATGCTTTAGCCAATGGCCAAAATCTTGCTCTAGGCAAGTTATTCTTGGAATTCTGTATCGACACCTTTCCTTGAACACCCAGCGGATCCTAGACAATCAGCGTGTGAAAACCGGGGATCCTAGACAAGTAACCTTTACTTCCGCGCCGAAATTGCGAACTTCCCACAGCTAGAATCCCAATCCTTCCTAGACTCTTCTGGCAAGCAAATACGCTGCACTTCATTTGGTCAGGCCCTACACCAGTTATCTGTATCGAATACCGATGTAGGAGAGATAGCTAGGTGGTACAAATGTTTTTACAGCTCCCAGACCACCCCATCATATGATGCCTATGCTGAGTCAGAGCACTTTGAAACTCCGTCTTTCTTCAGACTGGACACCTTTGCATCTGATGAAGAGTCTCGTGCTATATTTAGTACTATGATCACCCCATGTCTTCTCCCAGTCAGCATGAGTACTAGTAACAGTATCAATAAACCAGGGTATGAATCATACCAGCCTGTTCTAGCTACTCGTCCGCTCGGCCTGAACCAGACTTCTTCTTGCCTAATTATCCATGAGCAAATCCTAAGCCGAGCCGACATGATTGAATCTCTAGTGGCGTCCAAAGCATACTCCCTTTTCGCAGACCTAGAAGTGCTTGTGCCTGAAGATATGGAATTTACACGCACAGCCGATGGTTTTAGCACTTGGTGGGATTACTGGAGGCCCCATCTTTTTCAAAGTGCAGTAGCATCGGCTCTTATTGCAATTGACCCAGAGCATCAAGCTATGCTTGAAGAAGTAAGTCCATTCTAACCATAACTTCTTCACTCGTTCTCTTTGCTTTAGTATTTCCTCATTGTATTTGTGATCAGTTGCAGGAAGGTCCTGCTCCCACTGACGAAGCGGGCCGGCCATTTAGATTTTTGCAAATGGCCCCTACACCAGTATACCAGGCCAATGCACCTTCCCTTGATAAGGTGATCTTTGCCGCTCCCAGTTCCAAGCGGCAATGAGAAGGTAAGGGATTTCGTTAGCCGAGGACCAAGAAAACTACCACCAAGACTCAGAGCACTTCCTCAACTTAAGCTCTCCCCGGCTCACCAGTAAGGCTTGTTCCTACCATACTCCGGCACTTCCCTTAGTGTTTGAACTCTGATTACTCCACCTTGCTGCACAGGATGAGCACTCCTGTGGTCAAGAGTGAGAAGTTGATACAGAAGAAACTCACAGTTCAGAGCAGAGAGCCGATGAAGAGGAATCCCGTGGTCTAGAGCAAAAAGCAGATGAAGAGGGAACCACAGCCGATCGTCAAAGTGCTCCCCCCAAGGACACATCAGGCCAAGAGGGCGATGAAGGCGGCACAGAGACTGAACAACCTGAGGTAAACCTTTGTCTTGTTATTATGTTACTTCCAACAAGACGCCCTCTGAAAAGTTTCTTGCTTTTCTGACCGCCAGTCTTTCAACGTATCGAATTTGCTGAACTTCGATCCCTCTGCGATTGGTGAGCAACTCACAACTGACAGCCCTCCTGTATCACCTCCAACTACTGCCGGGATTACTTCCAAGATCGAAGACATCATCAAGCAACTAGAGACTTCAATTGAGCAGCTGGTTGTCAGCTGTGAAGGAATTCGATCACTCGTTGAGTCAATTGCTGACGCACTTCTTTCTGGCCTGAAGCAAGTACTTCGGCCTATGGCTCATCTGGGTTTTCTGCGTGAAGATGTTCTAGGAGCTGCACGCATCGCCTCCCGCGATACTCAGCCTACCTTGAAAAAGGAGATCATCAAGGAATGCTCTGCTGCAAACCAGCTTAAATCGGCTCTGGACGACTGCAGTGCCGAGGCAAGCCTATCCTCTACCAGGCAAGAACTTGATGCTAAAAAGGCACGGCTCAATGAAGAGATCAAGCGTCCTCAGCAAGAATTGGCCGACGTCGAGGCAGCCATCGCAGCAAACTATACTGAAGTAGAGAAGATTGCAGAAGAAAAATGGCAGCTGTCAATGAAACTCCAAACAAGCCTAGTGCGTATCCATTCATTGAACAAGGGGTTGATCACAGGCTCTGATGAACCGGACAGCCAAATAATCAGTTCTGCCGACGCAGTTCACACTAGGGCCTTTGCAGCAGCTCGCCAATACCTTGAAAAGTTAGCCGCTTCTTCCTTTTCATAGTAGATCTGTATCAAAAGCTGCTTTACTAGCCAGCATGCCCCCCCTGAGTACCAAGTTCTTTGTATATTTTTTTCAACTAAAGTCGATGCTTAACATTGGCTCCATGGCCAATGGCGCACATTAGCCAAGTTTTTGTAAAATTATCTTATTTTCCTCACTTTTTTTCTTCTTAAGGCGATGTCACTACATCGGCGCTTGTTAGGAACAGATGGCACCGCATCGTTCTTTTAGCACAGCTTATCAGGATCCGATCCATAGACTAGGGTAGTACTTTTTTAAGTATTTGTCATTGATATTTCTTCTAAATCGAACTCCTTCTAGTGTCTCCAGCATGTAAGAATTTCCTAGAGCAGTGTCTACTACACAGAACGGCCCCTGCCAATTAGGTGACCATTTTCCATATGCCGGATCCTTGGTCCCAATCGGCAAAACCAGTTCCCACACTAGATCACCGGTCTGAAAATTCTTCGGCTTTACTTTCTTGTTGTGGAACTTCGTGTGATGCTCCAGCATCTCAAGTACCTAAATTAAGTAAATTGTACACTATCATGCATCATAAGCATCATGGCATAATCATGGTTAGAGGGATTTGGTCATAACGTGGGATTTTTTTTTCAGTAAGCATGGACAATGCCAGGCTTGTAGTTTGAATTCTGTTGGGTTGTGGGGGAAGCTCATATTACCAAAGTTGTAGATAAGG
Organism: Paspalum notatum; assembly: GCA_022530915.1. NCBI lineage: Eukaryota > Viridiplantae > Streptophyta > Magnoliopsida > Poales > Poaceae > Paspalum > Paspalum notatum. The sequence goes on along the minus strand of CM039687.1, from coordinate 37,776,778 downwards.
ATCTAATGAACTTTGTCAAATTGAGTTTGGGCAAAAGATAAATTCAAATTAGTGTTTTGAACCTTTTTCTGTCAGCCCAAACAACCAACCCAAACCAACCTGGTTTTGAAAACCCAAGTTTGTACAAACCTACAGCCACTTTCATGAAATACTCCCATTGAACAAAATGTAGACCATAAAATTCTACACAACTTTCCCAAAAGGCACATGAGGTGTAAATGGCTAGAAAAGGGATTTTTAGAATTTCTAAGATGGGGCATCCTGCTGGTCAAACCTGAGGCAGCAACTCAAATTCAAATTTAGACCAAACTTGACCATAGAACTGGGGGTCAAAGTTTATAACAAAGTTGTAGCTTACAAAATTTTGAACACTCCTTGTATTTTGAGTTTCATCTAAATCGGCCTCTAAGATGCTCAAAAACGCAAATAGAAAAGAGGTGTCTCAGCAGTCAAAGGGGATTTTTCCATTTTTGGATTTTCCTTTTTTCCCTCTCTCTATGACAGGTGGGCCCCACCTGTCGGGTTCCCGCCCGCGGCGTCCGAACTGGGCCAGCCCGCGCCAATTCGGCCCTCGCCCCGTAGACCCGGTCCACTGCGCCGTCTCTCCGTCTCGCGTCTTGGCCCCACCCGTCAGCGGCTCGCGGCTCATGGACGCGGTCCGCGCCGCGCGGCGCGTCGTCCTCCCGCGTACGACGGCGACCACGCGGCCGACGGTCACCGCCGCGGCCGTCCGGCCACCGCCCGCGCCCCCTCCGCCCTGCCCGCGCTGCCCGACCCCGGCCCCTAAAAGGGGAGGAGCCCCGCGCCCCAAAACCCTAACGCCCCGCTCCTCTGCCTCTCTCCGCCCGCCCCGAGCCCCTTTTCGCCGCGACCGCCATAGCCGGCGGCGAGCTCGAACCCGAGCTCGCGCCGCCGCCATCCGGCCTCCCCGAGCCAAACCGACCCCACCACCGCACTCCCCGCTCCGCGCCGCCCTCACTCCACTAGATCTAGTCGTCGGACTCCTCTCCCCCGAGGAGATCGAGCTCGGCTCGACGTCGCGTCGCGCCGGGAGCTTCAAGTCGCCGCCGCCGTTCGTCGCCGTTCCCCGCCGACCCGAGCCGCCTCCGCCGTCCACTTCACGCCCACGGTGAGCGCCGCCCCGCCCCGCGTCCCCTCGACCCCGCGTCGCGGCTCCGGCGAGCCCGAGCTCGCCGGCGCGCGCGAGCGCGCCGCGCGCGTCGCGCGACCGCGCCTGGCGCGGGGAGGGAGACGACCGGGGGCGCTTTTGCGAGCTAGCCCCCGGGTTTTCCCCTATTTCCAAGCCGGTCCTTCCGCCTGTTTACCGAGTCTTGTAGATCTTACGTCTAGGCCCTCGGATCTATAGGTTAATTATGCAATAGCCCCTGGATCTGAGTAAATTTCGTTTAAAATGGATTTATTTCGGCTGAAACTTTGATAAATCATATAAAATCGAATAAAAATCCTAAAAAGGAAAATCTTGTTGTTCTGGAACCACAGTAAAATGATCTATGCAATGGATATGATATGGATCTGTGCATGTCAACTTTTGTTCACAATTTTTGCACATGCATGTTCTATGTTGTAAATAGGAAAAAGTATATCTAATGAACTCTAATGAACTTCAAATGGGGTGGAACTTGGGCAGTGGCCTATGTAGGGTATTTAGACAGTGTATGAAATTTTGTGGCCCTAGCTTTTCTCATTTACACACTGTTTTCCTTTTTTCATGATAAAATAGATAATTATGGTAATAGAAGTAAGTGCTAAATGGAAGATGGCTAATATGAACCCCTGACATTTTTCTTAGCTTGGTAATAGCTGATTTAGCCCACTAATCCAAAATGAGGCCAGGCATGTGGGTTTTGCGAGGTGGTTTGAAAAATAACAAAAGTTGCTAGTTGAGAAAAGGGAAATAGGAAAAAGTGTATTTAAATTACTAGGAAAATTTTAAGAAAAGTATGGTGGCTAGTACATGGTGTCGAAAGTCCATAAAGCATGTAGGTGCAAGTCTTAGGTACTGCGTTGTCATGCATGTCCATTTTTCCCCTCTAATAGAAATGTTTACTCACTTTGCCCTATTTTCCGCTGCGGGTTACATGTTCACTGCGCTCTGTCCGACACTGCATTTATCGCACTCTTTTGCATATGATGGCATGCATATAGAGCACGGGATCGAGGAGCAGGCACAGCAGCAGCCGTTGATCGAGGAGCCAGAAGACCCGGAACCCGAGCTGCAGCAAGAAGAGTACCCACAGGCCGCACCTGACTTCACCGCCGAGGAGGCTAACCCTAGCGAGGAAGGTAGGCAGGCCCTACATTCCCCTAGCAAATTATGATTTATGATTACGCATATGCATTAGGTATTGTTTGGAGCCTGATTGCATTAGAACCACTGGCCGTCCTGGCCCTAGTACCTATATTAGGTACGTAGGATGAGTTGCCTAGAAATGCTAGGCTCGAGTAGACACGAGTGAATGGTCACTCGTCGCGTAGGGTGACTTTGAAAAAGAAATGGAACACTGGCAGTTCTGCCATGATAGTCTATGATGTTGATGATTAAGTGGAGACCGGGCGGAGATTAAGCTTTACTTTTCGAGGTGTGTGTTGTTGCGGTGTAATGGCTCCGCCCGAGTCGCATAAGGGCCGTTCGCTGTTCGCCTGCTGGTTGGCATACCATTGCTAAAGTGCTTACCCGGTTAATGGGGCCGGTGAAACCTTACTTGTGCCATCCGGAGAACAGAAACACGTTCCTACCCACTGGTTGAGAGGAAGGTGGCCCGGGGGAGCTTGGTACTCATGGCGGGGAGTCCGAGATGTCGGCAGGCTCGTCATGGGGGCACAACCCGGGAGTCAGGTGGGAGTGAATCAAACTTGGGATGGGACAGGTGGAGGAGGGGGACTATATGTGGGAAAGCCGTCGTGTGAGTAAGCATATGGGCCCCTGGCATTTTTAGTTATTCCCGGGAATTAGAAATCGATTCGAATCGCTGATGCTCACCAGGTGTGAGAATGCCAAATATCACTGACGGGCAACGTAGTAATAACCTTAATATTCTGCAATATGATTCATGGTTGGATATCAAGTGGTTGATTATTATTTGAGACTCAGATATTTCATAATGGTGATAGCTATGTACTTGCAAATGATTATCTCTTTCTTTCACAAGGGTAGTGGCTGTTAAATCCCACTACCCGTAGATAAACTTTTGAGCTAAGAATCCAAGGCTAAGGATCCAATGATAGTAAGCAAGCTTTGCGTCAGCCATAAGCCTTGCCATTAAGTCCTCTGAGTAATTAGTACTCAGGGTTTGCCCCCAACATTTGGTTTTCAGGTATGGAGTTCCTCTTTTGTGCCTGCGTGGGTGGAGGAGCTTGTTACCACCAGGAGTGAGCCGAGTCATGATCTGGCAATGGGGTGACATCAGTGGGCATGATGTCACTCTCCTACTGCAAGTCCTTTATTTATCATGAACTGTGATCTTTAATTTCCGCTGCAAGACACTATTTCGAACTCTATTTTATTATGGAACTATGTTGAACCTATTTTATTCAGAACCTGGCTTGTAACTTAAAGTCTTATTACTACCTATTCAAATGCCTGTGATGATGTAACTGTTGTGGCTCCATCGTGAGTCGGATGTGTGTGATGTCGGTTCATCTGGGATTTGGTGTAAATCGAGAGCCGAGGGCTTCTCGACGGACGACCGGGTTTAGTACGGTCTAAGTACACTGTGAGCTAATGGTGACAGGTGTACTTAGCCCGTATTAAATCGGCGGTTCCGCCACAGCTGGTATCAGAGCCGATCATACACAGACAACAGTTATATCATCAAGATTTAGTTTACAAAACTAATTTTGAAAGCCTTTTTCAAGTAATTTGTAAAAGAGAGTATACGATATGCCCGTATTAAGGATGTTAGTGTTATCCAGGTGACATCACTGACATTTTGACCTAGATAGAACTCATATGCATATTCGGTGCTTTGAGAAACAACTTTTCGGCCATTAGCCCTCCCCAGTACTGGTGGAAGCTATTGGAAGTTTTGCGATTAGTTGTGAACTCTGCATTCATGCTGGTAGGATAGAAATTTTTAAGGGGGGTGGTCACCTTTGCGGTGTTTGTGACCACTCTTCTGTTGTGACGCAGCAAGAATTCAATTTGCTTGCGTGGGTGCCAGCCCGGTCTAGCAGAGGACCGTACAGATGCGTTGTCCACGCGGCGCAAATTGCGTGGATGCCACTTCTAGGTTTAGAGTGGTAATGTTGAAAGCATGCATTTTTCTGCAGGTACACTGACTACGTGCGATATTAAGAACGATAGTGAACGCCTAGTTGCATTAGAGAGAGCCGTGCATATATGTCACCGAATTATCGCTAGTAATACTAAATAGGGTGTGCGATGTGAGATCGATAAGGACGACTCATGCATCATGATTTTCTTTTCTGTCAAATGGGATTTGCTGCTAAAAAAAATATGAGTATTGCATAAACTCGAAATTTTAAGACACCACTCTACACCTCCGATCCGTCTTGATCATGATTTTAAAATCCACTCCCTTATAAAACTAAGACATCTCCTTTTTATGCCAAACAGATGGTGAGGACGAAGCAGACCGCGCGCAAGGCCACCGGAGGGCGCCCTTTGCCCCCTATGACCCACACCCCGCCGGTTGCCGAGGGTGGATGGGTCCATGAGCGTTGCCGGGAGGACTGTCCCATGTCCCTGATCCTGTGCAGGGCCATGCGTGAGTTGGGACGTCGCCCCTGCCCGTTCATCTCCACGCAGCTGATCCACGAGCCGGGAGTCTGTGAGGCCAAGGTGGTCCTCACCACGGCAAACGGTAGCTTCCGCACGATCGTTTCCCGCGGAGTCAGTGGGGAGGACGCTCGCAAGGGTGCTCTCATGACAGCCCTTGCAGTACTGAGCTCTGAGGAGGAGGCGGGTGACACGGTGCTGCGTTTCCTCCCTACCCTCGGACAGGACGACGACCCGTGGCAGGACCGTCGCGACGACCTTCGGGCACGGGGTGCCTCGCGCCCCCAGATCGCGTGCGTGGACTACGCCCGCGAGGTGTACGGGCTGTACATTCAGGAGAAGGACCGCAGCTAGTTCTTCGCCGCCAGGCACAGGGACGCTCAGGCTCGCCGTGAGGAGTTGGAGGCGCAGGTGTCGGTGCTCCAGCAGCGCCTCGCGCAGTACGAGGGATCCCAGGACGGGGAGTCCTCCGAGCCTCAGGAGATGGAGCAGGACGAGGACGCCGCGACTACCGGTCACTCTGAGGCTTAGAGGGTGTCTTAGTGGAGTAGTAGTATGTGGCGCGTAGCTAGCACGTTGATAGCGATATTTTGTTTCACCACGCTCCGTGCTTACTTATGGTTGTACCTAAACATTTGTGAGGTGAGAGCTCATACGGGTACCCCATTTATGTAATATGGGACGCCACTTGATGTGTGATTCGATGGTTGGTCGATGTAACCACCATCCCATGATGTAATGGCTAAACCTTGAGCCTTAATTTGGATCGTTTTAATTAAATTCGGAATTCGGTTTTCTGCACTACCTGGTTGCATTGCACACAAGATATGTACATGTCATGATTTCTGAGCCTATACCTACGATGCACGAAAATCTCATGTAAACCACGTTGGCATCCTCCTTGCAGATGGTGAACACTCGCAATGGGCAGCACTCGGGTTCGGAGCCACATGCGAATGGCGCTCCACCCCCACCGGAGTTGGCCACCCTGGTCGTGCAGCAGGCCGAGCTGATCCGCCTGCTCGCCGAGGAACGCCAGGGCCGTGGCCAGCTGCAGCCGCGGGAACCCAGGAACCGAGGCATCTCCTACAGGGACTTCGAGGAGCTGCGACCCCCCGTCTTCACGAAGTGTCCTGAACCTCTGGACGCGGATGATTGGCTCCGCACAATTAGGTCCAAGTTCACACTCCTTCCGGAATTGACCGAGCAACAGAAGGCGCGGTTTGCCGGACAGTTGCTGCAAGGACCAGCAGGCGCGTGGCATGCCACGTTCCTCGAAATGCAGCGGGCTGGGCATGAGCCCACCTGGGAGGAGTTTACCCAGGCTTTTCGGGCTCACTATATCCCGGACAGCTTGATGGAGCAGAAGAAGCGAGAATTTCGGGAGCTTAAGCAAGGCAATAAGACTGTGATGCAATATGTGCAGTCTTTCATTCACCTTTCACAGTATGCACCAGAAGACGTGGCAGATGACCCCCGCCGAGCAGCTAGGCTCTTGAACGGCCTTGACCCCACTCTCCAGACACACTTGGGGCGTCGCTACCAGAGCTTCACCGACTTGGTGGACACCGCGCTTGATATGGAGAATCGCCTGCGGGTCGCTAATGAAGATCAGAGACGTAAGCGCCAAGCCAACACATCTGCTGCTGGATCCTCCCAGAAGCAAAAGTCAGCCTATAGGCCCTCACAGCAGTACTATCAGCAGCCCCGTTTCACGGTCCGGCCCAATCAGCCGGGCTGGGTTCACCGGGTGCCACAGCAGCAGCAGCCACAGGAGCAGCAGAGGCTCACCGCCGGCACACAAGCTCCGGCCCCCGCAACACGTGTCCTCGCTCTCCCGGGACCTGGAAACCCTTGCTTTAACTGTGGCAAGGTGGGGCACTTCAGTCGGGATTGCAGGGCACCCCGCAAAATTCAAGGCCCGAATCCAGCAGGCGGCACCCAGCAGGGCAAGCAGAAGGGGCCGGCACAGAAGACGGGTCGGGTGCACTACCTCCACCTGGAGCAGATTCCCGCCGGTGTGCCGGTGCTCGCTGGTACGTTCATGATCAACGGTCGTTCGACCGTCGTGCTATTTGATTCGGGGGCTACGCATACCTTTATTAGCAAAGCATACGCACAGAAGCATGACATAAAAATGCACAAGTTGAGGGAAAACTACCACATCACTGCCCCAGGGTCTCCTATTGATACCAGTCTAGGGGTCAGGCACTTAAAGCTGGAAATAGGAGCCGAGACATTTATCATCAACCCCGTGGTGCTGCCACACCAGGGGATTGATATTATCTTGGGAATGAATTGGATGACCGAAAACAACGCCGTCCTAGATATTGGCAATAGGGCCATACAGTTAAGGTCTAGGGTCAGCGGCAAGGTTATACGGGTACACATGCCAGACATGAAACACATGGTGGCCACAGTAAATGCAACTGAACTCGATGAAATCAAAAAGATTCCTGTAGTATGTGACTTCCCGGACGTATTTCCGGAAGAACTGCCGGGTCTGCCTCCAGATAGGGATGTAGAGTTCCGCATTGACCTCGTCCCTGGTACAGCCCCCGTCTCAAAAAGGCCATACAGAATGGCACCGGATGAACTAAAAGAGCTAAAAATACAACTCCAAGAGCAACTAGATAAGGGTTTCATTCGGCCAAGTTCGTCACCTTGGGGTTGTCCGGCCCTCTTCGTAGAGAAGAAAGATCAGGGAGGTAAAAGGCTCTGTGTGGACTACAGGCCGCTAAATGCAGTCACAGTCAAAAATAAATATCCAATTCCACACATTGACATCCTGTTCGATCAGTTAGCTGGGGCCAAAGTCTTCTCAAAAATTGACTTAAGATCGGGCTATTATCAGATAAAAATCAGAGAAGAAGACATACCAAAAACTGCTTTCTCGACCAGATATGGCTTGTATGAATATCTGGTCATGTCCTTTGGGTTAACCAACGCACCGGCCTTCTTCATGTACATGATGAACTCGGTGTTCATGAATGAGCTCGACAAGTTCGTCGTGGTATTCATTGATGATATATTAATCTACTCCAAAAATGAAAAAGAACACGAAGAACATTTGCGGGTAGTACTCACTCGGCTAAGAGAACTCAAGCTCTATGCCAAGTTCAGCAAGTGCGCTTTTTGGTTAAAGGAAGTGGGTTTCCTGGGGCATATTCTGTCAGAAAAGGGAGTAGCGGTTGACCCTAGCAAAGTAAAGGATGTTCTGAACTGGAAGCAGCCGGAAACTGTCACAGAAATTCGGAGTTTTCTTGGTCTAGCGGGCTACTACCGCCGCTTTATCAAGGACTTCTCCAAAATTGCTAAACCGATGACCTCCTTGACTAAGAAAAATGCAAAATTCGTGTGGGGTCCGAAGTGTGAGGAGGGGTTCCGAGAATTGAAGAAACTGTTAACAACTGCACCAGTACTAGCCCAACCGGACGTCACCAAGCCCTTCGATGTGTATTGTGACGCCTCCGGTCAGGGCCTCGGTTGTGTCCTAATGCAAGAAGGGAGAGTAATTGCGTACGCCTCCCGCCAACTAAGAAAACATGAAACCAACTACCCGACTCACGATCTGGAACTTGCAGCAGTCGTGCATGCCCTGAAGATATGGAGACACTATCTGCTGGGCAATACCTGTCACATATACACTGACCACAAGAGCCTCAAATATATCTTCACACAGCCCGAACTGAACATGAGGCAGCGTCGGTGGTTAGAATTGATAAAAGATTATGACCTAGAGATTCATTACCACCCGGGGAAAGTGAATGTAGTGGCGGATGCACTAAGCCGTCGGGCTCATTGCAATGTGATTGAGGTCCGACCCACGGCCCGGGTGATATGTTGGGAGATGAATGAGATTGAGATGCCGGTTGAATTCTTAGTCGAACTATATAACATCAGCATTGAGCCAACACTAAGAGATCTGATCATTGAAGCACAAAAACACGACCCGGGCATGGCTCACATACGTGAGGGTATTGCTGAGGCAAAGAGGGATTGCTTCACCTTAGATAACCAAGGGGTCCTATGGTTCAAAAACCGCTTAGTAGTCCCTAAAGATATGGAGTTGAGGAAGAAAATATTAGAAGAAGCTCACAAATCCGTACTGGCCATGCATCCAGGCAGCAATAAAATGTACCAGGACTTAAAACAAAGGTTTTGGTGGACCCGCATGAAGCGGGAAATCGCCAAATATGTATCAGAATGTCACGTGTGCAAGAGAGTAAAAGCAGATCACCTAAAGCCAGCCGGTATGCTTCACCCCTTGAACATCCCGGCTTGGAAGTGGGAAGACATACACATGGATTTTGTGGTAGGGTTGCCACGCACTCAGAAAGGGTACGACTCCATATGGGTGATCATTGACCGTTTCACTAAGTCAGCGCACTTCATACCGGTCAAGACCTCCTACACTGCAGCCACCTATGCTGAGTTATACATTGCACGAATAGTATCCCTACACGGTGTTCCTGTGACCATTACCTCGGATCGAGGCTCAGTCTTTGTGTCTCGTTTCTGGGAGCAGCTATAGAAGTCTCTAGGCACAAAGTTGATCCACAGCTCAGCGTACCACCCTCAGACTAGTGGACAGGTAGAAAGAGTAAATCAGATCCTAGAAGACATGCTTCGGGCCTGTGTCTTAACCTATTCCACCAAGTGGGATGAGTGTTTGCCCCTAGCAGAGTTTGCATATAACAACAGCTACCAAAAGAGCTTGGAGATGGCTCCTTTCGAGGCTCTGTATGGGAGGAGGTGCAGAACACCTCTGAACTGGTCAGAACCTGGAGAGCGAGTCACCTTCGGGCCCGATTTGGTAGCACAAGCCGAAGAGCAAGTGAGGTTTATACAGGAGAACCAAAAAAGGGCACAGTCAAGGCAAAAAAGTTACTCAGATAGAAGGAGGAGACCGCTAGTGTTTAAAGAGGGTGATCACGTGTATCTTCGGGTATCGCCGATGAAAGGTGTGCACCGGTTTGGGGTAAAAGGGAAGCTAGCACCGCGGTACGTTGGGCCATTCAAGATTTCCGAGAAATGTGGACCCGTGGCTTACCGGTTAGAGCTACCACCACGCCTCGCGGCAGTCCATGATATCTTTCATGTCTCACAACTTAAGAAGTGCCTGAGAGTGCCAGAGGAAGAGATCGACACATCCCAAGTTCAGATTGAACCGGACCTCACTTATGAGGCCAGACCGGTGAAAGTCCTGGACCAAAAGCAACGATCGACTTGACGTAGCACGGTCACCATGTATAAGGTGCAATGGAGTGAGCACACCGAAGAAGAGGCCACGTGGGAGACGGAGGAGTACCTGCGAACCAAGTATCCGGGTTTCCTTCCGTCCACCTCGAACGAGTATGTTTCGACTTGCTTAAAACCTTTAAATACCAGTCGCACTGCACTTTCTCATCTCTATAAACTCTCCACCCACAACACATCAAAATCTCGGGACGAGATTTCCTTAAGGGGGGTGGGTTGTGATGCTCCAGCATCTCAAGTACCTAAATTAAGTAAATTGTACACTATCATGCATCATAAGCATCATGGCATAATCATGGTTAGAGGGATTTGGTCATAACGTGGGATTTTTTTTTCAGTAAGCATGGACAATGCCAGGCTTGTAGTTTGAATTCTGTTGGGTTGTGGGGGAAGCTCATATTACCAAAGTTGTAGATAAGGATCTAATGAACAACTTTGTCAAATTGAGTTTGGGCAAAAGATAAATTCAAATTAGTGTTTTGAACCTTTTTCTGTCAGCCCAAACAACCAACCCAAACCAGCCTGGTTTTGAAAACCCAAGTTTGTACAAACCTACAGCCACTTTCATGAAATACTCCCATTGAACAAAATGTAGACCATAAAATTCTACACAACTTTCCCAAAAGGCACATGAGGTGTAAATGGCTAGAAAAGGGATTTTTAGAATTTCTAAGATGGGGCATCCTGCTGGTCAAACCTGAGGCAGCAACTCAAATTCAAATTTAGACCAAACTTGACCATAGAACTGGGGGTCAAAGTTTATAACAAAGTTGTAGCTTACAAAATTTTGAACACTCCTTGTATTTTGAGTTTCATCTAAATCGGCCTCTAAGATGCTCAAAAACGCAAATAGAAAAGAGGTGTCTCAGCAGTCAAAGGGGATTTTTCCATTTTTGGATTTTCCTTTTTTCCCTCTCTCTATGACAGGTGGGCCCCACCTGTCGGGTTCCCGCCCGCGGCGTCCGAACTGGGCCGGCCCGCGCCAATTCGGCCCTCGCCCCGTAGACCCGGTCCACTGCGCCGTCTCTCCGTCTCGCGTCTTGGCCCCACCCGTCAGCGGCTCGCGGCTCATGGACGCGGTCCGCGCCGCGCGGCGCGTCGTCCTCCCGCGTACGACGGCGACCACGCGGCCGACGGTCACCGCCGCGGCCGTCCGGCCACCGCCCGCGCCCCCTCCGCCCTGCCCGCGCTGCCCGACCCCGGCCCCTAAAAGGGGAGGAGCCCCGCGCCCCAAAACCCTAACGGCCCGCTCCTCTGCCTCTCTCCGCCCGCCCCGAGCCTCTTTTCGCCGCGACCGCCATAGCCGGCGGCGAGCTCGAACCCGAGCTCGCGCCGCCGCCATCCGGCCTCCCCGAGCCAAACTGACCCCACCACCGCACTCCCCGCTCCGCGCCGCCCTCACTCCACTAGATCTAGTCGTCGTACTCCTCTCCCCCGAGGAGATCGAGCTCGGCTCGACGTCGCGTCGCGCCGGGAGCTTCAAGTCGCCGCCGCCGTTCGTCGCCGTTCCCCGCCGACCCGAGCCGCCTCCGCCGTCCACTTCACGCCCACGGTGAGCGCCGCCCCGCCCCGCGTCCCCTCGACCCCACGTCGCGGCTCCGGTGAGCCCGAGCTCGCCGGCGCGCGCGAGCGCGCCGCGCGCGCGCGTCGCGCGACCGCGCCTGGCGTGGGGAGGGAGACGACCGGGGGCGCTTTTGCGAGCTAGCCCCCGGGTTTTCCCCTATTTCCAAGCCGGTCCTCCCGCCTGTTTACCGAGTCTTGTAGATCTTACGTCTAGGCCCTCGGATCTATAGGTTAATTATGCAATAGCCCCTGGATCTGAGTAAATTTCGTTTAAAATGGATTTATTTCGGCTGAAACTTTGATAAATCATATAAAATCGAATAAAAATCCTAAAAAGGAAAATCTTGTTGTTCTGGAACCACAGTAAAATGATCTATGCAATGGATATGATATGGATCTGTGCATGTCAACTTTTGTTCACAATTTTTGCACATGCATGTTCTATGTTGTAAATAGGAAAAAGTATATCTAATGAACTCTAATGAACTTCAAATGGGGTGGAACTTGGGCAGTGGCCTATGTAGGGTATTTAGACAGTGTATGAAATTTTGTGGCCCTAGCTTTTCTCATTTACACACTGTTTTCCTTTTTTCATGATAAAATAGATAATTATGGTAATAGAAGTAAGTGCTAAATGGAAGATGGCTAATATGAACCCCTGACATTTTTCTTAGCTTGGTAATAGCTGATTTAGCCCACTAATCCAAAATGAGGCCAGGCATGTGGGTTTTGCGAGGTGGTTTGAAAAATAACAAAAGTTGCTAGTTGAGAAAAGGGAAATAGGAAAAAGTGTATTTAAATTACTAGGAAAATTTTAAGAAAAGTATGGTGGCTAGTACATGGTGTCGAAAGTCCATAAAGCATGTAGGTGCAAGTCTTAGGTACTGCGTTGTCATGCATGTCCATTTTTCCCCTCTAATAGAAATGTTTACTCACTTTGCCCTATTTTCCGCTGCGGGTTACATGTTCACTGCGCTCTGTCCGACACTGCATTTATCGCACTCTTTTGCATATGATGGCATGCATATAGAGCACGGGATCGAGGAGCAGGCACAGCAGCAGCCGTTGATCGAGGAGCCAGAAGACCCGGAACCCGAGCTGCAGCAAGAAGAGTACCCGCAGGCCGCACCTGACTTCACCGCCGAGGAGGCTAACCCTAGCGAGGAAGGTAGGCAGGCCCTACATTCCCCTAGCAAATTATGATTTATGATTACGCATATGCATTAGGTATTGTTTGGAGCCTGATTGCATTAGAACCACTGGCCGTCCTGGCCCTAGCACCTATATTAGGTACGTAGGACGAGTTGCCTAGAAATGCTAGGCTCGAGTAGACACGAGTGAATGGTCACTCGTCGCGTAGGGTGACTTTGAAAAAGAAATGGAACACTGGCAGTTCTGCCATGATAGTCTATGATGTTGATGATTAAGTGGAGACCGGGCGGAGATTAAGCTTTACTTTTCGAGGTGTGTGTTGTTGCGGTGTAATGGCTCCGCCCGAGTCGCATAAGGGCCGTTCGCTGTTCGCCTGCTGGTTGGCATACCATTGCTAAAGTGCTTACCCGGTTAATGGGGCCGGTGAAACCTTACTTGTGCCATCCGGAGAACAGAAACACGTTCCTACCCACTGGTTGAGAGGAAGGTGGCCCGGGGGAGCTTGGTACTCATGGCGGGGAGTCCGAGATGTCGGCAGGCTCGTCATGGGGGCACAACCCGGGAGTCAGGTGGGAGTGAATCAAACTTGGGATGGGACAGGTGGAGGAGGGGGACTATATGTGGGAAAGCCGTCGTGTGAGTAAGCATATGGGCCCCTGGCATTTTTAGTTATTCCCGGGAATTAGAAATCGATTCGAATCGCTGATGCTCACCAGGTGTGAGAATGCCAAATATCACTGACGGGCAACGTAGTAATAACCTTAATATTCTGCAATATGATTCATGGTTGGATATCAAGTGGTTGATTATTATTTGAGACTCAGATATTTCATAATGATGATAGCTATGTACTTGCAAATGATTATCTCTTTCTTTCACAAGGGTAGTGGCTGTTAAATCCCACTACCCGTAGATAAACTTTTGAGCTAAGAATCCAAGGCTAAGGATCCAATGATAGTAAGCAAGCTTTGCGTCAGCCATAAGCCTTGCCATTAAGTCCTCTGAGTAATTAGTACTCAGGGTTTGCCCCCAACATTTGGTTTTCAGGTATGGAGTTCCTCTTTTGTGCCTGCGTGGGTGGAGGAGCTTGTTACCACCAGGAGTGAGCCGAGTCATGATCTGGCAATGGGGTGACATCAGTGGGCATGATGTCACTCTCCTACTGCAAGTCCTTTATTTATCATGAACTGTGATCTTTAATTTCCGCTGCAAGACACTATTTCGAACTCTATTTTATTATGGAACTATGTTGAACCTATTTTATTCAGAACCTGGCTTGTAACTTAAAGTCTTATTACTACCTATTCAAATGCCTGTGATGATGTAACTGTTGTGGCTCCATCGTGAGTCGGATGTGTGTGATGTCGGTTCATCTGGGATTTGGTGTAAATCAAGAGCCGAGGGCTTCTCGACGGACGACCGGGTTTAGTACGGTCTAAGTACACTGTGAGCTAATGGTGACAGGTGTACTTAGCCCGTATTAAATCGGCGGTTCCGCCACACTTCGCCACTTTGGCCTTGTTATCCTTAATTCTTTCAAGAGCCCATAGCCGAAGCTTTGTCGAATCATCGACATTAATGTTCATAAGAGCTGCGTACTCATCGGCTGATAGATCATTTTGAAATTGAACCCGTCTGGAGCTGATGTTGACTTCCCATGGCATGACAGCCTCTTGACCGTACACCAGCTGGTAAGGCGTGCACTTGATAGCTCCATGACACGACATCCTATATGCCCATAATGCTTCAGCCAGCTAATCATGCCATTGCTTGGGATATTCATCTATCTTGCGCTTGATCAGCTTAATGAGGCTCTTGTTTGATGCCTCGGCTTGGCCGTTTGCCTAGGCATAATATGGTGAAGACTGTATGAGGGTGATGCCCATCTCTCTAGCAAATTTTTTGAATTCCTCAGCCAAAAAGACGGTCCCCTGATCTGTGGTGATAGTCTGTGGTATCCCAAAACGGTAGATGATATGCTCTTTAACGAAATTTACCACATCTTTGGCCGTGACATTCTTCATTGGCACGGCCTCAACCCATTTGGTAAAATAATCAGTGGCGGGCCCTTGTTAATTTGCCCAATAATATCCATGCCCCAGCCTCTAAACGGCCATGGTTTGATGATGGGATTCAATGGCCCAGCCGGAGCCATTTGGATGGCCCGAACTTCTGACATTCCTCGCATCCTTTGTAATATTTGAAGCAATCCTCTAGCATCGTCGGCCAATAGTAGCCAGATATCCTAATCAGCCACTTCATCTTATGAGCCAATTGATGTGTACCGCAAGTCCCTTCATGTACGTCGTGCATGACTTGGAGTGCTTTCGCTGGCCCGAGACACTTTAACAATAGCCCTTCAATGGTCCTAAAATAAAGCTCATCCCCAATGAGGACGTGTTTCAGAGCTCGGCGCCTTGTCTTCTTGTCTGCCCCCCGAGCCGGATCCCTTAAGTAATTGAGGAAATCGGCTCTCCAACCGGCTGTTGCCAATTGCATTGTATCAATGCAGACGTCATCGACACTTTCCGCATATCCAGAAGCTATTTGCACGAGTTTGTTGGCCTTGGCATTGTCCACTCCCGGGATCCACTTAAGCTGGATGTAGCGGAATCGTGCCATCAACTCTTGTGCATGGAGAAAATATGGATAAAGCAAATCACTTGCACAATTGAACTCCTCTGTTGATTGGTTGATGGCCACACGGGAATCACCGAATACCTCTACTGCTTCAGCACCTGCTTCAAGTAGCAACTCGAGGCCTTTGTATAGAGCCTCGTACTCTGTTTGGTTGTTAGTGCGTCATTCGCTGAAGCGAAAAGCAAACTCATACTATGCCCCCCAAGGGGACACGATGAAGAGCCCGATACCGCAGCTAGCGTCACAAGCGGATCTCTGACAAAGCAAACATCCATTTGCCGAGCATGCCCTTGAGGATTGGTGCTGACAGCATGTGCTTAATAACGTCGGCATTGCAGGCGACCAGTGTCTCGGCATTGAGTAGGTAATGACGGAGTTTTGTGCATGTAAAGTATAAACATAAACATAAACGCTCCATCTCAGAGTACCTAGTCTCCGCGTTGAGTAAGCGTCGGCTGAGGTAGTAGACAACGCGCTCCTTGCCATCGACTTCTTGAATTAGCACAGAGCCGATGGAAACCTCATCGGCCGAAAGATACACAATGAAAGGGAGGTCGAGGCGGGGTGGGGCCATCATTGGTGGTGCAGTTAGATACCTTTTTAAATTGCCGAACGCCAGCTGCTGATCAGGCCCCCATACAAACTCATCGCTCCTTTGGGTGCGAACCAATGACATGAATGCTTCTAGTTTGGCTGACAGGTTGGGAATAAATCGCCTGATGTAGTTGATCTTCCCAATTAGTTGCTGTAGCTCCTTCTTACACGTTGAAGGCGCCATTGTTTCAATGGCATCCTTGCTCTTCGAGCCGATCTCTATCCCATGTTCATGGATCATGAACCCTAGGAACTGTCCGGTAGTGAACCCGAACGCGAATTTGTCAGGATTCATTCGCATACCATGCTTCCGCGTACGCTCAAGGACTTGACAAAGATCGGCTAAGTGATTTTCTTGTAAGACCGACTTGACCACCATGTCGTCAATATAAACCTCGACAAGTCAGCTGATGAGGTCGTGAAAGATGTAATTCATGGCTCGCTGGTAGGTTGCTCCGGTGTTTCGTAAGCTGAAGGTCATGACCACAAACTCAAACAGCCCTTGCGAGCAACGAAAGGCTGTCTTGTGTACATCTTCCTCGGCCATAAAGATCTAGTTGTGCCCAGCATTGCCATCAAGGAAACTCATCATCTTGTGACCAGCTGTAGCGTCAATGAGTGACTCGGCAATGGGCATTGGGTATTCATCTTTAGGAGTAGCCCTGTTCAGATCCCTGAAATCGATGCATATCCTAAGCTTCCCATTCTTCTTCCTAACTGGAACAATGCTCGATATCCAGGTAGCATATCGGCAAGGGCGGATAAAACCAGCCTGAATCTTTTTCTCTATTTCCTTCTTGACTGTGTCAAGGATTTTTGCATCAATTTTCCTAGGATGCTGTGCAAATGGGTGGTAACCAGGCTTGATGGGGAGCCGATGCTCGACAATAGATCGATCAAGACCGGGCATCTCATGGTGTTCCCACGCAAAGCAATCTAGAAACTCCCTCAATAGCTTGACTAGTTTGGCTTTAAATTCCGGGTCGAGCTTTTTGCTGATCCACGTTGGTCTAGGTCAATCACCCGGGCCGATGTCGACCTACTAGAGTTCTTCAGACGGAGTGAAACCGAACCCAAGCTTGCCCTATTCCGCAAATTCCTTTGTGGAACTAGATGTTGTGGGAGAAGGATACGCACGAGCTATCTCTATTTCTTCCACATCATCGACTGATTGGTCATCACATGAAAGAACGTTTTTATCAGGAGAAACATAAATTAGACCAATATACCGAAGCCGAGGATGAAGCTCAGCCAAACCAAAGATTTCAGTCACTATTGAATTATAAATATTTTGGGGCCGATCACGAAGATCGGCCACTACGGGCTGAAGGTCCATAGAGACGTTACACTTGGTCACGAGCTGATTGATAGGGTCGGCTGATACATCACGTGAAAATTTTAGCTTACAAATTTTTTAGGGCCGATCGCAAAGATCGGCCACTACGGGCTGGATGCCCATAGAATTACTACAATTGGTCATTAGCCGATCGACATGATCGGCCGACGCATTGCATGAAAATTCTGAATGATCTACAACTTGCTGCCGGCTGCCCGTATCGGAGTAATCTCGTTTTTTGCAAGGTCGATGAAGCTCCAGTCTGGCTCTGATCTTCCTGGGAGGCACTCTGCATCATATGAGCTCCAGAACTGCGCCTCTGTTGTTGAAACGTCACAAGATTCGTCGGTTGGGACTACCTCAATGTCGTCCCCATCCCACTGAATGAGGCACTGGTGCATGTAGGATGGGATGCAGCAGTTGGCATGGATCCAGTCTCGGCCAAGTAAGGCTGAGTAAGGACCTTGATTATCCACAACAAAGAAGGACGTATTCAATGTCTTGTGGGCAACCGTGAGCTCCGCGTTGAGTACGCCCTTAACCTGCGACGAGTTACCCTTGAAGTCGTTGAGGATAACGTTAGTTGCAATGAGATCTTCGGTAGACCGACCAAACTTCCGACACACAGAGTATGGCATGACGTTGACTGTTGCTCCTGTGTCAACAAGCATCCTACCGACCGGTTTGCCATTGATAAAACCTCTTATGTGAAGAGGCTTGAGGTGCCTATACTTCTTGTCCGCCGGCTTCTCAAAGATACCAGCAGCGGGGCCAAGGCTAAGTTGAGCCATAGACTCGGCCATCTGCTCTTTAGAAGGAGGGAGAAATTCCTCCAGCAAGACAAAAACCATATTGGTGCCTGGTGCCGATTTATCGAACAATGCGTTAAACCTCTCTTGGAAATCTGCGCCATCGGCCATCTGACTTTCACTGTCCATGTTTGATGGCCCATCTTTGCTATCATCCTTGACTGGCTGATCAGGAACCGGCTTGGTGGATGGCTCGGCCGCGTCTGACTGTGGCTTGCGCTTCCAGACGAGGCTGCGTTCGGCTCGCAGGCTGTGATGCCCCTGACATCTCAGAAGCCTTAATACACGGTTAGATGAAGGCTAACGATGGATTAAGGCTTAATCATGCTTAGTGATTAACAAGAAACACGTGGAGGAGCCACTAAATCAAAAATTTTCTACACAAGATACAAGACCACACATTTCGTGGTTGAATAAGTCAACACTCACATGCTTTTGAGCTCAACTCAAATGCCAAACCTCGGATAAGAAAAGTAGCCCTAGACCTTTCTGTTGGACAATGTTCAAAAATCTAAAGACAGAAGGTTTAAAAGATCCAATCCAAAGTTTCTTGATAAGTGCCAGTTGTGATCGTGAGCAAACTTGAGCCCTAATAAAGCTTTCAAATTCATTAAGTACCCGAGCTCAACTCCGTTGACAAACTTGTTGTACATGCTATGGACTATCCTTTTGCTACACTGAGCATGGATCAAAACTATCGTCTACTCACTCAAAATTTCACCCAAATATCTCATGGAAACAACCAGATCAAACCACACTTAGAAATTTCCCAAGTATGGGTTTTCAGCTTTTCCCTAAGTTGATTCTGAAATTACTTTTGATTTCACTATACAACTTCAAAATCTTCCTTTGTATGAAGTGGAATTAAACTTATCACCTTTCAAATGCACTTATTGTGGAAGTGATTGGACTTCATTTGATACTCCAAAAATTTGAAACAAGAAAGTCTCCACACAAAGTGAAATTTCTGTTTTAATAAACCTTGGAACATATTTGTATCTATAGCTCAAAATCTGTTGGGTGTCAGACCAAAGTCATATTACCAAACTTTTAGGTCATCTACTGGAGAACAACTTTGGTAATTAGGGTTTGATCATATATTGAGTTTTAAATGGAGTTTAGGGTCATTTTCTACCAACACAGAAAACCAGTTCAAATCTGACCTGTTTAGTAATCTCAATGTTTATATGACCTACAGCCACTTTCATGCAAAGATCAAATTAGAGAAGTTGTAGATATTGAAATTATAAACAAACTTTTCAATATACACTTTGGGTGGTAAAGACCAGAGATAGGACTTTTGATTCTCACAATCAGTAGAGGTACCCTGTCCAAACTGGGAGCTGCAACCTAAATTCAAATGAAATTCATATTTGAGCTTCGAATCTGAAGTTCAGCCTATTGACAAACTTGTAGACCTTGAAGAGGCCAACATTTCCTCCAATTACCGTTTTCCCAAAATCGGCCTCTAAGTTGGTCAAAAAGGCAAATTACTAAAGGGGAAAAACACATTTTTCCCTTTTCCTTCTTCCCTCCCACTGACGGGTGGGCCCGTCAATCCGGAGCTCAGCCGACACCCAGCCGACGCCTTCCCGGCTCTCCTTGCGCTCGCCTCGCCCTCACTCTCTCTCGGCCGCTCTTTTCTCCCTCTGCCTCGCTCGCGACCCGCGGCCACCATGGACGAGCTCGAGCTCGGACCCAAGCTCCTGCAGCCACTTCACTACCTCCCCTCGCCCTAGACCACCACCATCACCTGCGCCGCGACCTCGCGCACCCGGATCTCTAAGCCTCCTCGCCTTTCCCCTCCCCGTGGGGTAGATCAAGCCGTCGCTCGGCGTCCGCGACACCGAGTTCACGGCGCGTTCACCGCCCGTTCACCACCGTAGCACCCACCCCTCCGGCCTCCTTTCCGCCTAGCTTATGGGAGCACTAGGACCGCCACACTCCACTCTCCGCTTCCCCAAGGACCAATAGCCCTGGAGCCCCTCCTAGCATCCTCCCCGCGCGCGACCACCATTTCCGCCCGGGTCAAGCTCCGAGCTACCGCCGACACCCACCTTCCGGTGCCTTCCCCACCCCCAGACTGCCACCGCTGGCGTCGCCGTCTCTCCGCGCACCTCTGGGGTAAACCAATTGACCGCCTCGCCGCCTTCCTGCTCTGGTCCGAGCCGCGCCGCCGCTCACCGAAGCGTCGTCTCCACATCCGGTTCACCGCCGCCGCTCCGCTTGCCCTCACCACCCCTCGCAACGACGCCTACGTCAACGGGTTCGCCGTGGTTGGGAACACCCTCAGCCACCTGCTCGGCTCCAAGCCCGGCAACCAGGCCGCCGGCGGAGCGCCGCCGTTCCTCCCCTACGCGCCGCGCGCCGTCCCCTGTCCAGAGGTAGAAGAAGGAGGGGGTTTTCCCCAAAACCCCCTCGCCTTTTAGATAATTGCCCGCTCTATTTTAAGTACTATTCACTAAGTCTATACAATCTTCTGTGCAGGCCCCTGAAGTATATGGTTAATTTCGTTTAGGTCCCTGTTTTGTATGTTTTTCTTTTTCTAAATCTGAGAACTTTGAAAAATCATAAAAAATCATAAAAAAAATCCAAAATGGACAAACTCAGTTGCATTAGACTCCTCTTGAATAGATCTACATGATTGATAAGATGTGGAGGTGTTAAATGTCTGTTTTACCCTTGGTTTGTTGCATGCATGATTAATTAGGATAAATGACAAAAGTGGACTAAATGAGCTCCAAAGGCCATGAAACTTAGATAGTAGCTTTCTTGTGGCATTATAACATTATGTGAATTTTTGTAGCCCTAGCACTTGCTGTTTAATTACCCTTTTGCCATTTACATGTGTTATGTGCATTTATTTAACCTAGGAATTGGAGGCTACATAAAATATGCTCAAATGGATGAACTATAATTTCTGGGCACTCCTTATAATAAATGTAACTCACTGTATAAGTTTGAGCTCTTGCATGTTAGGTTTGATTGCGGTTTTGAAAATGACAAGTGCTAAGGTGATTAAATCAATAAAATGTAAAAGTGCTATTTACTGTGCCCTAAAAACTCCACGAAAATTCCTATAGCTATATTCCTGTGCAGGTATACTTATGTAGGTTGTTCATGCTTTATGGATGCTGTTTCATGAAAGAAGTATAAGTAGTCACTTAAATAGGGCCAAAAGTGAAGGTAATAGGAATGGAAAGCAACGTACTCACATGCACCAGAGATTGCTCTTATAAACTTCCTTTAATAGAATTGAGTCTGCGGTGTCAAAAGGAACCTCGTAAGATATTTGATTCTAGGGAAAATTTGTTGTGGGACATCCGACTTCCGTGGTTTTTGCCATTTCACACCGCCAACGCTCAAATTTGCCGAGTACCATTATGAAATTGTGTATTTTTGCTACAACACACCGCAACAATTATAATAATAATTTTTGAGATTTGGGGAGAGGGAAGGTAGGGGGAATGTCTTTTTTGCCCTTGTCTTCAACCTTCCCTTTTCTTCTTTCTCACTGCTCGCTTCTCCGGACGCCGGGCCGATCCACCACCTCCCTTTCTGCGCCCCTGCTCCCATGGCGCTCCTCCGCCAGCAGTGCTCCAGCAGCCCAACAGGACGCGGTGGCGCGGCACATCGAAGGCCGCCTGGCTGAGCCGGTAGCATGACTGCTCCCTTCTGCACCCCCACATCCGCCTGCTCCTCCAGCCACCGGCGCTCCATGAACTGCAGCGGCGGGTGCTGGACGCTGGACGCCGGCAGCCGAAGCCGAGGGCTACGCGTGCTCCACCGCCGTCGGATGCAGTCCCGCCATAGTTAGCGCCAGCACGGGGCAAGCACAGTGAGTAGGAGAGAGAGGCGCGGTGAGCATGAGAGGTAGGAGCGCGGCGGTAAGCACGGTGAGCAGGAGAGAGAGAAGCGCGGTGAGACAGGCCAGCTCCAAGGGCAAAAATGCCCATTCACTGTGCTTTCTCTCACCTGGACGGCTGAAATGATTAAAATAATGGATGTGGTGTGATTCAACAAACAACCAGCGTTTTATAATGGTACTGGGCAAATTCACGCGTTGGCGGTGTGCGCTAGCATATTTTACTAAAGTTGGGTGTCCTGCAGCAAATTTTGCCTTGATTCTATAATACTCCACATGCATGTTTGATCCTCCTATGACAAGGATTGTAGATCTTTAATTATAAAAAGTGTTGCACTATTAATATGTGGATATCAATAACTCGGTTAAGTCAAGATATATCACTTATTTACTTATATGCTTGATGTATAGTGAATGGGATAAAATTTACTTGGAAGTAGAAGTCTATCATGTACTTTGATCCGAATGCTTAGCTGGTATACTTGGCTTGCTGAGATAGATTAATCAACGACATACTCCATAAAAGTACCCTAGTAACCCAAATAGCTAGTGCTTATTTTTACTGAGTCACAGCATTATCATGTTTCCTTCCGATCAGTGGACTGATAGAAGTATATATATATATCGAGTATATGCTTGCTCTGGGTTATGAAGGCACTACAATCGCTATGTCAAAGATACCGTGTTTCGACCTAGCAGTCCATATGTGTGTGCATGTATACTCCCCTGCTGTTTTGCTTGCACATGGAATGATAACAAACAATCTAAATTGATATCTTGCTCATGCATTAGTTCGAGTGTTGTATTGCGTGTCTCTAATTATATGGGTTATGTTAGCTTTATGTCCACAAGGATGATCTTGTTTGAATGGTTGCCAATCACCTTTCTGTCTAACCATGCAATGACTGTTCAACGTGTGTGCTTGATATTCGTGCATCTCATCCACTGCATCATGCATGTCATTCATATAGTGACGCTTATTTCAGATACGTGATCGAAAAATGAGCGCGTGGAACTACTTCAACCAATGGTGATCCAAAAGACCAACTAAGACCCACTCACGACCTGGAGAGCCCATCAGTCGTGTTTGGAAGGAGGAGTTGTCCAAGGGATTAAGGGGTTGCCTGGGGCAAAGCCTCACAACCCAGCAAACTAACATTAGCCTAGTTTGTTGGTTTTCTTAAAGTAAAACAAAGGTAGGCAGGACCATACTATACCCAGCAAACATCTTATGTCTTGATGATTAGGCATATGCATCAGGAGTTGTTTGGAACCAACTGCATTAGACATCTTGGCCGCCCTGGCCCTAGCACCTATCTATTAGAGTTCGTAGGACGAGTGCCTAGAGTTGCTAGGTACGAGTAGACACGAGTGAATGGAGTCACTCGTCACGTAGGTGATTTTTTCAAAAGTTACAAGAAATCTCACTATTATGAATCTTACTTTGATTGTGTTATGTTTTAAATGAAGACCGGGCGGAGATATGGAAAGGTACGATGAGAATTGGATTATGTGTGGTGGACTCTGCCCGAGTCGTTTAAGGCCCGTTCGTCTGTTCGCCTGCTGATTGGCTCAACATTGCTAAAGTGCTTATCCGGGAAGTGGGACCGGTGAAAGTCTTACCGGCCCCGTCCTACTGTTCATGGTGCTGCCCATCCACTGATAGGGGGCCGATGGACTTGGGAGGTGCTTGGAAGTTGAGGGAGGGCTGACCCGACGTATTGTGGTATCGCTCCTGAGACAGCTACTCCCAAGGGTTAGGTGGGGGCGCTGTGAATCTTGGGACGGGACAGGTGGAGATGGGGGGTATATGTGAGGAACGCGATGGCTAGTAAGCATATATCCCTTGGCATTTTTAGTTATTCCCGGGAATTAAAAATCGATTCGAATCGCTGATGCTCACCAGGTGTGAGAGTGCCAAATATCACTGACGGGCAACGTAGTAATAACTGTAATATGTTGTTTATTAAATCATGCTTTCTAATACAACATGCTTGGATAGGTATGACCCATCCCAATATTCAGGGTGTTGCCCATCCACTGCTAGGAGGTCGATGGACTTGGGAGATGCTTTGAGGTCGAGGGAAAGCTGACCCGACGTACCGTGGTATCCCTCCTGAGACGGCTACTCCCAAGGGGTTGGATGGAGGCGCTGTGAATCTTGGGACAGGACATGTGTTCGACATACTATTATGCAAGTTTCTGATGGGTTCTCATGTTTTACTTTCATACAAGTACTTACTTTATAATATAAATGATCTCCATGATTAATGGATAGCAGCTGTCAAATCCTGCTATCTTATGTCAACATGACTTACTTTAAGAATCAACAGCTAAGGATCCACCTGAGTAGTAAGCATGCTTTGCGTCAGCCGTAAGCCCCATCCATTAAGTCCTACTGAGTAATTAGTACTCAGGGTTTGCCCCCACTTTTGGCTTACAGGTACCGATGACTTTTGGACAACTGTGCTGGAGGTGGTAGTACCGGTGGGCTCGATGCTACTCGCCTTGTTCACCTCTTCGTGAAGACTACTTAAGTATATTGCTTCCGCTACGAGTTGTTTTGAAAACTCTTCCGCTATATATATACTCTGAATTCGCTTCCGCTATATTTGAACATGTATTTGATTCCCTACCTTTGGTTTTGTAAATTTATTCTATTATTCTCTATTTTAACTGCCTGTGATGATGTAATTGTTGTGGCTCTTTCGAGGGCTGAATGTGTGTGATGTCGGTATCCTCGGGCGATGGTTACATCGAGTGCCCTTTTGGGTAGCTCGATGGACTACCGGGTTTAGTCCGGTCTAAGTGCACTGTGAGCCAGAGGTGGCAGGTGTGCTTAGTCTAGATTAAGCAGGGCAATTCCGCCACACAGGCTAGGAATCTCGGATGTACCAACAACCTTCTTTAATAGCCGAAGATACTCTGCTTCGGCTTGTTCCAGGCTGCGCAAACGCTGCAACCTGCGCTTTTGTGACCTGGACAGACCTTCTGGACACCACCTTGGGAGGTGGCATTCTTCCCGGCACCGGCTGGCCTCGGCCTCCAAGGATTGAGACGCCTGATCACGCTGGGCTGTGGGAGACGGAGCCCGCTTTGGAGGTGGAGACACCTGTCGCTTCCTTAGTGGAGACACGGGCCGTCGAGGCGGGAGCGTACGGTTGCACCGTGGGGATGGCGCACGGCGACGAGGTGGCGACAGTGCGTGCTCCAGGAACTCAAATACTGACGGCTTGCAGCGCTTGGCCCTGTGGGTGGAACATTCAGGGCAATCATCAGGAGTGGGCAGCCTGTCCATACCTTGGCTCCAGCAGTAGTAGAAGTAGGGACAGCTCCAGTGCTCTCTGTGGTTGGCGGCGTCGCAGTGTTCCTCGTATTCCCGTCGGCCCTCCCTACATCGCTCATCGTGCCTAGACGAACGGGGGTAATCTCGGTGAAGCTCCTCGTAGCGGTGACGCTGCTCACGATAGTACGCCTGTTCTTCATAGAGCTAGCGACATTCTTCATTGCGACGGTGGTGTCGAGCGTACATGCCAATCAGTACTCCGGAGTTAGGGTGGCACCGTCGGTTCCTCTCGATTGTTCTGACCGAAGTATGATCTTCGGCCCTGAATTCGAGGGGTAGATCATCGCGTGGGTCAACCTTGGCCTTCCCCTTGTCTTCTTTGGACGGCTGGACCATGTTGATTGAGAAAGCCAACCCTGAGCTTCTCTGGTGGGGCGACGTAGTACTCTGCCTGCAGTGATCGCCTCCTCAACCCGATTGCGAAAAGTCGATCCATCTAGGCTGCTCGGCAAATAGGTGTCTTCTAGCGAGGGGAAGTTCGAGAAGACCGCGTTGACCGAAAACGGCATAGTGTGGATCTTCAATGGAGCCCTTGTGTAAACCAGTTTTCCCTATTCGATGGCTCTTTGAATCTCGGTCCGCAGCACCCTGCAGTCACTTGTATCATGCCCATCTAGCTTGTTGTACCATTTGCAATATTTACGACCACACATTTCTTCAGCCGAGGGTACCTGATGCCCGTCCATAGGGATGAGGTGTTTTTCTTTGAGTAGCAAATAGAAGATCTGCTCGGTCTTGGTGACGTCAAAGTCGTAACCTGGAGTAGGTTCTGGTTTCCTCACCCACTAGCATTGCAATGGCTAATTTGTTCGTGCCCATTGTACGAGGCAAGCATCAGCGTCGTCAGTTAGGTCTTCTTCATCGGCTCGAACGTAACCGATGTTCCTCTTGTTTTTCTCCTGGAAGAGTTCTGAATGGCTTCGTCCGTAGGAAGAAACTTTAGAAACTAAGTGGTCGATGGATTCGAAATCAGTTGGCCCGTAGATTGCCCTGGTGGCCTTGTTCAGACCCTTATATGCTAGCTCCGCCAAAGATCTCTCTGTAAGTTGCAGCAAGAAACACCTGTTCCTTAGCTCATGGAACCTTTGAATGTACTGGTGGACTGTATCTCCTGGATGTGTCAAATCTCAGTGAGATCAGTTATTGTTGCCTCGTTGGATCCGGAGAAGAATTGCGCATGGAACTTTTCCTCCAGTTGTTTCCATGTGGTGATTGATCTTGGTGGCAGAGTAGTAAGAGAAAAGCCGAATCTTCATGTGTTCGGCTCGAGAGGCGGCGCCAAGTTGCACCAAGTATCGGCTAATGTTCTCGATAGTGCTGGCGCCGTCGTTGCCACTGAACTTCGAGAAGTCAGGGATCTTGAACTTTGGAGGGGCTTCCAGCAATCATACGCCTCCGGGTAGGGCTTTGTGTAGTTGATGGCCCCTTGCTTTGGCGCAAACCCGTACTGATTCCTCATTATCTTCGAAATCTGAGCTTGAACCATAGCTTCTACGTCGGTCCCTAGAGCATAAGCGGCCTGATCACGCTGGATCGGCCCAGAATCGTAAATACGATGCCATTCAGCCATCTCTTGATTGGCCGATTTGGTCGGCTTGTGAGGTGACCGAGACTCCTGTGGACCCTGGGATTGGCCTCGTGGAGGATTGACCAGCACGGCGTTAGGGTAAGGTTTTGGAGGCTTTTCTCCTTCTTGCAACTGCCGGTACCTAAGCGGGCAGCAGTACCCTTCTGGGATAACCAGAGGAGGTGTAGAATACACACGAGGTTGCAAGGGGATACCGTCACGTGGGCATGATGAACTCAGCAATGTTGTCCCCCTGGACCTCAATGTGGATGGGGTTGAGCAGCCTGGAATAGAACATAGCCTCTTCGACGTGGCCGTTCAACGATGGGCTAGTGATATGGAGCGGTTCACTGGCCAAGGCAGCTCTGACGGTCTTGACGACAATATTATCCATACGGTTGATTGTTGCTTCTGACTGCCGTATGAGAGCGTGCACCGTAATCTGGTGGATCTCCTCACAGAGCGCCACAGTGCGCTCGTGGGAAGGAGTCATGAGGTCGACTTGATCCAAGAGGGTTGTAGGGACCCCATGCATCTTGATGTGTCCATGACGACTTTTGCCGTGAAGGGCGAGAAGCTTCTTCTTCAGGTCATCGACGATCTTGGTGAATTGCCTCTGATGGTTTTCGGGTAGATCTTTTACCTTCTCGACAGGCGTGAATTCATCTTCTCCGTCCTTGTTGGTGTCTGACATGACGCTCGTGTCCCACCGGGCGTGCCAAAAATGTGTTGTCGCAGGAATACAGTGGGTATATCTCTAACGAGCAGCACAATGCGAGCCGGGAGGTGTATGTGGACTTTGGGTCGCTCCTCCTGTGATGCGGCTCTCAACCAGCTAGGTGGCTAGCGGGTTGCTGGCGTTGATGCTTGGGCATGCCACCTGGCTGACGACCTAGCCAGGAAGGTTGTGGTTGTGGTGGTGGTCGACTCCTATTCTCTCTGCAAAAACAAACAAGAAACAGGATAAATGTTAGATCCTAGCCGGATCGCGTGGATCGGCTCTTATCTCATCGGATCTATAGCATAAGCACAATCTTGCTGATTCTCCCGTACTCGCTTTAATCTTTGCTCAAGAATACAATAGATAATGGAAAGCATAACTTATCTCGAGACGATCTGCTAACCTAGATTCGCTATTTGCTTAAATAAATGATCATATATCTTGTCTAAACATAACACATGATAAACGAGCATAGCAAGACTTTATGAGCATGAGCCGATCTATATATTCGTAAAGGCAAGCCATATCAATCTAATCATGAGTCGAACGGGATGTAAATATCATGCTATTCTAACGATATATGTATTGTGTAGGACTTGCAACATACACCGTGAAACATGTTGGCACAAAGACAGCATGATAATGAATAATACATGAGCCGATCTACAACATGAAGCATAGATATCAAACAGATTGGCAGATATATAGGATAAATAGATGAATCTCACGCCAAGCAGAGCTTGACTTGAGCTTCATCAAGATAACTAATGGATCTCGTGCCGAGCTTGGCTCGCCACGAGATTCATTGTGGTAACTGGTAGATCGCGCCATCAAAAATGTTTTAGTACATGAACTACCAGGCGACTAATGCCTAATGCCCTAGTGAAGTAAATCAATGGGCAGCATGACGATTACCTGAACCTCTAGTCGCTAGAGTTGACGATGCGTCGAGAGGTGAGGGGACAACCGGTGTTGCGTGGAACGTAAGTCGTCTCCTTTATTTCGAGGGTATGGATACATATTTATAGTCCGTAGACTTGGACGATAAGTTTACTCTTTCCTAATTTTCCTAACAAATCCTAATCGAATCTAGTCCTGATTGGACTCTATCTAATATTCCTACGGTACACGGCCTTTCTGGCCCCTATGACGCGAACTGGCTACCTCTTCCTTAGATAGCTTCTCACGGCCCAAAGCCGACTCAGGCCCATCAACTGGGTCGGCTAAATCTTTGCGTCAACACATAATTTGATTTCAGAGTCCACATCATTGAGTTTGTGTCATTGTTCATAGTCTTGTTGCTGGTTTAGATCGCGTTCTTGGGTTAGTTTGGGTTATGCATATTGTCACGTATCTGTTTTCATCTCGTCATCACGTTCGGTTCGAAATCATCTCTGTCTAGTTTGTTATTTTCATGATATCTCCTTCATATGAATTCGGACATTAGTGTTCTAGTACTTTCTAGAAAGTTTGTGAAATTATCTACAACTTTATCATTCGTGAGTTTTCCAAAAAACATCGTTATTAGGGCGTAATATCTGTTGGGACTAAATCTGTTTGTGACCCAAAATTATCTGAGCATTCTATGTTTCAGGGTCAATATCTCCATCCTTCCTTGCCCAGAATAGGCGTTCCATATACTGTGAAGAAAGAGAAAAGGCAGAGCTACAACTTTGGTATTCTAAGTTTTTGCATTTGAGCCGTTAAGAGTGTCTAATTGGCCGGGCAACTATGAGCAGTAAATCTATGATTTACAGAGGATAGTTTGGTGTTTGTGTGGAGTTGTATCATGTTTTTGCAGCACTTTTGAGATAAAGAAAAAAGCAAGAAAAAGGCAAGTGCAAAAAAAAAAGAGCCGCACAAAAAAAGGAAAAAAATTAGAAGCGTTTGCATCCTTTGTGTCTTTTGTACTTCGGTGTATCTCCTGCTTGGTTAAACTAGTTTTAGGAACACGTTTAGGCTAGCAACTTTGACAAGTATTTTGGACCCTTATTCAACTATGCTATCTGATTTTGAATTGTGCTAATCCTTGCTACTATATAAAGCCTACCAAAGCCCCACATATATACACTTCTTGTCAGTACAGGTTCTACCTTTACAATCACTACGCTCATACTCGTTGCGGTATCACGAACAAACCGCCGGTTGTACCACCTACTGCATTGGTAAGAACATTTGTAAAAACTTGGTAAACGCTTGGAGTGTGAGAGATTCCATATGCCTACATACTAGATAGGGATATTTTTTTTGTTTTCACTGTTTTGTGCTCTCTAACCATGGAAGGAGATAATTTCCCTCACGGATTCATTGACTATGCCTCAAAGGACGAGCTAACCGAACTCATTGCTGCACAAAACAAGCTTAATGGTGATTTCAGGGCAGAACTTGCTCCGGTCGTGAACAATCTGCGCGCTTCGGTAAATAATTTGACAACTCGGCTTAAAACTATGGAGACCAATGTTGTTTTTGAAACAAATACTTGTGCTGAGAATAGATTGTTTTTTACAATTAATAGTCCACATGATGAGCTGAAATTATTGACTTCTTTAAATACTTTGGGTTATATCGAATTTGATGTTCTTTGTAATCTAAATAATTTGAAGGAAAAAGTTTCTTTTCAGTTCAACTTTGCCATGGATGTCTAGAAACACATATCATGTTATTGGACAACACAATTGTAAAAAAGAATATATGGTGCATCGTGTTTATATCACATCTAATTTGGAGTCTCTTCATATTGGTGAATGTGATCAGTTGGAGGGATACACTAACGCTAATCATATCACATCGAGTTTCTCTTGGGGTTCTTTGTTTTCTTTGGCACAACAGGATCACTTCCAAAAAAGGGAGCGTGGTTGGACGATATCGGGAACTACAACTACTTCTGCAAGCATTAACGAGTTTGAGTCGAGGATGACTCAAAACCAAGAAGGGGAGAATGATGAGAACATGTCTAACGTGCATATTACAAGGTCCCAAGAGAAGATGAAGTTTGAAGCCCAATCCGTCATAATGTCCAATTTATTCTCGTCGCCGGTTTGGACTACAAGACCAGGCCACATATGGGCTCCGTTTTAGACGTTCTACATATGTTGGAAAGCTAAGGAGATAACCTTTCCAACCCAGCTGGTCCCACCTTCACATTCGCTCGGAGTCGACGGGAATCGTCGATGCAAGAAGACGTCCAGAATCTGCCCAAGCGCTGCAACGTCTGTTTTTAGGCCCGAAGGCCTTGGTACGCCCTAGGGTTGCTCGGCTACCCCCTTGGCTGCTCCCTACACCTCTCTCTTGTATATATTCTGTAGCCGTCATTAGATTAGATGGTTTTGCTTAGATTAGTCTGTCCTGAACAGTTTCGCCATGTATCGGTTTGTGAAACCTCACCTTATGCAATATTGATTGCGTTCTTCGTGTTCTTACTTGTGTTCTCGATTGCACTTGCAGGGATAAGCCTTCTTGGTGAGGTCAATCGTGTGCATAACGTGGTTGATTACCAACGGAGTGGTGGTGTCACGATTGCAGGGTTCGAATCGTATTGATTAGAAGCCGGATCGTCAACGTCGAGTCTCTACCAAATCGAATTATCCATACCTCTCGGAAGATCGGGACCCCTATTCCTCATCACCTTCCTCTTCAACCCACCTCACGTCTCTGCGGTGCTGGTGGTCCAGGTGCTCGGCATGGATGAGAAGGACAAGAAGGACATGTACACCTCCATGTACACCTCTAGCTACAAATTCAAGTACGTACTGGGGATGACATTTTGGTGGTCCCACATGAAGCGTATGGAGGAACGGTTCGAGCAGCTATGTCCATGGGTGCCGAATATCTATGTGCACCAGCAGGACATCATCTGCAAGGGCTTCATGGACTACTTCGAGGCTCGGCGGTGTCTATCCGAGAGCTCCCTCGAAGTGGCAATGGTGGCCACCATGCTGTCGTACGGCGACATGATAGACGCTGGGTTAGGTAAGAAAAGCGAGCAGGTGTACCTGCTACCATCCGCGAGCCTGTGGGTAAACGCCAGCACTCGTGGCAGCGCACACGCACTCAAGCAATGGTGGCAGCAACAAGGTTCGGATACACTGATGCTCAGCTCCAAAGTTTACGACTCGCCCTGATCCCCCCATGGATCGGCTGGGGGCATATATGTTTTTCATTTTTCCTGCAGTTCTATCAACATCTACTCTGATTGCCTGTGTGGACGATCGAATAATGAAGGGTGGTAGAACTTGCATTTAATAAAAATTTACTAGTACTCATTGGTAAAACTGATTTTCAGAAATCTCAGCTATATTCCAGACAAATTCAAAAGGTTTAATCTTTTTTTTTTCTTTTGGCATGGTTTCTTTGTAATCATGCCCAAATTTTCCCTAACAATTTAATACCATGAATCGCAAATACTAGAATCACAGGTTTTATAGCACATCCATGGAACTCCATCAACTATTAGAGATCATCGGAATACAGGTTTGTCTCCTACATGCATTGTTTATAGACTTATTAAACATAAATAAGCCTTAGATATTCCACGTTTAGAAGAAACAACTACCCATATATATAAGCACTAGTCGTCCTTGATCGTATGCATTAGCAAAAACTCAAAATGCATAAGCCCAACTGTTAGAGATCACCAGGCATTATGCAAGTTTTGTTTCCCACATGCATTGTCTACAGGGTTGGCTGGGGAGGTGAATTCTATGGTATAAAAGAGTGGTTGTCGCCAAAAACCGGCGTATCCGTGTCGGGTTGGGCGAGGGACACACAAGAGAACTAGAAAGTATGCTGCCGCTGCAGTCGACCCCTCCTATAGTGGTGGTTCCATGGTGGTAGTGTTGTCGCCTAAGTCCGCTCGGGATCAGACAAACGACACGCATAGGATCCGGGAAGTACGCTGCCACTGCGGTCAACCCTCCAAGCGGATCTGAGAGGGTTCTGGGCGTGCCACCCGGCTTGACCTTCCAGCCGGGGAGGTTTGCGTGCACGTGCGTGATCGGAGAATCGCCCTGCAGATACACAAACAAGGAACGGGCGTAAAATACTAGCCAGATCCTGGGGATCGGCTTAAGGCATCACTGTGTTCGGCTCATAAGAGCCAATCGCCTCCTTGCATTTTGGTATGTTAGTTAATCGTCAAAGCATAAACAAGGAGGCAACGATAAAAACCCTACTTAAAGCATAGTCTAGAAGATACGACTC
Source organism: Paspalum notatum (assembly GCA_022530915.1). Taxonomy (NCBI): domain Eukaryota; kingdom Viridiplantae; phylum Streptophyta; class Magnoliopsida; order Poales; family Poaceae; genus Paspalum; species Paspalum notatum. The sequence continues at coordinate 37,743,968 of CM039687.1, read as the reverse complement.
CCCGGGGTTGACATCCGTTACGCACATAATCAGATAAATCTAACCATACACGCAACATAGATCGGAGCCCCAAGGGGGTCCACCTAGGCAAGAAGATACAATATAGAACATGTAAAGCAGGGTGCTAAGCGTACGTCAATCTCTCGAGCTGCCGCGTGCACACGTTGCGACGGCGTATCGTGGAATGTAGCAACCGAAGAAGCTACGTACGCTTAGCTGCATATTACTGATCTATAGCGTGAAGCATAAAATAAAATAGTAGATAATAACATGCAAGGATAACTGCAAGACACCAAACAACCCTAGAGCCATCTACTAGAGAGAATGTTAAGGCAGATTGATATCAAGCAGGGTAACTAATGGATCTTGCGCCAAACAGAGCTTGACGCGAGATTCATTGGGATAACTAGCGAGTCTCGTAATCTGCGAAGCTTAGTACAAGATTCACTGAGAAAACTAGCTGACCTTGCCCTCAAAAACGCTTCAGTACATGGTCCGCCATGGTTCCGATAAATGCTTCGCTGCCCTAGCCGACCCGAACGACTCTGTTTAGGCAGCATGACACTTAACTGGAGTGAATAACCCGAGAAGGGGTGGCGATGCACCGAGAGTTGATGAACGATGGTTTATTCATGAATAGAAGATACATATTTATAGTCTGGAGACTTAGCCCTCAAGGCAAACCCTTTCCTAGAAAGACTCAAACTCTTTCCTAACTAACAAATTACAACTCAACTAGGACTCTATGACTTAATAACATGATTTGGACTCTCCCTTGCATTGGTCCGGATCCTCATGAAGCTTTCCTAATATCAGCCGAAACATGCCGTATAATTGTTGCACATTCTGGATGTCACATTGTTTTAGCTATTCCTGTCGACTCCGAGCGTATCTGGCTATGATTCTAGCGGCACTGGAAAGCTTATTTCCTTAGCTTTCCATCCATATGTAGAACATCCAAAACAGAGCCCGGATGTGGCTTGGCCGTCCCTTTTTGTGTGGTCTACTCCTGCAGTCCGAACCACAGTCTCACGAATAAACTGGGCTTCAACATGGATTAGGCCTACGACTCCATCTTGGCTTGGGCCTTGAACACCCGTTCAGCATTATATTTGGCCAAACTTATGATATGAGTCTGGCCAAGTAGACTTCTTCAACATGAGTTTCTTCTGACACTTTGGCCTGACTAGTCCTTGTCAAAATCTGGTGATAACAGGTGGTGAGTGTCTTGGCGGGCATGCCACTCAGCATGACCTGCCAGCCTCATAGGTGTTGGCAGTGTGTGTGGTTAGAGAATCACCCTGCAGATACATAAACAACAGATCGGCATTAAATTACAATCGAATCGATCACTAGGATCGGCTTAAGGCTGATCCATGGATCGGCTCATCAGAGTCGATTGCCTCCTTTTGTCTTGATGGGTTCGTGCGTCGATAAAGCATAACAAGGGGAAAGAAAACCTGCTCAAAGCATATCTAGACTACGCAACCTCCCTAGGTTGACTTTTGCCGATGCACGCAGCTAGATAGATCTAAATATATGCACGAGCCTAGATTGAAACCCCCAAAGGGGTTCACCCAGGAAAGCAGATACTAATCTAGAGCATGTAAAACAGGGTGCCAAGCGTATATCGATCTCTCGAGTTGTCGTATGCACATGTTGCGGCGCATTGTCGTGGATTGTAGCAATCGGGTGAGCTATATATTGGCCGCATGCTACCGTTTTCGACTTTTTAGAAATATATTGGTGGATGAATTAGTGTTTGATTCGCGAGTCCAATTCGGACTGCAAGAGGAGCTCACGCAAAAACAGACGCCTAGATGCATACAAACTCCGTTTTCGACGTTCTATATACTGATGGAAAGCTAAAATGATAACATTTCCTACCCAACTGACGCTACCCTAAAATCTGCTCGCTGTCAATGGGAATCGTCGAAACAATATGATGTGAAATTTATTCATGACCCGATTTGGACTGCTGGAGCAGCCCACCTGAAAATGGACGTCGAGGTCGCATATGTACTCCATTTATTGACGTTATATATATTGTCAGAAGGCAAAAAAATATAATCTTTCTAACTGACACCATCCTAAATTTCGCTCGCAGTCAATGGGGAAAGTCGAAACAATGTAACGTGGAATTTATTCGATAGTTTGATTTGAACCGCAGAAGTAGACCACACCGAAAACGGATGTCAAGGTCGCATACGGACTCCGTTTTCGAAGTTCTATGTATATAGTGCCGAAAAGCTAGGGTTGTAAATGGTATGGATATTATCCTTTCATATTGGAGTTTCGATCCGTTTACAAGGGCTAAGATTCAATCCGTATCCGATTCAGGATATTTATTATTCCATCCGTATCCATATCCGAGTACTCAATATTGGATAAATATGGTGTCGATAACCAATCAAGTCTTATCTGACACATTTTGATCAATGTCCATATCCGATCCAAATCTAAAGAAAAATATGAAAACAAAAATGGTATTTGCAATGTCCGTCTGTATTCGATCCGATTATACCCCTACGGAAAGTCAAAAAGGGAATCCTGTGAGAAACTTGACCCTAAGAGGTAGAGGTTTCAGTGATTAATGACAACTTAACTTCGTTACTAATGAGTTCATGACATGAAGGGATAATATTATATATTGTGCTCATTGGTTGACCAAAAGAGACCCTTCATTCAAATTTCATGAAGGATGACCCTTGCATTTGTTTCCTAGCATGAAGATCAAGGACTGTTAGCTCTAAGTGCCGTAAAGTTGAAAGAAGGGCACTTAGGGTTTCTTTTGATAGTTTTAGATGGGCCGTAATATCAAGGGGGGCCGAGGTGAGTAGCTTGATGCACCCCTCTCTAGAGTTTGTCTCACTTCAAGTGCATCTAAGTCCTAACGCTCAAACCTACTAAAATGTGCTAAAAATAACTCACATCTGTTGTTTCAATCAAAAGAAAAATCCTCAAAAAATCTATCAAACTTTGTTTCAAAACAGCGCTGAAAAACAAGGTTTTATATACCACCGGACTGTCGGGTGGTACCAAAGTTTTGCTGAGTCTTTGTCGTTCGGCCTGAGCTAAACCTAGCCGTCGGACAGTTCGGTGGCTTGCCACCGGACCATCCGATGCTGCCGTTGGACGATATAGGCTGAGGTTAATTTTCTCCAGCGTCCAGGGCTTTTAGCCCACCGGACTGTCCGGTGGATCCGTCAGATGTTTTAAACTAAGGGTGCGTTCGTGGGCTTGTGCTGAAAATACACCACCGGATTGTCCAGTGGCAGTCCGATGGCTCTTACGGCCCATGGCGTGAAAACGGGGATTTGAAAATATAATGCATCGGACTGTCCGGTGGCAACGCACCGGACTGTCCGGTGGGTACGCAGAAAACTGATTTCGTACAGTAACGGCTAGTTTTTAGGCTAGCCTCTATATAAAGGGCTCCCCCTCTCTCATTTTACCACCTTTGCGACCCGAGAACACTTCCATACACACAAAGGTCACCAGCACCACAAATCCACACCTTTCTTTGAGCTTTGGGCAAGAGACTTGAAAGAAGAGAACTTCTTGAGTGAGGTTGAATCAAGTGAAGCCAAAGCTTGTGACTCTTGGTGATTGCGATCACTAGACGGCTACGGTCATGATTTCGCGAGCTCTGCAGAGATTGTGGGAGAAGTGGAGGAAGGCCTTTGCGAAGGCGTTGTATGTGGTTCGAGCTCACCGTTTCAGTGTGAAGAAGAGCATCAAGAAGAGAGCGCTTGATTTATGCGAAGGTCAAGAGGTAGCTTGATTCCTATGGGAATCACTTTGCCAACCCCTCTCCTTGCAAGGTTTGGGGCCAGGATCCTTGCGAGGAGCCCGCGAGAGCAAAGCCTTGCGAAGGGCACCAAACGAGGACTAGGGGAAGTCGCGACTCCTCGATACCTAATGAAAAGATCATTGTGTCACTTCTTGCTCTCTTTACTTTCCGCATTTACATTCCGCAATTTACATTCCTAGACTTGCATGCTTGGCTCTTGATTGCAAACCATTTGTATCGTGTAGAACTCTAGACACACTTGTTTAGGCACTAGGGTGAATTGGGACTTGTGCAATAGGATTTAATTTCAAGTTTTGAAATTAGAAGTCCAATTCATCCCCCTCTTGGACATCTTGATCCTTTCAATTGCCATCAAAGCCGAGTGCTCATTGGTTTTCGCATGTCATAGCACCCTTAGCAAGAAGCTAAGTGATTTTCATATGTTCCCTTATGAAAATGCTAATCAAATGTATTCTCGTCTCAATGTGCTTGTAGAGAAGATCAATGGTCTTGGTTTGACTCAAATTGCCGAGGCCGATGTTGCAAGGAAGATAATTGATCAACTTGCCCGCAACAATTATGGCAACATCGTCATCTATCTTCACCAAACCGACCTCTCCAAAGCTACTCTGTCCAGTGTGCTTGGCAAGATCAATGCACATAAGATGTACATGAACATCACACCGGATGCGGAGCCACCATCCAAGAAGAAGGATATTGCTCTCAAGGCAAGCTCATCCAAAGAAAAGAAGTCCATCACCAAGAACATCATTATGGTGGACAACAAAGAAGAAGATCAGCAAGAGGATGATGATAGTGATGATGAGGTGGCCCATCTTGTGCGCAAAGTCACTTGTGCCTTGGGTCGCCTTGATAAGAAGGGCATCAAGTACTCCTCAAGCAAGAAGAAATTCTTTCCATCCAAGAAGAAGCTTGAAGAAATGGAGTGCTATAATTGTGGCAAGCTTGGTCACCTCTCCTTCCAATGCCACGACAAGAAGAATAAGAAAAAGAAGGAGAAGAAGAGCTACAAGCATGACTCAAGTGATGAATCAAGTGATGATGAGAAATTCTTCAAGAAAAGGGCAAAGCTTACATTGGAGAGTGGATGATGGATGAGGACAAATCAAGCAACTCTTTATCCGATGCAAGTGATAGTGAAGATAAAGTGGTTGTGGGCTCACCATTTCTACTTCTTCTACATCGACACCGGCTTCATCAACACCTTCATCCACATCTCACCTATGCCTTATGGCCAAGGGTGATAAGGTAAAAACCTTTGATGATTCCTCCGATGATGATGATGATTTGCCTTCCTATGATGAACTTGCTAGCTTAGTTCAAGAGCAAAACAAGGCAATTAGCAAATTGAGTGCAAAGCTTGACAAGGCCAACAGTGAGAAGAAGAGTCCCATGAGCAAGTGCAATGAAATTGTCACAAGCTATGACCATAGCAAGTTTGATGAGATGCAAAAGAAGATTGCTAGTCTTGAAGTGGCCAATGAGAAGCTCACATCAAGTAACAAGCAACTAGTGAAAGAAAAGATGCACTTGATGGCGGCTACAAGATGACCAAGAAGTCTCTGAGGGACTCAAGTGTACCAAATCTGGTCTTTCGTCCTGGCTGTGATGAGCGCTTGTCAACACCGAAGACTTGCTGAAGGACTAGCGAGCACCTCCTACGCGTGTCCTGGAGGAAAGCCCTCTCGAGTGGACTGAGAGGCGGCACCAGAGTGGACTTGGCGTGACAAAATCCCTGCCGAATGGATTGGCAGGTGGCTTGGGCTACGGTCCAAGTTAGGCTCAGCCCATAAGTGCGAACTTAGGCCCGGGACGATGTCGTGAGCCGTAAAATCACTCTACTATTGAGGCCCATGATCGTTTCCCGATTCGAGCGTCAAAACCGGGGGTCCAGAGCATTTCCTGGTTCCATCATCAAAACCAAGGGCTTGGTTGCCAGTATCCCAAAACCAGTAGTTATCCGAGGAATGAACTACTGCACACGTGGAGACCATCCGGACGAGGCGGAGAAACCAAAGACGCCTTGGACTTCATTGTGTTCATTCATCCGAGTTTCCCGGTGTGTTTTTTATTACCCCTACGGCCTTTCTAGTGTAAGCGTCTATAATATAGGGGGTTAAGTGAAAAACTGTTAGGGTTAAGTGTCTATAGTATAAATAAGGGAGATGGCTGTCTTATCTCTTGCTCATGGCTGGTTTAGAACTCTTAGACCTAGGGTTTGAGAGATAATCCCAAAATCCAAGCAAAAGCATCATGTTTAGTGAGTTTAGAGAGATCTAGGCTCCATTGTAAGTGGGTAGAAAGTGGGTGGCTGCTTGGAGACCAATTTCCCATCTTGTAATCTGAGATTGAGACCCCTTTGGGCCATTAATAGTTGGATTTCGTGCAGCACCTTGTGTGTTCTTTCCTTCCCCCTTCTTGATTAGCTTTTGATCTTGGTTCCTTGGTCTTTTGGTGTGTTTGTGCTTGACCAAGCCCTAGATCTTTCTATTGCCGGTGTTTTGGACTTGCAAGGATGTGGAGATTATGTCTCAGAACATCTCAATCCCAAAGGATTGCCACAAGCTAGGATAGTGTGTGCAAATATTCGTGAAGATTGGTGAAGGTTTGGTCAAGTTTTGGCTTCGGAAACTCAAGTTTTGCGCTGCAGTTTTTCTCTAAGCTATATCGTCCAGTGGGTCACCACAGGACCGTCTAGTGGTATGCTATATCGTCCGATGGCTCCTGTTTAAACCATCCAATGATAGTCTATATCATTCGGTGGCTCTTGCCGATACCGTCCGGTGGTATGCTATACCGTCTGGTGGCTCTTTTCTATAGCATCCGGTGGCGCTTGCCGATACCATTCGGTGGTAGTTTTTGTTGTTGTTTTTGGCTCGTTTTGCGTCAGTTCTCTCAGCGTTTGAACGAGTGCTTTGTAGTGCTTCCGCGTAGTTTTTCCTCAACGTGTCCTAGGGTCAGTAGCACTTGTTGCTACGTGATCTTGCACGGTGTGAGAAGAGAGGTTTTTGGGGTAGTAGGCTTTTAGGTGTCGACCTATTCACCCCCACCCCTCTAGGTCGCTCTCCCGGTCCTTCAATTGGTATCAGAGCTAGGTTAGGGTCTTTAATACCTTAACTAGTTCTAGATCCAAAAAGGGTGACCATGGATCAGTCGGTCGGCAAGATTCTAGGGTTTGATGGCTCTGATTACTCGTATTGGAAGATCCGCATGTCAGCATTCCTTCAGAGCCAACATTCGTCCGTCTGGGATATTTGTCAGCGTGCTGATTTTTAGGTGCTAGATGAGCGTGTGACCCAACTGCAGCAGTGGGAACATGAGGCGAACAACAAGGCTAGGAATTTCCTCTTGACAGCCCTAAGCCGCTCTGAGTTCAATAGAGTGAGTCATCTTAAGACGGCTCATGAGATCTGAACTACCCTTGCAAACTTCCATGAGGGGACAAGTCAGGTCAAGGCTAGGCTGTACGAGACTTACAAGCGCTAGTTTCATGTGAATGCAAGAAATGGGGCTTTGCCATACGACGATCATGAGCAGGCTTGCAAGCTACTCTTTGCCTTGGATCATAGTATTTGGCAAATGAAGAAGGAGTCTATAGTCGAGTCAAGTGGTATGAGACTCTCACCACAGACGAGCTGTATAGCAAGTTGAAGGCTTCAGAGGTTGACGCTCAGGCTTAGGCCAGAATGAGTGGACCAACTCCTAAGAGCCTAGCTCTGATGTCTGGCCCTAGTAGTGACGGTGCTGCTAATGCTAACCCTTCTGTTGGCTATGCTTTATCCTTGATTGCAGCTAAAGAGGAGGAACTGGAGGCCTTAGATGATGATCAGCTGTGCCTGCTTTCGAACAAGTTCCAGCGCCTCTACTCCAACCGGATGAGCCGCAGAAGAGTTGAAAAGCTCCAGTGCTACGAGTGTGGGAAGATGGACCACTTCATCGCCGACTGCCCCCAGAGGAGAGCTCAGGAGAAGTAATCCGCCGGCAAGGACCACAAGAACAAGGGCGAGTACAACTCCAACAAGAAAAAGAGCAAGTACAAGGGCGACAAGAAGAAACGGCCGTACTTCAACAAGAGGGAGTTCGTGAAGCAGTACCAGAAGCACGCCTAGGAGCGCAATCATGCTTTCCTCGCTAGCTTGAGTGACTGTGATGGCAGCTCCAGTGACTCCGGCTCCAACAGTGATGATGATGGAGAGAAGAAGATCGTCGGGAACGCCGGAGTTTGCTTCTTCGGTGATGAGATTGGCTACTGTACCATGGCGATCAAGGGAGATCAAGCCGACTCCATCGACTCGGAGATCTGCAACAAGTCCTCCACCGAGCCTCAGGTGAGCGATGATGAGAATGATGAGGATGCTATGTTTGCTGCTTTGAAAAACCAGGATCGCTTGCTTAGAGTGGTTGCTAAGGATCTTAGAGCTGCAAATGCTAAGGTTGCTACTCTAAAGGCTAAGCTTGAGACTTTTAAGTCTAAACTTGCATGTGCTTTGAATGATCTTGCTATAGCTAAGGAAGCTAGTGGTGTTACTGATGAGATAGAATGCACTGATTGTCATATCCTTGCTACTGAGTTATTTGATTTACGTTCCAAGCATGCGAGTAATGTAGATTTACTGTTCTCTACTACCGCAGTGCTAGAGGAGTTGAAGGCTAGACCGATGTTTCTTGCTACTTGTGCTGTGTGTCCACTCTTAGGAAGGAGTTGGAGGAAGTTAGGGCTGCTTTGAAGAAGTCTAAAAAGACTGCATGCCCTGTTAGTGCTGATTGTTTGAAGTGTGATGGTCTTAGGGATAGGCTTGATGAACTACCATTGAGAAAGTCCAGTTAGAGGATGAGAACACCTATCTTAGGACTATTCTCAGTTGGATTTCTGCTAAGGAGCCTCAGTTTGGTATGATTATTACCTCTTTTAAGTTGAGTGACAAGTTGGGGGTTGGCTACCACTACACCCAGGCTGATTTTGATCAGTTATATGGGAAGATTGGTGATTTGAGTGGGATTCCCGTTAGTGAGAAGTTTTCTGTTACCCACAACAAGCCCAACTTCCAGTTTGACAACCCTAAGGATGGTGTGTGGACAGATAAGCCCAGGGAGCCACCTAAGAAACAGGTGTGGACTCCCAAGCCCAACTTTGTGAGGAGCCCACTTGACACTCTACCTAACAGACACACCACTGAGACACCTCTTGAGAGTTCCAAGCAAGGGGCTAAGAGGAATGCTCCTCCTAAGCCTACTCTAGAGCCTAAGGGCTAGCCCAAGAAACCGAACCAACCTAAGGGTGCTCCACCTAAGAGGTACGTGTGTGACTACTGCCATAGGGAGGGTCACCTTGTGGAGTTTTGCTACCGCAGGTTGAGGGCTGAGAGGCGTGAGGTAGAGATGAGGAACGAGGACAGGTACTACTAGGGTGGTAGGCCTACTATTGTGCCTCGGCGTGGGGACCACTTTCCTCATGGTGCTCCAGCTGGTGGTGTACACTTTGCCGGCAGGGCACTGGGTTGTGAGCATTACCTAACCAAGGCTTTGAGAGCTACGATGGACCACGCTTTACAGAACGTGGTGACCAGCAGTCTCAGGCTCCATGGGTTTGGGGTCAGGGGATGTTTGATTGTGACTTTGCTAACCCCACTTTTGAGCAGATGGCTCGGCACTGGTTTGCTCCTTTTTAGACTAACCCCAGTGTCAGACCATATGCTCACCCCATGAACCATTTTTGATGCAGAACGGAGGCCTGGAGAACATATGGCTAATGGATTCTGAATGTTCGCGCCACATGACCAGTAATCACAGATGGTTCTCTAGTGTCACCCCAGTGAGTTCCAGCGAGCATATCATTTTCGGGGATAAAGGCATAGGTAAAGTGAAAGGTGTTGGTGCTGTTCCAGTTTCTGAGAGTTTTATCGTGAGGGATGTTGCTTTGGTTGGTAACCTTGGTTACAATCTTCTCTCTGTTTCGCAACTTCTCGAGGAAGGATATGAGGTGCGCTTTAAGAAGGGTTGTTCTCATGTTTTGGATGTTCAAAAGTCTTTGATTTGCCCTGTTTTGCCGTTTGGGAAGGTTTTTCGTATTCATTTCTTGAGCTCCTCTGGTCCTTCTCAGTGTTTGGTGGCCGGTCCCTCCTCTGGTTTGTGGAAGTGGCATAGGAGGCTTGGTCACTTGAGCTTTGATTTGCTTGCGAAGCTTAACTCATTTGATCCAATCTGAGGATTGCCCAAGTTGAAGAGTGAGCGTGATCTTGTGTGCCATCCTTGTCGCCACAGGAAGATGGTGGCTGCTTCTTACACACCTGTTAATCAGGTGATGATGGCTCGTCCTGGGGAGTTGCTCCACATGGATACTGTGGGACCTTCTCAGGTGCGTTCTGTTGGTGGAAAGTGGTATGTTCTCATGATCGTGGACGACTTTTCTTGTTGGTCTTGGGAGCATTTTATGGACAGTAAGGATGAGGCTTTTGAGTTTGTTCATGACTTGGTTTTGAGGTTGAGAAACAAATTAGGACATGCCATGAGAGCTTTACGCAGTCACAATGGCTCGGAATTCAAGAATGATTGTTTCAAAGCCTTATGCCATAGCCATGGTCTTGAACACCAGTTTTTGTCTCCATATGTTCCTCAGCAGAACGGGGTGGTTGAGCGCAAGAATCGGACCCTTGTTGAAATGGCTAGGACGATGCTCGATGAGCATAGGACTCCTAGGAATTTTTGGGTCAAAGCAATCAACACCGCGTGCTACGTGTCAAATCGTATTTTCCTACGAGCTGTCCTTCACAAGACCTCGTACGAGCTACGATTTGGGAAGCAGCCTAAAGTGAGCCACCTGCGGGTGTTCGACTGCAGGTGCTTTGTGCTCAAGCAGGGGAACTTGGACAAGTTTGAACCTCACAGTTCTGATGGAGTTTTTCTTAGCTATGCCACGCATTCGCATGCATACCGCGTTTGGCTCTTAGACTCTGGCAGGATTGTAGAGACTTGTGAAGTTACTTTTGATGAAACTATGCCTTGCACAACCCCTGGCATTAAGCTTGCAAGTGATGATGAGATAGGTACTACCATCTTTGAGGATAATGAGGAAGGTGTTGGTGTTTCTGGTGATACTGTGCCTGCTGCAGCTCTAGAACTTGCTACTTCACTTTCAGAGGATGAGGAGGAGGCTCCAATACACTCTCCTTTGACTACATGGGAGAACCTCCACTCGATCCACTAGAACACGCAGCAGGGCCCGTACACTCTCCTTCGACTACATGGGAGCAAGCACCACTCGATCCACCAGTACACGCAGCAGGGCCCGTTGAGGACGTAGGGGTGAGAGCCAATGGACCGGCCTCATTGCTCTCCTGGTGTGATGAGTGATTGTCAACGAGATCAAGCCCTCCGATGTACTCGAGGCCCTCCGATGGACTGGAGGTAGATGATGAAGACATCGATGGGCTGAGGCAAAAGCCCTCCAATGGACCGGAGGCAATGCTCGGCGTCGGTCGGCCATGGAAGCTTGGTACACGGAGGGGCGGATCGGCAACGGTGGTGTAAGCCCTTCGATGGACCGCGAGGCAACTCCGATGGACTGGAGAAGCCGGGTACCACCGTGGTGCTCCAACCCGAGTGCATGGCGCGAAGGCGTGCGAGGGAGGCTTTGGCGGCTTCGGCTCAAAACCGCCACCCAAGCTACCCAAGGCTTGGTGAGTTGGGCCACGACTCGCCAAGATAGAGAAGATAGGCCAAGTCCGACCCAGACGGAGACTTCCTAAAGTTTCTCGGTTTTTGACTTCAAAACCGGGGGTGCAAAGGCGGATTGGACTACTGGCCATGTGGAGGACATCCGAAGATTGTGTGGAAGCTAAGAAGATCAAGTCTTCATCGTGGTCGTCCGTCCCCAATATTTCGGGTTCTTTTCTGTTTTAGCCCCTCCGGGCGTTTCTGGTGTCAGGGGTCTATGTGTAAAAATGCCAAAACTGAACCGGTGTATAAATAGCCTAAGAGCTGGTCTTTAGCGGGAGTCTTAGCAGCTAGGTTTTCATTTGCTTAGGGTAATTTTCGTCCTCAAGCTTTGAGCTCCAAGTTTAGGAGGGTTAGGGTGAGATCTAGCCTCCAAATCAAGAGGGAAGGTGAGGGTGGTTGCTTGGGACGAAATCCTTCGTTGTAATCTGACCTAAGACCTCTTTCGAGCCTCATAATCGAAGTAGTTTCGTGCAGCAACTTTGTGTGCTTCTCCTCCCCTTGTTCTCTTTAGTTTTTGGCTTCAATTCTTGGCTTTTTGGGTGTTTGTTTTGGCCAAGGTTGAATCCTTTGTCTTCCTTGTGTTTTGGACTTGCAAGGACGTGCAGATTATGTCTTAGAACATCTCAATCCCAAAGGATTGCCACGAGCAAGTTGTTCTTGAGCTTTTCCCTTTCTTACCCAAATATTCACCTCTTCACGAGATCTGAAATTCCCGCTAATCCCATGATCTTTTTCCATAGATCTTTTGGGAATAGCTTTGGAATGGGGCTAGGATAGCCTGTGCCAATTTTCGTGATGTTTAGAGAAGGTTTGGTCAAGTTTCAGATTGCTTTTGTGTGAGGTTTCTGCTGTCCAGTTTTCCTGCTGGTTCTGTCCGTCTTCAAGCCTTGCTTGGTTTCGGGGTCAAACCTTCGAATTTTGGGCTGAAATTTTGTGGAGCTCTTTATCATTGACTCGTAAAGCTCCCATAAACATTTCAGGTCATTTGGAGGTATTTTGGCTGGGTTTTGGTATTTTTCTTTTGGGGTTGGTCTGTCAAGTTTTTAACGGTGGTTAACCACCGGACAGTGCGGTGGCTCTAGGAATTTTATTCCTTGTCCAATTGAGCTGAAAATTTGTGGAGTTGTTCCTTGGCCCCTTCGTAACCTCCAGTAAAAATTTCATAATTTGTGGAGTTGGTTTGATAGGGTTTTGATTCGAATCTTTTTAGAGTGTCGGGCTGTAAGCACCGGACAGTCCCGTGGTTAACCACCGGACAGTCCGGTGGTCACAACTTGCTCCGATTGTCCTGAAATTTTTTGGAGTTGTTCCCTATTGCCTTGTGAAGGTGTGGTAATTTTTAGGGATTTTTTGGAGCTTCTCTTGTGGGGTTTTGAGATTTTTCTTTGCAGCCCTGTCTGTCTGAAATCTGTAATTCACCGGAGTTGGTTCCTTTTGCGCTCCTTTTCTTAGCCGTTTGAGCGTGAGCTTTCGCTTGGTGCTTGGTACGTATCTGTTCAGTAGACGGTACCAAGCACGTGTTGTGAGCTAGATATGTATCCTCTCAGTGGACGGTGTCTAGTTTCGTCGTGGGCGTTGTTTCCGTTTTGCACTGCGGTGGGGGTTTGAGTTTGAGTTTTCAAGTGCTCCTATTCACCCCCTCTAGTCGCACGTCTCGGTCCTACAAGTGGTATCAGAGCCGATTAGGTTTCCCATACCTTAACCGGTGAAGAAACCGTAGCGACCATGACTTACTCTGGGAAAATTCCCGTCCTTGGCTCCGATGGCTATCCCTACTGGAAGGGTAGGATGGAGGCGTTCCTTGTAAGCCAGAGTCAGGACATATGGGATGCTACTCAGAGTACGACTTTTGTGGTGCTTCCAGTCGCTGAGCGTACTACGCAGGATATCGTGGCTCAGCATGAGGCAAATGCCAAGGCTGTTAACTTTCTCTTTTCCGGGCTTGGTCCCATGGATTATGAGAGAGTGAGTCATCTTTAAACTGCGCGTGAGATATGGTCACTGCTTAGTGCACACCATGAGGGTACTGCAATGATTAAGGCTAGACTTGTGGAGACTTACCGGCGCGAATATGATAATTTCATCCAGAAGCCGGGAGAGTCAGTAGACGACTTGTTTGGTCGCTTTCAGTCGATCATCAACAAGTTGCGTGTCAACTCTGCCCCCGCTGCCCTCCCATATACCGATCATCAGCAGGCTGTCAAGTTGCTATATGCTTTGGACAGAAAAATATGGGAGATCAAGGTGAATTCAATCATTGAGTCGGTAGGGTATGATACGATTGGAGTAGAGGCGCTCTATAGTAAGCTCAAGGCCACCGAGGTAGATTACAAGATGAGGGATTCCCTCGCTTGTACAGGTTCTAAGAGTCTGGCCTTGGCTACCCCCTCTAGTGAGTCTGTCACTAACCCCATGTTACACAACTTCTCGTTTTCTGCTTTGATGTCTGTTATAGAGGAGCAGCTAGCGACACTTGGGGATGATGAGTTGTGTCTGGTGTCTAGTTGCTTTCAGCGCGCCTATGACAACCGGATCAGCAAGAAGAGGGGAGAGCAGCCAAAGTGCTTCGAGTGCGGAGAGGTCGGCCACTTCATCGCCGAGTGCCCCAACCAGAACGACTAATACAAAAAGGGCAAGAGCTACTCCCACGACTCCGACAAGTACCACCCGGCAAGGCAAGCTTTGACAAGCGCCGCTCCAGCAAGCACGGCTCCGGCAAGCGCCCCTTCAGCAAGAAGAACTTCCGAAAGGCTTTCAAAAGCTACCAGAAGGACAACCGAAAGTGGGACAAGGCCTTCTTCGCCGAGATCGGGTTCTGCAGCAGCGGATCTTCTTCCTCTTCATCCTCGTCGAGCTCAAGCGATGAGGAGATCATGTATAGGAAGGACAAAAGGAACGGTCAAGGAGGTCCAGCTGGCTTATGCTTCGTCTCCACCAAGTCCAGGCGCAGGAACAAGGAGAAGAGGAGCTTGGTTTGCTCCATGGCGCTTGAGGACAAGGAGGACATGGATGACGGCAGCAACTCTTCTTCCGATGATGAGGTAACTCCTGAGCAAGCCGAAATCCTTGAGATGCTAGAGCAGAACAGCCGAGAGCTTAAGGCCCAGGATAAGATGCTGGAGAAGGCAGCCAAGAAGCTGCAGAAGTTGAAAGCCCAACTTGCTGAGGCTTTAGAGGAGAATGAGAGGTTGAGGAGTGTGAGACCCCAACCCAGTGAGATTGAGTGCCCTACCTGCGAGTCTTTCATGACAGAGCTTGGTGACCAGAGAGATAGGTATGCCAAGCGGGTAGAGGAGATAGATGAGCTGAAGGCTGAGCTAGGCAAACTCCAGTCCAAACTGGATGAACCTACTTTGAGTGGAGAGCTTGAATGTGAGTCTTGCCTCTATCTAGCTAGAGAGCTAGCTGTTCGGAAGGAGAAGTTTGAGGGGCAGCTCATGGAGCTTGAGGAGCTTAGGGCTAGACCTATGCTTTTGGGTGCGTGTATGGTCTGTCCTACCTTGAGAAGTGAGTTAGAGCAGTTGAGAGCTGACTTTGAGGTGCTTTCAGCACCTACTGACACTTGTGAGAACTGCCTAACCCTTAGGATGCAACTGATGGATAGGGATGCCACCATTAGGAAGTTGGAGAAAGCTGCTGTGGTTCCCTCCCTAGACGGTGACACTTGTGCTATCCAGACTGTAGTTCTGGAGGATCTAAGGGAGGAGGTGTTATCTTTGCAGAATGACAACAACAGGTTGAGAGAGGTGCTCAGTTGGGTATATGCGAGGCAACCCAAATTAGAGATGATCATAGAGAGCACCAAGAAGCTGAGGGTGAGACGAGTGGTGTTGGGTTTGGAGAGTGCAGCACTTCGGGTGAGCAGAGTGCCCCAATTAAGGTCAAGACTGCACCTACCCAGCTAGGAGAGACTGTTGATGGGGTTTACCATGAGCCACCCAAGGCTGCCCCAAAGAAGCAGTACTGGACACCCAAGCCTTCCAAGGCTAAGCTGGACAACATTGTTGAGGAAGAGCTTAAGCCCAAGGGCAAGAAGCCAGTCCAGCAGCCTGAGCCACCCAAGGCCACACCACCTAAGCCCAAGTCCCAGCCTAACCCAGTTCCTAGGAGGCCTGTCTACCACTGTGTGTTTTGCCTGCGGAATGGCCCCCTAGAGGAGTCTTGCTTTAGGAGGAAGCGGGTTGAGAGGCAGGAGAGAGCTTGGCGGAACCAGGATCAGTTCTACCAGGGTGGTAGGCAAGATCCTCCCCACCGCGGTGAGATGAGAGACCGCTTTGCCGGTGGTGAGAGAGGAGGCGGCTTTCAGGCTCATGCTCTTGGTGGTGAGAGACGCTTTACCGGCCGAGCTCCTAGCCGTTTTCAACGCGGCTACGGACCTCGTGACCGAGGCTTTGAGAGAGCTTTCGAGGGTTCACACTTTAGAGGTCATGGTTACCCTGATCGTCGTGATGATTTATTTGATTGTGCTTACCCCACTTTTGAGCAGATGGCTCGGCACTGGTATAGCAGTTTTGGAACTAACCCAGTGCCGGACCGTTTGCTCACCGTCGCTTTACTTGACTTTGCAGGATCGAGGCATGGAGGACGTGTGGATCATGGACTCCGGTTGCTCTAGGCACATGACAGGGCACCGCAAGTGGTTCTCCAGCCTCAACCCCGTAAGCACCAAGGAGTACATCACATTCGGGGACAATGGTCAAGGTAAAGTGATGGGTGTTGGTTCTGTTTCGCTCTCTGCTAAGCTTTCCCTGAGAGAAGTTGCTTTTGTCCAGAATCTGGGGTTCAATTTGGTTTCTGTTTCGCAACTTCTCGATGAAGGATTTTAGGTTCGTTTTAAGAAGGGTGCGTACTGCGTTCTTGATGCTGAGGAGACCCTTGTTTGCTCTTTGCTGCCTTTTGGTCAGGTTTTTAGGGTCGATCTCACATCTGTTTTTGGCCCTGCGCGCTGTTTGGTTGCTAGTCCTTCTGCTGATATATGGAAGTGGCATAGCACACTTGGTCACTTGAGCTTTGATCTCCTAGTCAGGTTGAGTTCAATGGGCCTAATCCGAGGATTGCCCAAATTGAGAGCTGAGAAGGACTTAGTTTGCCACCCTTGTCGTCATGGCAAGATGGTTGCTGCTTCTCACACTCCTGTGTCTCAGGTTATGACCACCTATCCGGGTGAGCTACTCCATATGGATACAGTAGGTCCCGCTCGGGTAGCGTCGGTCAGTAGGAAGTGGTACGTGCTTGTCGTTGTGGACGATTTTTCGCGGTTCTCGTGGGTATTTTTCATGGAGTCGAAGGATGAGCGTTTGGTTTTGTTCAGGATCTGGTATTGAGGTTGAGAAACGAGAGTCATAAGGCCATGAGGGCTATCCGCAGTGACAATGGCGGAGAATTCAGAAATTCTCGTTTCAAAAACTTCTGTCGTGACCTAGGTCTTGAGCACCAGTTTTCTTCTCCATATACCCCTCCGCAGACGGTGTTGTGGAACGCAAGAACCACACACTTGTTGAGATGGCACGGACGATGCTCGATGAGCATAGGACTCCGAGGCACTTTTGGGCTGAGGCATTGAATACGGCCTGTTACATTGCGAATCGGATCTTCTTGCGAGCTTTTCTTGGGAAGACCTCGTATGAACTTCGGTTTGGTAGGCAGCACAGCGTCAAGCATTTGCGAGCGTTTGGCTGTAGGTGCTTTGTGCTTAAGAAGGTGGGGCATATGGACAAGTTTGAGTCTCATTGTTTGGATGGGATTTTTCTGGGGTATGCTTCTAGTTCTAGGGCTTTTCGTGTGGGATTTTGGAGGCCAAGCAAGTTGTTGAGACTTGTGAGGTTTCTTTTGATGAAACTATGCTCTGCACAACCCCTGCCTTTAAGCTTTCAGGTGATGATGAAGAACGCACCCCCATCTTTGAGGATGAGGAAGGTGCGGTTGATGTTGGTGATGTAGGAGCCACTGCACCGGCTGCAGCTCCTGCTTCCTCTGCTACGAGCTCTGATGATGAAGGAGGACCTTGCCCACGGCTTTCTCTTCACTTCTCCGACAGCAAGCTCAAGCAGAGGCTGGCCCCGCTGAGGACGCAGGGGAGGTGACTTCCGAGATTGTTCAATCTCGGCAGGTCCAGCGGGATCACCCTCCACATAGGATGATTGGAGACATTCACCAGCGTGTCACACGCTCTTCGGTTAACTATCTAGCCTTTTTCTCCCACTCTGCATATGTTGCTTCTTTTGAGCCCCGGGATGTGTCACATGCATTATCTAATCCTAACTGGGTGAACACCATGCATGAGGAGTTGGAAAACTTTGAGAGAAACCATGTCTGGGATTTAGTTGAACCTCCACCAAACTGTCGCCCTATAGGTACCAAGTGGGTTTTCAAGAACAAATAGGGTGAGGATGGGATGGTTGTGAGGAACAAAGAGAGATTGGTAGCCCAGGGTTTCTGTCAGAAGGAGGGGATAGATTATGAGGAGACCTTTGCCCCTATAGCTCGTATGGAAGCCATTAGGATTTTGCTTGCCTTTGCGGCCTCTAAAGGCTTCAAACTGCAGCAAATGGATGTCAAGTCTGCTTTCCTGAACGGGTTCATAGAGGAGGAGGTATATGTGAGACAACCTCCTGGCTTTGAGAGTGCTAGATTTCCAGACCGGGTGTATAAGTTGAGGAAAGCCCTTTATGGTCTGAAGCAAGCTCCTAGAGCTTGGTATACTAGGTTGAAGAGTTTCCTGCTCAAGTCAGGGTTTGTGATGGGTTCAGTAGATAAGACCTTGTTTTTGTTGAGTCGTGGCGGTGACACCCTGATAGTTCAGATATATGTTGATGACATAATCTTTGGTGGTTCATCTCATGCTTTGGTGTCTAGTTTTGCTGAACAGATGAGCAGGGAATTTGAGATGAGTCTTATGGGTGAGCTCCAGTTCTTCCTCGGGCTGCAGATCAAGCAAGGCCTTGAGGGTACCTTCGTCCATCAAGCCAAGTACACAAGGGATATACTTAAGAAGTTTAACATGGGTGACTCTAAACCCATGACAACTCCTATGAGTACAAACACGGCGCTTGATGCTGATGAAGATGGGAAGGCGGTGGACCAGAAGAAATTTCGAGGGATGATCGGCTCACTTTTGTACCTGACGGCGACCAGGCCGGACATTCAGTTCGCGGTCTGTCTTTGTGCATGCTACCAGGCCTCTCCTAGGACTTCTCACCGTCAAACTGTGAAGCGCATTTTCAGGTATCTGAAATTCACTCCTGAGCTTGGTCTTTGGTATTCCTCGGATTCTTCTCTTTCTCTTAGAGGGTTCTCAGATGCTGACCATGCTGGCTGCCGGATTGATCGCAAGTCAACCTCCGGCATATGCCAACTCTTAGGAACCTCTCTTGTCTCTTGGTCCTCCCGCAAGCAAGCTAGTGTAGCTCTTTCTACCATAGAAGCAGAGTATATAGCTGCTGCTAGCTGCTACTCCCAGCTTTTATGGATGAAAGCCACCCTTAGTGATTTCGGCCTTAAGTATGGAAGGATCCCTCTTCTAGTTGACTCTACTTCTGCTATCTCTGTAGCTAAGAACCCCGTCTTGCACTCTAGAACCAAACACATAGATGTGAGGTTTCACTTTCTGAGAGATCACTATGAGAAGGGAGACATAGACCTAATCCATGTAGTATCAGCAAACTAGTTGGCCAATATCTTTATCAAGCCCCTAGAGTTTGACGCTTTTACGCGTCTGAGAGGTGAGCTTGGAGTGTGCTATCCCTTTTAGATAGGGACAGTGTGCTATTCCTTTTAATGAGGAATAGCTTCTGTAGTTTAGTTTTTGCTTTTATCTTGCTTTTATTTCTCTTCGTTTCTTTTGCATATTGTATCATATCATGCATTGCACTGTATCATATGCATCTTCACTTCACTAGCACTAGAGCTCTTTTGGAATGATGAGTTAGTATTTGCTTGTGCTAGATTGTACAGTGCTTGCTTGATCATGGTTGGCTAAGCTCTCTTGGGTCTATTGACTACTAGTCGTGAGCTAAGTCATTTTATTCTTTGTAAATCAAAAACCATGATCACCACTTGATTTGGCTACCTAGCATGTGTAGGATTGTTGAATGCTATGTTATCTTTTCATACCTGGATATGCTAGTTGTATGCCTTTGCTAAGTTAATGCCTAAGCTTTTATGACACCTTGCTTAAATTGAAATCTGAATCAAAATGCTTACAAGTGGTGTCTTATGTGTTAAATTGAGAAAGATCCAGGTGGATTTGCTTGTCACACTGATCTAGTTTGAGACTGCTTGTCATTGCACTTTGACATGAACTTGGACTAGGCTGTGTATGATCAAAACCTTATCTTAAGCTTCTGATGGTCCTTTGAGCCTAGGCTTGCCATTGGTTAGTAAGAAGTGGCAAAAAACAAGTAAATAACCCCTAGCACAAAAAGAACTTGCTTATGGATACACATGTTTAAATCTGAAATTTTCAAGTCTCTAAAATGCTTATGGCTAGTTGTATATGCTTTGGTTAAGAGTAGCACACCTTGTATGCATTGCTAGCATTTTGCTGTTCATGCCTACCTTGCTAGGTGCTGTTCATGTTGGTGATGCTTTCTTTTAAACTACCCTGAAAAACATGCTAGCTCTTGACATGTGTAAGATAGATTCATTTGAGCTTGTTGCATGCTTCCTTGCCCTCACTTGCTCTGTATGCTAGAACTTGTGAATACTAGCTTTCCATCCCTTCTGAGCTCTTTCAGTTACACTCCTTGCATTCCATGGCATATTTTGAGGGGGAGTTGTCTAGTTCACGGGGAGTCAAGTTCAAGAAACCCTTGATGTGTCCATTGTCAACAAGGGAGAGAAATTACTATACCTCCTCCAAGGGGAAGAAATTTAAAATATGGACAAGGGGGAGAACTCAGGAGAGATTTAGTTGAGGGAGAGCTTTGCACTCATTTTGCATTTGTGAGGATGCATTTCAGGGGGAGTTGAGCTTTTAGCATGCTCTTTGCATCGGTGAGTTTTAGTTGAGAGGGAGCTTTGCACTTATTTTGCATTTGTGAGGATGCATTTCAGGGGGAGTTGAGCTTTTAGCATGTTCTTTGCATCGGTGCGTTGAGCCTTTTGCCTCTGTCTTGAGGAGCCGAAGCTTTGCTTTCTTTTGTTGTCTCATTGTGCCCTGTTTCTTTGCTTGTATTTGGTTCTTGGGCATTTTGAGCAACTTTCTTCTTTCTTTCTTTCTTTTTCGGTTTTATGCTTTTCTCTTGTCTTTGTTCTATTTCAGGTTGCAGGTTGAAGGTGTTGACAATGCACTCATCAAGGGGAAGATTGAGAGCCAATGGACCGGCCTCATTGCTTTCCTGGCGTGATGAGTGATTGACAACGAGCTCAAGCCCTCCGATGGACTGAAGGTTGATGATGAAGACCGCGATGGACTGAGGCAAAAGCCCTCCAATGGACCGAAGGCAATGCTCGGCGCCGGTCGGCCATGGAAGCTCGGTACATGGAGGGTCGGATCGGCAACGGTGGTGTAAGCCCTCCGATGGACCGCGAGGCAACTCCGATGGACTGGAGAAGCCAGGTGCCACCATAGTGCTTCAACCCGAGTGCATGGCGCGAAGGCGTGCGAGAGAAGCTTTGGCAACTTCGGCTCAAAACCGCCACCTAAGCTACCTAAGGCTTGGTGAGTTGGGCCATAACTCGCCAAGATAGAAAAGATGGGCCAAGTCTGGCCCAGTCGAAGACTTCCTAAAGTTTCTCGGTTTCTGACTTCAAAACCGGGGGTGCAAAGGTGGATTGGACTACTGGCCACGTGGAGGACATCCGAAGATTGCGTGGAAGCTAAGAAGATCAAGTCTTCATTGTGGTCGTCCGTCCCCGATATTTCGGGTTCTTTTCTATTTTAGCCCCTCTGGATGTTTCTAGTGTTAGGGGTCTATGTGTAAAAATGCTAAAACTGAACCGGTGTATAAATAGACTAAGAGCTGGTAATTAGAGGTAGTCTTGGCAGCTAGGTTTTCATTTTCTTAGGGTAATTTTCGTCCTCAAGCTTTGAGCTCCAAGTTTAGGAGGGTTAGGGTGAGATCTAGCCTCCAAATCAAGAGGGAAGGTGAGGGTGGTTGCTTGGGATGAAATCCTTCGTTGTAATCTGACCTAAGACCTCTTTTGAGACTCATAATCGAAGTGGTTTCGTGCAGCAACTTTGTGTGCTTCTTCTCGCTTTGTTCTCTTTGGTTTTTGGCTTCAATCCTTGGCCTTTTGGGTGTTTGTTTTGACCAAGGTTGAATCCTTTGTTTTCCTTATGCTTTGGACTTGCAAGGACGTAGAAATTATGTCTTAGAACATCTCAATCCAAAGGATTGCCACGAGCAAGTTGTTCTTGAGCTTTTCCCTTCTTCCCCAAAAATTCACCTCTTCACAAGATCTGAAATTCCCGCTAATCCTGTGATCTTTTTCCATAGATCTTTTGGGAATATCTTTGGAATAGGGCTAGGATAGCCTGTGCCAATTTTCGTGATGTTTGGAGAAGGTTTGGTCAAGTTTCGGATTGCTTTTGTGTGAGGTTTCCTACTGTCCAGTTTTCCTGCTGGTTCTGTCCGCCTTCAAGTCTTGTTTGGTTTAGGGGTCAAACCTTCGAATTTTGGGCTGAAATCTTGTGGAGCTCTTTAGCAGTGAATCATAAAGCTCCCATAAAAATTTCAGATCATTTGGAGGTATTTTGACCTGGTTTTGATATTTTTCTTTTCGTGTTAGTGTGTCAATTTTTAACCACCGGACGGTCCGCTGGCTCTTGGAATTTTATTCCTTATCCAATTGAGCTAAAACTTTGTGGAGTTGTTCCTTGGCCCCTTATTAACCTCCAGTAAAAATTTCATAATTTTTGGAGTTGGTTTGATAGGATTTTGATTCGAATATTTTTGGAGTGTCACGCTGTAACCACCGGACAGTCCGGTGGTCACAACTTGCTCCAATTGCCCTGAAATTTTTTGGAGTTGTTCCCTATTGTCTTGTGAAGGTGTGGTAATTTTAGGGGAGTTTTTGGAGCTTCTCTTGAGGGGTTTTGAGATTTTTCTTTGCTGACGTGTCTGTCTGAAATCTGCAGTTCCCCGGAGTTGGTTCCTTTTGCGGTCCTTTTCTTAGCCGTTTGAGCGTGTGTTTCCGCTTGGTGCTTGGTACGTATCTGTTCAGTGGACGGTACCAAGCACGTGTTGTGAGCTAGATACGTATCCTCTCAGTGGACGGTGTCTAGTTTCGTTGTGAGCGTTGTTTCCGTTTTGCACTGCGGTGGGGGTTTGAGTTTGAGTTTTCAAGTGCTCCTATTCAGCCCGCCTCTAGTCGCACGTCTCGGTCCTACAGCAAAAGACAAGTAAATAACCCCTGGTACAAAAACAACTTGCTTTTGAATACAAATGTCTAAATCTAAAATTTGCAAGTCTCTAAAATGCTTATGGCTTGTTGTATATGCTTTGGTTGAGAGTAGCACACCTTGTATGCATTGCTAGCATCTTATTGTTCATACCTATCTTGCTAGGTGCTATTCATGTTGGTGATGTTTTCTTTTCATTAACCCTAAAAAATAAGCTTACTCTTCATATGTGTAAGATAGATTTATTTGAGCTTGTTGTATGCTTCATTGCCCTCACTTGTTCTGTATGCTAGAACTTGTGATTACTAGCTTTCCATCCCTTCTGAGCTCTTTCGGTTACACTCCTTGCATTTCATAGCATATTTTGAGTGAGAGTTGTCTAGTTCAGGGGGAGTTGAGTTCAAGGAACCCTTGATGTGTCCATTGTCAACAAGGGGGAGAAATTTTGGGGGAGATTAGTGTACTTCTCCAAGGGGAAGAAATTTAAAAATATGGACAAGGGGGAGAACTCAGGAGAGATTTAGTTGAGGGAGAGCTTTGCATTCATATTGCATTTGTGATGATGCATTTCAGGGGGAGCTTGAGCTTTTAGCATGCTCTTTGCATCGGTGCGTTGAGCCTTTTGCCTCTATCTTGAGGAACCGATGCTTTGCTTTCTTTTGTTGTCTCATTTTGCCCTTTTCTTTCTTGTATTTGGTTCTTGGGCATTTTGAGCAATTTTCTTCTTTCTTTCTTTTTTTTCGGTTTTACGCTTTTCTCTTGTCTTTGCTCTATTTCAGGTTACAGGTTGAAGGTGTTGACAATGCACTCATCAATGGGGAGATTGAGAGCCAATGGACCGGCCTCATTGCTCTCCTGGTGTGATGAGTGATTGTCAACGAGATCAAGCCCTCCGATGGACTGGAGGCTCTCCGATGGACTGGAGGTAGATGATGAAGACCTCGATGGAATGAGGCAAAAGGCCTCCAATGGACCGGAAGCAATGCTCGGCGTCGGTCGGCCATGGAAGCTCGGTATACGGAGGGGCGGATCGGCAACGGTGGTGTAAGCCCTCCGATGGACCGCGAGGCAACTCCGATGGACTGGAGAAGCCGGGTGCCACCGTGGTGCTCCAACCCGAGTGCATGGCGCGAAGGCGTGCGAGGGAGGCTTTGGTGGCTTCGGCTCAAAACCTCCACCCAAGCTACCCAAGGCTTGGTGAGTTGGGCTACGACTCGCCAAGATAGAGAAGATGGGCCAAGTCTGGCCTAGACGGAGACTTTCTAAAGTTTTCCGGTTTCTGACTTCAAAACCAGGGGAGCAAAGGCGGATTGGACAACTGGCCACGTGGAGGACATCCGAAGATTGCGTGGAAGCTAAGAAGATCAAGTCTTCATCGTGGTCGTCTGTCCCCGATATTTCGGGTTCTTTTCTGTTTTAGCCCCTCCGGGCGTTTCTAGTGTTTGGGGTCTATGTGTAAAAATGCCAAAACTGAACCAGTGTATAAATAGCCTAAGAGGTGGTCATTAGAGGGAGTCTTGGTAGCTAGGTTGTCATTTCCTTAGAGTAATTTTCGTCCTCGAGCTTTGAGCTCCAAGTTTAGCAGGGTTAGGGTGAGATCTAGCCTCCAAATCAAGAGGGAAGGTGAGGGTGGTTGCTTGGGACGAAATCCTTCGTTGTAATCTGACATAAGACCTCTTTCGAGGCCCATAATCAAAGTGGTTTCGTGCAGCAACTTTGTGTGCTTCTCCTCCCCTTGTTCTCTTTGGTTTTTGGCTTCAATTCTTGGCTTTTTAGGTGTTTGTTTTGGCCAAGGTTGAATCCTTTGTCTTCCTTGTGTTTTGGACTTGCAAGGACGTGGAGATTATGTCTTAGAACATCTCAATCCCAAAGGATTGCCACGAGCAAGTTGTTCTTGAGCTTTTCCCTTTCTTGCCCAAATATTCACCTCTTCA
This sequence comes from Paspalum notatum, assembly GCA_022530915.1. NCBI lineage: Eukaryota > Viridiplantae > Streptophyta > Magnoliopsida > Poales > Poaceae > Paspalum > Paspalum notatum. Next base: position 37,719,160 of record CM039687.1, on the reverse strand, counting down.
CGAGATCTGAAATTCCCGCTAATCCCGTGATCTTTTTCCGTAGAACTTTTGGGAATAGCTTTGGAATAGGGCTAGGATAGCCTGTGCCAATTTTCGTGATGTTTAGAGAAGGTTTGGTCAAGTTTCGGATTGCTTTTGTGTGAGGTTTCCTGCTGTCCAGTTTTCCTGCTGGTTCTGTCCGTCTTCAACCCTTGCTTGGTTTCGTGGTCAAACCTTCGAATTTTGGGCTGAAATTTTGTGGAGCTCTTTATCATTGACTCATAAAGATCCCATAAAAATTTCAGATCAGTTGCAGGTGTTTTGACCGGGTTTCGGTATTTTTCTTTTGAGGTTGGTCTGTCGGGTTTTTAACCACCGGACAGTCCGGTGGCTCTAGGAATTTTATTTCTTGTCCAATTGAGCTGCAAATTTGTGGATTTGTTCCTTGGCCCCTTCTAAACCTCCAGTAAAAATTTCATAATTTTTGGAGTTGGTTTGATAGGATTTTGATTCGAATCTTTTTGGAGTGTCAGGCTGTAAGCACCGGACAATCCGGTGGTCACAACTTGCTCCAATTGGCCTGAAATTTTCTGGAGTTGTTCCCTATTGCCCCGTGAAGGTGTGGTAATTTTGGAGGATTTTTTGGAGCTTCTCTTTAGGGTTTTGAGATTTTTCTTTGCAGCCCTATCTGTCTAAAATCTGTAGTTCCCCGGAGTTGGTTCCTTTTGCGCTCCTTTTCTTAGCCGTTTGAGCATGTGCTTCCGCTTGGTGCTTGGTACGTATCTGTTCAATGGACGGTACCAAGCACGTGTTGTGAGCTAGATACGTATCCTCTCAGTGGACGGTGTCTAGTTTCGTTGTGGGCGTTGTTTCCGTTTTGCACTGCGGTGGGGGTTTGAGTTCGAGTTTTCAAGTGCTCCTATTCACCCCCCTCTAGTTGCACGTCTCGGTCCTACAAGGAGAAGTGACCACCGAGCCACAACCGTCTCGGATGGTCCAGCGGGATCACCCTTCATGAAATATCATTGGTGGCCTGAATGAGAGTGTTACAAGATCCAGGTCCACTTCTCGTGTTGTCTTTGCTCATTCTGCATTTGTTGCTTCTTTTGAGCCTCATGATGTTGGACACGCTTTGTCTGATCCAAAATGGGTCAATGCCATGCATGAGGAGTTAGAAAAATTTGAGAGAAATAGGGTTTGGGTTTTAGTTGAGCCTCCACCACACTGCAATCCTATAGGAACCAAATGGGTGTTCAAAAACAAACAAGGAGAGGACGGAGTTGTGGTGAGAAACAAGGCAAGACTTGTTGCTCAAGGTTTTTGCCAGAAAGAGGGGACAGACTATGAGGAGACTTTTGCCCCTATAGCTAGATTAGAAGCCATTCGCATTCTTTTAGCCTTTGCAGCTTCGCAAGGGTTCAAGCTGTTTCAGATGGATGTGAAGAGTGCATTCCTAAATGGGTTTATAGAGGAAGAGGTCTATGTGAGGCAACCCCCAGGCTTTGAGCATCCCAAATTCCCTAACCGAGTGTTCAAGTTGTAGAAGGCTTTGTATGGCCTGAAACAATCTCCTCGGGCTTGGTATGAGAGACTTAGGAAATTCCTAGTTGACCAGGGTTTCTAGATGGGGAGTGTGGACAAGACTCTTTTCCTACTTAGGCATGGCAAAGATCTTTTGATTGTTTATATTTACGTGGATGATATCATCTTTGGTGGCTCTTCTCATGCTTTGTGTAGCAAGTTTTCTGAGCAGATGAGCAGGGAGTTTGAGATGAGCATGATGGGGGAACTTTAGTTCTCCCTTGGGCTCCAGATCAGGCAGACACTACAGGGTACTTTTGTCTACCAGAGCAAGTACACGAGGGACCTACTCTGGAAGTTTGAGATGGCGGATGCTTCGCCTCAGATGACTCCGATGAGTACGTCCATTGCTTTGGATGCTGATGAAGATGGCAAGGATGTTGATCAGAAGGTGATTGGGCCTTTACTGTACCTTACTGCCACGAAGCCGGATATACAGTTCGCTGTAGGTCTGTGCGCTCGTTTTCAGGCGTCTCCGAAGGAGTCACACCGCACTGCTGTGAAGCGGATCTTGAGGTACATCAAGTTCACTCCAGAGTTTGGCCTTTGGTACTCTGCAGATTCTACTCTTTTCCTCCTTGGCTTTTCGGATTCAGATCATACTGGGTGCCGGTTAGACCGCAAGTCTACTTCTGGTACTTGTGAGTTCTTAGGTACCTTTTTAGTCTCCTGGTCTTCTCGCAAGCAGTCTAGTGTAGCCACATCCACTTGTGAGGCTGAGTACGTTACCGCTGCTAGCTGCTGCTCCCAAATGCTTTGGATGCTAGCCACTTTGAGAAACTATAGCCTTACCTATGGAAGGGTTCCCATCTTGTGTGATAGTTCTAGTGCCAGTAGTATTGCTAAGAACCCAGTACTCCACTCTAAGACTAAGCACATAGATGTGAGATATCACATTCTGAGAAACAACTATGAAAAGGGCATCATAGATCTAGTGAAGGTTCCGAGTGAAAACCAAGTAGCTGATATCCTAACCAAACCCCTAGATTTAGACTCTCTTAACCGGTTGAGGGGGAGTTACAAGTTTGTTTCCCCTTTTAGTCAGGGGGGTTATGTTAGCTTTTAGGTTTGTTTTTGTCTTTCTTTTGCTTTTCTTTTGCTTCTTATGCATTTTGTATCATACTCATGCATTGCATCTTGTATTGTAGGATACACTAGCATTTGAGCTCATTTGGTATGAATTGGTAGTATTTGCTTGTGCTAGTTTGTACAGTTGCTTGCTTGATCAAGGATGGCTTGAGCTCTTTTGAATCTATTGAATGCTAATTTGAGAGCTAAGTCGTTTTGTTTTCCTAAAAAACTTAAACATGATCACCACTTGACTTGGCTACCTAACATGTGTAGAAATGTTGAATGCTTATGCTATCTTTCCATGCTTGGTTGAGCTAGTTGTCTATCTTTGCTAAGTTGATGCCTAAGCATTTATGATACCTTGCTTAAATCTGAATTTTGAATCAAAATGTCAAATGTGTTGGTATCTTTTGAGCTGAAATGAAAAGATCTAGGTGGGTTTGCTTTGTCACACTGACTGGGTACGAGACTGCTCACCTTTGGTGTGAACTTGGCCATAGCTGTGAATGGCTAAAACCTTGTCTTAAGATTCTAATGGTCTTTGTTGACCTAGGTTTGGCATTGGTTGGTAAGAAGTGGTCCAACAAGCAAATAACCCCTAGCACCTAAATAAAGCTTGCTGAAAATGAATAATGTCAAATCTGAATTGCAAGTCTCTAAATTGCTTATGGCTATGTTGTATATGCTCTGGTTAGGATTAGCACACCTTGTATGCATTACTAGCATTTTGTTGTTCATGTCTACCTTGTTAGATGCTATTCATGTAGGTGATGCTTTTCTTTTAACCAAATCTGAAATCATGCTTTGCTCCTGAACTGTGTTAGATAGGTTCATTTGAGCTTGTTGCATGCCCCGTTGCCCTCACATGCTCTGTATGCTAGAACTTGTGATTACTAGCTTTTTATCCCTAATGAGCTTATTTTGTTCACTTGTGGCATTTGCACTTCATACTTTGGGGGAGAGATGTCGTGATGTGTGCATTGTCAACAAGGGGGAGAGATGTCACCAACCTTGGACAAGGGGGAGAGACCTTGGTCAAAGGGGGCTCAGAGGTTCAGGGAGAGAGCTGCATTTCAGAGGGAGCACCACTGCAGGGGAGAGATACATTGTGAGATGGGCTGTAATGCAGAGAGAGTGAGTTTTATCATGCTCTTGGCCAGCTGTGTTGAGCCTTAGCCTCTTTCTGGAGGAGCGAGTTCTTTACTTCTAGCATGACTGTGTTGAGCCCTGCCTCTTTCTTGAGGGGTCATGTTTTGTTGATCGGCTGCGTTGAGCAGTTACCCTTGTCTTAGGGGGCCGATTTTTTTTGGCTTTGCTTTTGTTCTTTGGCTTTTGGGCACTTGAGTGGATTTTCTTTGTTTTTCTTTCTTCTGTTGTTCTTTGTTACGCTTTTCTTTTCTTTGTCTATGATTTCAGATGGTTGGTGAGAGTGTTGACAAGGCACTCATCAAGGGGGAGATTGAGGGACTCAAGTGTACCGAGTCTAGTCTTTCGTCCGGGCTGTGATGAGCACTTGTCAACACCGAAAACTTGCTGAAGGACTAGCGAGCACCTCCTAAGCGTGACCTGGAGGAAAGCCCTCTCGAGTTGACTGAGAGGCGGCGCCAGAGTGGACTTGGCATGATAAAATCCCTGTCGAGTGGACTGTCAGGTGGCTTGGGCTGCGGTCCAAGTTAGGCTCGGCCCATAAGTGCAGCCTTGGGCCCGAGACGGTGTCGTTGAGCTGTAAAATCACTCTACTGTTGAAGCCCATGATCGTTTCCCGGTTTGAGCGTCAAAACCGGGGGTCCAGAGCATTTCCTGGTTCCATCGTCAAAACCAGAGGCTTGGTTACCAGTATCCCAAAACCGGTAGTTATCCGAGGGATGAGCTACTGGACACGTGGAGACCATCCGGACAGGCGAAGAAACCGAAGACGCCTTGGACTTCATCGTGTTCGTTCATCCGAGTTTCTCGGCATTTTTTATTGCCCCTACGGGCCTTTATAGTGTAAGTGTCTATAATATAGGGGGTTAAGTGAAAAACTGCTAGGGTTAAGTGTCTATAGTATAAATAAGGGATATGGCTGTCTTATCTCCTGCTCTTGGCTGGTTTAGAACTCTTAGACCTAGGGTTTGAGAGATAATCCCAAAATCCAAGCAAGAGCATCATGTTTCTAGGCTCCATTGTAAGTGGGTAGGAAGTGGGTGGCTGCTTGGAGATGAATTTCCCATCTTGTAATCTAAGATTGAGACCACTTTGGGCCATTAATAGATGGATTTCGTGCAGCACCTTGTGTGTTCTTTCCTTTCCCCCTTCTTGATTGGCCTTTGATCCATTTAGTAACCCAAAACCAGTTGGCCCATATCTTTACCAAGCCTCTAGATACCAGCGCTTTTGTGCGCTTGAGAGGTGAGCTTGGAGTGTGTTATCCCTTTTAGTCAGGGATACCTTTAGTAGTTTAGGTTTTGTTCTTTTTTTGGTTTTGTATTTGTTTCTTCTTTGCTTCTTTTGCATTCTGTATCATATCATGCATTGCATTGTATCATATGCAATTTCACTGCACTAGTACTAGAGCTCGTTTGGAATGCTAAGTTATTACTTACTTGTGCTAGTTTGTACAGATGCTTGCTTGATCATGGTTGGCTAAGCTCTCTTGAGTCTGTTAAATACCAATTGTGAGCTAAGTCTTTTATTTCCTGAAAATTAAAAACATGATCACCACTTGACTTGGATACCTAGCATGTGTAGGAATGTTGAATGCTATGCTACCTTTTCATACCTGGATATGCTAGTTGTATGCCTTTGCTAAGTTAATGCATAAGCTCTTATGACATCTTGCTTAAATTGAAAACTAAATTGAAATGTTTACAAGTGATGTCTTATGTGCTGAAATTGAGAAAGATCCAGGTGGGTTTGCTTGTCACACTGATCTAGTTCGAGACTGCTTATCATTGCACTTTGACATGAACTTGGACCAGGCTGTGTATGACCAAAATCTTGTCTTAAGGTTCTAATGGTTCTTTGAATCTAGGCTTGGCATTGGTTGGTAAGAAGTGGCAAAAGACAAGTAAATAACCTCTAGCATAATATGGAACTTGCAATGAACAGAAATGGTTAAATCTAAAATATGCAAGTCTCTAAATGCTTATGGCTTGTTGTATATGCTTTGGTTGCGAGTAGCACACCTTGTATGCATTGCAAGCATCTTGCTGTTCATGCCTATCCTGCTAGATGCTATTCATGTCGGTGATGCTTTCTTTTAAACTATCCTAAAAAACATGCTTGCTCCTGATCTATGTAAGATAGATTCATTTGAGCTTGTTGCATGCTTCCTTGCCCTCACTTGCTCTATATGCTAGAACTTGTGAATACTAGCTTTCCATCCCTTCTGAGCTCTTTCTGGTACACTCCTTGCACTTCATGGCATATTTTGAGGGGGAGTTATCTAGTTTAGAGGGAGTCCTATGAGCCCTTGATGTGTCCATTGTCAACAAGGGGGAAAAATTTGGGTATTGGACAAAGGGAGAGGGCTCGGGAGAGATCTAGTTGAGGGGGAGCTTTGTATTCATATTGCATTTGTGAGGATGCATTTTAGGGGGAGTTGAGCTTTTAGCATGCTCTTTGCATCGGTGCGTTGAGCCTTTTGCCTCTGTCTTGAAGAGCCGATGCTTTGCCTTCTTTGTTGCTTTAAGTTGCCTTATGCTTTGCCTTTTTGGTTTCGGGCAGCTTGAGCATTTGTTTTCTTTTCTTCTTTCTTTTTTGGTTTTACGCTTTTCTCTTTGTCTTTGTTCTATTTCAGGTAATAGGTTGAAGGTGTTGACAATGCACTCATCAAGGGGGAGATTGAGAGCCAATGGATCGGCCTCATTGCTTTCTTGGCATGATGAGTGATTGTCAACGAGCTTAAGTCCTCCGATGGACTGAAGGTAGAGGATGATGAAGACCCGGATGGACTCAGGCAAAAGCCTTCTGATGGACTGGAGGCAATGCTCGGCGGGTGCCACCATGGTGCTCTAACCTGAGTGCATGGCGCGAAGACGTGCAAGGGAGGCTTGGGCGGCTTCGGCTCAAAACCGCCACCTAAGTTCAAATGACTTGGTGGGTTGGGCTCCCACTCGCTAAGATAGAAGATTGGGCCAAGACCCGGCCCAGGAAGCTCACAAAATAAAGTTTTCCGGTTTCTGACTTCAAAACCGAGGGAACCTTCTGGACTACTGGCTACGTGGCGCACATCCAAGCGAGGCGTGGAGAAGAAAAAGATCAACACGTCATCGTAGTCGTCCGATTGTATTGTTTACATTTTAGCCCCTCCAGGCATTTGTATTATAAGGGTCTTATTGTAAACTGTGTCTATTAGGGCCTAGGGTATAAATAGACTTGAGAAGCCTCCTTGGAGACTCTCTTGGCCAGCCATACCCTAGGTTTTCCAAACCCTAGCAGCCAAGAGCCAAAGAGAGAAAAGAGAGGAGATTAGCTAGGAGATGAGTGCCTAGTTTAGTCTAATCTCAGATTTAGTGGGAGGATGATGGGAGGTAGGCACTAGGGGATCTTATAAGACTTGATTTCGTGATTCAATCCAAGTTTACTCCATGAGAAATCCATGTCTTGAGCAGCTCAATTTCGTCCTCTTTTCCCCCTTTCTGTTCTAGTTCGTTTTTGGTTCCAATCCTTGGATTTTGGTGTGTTTTGGTTTGTCCAAGGCTGGGATCTTTCTTTTGCTTGTATTTTACCTTGCTATGATGTGGAGAATCTCCCTAGCCAAGTGCTAGAATCATTGAACCACGAGCAAGGGCCGTTCTTGTCAGATTTCGGTTTTTCAGTGTCAACTCACCTACCTCACGAGATTTGCAAATACCTTGCAACCCTTGATCTTTTCAAGTGGATCTTTTGGGGTTTTCTAGGGAAGGTCCTTAGGATTGTCCATGCAAATTTTCATGAAGTTTTGTTGAGATTTGGCCCGGTTTCGATCGATTTTTCAGTGGGGTGTCAGGCCGTTTTTCGGCGTAGTTTTTCGAAGAACTGACCGGACAAATTAATTGTCCTTAGGTTTGACCGAAGTAGGAACTTCAGACTGTTCGGTCTATGGACCTTGGATTGTCCGGTCTGTAGAGTTTTAGGGCTGTTTTAACCCCTTCTTTGGGTTTGTCCGGTTAGGCCTTTTGGAGGGGGTTCGGATTGTCCGGTCTGTGCATTTTGGGGCTGTTTTTGTATTTTCTTTGCTCTGCTTCTTTCTTGGTCCCTTCTTCTTGTTTTCTTTGGTGTTTAATGTGTTAGTTTTTGCCGTGTCTTTGTGTTTGAGTGTTTTCACCTCTGGCCCATACTCATCGCTTGCTATTTTTTGGCAAGACACACTTAGGTGCGGAGTGGCTACGTGGGTTGCTCATTGCGCGAGGCGTTGCTTGGTTTGTCTTGTGTTCTCTTGCTCGTTGTGTCGTGTGATTCCGCTCGCTTGGTGTGTTCCCATTCAGTGGGCGACACCAAGTGCTAGCTAGTCACGTTCCCGTTCTGTGGGCGGTGTCTAGCTTTCGTTGTGTGTGTTGCGTCAGTTTGCACCGAGGGGGTTTGAGTTTGAGTTTTTAAGTGCTCCTATTCACCCCCTCTAGTCGCACATCTCGGTCGTACACTGGATGTTCACCTCACTTAGTGGAAATGCGAAGGATTATGACAAGATCACATTTGGTGACAACTCCGAGGGCAAGGTTGAAGGAATGGGCAACATAGAAATATTAAGTGAACATTCAATCTCTAATGTGTTGCTAGTTGATTCTTTGAATTTCAATCTCTTGCCGATTGGCCAATTGTGTGATTTGGGTTTCCAATGCCTATTCAAGCCAAATGAAGTCATTGTGAGGAAGAATGATAGTGGTGAAGAGGTCTTCAAGGGTTTTTGGCATAACAATCTTTACCTTATTGATTTTAACTCAAAGAAGGCAAATTTGCAAGCATGTTCGTTTTCTAATAACTCAAAGGGTTGGCTGTGGCATAGAAGACTTTCCCATGTTGGGATGAGCACACTCAAGAAGCAAATGAAGAAAGATTTGGTCTGAGGTTTAAAGGATATCACATTTGAGAAGGACAAATTGTGCAGTGCTTGTCAAGCCGGCAAATAAGTTGCAAACACTCATCCAAGCAAGATATTTATGTCCACCTCAAGGCCACTAGAGCTACTTCACATTGACCTTTTTGGTCCAACGACATACACAAGCATTGGTGGCAACAATTATGGTTTTGTGATAGTTGATGACTTCTCAAGATACACATGGGTTTATTTTCTTGGGGACAAAACCGAGGTGGCCCATGTCTTTAGCAAGTTTGCCAAGAGAGCTCAAAATGATTTCAACACTTCAATTGTAAAGATTAGAAGTGACAATGGAAGAGAGTTTGACAACACCAACATTGAAGAGTATTGTGATGAAGTTGGGATCAAACATGAGTTCTCCGCAACATATGCTCCCCACCAAAACGGTGTGGTGGAGAGGAAGAATAAAACACTCATTACTCTTGCAAGATCAATGCTTGATGAGTATGGCACAAGTGAAAAGTTTTGGGCCGAAGCTATCAACACCGCTTGCTGTGCATCCAACTTGTTATTTCCTCACCGCCTCCTTGACAAGACTCCATATGAATTGCTCAATGGGAGAAAACCTAATATCTCATATTTTCGGGTGTTTGGTTGCAAATGCTAAATCTACAAGAAGCACCAACACTTGGGTAAGTTCCAAAAACGTTGTGATATTGGTTTCTTGCTTGGTTACTCATCAAAATCCAAAGCATACCGCGTATTCAACAATGCCACCGGCATGGTTGAAGAGACGTATGATATGGAATTTGATGAATCTAATGGCTTCCAAAGAGCACATGTTGATGTTGTGGATATAGATGAGGAACCACTTGTAGAGGCAATGAAAAATATGCCAATTGGTGATATCAAGCCTAAAGAGAATGAAGATGAAGTGCAAATTGTTGATCATCCATCCTTTTCCATGGCACCTCAAGATGGTAATAAACAAGACAAAATACTTCCAAATGAAGATGTTCATGTACCTCAAGAGCAAATTAATGAGCAAGCTCAAGATGTTGGTTCACCGGTTCATACACCTCAAGTGGCACCACAAAGAAGAAGTCAACTTACAAGTGGACACCCCAAAGAACTCATCATTGGTAACCCAACAAGAGGAGTCACAACAAGATCTCGCAATACGGCCGCATTTTGTCAAGCCTATTCATTTGTCTCTATCATTGAGCCTACAACAATTGATCAAGCTTTGAGTGATCCAGATTGAATAAATGCTATGCATGAAGAGCTCAACAATTTCACAAGAAATAAAGTTTGGACACTTGAAGCTAAACCAAAGGGTGCTAGAGTGATTGGAACTAAGTGGGTGTTTCGAAACAAACAAGATTATGAAGGCAACATTGTGAGAAACAAGGCAATATTTGTTGCAAAGGGCTACTTTCAAGTTGAAGGGATTGATTTTTGGAGAGACCTTTGCACCAGTTGCAAGATTGGAGGCTTTTCAGTTTCTACTAACTTATGCAACACATCATGACATGAAGATTTATCAAATGTATGTGAAGAGTGCATTTCTCCATGGCTACATCAATGAGGTAGTCTATGTTGAACAACCACCCGGATTTGAAGACCCAAACAATCCCAATCATGTCTATAGGTTGTCCAAAGCCCTCTATGGACTTAAGCAAGCACCCCGAGCATGGTATAAGAGGCTAAGGGACTTCCTCATTGACAAAGGGTTCAAGATTGGCCGAGTTGACACCACCCTATTCACTAAGAAGATGGATGATGATCTTTTTGTTTGTCAAGTGTATGTTGATGACATTATCTATGCCTGAACAAATGAAGAGTATTGCAAAGAATTTGGCAAGATGATGGCAAAAGAATTTAAGATGTCGATGATTGGCAAGCTTACCTTCTTCTTTGGGTTTCAAATCAAGCAATTGAAGGAAGGGACTTTCATCTACCAAGAAAAATATACAAGAGATTTACTCAAGAGATTTAAGATGGATGATTGCAAGCCAATAGACACCCCAATGTCTACAAATATGGTGCCCGACATCGATGAAAGTGGTATCAAGGTGGACCAAACTCTGTACCAGTCCAAGACAGGTTCGTTGCTTTATTTGTGTGCTTCTAGGCCGGATACCATGTTTAGTGTGTGCTTGTGTGCCCGGTTTCAAGCCGATCCTAAAGAATCCCACCTCACCGCGGTGAAGAGGATTCTTTGGTATCTCAAGCACACCCCTACCATAGGCTTGTGGTACCCCAAGGGCGCTAGCTTTGAACTCTTGGGCTACTCAGATTTGGACTTTGCCAGATGCTGAGTTGAGCGTAAGAGTACCTCCGAGGGTTGCTACTGTTGATGTCTCTTAGCGTAAAGAATTTTACTCCGCAAACGAACGGAGATTCGCTGTAGCTTTTTCACCCAGAGTATTCCAGGTATCGTAAAAATCCACAGGGAAGCAAGGGCTAATAGGTGGAATAATATGTCGAACTTCAAACAGTACAATATAACTTGGATAAATACCAGCTATTCTTACAACGGGGTAAGTGATAACAAGATAGTGTATCGTGGGAAGAGTAAACAGGGACCAAAGCAAGTAAACAACTAGGTAGTTGCCTAGGAGGACAACAAGTGAGATTAAGATATCCAAACTCTATTTCTTAACCGCTGCAGAGGAGTATTCGCGGTTGAACTAAGTTAACCAAACACAAACTAGGGTCTTGCGTCGAGCGAAATTTCGGCGCCTCGAGGGGTCAGGGGGTAGTTAGTTGACCACCGAAGGAGACCCGGCTATAACCTACGGGCTTACCGAACGACGGGATTGGAATACTGAGACCTTTAAAGCTGTCACCTAGAGAGGCTACCAACCAGAGCTGTGTGGGTAAGATGGCACGCTAAACTAGAGTTCAAGTGAGAACTTGAACTCTAAAGTTCTTCCTTGATCAAAGGGTGAGAACTACCTTAACCTTAGATCAAAAGCCTAAGAAAAGGTTATAGCAACAGCAAGTCTAGCAAGATTCAGATAACTTAAGGACAACACAAACCTAAGCCTTGGTCTAATGTGCAAAGAAGGTACACCACACTAGGCAAGTGTAAGAAGTAAAGTATAACTCTAAAGATAGAGCAAAAATGTATATTATACTGGAGTAACAAGAGTACAAAGATAGAAAGATACAAGAGCTTTACTAGACTCGAAGCTAACTCCAAAATCCCTGAGGCAAAGACTCAGACTCAACTCTAACACCTAGGACTATCCTAGTGCTACTAAACTAAGCAAAGGTATGATCCACTCAACTTCCACACTTCACAAGTGAGGTCTAGGGGGTATTTATAGCTTCCAAAGTCGATGAGGCGGTTGGAGAGGCGGTTGCATGCCCGGAAGGCACCAGGTGGGGACGAGCGTCGCCAGGTGGGGCCGGGTGGCTCCACCCCAAGCCGGGCGGCCCGGTGGATCGTGGGATCCACCGCCTTTCTTCATCCAACGGTGCTCATTGGCTCCCCAAGTCGGTTGCATGGCGGTTATGGCAGTTAGGAGTGTGCTTTTTCCTCAACCGTTAATCTCACTTGTGTTTCTTTCTTAGCTGCAGGATTGAAGTGCCGAGGATCGCTAACTTCACCAATCCAAGTGATGGATCGATGATGTGGCAAGGCCTTCCGGTACTTTGCATGATGCGTTCGGCAATTGGACTTCACAGTTGTGTTGACACGTCACTTGGGCTCATGCAGGTTGAAGTTGAGTTGATTTGGCCACATTATCAGGCCGGGCGACACAACTTGGTGTTGGGCGGCCTAAAGTAGTGTCGGGCGGCCTGACTTGGTGTCGGGCGGCCTGGCCCACTTCCTGACTTAGCCATATTTCTCTTGTTTTCTGCTGATCTTGTACCTACAATCAAATATTCAACACAACTTGTGGAACTATGTTAGTAGCAAAGGTTTAATCCATACTTTGATGTATTTTCCTTCATGTTTTTGGATAGTTGATGGTCATAGGTAGTGCAATAACGACCGTCAACACCCCGAAGTTTAGACCTTTGTTCGTGCTCAAGTAAAGCCAAGATGGGTTATGGATCAGGAGTTGCTGCAGATATCAATGTTCAAGAATAGAAGCTATACATAACCAATACTCAGGCTTTGGTCTCGAGATGTAGTGTAAGTATTGATCACCATTTCCAATACTGGTGGTGCATCTATTTGACTTACCATGTCTTGGGCAGTTGAGAGGAAGAACGACTAAGCTGCAGGCCCTAGCTCAGAGCATTTCTTTTGGGATTTCTATATCAGGCGTTTTTGCAGATTTTCCAAAGTAAAAACAAGTTTCCCCAGAGGTACTCTCGATTGCTCAAAAGTGTATCCTCACCTTTAAAGGCCAAGAGCATGGCCAAGAACTTCCTATACTAAAGCTTTTGTGGAGCTCAGGGTCATGGAAGAACATAGCTTACTTAGATTGTTTATTTTGCAAAGTCAAAGATTGGACCAAAGAAATGTACTACATCAACTAGCCTTGTTCATCATTGGAGCTTATTTGGTGGGTGGATGGATGGATCTCCTTGTTTCCTTTCCTTCTCCTCCTTTTTGATAGCTAGGTATGAGTATGGAGTCTTTTTGTATTTTTCTCTTTTTGCCATGCTTGACTAGCATTCTTTTCTTTTTCTCATATTTTTGCCATGCTTGACTAGCATGTTTTTCTTTTTTTCATATTTTTGGTGGCTCCATACCCTCCCTCAGTTTGACTTGGAAGGAGTAAGGTCAAAGGTATTTATTTTGGAGATAAATGGATGCATACCTAGAATAGGTAAATGCATATGTGGTGGTGGTATTATGCTCCAACAATTCACAAGATAGAAATAATTCAATTCGATGAGACTCAAAATTTAACAAAGCTCAAAACAACGCTAAGTAGCTTAAACAAGCTAGGCTCAGATATTTTCAGTGTATTTGGCTCTGGTAGGTGTATAAAACCAATGGGGGAACTTTATTTTTATTTTCCAAAAGAATAAACGTGAGATGATCATCGTATTAAGAAAATGTAGAGCTGGACTAGTACTCAGTCATATCATTTCTCACAACAACTTAGACAAGGTTTATGCAAATGGCATCCACTAAGTAAAAAATCAGGTTTTCATGTTATACACACAAGCTCAAAATTAAGCTTAAGCATGATTTTTGCATAGACAACTAAACAAGAGCATGATAGAGCAACTATTCATCATTTCCGTATGAAGATCATATATCAAAGCTGGGAGTTGATTTTATTGATACTTTTTTGATCAAGATAAAGCTAAAAGAAAGAAATAAAACAACTTTATTACTTATTCTCTCGCTGGCGGGACCGGTGTTGCGGTGGGACTGCTGGTACTAGTAGGACTGCTGCTGTCGGACTGCTGGGACTAGTACTGCTGATGCTGCTGCTGGGACTGGTGTTGCGGAACAAAGACAAGGACGAGAACAGGGGGCCTTACTCTGAGATAGGGCACGAAGAAGCATGCTCGTGATGATCTACTATCCCCCAAGCTTCAATGAAGCTAGGAGTTCTGGTAGTAGTAACTGAAAAAGTCCTGAGCATTGACGAAGCCGGCTTCCACCATTTCGCTTAGGTTTTGGATTCTTTCTCCTTGGTCCTGAAGCCGTTGATCCATCATCTCAGTACGTTGGTAGATGTTGTCCACCTGTTGGTACAGCCTCTGAGGGTACTGGCCAATGTTCATCCCCTCCATTGCGGAGTTGATGCCGGCCATGTTGTCAGTGTAGAACCGGGCTGATGCAGATGGACCTGCATTCCTATCAAGACCATGTGACGTACCTGCCCCATAGTACTCGGGAGCGTACGGCGGCTGGTTGTATAAACTACTTCCACCCTCGCTGGTGTTGTACCACGATGGAGTTGCCGTATGGGGTGCCCACGATGCATCTGCTTCTGCTTCTCGTGCTTGTCGTTGACGTGCTTCTGCTTGCCGCCGCTGGGCTCTAGTCATGACACCGCCGATGCTTTGGCGAGGTGCCTCCACGTCGAGCTACATGTTTAGTTTTCTCACAGTATACATATTGAACTGCAGCGCTGGAAGCGGCAGCTCGAAGTTATGCCCAAACCATGTCATGACTAAGTTATCGCCATCCCATTTCATGAAGTGCGCTTGAATGAAGTGCTGTTCCCTGATAATGTGCGAAGAGTCATCCAAAATGTAAGCAATCTGGGCGTTCTTTAGGAGGCCCAGGTTGGATGCAATTCTGGTGACTAGTGAAGTAATGGTGATGGGGGTGCTGGTCTGTGGCATTTCCATCCAGTGATGGACAATGTCAATGACCGAAGCATAGCACTTCTTTTTGCACATAGCATAGAGGCTCTTGAGATCTTCATTCGGTGCACAGCGCACTTCGCTACGCGGAAAGAAAACTAGAGAAACCCAATGAGCTAGAAGCCTCAGAGTAGGATTACGGATTTTTGTAGTGCTATGTTTCCCCTTTTTGTACTCCCCACAGATTTCCATCCAAAAAGTTATCATGTTATACCCGGTAGGCTCCTATGCTAAAGAGCAGCTGGGGTGGAAGCCTAAGAGGTCGGCAAACCTCCTCGGATTGACAGAAAATTCTTGATTGAAAAGATGGAAATGGATGGTCGTACCTGAGGGACGCCTGTCCATACGGATGGTCATCAGGAATTCTTGTGTCAGAAGGACGGATCCTTCTTCTGTGATGTTTGAAAATTCCAACCATCCCGCATACTCAAATGCCTGCATGAATGGGTCCAACATACATATTGCAATGAGGAAGAAAGCGTCGAAGTATTTCATCCACCCAAAAGTTTTGGCGGTGAGGACCTGTAGCTTCTGTGCTTCCTTGTCACTCTGTATATGGATGTCCTGCAGTGTTAGAAGTTGGCACTGCGGTTTGGGCTATGAGGATGTGGCATCGTCCTGGTAGTGACTCCGGGTGCCACTGATGGACATCCTGTCGGACACAGCGGGGATCCTAGAACTCCCACTCTGTGAACGTGAGTGTGAATGCTCACTTGACGAGGATGGGAACTTGAGGTGCAGTCCCTTCCCTGTGTTGCTTAGGGAGTTCTTTGCCTTCTTGAAGAATGAAGACATCTTGCAAAATGTAGCAAAAGAATACCCGAGGGAACAAACAGAGCAGTTGCAAAGATTAGCATTAGTGTTTAGCAGTCCAAAAGTCAGTCGTTCAAGAGTTAGTCGTCCTTGTGGGGCAGAGCCTCCACAAACCGTCCAACGAACGAGGGTGTAGCACTTATTTTATTGGGCAAAATTTTGGCTAAGTGCTCGAATTTAAACTAAGTGCTTAACTAGTGCTAAGAGAGTGATCAGGGAGAGAGAGAGATTGATCGTGCTGCCGATTGGTGCAAGGAGCAAGTGCATGCATGCACTCGTATTTATAGGCGCGCGGAAGAAGGCAGGGGCAGAGGGGCAGGCCGGGCGACTCAGCCCCGGGCCGACCGGCTCTGGTGATTGCAGGAGTCTAGCTCCCTAGGCTGGCAGGTGATGAGGAGACGCGGACGGTGCAGTGGGGCCGGGCGCCGTCGGTGGCAGGGGGTCAGACAGCGCAGCAAGGGGCCGGGTGACTTGGTGTCTTGGCCACTCGTGTCGTGTGCGCGGAGGAAGGGAGCAAGGTGGTCGGGTGCCCTGTGAGGGGGGCCAGATGACCTGCTCAGTGCCCCTTGGCACTTGGCTCGGCAGGGTGGTCAGAGAGGAGAAGGGGGGTCGGCCGGCCCCAGGGTCGGGCGGCCTCCCACATTTCTTTTTTAAATTTAGGAATAATAAATGCAACTTAAACAAAAAATTTGAGAAATTTAAACATGCAGTGGTAGAATTTGAAGAAAGATTAAGTGCAAGAAAGTAAACGTGCGGGAAATTAAATATGCAGTGAAAGTCATACCTTTGGTTTGGAGACAGCGCTTGACTGAGACTTAGCAGCCGTCTGCGCTGCAACTTTGGCTCGCCAAACCTTTTTGGTTGCCACAGTCTTTTGCTTTTGCGTTTTGCTCTTCTCTGGCTTGGCTTTTGGCTCTTCTTCTTTTTCTTTCTTCCGCCACTCTTTGGGTGTGCTCGTTGTCATGGCGGCAACCTTTGTGACAGGAGTCTTGCCTCCTGCTTCCTTCGTTGGCGGCTTAGCCATCGAGGCACATCTCAGTGACTCAGCTTTGCGATCGGCTTTGAGCTTGCGGGCCTCTCCATCATACAAGAGTTTTTACATTGCTACGAGGAGAGAGTCCATTTTCGACGTGCTTGGCGAGAGCTCGATCTTATCTCTGGGTGTCTCCCGGGGTGCCTGACACTTAAATTTGAATGTTTTTACCTGTCGGCATTGTTCAACCTTTGGCTTGAAGGTGAATGTCTCCCGTCTGCCATTGATGTTGAGGTGCTTAAGAACGGTCGCCCAAGGATGAGCGGCATTTTGCTGTCAATCTCCGTATCTAGCACCACGAAATCCACCGGGATGACGAAATTCCTGATCTTGACCAGGATATCTTCGGCAATCCCAATGGGGTAGCGAATTGACTGATCCGCTAGCTACAGGCACATAGCAGTAGAGGCAAGTGTAGCATGCGTGAGTTTATCAAAGGCTACCTTGGGCATGACGCTCACACTTGCTCCCAGATCACAGAGAGCTTGATCAAAATGTTGGGTCCTGATTGAGCATTAGATGGATGGGTTCCCAGGATCCTTCTTCTTCTGGGGCAGCTAGTTGAGTATAGCTGCGCTACACTCTTCAGTGAGGTGCACAACCTCAGTGGATGGCAGTGGCTTTTTATTGTTGAGGATGTCCTTCAGGTACTTAGCATATGTAGGTACTTGCATGGCATCTAGCAATGGAATATTGACATATAATTTCTTGATTACCTCAAAAAATTTGCCAAATTGGTTGTCGACAGAGGTCTTCTTCTACCATTGAGGAAAAGGGAGCACAGTCGTGTCGTAGAACTCGTATGGAGCCGACTTTGGTGCTTCCTTAACCGGTTGTGGTTCCTCAGCCACTTCCTCTTCTGGCTCCGCTAGCTTCCCCTGTTCCTCACCTGCATTCCTAGGATGTGGGGGGTCTTGTGTAGACTTTCAACCTCAAGTGGTTACAGCATTGATATGTTCCTTCGAGGGTGGCTCGAGCTGACCCGGGAGCTTCCCCGAAGTTGGACTAGGTAAAGCGGAAGCGAGCTGAGCTATCTGAGTTTCTAGCATTTTATTAAAGCTCAGCTGGTTCTTCATGGCACTGTTAAGAGTTTCCATTTGCAACGACAGGGTTTCTAGAATTCTATCATTGGCATGGAATTTCTTATTAATGCTATCGTTCACAGCTTTTTGATCGAAAGGATTTTTATTAAACTGCTGAGAACTGCTAGAAGACATACATTGGCCATAAAATGGTAGGTGTGGACGTGAGTTCCAACCTGGTTGAGTATGAGGCCCGTTGTTGAAGTTGTTATTATTGATGAAATTCACATCCTCCGATCTGTTTTCGGGGCAGCTGTTCCCCGTGTGGCCGGTGTTCCCGCAATGCTCGCAAGTCATGCGAGAATCTAGTGCCTGGACCGGTACAGCTTTAGGAGCATCCCTAAGCTTTTTCAGCACAAGGTCCGTTTTGACGGCGAGCATGTCGGTGCCGTCAATATAGTGGACTCCACGGGGCTTATTGTTCGCCCTCTCCTGTCTCCATCCTTGGTTGCTTGCCATTTTCTCGATGAGAGTGCGGGCAACGGTAATGCTCAAGGACAGAAAGGATCCTCCTGTGGCTGCATCGAGGTGTTCTTATGCGGTCTGGTGTAGACCGTGGAAGAAGTTCTGGATGATAAGCCACTCTTCCATACCATGGTGGGGGCAGGCGGCGATGTATTCTTGAAGTCTCTCCCATGCCTCCACCACCGTCTCATCAGCGAGCTGCTGGAAGATCGAGATGCGGTTCCTTAGTGAGCTCGTCTTCCCCAGGGGAAAGAACTTTGCAAGGAAGGCATTGGAGCATGCCTCCCATGTCGTCAAGCTTGAGCGGTTCAGATAGAACCACTGTTTCGCCTTCCTGATCAGTGAGAACGGGAAGAGGCGAAGTCAAACAGCATCGGCGGTTGCACCCTTGATAGTGAAAGTGCTGCATATCTCCAGGAATTGTTGGAGATGGCTGTTTGCATCCTCCGACGCCAATCCGCAAAAGGGGCTAGCTTGGACCATGTGGATGACACGTGGCTTGAGCTCGAATCCCTCTCCAACGTTCAGCTCAGGCCCAACGGGGATGTTGTTGCTGGAGGGAACGGAAAAGTCACGGATCGTCTTCTTAGCCATGGGTGGTGTCGGTTGCTTTGTGCATGTGGATCCAAACTCCAGTGTTAATGGCACAGGCCTCTGCCCGTGTATAGTCTTCTAACGGACTCTCCTTCTGAGCAGCGACTCCGGATTGTTGTGAAAGTTTGCCGGTAGGTCGAAACCAGTCATACACCTATCTGTTACCCAATAATAAAGTAGACAGAGGCAAATGAGCCCGCTAAGAATAGCGGTATGTTATCAAGTTATAAAGTACCTAGGTTTGAACAAATCAAACTTCTATTGCCAATTGCTTCCCAGGCAACGGCGCTAGAAAAAGCTTGTTGACGTCTCTTAGCGTAACAGATTTTACTCCGCAAGCGCACGGAGATTCGCTATAGCTTTTTCACCCAGAGTATTCCAGGTATCATAAAAATCCACTGGGAAGCAATGGCTAATAGGTAGAATGATACGTCGAACTTCAAATAGTACAATATAACTTGGATAAATACCAGCTATTCTTACAACGGGATTAAGTGATAACAAGATAGTGTATCAGTGGAAGAGTAAACAAGGACCAAAGCAAGTAAACAACTAGGCAGTTGCCTAGGAGGACAACGAGTGAGATTAAGATATCCAAACTCTATTTCTTAACCGCTGCAGAGGAGTATTCGCGGTTGAACTAAGTTAACCAAACACAAACTAGGGTCTTGTGTCGAGCGAAATTTCGGCGCCTCGAGGGGTCAGGGGGGTAGTTAGTTGACCACCGAAGGAGACCCGGCTATCACCTACGGGCTTACCGAACGACGGGATTGGAATACTGAGACCTCTAAAGCTATCACCTAGAGAGGCTATCAACCAGAGCTGCATGGGTAAGATGGCACGCTAAACTAGAGTTCAAGTGAGAACTTGAACTCTAAAGTTCTTCCTTGATCAGAGGGTGAGAACTACCTTAACCTTAGATCAAAAGCCTAAGACAAGGTTATAGCACCGGTAAGTCTAGCAAGATTTAGATAACATAAGGACAACACAAACCTAAGCCTTGGTCTAGTGTGCAAAGAAGCTACACCACACTAGGCAAGTGTAAGAAATAAAGTAAAGTATAACTCTAAAGATAGAGCAACAATGTATATTATACTGGAGTAATAAGAGTACAAAGATAGAAAGATACAAGAGCTTTATCAGACTCGAAGTTAACTCTGAAATCCTTGAGGCAAAGACTCAGACTCAACTCTAACTCCCAGGACTATCCTAGTGCTACTAAACTAAGCAAAGCCATGTTCTACTCAACTTCCACACTTCACAAGTGAGGTCTAGGGGGGTATTTATAGCTTCCAAAGTCGGTGAGGCGGTTGGAGAGGCGGTTGCATGCCCAGAAGGCACCAGGTGGGGCCGAGCGGTGCCAGGTGGGGCCGGGCGGCACCACCCCAGGCCGGGCAGCCCGGTGCATCGTTGGATCCACCGCCTTTCTTCATCCAAGGGCCCTCATTGCCTCCCTAAGTCGGTTGCATGGCGGCTATGGCGGTTAGGAGTGTGCTTTTCCCTCAACCGTTGATCTCACTTGTGTTTCTTCCTTAGCCGCAGGATTGAAGTGCCGAGGATCGCTGACTTCACCAATCCAAGTGATGGATCAATGATGTGGCAAGGCCTTCCGATACTTTGCATGATGCATTTTGCAATTGGACTTCACAGCTGTGTTGTCAAGCCGGGCGACAAAACTTGGTGTCGGGCGGCCTGAAGTGGTGTCGGGCAGCCTAGCCCACTTCCTGACTTAGCCATATTTCTCTTGTTTTCTGCTGATCTTGTGCCTACAATCAAATATTCAACACAACTTCTGGAACTATTTTAGTAGCAAAGGTTTAATCCATACTTTGATGTATTTTCCTTCATCTTTTTGGATAGTTGATGGTCGTAGATAGTGCAATAACGACCGTCAACAGCTACTTGCTAGGGGACTCGCTCGTTTTGTGGTCGTCCAAGAAGCAGAACTGCGTATCCTTGTCCACTGCAGAAGCAAAGTATATAGCGGCCGGGTCTTGTTGTGCCCAACTTCTATATATGAAGCAAACTCTCTTGGATTATGGAGTGAAGCTTTCTAGGGATTCTCTCCTTTGTGACAATGAGAGCGCGGTTAAGCTTGCCAACAGTCCGGTCCAACACTCTCAAATGTAACACCCTAGTTTAAATTCCAGCATTTCACAATAAAACTCAAGCAATTTATTTAATTTTCCTAAGGCTTATATGTTTAGTTTGCATTTAACAGGTTTTATTTAAAATAAATACTAGAATAAAATTTATCATAGGCCCAACTTTCTTGTGCATTACATGCTGGTGCATTGTCTCTTGTTTGCTTGAATTAAGGATTCAAATTCAAATTCATTTGAATTTTAGAACCATTTCTATCTCCATTCAAAGGAATTCAAAATCAGAAAAGAAAAAGAAAAAAAAGGGAGAGAGCCAGGCCGACCGGCCGGCCCAGTCGACCGGCCCGCCCAGCCCCCGCCCCCTCTCCCCGCCTGGGCCCGGCCCAGCCACCCCGGCGCAAACTCATGTATCTTTTGTTAATAATTTGTTTAAATGGATCTATGCAATCAAATCTTGAGCTTGACCCTCTGTGGTTCATGTTCATTTAAAAATGGCTTTTTTAGCAACTTGGTTTAGGGGGCATGAGCATGTGTTTTGCTTATGGCCACTCTCCTTAAGGACCGGTTCGCAAAGCGACAACCTGGGACAACAGTGCTACCATGAGACTGGAATGGGACGGTCTTGGCTAATTAATTAGGTTGCATTGGTTTGGGGGTAACTTACCGACGGGGCAAGAGGGGAGGTGAGCTTCTGTGGCCCTCGCGCTACTTGGGTTGAGTGCGTTTATCTCCCCTTGAGGCTTGCTCCACAGCTGCGGACCCTGAAACCTTAGCGGTTACACCTTACCAACGTGATCTTTGTAAAGGCCTCGTAGTGTGCTTGCTAGCCATCTCATCTAAGGTAATGTGGTGGACCACTAGCGTAGCCCACGACTCATCGGTAAAGATGTATGACCTCTCGAGAGTGTAAAACTGACATGTCAGCCGTGCTCACGGTTATGAGCGGCCCAGATCCTTTATGCAGATTAGTGGTTCTGTGGGGTTTTGAAAGTGGTTCTTATGTTAATGTTGTTGACTAATGTTCACATGCTATATCTTGGGTTAATGGTTTATCAACTCACCTGTAGTAACTAGTTGTGTAATAAAAACCTGATCAACTAAAAGCTCATGCTAAGTGTCAGCCAACCCTAGATGCCTCATAGTTCATGTTATGCTTGTTGAGTATGAAATACTCACGCTTGCTTTCCTTTAAACCTATTGTTGGCTGGAACCCAACCGCTGCTCAGCTCTAGAAGACTTCGAAGAGTATGTTCAGGACTTCAATGAGTTCTAGGCGTACCGGTCCACCAGTCGACGTCCCTGTGGCGGCTCGTTTATCTTCGTTTACGCTTCCGCTATGACTTTGGTTTAAAGACATGCTGTCTTATTGTAATAAAGTGATGTTATACTCTATGTAAACGTTTATTTATCGTTTATGCACGTTCTGTGATGTCACTATTGTCATGATATATGTGAGACACGTTCCTGGCACATATATGTTGTTTCGGTTCCGTTGGTTGAGAACTGGGCGTGACATCAAACCAAGCATATAGATATCTGCCATCACTTCATAAGGGACCACGTAGCAAAGGGAGACATCCTCTTGCGGAATGTGGGAACTAAGAAGCAATTGGCAGACATCTTCACTAAGCCATTAGATGAGAGTACTTTTAGTAGGCTTCAAAGTGAGCTTAACGTGCTAGATGCTAGAATGATCATGTAAGTTGCCATGCCATATAATTTGCATCATATGTATATGCTAGTCGCTTGCCTAACCGCTACAAGATAGAGAGGAGCGAGGGTCTTGCATGAGCCGGTGGAACTTGGTTTCGCTCATGGCATGTAGAATGGCTCCTCTTGAAGAAGCTTGCAGGGGGAATCAATGTGGCAAGTGTAGATCTACTTTTCTCGCACGCATTGCATTCCTTGTCATATTCAAGGACCGAAAGAGCGACCTAGAGGGAGGGTGAATAGGTCGACACCTAAAAACCTACCACCCAAAAATCCTCTCTTCTCAAACATGCAAGGTCACGTAGCAAAGACAAGCTACAAACCCTAGGACACGTAGAGGAAAGCTACGCGGAAGCACTCGCTCAAACGCCGATCGAAAACGACGCAAAACGAGCCAAAAACAGAAAGCTGAAAACCATGGGGCGGTCCTATGGTCTGACCATAGGACGGTCCGATGGTCTAACTTGTCTGATGGTCATACCAAGGGACGGTCCGATGGTCAGACCATAGGACGGTCCGATGGTACCATAGGACGAGTTAGACAGCAAGGGTGGCCGGGCCTCGAAACTACTATTGAGCACGGATCTCGTTGGATGGTCAAACCATGGGACAATCCGATGGTCACCTAACTCGTCCGATGGTTCCCAACTCGTCCGATGGTCTCGTCTGATGTTTACCAACTCGTCCGATGGTTCCCAGCAGTAAAAATCAGCCCGCGAATCCACCAAAAACTTCACCAAAACCGGTCCAAATCTCATCCAAACTTCACAAAATTTGCATAGGTGATCTTGGATCTATCCCAAAGCTAATCCCAAAAGATCCACTTGAAAAGATCTAGGATTGCATGGGAATTGAAGATCTCATGAAGGGGATGAGTTGAACCCGAAAAACCGAAAAACGTCAAGAACAGCCCTTGCTCTTGGATCAAGGATTCTAGCACTTGGCTAGTGAGATCAACTACGTCCTAGCAAGGGAAAACATCAGCGAAAAAACGTCAAGAATAGCCCTTGCTCGTGGATCAAGGATTCTAGCACTTGACTAGTGAGATCAACCACGTCCTAGCAAGGGAAAACACCAGCAAGAGAAAGATCTTGGACTTGACCAAAGCCAAACACACCAAAAGGTCAAGAAACGAAGATCAAAAACCAATCAAGAGAGGGGAAAGGAAGCACACACAAGAAGCTGCATGAAATCCATCTATTGCTGCAACAAAGTGGTCTCAAGATCCGATTACAAGATGAAGATTTCGTACACCAAGCTTCCACCCTACTCCTACCCTCTTCCTATGGGGCTAGATCTCTCCAAAACCCACTAAAACATGAAGCTCTTGCTTGGTGACGGGATTAACTCTCAAACCCTAGGTTCTTGAGTCTAAAACCAGCCAAGAGAGGTGGCTAATGGCTGCCATCTCCTTATTTATTCTACAGACACATTACCCTAGCAGTTTTTCACTTAATCCCCTATATTACAGACGCTTACACTAAAAAGGCCCATAGGGGCTAGAAAAAACGCTGGGAAACTCGGGTGAACGAACACGATGAAGTCCAAGGCATCTTCGGTTTCTCTGCCTCGTCTGGATGGTCTCCACGTGTCCAGTAGCTCATCCCTCGGATAACCACCGGTTTTGGGATACCGGCAACCAAGCCCTTGATTTTGACGATGGAACCAGGAAACGCTCGGGACCCCCGGTTTTGACGCTCGAACCGGAAAACGATCATGGGCTTCAACAGTAGAGTGATTTTATGGCTCACGACACCGTCCCGGGCCCAAGGTCGCACTTAATGGGCCGAGCCTAACTTGGACTGCAGCCCAAGCCACCTGCCAGTCCACTCGGCAGGGATTTTGTCACGCTAAGTCCACTCTGGCGCCTCCTCTCAGTCCACTCGAGAGGGCTTCTCCTCTAGGTCACGCTTAGGAGGTGCTCGCTAGTCTTTCAGCAAGTCTTCGGTGTTGACAAGCGCTCATCACGGCCAGGACGAAAGACCAGACTCAGTACACTTGAGTCCCTCACATATAGATGTGCATGCATGTTTCAATTCCTATCCATGCTTGTTGTAGCTTGCACTTGCATTGCATACGGTAGTGTCACAAAGGGGCACTCTTGATGATATGGAGACTTGTTTCATGTGCAAGCATCTCAAATCATGAAAAGAGAAAAGAGTAAAGGTTTGGCGTTGTTCTTCATGCCTATTGAATCAAATCCCTCCGGGACAGGAGTTAATCATCTCTAGTTCTCCTACGGATAGACTCATACATTTATTGGATCTTAATTGCCAATTTTCTTGGACTTGGAGTTTATGCTTAAAACATCAAAATCTATATATATAGCATGAAAAAATGCAATTATTTTAGAGTGTTTCGCGGGGCAAGGGTTTCACCTTGGATTGTCCATACTTGTGTTTGTTTGAATCTTCAAAAGGTTGGACAAGAAAAGGAGTTCTTGAGCTTTCAAAGTGTCTGTGCGTAGCCACCGGACAGTCCGATGGTGGACCACCAGACTATCCGGTGGGCGCATACCCTCTCCCTTCCTTGGCTCGAGTGCTCAGTCTATATTGTCCGGTGGATACCACCGGACTGTCTGGTGGGTATTTTCACCACATTTTCTCAGGAGCATCTTCTAAGTCTATATCGTCCGATGGACACCACCAGACTGTCCGGTAGTTGTTTCCACCAATTTTTCTAGAGGTACCCTCTCAGTTTAGTCCGATGGCTCGTTTATATCGTCCGGTGGCTCTTTGGAGCGCGAGGTGGACCCGCCTTATGCATTAAAACCGTAGGGCCTACTCCTCTTTCTTTCTCCTCTCTTCGCCCACATGCACCCGCGCCCGTGCCCTAGCCGCTGTCGCCTCACCGCTGCGCGCCGCCACCCTGCCTCACCGCCGCGCATCGCCGCCGCACCTCCATCACCACCGTGCGCCTCCATCACCGCCGCGCGCTGCCGCCTCGCGTCACCGCCCACGCGCCATAATCCCGAGCCGCCGCCCTACGCCACCGCCCTCACAACAGCACCGGCCACCGGTCCTCCTTCATGACCCCGGCTTTCTCTCCACCTCTCGATCTCGGTAAGCCTTCACTCCTTTCTTCGTCTTTTCCTATCTAGGTTCACTATTCTTGGTTAATGTTTCAAATTCTTAGGATTTTGTGGTATGAGATTGCAAATGGAATTAACTTCATGTCAATGCTCATATGGATTTGGGTAAAATCAACTCTAGTGTGAGATGGTCATGCACTTTAGTCGATTTTAATCATAGTTGTTCACTTGGCATGCATACCACAAATCCACAATTCTTTTTCATGCTCTAGGTCTCACCTTGTCTAGTTATTTCCTCGTACCTAACTCTTCTTGTCTATCTATCCCTTGAATGTGTGATAGATGGGTCATGAGAAGGTAGACAAGGGCAAGAGCAAGGCCCCCGACCCTTCTCGAAAGAAGAGGAAGACTCTTGAGGAGCGTGAGCGAGAGGCAGCTGAGAGGGCAGCAGATGCCTTTGACACGTACGATAGTCGTCGAGTGGGAGGGATTCGCATTGGAGAGCCTCGACAGAACCCTCCCTGCGGTGGTCATCCACCTCCTTTGACTCCTCACCGTGTGCGCACCAAGCACGCCACTCCAGTTCGTCAGCCTAAGGAGAAATGTCGTCGTGGGCTTGTTTCCCCCGTTGAGATCATAGCAGAGCAGGAGGCACAGGCAGCCAGAGTGTGAGTAGCAGCTAGAGCTGAGTCACAAGGCTAGGGACAGAGTGAGCAGCAAACAGAGCCTCTAGCGTCAGCTTGGGAGGAGCACGCTTTCTCTTCAGTACCCGCACCTCCCACGCTTCTCGGAGATGCTCAGCTATCAGATTGCAGGACCTACGAGGGTAGGAAGCTCAGGAAGCTTCGCTACTATCTCACCAATAGACAGTGGCAGCCAGAGCAGCGAGATGAGAGAGTGGACCCCCGCTTCCAAACGTTGGTTCAGGTTTCTCCATACGAGAGCTCCAGAGCAGCAGGGAAGGGTCTCTTCCCTCACGTCGACCACTATCAATACTTTGATCACATTCCAGGATTGGATCAGCTGCTTGAGCATGTCCACAAGTATGTGGACGACTGGGTCAGAGTCTTTTATCCCACACTTTACGTCGGCCCTGAGAGAGATTTCATTTAGTTCATGTTCCAAGGCTGGCCCGTGAGACTCTGCAGGTAGAACATGGTGATCTTGCTAGGACTTGAGACCTCAGAGCGTCGCCTGCACACTGACGTCTATGAAGACTCAGAGCCACCTCGTCACTCAAAGAACGGGCGGACTACCTTATCAGATGACGAGGTGCGCAGCTTGTTCAAAGAGGGAGCTCAGGAGAGGACCCCAACATAGCTTACACCAGAGGCAGGCCTTATCCACCACGTGATGTGCAATACCCTACTGCCGAGAGTTAGATACAGAGAGGGGATCACCACACTACAGCACCTGCTCAGGGCGTTGATACAGAGGATTCAGTTTTGTGTAGTGGACTTCCTAATAGCAGAGATGGAGGACGTGATCACTGATGGGATGGGTTCTCACAGGAGCTTTCCGTTTGCTCACTACATCTCACACATGCTTAGTCGGATTGATCACGATCCAAAGGCTCCTCCACTTCCACAGTTCTGCCTTTTCCAGCAGGTCCACACGTGCTTCCCGACACACAAGGCTCATGCATCGCCCACTCCCAGAACACCAGTGCAGGGTCATGTACCTCTCGAGAGCCCGTAGACAGAGTCTTCCCTATGTGACACAGAGACCGAGCTTATCCTAGAGTAAGGGGGAGTGATAGCTGCAGACACGGATAGTGGGGACGACAGCTCTGATGATGAGCACACGCCACCTTTGCCCATTCTTCCTCATGATCATGAGGCAGGTGGCTCGCACGTTCCACCACCACCCCTACCTCCACCGGCAGTTACAGCTGCTTAGGTTGCTACACCTACGGACATTGCGTACAAGTTTTAGATGATGATACAGCAGCAGCAACAGTAGTAAGTAGATGAGAGGCTTGCAGAGAGGCTCACCGAGCAGCAGCATCGCAGTGACCAGCGGTTTGAGCTTCTCCTTCAGCAGCAGTAGCAGATGCAGCAGAGGAGTGATGAGCGCTTTCTTTAGATACAACAGCAGCAGGCCGAGCAGTGGACTCGGATTCTCTCAATGGTGCACTCACTGGTTGCAGGGCTCAGGTCTGATACTCAGCAGCAGATTGAGTCCCTGTGCCAGCAGTTTCAGTTGGCTCCTCCTTTGCCTGCTGTCACCCAGTCTCTGCCTACCTCAGACACTAGCTTGCAGAGTCCGTTCGCTACGCTGGCTTCGCTGAGTACTTTTCCTATCCACTTATCCTACTCAGAGCTGCTAGCGAGTCAGCCACGGATGGAGATGTCACAGCTGAAGCCTCAAACTCTCCTGTTTGACGTTTCACCGCTGACGCTGCCAGCCTACCTACCTCTTCTGGACACGATCCTCCACCTTAGGACAGCTAGCTTCAGACTTTAGGGCAGCCTCTAGTTAGCAGTGCAGCACCTCTCTCGCCGGTGCCTAAGTCGTCAGAGCGGTCAGCTCCAGAGCCCACTCCAGAGTTTCAGTCAGCTACTCAGTCGACCGAGACAACTTTTACACTGTTTCCACCACTTGCTCGACGACTGGTGCTACGGCTCCAGCTACAATGATGACACCAACTCTTACCGTCTCAGCTCCTCTCGCCACACCAGGCATAGCTTCTCTTTCAGATGACGAGCAGGCCGTTGACAAGGCTGCTGAGGAGACTGACACCGACTCTTTGTCATACTTCATAGTGGCTCCTGCCAAGGCAGGCTCCCGTTCTCTCGATCCTCCCACGCCTTAGGTCTTACCTTGTTGGTGCTTGACACCAAAGGGGGAGAATATCTTTCGGGGAGCTAGAGGAGAGTGAGTAGTGTTAGTGGTGTTTAGTAGTCAGGGGGAGCTATGAGAGTTGTTCTTTTGATGTATAGGTATGATCCCTGTTGGATGTTCTTTTGGATATTGACTCATGGACATGGCATTCGGTTCTTGTGTATGACTCTTATTTACCATGTCTATGGATCCGTGTTTGTTGATTGATTGTGTGTTTACTTTTATGTCATTTACCTTGAGCTTTGTCTTTATTTTCCTTATTTTGTAAGCTCCATACTTTTGTTGTCATCAATCACCGAAAAGGGGGAGATTGTGAGAAACATGACCCTAAAAGGTAGAGGTTTCGTGATTGATGACAGCTTAACTTTGTTACCAATGAGTTCATGACATGAAGGGATAATATTATATATTGTGCTCATTGGTTGACCAAAAGAGACCCCTCCAATCAAATTTCATGAAGGATGGCCCTTGGATTTGTTTCCTAGCATGAAGATCAAGGATTGTTAGCTCTAAGTGCCGTAAAGTCGAAAGAAGGGCACTTAGGGTTTCTTTTGCTAGTTTTATATGTGCCGTACTATCAAGGGGGTCGAGGTGAGTAGCTTGATGCACCCCTCTTTAGAGTTTGTCTCACTTCAATTGCATCTAAGTCCTAAAGCTCAAACCTACTAAAATGTGCTAAAAACAACTGACCTCTGTCATTTCAATCAAAAGGAAAACCCTCAAAAAATCTCTCAAACTTTTTCAAAACAGCGCTGAAAAATAAGGTTTTATATACCACCAGACAGTCCAGTGGTACCAAAGTTGCGCTGAGTCTTTATTGTTTGGCCTGAGATAAACCTAGTCGCCGGACAGTCTAGTGGCAAGCCGCCGGACCGTCCGACGCTGCCGTCGGACGATATAGACTGAGGGTAATTTTCTCCAGCGTTCAGGGTTTTCTAGCCTACCAGACCGTTCGGTGGATCCATCGAACATTTTAAACTGAGGGTGTGTTCAGGGGCTTCTGCTGACAATACACCATTGGACTATCCAGTGGCTCACTTCCAGACTGTACGGTGGCTATTACAGCTCATGGCATGAAAACGGGGATTTGAAAATATAATGCATCGAACTGTCCGGTGCATAGTCACAAAGGTACCAGGTCGACGGGGTCGAGGTACCGGGTCGTGGGTCGAGGATCGACACTTGGAAAAAAACATGGTACGAGGGGGGTATACCCCTTTGGTACTAGGATCCAAGAATTGGTACGCAACCCAATAGAATGTGGATCAAGGACCCTGGTACGAAAGTTGGTCGAGGGTCGGGTCCCAAAGGGTTGCTGTTGTAGTTCAGAAAACATAGCAGTAGAAGGAAGAAAAAAAAAAGAAAACATGTCACTGAAGTTTCAAGGCCCATTTGCCATCGGCCCAAGCCCAACAATAACCCTAACAGGCTAACCCTTCCCCGCAGTTGGCCAGTCCCCCACCCCACCCGAGCCGCAGCGCAGCCGCAGCCTCCTTCGCTCTCCTCGCGAATTGCCGCCGCGCCCCGCTCATTCCCTTCGCTCTCCTCGCGGACCATCGCCGCGCCCCGCTGCTTCCCTCCGCCCTTTCACGGACTGCTGCCGCGCCTACCTAGAGCTGAAGCACTGCCACCTCCCATGGCCCTGCAAGCGCCGACCATGGAGGAGAGGGAACAGGCAGCCTCTCACCGCGCCCACCTCAGCTCCACCCCCTCACCGTGCCGGACCCACATGCTGCCAACACCACCGGACCCGCGCGCCATCCCCAAGCCTCGGCGTCGCAGCGACCCATGAGGATTTGGGACGGTGACCCACAAGGATTTGGGGCAGCGACCCGTCTCGACCCCAAACCGCGACCCGGGACTGATAGGAGTAAGCCCGATCTTCCGTAAGGTATGTCGGTTTAGGGGTGGAGAACTCGACGTTGATGAAGAAGGCTCCGAGCTAGGAGGTTCGAATCCTTGCAATCACTACACCACTGCTCCGATGGTTATCGACCGCGTGACGCGCGCAACCGACCTCACCAAGAAGGCTATCGTTCCTGCAATGCAACCGAAGAACACCAGCAAGAACGAGGAAGGAACGCAGTCAAGAATTAACTTGTGCTCACAAAGTTGGGGTTTCACAAACCGATACACGAACGGCGAATTGTTCTCGAAAGAAAACTTCTAAGCAAAACCCAAACCCTAACTCATGCGGTGGCTACTGTTTATATAGAGTTTAGGCCGACCATATGAAGCCTAGACACGTCCGTGATGGACTCCGAGACGATACATGGGCCAAAAGCCCGAATAAGGAAAAACAGCCCTTGGACAGATTCTGTCCGCTAACTTTCGAAGTGAATTCCTGATGACTCCGAACTCCAAATGACCTCAAACCAGTGGCATTGGAAAGGTTATCTTCTTAGCTTTTCAGGTATATGTGGATTGTCGAAATCGGAGTCCGTTTGCGGCCTGGGCGATGATTTTAGTGAAGACTGGTCCTGAAGGCCGAGAAAGTCGTCTCCGAGTAGAATTGGGCCTCCATCTTGACTTGGACGCCCCTTTGGTCCTCCTCTTGGTCTGTGCTGGTCTCCAAGGCCTTTATGGTCCTCTCCTAAATTCCTAAGTACAATATAATCAATAATATCATTAGGTAGCATACCATTCTTATAAGTAGAATTATGGGCACCTAGAAACTAGCTCACCTGCTGATTCAATTGTTTTGCACGTGCTCTTGTAATTGGTCCTTGCATAACCATAGGAGTAATGTCCTCATCATCCTCCCCCTCTTGAAGCGAAGTCGTCCTCGACGCTAACTCATCCTCTTCTCCCAAGTATGGTTTCAAATCTGCAATGTTAAAGGTGGGACTAACCCCAAAATCTGCAGGCAACTCAAGCTTGTATGCATTATCATTAATCTTTTCAAGCACCTTAAAAGGACCAGCAGCTCGAGGCATAAGTTTGGACTTCCTCAAATCTAGAAAACATTCTTTGTGCAAGTGTAACCACACCAAATCACCCGGTTCAAAAAGCACTTGTTTTCTACCTTTACTACCAGCAAGTTTGTACTTCTCATTCATGTTTTCAATATTACTCTTAGTTGTGTCATGTAAGCTTTTTATAAATTCATGTTTTCAATATTACTCTTAGTTGTGTCATGTAAGCTTTTTATAAAATCAGCACGTTGTGACGCATCCAAATGCAAAGGTTCCTCAAAAGGGAAAGATATCAAATCAATAGGAGCACGAGGATTAAAACCATAAATCACTTGGAAAGGGCTAAGCTTTGTGGTAGAGTGAACGGATCTGTTGTAAGCAAACTCAATATGAGGCAAACACTCCTCCCACATTTTCAAATTTGTTTTAAGAATAGCCCTCAGCATAGTAGACAAAGTTTGATTAACAACTTCAGTTTGACCATCAGTTTGGGGATGACATGTAGTAGAAAATAAAAGCTTTGTCCCCAATTTATTCCATAAGCTCCGCCAAAAGTGACTCAAAAATTTTGCATCACGATCCGAAACGATAGCAGTTGGCAACCCATATAAACGAACGATCTCATGGAAAAACAAATTAACAATGTGAGAAGCATCGTCCGTTTTATGACAAGGTATAAAATGTGCCATCTTTGAAAAACGATCCACCACAACAAAAATTCTATCTCTCCCCCTCTTAGTCCGCGGCAAACTCAAAACAAAGTCCATAGAAATATCAGCCCAAGGAACACTAGCAACCGGGAGAGACAAATAAAGACCATGTGGATTTAGGCGAGATTTAGCTTTATTGCAAGTAGTGCAACGTGCAACATACCGTTCAACGTCCCGCTTCAATTTAGACCAAAAGAAATGAGCGGTCAGCACTTCCGTTGTTTTCTTTACACCAAAATGACCCATCAATCTGTCTCCATGTGCTTCCTGTAAAAACAAAAGACGAACGGAACTATCTAGAACGCATAACTTGTTAGCCCGAAAAAGAAGTCCATCATTCAGCACATATTTATTCTATGTACGGCCCTCTCTACAATTTTCAAAAGCCTCCTTAAAATCAAAATCAGCAGCATACAATCCTTTTATGGTCTCTAAACCAAAGATGCGATGATCAAGTTGTGACAACAAAGTATATCGGCGAGATAAAACATCCGCAATGACATTGTCCTTCCCTTTCTTGTGCTTAATGATATATGGAAACGACTCTATAAATTCAACCCATTTAGCATGTCGTTTATTTAGCTTAGCTTGACTTCTAATATGTTTCAATGATTCATGATCAGAATGGATAACAAATTTTTTAGGCCAAAGATAATGCTGCCAAGTCTTCAAAACACGCACCAAAGCATATAACTCTTTATCATAAGTCGAATAATTCAGCGAAGGCCCATTCAATTTTTTACTAAAGTACGCAACAGGTTTACCTTCTTGTAGAAGGACACCTCTAATCCCAATTCCGCTCGCATCACATTCAAGCTCAAAAGTCTTACCAAAATCCGGAAGTTGTAGTAGAGGTGCATGTGTCAACTTATCTTTCAATGTGTTGAAGGCTTTTTCTTGCGTTGTACCCCAATGGAACGTCACACCTTTCTTCGTCAATTCATTAAGTGGGGCAGTGATGGTGCTAAAATCCTTCACGAAGCGCCGATAAAAACCTGCAATACCAAGAAAACTGTGCACCTGTGTAATAGTAGTCGGTGTCGGC
The DNA here is from genome assembly GCA_022530915.1 of Paspalum notatum. NCBI lineage: Eukaryota > Viridiplantae > Streptophyta > Magnoliopsida > Poales > Poaceae > Paspalum > Paspalum notatum. The sequence goes on along the minus strand of CM039687.1, from coordinate 37,685,890 downwards.
CAGCTCTGAATAGCATCAATCTTTGTCTCATCCACTTCAATGCCCTGTAGAGTAACAATACAGCCAAGAAATCCAACTCGATCGGTGCAAAAGGTGCACTTCTCAAGGTTAGCAAATAAGCACGCATCGCGCAGCGTAACAAAAACAGTACGTAGGTGATCAAGATGTTCATCAAAAGATTTGCTATAGATTAGTATGTCATCAAAATAAACCACCACAAATTTTCCAATAAAAGAACGGAGAACCTCATTCATTAAGCGCATGAAAGTACTAGGTGCATTAGTTAACCCAAAAGGCATGACCAACCACTCATACAAGCCAAACTTTGTTTTGAAAGCAGTTTTCCACTCATCACCTAGTTTGATAGGAGTAAGCCTGATCTTCCGTAAGGTATGTCGGTTTAGGGGTGGAGAACTCGATGTTGATGAAGAAGGCTCCGAGCCCGGAGGTTCAAATCCTTGCAATCACTACACCACTGCTCCGATGGTTATCGACCGCGTGATGCACGCAATCGACCTCGTCAAGAAGGCTATCATTCCTGCAATGCAACCGAAGAACACTAGCAAGAACGAGGAAGGAACGCAATCAAGAATTAACTTGTGCTCACAAAGTTGGGGTTTCACAAACCGATACACGAACGGCAAATTGTTCTCGAAAGAAAACTTATAAGCAAAACCCAAACCCTAACTCGTGCGGCGGCTACTGTTTATATAGAGTTTAGGGTGACCATATGAAGCCTAGACGCGTCCGTGATGGACTCCAAGGCGATACATGGGCCAAAAGCCCGAATAGGGAAAAACAGCCCCTGGACATATTCTGTCCGCTAACTTCTGAAGTGAATTCCTGATGACTCCGAACTCCAAATGACTCAAACCAGCGGCATTGGAAAGGTTATCTTCTTAGCTTTTCAGGCATATGTGGATCGTCGAAATCGGAGTCCGTCTGCGGCCTGGGCGACGATTTTAGTGAAGACTGGTCCTGAAGGCCGAGAAAGTCGTCTCCGAGTAGAATTGGGCCTCCATCTTGACTTGGACGCCCCTTTGGTCCTCCTCCTGGTCCGTGCTGGTCTCCAAGGTCTTCATGGTCCTCTCCTAAATTCCTAAGTACAATATAATCAATAATATCATTAGGTAGCATACCATCCTTATAAGTAGAATTACGGGCACCTAGAAACGAGCTCACCTGTTGATTCAATTGTTTTGCACGTGCTCTTGTAATTGGTCCTTGCATAACCATAGGAGTGATGTCCTCATCAGGGACGATGACCCAAGTACGTGGTTCCCTGGCTTCGACCCGAAACCATGTGACTATGTTCCGGTGGGTACGTAGAAAACTGATTTCGTACAGTAACGACTAGTTTTTGGGCTGGCCTCTATATAAAGGGCTCCCCCTCCCTCATTTTACCACCTTTGCGACCTGAGAACACTTCTATACACACAAAGATCACCAGCAGCACAAATCCACACCTTTTTTTGATCTTTGGGCAAGAGACTTGAAAGGAGAGAACATTTTGAGTGAGGTTGAATCAAGTGAAGCCAAAGCTTGTTACTCTTGGTGATCGCGATCACCTAGACGGCTGCGATCGTGCCTTCCGCGAGCTCTCCGGAGATTGTGGGAAAAGCGGAGAAAGGCCTTTGCGAAGGCGTTGTACGCGGTTCGAGCTCACCGTTCCGGAGTGAAAAAGAGCATCAAGAAGAGAGCGCTTGATCTTAGCGAAGGTCAAGAGATAGCTTGATTCCTATGGGTATCACTTCGCCAACCCCTCTTCTTGTGAGGTTTGGGGCCGGGATCCTTGCGAGGAGCCGCGAGAACAAAGCCTTGCGAGGGGCACCAAATGAGGACTAGGGGAAGTCGCGACTCCTCGATACCTCGGGAAAAAGATCGCCGTGTCACCTCTTGCTCTCTTTACATTCCGCATTTACATTTCGCTCTTACATTCCACAATTTACATTCCTAGACTCGTATGCTTGGCTCTAGATTGCAAACCTTTTGTATCGTGTAGAACTCTAGAAACACTTGTTTAGGCACTAGGGTAAACTGGGACCTGTGCGAGAGGATTTAATTTCAAGTTTCGAAATTAGAAGTTCAATTCACCCCCTTCTTGGACATCTTGATCCTTTCAAATCTTTCTAACCCAACTGACACTACCCTATATTTTGCTCATCGTCAACGGGAAAAGTTGAAACAATATGACATGTTACCGGAAAGCTAAAAAGATAGAGAGAATTACTTTCTTGGCTCAAAAAAAACTGTAGCTTACTTCCTTGGCCTAAAATTTTAAAACTTTCTTCTATGGCCAAAAATTTTGTTTCCATTTTTTTTGGCCCTTCCTTTAGTTTAGAGGTCTAATGGTGTTAAGTGTAACGTGAAAAGACAATTTTGGCCCTCCCTTTCCTCTTCTTTGCCCAGCGGCCTACGGGCGCAAGCCCACCGCCGCTGGCCGTCATTGCGTGCCCGCCGGCCGTTGCCACTATCCCTCGCGGCGTGCTCCTGCCGGCCGTTGCTGCTGCGCCTCGCCGCGCACCACTGCCGGCCGTTGCTGCTGCACCCGCCGGCAGTCGCAGCTGCCCTGCGCGCGCGCCTCTGCCGGCGGACGCCACGGCGCGTCGCAGCTGCCCCTCGTGCGGTGCCCCCGCCGGTTGTCACTGCCCCTCGCGTGGCGCGCCTCCGCTAGCAGACGCCACGGCCCTTGCACGGCGCGCCCCAGCCGGCCGACGCCGCAGCACCTTGCATGGGCTCGGCGCCCCGTCGGTCGTCGCCGCTGCCTTGCGTGCGGCGTGCCTCCGCCGGCTGATGCCGCGGCCCCTCGCCCAGCACACCCCGTCGGTTGTCGCTGCTGCCCCGTGCGCGGCGACCCCCCCACTTGATGACATGACGGGGCAGGTGGCTGGCCAGCAGCGCAGAGGCCTGGGATCGAGCGTGAGGGAAGAGAGGAGAGAATGAGATGGAGGAAGAAAAAAACCGGGAGCAAAAATGTCTTTTACACTACACTTAACACCATTAGACCCCTAAACTAATGGAAGGGCCAAATAAGAGATGGAAACAAAATTTTTGAGCATAGAGAAAAGTATTAGAATTTTTAGTAAAAAAATAAGCGGCACTTTTTTGGAGGTTAATTCTCTCAGAAAGATAACATTTATAACCCAACTAACATCACTCTGAATTTCGCTTACCGTCAACAGAAAAAGTCAAAACAATATGATTTGGAATGTATTCACCAAGTTTATTCTTATATGTATTTCTGTAGATGTGCTTAAGGATTTTTTTTCCCCTTCTGTGGCAACACACAAACATTTTGCTAATATATTAAATTAAAATAAATAAATGAGGTGGGCTGGCAGATTTTTGCTATACTGCTGGTCTGCTGGGTCACACAGACATTCTCTTCGGAATATTTCATTCTCAACGTTAGAACATTTTTATTTTTCTTACGTTGAATATTACATTTTATGAATCCGGACATATTTTCTGTGAAGATAGAATATTTTTCATATAGAGTTAGAATATTTCCATAGAAAAATTAGAATATTTTTCTAGTTCACCTGGATTACGAACTTCAAATATTTTTATAAATATAAAATATTATTTTTATGAAAATAAATTGAGAATATTTTGAATTAGATATATGCCAAACCAGAAATTAGGTCCAGTTGCAAAAAATAAACTTAAAATGGAGAAAGCTGGATATTTGGTCGAGCGTCATATTCATGTCATTATGTCAATGCTTTCTTATCTTTTCCTTTATTATGAGATGGACTCTTGATAAAACAACTTTCTTCCAAATAAGTAGTAGTACGAATAAATTCTTCTATGCAAATGATTTATTAGAAATAACTCGTATATATCTCTATCTAATATTAAAGCAAATAACCTTTTTCGGTTCGTCGTGAAATGTGGACCCGGCTGTTCAGTCTCTCTCATTCTATATCCGATAATCCGAATCACAGCTAAATTACTAACTAGATTCAGACCGCAGAAGAAGCCCACACAAAAAGGGACGTCCAAGACACATAGAGACTCCGTTTTTTAACCCAACTGAAACCACTTTAAAATTTGGTCTCAATCAATAGAAATCTTTGAAAAAATATGACGTGGAATCTATTCGCGAGCCTAGAGTGTTGGAGCAGCCCATGCGAAAACGGACGCACAGATCGCATACGGACTCCGTTTTTTATATTCTTAATATCGATGGAAAGCTAAAATAACAACATTCCCAACTCAATTGACATCACTCAAAAATTCACTTGTAATTAATGAAAATTGTCAAGACAGTATGGCCTATAATTTATTCAGAAACCTAATTCAGACGGCACGAGCAGTCTACGTAAAAACGAATACCCATGTCGTATATAGACTCCATTTTCGATGTTATATATATTGCTGGAAAGAAAAAATAATAATATTTCTTACCAAACTGACACAACCTAAATTTCGGTCACATGAAAAGGAAAATTCGAAACAATAGGATATGAAATTTATTTGTGAGGCTATTCTTATATGTATTGATCTATAGATGCTTAAGGATTTTTTTTCTTCTGTTGCAATGCACGGACGTGTGGTTGAGCTTGAGTGGGCTGGCGGATTTTTAAGACTATGCTTACCAATATACTCAGAAGGAATGCCCAAACACTGTGCGCGTACTGTAGACAGAAAGTGAGGTACTTGGAATACTGGATGGACGGGCTGTTGAGCAGTTACTGCTGGTTTGCTGGGTGACGCCATCAGAATTCACACACTGCTGCTTGCCTGCTCAGACAGTTCTCACATGTCACAATAATGGCGGAGGCTGCCGCCAGCGCCAAGCATGTGGTGTTGTTCCCGTTCCCTGGCCAGGGCCACCTCTCCGCGTTCATGTCCCTCGCCGGCCTCCTCCACTGCGCCCTCCCCGGCGCGGCCATCAGCCTCGTCTCCACCCCGCGCAATGTTGCCGAGCTCCGGGACGCCGGCGGCGACATGCCCGCGTCATCATCCCTCACGCTCCACGCGCTGCCCTTCACACCGGCGTACCACGGCCTGCCGCCGCACTGCGAGTCCGCCGACGCCCTACAGCCCAGCAGCATCACGGACCTCATGGAGGCCTTCGAGGCGCTCCAGCCCGCCTTCGACGCCTACCTCGCGGCCGTCGTCGCCGCGGTGGCCGGCGTCCGCGTCGTCGTCGTCTCCGATGCCTTCACGGCGTGGACGGTGGCCGTGGCCCAGCGGCTCGGTTGCGGGCACGCCGTGTTCATCAGCTGCGGCGCGTTCGGGACTGCCGTCCTGCACTCGCTCTAGAGCCACATCCCCGTCCGTCCCGACCCAGCCACCGGCCGCATTGTCATAGGCTACACGTAATGGGCCACGGTTGGGCCTAGTAACGGCCTGTGAGCCGAGTCAGTGCTCGCTTATAAGCAGCGCTTCTATCAGAAGAGAGGCATCGAACATGATACTGGAACTCTGAATCTTACCGTCTATCATGCTTAGTCTGTATTCTTTCCCCTCTCCCACGGAACCCTGCCGTGTTTTACCTGTAGACTTCTCCAATTATATTCCCAAGTTACCACTGAATACAAATCTTTGCCAGTTTGCGTGATCGTGTGTGTGTTCATCATCCATGATCATGACAATTGGTATCAGAGCCACTAGAAATTTTTTTTCGAAATTCTCATTGATCGAGTGGACAACGGATTTGGTTTGGGGAATCGTGAGCCTGATCTCTATTCGAGCACGTGACCCAGTAATTCTGGCTAGTCTGCTTGATCTGGGGACACACCGAGTCACGGCTATGCACACGTGGGTACTTCTTCCGATTGGTGCTGGATCGTTCTCAAGTTGAGAAGGCGATGGCGGCTCCAGCAGATAGGACGTTGAAGAAGATCGAAGGGTTGGAGAAGATGATGCAGCAGACGTTCGAGAAGCGGGACGGATTTGAAGAGTGGCGGGCGAGCGCTGACAAGGTATTTGGGAAATTGCTCACAACGGCGGACGCAATTCAGGCAAGGCTACACCGATTGGAGACCGCGCCACCACCACCGACTCCGCCGCCCCCACCGCCTCCACCACCTTCACCACCGCGATTCGTCAACCCATTCGATCTGCCGCCGCACCCGCAGCGGCCACGATCGAACGTCAACTCAACTCTGCAAGGAGCGTCGCGCCCATCTGCGACGGGAGCGGAGACCGCCCAAGGGCACCGCAATGTTATGCATCATCAGGATGATGGTGGTGGGATCCTTGGATCCTATCCGCCACACCCAGTCACAGGTACGATGGTCGAAACAAGCCTTGATACTTCTAATGTGCATGGTTTTCGTCCATCAGTGCCGAAATTGGAATTTCCTAAATTCAATGGGGAATATCCACGACTGTGGCATGACCACTGTGAAATGTTTTTCGAGGTTTATTCTGTGGCGGAGAGCTTGAAAACACGCTTTGTAGCGTTGAACTTCACCGATGCAGCGGCTACTTGGCTGCAGACAGTTGAACGCCGTGGTCGCATTGGGGATTGGAAGCAGTTCAGTCAAGCTGTCTTTGACAGGTTCGACAGAGATCAATACCACACACAGCTGAGGCAACTTGATGCTCTTCGTCAAACTGGATCTGTCCAAGAATACTATCAGCAGTTCAAGCAACTCTCTCATGGTATTCTGCTCTATAACACTCACTATGATTATGTCTACTTTGTCACTCGATTTGTGGGTGGCCTGAAAGAGGAGATCAGAGCACCAATTGCATTGCATCGACCACAAAATGTTGAGACAGCAAGTGCTTTAGCTCTGCTTCAAGAGGAGGAACTGGAGAAAGCCAAGAACAAGGGACGTGAGTTTGTCAAATCTGGAGCAAAAACTCAGCTGCCTAAGCCGGGGGCTGACCCACCAAAAGCTAAGTCCGAGGCTGAAGATAAACTGGAGTCATTGAAGTTGTTTCGCAAGAAGAATGGGTTGTGTTTCAAATGTGGTGAAAAGTGGGGTCACACTCACAAATGCCCAGCTCAGGTTCCCCTCCATGTGGTCGAGGAACTGATAGATGCCCTCCAGAATCAAGTACCTGCTGATGATGAGGAGCTGCTGTCAGAAACTGTGGAAAATGAGATAGTGCTCGCAGTCCAAGACTCAGTGGCAAAAGCTCCTGTAAACGCAAAACAATGAAGCTTTTGTGTTATGTTGGGAAGCAACAAGTGCTGATTCTGGTGGATTCAGGAAGTGTAGGCACTTTTGTCAGTGAAAGACTGGTGAAAGCATTACAGTTACCTGTCATAGAATGTTCTCCTGCCACATTTACAGCTGCTGATGGTGGATTAATGCAGAGTAATACTATGGTGTCTGACATGACCTGGTATATTCAGGGCACCACCTTTGTCTCTGCTGCTCGAGTGCTGGACTTGAGATGTTATGACATGATACTGGGTGAAGATTGGTTGGAAGAAGTTAGTCCAATTTGGGCAGATTATAGACTGAAGAAAATGAGGGTGACCTACAAGGGAACAAGAGTATCTCTACAGGGAGTGTTAAATGTGGAGCAAGAGTGCTCTAGCATTTCAGTGAAACAGTTACAAGGGATGTTGAATCATGGTTCTATCGGTTATTGTGTGGAATTTATTCTTGACCAACTGCAGTTATCCTTGGATGTCTGTTCCATACAGCCTCAGCAGGAGGGAGCCACTGTGCCAGACATGCCACAAACTCTCAGTCACTTGCTAACTGAATTCTCTCATTTATTTGAGGAACCATCCACTCTTCCACCCAGTAGGAGTGCTGATCATGTCATTCCTTTAGTGCCTGGAGCACAACCTTTCAAGGTCAGACCCTACAGGTACACTCCTATTTAGAAAAATGAAATTGAGTTGCAAGTGGAACAGATGCTGCAAAATGGCATTATCAAACACAGCTCTAGTCCTTTTGCATCACCTGTACTGTTGGTCAAAAAGAAAGATGGCACATGGCGTTTTTTTGTGGACTATAGGCATTTGAATGCTATAACAGTGAAGCATAAGCATCCAATGCCTGTGGTAGATGAGTTACTGGATGAACTAGCAGGTGCAGCATGGTTTACTAAGCTAGACTTTCGTTCTGGGTACCATCAGATCCGGATGGCTGAAGGAGAAGAATTCAAAACTGCCTTCTGTACTCATAATGGATTGTTTGAATTTTTCGTCATGCCCTTTGGATTAACCAATGCTCCTGCCACATTTCAAGGATTAATGAATCAGATCTTTGCTTCTCTACTGAGAAAAGGAGTATTAGTGTTTATGGATGATATTCTAATCTATAGTGCTTCCCTGGAAGAGCATGTTCAGCTGCTACAACAGGTTTTGCAGATTCTGGAACACCACCAGTTCTTAAGAGTTCCAAATGCTCCTTTGCTCAACAATCTATTGCCTATCTTGGTCATGTTATTTCTGTAAAAGGAGTAGCTATTGACCCCACTAAAATAGCAGCTATTGATAAATAGCCAGTGCCAACTAACATTAAGGACCTCAGAGGGTTCTTGGGCCTCATTGGATATTATAGGAAATTTATTAAGAACTATGGCATGATCAGTAAACCTCTAACTACTCTGCTTAAGAAAGGGGTGCAATTCTTATGGACTCCTGAGGTCAACAATGAATTTCTGGTGCTAAAGCAAGCACTCATTCAAGCACCTGTCTTGGCTATTCCTGATTTCTCCAAGGAATTTGTGTTGGAAACTGATGCTTGTGATCTTGGTCTGGGGGCTGTCCTCATGCAAGAAGGCCATCCAATTGCTTATTTAAGCAGCAAACCTTTGAGTCCAAGAAACCAATCTCTCTCAGTCTATGAAAAAGAATGCATGGCTATACTGCTGGCAGTTGAGAAGTGGCGATCTTACCTTCAACATCAGAAATTTGTGATCAAAACTGATCACAGAAGTTTGTTGTATCTCACAGATCAGAGAGTTTCTACAAAACTTCAACATAAGGCCATGGTGAAATTGATGGATTTGAATTATACAATCCAGTACAAGCAAGGCAGTTCCAATGCAGCAGCTGATGCCTTGTCTCGATGTTTGGTAGATTCTTCAGTCCATGCACTATCTGAATGAATTCCTGCATGGGTGAAGAAATTGCAGCAAGGGTATGAAGATGATCAGCAAGCCAAACAATTGCTTACAGAATTGAGTGTTAGTCAGGACAACTCCCAAGGGTTTTCACTGGTGGATGGTATTTTGCGGTTTAAAGGCCGTGTTTGGGTGGGTAACAATGCTTTGGCTCAGCAGCACATCTTACAAGCATTGCATAGCAGTGGAATAGGAAGTCATTCTGGCATCACTGCTACATATCAAAGAGTGAAACAATTGTTTGCATGGCCAAATCTCAAGCAGACCGTCCATGATTTTGTGCAATCTTGTCCAATCTGTCAACAAGCAAAAACTGAACATGTCAAATCACCAGGTCTGTTACAACCTTTGCCAATACCAAAGCAAGCATGGGAAATAGTGTGTTTGGATTTCATTGAGGGCTTACCGCAGTCTGACAGGTATAACAGTATTCTAGTAGAGGTTGATAAGTTCACCAAATATGGTCATTTCATTCCAATTTCCCATCCATTTACTGCACTGCAAGTAGCTCAAGTGTTCATCAATTCAGTTTACAAACTCCATGGCCTCCCTTCTGCAATTGTATCAGATAGGGACAAAGTTTTCACTAGCAAAGTTTGGCAAGAATTATTCAAACTGTCTTGTACTAAGCTGTTAATGAGCTCCTCATATCACCCACAAACTGATGGGCAAACCGAGCGACTGAATCAGTGCCTTGAGTGCTTTCTTCGTTGCACGTGTTCACTCTTGTCCTCGTCAGTGGAGTAAATGGTTATCGGTGGCTGAATATTGGTATAATACCACAATACACTCGGCTTTGGGCAAGTCTCCTTTTGAGGTCCTCTATGGTTACACACCTCGGCATTTAGGCATCAGTAACTTGAAGCTATGTACAGTTCCTGATCTGGAAACTTGGCTGACAAATAGAGAATTCTTGAGTAAATTGATTCAACAACACTTAGCTCGAGCTCAACAACGAATGAAGACTCAAGCTGACAAGAAGCGCTCTGAACGGGAATTTCAGGTTGGTGACATGGTCTATATTAAGCTCCAGCCATATGTGCAATCTTCAGTAGCCTATCGCAACAATCAAAAGCTTGCATTCTGCTACTATGGGCCATTCAAAATCCGGCAGCGCATTGGTCTGGTGGCATACAAACTAGACTTATTCCTGAGAAGTCAGTTATTCACGTTTCACAACTCAAGCAATTCGTGTCTCCTACCACTGAAGTCAGTGCAGATTTGTCAACTGTGGCTACTGATCCAAATATACAGCTCATTCCTGAGAAGATTTTGAACAAGCGTCTTTGCAAGAAAGGTTCGTCAACAACCACCCAGTTCCTGATACAATGGAGTTCATTCCCTGCTCACATGGCGACCTGGGAAGAAGCTGTTGACATTCAGCAAAGTTTTCCGAGATTTTCAGCTTGGGGACAAGCTGCAATTTAAGGGGGAGGAAATGTCATGGGCTACAGGTAATGGGCCACGGTTGGGCCCAGTAACAGCCTGTGAGCCGAGTCAGCGCTCGCTTATAAGCAGCGCTTGTATCAGAAGAGAGGCATCGAACATGATACCGGAACTCTAAATCTTACCGTCTATCCTGCCTAGTCTGTATTCTTTCCGCTCTCCCATAGAACCCTGCCGTGTTTTACCTGTAGACTTCTCCAATTATCTTCCCAAGTTACCACTGAATACAAATCTCTGCCAGTTTGCGTGATCGTGTGTGTGTTCATCATCCATGATCATGACACACGTCCACCTGCCGGAGCACCCGGAGGTGGCCATCCACCGCTCGCAGGTGTCCAGGGCCACGCTCCTTTCCACCGGCGGCGAGGACGACCGCGGCGCCGCGTTCTGGGACCGGCAGATCTCTTCCGGCCACAAGACGGACGCGCTGCTCATCAACACCGTGGAGGAGCTCGAGCCCACGGGGCTCGCCATGCTGCGGCGCGCCCTCATGGCGCCGGTGTACCCGATCGGCCCTCTCGTGCGCGGCCGCGCCACCGCCTCCTGGCTCTCCGCCTCGCCGGGAACCGACGGCGCCGTCCTGAGCTTCCTGGACGCGCACCCGCCGTCATCGGTGCTGTACATATCCTTTGGATCAGTGTACTCGATCCGAGCAGAGCACATGATGGAGCTCACCGCGGCGGTGGAGTGCACCGGCCGGCCGTTCGTCTGGGCTGTCCGGCCGCCGACCGGACACAACCTCGACGGCGACTTCCGCGCCAAGCGGTGGCTGCCGGACGGGTTCGAGGAGATGGCGCGCTCGAGCAACAGAGGGCTCCTTGTCCACAGGTGGGCGCTGCAGGTGAGCATCCTGGCGCACGCGTCGACGGGCGTGTTCCTAAGCCACTGCGGGTGGAACTCGGTGCTCGAGAGCACGGCGTGCCGATCGTCGGATGGCCGCTCGGCGGCGAGCAGTTCTACAACGCGCTGGAGGAGTTCGGGGTGTGCGTGGAGGTGGCGAGGGGGAACATGGAGGGCACCGTGGTAGACAGGGTGGCGGTCGCCGACGTGCTGGAGACGGTGATGGGTGACACAGCGAAGGCCGCGGAGATGCGGCGGCGGGCGGTGAAGATCAAGGAGGTGATGGAGGCGTCGTCCTGGAAGGGGGGGGGGGGGGGGGGGGCGGGTCGTCGAGGAAGGCGTTGGACGTGTTCTTGCTGCAAATGAAGCTCTGGCCGGTGAAGTGAAGTGAAGTGATGCACAAATTCCAAGTATTGTATTTGTACTTTTGTTCCATCCTTTCTCCCTGAATTAATCTTGTGTATACCGTTTGCAAACCATGCCAAGTTAAATAAATTGTTGCTGAATTACACACCATCATCTGCTTTATTTAAACCTGATTTTAATTTATCGATGTTGAAGTGACTTTATACCTATGCATGCATCTTGTTAACAAGATAGAAAGTTGATCCTGTAGATATTTGAGGATGATAATATATGTTCTTTTTTAGTGGACTCCATAGAGTGTATTTAACTCCAAAAGTTGTTATTTAAAGCTATTTAGGCCATCTCCATGGCGTGGTCAATGTAATGCAAAACATTGTTTTGCCATTATAAACATAGTTGAGTTTGAAATATGGTAGTCCGGACCCCGGACGTGTGGTCTGTTAGCCCGGCTGATATGCAAGGACACTTTGTCTGATTACACCCAGTGGCGACCTGGCCAGATTGTCTGGTTAAACAGACATTAGCATGATGATATTTGTTACTATCTCTAGTTTCATTGAATGTCATTTCGGGCAGCATCTCTAGTGCAAAACGAAGTACTTTCATCTCCTGATGTCAAAAAGTTATGGGGGTAGCATGTGCAAGCACAACTACTCTCTTAGAACTAATTCATCTTATTACTTATTGATTATTAAAATGCATTATTATAAATCATGAACTAATAATGTTGTTAGCTCAATTGCTGCATCCAGCGAGTCTGGCATAGGAGAAACAATCACCATTTTTTGTTTTTTATGTAACCAAAGCTGATGAGCTCCTTTTGCACCCAGGTAGGAAATGTTTTTTTATTGTAAGTACTCAGAGGCATTAATATTGGTTGGTGTTACCGGTAGTAGTGGTGATCCTGGTCATTGTGATACCACCACTTTTCAATGCAGGATGTTGATTTTCGTGATCCATGTGAAAACATTTATTTCTTCGTACGCAATTAATTGACGGTCGCTCTATCTCCCATGTTTGCATTGGCGCAAATTTGCTCTTTCTTCTCCTAAATTAATTCTCCATTCTCGACGTTCCTACATGAGCGCTATTTGTTTTGAGTGGTAAAGTCATCTTTTGAGTGGATCGTCTTCTTATATTTTTGAGCTTTCAATAGCAAACCTAGCCCAATACTCTCATAAGTCAACATGTGCTTTGTTCACTTCCAATATCTTGTTGACCGAAAGACTTACCTTTTGGAAGTTCGTTTTCCAGCCTAAAATCGGTGTAAAATACAGGCCCACAATTTTTTTCCAGGTTTGACACAAAAAGACTGCTTTGATGGCACTTGAGCCTAATAATTTTACAATCGGATTGGGCCAAAACCCATGGAAAAAAAAAACATCCCCTACCCATGCCTGAAAAAAAAAAGATAAACGTCGGGGGCACCTCATCGTCGCAGCGAGTCCTCTGTTCCGCCGGACGCCTCCCCTCCACATCGTCGGCGCCGCCACCTCGCCGGCGCCGCCTCCCTTCTGCATCGTCGGTGCAGCCCTCCTTCCATCCACATCGCTGGTGCCGCTCTCCTCCACTCTGTCTGCGGCGCTGCCCTCCTCTCTGAGTCTCCGTCCTCTGGGGCTCAGATGGACGGGGACATACCAAGGAACGAAGGGAGTGATGCACGGGCGTTGGATCTTCGCTGGCCGCCGGCGAGGGAGGGGATGTGTGGCTCGGTGACGACGGGACTGGGTGTAGGACCGAGACGTGCGACTAGAGGGGGTGAATAGGAGCACAAAACTCAAACTCAACCTCCACGGTGCAAACTGACGCAAAAATAGAGCACTAGGTACCATCCACTGATCGGATACGTACCTAGTCAAACACAGCAAAAGAAACTTGTCTCAACGAACAAGAGAATGATCACAAGGCGAGACGAGCAACAACTCAAACAACAAGGGCCCCACTTAGCCACTCCGCATCTAAATGCGTCTCACTGATGAACAACAAGCAAAGAGTAATGGCAAGTGGTGAGAAACACCTAAAGCAAGGTTGATGCAAAAGCACGGAAGCAAACGAGCCAAAAACACCAAAAAAAAAAAGGCAAAACATCCAACTCCACCAGACAATCTGGTTGAACCAGTCGGATAGTCCGGTTGAACCGGATAGTTCGATTGGTTGAACCGGACATCCGCTGAGACTTGCTGGATAGTCCGGTTGAACCGGATAGTCCAGCTGGTTGAACCGGACAGTCCGGTAAAGGCCTGGAACTTGAGTTTCTAAATCCAAAACTTGACCAAATTTTGTCCAAACTTCACGAGATTTTACACAGGCTATCTGGACCCTATTCCAAAGCTATTCCCAAAAGATCAACTCAAAATGACCATGGGATTAGCGAAAATTTCAGATCTCGTGAAGTAGGCAATCTTTGGGCAAGAAAGGGAAAAACTCAAGAACGACTTGCTCGTGGCAATCCAAAGGGATTGAGATGAACTAGGTCATAATCTCCACGTCCTAGCAAGTCTAAAACACCAAAAGAAGTGGATTAACTCGCGGGCAAACACAAATCACCAAAAGCCTTTGAGTTTCATCCAAAAACCAAACTAGAGAAGGAAAAGGGAGAGGGCTGCACACATGCACTCGAATTTAGGACGAATCTTGCTTGGATTGAAGTGAGAAATCAGTTCATACAAGATCCCTACAGCCTACCACCCTTCATCCTCCCTCTTGATGCAAAGTACTAGCCTAGGGGACTCCAAATCCTAGATTAGCATCCGATTTTCTCTCTAAGCACTTGGCTACATGGAAACTAAGCCTAGGGTTTTTAAATGGTGGAAGAGTCACCTAAATGACCAGCCACAAGTCTATTTATACCCCAGGCCTAACGACACTATTTAACACTAAGACCCTTACTCTAGAATGCCGGGAAGGGGCTGAAATAGAAATGATACAATCAGACGACTACGATGACGCTTTGATCTTCTTCTTCTCCACGCCTCGCTTGGATGTACGCCGCATAGCCAGTAATCCGGAAGCTTCCCCCGGTTTTGAAGTCAGAAACCGGAAAACTTTATTCTGCGGGCTTCCTGGTCCGGGTCTTGGCCCAATCTTCTATCTTGGCGAGTCGGAGCCCAACCCACCAAGTCATTTGAACTTGGGTGGCGGCTTTGAGCCGAAGCCACCAAAACCTCTCTCGCACGCCTTCGCGCCATGCACTTAGGTTGGAGCACCACGATGGCACCCGGCTTCTCCAGTCTATCGGAGTCGCCTCATAGTCCATCGGAGGACTTACACCGCCGTTGCTGAACCGCCCCTCCGTGTACCGAGCTCCCATGGCCGACCGACGCCGAGCATTGCTTCCAGTCCATCGGAGGGCTTTTGCCCGAGTCCATCTGGGTCTTCATCATCCTCTACCTCCAGTCCATCGGAGGGCCTCCAGTCCATCGGAGGGCTTGAGCTCGTTGACAATCACTCATCACTCTAGGAGAGCAATGAAGCCGGTCCATTGGCTCTCACTAGGGTGGCCACCAGCGAGGGAGGGGACCGGTGGCTGGGCGATGGTGTCGAGGTGGCTGCTGTCGGGGTGAGTGCTCCTCCATTGAAATAAATTACATATGTTTTTTTACACAAGATTTTACAACCAAAATTGGACTGCAGGTGAATAAAATTACCAAACGTCCAAACCAGGCCTTACGAGAAAATAAATTACATATGTTTTCTTGTACACAAGATTTTACAACCCGGATTGGATTGCACGTGAATAAAATTACCAAATGTCCAAATAGGGCCTTATGGGAAAGGATTCAATCTTGATCATTGTGATGCCCCCGGCATCTCGAAAGCCTAAACACACAGTTAAAAGAAAGCTAATGCGGAATTAGGGCTTAATTATGCTTAGAAAGTAATGAGGTGGAGAAATCACTAAGTCAAAATTTTATATTCAAAAAGACGAAATCTCACCTTGGTTGGTTGAATAGCTCGAAATATACACACTTTCATGCCAAACATGAAATACAAAACTTTTAGTTCCAGATGTTGTCTTCAACTTTGCTATATTGACCATCTTTGAAATCAGAAGTTAAGAGGCAAAAATCCAAACCAAGTCAAATCAACCTTTCTTTAAAAGGTGGAGAAGGAGTTCTTGAGTAAACTTGAGCCCTAATAAAACTTTTAAATTCGTTAAGCACCCTAGCTCCGCTCCTTTGACAAAG